>OX422221.1:48706095-50194845 GCA_949130495.1 Sambucus nigra
TTTAATCTAGCACCAATTGAAACTGAAACAGTGAATTAAACCATATTTTATCTTTTTACCTAAGCATGAATCTAATGTGATTTTGCAAAAGATAAAATAAATAAACCACTACGCTGCGATGTACGAGGAAATCCCAAAACGGGAAAAACCCCGGACGACCCCTAGCCTTAAGTTCACTAAGTATGGAATTTTTATAAGTACAAGATAAATGACTTACTCAACTCGACTCGACTCCTTTTAAGCCCCTAACGCGTCTTCTTGTACCAACCTCTACTTAGCCGACAGTCTCGGACTCCATCGAAACCTTGGACTCCTTTAATATGGCTTTTGGAACCCTTCAACCACATACGGTGCCTTTCACCGTATGAGAATACCATGACAAAAATAAGACTTCTTCTTTTATGGGAAATTGAAGAAAACCCAAACTTCTCCTTCTTTGTGGTAGAGATGAACCTATGGTGTCAAACCAAACTCCAAGCAACATATATATTTGTAGGGATACTTGGATAAACTATTGAAACTATGGGTGTAAGCACATGTGTTCGAAAGAAAATTTTCTATTTAAGTTTGATACATGAAACTATGACTTTTGGTTGGAAGAATTTTCTCTCCACAGCTCTCAAAATGTGTTCAACAGTCTTAGAAAAAATCTGGTCCCGAAGTGGTTAAATTATTTCAAAAGAAAGTGGGGACAAAGTAGTGGAAAAGTGTCAAAAACTGCCAAAAAGTGTTCCCGCTGGAAATCTCGTTCGAACGACATTTCCAGGACGTTCGAACGACAATGTTTGAATGAGATTTCTGGTTAAAAATAGTAACAAATCTCGTTGGTAAAGTTCGTTCGAACGAACTCGTTAAAATGAGACTTTTAACGACAAACCAGTGTAGAATTTGGGAAACTCGTTGATAAAACTCGTTCGAACGACAACTTCGAACGAAAAGTCAGAATATTCAAATTTCATTTTATGCCCAAAAAACTTTTTATTCAAAGTTCTAAAATAACTTTTTGGAAATAAAATTAGTTTTAAATAAATATACACCCAAGAAAAAAATTTCAAGTCTCTACAAATATATATAGCATTCATACCTTTGGAGACCTTGGAAATAATTTGTTGTTGACATAGAAACATGGCACTTTGTAAACTCGGCACTTTGATATCTTCACTTTGAAATACTGGCCTCTACGTCTTCAACTCAAATAATTCATAGGCTTGGAAGAATATAACATGAACATCTAACCTATAACTCAAATGTTTTTGTCCGAAATTGAGCCAACACTACATAAGACTCAATTGAAAATTTGTGTCCTTACAAATCTCCCCCTTTGGCTATTCTAGGACAAAAACCAAAACAAAATCCTAAAGGGTCGTCAAGCTCAACTAGACTCAAAAACATCCCACCCAAAATAAAAAATACAAGTTTAACTCAAAACCCAAGGATGACTATGTTTGACGATGAATGTTGCCGCTAGAAAAATTCCTGAACACTTAAGCAAAACATTAAATGTATAGGGAATATCAAAATAGTAAATTCAATTAAATAAAGTACTCCCCCTAAATTAATTCTCCCCTTTATCAAACAAATGACCTACTTAGAAATACGTCTCCCCCTAAGTTAAATCTCTCAAACTAAGATACGATTACAATAGGATTAGATATCATTTATCCCCCTATTATTCTCCCCCTTTTTTGTTCAGGAATAGACAAAGGTGATAGAATTAATTAAAAACTCATTTCTTTCCCAATTGAATGAAGAACCATTTATCCCCCTAAATACTACATAAGGGATATAAATATGGAAAAGAGAGTAAAACATGCATGAAGTGATAGGATCATTAAGGCCTAAGGGAAACAATAAAATAACTAATCCATACAAATATTAATGGTTACTAACTATGATGCAAAAAAAAATTGATACCAATTGGAAAAATAAGGAACTAAGAAAGAGATATCAAACCAAAATATGCAGCAAAATAGATACCAATTATGAATTAAAGCATAGGTGGACTAGCTAAAATGGCAAAGACTCGAAACAAACACTATATCATATATATATATATATACACACACAAGCACACATATATAGATATAAACACACAAATGACATAAAGTATAATACTAAAAGTTTTCCACACTCTTATGGAATAAATGTGTCATATGGAAACGGAAGTGATGGGTGTGAACTAGATACAAATGAATTTAAAATCAAATCACTTAAAAATGTTCGCGGAGTTCTCATTTGATTGCAAAACTTTATCAACTTAAAATTTAACTTTATGTGACAGGATAAAGTGAACTCATAAACAAACAAACACAATGCATACGAGCCTAATATGTTAATGATTCTACAAACCAATGGAGTCATGACAATGAAAGAGCAACTAGGATAAATGAACATTGTGCAAACCGTTAATATATCATCCAAACTCCCTCAAAATAGGCATATTATTTTTGAATGACTATATCTAAGTAAACAAATATAGGCCTTGGCTAAATATTTTCTTTTAATGCCATATTCTTTTAGGCCTTTGGACCACATATTTCTTTTAGGTCCATTCCATACGGTTGCTTACTCGCAAAGGATAATATTTCCTTTTGGAGCCCTTCCCCGCGCACATATATATATATATATATATATCATTTTTTATATCACACAAATCTCACGTGCAACGAATTTTAACATTCACTAGTCCTCCTAGAGCACATAATATGTAGATGACTAGATTGGTAGGAAACAACTCACAAAGCTCAAATATACATGTGAAGTTTAAATTTTAAAAGAGCTTGTGCATGTCTATGAAAAAGCATATGAAAGCGAATCTATTAAGCAAGATAAACTTAAACTACTCCATGTAAGCATGATAAAGAATATTTTAAGGATTAAATTTCTAACCAAAAGTTCTAGCCACATGGTAGTGGGACGAAGGATTTAAACACAAACATATGCCACAAAAGGTGTGTCAAACTAAAATACACACAGAAAAAAATCTTTCTGAGTTTTTGAAATTTTTAACCAAACATAAAAAAAAATTACTCAAAAGGCAAATAAAAATCATGTGTATTTTTCATTAAGTCTAAATTACTCCTAAGATAAAACACAAATAATAAACAACGTCTTTTTGTATTTTTCAATTAATGCAAATGAAAATGAAAAGAATATAATACAAAAGATAAACAAGAATAATAATTCTAGCATGTGATTGATTATGGAGCATAGGCTAGAAAAATGATTAATCATGCATACAACTATCAAACATATATGAATATAAAAAATAAAAGACTAGAGTATGCAAGCAACTAACACATTCAACCTTTAGATTTAGCAAGGGAGGTATCATGTGAAAGTAATAGAGAATCAAAAATCCTATTTGTAAAGCTACCAAGTCAGATATCCTAACCCAAACAAATGAAGATTGACTATCTCGGGATTTAGAAATCTTGGCTACCTCGGTTGCCTTACATTTGGATTTTTTACAAATTTTTTTAAGATCAAAATAAAACTTTCTAAGATGACCTTTTTTACCACCATGTGAACAAGTAAAGACACGTCGAAAAGTCGTACCTAAGGATTGACCTCTCGAAGTTTTCCTAGGTGATTCTCTCAAAATATTGGTTTTGGCTTTATGCGTAGACTCATTACAAGTATCGAAGCTTAAACCACAAGTGTCATTGTTTACTTGGACAGTTCCTAAAATTTTATCTAATTTAGCGAACCTACATTGCAAATCAAATTTGACTTTACTAGAGTCTCTTAATTTATCTTCTAATTCTACAATTTTAGACTCGAATAAAACATTTCTCTCTTTGAATACGAGAATTTCCTTTTTCATTGATTCCATTAAACCCTTAAGGATATCTCTTTCGCCTTCTATATATTCAAGCTTCTCTTGGATATCTCTCTCACATGTCCTAAGGTCATCAACTAACGCACTCTTATCAACGACCTTGGCACGTTCCCTTAAACTAGCTTCAAACTTCAAATTAACTCTTTTTAATTTAATTGATTCTTCATATAAATCTCTAAACGCTATTTGAAATTCACTCTCTTCAACCTCCTCATTATTTTCACTCCCTCTCTGTTCTCCACTCTCACTACCATCATCTTTTTTAGCTTCACAAATAAAGGCCTCAGAAGTGTCATGATTTGAGATTTCATCGTCGGATAATTTTTCATTATTACTCACATGACTGGCCATGAACGTGGTGAAGTTGTTCTCAATGGGGGATCGGGTCCCTCTTACTTATCACTGTCACTAAGGGTTGCATTGTAGGAAGTTGGTTGCTTACCTTATCTCCTTAGTTTAGTGGGGTACTCAAAGGCCCTATGGATATACCCTTTATAACCATAACATCTATTCGACTCATCCCTATTAAGATCTTCATTATGCTTTTTAGAGAATTTTTCGGCTTTTTCATACTTTGATTTATCAAATTTCTTAAAATCCCCTTTAATATTATCTTTATTAAATTTTAGAAAATTTTTAAATTTTCTAGCGAGCATAGCCATCTCATATAAATCAATATCACTCTCATCATTTGAAATTACATTTACCTCCTTTTGGGCTTTCAAAGCAACGCCCTTGTCAATTTTCTTTTCATTTTGGGAGGAAAACATGTCTAGTTCATAGGTTTGTAAATCACCTACGAGTTCTTCTAGTATCGTAGAGGCTCAAGTTGATAAATAATTAAACACGGTCACTTTAGGGATAAACTTATTGGGTAAGGACCTTAAAATTTTCTTTACAACTCGGTCGTCGGCTATTTTCTCTCCTAAATTAAATGATGAATTAACTATATAGAAAAGTCTAGCATAAAATTCATCAAATGTTTCATTTTCAAGCATTTTCACGGTTTCAAATTGAGTGGTGAGGTTTTGAAGTTTTGAAGCCTTAACGACACAAGTTCCCTCGTGAGTGAGTTATAATTTATCCCAAGCTTCCTTAGAGGTTTCACACATCATGATACGTCAGAATTCATCCGGTGTGACCGCACTAAACAAGGCATTAATCCTCGAGAATTAAAATTAGCAAGTTTAAATTCATTCTCACTCCATCTATCTCCGGATTTGGGGACACACTCATTTTCTACCAAACATGTGGGTGGGGACCACCCGTTAATAATTAACAACCAAACCCTCTCATCTATGGATTTTAGTGCCAAACGCATACGAGCTTTCCAATATGCGTAATTAGAACCATCGAAAACAGTAAATTTAGAAAATGGGGAAATGCCATTTTTAACCAAAAATACTAAAAGGACATTAACACAATAAATTAGCGCTCCGACTCTGATACCACTTGTTGGAACACGAGGCCCCCAAATTTTAAAATTCTTCTTTTAAATTCAATTTTCTTGAAGTGCGAAGTAGGATGGTTCAACTAAATATCACCTACAAATTTTAATTTTCCAAAATTTAAATTTCTTCACAAATTAAAATTGCAACTAAACCAAATTTTAATTTTCTAAAAAATAAAATTGCACTTAAAACAAACTTGTGAATATTTAACTTTTAGTCCAAAAATAATTTAAAGCAAGTCCTAAAAATTTACCTAACAAAAATTACTCATTTTAGCAAATTAGGTCAAACTGGATTTTACCAAATTAAAAGATAATGACTTGAATTAAATTAACTTTTATCCAAATTTTAATCTAACACCAATTGAAATTAAAGGAGTGAATTAAACCATATTGTATCTTTTTACCTAAGCATGCATCTAATGTGATTTTGCAAAAGATAAAATAAATAAACCATTACGCCGCAATGTACGAGGAAAACCCAAAATGGGAAAAACCTCGGATGACCCCTAGAGTTAAGTCCACTAAGTACGGAAGTTTTACAAGTACAAGACAAATTACTTACTCAACTCTACTCGGCTCTCTTCAAGACCCTGACGCGTCTTCTTGTACCAACCTCTACTTAGCCGACAATCTCGAACTCCACGGAACCTTGGACTCCTCCAATATAGCTTTTTGAACCCTTCAACCACACTCAATACCTTTCACCATATGAGAACACCGCAGCAAAAATAAGACTTCTTCTTTTATGAAAAATAGAAGCAAACCCAAACTTCTCTTTCTTTGTGGTAGAGATAAACCAATGGTGCCAAACTAAACTCCAAGCAATAGATATATTTGTAGGGATACTTGGATAAACTATTGAAACTATGGATGTAAACACATGTGTACGAAAGAAAATTTTCTATTGAAATTTGACACATGAAACTATGACTTCTGGTTGGAAGAATTTTCTCTCCACAACTCTCAAAATGTGTTTAAAAGTCTTAGAAAATATCTGGTCCCGAAGTGGTTAAATTTTGTCAAAATAAAGTGGGAACAAAGTAGTGGGAAAGTGTCAAACCTGCCAAAAACTGTTCCCGCCAGAAATCTCGTTCGAAAGACATTTCCAGGTCGTTTGAACGATAATGTTCAAATGAGATTTTTGGTTAAAAATAGTTAGTTACAAATCTTGTTGGTAAAGTTCGTTCGAGCGAACTCATTAGGGAAATTCGTTGGCAAAACTCGTTCGAATGACATTCTCGTTCGAACAGTATTCTCATTCGAACGACAATTTCGAACGAAAATTCAGAATATTCAAATTTTATTTTAAGGCCAAAAAACTTTTTATTCAAAGTTCTAAAATAACTTTCTGGAAATAAAATTCGTTTTAAATAAAATTACACCCAAGAAAAATATTCCAAGTCTCTACAAATATATATAGCATTCATACCTTTGGAGACCTTGGAAGCAATTTGTTGTTGACGTAGAAACATGGCACTTTGTAAACTCGACACTTTGATATCTTCACTTTGAAATAATAGCCTTTACATCCTTAACTCATATAAGTCATAGGATTGTAAGAATATAACATGAACATCTAACCTATAACTCAAATGTTTTTGTTCGGAATTGAGCCAACACTATATAAGACTCAATTGGAAATTAGTGTCGTTACAGCTTAGTATTTCACTATTTTTAGTTTTTTCCCTGAATAGCCAGGGGGAGAGATTTATAAGGACAAATTTTTAAATAGATTTTATTTATATGTATTTCAGATAAATACCACATTGAGTCATATGATAAATTTTCATATGGAAGGAATCCTATTAAGCCTATATGACGTTGTGTTAAAGACGTAGAGGCCAAGCATCAAGGATAGATCATGTCGTGTTTTTGGTGCACATTTTAGTCTTCATATTCATATGATTTTCCAAGATTCTCTCAGGTATGAATGAATAATGTTTTATGGATACTCGAAATATTTTTTCTAAGGATGTTATTTGATTTCAAACAGATTTTAAAATTTTTTTAAAATTTTTTTCTGAGATAATTTAAGTTTAAAGACGTATGAACTTTTCCTTGCATTTTACATGGTTCAAATGACCTAACAGCTCGTTCAAATGACATATTACTGTCGTTCAAATGAGGTGGTCTTATCATTCTAATGAGATAGTCATTTCATTCAAACGACTGCTTATTTTCGTTGGAACGATACGCCGCCTCGAAATTTATGTTTTATTATTTATGGCATTCTTGACTCAGAAAAACGGGTGGGGAACTGAACTGAACGAAATATATTTTATGCAATTGTTTACCAAAGTTTTCCAAAGTATAAAATCCTTCTTTATTTTCAAAATCTGAGTTTACATATTTTATATGTCACGGATAGCTTGTGTTTGCACCTCTATTTGATTCTTCATCAATCGCAGAACTAGTTTCGTGCGGTGGACTCCGTATCTGCTAATTGACGGTTGATGTGGTTATATTAGTGGATACCGAGGTATGCGTGGAATCGTGTGCTATGTACCTTGCATATGTGGACTCTTATATTGCATTTTGGATGAGTGATTGAAGATAAGAAGAGGCATAAAGGCTTGTGGAGATCGAGTCGTTAAGTAAGATTGTATTCGTCTTTTGTAATTTTTGTATCATAGTGATTGTTTGGCCTGGGCCGTTTGAGTTTTTTTCCTTAGTGGTTTCCTCGTACACCGGCCTGTCATTTGACTTTATCTTCTTAATTTCACTGGATGCATGTTTAGGGTTAAGAAGATAAAATTTGGTTAGTTAATTTGGTTCACAAAATTGTTGCATAATAAAATTGAGAAAAGTTTGAAAAAATAGTTTTTGCCTAAAGCACATACACAAAAGAGACCCCTACAAAAAGAGGCAAGCAGACTGAGATATAAAGTAGCTAGCTAAGTTATGGAAGGAATAGTCCTATACAAGAAGGGATTCATTTTTTTGTTTCTCAGATGTGTTCACCCCTCAGAGGTGCAAGGTCTGATTTAGGAGGTACATAGAAGGTCTTGTAGAGCTCATTAGATAGGAAAATCATTGGTTCGATGAGTGTCCACCCCAGGATATTAATGGCCATCTATGAGGAAAGATTGTGTTGCATATGCGAGCCGATGTTGAATCACACTATATAGTTAACTTCCTTGAGTCTGCACTATATAAGAGCCTCAACTAGTTTGGAAATATAGACAAAATTGAGTACCTCCTTCAAGTGCATTATAGCCTCTTTATATGCTACCTCAACAACATCAAAGATCAGTCATAAAAGTAGAAAACCAACACACTCATAACACATAGGATTGTATTTCATCTCATATTTTATTAGTGCGGGTTAATTGGAATTAAAATGAATTTTTTATAATTTTTAGGAATTTTAAAACAATCAAAATTTATTTTTAAAATAATTAAAATAAGGTTTAAATTATTTTGGGGTTAAAATATGTATTTTAAAAGTTCCTAAAAAATGGATTGGGTAGAATCCATAACTAGAGCAAAGATATGTGGTTCTAAATCGAATTTCGAATAAACTCAAAACACGCATTTTTTAGGCAGTTAGAGAGAAACACGTGCTTGCTTGTGATTGGTTCCAACTGTGTTTCTTTACTGTCACATTTCAGCGCATCCCTTATATCCGTTAGATCATGTGTAATCAACGATCTGCATGTGTTCTTAATTAATCCTTGTGCGCCTATTTTTAACAAATTAGTGAGAGTTTGTGTGCGGTCGTTTATGAGCCATTAGATCTCAACGTTTTAAATTCTAATTAATCTGAGCCCTTGATTTCAGATCATCCTTTGAGATCCTTCTCTCAACCTATAACAGGAAGCTTTGTCTCTACATTTCGGAGTTTTTGGGAACTCTGAGAGCTAAAAGAAAAAGAGAGAAAAGAGAAAATAAAAAGGAGAGAAAAAGAATTGCGTACATAAACTCTTTCAAAACGTTTCCAAAAAATCATTTGAGAGTTAGGGTTTCACCTTCCTCATAGTTTCAATCTCTTTCTCAACAACCTCACATGTTAATTATATCATTTATTTTTATAAACTTGAAGATCTAAAATTGTGATACAATCACGTTTAGATTTCTAGGTTTTTGGATTTCTTGTTTCTCGAAATCATAATCTCTTATTGGATTGTGTTTGTGTAAAGTTTTAAAAACCTTTTAATCCAACATCTCTTATTTTTACAAACTGAAATCATGACTTGCATGTTTAAGATCTGAGAAATTGCTCATTTTGAAAAATTATTTTTGTAAATAATTTCTAATGATCTGAGTTTTAAATATCCAAAAGGAAATCAGATCTTGAAATATTTTTACAAAAATAACGAGTCTAAATTTCAGAAGTGTAAAAATGAATTTCATATTTAGATTTATTGTAATTCATAAGATCCGTCTATAATTAAGTGTGTTGAGTACATACATATCATTTAGGCACATCACTCACAACATAATCACCCACTAACACTAAAGTGTGTTGTTGGTTGAGCGATTTTGACTACTGAGTCGACATTGTGTAAAAGGAGAAAGAGAGCAGAACCAGGAACAAAAAAAAGAACAATCGAGTTTCTTAAAGAAGTCAGAAGGCATACACAAAAGGAGTGGAATCTCGCTTAGGTAGATTTCTGAACTTAGAATATGAATTGATTGTATAATTTGTTGTATGCTTGTAACCTAAAACCATTTATTGTGGATGTTGTTTTGGGACGTAGAGGTCACCGTGGATGTTTCCCTAATTGGGTGGGGTTTTACCATGTTAAATTACTTGTGTCTTGTGTGTGCCTTTTAGTTTTTCATTGCTATATTTTGTAAATCAGACATAGGTTTATTCTAAAACCCTTTTCCAAGAGACTTAAATAAATCGTTCATTAAATTATTTTACACATCTTTTTTTCTTATAAAGACTTTTGTAATAGTTTCTTTAAAAAGAATTTTCGAAACTCATTAAACATTTTACACTTTTGTTAAAATAACATAGTAAGGTTTTTTAGATGTAACAAATCTCAGAAGTTTGTAACAATCCACAGGACCCCTGGAGTTGCACTTACACCTATCACATCCCCATAGCCTTTTGCAATGTTGGAAATTAATTTGTTCATCCCATTATCGAAGACATGGGGGAGGTTCAAATACTTTGTTGTCGCTATAGATTATTTCACCACGTGGGTGGAAGTTGAGACCCTTGTTTAAATTCCGTATGAGAGAGTCTTCCAATTTATTTGGAAGAATATCATATGCCACTATGGTATCCCATATGTTTTTATCACCAATCATAGAACTCATTTTCACAACCAGGACTTCGAATACTACAATATCCAATCAAAAATCTAAAAGTTGCACTATGTTCCAGGACACCCTCATTGCAATGGCCCAACAGAAATAAAAAATAAATCTCTGCTAGATGTCCTAAAGAAAAAACAAAATGATGCCAAAGGGAAATGGGTCAACGAGTTACAAAGTGTACTCTGGGATTATAAAACCACACTGAGGACGGCTACTGGCAAAACTCTATATATGGTAGCATTTGGGGAAGAAGTTGTAGTTCCCACATAAATTGGTTTTCCCAGTCATAGATTCCCCAATTTTAATCTTCCAAGTGTGACCTTGTGAGAAGACTGGACTTGGACTTAGTTGAAGAAGTCAGATAAAATGCGGCACTATGTGTGAGTGCCTACCAACAATGTAGTGCTCAATTTTACAATAAGAGGATTAGGCCGAGCAATCCAAAATAGGGAGTCTACGTTTTAAAGAAAGTACTTCAGAAATGAAATAAGTTGGATGTAAATTTTCATGGTCCCTACCGTATTTTTGCAGTTGTTCGAACAGGTACTTATCTCCTAGAAACCTTGGAAGGAGAACAATTCAAGAACCCATGAATGTCGAGCACTTAAGGAAGTATTATCAGTAACTGTTAGCAATGCAAACCTTCAATATCTGTGTAATGCATATTTTTCATCTTCAATCAAAAGCATCTAGTTTGTAATAAATTGATTTCTTATTTTATTCTTGTTTTCATTTTTTCGGGAGTGGAAGATGTATAAATCTCAATAAGAAACAACAAAAATCAGCACAAAATTTAAAATTTTGTAACCAAAAAATCAATCCTAAAACTTCATGTATGACTTTGTCTTTTAGAAGCCACGAACAAGAAGTTCATAATCCTAAAACTTCATGTATGAATCCATAACATCAAGAACCAAAAGTTTTATCGGGTCAACTTAAGGGACAATCCTATAACATTTGGTTGCCAGTGGTAACTTAAATCAACACTTGGTAAAAAATAATAAGATCCATTTGAACGACCATAAGTACGTTGGTAGAACTTGAGGCAGGATAACTTATGTTTGTCTAAATTGGTAACCAATCAAGCAGATTAGTCAACCAACAGCTGACCACATAATCATAATGCTAAGTTCGTTGTAGGCCACAACTAGACAGAGGAACACAATGCAATAATGTATTTTTTATTCAAAAAAAGATATATATATTTCTCTTGCATTTCATCACATCATTGCATTATAAAGAAAACATAAAAAAACTTCTCATTTTGATGGATGCTTCTCAAGGGCTTTCTCCATTCCTTCACTAGGAATATCCAGAGCTAAAGGGAGAATAATAGACCTAAACTCTCTAAGCTTATATTATATACTGGAGATAGGCCTATCCACAAGGTGCAGAGGTCGACTAAGTTTATCGTCCCCATGAATGCCATAATCTCCCAAATATTTTTTTATCAAACTGATAGGGATGACATCTGTAGAAATCCACTTAATGTCTAACTTAAAGGGAGGAGTATGATGATCGAAACACCCAAAGTCATGTTAATACCATAAATAATCTTTTGGAAGCACCTTTAAGACTATTAGGTGATTGATTCAGCTCCATTTATAACAGTATCTCCTTGCTTGCTCCAACTCTTCACCCATGTTCACCAAGGATTCATCGTAGCCATTCCTCTAGAGAGTGGGCAACTGTTTATGAAAATGGTAAGTTATATGGTCGACCTTCTCATTAAACCTCTTGATGTTTGCAAATTATTTTTTTATTAAGTCAGCCAGAGTCTTTTAGTCCTTTCATCTTCAATGGTTGGGCGAGCAAATATAGCTTGTCTGGACGACTGTCCACCCTTGAATCTCTTCAATCTTTCAATTTCCTCCATTAACCTGGCATTCTCCTATTCTAAAAATAAGACTCCCTCAATGTGATCGACATTTACAAACTTCTTTAATCCCTCTAACTCATCCCGCAACATATTATTCTCCTACTCTGATAGACTAAACACTTCTCGAGCATTGTTTACCTCGAATTTCAGCACAAATTCCTTCTTAGGAAAGGCCTGGGAGATATCATGCAATTTCTTGTCAAATCCACTTTCACTACTTATTTGGGCAAATTTTTTCTCATAGTCAGCTGATAGACTAGCAAGATCTTCCTTGTGATCTTTCTGTATCTAGAGTATCATTTCATAATAGGAGGCATTGATCACCACTGCTTGGATAAACATCCTTTGGGAATGAAGATACGTTTCTTTAACTTGGTCAGAAATTCTTAAGCCGATAAATTCTTCCATCTCTTCCTCATCAAGATCTTCATGACCTACCTCAAATATCCGGGCACTCTTTTTATATAGGTGGCTCTTAGCGAATGCTAGAACAGCCTTCCTAGAATTAAACTTAAAAAAATAAATATGGCATAAGTATGGACAAGTAAAAAAAATCACAATGCACAACAATGTTATTTGTAAGAAAAAGGCAACTTTATTAGAATTATTGATGTGAAATACAAAAGGAGACCCTTTATAATTACAAGAAAAACAACATTACAAGATAAAAATCATAAGGACGACCCTAAACATCTACGCCTTTTCCTTATCCTGGGCAACTTTCTCCTCGAGATGAGTAGCGAGTACAGTAATTTCTTGGGATGCAAATGACTCGGCCAACCGCTTATCATCATCAATCTCTCCATCGATCACGGGAGGAGTACTAGGGTTGTGATGACGGAATAGCTCGGAGTCTGAGGTAATAACGACCTTTATGAGGGCAGCTTCCCATCCTTCTTTGAAGGGTGTTTTCTTCAGATAGTCCACCCACACGGCGGTAGTGGAAAATGCCTTCTCCCAATCCGTAGTGTAGTAATATTCCTTCTTTTTTTTTTTTACCTTCAAACCTTACTATTTATCATCGGCATCCATAAAAGATTTCTCGGCCTACTCGACCCTCTTAACAGCATTGCTAGTAGTCTTTACATCATCATTCTTATCCTTCTTAATCTTTTCCAAAACATCCTTCCATTTCTTGTGATCCTTCTCGTGGGTCATCTTGGTAACATCCAGAGACACATTCGGGTCTTAGAAGGCAGCCTCAACATCAATTGATGACTCCCTGAAGCGTCATCCCTTCTCAAAAGTTGGTCATAATCAACTAAAAACTACAAAGTTTAAAAAAATCATGAAAGTTAGTAAACACGTGAAAAGAATACAAATAGATAAAGGAGAGTAGTTGAAGGGGTCTTTACCAAGGCCAATATGTGATTAGATTTTTCCAGCAATCTATCCTTAGAGAGGGCAGCAACAGAATCAGCTTCATCAACGGAGACCACCCTTGATCCTAACAAATTCCGAGTAAGGCTAGGGTTCACTACCACATAAGAGGCACCAACTAGGCCTTGGTTTGCCTAGTCCTTTCTTGGCAGATCCTGGCGACCAATAGGGACTTTTCTTATCTTTTTTAATTGTGGCTCCTGGGTCTTCACTTCATCACGTGCCACCACTACAGGGCATTTGGATTTGCCCTCCGGAATGTTCCTATTTTTAGCTGGAGGAGCAACCTTGGTTTCATCAATGAGGTCAGGAATCTTTCTTTTCAACATATCTAGACAAGGAGTGGTGGTAAGCACTAAGTTGATGTCTAAGGATTAGAGGAAGAGGAAGCACATAAAATAATAAAATATCCCTCTAACTGGGGAAAGGGTTCTGAATCGTCAATAAAGGAATACGAGTTGGCTCCTCTAAAGATTAAAGGATGATATTGAAAAGGAAGGGGCCTTTTATAGGAGTGGTGACGTCTCTTAATCTCCAAATTTTGAAATGACTAAGTGTACCATCATTTCAGATATCGACGACGTCTCGTTTGCCCAAACACCAATATGACCAGCGTACCCCCAGACTATTTGCTATTTTTTCAACTATTTACAAAACTACCATTGCCTTAATATGACTGAAATTCACAAGTCCTAGAGGTTGGCAGACGATTAGGCTCCGTCAGATAGACGAGCAGCTCATGATTGATAATACTCCATCCTTTCACTCGTTATATCATTCCTATCAAGAACAATGTATTCAGGGCCTTTGTTGTAGCCTAAAATAAGTAGACCATATGGACCAATAAAAGGGTGACGTCTATCATCATGATTAGTGGACCCTTAAACGATACGCGAATGTGGGCGGCTCAATTACCCTGCTGGTCGGCTATCTGGCTGACCAACTCCGCAAAAATGAACAGTTCAAGAGATGAACAACACACGTGTGGAATCTCAACAAGCACCATGCACATGCATGAATAATATCCAGCTGCTTATTACCGTGTAAAGATGTAAATATCTAATATATAAAGGTATTATATATCTTTAACTTCTAACTACTAAAATACATCACGGCCTCTCTCAGCTAGGGAAACTGAAAATAATTCTCTAAACCCTAGAGAGTTCTGGAGAAAGTTGTACAAACTCTAAAAATACTAGTAGCAATTGCATCCGTGGATGTATGCACCATATTGGGTGAAACTAAAAATCTTTATCTTTGTCTCTATAATTCTCATCCCTCTCTAGCTTACTATTTTATTTGTGGTTACATATGTTGGTTTGATTGAGTTAAGAGTATTCTAAATCAGTAAAATAATTTTAGACACCAATAGGGTCAAAACATAGCATATAACTATTTGAGTTAAGATAATTGTGCAGATTGCATACTTGTTTATACAAATAGAGGTAATTTGCTCCCATATTTTGATTAAAATTTCTAAAGTGAAAGACCATTATTCTTTTCATTTTTTCCACATAAAGTTAGCAAGTTACTTTGGGCTAAAAATTGCATCCAATTATTCAGGCTACGGTCTTCGATATCGTGCAGGTTGTATGCTTGTTTTTTAATTAAAATTTGAGAAGCGAAATATCAATTATTGGACATGAATTTAGTTCTATTGTAAAGTAGAGCTACACTTTCATAGTTATAAACAAAAAGGACAATATTATGGGTATTTAAAGAATTACACCAAAAAGTACACTTAAGAAGAACAAAACAAAAAAACTGAACTAAACTGCCTCTTTTAACACAGTTTAAGTTTGAAATGACCAAATACAGAACAATTATAATATATGACTACCATCTTCAAAAACCTTTTAAGAAGAATGGATTTCTCTCATTATGGTTATGGAAGAACTAATTTTCCTTTCGTATATTTATCAAAATTAAGAAGTGAAAGACCATTTATCTTAAGTTTTATTATATTTTACTTTAATAGCTCAATAATCGGGTCTTTGACTTAACCCCCTATAGCCCAAATATTATTTATTGTTGGACATAACTAGATATTAACAAAAGATGTACTGAACTTAATAAAAAAAAATTAAATGACATGTACTAAAAAATATTAATGTACTAAAAAAAATCTAAAGCCCTCTATTACAAAAAATATTAATGTCTAAAGTCGAAAAATCATAATTTTTTCTCATAATGTTGACATGTTTTTATCGTGTATGTGAAATGATTGAATTTTCAGCTTACTAATTTTGATTATCGCGCAAATTGCATGCTTGTGGTTATCATTATATTTATAATAGATTATGTAATTTGAGGACTTAAAATAATATTGATATGGATATAGGACAACAAAAATTTTGTTTTCATTTTTAGTCCCTATTTTCAAATTAAAAGGACACGTGGCGTGTTGTGATTGGTTAATGTTTTATGAATATGGGTCCGTACCAACGGCTTTATTCAAAAATAGAGACTAAAATCATAAATAAAATGCTTGTTGTCCTATTTCCAAAATACATATTATAATAAATCTTAAATTTACGAAGCTCCTATTTATAATAGAAATATTCGTATTTGAATAGTCTTATTAAAATTAGAGAACCGAAGGAACATATATTTTATTCATTCTACATAAAGTTGACTTTTTTTTTGGGTTGGGGGGGGAGGGGGGTGGGGGGGGGGGGGGGGGGGGGGGGGAGGAGGTGGTTACAATCATTGTGCAGGTTGGATGCTTTTTTTCCCCTATAGAAGTAAAACTGTTTTAAAATTTGAGATTTGAAAAAATAATTGTTGCAGAGGTATTTAGTCACATTTACGAAATATAATTTGTAGTTGTTCCCAAATTTTTATTTAAATGTAAGTTATTTTTTGGGGGGTGAAAATGTAATTTATTTAATTGTCAAGTTATTTTGTAACGAAACATGAAATACTTGTCATTTCCTATGAAGCACGGAAACTCTTCCAAAAGTCACGACTCAGCTTTGATTCAAGCCGGACATGTGACAAGCTTTGACATGTTGATGACACGTTGAGACACATAAGTCCTTTTTATTTAGATTTGACACGTAAATGGACACGCAGGGACACACTTTGAACACATGAAATTAATTTTTTTTCCACATGTGATGGTGATTCTGCTTTATTTAAGATTTTTAATATCAAATTGTGTTTAAATTTTATTTTGTATGGTTCATTTTCTTAATTTCATGTTAAAAATGCTCTAATAATGTATTTTACGGAAAAAAAATCTATTTAATTTCATAAATATATATTATATATTATACGTATCATAACATGTCGTATTCTAATTTTTGGATCAATTACGTGTCGCGTGTCAAAACACATATTACGTGTTTGTGCTTCATACGTCATTTCTACTTAAAATATCTTATTACAATTTGATTCGTAATTGATGGGCCGAGTAGGAGAGTTGTTACAATTAAAAATAAAATAATATTTGGGATATTTATTTTTTCCACATAAAGTTGACTAGTTTTTATCGGGTCAAAAGATGGCATCTAATTATTTGGGTTTTCATGTACCATATGACCCCATTCTTTTCATGCAAGATCGTTTTTTCCTTTTGTATTGGACTGCGACAAGGGTATGTGTGAAGATAGTTGGAGTAATAGCAGCCACAATTCAAAGGTGAGATAAAAAGGCAAGAGTGTGTTGTGGTAGATACTAATATCTGTTATCCCAAAGCTAGCATAGGCAAAACTTTAGACAGCACATATGACGCACTTAAGGTGGATGATATGGATAGACCAAATGAGATGTATGGTACCAATACATACCTTGTTGCTTGTTTTGTGCTTAGAATAGTGGGATTCCACGTCAATAAATTAGAGGGAAAGATAAACCCTGCCCAAGAAAAAGGAAAAAAGAAGACCAAAAAAGAAAGTGGAAAAGGAGGACGAATGAAAAATATATTTTTTTTTGCCTAAACAAAAGTTTATTCAAAATCAAGGTATTTTACAAGTGACGTTCGAAGCTACCGACCGAACTGACATGACACGATTTTGAGTGTTAAAGTGGATCTACAAATCTCGACTTTCAAGTCTAATGGGGTTGTTTTTTCAAGTCTAATGGGGTTATTTTGTTACATAGCAATGCGTGTCAGGATATGATAAACTTGTACTATCATGTTTTTCACATGGGGTAATTTTATGGGCTTGTACAACCACATATTAAGTAAATGGATTGTTTCCGGTCTTTTCCATTTGACATGTTATCGAATTTTTATCAGCTTTTGGCGGTTTTTATCATGTTCTTAATGGATCTTACCAAAACACCATATAATTATCTGATTTAACATGTCTTATCAAGTATAACTAGGTTAGTGTTGACACTATTCATGATAAGTGTCATCTCCCATTGACAAATATGTTTTGGCAATTCATTTCATGTCATCCTGACGTGTCTCATTTTTTTGGCCTAATATAAATGGTAATGTTTTATTTCAGTATTATCAATATTCTTATAGTGAACCTGAATTTAAATAGTTTTGGATGGAGGGGTCTTAAGACCTTTCATGGCGTTTTGTAAGATATTTAATTTTTAATTGTGAGCCTTACATAATGTCAAAATGCTCGCGCGCATTTAGCATGACTTAAGTCTGACATGAAGACATTATATTTTGTAACGTGTAGTGTTTGGGTCATTGAACCATACATAGTTTGTTGTGATAGCATGTTAAATTTGGAACTTCCAACCCCAAACTAATAATTGATGGATAAACTTCAAGATATCGTATACTATGAAATAAGATTTTTATGTCTCGATGTCGGACTTTATACTCTCAACACAGTGATTAGTCTTACAAAACAATATATAATATCCTAAGCCCCTCTAACCATTGCAACTAGTTGAGGAGGATGTTCCGAATTAAACATGATATCAATGTTTTTTTGCTCAAATCACACCATATGTGAGGGGGTATACTGAGAATATAAAGTCTTCAAAAAGGGAAACTAAAGACTTTTGCATCAAAATATATAACATTGTTTGCCCTCTCCACTCATTAACAAAGATTTTTGGGTTAGATATTTTAATACTTTAGATAAAATTAATGTAAACTACCAATGGCATACGGCTTAATTAATCTACATCCACTAATATATATGCGTTCGTTTGATATCCTCTAACCAAGCTATACATAAGGAGTGTATTGAGAATATAAAGTTACTTACAAGGAAACTAAAGTCTTACATCATAATGTATAAGACTTATTGACCTCTTCATTTATTGTCAATTAGTTTTGATTTGGATCCCCAAATTTAACATGTTAAACAATTTGTAAAAAAAAAGGTTCATAGTTTCATGTCGTAAAAGGATGTGACAAAGAGACATCTTAAGAAATTTTGACTATTAACTTCGTCATTTAAGTTAGTATGTTATCATTATTCTTAGGGCTTGCTAAAGGCGTCTAAAGAATTACTCTGTACCATATGTAACTCTGGGTTGAACTTAATGTATAATCATTTTAAAGTATGATTTGGTGGAGTTGAGAAGATTTTAAATGGTACGTTAGCAAAAAAATTTATTCTATTTATGGTGTGAAAAAATGAGAATGAAATGAAGTATATTTTTTTCGGGGTGGGTAGCCCTAGTCTGGTTAGCCCATCCAAAACAAGTAGGGTTGGGATAAAAAAAATGTAGTTCAGCCCAACAACTCGATAAGGTGTACATTCTGATTACTCTTCAAAATACATAGAGAAATTTGATTTAGCTATCAGAATGGAAATGTAGTGTCTACAAAACTCATTGTGTTTAGAAGTTAGGACAAGACTATAACCTTAAAATAAACTATCGTGGTGTTCTAATTTGGGTCATTATATTGAAAGTTCTTTAACATTTTTTTAATTATCTCAAATATTTTTTTATTTAACATTTAAGTCAAATATTTTTAGATCAAATACCAAAAAGTCCCTCAAACATTTTTTAATACACACTTAGTCCAAGCCTTTTATTTTGTACCAAAAAGTCCCTTATTCTCTTATCTTTAAAGATCCGCGCCAGCGGCATGGTAAAGCCTTTTTGGCATGGTGAAGGATTTTTTGGTGCAAAATAAAAAAACATGGACTGAAGGTGTATTAAAAAAAGTTCGAGGGACTATTTGGTATATGCCCCAATATTTTTTCTCCAGATAGTTTTTCATTATATATAAAACGTTCACAAACAAAGTCCCTTCACGAATTTTAAATCTTAAACCTTTAAAATCTAAACTATAAACTATAAAATGATGAACTCTAAATCCTAAAACCCCAAAATACTAAAACCCAAAATCTAAACCCTAACCCTATACAATAAAATCCGAAGTTCAAGCTTCTCTATTCATAGTTAGTCATGATTTCTAAAGGGGATGGCCTTTATAGATTATTTTGGTTACTTTTAAGTAAACCGAACTTTAAAAGCGTAACCTAAAACCATACCAACAATGTTTTTTGTTTAATTATCTACTTGTTTTTTTTCAATAAACGTGTGCCTTTAAAAATTTAATTTAGAAAAAGGATTGTCCTGTTTAGGTATTCATGGGCCTATATAATAATCATACTCTAGACTTGGGACAATTGACTAGTCTAGTTGTAGATTTTCGACAAATCTAAAGATATTGTATAGTTCACGATAGTAAACCTTTATGGGATTATTTTACTTATCGCCCTAAAAATGATAAATTTCATTGGAATACCATATGTACACTTTATCATTCATATATCATTAATGTTGGGAGTAATTAATGTTTAATACCTAAAAAATATTTCATTTAATGTTTAGTGCAATATATTTTAAAAAATAATAGTTAACCCCTTAAAAATGTTCCTTTTAATGTTAGTGTCATGCTAATATTATTAATATTACTACTAGAGTATCATCCTTCGAGGATCTTTTGCGGGGAATGTTCTACATTTAAGGAGATGAGGAGTCGGTGGCAGACCATAGGTTGAGGGCTCGTGATAGGGTGTTTGGAACTTGAAATTTAGAAGTTGGCGTTAACATTGGGAATTAGAGGATGCAAAGGCATTTTTTGACTGGTTAGATACGGAACTAATAATGGCGGGAGGAGAGGATGGTCTGAGATGGACTAGAGGAGGATGAAGATGGATTATTTTCCATGGAGGAAGGTCTGGAGATTGAAGGCTCCAGCTAAAGTCATCTTCCTTGTATAGACCACAACTAAACAGGCCATATTGACGACATAATGGTTGCAAAAAAAGGCTAATAGAATGGTCAGTCAATGTTAGTTATGTAAGCGGGCAAAAAAATAACGAACCATTTGCTTTTGCATTATTGGGTGACGAGAGGATTATGGGATGACTCTTTATCCCTTTGTCGGGTTCAATGAGCGATGCTGGACAAGACAGATGCCTTACGGATGGAAGGGGGAGAGGAATGTTTGGGGTTTGGCACCACACTGCATCTTTTGAACGATGCGGCGAGAGAGAAATATGAGATGTTTCGAAGGAAATGAAGTAGCTCCATCTAGACTTAGTTACTTGTTTTTTAGTATGCTACTCGTTTGCCATAAGAGAGATCATATCTCGTCTATTCCTATTGTTGTTGACTTCATTGATGAGTTACGTAGAGTGTAATAGTACTTTTATTGTATGTTTTACTTGGTAGGGATCTTTGGATTGGTTTTTCCTTTCCATTTTTGTTGTATATACTTCCTTTATATGGCTCCTACCTCTTAGGCGGGGTTGTTAATATAATACATTTATTTATCCAAAAACATATGAGAAATTCTAAGTGTACCAAATTGAAACCGCATTGCTTACATGGCGTGCTGTGATTGGTTAATTCTTTATGGATATGGGTTCGCGCTAGCGGCATTAACCAATCACTGCTTGCCACGTAGGTAATGCGGTTTCAATGCGGTTTGAAATGATGGTACATGTAGAATTGCTCAAAACATATTACTACTACGAACTACAAGTTATTTTTAAAAGTATGTTGAACTAATACTTAAAAAAATAATGGGTAGCCTTATTCTCACTCAAACAAATATCAAGGCACTCCACTTTCTTCCCAAATTTTGAAAATGACTAAAAAAAACTTGCATCATGAGATTTCAGCATTCCTCCCTCTCTCAACCTAGCTTTGGTTTTTCTAAATAATAGTTTTAATAAGAATTTTTTCCAGATAAGCAATGTATAGTTCCTACAAAAGTTTTATTATTTATTTTTCAATACAGGAAACAATTATAATATTAATATTTAATTCACCTTATTTTCATGATTAACAAAAATCTCAATAGTGATTTTAGTCCTACACCCTATGAAAAATTTATTAGAAAATTAGATAAGGGACTTTTTGCAACATAAAAAAATAAAGTGGACTAAGTATAAATTGTACTTAGCTCATAGGGACTAAACATTAATTGTCTCTTTAATATTTTTCATATTATTTTTTTGATTTTAAATTGAATTGTGTCGTTCTATATTAGTGTTTTACATATTTTTCATAAGATTTCTTGGTGTGTCGTGCCGTGTCGCGATTTAAATGGGTCGTGTTGTATCACATTTTCTTTGGATCGTGTTCATGTCAGGTGAAAAAATAAAATTTAGTGGCATACCGCGTTTCAATTGGGTCTTGTTCATGTTTTATAAAAAAAATATTTTGTGTAATGTTGTATCATGTTCTTTCACTTTTATTTGGGATGTGTTTGTGTTAGCAAAAAAAATGAAAATTTTCATGTCGTATCACGTTTTTATTGGATCATTTTCATGTTCGGTAAAAAAGAAAGATTGCGTGTCCTATCATGTTCCTTTTATTTGAGTTGTGTTAGTTTTAGGTGAAAAATATGATTTCGTATGATGTGTCGTGTCTCTTTTTGATTATGTTCATGTTTGGTAAAAAAAAAAAAGATTTTGCTTCGTATCGCTTTTATCTGGATGTTCGTGTTAGGTAAAAAAAATAAGATTTTGTGTTGTGTCTAAATATGGGTGTGTTGGTGTTGAGCAAAAAAAGATATTATGTCTTACTATGTCTCTTTTATTTGGGTGGTGTTAAGATTTCGTGTCGCGTGATGTCATGTCATGTTTTAATTGGGTTATATATATATATATATATATATATATATATATAGTCCTAGGGTTGGTTTTCGATCGGTTGGTCGATAAATGTAGCATACCAATACCATACCAACCTTGAAATCATCAAACCAAAATTACCAGTTTTACCAGCCGGTATACTAGCCCATAAACAAAACCAAACCGTGCGGTATACCAGTAATATCAATTTTTTGCGGTAAAATCGGTTTTTCATAAAGTACGATAGATTTCGATAAATTTCTCTTTACGGTAAATTTAGTACTACTCGGTACATATTGATAATTTTTTGTACCACTTACCTAAATATTTTTGTATGCATATTTAAAAAAAATAACCTACATAATAGTGTCGTCTCCATAACTATATATAAATATTAAACTTCAAAATAAGCATCACAAATTGCAATATAAATTACACTATTGTCCAAATAACTCGAATAAATATCAACTAAGGTCGTCATAATAAATGACAAACCAAAATAAAAATGTTTCGCGTTTTTTGTTTCTTGCACTCCCCACTTGATTTACAAAAGAAAAAATTATGAATATTAATATATTGCTAAAAAATTAAAAATTAGTCAAACCTTACAAAAAAATAATGTGTATAAAAAATATTACAAAAAAGGTACAAAACAGAATACAAAATAGAGTGAACAACTTGCACTCATTCAAAACTTAAAATTGTTTAACAACTTGGAGCCATTTAAAACTGATTGTAGGTTGTTGCCTAACAACTTACACCCATCTATAAGGATTTTATAGTACATGAGGTAAATGGTTATACTTTAAGAGGTGAATTATGCACCATAGAAAGTGATGTTTTCAAAAGTTAAAGTACATTAGGTAAGTTCCAAGAGTCCTTTCAGAGTACTTTAAAAAGCATGTCATTCCAAGAATACTTTAAGAGTCAAATTACCTCTTCCACAAGCATAAATGTACAAATAAAATTAAACCAAATTAATTTTAACAAGTATGCATGTGTTCTCTTGTTTGGGAAGTGATGTTCGAACTAGATTCCATCCAAAAGACATGCTTGTTAGAAAAACAAGAGAAAAAAAATAGAAAATCCTTTCTTACCTCATTCATCTTAATTTGGTTGAATCTTCATATTAGCAAAATGTAATACCCCATATATTTTGGAATAAAATATAATTTAATAAGCATTGAATCAATTCGGTGAAATTAGTTAATCTAGGATTGCGAGTAATTAGACTCAGTATTATTTATAAATTTTAGAATTTGACTTTAATGATTGAGAATAAATCCAAAGGGATTTATTTTTTTTATAAAAAAAATATTGGGGTGTGTCATGTCAAAATTAAATATATTGTTGGGATAAAAATATTTTTGAACACATTTTTGTAATACCCCGTATTTTTGTGATATTTATTTATGGGATTAATTGAATTAAATGTGTATTAATTGGAAATTAATCCGGATTAAAATACTAGCGAGATGAGAGTTGGTATTTGATTATAATGTGTATATATGGCTTTATATGAATATTGAATTATCAAATTGTCGTGAGATTGATATACGACAATTTGGGAAACTTTGTTGAGACGCGTGTGACAGTCGCGTCAGGAATATATTTATTTTAATTAAAAAGTAAAATTTTATTTCTATTAACCATATGGTCGCTTTGAGTGCGCCAACGCGTCCGGAAGGGTCGAAATAGTCAGAAAACACTAGCCGGGGGTTTAGTTTGGGTCCCGGGGCATTTTTAGGCCATTTCGGTAACGTATAAGGGTAGTTTGGTAATTTTGGATTTTTGGGAATTAAAACCCACGAAAATTAGAAATTCAAATCTGATTTGGTAATTACCCACTAAACCCACTAACTACACCTTATGACCTAATGGGCTACGGGGGTTATTACAATTAGTTCCAAGAATTTTCTAAGGCAAACCCTAGCCACCATTGTCACCTTGGAGAAGAAGAGCTTGTAGAGAGAAAAGAGAGGAGAAATCCTGCAGTTAGAGAGAGAGCAATTCATCTTCAACATCAAAATCAGAGAAATACATAAGGCAAGTGGTTTAATTGCATATTTTGCAAAGAATGTTTCTTCCATGCGTAGGAAATTTATGAAATTATATTGTTCTTGGAGAATGATAAAAACCCATTGAATTGGATGTAGAGATTTATAATTTTATGAGGAGATTGCATGTAGAACAATGTTAGGATGATTATTCAGAGAAAAATACTTCTTTTATACCATAAAAACGGATTTATTTATGTCTAGGGATGAATTAAATTTTCTAGGACTCATGTTCATGGGATTTGGGGAAAACTGAGGAGATTTGATGATTTGATGATGTTTAGGGAGATTTGGCTATATATAAATGTTTAATTATGACCTACGAATGTTTAGTGTGTATTAGAAATCTTAAAATGTTGTTGGGACGAATTGTATATGGGATTAGAGGTGAAGAAAGTTGGAAAAACGAAAAAAGGAATTTCTGGGCTCGAAACTGGCCTCTCGTTAGAAGACCTGCCCAGGACGTTCGAACGAGCTTCTAACGAGTTGACAGTTTGACTTCTAACGAGAGGGATGTTCATTCGATGCCTTTCGTTCGAACGAGATCTCGTTAGAAGACCCACTTCGTTCGAACGAACTCTCGTTAGAACAGCCTCGTTCGAACGAGACTTCTAACGAGCTGACAGTTTAGGCTTTTTGGCCTGTTTTGATTTTGCGTGTCTCGTAACCTTGTCTAAATGTAGAGATAAAATTTCCTTGATGATTAATTGATATATTTGGGATATTTGGGATATAATGAGGAGTAAAACATAGAAGTGTGATTTGAACCAAATGGAAATTGTGGATTAGGACGTGAGTGTCTATTATGACGTGAGAACAATTATCGGCTTGAATCATTATATTAACCGGGAATATGTAAATTGTGTAACATTATATGTAGGTACGAGAATGAGAAGTGTACCACAAATAAATTATGGTGATTACTAAGATGTGTGCATACTTAGTATATGTATATGATTTTATGTGTATGACATACCTACCATACTTGCTATCACGGGAGGTTTATGTTCGCTTAGGGCCCTCTAATCCTTGTGTTGCCCGGATTTAGATTGGTACCTCGAGAACATAGGTCAGAGAAGGACTTATTGGGATGTTAATAAGTCTTCTGATCGTGGGAGCATAGGTATGTGCGTGACCCATGTGACGTGACTGTGTTCGCCTCCATTGTTTGTGATTGTTGTTATCTGAGAACGATTCCTGAGAGATTCGAAATGCGTGATCCTTATGTACGTGATGTACCGGGATGGATAGCAGAGTATGTGTGCACCGTAGCTAGTCTCGGGGTGCTTGTATTGTGTATTTATGACGTGAATAATATACACTTAAATAATGAGAACTTTCCTGTTAAGTATTATGAGTACAATTATGGTAATGTTTTGAGAAGTTATAACGGGATAACCGGTAGAGAATTGTATTGCTAATAATTGAGAATCCAAGTTTAAGTAACGCCCTCTATTTAGTTGATAACGCTAGAATGCATAATGAGAATCGAGTAGTAAGGGGTAGGACTTATTACGGTTTGGTTAGTTACGTATATCACATAGATGAGTATGGTACGTTAGGAGTGCACAATTAGTCGAGAGGTGAGTATTTCATGTGAGTGCACGTGCTAACATGTATTTTGCATTCATTGTTTTAATGTTATTAAAACACTTGCTATTTTAAAATACTCTCCACTTTCGGGCTCTAACCCGTTTGCTTTCAAATCTACTTTTTGTAAAAACCATTTTAGGTGCCCATCCACAAGGACACCATGCTTAGGATTCTCATCCAGATGACGAGCTGTAGCTGTTTGTGGAAGTTACAGGACTTTGCTAGTAGACGCTTCATCTATCTTGACTCTATATTCAGTTTCATCAGTTGTAGGGCATGTCGCCCATTTCTATTAGAAACATTTCCTATTTCAGATTTTCAGACTTTTAGCATGTAATTAATTCAGGATACATTGTTTTACTTATTTCAGTTGTGGGATTGTGGTGAGGAGTTTTCCTCCGGACTTATTATTATTTGTTGGTTATTTCATTACTTCGTTATGGTGAATGGATTATGTTGTTCTTCCTTTATTCTTGTACTGCATGTTAACTAGACTTAATTTAAAATTTGGCAACTTACTTTTTAAATACTAGGTGGTTAGTAACCATTAAAATGTTTTTGACAGTGATGCTATTAACTGAACCAACTTGGCATTTTGTATTGATTTAATAAAGGAGTAGCTACCCGGTATTTAATTAGTAGGGGTGTCTCAATTTTGAGAAACATTACGGGTTCATTTGGGCATTTTAGACCCTTAGGAATGGTCCCGGGTTATATATATATATATAAGTTTGGTAGTTATCAGGCTAATTAGATTATGTATTTGTGCTCATTTAGGGGTCCAAAGTTGGGGCCAAAAGCCCAACTCGGGAATTAGGTAAAATATAAGATTAGGAGAAAGAGAAATAATATATATATATATATATATATAAGTGTGACACCCTGCCTAATTAATTAGGGTGTTAAGTTGGAAAAAAATTATTTTTATCGACAGTGATGCTGAGAATGAACCAATTGTTCACCTTGATTTAATTTAATAAAGGAGTGATCGCCCAGTATTTAATTAGGCGGGGTGTCACAGGTGGTATCAGAGCATCAGGTTCTAGTGTCCTTAGGATCTGTATGGCTTATTATGCTTTCAGCGTTGCTTTGTTTGTTATAGAGCCCTATGTTTAGGATTGTCGATTCCTTTGACGAGATTTCGTTTTCCTGCTATAATGTGTATACACTAGTGAATTCAAATTTCGTTCGGATGTGTGCGTGTGCCGAGCGATGAAGGATGTCAGAAGAGGACCGTTAAGCGTACATCAGGAGGCAGGGCTCAGTTGAGATTATGAAATATATCCGAGGATGATGACCGTAGTCGAGGTCACCTCCATTATGGCACGAGAAGCCACGACTAGAAAGGAGACTAAGGTGCAGCAATGATTTTCAAATGCTGTTATAGTGAAATGAGGTGCGAGGGTAAACTTACCCAACGTATTACAAAAACGTGTAGAGACTGTCAGTGGAAAATTTTAGAAACGCGAAAATTGTAGGTGTTTACCAAAGGAGGTAAAGTATCCAAAGTCGTAAATATAGGACGGAGTGTGGCAAACTGAAAGTGAAAATTTAGAGAAAATTTTCTTGGCTTTCGGGACGAAGTTATAATGGTTGGAGTCAACCACCAGTTTTAGAAATGGAATGCTATGCCTGTAGGAGAACCTTAGGTACAGTGTTGACCGTATGTTCCTTCCTTAACTGTTCAGGATTAGAAACAAATGTGGTTCTGAACTCATCGAGAGAGGGCATGTCAGGGGTCCATTCGTGAATATAAATCTTAACCGTTAGTGAATTTTGTATCGGAAGATGTAGATACAAGTGGGGGAAATAACTCCGAGTGGGAGATCGACACGTAGAAATAATTGATAACACTCAAAGAGGTAATTATGATGGACGAATGATTCAGAGATTGACATTGTCATATTTTGTCAAAATAGATGATAACGCTTCTTTGTGGGGGAAGTTAAGGAATCGAAGAATTTAGTCGAGAATGAGACTGAATGCAATGGTGGTGGTATAACACCACAAAAGGATGTGGATACACATCAGGAAAACCATTTAAATGCTTTAGATAGTTAAATTCTTACCAAGTGATGGTAAATTCAGTAAGTACTATTATAGATAGTAACATGATCTTTATGGCCTAAAAAGCTAAGGGAACAACCGGGATGGCTAACAGGAATCGAGTTTACTAACGTCCGAGAGAAGGACAATCCTAACCTGGTTAGTAGGATAGGTGGTAAGTGGATTATGTCTTGAGGTATTTTGTGCAGAGTGAGATCTCTCACGATAATATCTTCCAAAATGAGAAAAAGGACAGGAATACGGTGCCTAGTAAGGCAACAATTAAAATAATTTTGTTTTGGATTGGGCAGACGTGTTACGTCCGAAAACCATTCGTGCAGTCAAGACGATTGCCAAGATGGAAGTATAAGTTGTGTCCTTATGTAAGAGGGTACTTTAGATTATA
Source organism: Sambucus nigra (assembly GCA_949130495.1). Taxonomy (NCBI): domain Eukaryota; kingdom Viridiplantae; phylum Streptophyta; class Magnoliopsida; order Dipsacales; family Adoxaceae; genus Sambucus; species Sambucus nigra. The sequence continues at coordinate 48,735,048 of OX422221.1, forward strand.
TATGGAGGCGTGACCCCTATTGAGTATGGTAATGACAAGTTAGTTGGCCAAAGCTTAGGATTAATGACAGAACATATGAACATGAACCCAATGAAGGTAAACTCAGCTTAAACTCACAAAGTCTCTCGTGTATAACTCAGGGAATAATAATAAACTTTTGAAGTGGCTTAGCTAGAGGGAGAGAGAAGTAAGCACCCTAGATACACCTTGGTGGGCAGGTAGAAACACACAAAACACCCTCAAGAATCTCTGTCAAGTATTAAAATCTTAGTAATAAATGGCAATGGTGAGTGAGTGAACTCTCTGGTTTGCAATAACTCTTTTTAACTCCCAAAAGAATCATCCACTCCTCAAGGGTAGTTGGGGGTCCTTAAATAGCCCCCACACCACCCCCGAGGCAACTCAGTCATTAAAACTATGAAAGACATCCCTCATACTTTATGTCATAGCATTAAATGCCTGATGCACTAGTTGTCTCCACGTCATAAACATTAAATGCCAAGACATGCCTTTTTCCTAACCACTGTGTGTCAGGGAGATGTTGTTGCAGAGGTGGCTCACCAACTGCCTGACAGCCCCGAATATCACGGTGGTTTACTCAAGTGCAGGTCTGACATTGTTTAGCTGGCTAGTGACATCACCTACAGTAGATGTGACATTAAGTAGAGGGCTATTTGATTCATAACTCAACGCCCGATGGAACTCCAAGCTGCTCCGCTTGAGGTTCCACGGTCAGGGTCCTTCGGTGTTTTACCAGGTGTATCTAAGATGGTCAGGACAAGACCCAACGGTGCCTTACTTCTCAATCTTCCAAACCAGGTCCCTCTAAAGTTCCCACGGTGAGGTCATTCGATAGAGCATGAAAGCTCTCCCAGGCCCTGCCAAGTCTGGTCTCTCGCAAGTACCGTTTGACCTCATACAAACTCTTTTGTTATTATCATTACGTCATTACAACCGTTAAAGCTTACAGTCATCAATAATGAAAATACAATATGACTAATACAACAAGCTAAAATATGAGCTGCCGCACCAAGCTGCCTCACTGATTTGCCACGCTTGAGCTGCCTCGGTTGCTTAATCTCAAACACTGTTGATAATTGGGGATTTGTCCCTAATCTCGAGATTACCTTCAAGCCCCCTCTACATTTGCCCCCTCGTGGAGAGATTTGTTGGAACAAGAAATGTCTGCACGAAATATCTCAAACCGATGGACTTTTCTTTGTGTGAAAAGATTCAGGCCTTTTCCCTTTTATGCAGAACCGTTGGGACATCTTCCTCGTTGGGGCTTTAAGGGATAGGTCTGACAAGATATTTTGTTGGCACCAAAACTCAAGCTTGTTTAAGAAGAAAATGATTAGTGTTCCCCATACGTCACTTCATTAATGAGGTGGCGCAGTCCTCTCAATTGTCAAAGCACTTCCCCAGGTGCCACGTGTTCTTGTGAAATGATTATAGGCGGTCGTGCACGTGCGAGGGTTGGGAAATCTAAACACCAAAACTCGAGATTTTCAAACAGTCATTTTCAAAATACTTTAAACCTTCTCCTTTGGTTTTTCTTACTCCGTTATTATCTTCTTCATTAGACTGGCATTTTTTTTAAAAAAAGAGAGAGAGAGACTCCATTGTTGCAAGAGCTTTATTCTTCATCTGCTATACCACCACTTGTGATCGTGCGTCTCAATTATTGCTCTCAATCCGTTTTTTCTCGAAGCTTTCTCTGTTACAGCTTCATTGTTTGCCATGGCGTCTTCAAGCAACCCCACCGTGTCCGCCACCAGTGTTCCGTCTGCCACCACCACTGCTGCTTCCGCCCTGGGTGCTGCTCGCCAGGAACAGCTGAGATTTTACCGTCGCTCTCCCATTTTTGAGGAGGGTGATGGCTTTGCTGTTGCCTGTAAGGCTGTCTGTTTTTCCTCTAAGTTTTACGCCCTCTTGTTGGGTGATGAGGACGAGGAATTGTCTAAGTGGGGATTTCTGCCTCCAGAAGGAACTCTCAGATTTCTCTTGGAGCGAGGGAACTTCCCATGGTCCCATATTGATTTCGAAGCACCCGGGGGATCCCCCGCGCACTTTACTGCCTGGAACTCTCACATGTAGAGTTCTTATGCTGATGTCCTTACTAAGATCGGGCTTCAACGGGACAGATGGTTTGGTGAGTTTACTCTATCAAAGAGCAACGCTGCCCTTCCTGTCCTGGTCTCTCGATGGAACGTGGATACTCATACGTTCATCGCTGCGTGGGGTGAGTTTACCATAACTCTGGAGGACGTGTGTGAGATCCTGGGCCGCGATGCAACAGGCCATGAGCCTTACACCGATGAGGCTCTTGATGCTCAAGAGACTGCAGATCATTTGGAGTTGGATCTCATATGCCGAAGCTGCATCGATTCTTCCAACAAAGTTACTTTTTCTCCCTTGATCAATTATTTCTTCAAGAGTTCTAGTGAAGGCAGTTATTCATCAACTGCCCCTGGTCAAGGTACGCCGTTGGAGCTTCCCGCTTACATTCTTGTAATTCTGTCTCGTTTCCTTTTGACGGGCAAGCCCAACGACCAGCCCCGAAGAGACCTTATCAACCTGTCCCTTCACTTAGCTCGAGGCATAAAGCTTCCCCTGACTGCAATTGCCTTGGGATCCCTGTACACCTGGTTGGATAGGGCTTTATTTGACATGGAACGCTTTATTGGCCGTTATAACTTGGCCAATTTTTCCAATAGCGTTCTTCTGACCAGCTTTCTCTACTTTCACTTTCCTACCGTAGCGGCCAAGCCCAACAGTCCTCCTTCGGGTGAAACCATTTTGCCTCCTCGGTCTTTCATTTACCATAAGAGACAAAGACGAAAGGAATTGATTTCTCTGATTGACCGTTTCGAGAGCTTCGTCATGAGGCCCTATCAGGAGGAGGTCTTCGTTCACACTTGTGGATTTTTCCATCAGGATGCCAGAGTGATACAGGACCCTTCTCCCGATGTTAAGGATCCCTCGCTTGCCGTGGTTCTTATGCTTTCTCCTGGATATCTTCCCTCCTACACCGAGTGGGGATACACGAGTGACCATTATAATCCCAACCGATGCAGCCGTCAGTTTGGGTTTGACCAGGGGGTGCCACGTCCAGTTTTTCAATCGTCAAACCCCAAAGTCCCCTTTGGCGAGGCATGCTCCTTGTTTTCTTTGACTGCTGCGTGGGGGATATGTTCAACAATGGCTGGGCGTGTCACCATTCCCAGTAGTACTAGACATGGGGATGTGACCCCTTTGTTTGCCACCAAGTATTGGCCAAAATAACTAGCTGAAATTGCTACGTTCATTGAGGGAGAGCCGGTGTATCCTTCCGTTTCTTCATTCTCTGCCCTAGAGTTGTGGCTAAAAGGCAACTCTGTGCTTGGGATAGAATTCCCCCCAAGTTCAACCCATAAAGAACCTCCTACCGAGCTTCCTCCACTTTGCCCCATGGTCCCAGTTGCAACGCCAAGATCGAGGACTCCTGCTGTTCCAAAAGAAGGCTGCCCCCTCTTCTGCAGCTACTACCCACGAGGGGGCTTCTCCACCACCTTCTAAGAGGGAAAAAATGGCCAAGAGTGGGTCATCCAAGTCGAAGTCCCAGAAGCCCCAAACTCCTGTGGCGGCTCTTCCCATAGCCTCCGTTCCACCTCCCATGCCTGCGGAAATGGATGAGCGTGTAAGGAGGGAGGCCCAAGCAGAACTAGACCGAATAAATACCGAGTATCAATGGCATGCAGTCGTTGTCCCCTCCATTGATTTCCCCACGGTGGTGGTGGATCCTTCAGAGCCAACGGCCAGAAGGAGGAAGAGCTCTAGGGTTCCTCAGGGGGGCAGTACTCGCGCATCAGGATCAAGGAAGAAACTCTGGGCACCAAGTCCCAGAAGAAACGGACTCCTGAGGTGCATTCCACTCCTGCCCCTTCTGTTACTGTTACTCCTCCTTCTTCGCCCGTGGTCGTTCCTTCTCGTTCTTCTTCTGAATCGGGGGTATGTATGCCTAATTTAGTTATTATTTCCCTTTTTGCTTAAGGAGGACTGTCTTTACTAATACATATATTTTTCTTTTTTTTTTTTTTTGATAACTGTGGTGCAGGGAGCTGAAATAGAAAGACCAGACCCCTCTAGCCCTCCCGTAATCCCTTTTATGGGGGGACGCTTCGGTGCACCTCATACCGATGTGACTCCTCCCCATTCCCCCATGACGGGGCTTACCTATTCTCGACGTGCTGGCAGTCAACGTGTAAGGGAGGTCGTTGGGGGAGGTGATTCCTCCCCTGAAGTGGTAACACCACCCGAAATAACATAATCTGAGATAACACCCTCGGCCCCTTCTGATCTACAGGCCTCACCTGAGGTTCCTCTCCCCCTTGTTCCTTTTGGGGAGAGTGAGCCCGAGGTATGATTTCCTCTGTAGTTTATTTGTTGTAGTCATTTTGGTCCCACTCCTTTCTTATTTGTCTTGCTGAATTCTGATATGTTTCAGGTACCCCAGGTTAAAATATCTTCGTTGTTGGCAAGCATTCTTCTTCCTACGACGCTGATGAGACCCCTGACTGCCATTCCTCTTTTTAGTATCATAACTGAGGTAAGTAACACGTAGGAGTATTTCTTCATATTTTTTGTGCCCATTCTTCTTTTCTAACACTTGGTTTTGTGCACAGTTTTCTCTTGATCTTGCACCAACTCCTGCAGTGAGGGCCCAGGTTGGTGTTTTTACACCCCCTCCTGATGTGGCTTTGTTTGAGAGCTCAGTGTCTTCGTATGATGAACCCCGTGTGCTGGCCCTTGTGCCCTATATGGGTGATAGAGTTTCACCCAGAGTTTTGCCAAGCGTGGAGGCTGCTACGTCCAGGGACCCCGTTATGGCTTCTGGGGTAGTAATCTCTCCCCCAACGGTCCCTGTCCATGTGGCTGCCTCATATGCTCCCATTGTGACTGAGGTATATTTTTCTTGCTAACTTTAAGGTTTTCCATAATCTCCATCTTACGATTTTTCATAAGATTTTTTCTTAATCTTCACCTTATAACGATGACTTAATAATGAAAACACTTGTTAAGTTTTTTTTCCCATAAACTCCACCTTCTAACGGTGACTTAACAATGACAACACTTGTTAAGTTTTTCATAAACTCCACCTTATAACGGTGACTTAACAACGAAAGCGCTTGTTAAGATTTTTTCATAAGCTCCACCTTATATCGGTGACTTAACAACGAAAGCGCTTGTTAAGATTTTTTCATAAACTTCACCTTACAACGGTGACTTAACAACGAAAACACTTGTTAAGTTTTTATTCATAAACTCCACCTTATAATGGTGACTTAACAATGAAAACACTTGTTAAGTTTTTTCAATAACTCCACCTTATAACGGTGACTTAACAACGAAAGCGCTTGTTATGTTTTTTTTTCATAAACTTCACCTTATAACAGTGACTTAACAATGAAAACACTTGTTAAGTTTTTATTCATAAACTCCACCTTATAACGGTGACTTAACAATGAAAACACTTGTTAAGTTTTTTTTCAATAACTCCACCTTATAACGGTGACTTAACAACGAAAGCGCTTGTTAAGTTTTTTTCATAAACTTCACCTTATAACGGTGACTTAACAATGAAAACACTTGTTAAGTTTTTCCCATAAACTTCACCTTATAACGGTGACTTAACAACGAAAACACTTGTTAAGTTTTTTTTATTCATAATTTCATCATGTGGGCTACTTCTTTTCAGGTTGCTCGGGAAAATTCGCCCTCAGTTCTCTCACCAGTAGGCTCGCCCTTCCGAGAACCTGATGTTTCGGAAAATTTTATTCATGATGATCAAGGTTCTATGACTGGTGCTGCAGCTGAGAGCGAGTCTGGGTGCGAACTGCTTCTTCCCGACCTGGCTCCTCATGCGTTCTACCTAATGGTGCTTCGGCAGTCTCCTCAAATGCCTGTCAACCATCGCTTGGTGATCGAGCAACTGGTGAATCTTCATCCTAAGACCTTCACACCAGATTGCCTGCGTTCCAATATTCATGTGATGAGTCATAGACTGCAAGGCATAGCGATCGTTGTTGCTGAGATTGTCAGTACCCCTACTGCAAGTGTTACCATATCCATTCTTAACCAATTTCTGGGTTTTTTGAAGGAGTTGGGACGTGATGGTTTCCATTTTGTCTGGCTTATAACGTCTCTGAAGACTTTGAAGAACCATCAACTGAACGGCCAGAGGGAATTGTTACGAAAGCACCAGGAGGACCAAGAAGCTGAGGAAGTTAGGTTGGTCTCATTGGCACCCCTTTTGGAAGTAGTGGATCAAGAGGTAAAGGATGCCGAAGAAGCTTTGTTCCTGGTCAAGCTGAAGCGTGAGAGACTCCTGATCAAACGTACGTAAGTGCAAACGAGGCTGGAGGTTTCTATTAACGCCCAACAGTCTTTCAAAGCAGCTTCTTCTGGCCTTCGTAGAGATTTTTTCTCTTCCTCAGATTTATCTTTTCTTTTAGACTAGTTACTTCTTGTATACAGATCCTTTACTGCTTTTATCTATGTAATTCTTGGGAAATAGCTCCCAAAAGAAATTTTGTAATGCTCTATTGTTTATGAATGAAGAACATATACTTTTCAATCCCTTCGTGTGTTGTGACTGTTGTTGTATGCTATAGAGTTTTGTATTTCTGCAATTCTTCCATTATGCAAAAAAAAATGTCACCCAAAACTTGTATATTTATAACGATAGCTAGTCATAACATTAGTTCAAATTGGTTGTTTACACATGATAAACCTTCAGCCACTTATTGTTAATCTTAAATGGCTTATCTTCTTCTAACTTCGAGATTAAGCAATAACCTGAGTCATGAGCTTCCTTCACAATTAAAGGTCCCTCCCAGTTAGCTGCGAACTTTGGTAGAGGAAGTCCCCTGATGTGCTTTACTGCCGCTTTCAATACGAGGTCTCAATCCATGAACTTCCTTGGTCTTACCAAGCTGTCATATGCCCTGGAGAGTTGTTTCGTATATATTTGAAAGTGTTGCATCGAGTTATCTCTGTGCTCATCCAACGCTTCCAGCTGTACATGTCTACTGTGAGGGAGCATGCTACTTCTCAAGACATAACGAGCAGAGGGAACTTTCAATTCTACTGGGAGGATTGCCTCATCCCCATAAACAAGAGAGAACGGCGTGCATCCTGTGGGTTTTCTCTTGGTTGTTCGATAGGCGCACAAGACAGCCGATATCTTGTCATCCCAATCCCCTGGAAAGTCTTCCATCATTTTGGCCAAAATATTAATCAGGGTTTTGTTAGTTGCTTCGGCCTGACCATTTCCCTTTGGGTATGCCACACTGAAGTGTGATGAACAATGGAGTACTTGTCCGTGAGCATTGTTACTTCAGAATTGATGAAGGGGTCCCATTATCCGAGAGAATTACTTTTGGGATCCCAAAATGGCAAATGATGTATTCTCTGATGAAGTTGCTCACCACCCCATCCGTTACCCGTTTGAGTGGTATTGCCTCGGCCCATTTTTTGAAACATTTTGTTGCTACTAGTATCCGTATCTTGCCTCTCGAAGAGGGGTGGATTTCCCCCACTAGGTCGAACGCCCAAGTATGGAATGGATAGGGCGTTGATAGAGAGTGCAAGTCTGCTGATGGGGCATGGATCATATTCCCATGAAGTTGGAAAGCCTTGCATTTTCGAACAAACTCTGCAGAGTCTTTCTCCATTGTTGGCCAATAATACCCCAATTTCATCAACTGATCATACAGCTTGGCACCTCCTATATGTGCTGGATCGTGCGATTGTTTGAGGACCTCCACTGCTTCTTCCCTCGTGACACGTCGCAAGGGCCTGTTAAAGTACCCCTTTCGATAAAGTTGCCCCTCCTGGACGTAGAACCTTGGAGCCCTTCGCCTCAGACCCATTGCATCTATTTTCTCCTTTGGGACAACCCCCTCCTGAATGAAGTCGATGTAGGGATGCCTCCAGTCCGTTTGATCTTCAATAAAATGGCACTCAGCTGCTTCGAAGAATAGCTGACACTTATCGCATTTCCGTTGCAGCTCTGCCGCATCTTGTTTCATTCTAGGCCAGAAATACCCCTCCCTTTGAATTCTCCTGAATAGCGGTATCTCGGTCGTTTCGCAGTGTTCGTTATGCATTTTCTTCAATATTTTCTCGGCCTCCTCTGGGCTAACGCATCTTGACAGCCATCCTCCTGTATTTCTAAAATAAAGATTCCCCTGGCATGTAAAATATTAGGCCAACTCTCTTAGCCCCATCGCCCCCTCCCCAGACTCCAGTTGTTTCTTAATATTCCTTCTCCAGCCCACTTCTTCTTCCATTGGTAGTATTGACTGTACTACCGAAGGGGCTGTTCTTCGCTGGATCACAACTGTAGTCTCATTGGTTTTCATTATCATCTTCTGGGCAATAGTGGCATAGGCTTCTGGATGGCGATTCATCGTTCTGGGATGTCTCCTGATCTTGGTCCGATGGAACTGGTTAAGGAGCCTTTGAATGATTGCTCTATAGGGCGCCAGGCTCATGTGTTTCAACGCATATTCTCCGTTTACCTGCTGAATTACCAAGTTTGAGTCACCCTTAATGTAGAGTGAACGAATTCCCCTCCGAAGAGCCTCTAGAAGCCCTAGTACCAACGCCTCATATTCTGTTGTTATTAGAGCAAGGGAAATCTAGTTTGTAGGAAAGGCAAATCTCTTCCATTCCTTTTGAAAGAACAACCCTTGCTCCTCCCTTCTTTTCTGCCGAAGATTCGTCGAACTGCATCGTCCATTCCTCCTCAGTTGCATCCAGGTAATTGGCCTGCAGATCGTCTCCTGGAATGTCTTCCCTAGGTGGCTCAAAGGTTCCTGATGGGAAGATAGCCAATAAGTCAGCATACGCCTGGCTTTTGATTATGCGAGGGACCACACATTTTAAGTCATATTCAGAGAGAATGAGGAACCATCTAGCTGCCCTGCCAATCAATATAGTCTTTGCGAGCAAATACCTAATTGGGTCACATCTAGTTACAATATGAATGGTAAAAGACAACATATAATGCCTAAGTTTTTGTGCTACAAAGACCATGGCTAAACAATGCCTTTCTAAGCTAGTATATCTAATTTCTAGCCCATGTATAATTCTACTGAGGTAGTAAACCGACCGTTCTTGCCCGTCTACTTCTTCTGCTAGCAGAGCTCTAACGGACCTCGTGGTGGATGTGAGGTATAGGCAACGGGGCTCCCGCCTGGGGAGGAACCATGATTTGTGGTGATACGAGCAGCTTTTTTAGCCCAACGAGGGACTTCTGGTGAACCTCTTCCCATCTGAATTTCGTGTTCCTTCGTAGCATCTGCATCAGTGGGTGTGTTATTTCGGCCAATCCAGGTACAAATCTCCTAAGGTAGGAGACTTTACCGAGAAAACTTTTCAGCTCCTTCGCCTTTCTTGGATATGGCATTTCCAAGATTGCCCGCTGTTTGTCCTGGTCCATCTGTACCCCTTGTCGATTAACCACGAAGCCTAAAAACTTACCACTTGTTATCCCGAAGACACACTTTAACGGGTTCATCCTTAACTTGTACCTCCTGCACCGAGCAAATACCTTCCTTAAATCGTTCAGATGGGACTCTTCCTTCTTCGATTTGATGACCAAGTCGTCCACGTAGAATTCTATAAATTTATGGAAGAAGTCATGAAAAATTTCCATCATCGTTCTTTGGTACGTATCTCCAGCATTCTTGAGTCCAAACGGCATTACCTTGTACATGAAGTTGCCCAATGGCGTTCTGAATGCTGTTTTCTCTACGTCAGAGGGGTCCATCTTGATCTGGTTGTATCCCACATATCCATCCATGAAGCTATACATCTCATGACCAGCCGTGGCGTCTATCAAACTGTCGATGGAGGGTAGGGGAAACTCATCCTTAGGGCAAGCCCTATTCAAGTCTCTGAAATCCACGCAGATCCTTATTTAGTTTTTGTCTTTCTTCCCTACTGGCACAATGCTAGATAGCCAGAGGGGATGTTGTATAGGCTTGATAAATCCTGCTGCTAATAAGCATTAGACCTCTTCTTTAATCTTTAAATCTATTTCCGGATTGTAAGTTCTTGTTTCCTGCTTTACTGGAATAGCCGAAGGGATCACGTTCAACTTGTGGCAGCTCACTTCCTCATCGAGCCCTTCCATTTCAGTGTACTTCCATGCGAAGACATCTATGAACTCCCGAATCAGGTCAACCAAGGCTTTTTCTTTCTCCTTAACAAGATCTTTCGAGATGAAGATAGGCCTTGGGTCTTCCCCTTCTTCTGCTAGGTTTAGTTGCTCCAACTCTTGTGCCTAGGGCCTTAGTTGGTCTGTCATGTAGTCTGGTTCTTCGGCGACATCTTCTATGAACTCTTGTATACTGGAGTTGTCTATCACCATACACTGCCCCCATTGATCCACTAAAAAACACTCATATATCGGGTCAACCTCATTGTCAGTCTTTTCGGTCGCCCGTTCACACCATTACAAGCGATACACCACTTTTCCCTCTTCAGTGACAATCTTCTTGCATTGCCTGCTGGTGGTTGTTTCTACGGCTTTTCTCTTCCTTTCTGTGGAAGCCTCAGCGATCCTTTCCCCTGAAAAATGACTTAACACGCTTTGTCGTTGGGCCTCATGCTCGCCTGGGTCTGTCCTAGGTCTCATCTTTTCTTTGAGCTGCTTCGAGATGTTCTGGGGTCGAGGGACCGCCCGATATGCTTCCTCAATCCTCTTCCCTTCGCCACTCTCATTTAAAGGTCCCATTCTTACTATAATTGAGGGGACCCATTCTCCCTCTATTCTCCTCGTTAGGACCCGCACGTCCTCTTCGAGCTCTGTATAGAAGGCTGCATCCACCAAGTGTTCTTCTTCGATAGGGAAAGGCCTTTTAGTTGCCCTAATAGTTACTTCTGTCCCCTTGATATTCGCCTTAGCACGTTGATGGTACGTTGAGGGAACTAACCCTTGGTTATGCATCCATACTCTCCCTATTAACAAATGATAGGAAGTTGCGCTTTCTATTACATGAAACTTGATATGGGAACTCAGATTTCCCATCACTATCCCCACGTTTACATACCCGATGGATTTGGAAGATTGATTATCGTAGCCCGAGATTACCAAGGGCATGGCAACCAACCTTTCTTCCGGAATATTAGCCGCGTGGAAGGAGTTGATTGGCATAATGTTAATGGAAGCACCCCCGTCCATAAGAGTCCTGGAAAAGGTAACCCCATTAACACTAGCGGTTACATACAGAGGCCTATTATGGGGGGAACCTTACAGCTCTATCTGCATCGCTGAACGTTACCTCTGATAGGAACTTCTTTACCAGCCTAGCCATGGGTCCCCTCCACCTTAGCGAGGGGACTGCATTTCTTCTTGCAATATCCAAGATCACCTGAGTTATCTCCATTCTGCTCTCTTTTGGGATTCCCAGTTGGTCGAAGAACTACGTGAACTTTGGAGATTTTGAAACTGTGCTATATTCTACGACTGGGTCTGTTTCCTCACCCTCAACGCTGTAGGCGTCTTCTACGTCCCTAGCACTTGCTTCATCATAAGCCAGAACTACGTTAGCCATTCCCCTAGTTCTGCCTTATCGAACTATCAAACTCCATTGTTGCCCCACCCCACTCCCGTTCTGCCTCCTTATCGTAGGCCATTACCACATTGGCCCCATGTACCGGGAGTGGGTTATTGTTAACGTTCTGTGGGGGGATTTGTAATGTTCACGCCTTCATGTACTTGACGATGATTCTTCGCAGCGTGAAGCAGCTTTCTGTTGGATGCTGGACCTTTCGATGAACCTGACAATATTTGGGATTGGCTCTAGTTGCCGCGTCGGGCTCTTTCGCCGGGACGCCCTTTGGTTCGTAAACCGTTCCGCCTTGGACCATTGAGTTATAGCAACTCACAGCCTCCTCCACCGTACAAGGCAACGGTGGCGGGTCTTCTCTATCTCTTCCGAACTTTCTTTTGTTATCCTTCCTCTGGGCCTTGCCCTCATCTTACCTCTCGATATATCCCACCCGTGGGGCCTGAGACCTTCCTCCAATGGGTTGTATCGGCTGTCTGAACACCATGGGAGCTACTATCCGGCTAGGTCGCACCACCAAAGATATATTTCTTACGGATTTTAAGAATGCTGAAAATTTTCCCTCGCGTGTCTCATTGATTAAGTGACAGATATACTCCGGAATTAATCCCTCAGCACAAATCTGTAGTAACCTGGCCTCCTTAGCTTCTTCCCTTACATCGAGGGACCTTTCCCTAAACCTTCGAATAAAGGCCACTACCTCTTCTCCTGGCCTTTGCCTCTCCCTGCCAAGCTGGATTAGGGTGAACTCATCTTCTGCCAAGAAGAACTTTCGGACAAACAATACAAGCATCTCCTCCCACGTGGAGACACTATTGGGAGGCAGATGAGAGTACCAAGTGTATGCTTTATCAGTCAGGGATTTGGAGAACTCCCTCAGCCTAAGCTTTTTGTCATTGTAGTGCGCTCCCAAGTATTCAACGAAATGCTTAATGTGTTCCTTCGGGTTCCCACCCTTCCCTGAGTATTTTTCAAAGGTAGGGGGAATATAGTCCTTCGGGTAGGGTTCATCGTTGTACTCCTGGGGGTAAGGTGTTCGGAAGTTGTCGTAGACCGCTGCTACCTCGCCCACAGCCTGTGAGGAAGCCTGCATGAACTTCGGCATCTCCTTCTGCATCTATTTTCTCATCTCTTCCAAGGGCGAGGCCACTGGGGCCACCTGCAACGGGGCCGAGGGTTGAGCGCTCATTGATACCGAAGCAAACGTTACCGGTAGTGCCGTTAAAACTCCCGAGCCACCCACAGTTGGGTTCACAACAGAGGGTACACTTGCTGGGACCGCTCCTGTAATACCTTCCCCTGGTGGGGCCGCTGGGGCCACTCCTGGTGTTACGAAGGCATTAGCCTCCAATCCTCCCAGCATAGTTGAAGCTACTGGGGTTTGCAAAAACTCATAAAATTTGCTCATGAGGAGCGCCATCTGGGCAGGTCCCAACCCCGCGCTCGTGGAAGGTTGTGTATCCCCTGGGATGCCTATCATTGTTGGAGCCAACGGTACCTCTACTCGAGGATCCCCATCTCTTAGGGCCTCCTGCTCCCTCGCATCCTGTTCTTCATTATGCTGAATGTCATCGAAATTGAGTCTTTTAGTAGCATTATCATGCGCCATACTCCTTCTCTAGAAGGATGCCTCCCCAGCGGAGTCGCCAAATGTAAGAGGGTACTTTAGATTATAGATGGAGGCGTGACCCCTATTGAGTATGGTAATGACAAGTTAGTTGGCCAAAGCTTAGGATTAATGACATAACATATGAACATGAACCCAATGAAGGTAAACTCAGCTTAAACTCACAAAGTCTCCCGTATATAACTCAGGGAATAATAATGAACTTTTGAAGTGGCTTAACTAGAGGGAGAGAGAATTAAGCACCCTAGATACACCTTGGTGGGCAGGTAGAAACACACAAAACACCCTCAAGAATCTCTGTCAAGTATTAAAAGTGAATATTAACTAGTATGCCCCAGATTTCCTTTCGAAGGAAGGATCGCAGCAGTGCATGATCCAGCGCAGTATAAATTTCTAAATCAGGATGAGATTGGTGAATCCCACCTTTGATATGGGATTTCAGGAACGATCGGAGAAAAGATTTCGTTTCGAGTAGGATGTATCACCCTTAGCCAGGGAATAAGCGCATGGTGATTAAAGATTAGTGGAGCCCCGTGAAGGAAATTTTGGAATCTTGGTACGATGATTTCAAGTATGCTCTGTAGAAGCACTCGTACCTGTTTGTCGCGTACGAGGTACTTATCAAGGTTTTGTTATGGAAGAACGTTGATTATTCTCCTTCCGTATGTTTAGAGGAGAGTAGATAATCAGAATTTTGATCGGTCGAGAAATATCCGATATCTATGGTGGAATTCCACGACTGTTTTAGGCAGCCAGGAGTGGTCAAATGTTTGTATGATCTTCTCAGAATGGGATTTTTGTGTATGAATAAATACGAGTAGTTTGTCATGTAGTGAGGTGCGGCCTCCTAATGATAGTGAGATAAGGAAATTATAACGTATAGGCGTGACCTATGCGAATGTTTTCGGGTGGGAGCACAATGTGAAGTGTCTCCAATGAGAATGTAAAACAATGTTGCTGTGAGGAAAAAGCTATAGTGATTGAGCGTCGTACTATGTAGATAATTTGCGTACTGACAAGGATATCTAGAATTGTGCTACCTGGTAGGCCTTATTTTCTGAATTTCGGGACGAAATTCCGTTATTGGGGGGAAGTATGTAATACCCCGTATTTTCATGGCTTTTAAATTTAAGGATTTATTAAATTTAATTGAGATAAATTAATTTAATTTTAATCCGGAATGTTGTTTTAAATATTTACTAGCGTGACGAAAGTTAGTAATTATTGGAAATTTGTTATTTCTGGCATATTACTGGATGAGTATAGTAATATATGAGATTTATTTTTATAATATTGTCACGTGTGAATAAAATGACAATTGTAGAAATTTAAGTCAGGACGCGCCTGTGTCGTGTCGGGACTAAATGTTGATTAATAAAAGTGAATATTTTATAAGTTGTCCGTATGATCGTTTTGAGTGCGCCAACGCGTCCAGAAGGGTCGAGATAGTCAGAAAAGTATACCCAGGAGTTTGATTTGGGTCTCGGGGCGTTTTTAAGCCTAATTAGTACCCCGGGAGGGCGTTTTGGACATTTCACAATTATGGGTAATTAAACCCACGAAAATCAGTAATCTATATCATCCATTTAGGTTATTCAGCTAGGGTTAGAAAACTCAAACACAAGAACGACCATTGGAGAGGAAGAGGAGAAGCTCTCCAAGGAGTTCTAGGCCAAGAACACCTCCGATTGCACCGCCATCACCACCAATGCGTAGATCGCACGACGGGGAACACAACCACATCAAAATCGTCTGCAAATCAGAACACCAAAAATCCCAGGTAAGTGTTTATCTTGCTTATTTCGTTGATGCATCTTTCATATTAGTGTAGGAATGATTAGGATGAGTTTTATGGAAGAAAACCTAAGATTTGAGATAGGAATCGCATGTAGTTATGGTTTAAATGATAATTCTGGAAACCCTTGCCATGTAAAGGAATTTACCCACGAAATTGTGATGTTTATAAGAAGAAAATTCTAGAAAATATGGATTAGGACCATGTTAATGAAATTTTAGGGTTCTTGAAGTTTTATATGAATTTGGGGCTTGTTAATCCTTGTTTAATAATAGAAATCTACATGCTTTACGTAGGAAATGTATAATATCATGTTAGGATGTTAGTAGTACAAATTTTGAGACGTTTGGGATTGTAAAATATGGATTTGGTGTAAGTTAGAAGATGAAACCCGTAACTGCAATTCTGCAGATTTCGTAGACCTGCTTGATCGATCGATCGAGCCTAGAGCTTCGATTAATCGAAGGTTCGATCGATCGAGCCCCAGAATCCTCCTGGCAGACTCATGTTTCCCCTTATTAATTAGTTGAAATGCAACTTAATGTGAAATAATTCTTGGGCATCCTTAATAAAATGTTTTGGGAAATATGGAGGACCAGTAGGACATATGAATAATTTTTGGGATTCTTAATATGAGACGAGAATTGTACTTGTGGGATAAGTACTTAAGGGTTGATGAATTTATGAATTAACGGGAGAGTTGCGTAAGAGAGTTACGTTGGAACATAGAAAGGACACTTACTGAATTTTATACTTGGAAGGATAGAGTCCATGCAGGTTACGTATTCAGATGAGAAAACCCTTCGAGTTAAAGTTAGAAACGAACTCTTATACGTAATACTAATAATGTGAAAATTAAGGATAAATGTTGTAATGATGGGTGATGAGAGGAACCTATATTAATATGATAAAAGTGGTATATTTATATGATTGTGTATGCATATATTATATACATGTGAAAACCATGCCCGCGCTACTTGCTATCTCTGAGGTTACCGCGCTGGGACGATCTTATCCTGTGTTGCCTTATGGGGGATATTGATTCGTACCCTAGGAGATAGATATCCTTGGTACAGGCTATCGAATCGATAGTTCAGACGGTCCTAAGAGACGTGAGGGTATGTACTGACCTCTTAGAGACTTGGAATCTATGCTTCGCCTCAATTTTGTTTGTGTTTATATGTTGATACAGTTCGAGAGTGATTCTGAACTTTTATTTCCCTTAGTGTGATCGATACGGGGATTGGATAGTAGAGTATGCCCGCACCATAGTTGTATTTGGGGTGCTGATATAATATATATATTATACGAGTAGTTAATATATATATATGTAATACTGAAATTTGGAATTTGCCTACTGTGATTTGTTAAGTAGGACATGTTGATGACTCAAATTGTAAATACTTGTTTTGAAAAGTATAATGTGACACTGGAAAACTTTGTTGATTAATAAAGTTAAAATGAGAACTTTGGTTACTAATTGAAATATTCTTTTCAAAGAATTGAATCGTTAAATTTTGAATCTTACGAGTAATCTAAGATAAGTTAAATCATTGGGAAGATTAGTGCGATAAATGATAAGACAAACCGTTGGGAAGGTTAGTGCGATAGGTGTGCACATTAGAAGAGAGGTGAGAATTTCTCAAGAGAGTGTCACACTAATATGTTGTTGCATTGGCCTGTATCAATTTAAATACTTGCTAAACGAATTTTTAAATCATACACACTATCGGGCTCTGACCCGTTTCTTTTTCTCTCTCTCTCTTGTATGTATATGTATGTATCACAGGTGCCCAGCCACAGGGGCGTCTTGTTTAGGATCCCTTGGAAGGAATGCGCTGCAGCTTAGGTGGGAGTTGCAGGTCTCTTGATTAGACGACTTCGTTCATTCGGATCCACTCTTAGTACTTTCATTTAATTGGGCATGTGTAACTCTTTCCATTATTCCGTTGTTATTGAACATTTGTATTTCAGTTATTTCCAGTACTGTTACAATGGGATTTATTCAGTTTGGATGTGTGACTTTAGATTTCGTATGTTGACATTCGATTGACGAATGTTTTAAATTATTTGGATTATGTTGCAGAATTGATGTGGTGTGATTATTACTTTTTGAATGTTGTTAATAAAATAAATAAATAATTTTTCTTTAAATAAAATTTGGAAAGTTATATATGAAAATGGTTTTGACACTTAGCTTAATTAATTAGGGTGTTAAACTGGAAAAAAATTATTTTTATCGACAGTGATACTGAGAATGAACCAACTGTTCACCTTGATTTAATTTAATAAAGGAGTAATCGCCCGGTATTTAATTAGGCGGGGTGTCACAATAAGTTTGGTAGTTATCAGGCTAATTAGATTATGTATTTGTGCTCATTTAGGGGTCCAAAGTTGGGGCCAAAAGCCCAACTCGGGAATTAGGTAAAATATAAGATTAGGAGGAAGAGAAATAACTTTCCACTACTAATCATAACCTAACCCTAACAACCCCACTTCAAGAGCGAGAGGATTAATGGCCTAAGAGGAGGAAGAACACCTTAGGAGGAGGAAAAGGGGTTTCTCCACACAATCTCAGGCAAGGATTCTCTTGCCATACTTATTCAATTTGTGTTATTCTTATATAAATGTTAACTCCATGCTTAGATTTAAAGTTGAATCATATTTTAGGACTGCACAATTAGAAATCCATGAATAGATCCATAATCATTTGTATCGAATATATATACATGTGACTTAAATTGGAAAATTATTTGGGAGACAAGTTCTAGAAATCTTTCAACCAATCTGAAAGTTAATGGAGTACAATAAGAAAAAATAGTGAAAATCCACTTAGATGTTTAGTGTTGGAATAGTAAAATCAATGGTGACTAAGGGTGAATCCATGTATTTGAATTCGTTTAGGAGAGAGAGTTTTGGTTAGGAAGGTTAGATATGATCCTGGGTTGTAAAAGCTTAATTCTGGGTAGTAAAAAGCTTGAGGAAGGTTGTCAATGGCAAAAACACTAGGAGAAGGACGAAGGGCTGGAAAACGAAGAAGGTCTTTCGAACAATACTAAATGTCGTTCAAACGAGATTAGTATCCTTTTCAAACAAGATTGTTATCCCGTTCAAATGACCATTACTTTGGACATGGAGATAGATCTTTTCATTACGAATGTGTGGCTGCCATTTTCAGATTTTTCTAATTTTCTTGAATTAGTTATGATTTTATTACTGAAGGGTATCGGAACCCGAAATCCTCTGTGAGAAATCAAATCTGGATTACTTAGGGATGTTCGTGGATGAGTGTAGGAATCAAAAAATATTAAGGAACATTATTTTTACCTTAGAATTGGATGGGAATGAATTGGGAGTATGGAATTAGAGTGTTTATGATGAACAACACTCGAAAATATATGAATGGATTCAAATGGAAATTTCAAATGAAATTAGGATGTGGGTTGGATTGAGATGTTCTTATTATCATGAATAAAAAACAAGAATGTAAGTTAATATTTTTGGAATTAAGAGTCGGGGTTGTGACTCGAATATTTTTAGGCAGAGTGCTACAGGAATTAGTCACGGGGTAGCCAGTTTAATTTATTATATATTTAATAAATTATCAAATATTGAATCGATAAAAGGATGTTTGACGAAATAGTGGGACTTTGTGTAATGA
Organism: Sambucus nigra; assembly: GCA_949130495.1. Lineage (NCBI taxonomy): Eukaryota > Viridiplantae > Streptophyta > Magnoliopsida > Dipsacales > Adoxaceae > Sambucus > Sambucus nigra. The sequence continues at coordinate 48,753,752 of OX422221.1, forward strand.
ATTCTGAAAAGTGAAGATACGGACCGAATGAGCGAGTCTTGGTATTGTAGTGGGTGATACTACTTAACCATATTAGAGAACTTCTTATATATGTACAGGTAACCCTTTTCGCGATAGTTGAATTCTTATATATGTACATATAAACCCTATCAAAAAGGTATTAAGAAGTGACTAATTATTAATAATCTTGAATTATTAAAGTTTGAGTCAAGAGGACAACCTGCTAAAAGTATTAAATGTGTGGATAAGGTTAGATTTGAGATACCTATACCTATAATGTTTTGCAAATGTTAGTTTAGGGATAATTATACCTATAATATTTTGGGAAAGGTTAGTTGGGAATAGTCGTACCAATATCTTTAAATAAGTAATAAATTAAGAAGTAGTCATAAGATAACGACATAAGATGAGTTATTGAATAATTGACTAAAATGTTATGTTTAAGCCAAAAGGGCTGTAACTTATATGGATCGAAATATCCTTGGATTTAAGTAGTTATAGAGTAAGTACTTATACATATTGAATGACAATATGTATTTATATGTATTTGTATGGACATACCAATGTTCATGAACCGTTCTATCGGCTCGGGGGTTCGCGCGTTCGGATCGAGTACCATATGTGAGGACAGGTGGGCTTGACGATGTGTAGGTCATATAGGTACTACACTACACCAAAACTGTCGAATTATTACAGTTATTGATCGTGACAAGTCTGGGGGTGACAACTGTTTTTGTCACGGGCTTGTCACGATCAAAGACTGTGGCAAGTTCTTTAGATTTGTCACGATTCTGTTACGGTCTTTGTCAGTGACAAGTTTTGTCACGGTTAAATACTGAAACAAACTCTAAAAATTGTCACGATCATTGACTGTGATAAGTCCGTGACAAGTTTTATTTTTCACAGACTTGTCACTGTCAATGACCATACAAATCTGAGCAAAATTTTAAAAAAATCTGCTGAGCAGTTTGGTCACTGCCACTGTCCAACAGTATATTTGTACCTGTTATAATAAAATTGTACCTGTTCAAACAGCATATATCCAAATACAATATAAATAATGCACCAAATATATAATTCCATATCCAAATAAAATAAAAATACAATCCACATTCAAACCAAAATGTAACAAATCAAAACAATTCAAATATAATTCAAGTGTCCAAATAAAAATAGATAAAAATAATGTCACGCCATCGAATCTGGCGTAGGTTCGAGGAGGAAAGAAGGCCACATGATATACGCATTTATACACCCCTCAATATGCATTATGCCGCATTGTTCACGCAACCACAATGTGAAGTTCTCCTTCTTGGTGAACCTTGGCCTCGATGTTTTGAAGGATACGTCCATGAACCGGCATACTCGGGACGGTATTCGAGTCCCTTAACCACATCAATATAACCTGTCCATCATATATGTCACGTAAAAACACGCTCGGCCAATCGATTATTGACAAGGCCGCTGGACCAAAGCCAAGTGGGGGACTGGAACATCAAACGGTGAGTCCGCGTGTATCGGTTATGAAGTAGCGACGTCCACGTCCTCGTCCTAATCCACCTCCTCCTCCCCCATATTCTCCTTCCCTTGCCCTTTACCTTTCCACCCAACTGAGTCTTCATGAATGCGTACATATCTAGGACCGTCGTCTTTAATCTTGATAGCTTCACGTCGTGCATGTCCACCTAACGAGCCAACCCGGTGTTGCTCGTCTCCATTTTGATGATCCTAAATTTACCCACCCACGAGCTCACCCCCTAGTCCTCCCATTGCGATCAGCGTCGAGCACTTGACTGAGTGCGTCCATGGACAAAGATGCCTTGTCGACATCAGACTGCGACTCATTCACTTCCTTAAGCTTTGTCTGAAATGACAAAAACACACGATTAGTTAATTAAGTAAATAAAAAAATTATAACGTAATTAAAAAAAATTAAACTGTCGGATTACTTACAATCGTGGTCGCGACGCTCGGGGACACCTTATTATCCTTGCCCTTCTTCGTCTAAATTGCCACATAGGCATCGAGCCTATATGGCCTACCCCAGGTCCACTCTCCATCGCCTAAAATAAAATAATGCAAAATTTGTAAGTAATGCAAAGTAGAATAACATATTTCTATAATTATAGAAAAATAAAAACTTACCATCATGTGCTCCACCTCAGCGTAAGACGTCCGGTTGGAGTAGTGCACGTCCATCTTTTTCACTCGGTTTTCCCTTCTCGATTGACAAGATTCCAATTATCGCTCCTCGATCTCATTGTCGATGAAATTTTTCCACTTTGCCAATGCGATCGACTCCTTCAGTGGGACAGTCTAACGCAGTCTGAAAATGCAGTTTCAGGTCTTCTTAAAGTATCGGGCCCACAAATTTTTCTTCCACTTCTTATGTTGTTCCCTCAGCTGCTCCAACACAGAATCGCGGAGGTGTGGGGGAAGGCTGAATTGTTCCTTTCAAACAAAATTCAAAATAAAAGGAAAGTAAGTGTTAGTTGATGATAAATATAAATTGAAATTGAAATTGAAATATAAATATAAATATAATACCTATAGTGCCGACCAAACAGACAACTTGAGCTCATTTGGCACCTCCTTCTAACTATTGCACCCTGGGTCGATAATCATCTTCACAAACTCGAGGGATATAGCCAATGTTCCCATCTTTTTCTCAACGGACGATCCTAATTTTCCTCATTTTGGGAGCCTAGGGGAAGAGGAGCCCTCGTCACCTCCACTGTCGCCAAGCCCTGAAGAAGACATTTTCTGTAAAAAATTATTGTTATTAGTACAAATCCAAAAGAATTAGAAGAATACAAAGCACTAACCATATTATAACAAAACAATGACACCTTTGAATTAATGCACTAAACTGACCAAGTACAAATGAATTACAAGCATTAAACTGATGTCCGATAATAATAAAACACTAGAGTAATACACCTATTGGTCATGGAATTTAAATTAATGCTTAAGAAATAAATCTAAATATTTCATGCAGTAAACTGATCAAGTAAAAATGAATTAAAAGCATTAAACTAATGTTCGATAATTGCAATACTTATTACCAATCTAAAAATTGTTTCAAATTCGGGTTATCATAAAAAATAGATTGATATTCGGTAGGAGCAACCAAGTCATCCACACTACTGTTTAGATGCTTTGGCGCATGTAGGATGATTGACCACGGCTCGTTGTTGATATACTCCGAGTAAAACACTTGATTGACCTTTTTAAATGCACAAGCAAACGGATCATCACTCATGTGTTCGTTGCTCTTTAACTTGGACAAGTCAGCCATAATCAAATTCGTGTCAGGATCAACTTTACAAGCATTTTTATCCTCAACTCTTACCTAATCATAGTAAAATACGACCTCTTTGAAGCTTACATAGTACAATTCAAATATATTTCAATACACCATAGAAAGTCATTTCGACTTCAACAAGGTTTTTATCTTTTGTGCTCGCTCGAAAGAAAGTAAGAGCCTTATATGAAATGCTCGAGTTATGTACATTTGTACTTTCCTCGTACACCCTTGCACCGAATACGTGATCGTTCAATTGATACTTTTTATACTATTATGCCATGAACAAGGGTCCAGTGGCTAGATGAGCAAGCCTTGATGTGGCATCACCCATATTTAAGAGCTGAGAATATAGATAAATTAATTAGGTTAGTTGTAAAGTTTTATTGTAATGTAACATTATATAACATCCATTTTCATTATAATTACTTCGTGTGACAACCACTGCCTAAATTCGATCTTTGATTGTGCCATTGTTTTTTGTCTTTTATTGTTCTCACGTGCTTCATATTTTCTGCATAAAATTAATGTGCCGAATGTATTAAAAAATTAATCATGTATAAAATAATCTAAAATGATGTAAAACTTAAAATAATTTAAATTTACTTTTTCCATTCTTCGACATCTTCATGTGTGTCAAACAGATAACGAGCTACTTGTTCATGTTGCAAACTCGTTAATTTCACTCGTTTGCCCATCACATGACCACCCTCATCGACGAACTCATCAATGCCATCAACGTTGGTCGAATCGGGCATATATTTCCGAGTATAGATTGATGACTCCACGGTTATGTATTCCTCTAGAATTGATCCTACAATATATCTTGTATTCTTGACGTAATTTTTGAAAAATTTCATCAATATTTCAAATGGATACATCCACCAATATCTAACTGGACCGCAAAGAAGTGCCTCATCACATAGGTGTACTAACAAGTGAACACTTATGTCAAAGAATTATGAGGGAAAGTACTTCTTCAACACACAAATCGCTTTTGTAATCGCTAATTTTGCGGCCACTATGTGTTCTCGATTGACTGCTGTCTCACATAAAAGTGAGAAGTAGATACTAATTTACATAATAGGCCTCCGTAAATCCTTGTGCTCGGAGAAACGGTGCATAAACAATAGAGGAACAAATTGCAAGATCCCATGCCAATTGTGGGACTTACACTTACGTAAATCATGGGTATCATAATTCACAATCCTTTGCAAGTTGGACGAAAAATTAGATGGAACCTTCAAATTATATATTGGGTCTAAAAACACCTTCCCTTCCTCACTCGTCGGAGTAAATGCACTAGGGGGAATTATTGTCCTTCCCTTACTATCTTCTTTCAACCATAGTTGTGGCTTAAGTTTCGATAATTTAAGGTATTTTCGTTCATTCTCTCCATCCTTTGAATGACTCCCCCAAGTCATGTGCCCACAATATGTTCAGTGATGTTCTTCTCATCGTGTATAACATCCAATATATGGCGCACCGGGTTATTCTTCCAGTAAGGGAGGTCAAATAAAATTGACCTTCTAGACCATGCCTTTCTTGTCTCAAATTCATTGCCAGTTGAGGTCTTCTTATGATTGACATCTTAAATTTAGGATTCTTACCTGGCATATTAGGGACATAATAAGAATATTTACTTTCAATTTCTGAACCTGAAAGTTTTCTCGACGGTAGCCTATGTTCAACCCCACCCAATAAAAAATTGAAACCTTTCTCCAATCTTAAACTATGATTGGGGGTAAAAATCTCATATGGCAATGGTATACATTTTTTATCTAGTGGGGAGAGGACGAGATTTAGTCTCCTCTCCACACATAGGACATCCCAAATAAATATGTACTACACAACCGAATAATGTCTCATAAGCTGGAAAATCATGAATTGCCCACATCAACATAGCTTTCAGCGTAAACTCTTATTCTTTGAAAGAGTTAAATGTTTGTAAAGTTAAACTCTTATTTTCTGAAAGAGTCAAATGCTTGCACACCGTCTTGTCACAACTTATTTAATTATTTTACCAAAGGAGCCATGTACACATTGATGTCATCACTTGGTGATTTTGGCCTAGTTATCAACAAAGGCAGCATCAAAAATTCAAGTCTCATGCACTGTGAAGGAGGGAGGTTGAGTGGGGCTATGATCACTGCCTATACACTCTGATTGGTGCTTAAATTTTCAAATGTATTGAAACCATCTGTTGATATTGTCAAACGAATGTTACGCTGTTCTCGAGCAAAATTTGGATACTCATAACTCATCCTCCTCCAAGATTTATAATCAATAGGATGACGCATGAGATTATCCCCTACTTTTGCCCTAGCATGCCAGGTCATTGCCTCTTCTATCCATGGTACTGTAAAAAGACGCTTTAATCTAGGCCCAACGGGAAAATATTTCAACACTTTTTGAGGTAATTTTGAGCTTTTGCCTTCCTTGCCAGTAGATTGGACATATCTAGGCTCATCGTATATAGGGCATCAATCAAGACTTTCATACTCCTTTCGATATAGTATGCAGTCATACACACAAGTGTGAATTGATTTATACTTTATTCCCAAATGTTTCAAACCGTTCTTCATAATAGGATAGCTATTTGGAAGCGTATTATCCTTGGGTAGCAAGCCCTTCACCCAATTCAAAATTTATGTCACGTTGTTGCCCGACAAACCATATTGGGTGTTCAAACTATACAAGCCAACCATGACATGTAAAGTTATTTGATATTTCTCACAACCAGAGTATAACGGTTGGGTCGCCTTAAATTTTCAATCTTGGTAGTCATCATCAAGGTTTATCCTGATATCTTCATGAGCACCTAAACCTTGTACATTGTCAGTGACCTCATTCTCGTCCACTTCATGAACTTCGTACGCATCATCAACTAAATCATCTAACATATTATGATCTATGTTGGCCTCTTGTACATCTATCATACTTATTGAAGGTTGTTGTGGAGGTAGCTCGGGGACAAAATGAACTTTTGACTTCCCGTGAAAATGTTAAAATCGATAACTATCTTGCATACCCCATCTTAACAAATGTAGTTCAACTGTTTTCTACTCAAAAACCTTACCATTCCCACACCTAGCACACGAACATGGAAACTCTTCATTATTATGTCATCTCTTTGCGTATTTCACAAATTCATTAGCACCTCTGCGAAACACATTGCCTATTCTATTTGTCTCACCCATCCACTCTTTGTATTTAGGATATCCCATCACAACTACTCCACACAATCACCTATTATATGTAAGAAGCGTATATTCATGGATTAGTATAAATAAAAGTGTTAAAATTTAGTTTGCATTAGTATAAACAATAACCTATTACTTGTTGTATAAAATTTATAGTATGTTTCATTTAATTATGTCTTATTTATATTCGATTTTTAAATTTCAAATTCATATTCAACTTATAATATTAATTCCTATTTCCTTCATCTCCTTTAAAGGGTGAGGGGTCCTATCCCATTTAAGACCGCATATTTCTATAATATATTTAATAGCTCATACACATTGTTCTAATTTGAGGAAAATTTGGCAGCATGTCCCCATAGTTCTCTAAGTACACGATGTAGATTTTCAAGTGTAAGTGTTATTTCAATTGATAATTGAAATAACACTCAACATTGAATCATCTAGTATGTACCCAGAGAACATTAAGATACGACTACAGAACTTCCTCCAAAAGTAACAAGTTTAAGCCACTAAGAATATTATTATACATAAACTATGCAGTCCCAAACTGTTCAAACAGGACATTTCGAGAGATCTCATTATAGGGGTAATGACTTTCGAATGAGTCTAAGGGCTATTGAATGCGTACGCATAAGAACTAGAAGGCTAGTATCTATGTGCATTATGTCTAATATCAAGTATGTTTGATTTAATTATGATAAGTCCGTGGTTGTGCCACTCTCGAACGGGTTGTAACACAAACTAATTTTAGAACAAAGTTGAATACTCCCCCTCACCCCATTTTGACAATAATCTAGTGATCGTGCCACTTCCAAAATTACCCAACCCAACAAAGTAAGACAATATAATTATTTAAGGATTTTAAAAAAAGTTAACAACTAACTTCCATATCCAACCACATTTGTCCAATATAATCCAACAACAACAACAAACCAACAAATTTCTATCTCGTACTCCTTCTAATTCATCTACTCAATTAATTCAATATTAACAATTTCAAACCTAAATAAAAATATAGAAACAATATTTATAATGTCAAATTAATTTTATTTTCTAAATAATAAAATTCAATCAATATTAACAATACCTATTAATTTCAATCCCAACTAGCATCACCCAATCAACATTAGAAATTAATTTCAAGTCCTACACTAAACATTAATTTAAAGTCCCCAATCAACATTAACAATTAATTTCAAGTACTAAACTAAACATTAATTTCAAGTCCTAAATCAACATTAGCAATTAATTTCAAGTCCTAAACTAAACATTAATTTCAAATCCTAAATTAACAATTAATTTCAAGTACTAAACATTAACAATTAATTTCAAGTCCGAAAAAATAATAATTAATTTCAACACACACACACCCTCCCCCACCCACCCCCACCACACACTCATGCACACACACACATACCTACACACACATACCTACACATACACACACCAACCCTATACTCCCTGCCCCACCACCACCACCCCTTGCCCCCTCCCCACCACCACACACACACGTACACATACACACACACACACACACCCTTATACATGAACATACACACCACACTCATATACACACATATATACAAAGGAAAGAGAAAGGGAGGAAAAAACTATCTTGAAAATCGCTTATAGAGATAGAGAGCACTCCTTTAGAGAGAGAAAAAAAGAGGGAAGTGAAAACGATAGGAAAAAAGAAGAGGGAAGGGTGTTTTTACTGACAAAGTTGTCACGAACCTTTCACGGTCTTTGATCGTGACAACATTATAATGTTGTCATGGTCATTGTTCGTGATAACTCTACTTGTCACGGTCAATGACCGTGATAACAATGCATGTTTTTGTCACGGTCATTGACCGTGACAAGGGTGGCCAGCTGAAAGGTGACAATTTGGCATTTTTAGTGTAGTGCTACGTGGAGGCACCGCCTACAAGGAGGTAGGTGTTGAAGCTGACCCATCTTGTGTCACCGTTGGGTATGGGTCATGCACAGGTGTCCTATGTAGGGACCACCCCAAATTTACATGTGTTTGTGATGTCCGCTTAGCATAAGAGATTCCTCCAAACTTATCGATAGAGCACAAACGAGTCACCAGCTATAGATGCCTTTGTGTGTCACATATATATATATATATATATATATATATATATATATATATATATATATATATATATATATATATATATATATATATATATATATATATATATATATATATATTTACACATTCTGGTTTACCTTATATGGTAATGTGCCCTTTTAGTCTAAAGATGTAGACAATGCTTAATGATAATAAAGTTGGGCGTAGATAATTAAGGACGAAGATCAGTCCTAATGAATAAAGTGGCAAACAATTATTAATAAGAATAAGAATTGAGTAGTCTAAGAAAGTAGACAAACATTAAAAAGAATGAGAAATGGTGTAGCTAAATATTAATGCGAATAATAATTTAGTAATCTAAAAGGATGAAACTTATAGTCTAACGGGGTAGACAACAAGGAAAATGCATTAAATCATTAAATGATTTGAAGAGACATACAAGGGTTACGGGATATTATGACGTAAGACTATGCACCTAGTTTATGTAAATTGTGAAATTTATATTATGAAATCTAATCGGGGCTTTGGGGTGTCATACCTGAGTACCCACTTATAGTTATTGCATAGCTTAATGGATTATTTTTAACATGCTTGATTAAATAATGAATGTTACAATTATCATTTGATTAAGGATACGGGTATGACTACTTCTTGATGAGAGGAGAGGTACTCATTACATGTGAGCATCGATGGGGAGATGTGAAAAATTATAAATTAGTAACAAATTGTATATTTATTAGTGAATAATCCTTGCACACCTTGAGCTCTGACCCAAATTATAAATGTTTTTCATGCAGGTATTCATAATGACAGTGATAGCAAGACTGACGATGGTTCAAAATGTAGTTGCATTGAATGTAGAGGATTTCGCTCAATTAAGTCTAGTATAGGTTGTACTCATATTTTTGTCATTTTATTTCATACTGGGATTTGTACGGGCATAAGCCCAAGGGTTTATTTATATCTTTTGTACTTAGCTTTACATTATGGACATTGTATGATGATTCAGTTTATATTATTCATGTGTTAAAATAATTTTATTCAGGTGTTTTTATTCATTGTGGAATTTGATATAAAATATAGAAAATTTGTAGTTCTTTAATGCTGAGAATGGTATAAAACCAGCCTTTACGTGAGAAAGTGGGGTTGTTACAATTGGTATCTAAGCATGGTTCTAGTGTCCTTAGTATTTGTGTCTGAGCTTGTCACGTTCTACGCTATGTCCTTTAATGTAGAGCCCTATGATTAGGAATCATTGTATTCTTTTCGGTTAGTTAATACCCGTTCAGGAAAATGGTTAGTTTTATAGAGAGAGACATAGAGACATCTGTGTGGATCACTTGCTAAAATTGCGAGAAATTGGGCAAACTTGTGGCTAGTAATTTAAGGGAAGATATTTAGAAAATTTGAGGATATGGTAATGTGCACTAATGCATCAGAAGTGGTTAGTTCGTGTAAACTATGACTAACAGTGAGATGGGCATCAAATTATAAATTAAATTATTTATGGAGAAAGAGACTAATGATAGTATCGGTGGTAAGTAGAGTGTTTCCCTACTTTTGAGTATATGGGATATCTTTCGCCTGATATTGGGACTTAGTGTTCACTTGGGTCTTGTTAATAAATTTAAAAGGATAGGCTCTATATTTTGGAGGATGCTTTACATTGACCCACCATGGATGAGGAGAAACATTGTTCTCATTAGTGCATGGATACATATAAATGTATACTGGAAGGCTTATGTTTATTTTAGGCCTACTTGTTAGCTATAATGAAATATAATATTTTTCCTTGGAATGAATTCCTAGTTATTTAGAATATGTTAATTTTATGTGGACCGTTATGAGTTGTGGTTATGTCTGAAAGACAAGATTGGTTAGAAATGGGTGTTCCTCTCAATCGTGAGGATTATTATGAGAATATTTTTATGGGTTAGCCTAATTTTGAAATAATAAATTTCGATGGGAACTTAAGTCGTACAAGGACGTTTAGAAAGTTGAGTATGCTTAGGGAAGCAACATGTGAGAGTGATTTAAAATTTTTAAATAACTCTAGGAGGTAGATATGTGTGAATAAACTCGAAATTTTGGGATAAATTGGGCAATGCTCCGGTGGGAGCAAGGGTCTTTTATGTGGGGGAAAATCATTTGTGAGATGACATGATGGTATGATTTGGGAAAGTATTATCTTAGAGAGTATATGCAACAAAGTAGAAGTAAGGCTATTGATAGTTTTGATTATTGAGATTATATATAATCGTGATTAATGTTTTCATAGTGACATTGTAATTGAAGTGGTAATGGTAAACCAAATTAGCATGGGTATGCCTTTAGAGACTTTGTAATGTGAAATATATGGGCACCTCAGTGATGTTATGATAGGCATAAATAAGCCTATTCATTTATCTCATAGGATATGAGTATGGATTAATTGGGTATAAACATAAGTTAACGGTGAAAAATAATTTGTGACTTTATACTACTTTGAATTTCGAGGACAGGATTCCATTATAAAGGGGGGGGGGGGGGGTGAGAGAATGTAATACCCCATATATTTTTGAATAAAATAAATTTTAATAAGGATTAAATTAATTTGGTGAAATTATTTCATCTGGGTTGCGAGTAATTAGACTTAGTATTGTTTATAAATTTTAGAATTTGACTTTAATGATTGGGAATAAATCAAAATGGATTTATTTATTTTTATAAAAAAAATATTAGGGTGTGTCATGTCACAATTAAATATATGTTTGGGATAAAAATATTTTAGAACACACTTTGAGAAACATTACGGGCTCATTTGAGCATTTTAGACCCTTAGGAATGGTCCCGGGGTACATATATATGAGTTGGGTAGTTATCGGGAAAATTAGATTATGTATTTGGGCTCATTTGGGGGGTCCAAAGTTGGGGCCAAAATCCCAACTTGGTAATTGGGTAAAACATAAGATTAGGAGGAAGATAAATAACTTCCCAGTACTAATAATAACCTAACCCTGACTATAAGGACATTGTCCGTCATAATTTAGTATGTCATATACCGATACAATTCGTCAAAGGATTGAGAAGATTACATCTATAAGAGACAAATTCGAATTACAAGTGTAGACACCCCATTCTGTTACCCCCTAAACTCTCCTTAGGTCCCTAGCACCTCCCCTCATCACTACAAATCCAGGTCATACCCCGAGTACTGACCTAGAAGCCATCGAGCACTCCTAGGCTCTATTTAACCAAAATTCAAACTCTTCATCTCTACCAAGACTGAATGAATCTTCAAAGGTCACTGAAACCCCTTTCCAACGGTCCGTCCCGTGCACGATTCTAACCTACCATGCCGACGAACGACCCATTTCCCCTGAAACTCAATCAGGAGGCCACCAGGCACTCCCGGGCTCCATTTAACCAAGGTCATCTCTTCATCTCAACCGAGACTGAATGAATCTTCAAAGTTCACTGAAACCCCTTTCCAACGGTCCGTCCCGTGCACGATTCTGACTTACGGTACGGACAATGATCCGTTTAACTCCGAAAGGTCACCGAATGCTTCCAACATTCAAGATCAAGATCCTCGAACCAGATCAAACTCTTTGGAATATCGAATTACATCTCATAACCTTTCCAACGGTATGCCCCGTACGGGATTCAGACTTACCATACGGACGAACGATCCGTTTGCGTCCGACGATTCCCCGTCCAATGGACTGATGAATGCTTCCGAGACATATTTGCCCTAAAGTCAACTCCTGAACTGGGGATCAGTCTAAAGGACTTTTGAATGTCTCTAAATTACATTTCCAACAGTCCACCCCATGTGCAATTCTGATCAACGATTTGCGTTTTGCGGCTCATTTTCCAAAAAGGCCTGAAAGACACTACTAAAAGGCAGGTCCCAGACCTTGCCTATCGGCAGTGTGCCTAAACGCACCTGCCTAATGGAAGGAATAGGGCTATGCCGATCGTCAATGACCTGGGCCTATAAAAAGGAGGCCTTTACCTCATTGCAAGGGGAGCCCAGATCTGATAGATATCACTCTCAGCAAATCTATAAAACCTCTCTCGAAGTCAGCGTGATTTCCACACCCAAATCTCTTTCCAACCTTCACTTTTCATCATCCTTTTCACCAAACTTGGTGAATTCACTACCCTCCATCATCATCCAAGTCTAAGGGTTGCTCTCCAACATTCAAAATCAAGCTCAAGATCTTCAAGAAGGTCCAATTTTCTCAACTCTCTCCTTAAATTCTCATAAATTTGCAATAGCTTGTTTTATTACTTATCACTTTCATTATCTCATCTCACACATCCTAATATACTTTTTATTTAGTACTATTGCACATCTCTTAATTTCATATAAATAAACCCTAAAAAATAAGAAAAAAAGAGGGTTTGCTCATAAATTCCAAACGAGAATTCTCACACTTTTCTTACACTTCTCTCACAACTAAAACACTTTTTCTACACACACACACAAATAAGAGAATCCCCGGTTGGATTTATGGGATAAACCCCACCCCTCCTTCTGTATGCGAACTATGTGGACTTTGATGCTTCTATAGGCTACGTAGGCGTCTCGGGATAAAACCCAAGACTCGAGTCCTATTTTTTACTTTTTCTCTCATTTTTTATTTTCTCTAAACTCCATTCCCTTATACTATATATATATACATATATTTGTTCTTAAGGGCGTATGATTCCGTATACGCTATCGTTCCCTCATAACGATTAACGTAGTGATGATCGCCTAAATTCTATTTTCTAATACTTTTATACCTTCCTATGGACGACTCGTTTTACCTCTTCCATGGTACAAGTTTATGATTCCTATCTCCACTATTTATATACACATGCACACATATCATGAGGAAAATAAAGGAAAATAGCAAAAACCCATGAGAGACCGAAAGGGCGGAATGGGTGCCTAACACCTTCCCATTTCGTAACTTAGCCTCCGGACCCTTTTCGAATCACTTTGGTTTCGTATACACCAGTATGTCTTTGGATGTTGTCCTTCGGGATGGCTTCCCTTTTTCTTTTGACTGTTTTGAGTAAAATAGACCGACGATTCTAATCTCTCTACATTTTTCACCCCACCTCAAATGACGCCGGCTGAAGCGCTCCTGAGAGGGACGCGTGGGACCTATGGATCCTCACTCTCGCGCAACCCGCCCGCCGCGATGATCGGGATTCGGGAGGGGATGGCCACAACAAGAAGACTTCAACATTCACTCCCAACAAGGATTAATGTGGTCAAATATATTTAAGTTCCATTTACATCTTACATTAAAAGTGCTAGGATATTTTTATGAAAGATAAAATATTTTTCTATTTATGAAAAATGGCGTTTGTAATTTTTAATAATTAGTTTTTATTTTAAAAATATTTACCATAAAATTTTTGGATAAACCTTTTCTGATTCTGTAAACAATTTTAGTTTTTGAGGTTTCCGAAATATTTAAAAGTCTAAAGTTTTTTTGGATAAGTGACTGTCGTTCAAACGACGTCACATCTCATTCAAACGAGATGGAATTTTGCTCAAACGCCAACGTGTCGTTCGAATGAGAGGTGTTTTATCCGACACGTCACCACCATGATTTTTAATATAAATCGAGTGTTATACTACTGAATTTCATGTGGAGAAAAACTAGTTTTAACAGAATACATTTTTATATTATTCTCCAACCATTTGAGGGTTAATAACTTTTGTTTTACAATTCACAATTCCAATTGCTTTTGTGTGAGTTATTTTGTGGAACACAAAATATAGTTTGCTGTTATTCAATCTTTGTGGGGAGATCTCTACAACCGAGAGCTGCGTGCTATTGTCTTTACACCAAAATTTGTAAATTGACACCCTTCCAACAGCTAGCGTTGTCATGGTCATTGATCGTGACAAAAAACATGCGTTTTTTGTTACGATCATTGACCGTGACAAGTCCGTGACAAGGTATTGTCACGGTCATTGACCTTGACAAGACTGTGACAACTATATTTGTCATGGACTTATAACGCTCAATGACCGTGACAAGACCGTGACAACTATATTTATCACGGAGTTGTCACGGTCAATGACCGTGACAATCCTTATAATATTATCACAGTCAAGGACCGTGACACGTCCGTGACAAAAGTCCCAGTAAAAAACCCTTTCCCCTTCTTTTTTTTCCCCGCTGATTCTTCCCTCCTTTGTCTCTCTCTCTCTCTACGCTGTTTTCTCTCTCTCTCTCTCTACGCTGTTCTCCCCCTCTCTCTCTACTTTCAGGTTACTTTATCTCTCTCTTCCATTTATATATATGTGCATGTGTGTGTGTGTGCATGTGTGTGGTGGGTGGGGGTAGGGAGGGGGTGGGGCAGGGTGGGGGGAGGGGGAGGGGGCAGGGATGGGGGGGGGGGCTGTTTGTGTGTGTGTGTGTGTGCATGTGTGTGTAGTGGTGTGTGTGCGTGTGGGGCAGGGTGGGGGGGAGGGGGCAGGGATGGGGGGGCTATTTGTGTGTGTGTGTGTGTGTGTGTGTGGTGTGTGTGCATGTGTGTGTATGTGTGTGTGTGTGTGTGTGGTGGAGGAAGGGGGGTAGGGATGGGTGGGTGGTGAGGGAGGGGTGGGGGGCTGCGTGTGTGTGTGAATGGGCGCAGGTGTGTGTGTATGTCCGCGTGTGTGTATATGTGTGTGTAGTGTGTGTGTATGTGCGTGTTTGTGCGTAATGTACCTCGTAAACGAATTGATTGATTATGAACTTTTTTAGTAAATTAATATATGAGTGCCCCTCAATATAAATTAGTAAATTAATATATGATTAATTATGAAAGTTGTAAGGACATTTTTGTCCATTAACAATTTATTATGTCGCACGCCGTTACACCGTTAAAGAAATTCAAGATTCATACATTCATCAACGGATCCGAATATCAAAATAAGGAGAGGAGTCAAAGTCTGACAGCCGGACCGGTCCACCTCCCTACCGAACCGATCCACCAACGGACCGGTCCGCCCCTCAACCGGACCGATCCGCTTGATGCAGATCCAGTATACCCCGGACCGCAAGCGAACCGATGAAGCCTGGAAGAAAAGAACCGATCCGGTCACAACCGGACTGATCCGTCTTAGAATAAAAGAATCGATCCGGTCAATCGGACCGATCCGCCCCCAAGCCTGACCGGTCCGCCTAGGATAAACTTCGCCAGATCTGCTGAGATTTTTTAGGCTCAAAGTTTTCTTATTTAAAGCTAACTTCGGGGAGTTGTTTTATAAGACTTTTCAAGACGATTTTCATAGTCCTAAATACTCTAAGTCTTCACCTATTGAGCCCAAGACTCTAGGTTTTTGATTCACACAATTCTTCCAATCCTTTGTGAATCTTTTTGGTAACCCAATAACACAACTTTGAGTTTGTTCAACCCTTGTGGAGAAGTCGTTCTCTTCTTCATTGCTGCCCTTCTAGAAAGGGAAACTTCCAGCCGCTGACATAGGAACCGACACCTGCGAGTATTTCTGTGTCACATTGTTTCTAGCCGTTGCTTTGAAGGTTTATCGAAGACACCGTGCGTTACACTTGTGGGCTATTATTAGGTTGTATGTAAGTCAATGGTCTTGTAAATTCTTTAAAGTTCTAGAAATAAAAGGTTTTTCCCTTCTGGGATTGTTCCTTAACTTTGTGTTGCATGCTTTACATTTTATGGGTTGATTTAGATGCATGTTTAAAGGTTGATTTTATTTGGTTTAAAAGTAGACGCTAATTAAATAAGGGTTCTTGGAAACTTGCGAATTTAATTTAAATCTATATTACACGCGTTCTCAAATTGGTATCAGAGCGGGTTACTCTAAATTATCGAGTGATCCTCTTTTCCGCAAAATCGAGTGATATTGATTTTTTTTAAAAAATCAGTTTTGTGAAAAATCGCAATTTTTCAATGGAACGCCCATTTAATGAGGAGCCTATTTTTGAAAAAGTTCACGACCATGCTGAAAATTTAAAAAGTTTGAATTTGAAACTTTGCAAAAGAATTAAAGTTTTGGAAAAAGAAAATTCCCGTTTTAAATCCGCGATGGATCTTTTGTAAACGGTTCAAAATCAAAGAGATTTTTATCGTGAAAAAGTTGTTTCCTTGGACCATGACTTTGTTTCTTTAAAATTGTCCAAGAAGGAGAGTGATGAAAGGGCCTTATTTTTAGAAAAAGATTTAGAGGGCCTTAAAAATTCGATGGTTTGTGTTTGTGCCAAAGATGAAAGAAATATTTTAATAAATGAGTTTGTGGCACGTGAAGAGACTCTTAGGGAAAAGTTTGCTTTAATTGAGGGGGAGAGGGATACCCTTTTAGAAATTGTTGAAAATTTGAAAAAGCAATCCCTGTCTTGGGAAGAGTCTAATTCTTTGCTTTAGTCAAATATTTTGAAGTTGAAAAATGATTTAAACGATTCAAGTAGGTTTGATAGTGATGGTAATGGCTCATCTTGTTCTCATGCTTCTAATGCTGAAGCCAAAACCATTATTTGTTTTAGAGGGTCAACTAATTCCAAGGATGTTAGAAAAGATCACATTTTAGGTAACATTCCTCCCGTTTACACATGTTCATATTGTGGTAGAAAAGGTCACCTTAGGCGTTTTTGTTTTGATCTTGGAAAAAGTCCTAGGAAGTTTATGTCTAGTGTTCCCGTGGTTTCCAAAGCCCCCACACGATGTTTCACATCTATTTGGGTTAGAAAATCACTTTTAGAGGCACTAGATCTTAGACAAGTTGATTCTCGTTTGCTTGCACATGATTCTTCTCTTGCCATATCATATAGATGATTGTGTTTGCTTGTTTGTCATACACTAGTTGTGGTTTCATGATTTATACTTGTTTGCTAGTGTTATGACATGTGTACTTTTTGTATATATTTTTTTGAAAATTTTTGAAAAATACAAAAAGATTTTTTTTGGTTGCACTGTTTATGGATGAACACTTTGGATGACCGAGTCACAACATCATTCCATTATTTTCATGTGACTATTTGATTGTGTTTTGAGACAATAGGTAAATTCATCCATGTGCTTTATAATGTTTGGAGTCATTAAGATGTAATTAAGTGTTACTTCCTACATGTTTGACTCATGTTTCCTTTAGTGCACACATGCACAGATTTCTTTGATTATTGTGCTTGTCTTATCACATGTTGGTTGGGTGTTTTTACTTTAATCCTGTCCTTAAAACGAACCAAGCACGATAAATTTTTATAAGTAAATTGTGCATATAAAAACCGTTTTGTGAGTTTGTGTGTTTTGTCTGAGAATGGGGAGGGCCTGCGAAAGGTAATTATCTATTCTTTGCGCAAAAGCCACCATTAAATTGGACCTAAAAATGGAGGAATTTTATTATCCGGGGTCCAAAGAGGTTAAAAGAGCCCGAAAAAATTTAAAGTCAATAAAAAGATATTCATGCCAAATTATGGGCCATTTAGGTTTTTGCACCAATTCTCCAAAGTTTGAGAATTTAGATTACCTCTAAAAGAAAATATATATGAGGGAGTTTGGTAGGAGAATTTAAAACGGGTTTGCACGTCCTTGAAATGCTTGAAAATGCGCTACATAGTTTTGGACGTTATTGGTGTGGAAATCATTTGACTCTGATTTGTTGATTTGCATAAGACGATGTCATCTAAATTTAACAAACTTTTACACCTAAGGAAACGTTTGATGTTCATTCATTAGGAGTACACGTATGCATCGTGCACATATGATTGATTGAGTTTATTTACCTATCGAATGTGTTCACACCCAATCATTCCATTTCCATGAGTTGGTTTTTTGAGTCTAAATCCATGGTGTGATTTTTGTATCATATTTGTTCATATTGGTATCCTATCTTTGTATGAAAAATTTGAAAAATAAAAAATAGTTTGTGAAGATTTTTTTTGAGCATATCCTTGCAAGAGCACGTTTGCAATTTGATTGATGCCTTGATTTGTATACCGTGGCACCCCGATTTTGCTTATTTGATTCATTATACTCATTTGTCTATTTGGGGACATCATAAAAAGGGGGAGAATGAATTATCTTATTATGGGGGAGATTTGAAAGTTTGAGTTTGCTCATAAATTGGTATATATGTTTATCTCATTTCAAACTCGATATGTCACTTGATATTTTGTTTTGTCTCATGTGTGTAGGTACTACATGGATTATCATTGGATTGCACACCCTGATGAGAAAAGTGTTGAGATTCCTGAAGAATTGAAGAGAAAACGTTGTAGTCTTATTCAATTGTATCTTTCCAGTTTTGGGTTCATGGAAGGGTAGATTTGTATAGGTATTTTTAGTTGTTTGATAATTCGGATGTTTGTTTTTATGTATGTACCGTCATAGACATAGGGGGAGATTTGTAAGGACATTTTTGTCCATTAACAATTTATTATGTCGCACGCCGTTACACTGTTGAAGAAATTCAAGATTCATACATTCATCAACGGATCCGAATATCAAAAGAAGAAGAGGAATCAAAGTCTGACAGCCGGACCGGTCCGCCTCCCTTCTGGACCGATCCGCTAATGGACCGGTCCGCCCCTTAACCGGACCGATCCACTTGATGCAGATCCAGTATACCCCGGACCGCAAGCGAACCGATGAAGCCTGGAATAAAAGAACCGATCCGGTCACAATCGGACCGATCCGCCTCAGAATAAAGAACCGATTCGGTCAACCGGACCGATCCGCCCCCAACCCAGACCGGTCCGCCTGGGATAAACTTCGCCAGATCTGCTGAGATTTTTTAGGCTCAAAGTTTTCTTATTTAAAGCTAACTTCGGGGAGTTGTTTTTTAAGACTTTTCAAGACGATTTTCAGAGTCCTAAATACTCTAAGTCTTCACCTATTGAGCCCAAGACTCTAGGTTTTTGATTCACACAATTCTTCCAATCCTTTGTGAATCTTTTTGGTAACCCAAGAACACAACTTTGAGTTTGTTCAACCCTTGTGGAGAAGCCATTCTCTTCTTCATTTCTGCCCTCCTGGAAAGGGAAACTTCCAGCTGCCGACATAGGAACCGACACCTGTGGGTATTTCTGCATCACACTGTTTCTAGCCGTTGCTTTGAAGGTTTACCGAAGACACCGTGCGTTACACTTGTGGGCGACTATCAGGTTGTATGTAAGTCAATGGTCTTGTAAATTCTTTAAAGTTCTAGAAATAAAAGGTTTTTCCCTTCGGGGATTTTTCCTTAACTTTGTGTCGCATGCTTTATATTTGATGGGTTGATTTAGATGCATGTTTAAGGGTTGATTTTATTTGGTTTAAAAGTAGACACTAATTAAATAAGGGTTCTTGGAAACTTGCAAATTTAATTTAAATCGACATTACACGCGTTCTCAAAAGTAGGATTGCCCCTCATTGTAAATTAGTAAATTAATAATTATATACTTTAATTATTAGTTAAATTAATGAAAACAATTAATTGAGTAGATGAATTAGAAGGAGTACGGGATACACATTTTTTGTTGACATTGCTGTTGGATTATAGTGGATCGACGTTGGGTTGGTTAGTTGTAACAACCCTTGACTTTGGAGACTGAGAAATTAAATTTTTGGAAAAATAAAATTCAATAAAATTGGAGAATTTTAAAATTTGGAATTGAGGTCCAAAAATAGAGAACATTTCAAAGTATTCTGGATGATGATTTTGAGGGTACCATCGATCCCGGAAGGGCCGAGATAGTCAAAATGACTGTCATTGGATTTTATTTCGGTTTCGAAATGTTTTTAAGTCAGTTTGACTCGAATTGAAGTAAACGAGTCATTTAAAGTGTGTATTAACATTTAAGTTGGGACTTATGTTTTAAAGGCTTAAGAGGCTTATGGATCAAGACATCTAATTTAGAGAAAGAGATAAAGATAAAGAAGAGAGAAAAGAAGAAGGAAAGAAGAAGAAAAGAAGAGAGAGAGGAAGAAAAGATTTTAGATTCCGGGCCAACCGCGATCACGAGGACGATCCAACCTCTGCAAAATCGAGGCAAGTGTTTAATCTTGCTAAATAAGTCATTTGTGTATTTGATTTCATAATTTGTGGGATAAAGAAATGGATTTTGGGTATAAATATCAAAACCTAGCCTTTTGGGTTTAAATCTTGAAATCAATGTTTATATATGGGTTTAATGGTTTAGAAATGGTTAGGATCAACTTTGGGTTGATTTATGGGCTTAAAATCATGTTGTGATTAAGGTTTAGGAGTTAGAAATGAAATTTTAGGGTTTAGAATTCGTGGGTTTCTATGAAGAAGAAGAACCCTTCAAATTCTGCAGACCCAAATAGATTCACCCCTTAAGCGAATCGATTCGGCTAAGGGCAAATTGGCAGGTCTGCATTAGCCGAATTGATTCAGACCCAAGGCGAATCGATTCGGCTTGAGACAGAAACCCAGTTCTTTGGACCCGAATCGATTCGCCGTGGAGGCCGAATCGATTCGCTGGGCCGAATCGATTCAGAAACAAGGCATTTTGAGGAGTTTTCCTAGGATGATTTCAAACCCTTTTTGGTTGGGTTTATTGATTTGGGGCCTTCTCTTACGATGTAAGAGATATGTTTGGAGACATATAAGGGGTTTCTCACATATTATGATTTTGGGGACTTCTTGGAACAATTTGGGAAAAATACACCCATATATGCATTAGAGTTGTATATAGAGATAGTGAGAAATCTCATTAGGGATGGAAATCCCAATATTAGATCACGATAGTGAGTCTAGATATGAGGTGAAGTTAATAACTCTTAAAGAGAGAGTTGCGAGGGCATGGCTCGTAATTGTAGGCCGAGGGTAGTGCCAAATCCTTATGGTAAATAGGATTCTATTGAGATTAAGGTTTGGGGACCGAAGAGAGAGAGAGGGGTCACGTATCGTTAAAAATGTTTAAATTAAGGAACAATAGGTAACCCAATAGGAGTAAGGGTTCTTAAGATCAAGTGAACCATAGGTGAAATTGGGAACGAATTGGATCGTAATATCAACTAGGATAAGCGGTAGCATAAATTCTAGTCAGGATAGTCTACACATAATTGTGTGGAAATAATCATTGGGATTCCAACACTTGAAATGAGGTTGGGATAAGTTGAGGTTTTTAGACTATTAGTCATGGATATGCCAATGGTCAACTAGTACTAAAGATAATTATGTACTTTCGAATATAGAGGAGATGTGTAGTGATGGTTTCCTACACTAAACTTTGGGTGATAGCCCTAATGTTGGATATATATATATATATATATATATCCGTATGTTGTTTGGGAGACTATTAATCATAGGAAAAATGGATGAATATGTTTCGAGTGCGGGATTGTATTCACATATCGAGGTAAATTAAATGAGTTTGTGGTGACGGCTTGTATATTGAGGATTATGTATACCTATAGCCGAGTTTAGATATCTTATACATATGAACGAGAATTAGTTTGTATTTATAGATATATGGATATGTGAATATATGTATATATATCCGTATGGATATGAATATATGGATATATTTATGTTGTGGATATACATGGTATGAATATCAAAACCATATATGATGGTTTAATGTTTGATCATATGATGTAATCATATGAATGTATATATATTATGCATGTGAATGATATATACACTTATGTGGTTAAGCATACCACGCTCATGCTATCATTGGGAAGTTTCTGCGCAGAGGGTGAGCATCCTGGCTCAAGGAGCAGTGTGTGGATATTCCCCAGGTCATAGTCGTTCAGTGTGTATTATGTGATATGTATTTCTTTTGGGGTGAGACGTGGTGGGTATGTCTCATCTCATTGATCGATTAGGAGCTATGACTGCTTCCCGGTACGTCGTGTGTGTGTGTTTGACCCCGATGTCGATGATATTGAGACCGACCGTGGTCCCCAGGATGGTATGTGAGTAATGCCCTGGAAGATAATAGCATGGTGCAAATTATCGGCAATATATATAGCCGGATGTGTATGGCATTTGTACATCATATGTGGTATGTACACTTGGATATGGGAATGGATTATTGTATATATATATATATGGTTATAATAAATGAGTACATATATATATTTATATATCCTATAGGTGAAAGGATATGGAATTTTTATGGAGTACATCTTGGATGATTATGATGTACTAGATTGATGGGGGTTGATGTATCGCATTTAAGGAATATTTCGGTTACATCATCCCAAGGATATTATTGGAGATTTTGAGATTGTTCTTATATGGTAAACTAAATTTAGTAGTTGTAGTAGTATAAAATAGTATGTATGGCATAATGGATCTCTAGGATCGACATTGTCAAGGAGTAGTGTAACGGGGTGGTTCCTTGTTTGGATTTCGCTTTGCGAGACACCCCACGCACGAAACGTAGTGCAGTGTTTAGATTGGAGAGAAGTTTTGTCAATAATAATTTTTATGCATGTTATTTAGTAATTAAATCATATGATTAAACCCAAATGTTTATTGTTAACGTATTAAGAATTATAATTGAATAAAACTATAAATCGGAATCCATTAAGCCTAATATGGCATATATGTTTGAAAATAATCAAGTATGATTAGAAAGGGTTGGATTCTTGGTTATGCTAGGACGACAGGTATTGGGGGTATAGGCTATGCCCATGTTTAGTTAGGTTGTCCTTATAGGTGGGGTAATTTAACTAAAATTTTAGGATGCAAATAGGTGCGCGCCGTTAGATGAGAGGTGAGTTGGGGTTTCACGAGAGTGCGATTCCACTTTAATTATGAAATAAGTGCATTGATATTTATTATGCACGGTTAACACACTTGCTAAATATTTTTACAACTCGGGCTCTGACCCGTTTACTTTTCTCTCCTGAATGTATATATATATATATATATTACTACAGGTATCCTACCGCATGGATGCCGGATGACCTTCTATCCAGAGTCTTGGGAGCCGTGACAGGTGGAGACTGTTACGGGATGTAGAATGTAGTCTCTTCCCACTTCTTTAAAAATTTAGGTAGGATTCATGTTGTATATCGGGTTTACACCCAAGGGATATTTATAAATGTTTATATTTATTCCATTTCAGTTATTGTACTGGTTGTGACCCGACAGCTTATTCGGGTTTATTTCTTTGTGGTATATTCGGTTGTAGTTACTCATTTCATTTTATTCTAGCATTTCATTTATCATAGTTCTTATATGCATCTTCCTTTTCTTTGTTAGTAGTTTATAGTGTTGGTTTGTTGTCTGTTTTATGTTTTATTAAATTTTAACATCTCGCTTATATTATATCGGATAGTTAGTCGTATATTATTTAGTACCGACAGTTGGTGTTGAGACTGAGCCATCTGAGACCCTTGTTTTAATGTAGTATAGGGCTGGCCACCCGTTATTATTTTAAGCGGGGTGTTACATTATCTTTAAAAGGGGCATGACCACTAGATTATTGTCTATATGGGGGTGGAATTTTTCAACTTTTTTTGAAAATTACTTTGTATATTGAACAATATATATATAGTATGATAATGAAATGAAACATACTTGAAATTACATATAGTGCGCATAGATACTAGCCTTCTAGTTCTTATGCGTAAGCATTCAATAGCCCTTAGACCCGTTCGAGAGTCATTACCCTTGTAATGAGATCTCTCGAATAATCCCATTTGGAGAGTTTGGGACTGCATAATTTCTGTATAATATTCTTAGTGGCTTAAAGTTGTTAGTTTTGGAGGAAGTTCTGCAGTCGTATCCTAATGTTCTCTGGGTATATACTAGATTGACAAGTGTGGCTGTTTCAATTAATGAATTGAAATAACAATCACACTTGCCAATCTACGTCGTGTACTTAGAGAACTACAGGGATATGATGCCGATTTTTTTTCAAATCGTAACAATGTGCATGAGTTGTTAAGTATATTACAGAAAAATGCGATCTTGAATGGGATAGGACCACTCACCCTTTAGAGGAGATGGAGGAAACATAAATTTCTATTGTAAATTGAATTGGAATATAAATAAGACATAATTAAATGAAACATACTATAAATATAAGTTTTGTTTATACTAATCCATGAATATACGCTTCATACCTTTAATAGGTGATTAGTTGTGGTAGCTGTGATGGGATATACGAAATACAGAGAGTGGATGGGTGAGACAAATAGAATGGGGGATGTATTTTGCAGAGGTGCTAACAAATTTGTGAAATATGCAAAGAGATGTTATAATGATGAAGGGTTTTCATGTCCGTGTGATAGGTGTCAGAATGGTAAGGTGTTTGAGTGGAAAAAATTTGAACTAAATTTGTTAAGATCGAGTATGTAAGATAGTTATCGATTTTGGAGTTTTCACGGTGAACTGAAAGTTCCTTTTGTCCCCGACCAACCTTCACAACAACCTTCAACAAGTAGAATATATGTAGAAGGGGACGACGTAGATCATAATATGTTGAGGATTTAGTTGATGATGCATACAGAGTTTATGAAGCAGAAGAGAATGAAGTTACGGATGATATAGAATGTTCAAGTGCTCGTGAAGATATCACGATAAAACATGACGATGACTACCAAAGTTTAAAATTTTAGGCGACCCAACCATTATACTCTAGCTGTAAGAAGGATCAAACAACTTTACATGCCATGGTTGGTTTGCATAGTTTGAAGACGCAATACGGTTTGTCTGGCAATAGCGTGACAGGAATTCTAAAATGGGTGAAGGGCTTATTACCTAGGGAGAATACACTTCCAAATAAATATCATGCTATGAAGAACAGTTTAAAAGGTTTGGTAATGAAGTATAAATCGATTCATGGTTGTGTGTATGACTGCATACTATACCGAAAGGAGTACGAAAATCTCGATTGTTGTCCGATATGCGATGAACCTAGATATGTCCAATCTACTAGCAAGGAAGACACAAGCACAAAACAACCTCAAAAAGTATTGAAATATTTTTCCGTTCGGCCTAGATTAAAGCTATTTTTCACAGTACCATGGATAGCGGAGGCAATGACTTGGCATGCTAGGGAAGAAGTAAAGGGTAATATTATGCGTCATCCTATTGATTCTACTGCCTGGAGGAGGATGAATTATGAGTATCCCTATTTTGATCGAGAACAATGAAACATTTGTTTGTCTATATCAATAGATGGTTTCAATCCATTTGGAAATCTAAGCACCAATCAGAGTGTATTTCCAGTGATCCTAGCCCCACTTAACCTCCCTCCTTCACAGTGTATGAGACCTGATTGATGAAAGTTTTTAAAGATTACGTCAAGAATAAGCGATACATTGCAGGATCAATTGCAGAGGAATACATCACTGTGGAGTCATTTATATATACTCGGGAATATATGCCTGACTCTACTAGCGTTGATGACACTAATGAGTTCGTCAATGATGGTGGTCATGTGATGGGAAACGAGTGAAATTAACGAGTTTGCAACATGAACAAGTAGCTTGTTATCTATTTGACACATATGAAGATGTCGAAGAATGGAAAAATTAAGTTTCGATCATTATAATGTTTAACATTATTTTAGATTATTTTATACATGATTAATTTTATAATATGCAAAAAATATGAAGCCTGTGAGAACAATAAAAGACGAAAAATAATAGTACAATCATACAGTGAATTTAGGTTATGGTTGACACAAGAGGTAATTATAATGAAAATGGACGTTATATAACGTTAAATTACACTCAAATTTTACAATTAATATAATTAATTTATCTATATTCTCTGCTCTTAAAGACGGGTGATGTGATATCAAGGCTTGCTCGTCTAGCCACTGGACCCTTGTTCATGGCACAAGAATACAAAAAGTATCGATTGAACAGTTACATTTTTTACGCTAAGTGTACGAGGAAAGTGCAAATGTACAGAACTCGGGCATTTCATATAAGGCTCTCACTTTCCTTCGAGCGAGTGCAAAAGATAACAACCTCATTGAAGCGAAAATGACTTACTATGGTGTAATTCGAAATATATTTGAATTGGATTATATAAGCTTCAAAGAGGTTGTATTTTTCTTGTGATTGGGTAAGAGTTGAGGATAAAAATGCTTGTAAATTTGATCCTATCACCAATTTGATCATGGTTGACTTGTCCAGGTTGAAGAACAACGACAATGTAAGCGATGAGCCATTTGTTTGTGCATTTCAAAAGGTTAATCAAGTGTTTTACTCGGAGTATATCAACAACGAGTCGTGGTCAATTGTCCAACACGCGCCAAAACGTATAAATAGTAGTGTGGATGACTTGGCTTCTCCTACCGAATATCAATCCATTTTTATGATAACCCGAATTTTAAATAATTTTTTATTTTGTAATAAATATTCTAATTTGTACCGAAACATCCATTTTTAATGCTTTTAATTGATATGCACTTTATCATTTTCACTCTTGTGTAGTGTGCGTGTGTGTGGATAGTAGGGGTGAGGGTGGGGATGTTTCGGATTTTTAGTAATTGTACATATTATGAGCTAGATATTATTGTTTTGAAATTCAAAATTGAGGTGTTTGACAGTAACAATTCATTGTTATTTGTAGTAATTGTACATATTTGCATGTCTTCTTTTAATTCATTTGGATATGTACTAATAACATTTTTTTTATAGAAAATGTCTCCTTCAGGTATTAAGGCAAGGATGATGATGCTTGTTATGATGATGTCGTCTGGGCTCGATGGTAGCGGAGGCGACGAGGGCTCCTCGGCCCCTAGGCTCCCCAAATATGGCAAATTGGGGATGGCCCGAGAAAAAGTTGGGGCTATTAGCGAGATCCCTCGAGCTGGTAAAGACGATCATCGACCCGGGATACATTAGTTGGAAGGAGGTGCCATATGAGCTCAAGTTAGCTGTTTGGGTTGCACTACAAGTAATGTATTTATATTTATATTTATATTTATATTTATATTTATATTTATATTTATATTTATATTTATATTTATATTTATATTTATATTTATATTTATATTTATATTTATATTTATATTTATATTTATATTCATATTCATATAAATATTTCAATTTTGATTTCAATTTCATTTTATATTTATATTTATATTTATTTACAACTAACATTGTATTTGTTGGACAGGAACAATTCAGCCTGGATCCAAAGATACACGATTACGTCTTGGACCAGTTGAGGGAGCAACACGAGACGTGGAAGAAAAATATGCGGACCCGGTACTTTGGAAAGACACGAGAATCCATTATCCAAAGGCGTGAATCCGTCACGTCGAAGGAGCCGATCTCATTGGTACAATGGAAGGGGAGCGACAGTTGGCATCTCGCCAATCAGGGAGGGAAAATTGGGCAAAAAAAACGGATGTGCACTACTTCGTCCGGACGTCTTACGCCGAGGTGGAGCATAGGATGATAGTAAGATTTAATCTTTTTATAACTACAGAAATATATTATTCTGTATTATTTTACTTTGTGGGGCCGGTACTTATTTTACTTTATTTTATTTCAGGGGACTGGGAGTGGCCCTGGGGGTAGGCCACATAGGCTCGATACTTATATGACTCTTCGGACGAAGAAGGGAAGGAAAATGAGGTGTCCCCGAGCATTGCGGCCACGATTGTAAGTCATCCGACAATTTACCTTTTGTTAATTACGTTATAATTTTTTAATTTACTTATTTTACTAATCATGTGCTTTTTGTCATTTCAGGCAAAGCTTAAGGAAGTGCATGAGTCACAGTCTGATGCCAACAAGGCATCTGTGTCCACAGACGCACTCAGCCAAGTGCTTGGATCTGATCGCAAGGGGAGGACAAGGGGTGAGCTCGAGGGTGGCCAAATCTAGGGTCAACGAATTGGATACGAGCGACATCGGGTTGGCTCGAACGGTGGACTCGCATGACGCGAATCTGTCCCGTTTGGAGGCGACGGTCCAAGATATGTTCTCATTCATGAAGCGTTCGTTGGGCGGTGAAAAATGAAAGGGTAAAGGGAAGGAGAAGGTGGGGGGGAAGGAGGTGCGGGAGGACGAGGTTCAGGATGACGAGGATGAGGACCTCGTTGCTTCATCACCGACACGTGCAGACTTTGATGATCCACTTCCCTATTTAGCTCCTTTTGACTGACCGATGTCGACACTTGGTTGACCGAACGTGTTTATACTGGACATATTTTATGGTCAACGGATAGGGCGGGGGGTTGAGGGACCCAAATATCGTCCAGGGTGGACTAGTTCATGGACGTGAGCTTCAAGACATCGAGTCCAAGGTGCTCATCATGCATGTGATACTTGGGAAGGAGAACTCCCCGTTGTGGTTGTGCGAACAATGTGGCACGATGTGAATTAGTGGGTGTATCAATTCGTATATCGTGTGGCCTACTCACCTCCTCAGATTTAACCTTATCCAAGACATGTAGTGACATTATTTGAATTGAATTGTATTGTTTTTTAAATTGGTACATTTGAATTATATTTGGATTATATCATGATGCATATTGTCTCTATTTTGAATGTATATTTGCACTATCTCTATTTTATTTGGATATATAATGTTTGAACATGTACAATGTTGCTATAAAAGGTACATATATATTGCTGGGCAGTGGCAGTGGATATACTGCCCAGTAGATTTTTTTTTCAATTCTGCCCAGAATTATCACGGTCATTGACCGTGACAAGTCCTTGACAACTTTTTTTGTCACGGTCAATGACCGTGATAATTTTTTTATTAAATGTCACGGGTTTGTCACGGTCCTTAACCGTAATAAAACTTGTAACGGTCAAGGATCATGACATGACCGTGACAAGTCTAACGAACTTGTCACGGTCAATGACCGTGACAAGTTCGTGACAAAAAAAGTTGTCACCCTCAGAATTAACACGGTTATTGACTTGGACAACTCCAACTTGTCAAGGTCAATGACCGTGACAATTCGACATATTTGGTGTAGTGTGTGGAGGGAGTCTCTGTGAAGTTTTAAGACTATGTGTCAAGACTGTGTGTCCTTGTGGTATAGCTGCATCTGAACCATTGATGATTTCTAGTCGTCGCTTTGAAGGTTTGACGACGACACCGTTCGTTACACTTGTGGTTAATTATCAAGTTGTTTTTAAGTCAATGGTATTATAAGCTTGTCAAAGTTCTAGAAATAAAAAGGTTTTGGCCTGAGGGGATTTTTCCTGAACTTTGTGTCGCATACTTTACTTTGTTGGTTTAACACTTGCACGCACGTAGTTATTTTCATTTAAGAACTGAATTGATTTGATTCATAAAGTGACACTAATAAAATAAGTTTGTGATTGAAATTTTTGCATCTATTAAAATCAGTATCGCACATGACCTTTCAAATTGGTATCAGAGCAGGTTACGCTAATTTATCGCGTATTCCTATTTTTCGCAAAAATTTTGTGATATTGATTTTTTTTTAAAACATAATTTTTGAAAGTCTATCACAATGTTTCCAAACAAAACTTATATAAGCGGTTGCCAATTTTTTATGGGTCTAATTATGCTTCCTGGAATGCCCAAATGAAATTCCATTTAAAAGAAATCGATGAAAACGTTTGGGTCATTTGTGAAAGAGGTTACAATCCTCCAACTATCACTGCAAATAATGTCATAAATTTAAAACCTATGTTAGAATGGACTGAGGAAGAGTTTAGGTGGAGCACTTACAATTCATGAGGTCATAGTGCAATTTTCGTATATGTCACCCTTGACGAGTTCCGACGTATTATGACGTGCACCACGTCTAAAGAAGTATGGGATATTTTACAACTCACCCACGAGGGCACTACGCGGTCAAAGAGTCTAAAATTACAAATTTGAGAAAATCACTATGTTAGAGACTGAATGTTTTGACAAGTTTTATGCACATTCATCTGATATTGTCAACACGAGTTTTAACCTAAGTGAGCCTATACCTGATGCACGAGTGGTTAAAAAGATTTCAAGATCGTTGCCTAACCATTTTATCCCTAAAGTGACAGTTTTGAATACCTTAGGAAATTTGAATCGTCTGAAATTAGAAGAGTTGGTAGGATACCTACAGATGTACTAATTGACATTTTTCCCGACGCTGTCAAACCTAAGGATAGAGGGATAGCGCTTAAAGACCAATCTAAGAAAAATAAAGTGATTTTTTGTGAGTCTGAGTCTGCGGACGAGTCTGAGTTGGACATGGCCGTGCTTGTAAAGAATTTTAAAAAAATCTCCATATCTTGAAACAAAATTCTTCCAATAAAAGATTTTCGTAGAAAAACAAAAAGAAATACAAGGCTAAAGAAAGCAGTGAGAAAGATAAAGAGGGTGAAGAAAAGTTTGAAATTTTGAAATGTTTTGAGTGTGAGGGGAGAGGGAACAAGTCATTTAAGTGTCCCACTAGACTTATGAGAGAGGGACGGAAAGTTTCCATGCCAGCCACCCTTAGTGATAGTGAGGGAGAAGAGGGAAATGAGGACGATCAGTCCGGTAAAGGTTTATGACATGGGATGTGTGTAGCTTTTTCGAGTCATGTGAGTATACCCACTTTGTCCCATGACGATGATGACACTTGTGCATGTGATAATCCCGAGGAGGTTTTCAGTATTTTTATCGAGTCTGAGAATGAGTGCGCTAGTGATGATGAGAGTGAGCTCCATATTACGTTTCGAGAGTTGTACGCCGAGACCTTAAACACTAAAAAATTGAATAACAAGTTGGGTCTCAAGGTGAAAGATTTGGAGAGAGAGATTGAGAGTTTAAGGAGTTTGAGAAAAAAGCAAGTTAACTCGAAAAAGTGAAGGTTTCTTTGAGTGAGCAGTTAATTGCTTTGAATAGGGAAAAAAGTGAGCCTATACCCCGCGTGGCACAATTAGAGACAGATCTTAAGCACTCCCTGAAGGCTGAAGTCACTTGGCAAAACGCATCTTAGAAGGTGGGAAAGATGGTTCTCAGTCCTATTTTGGGGAGTGGTGAAAGTTTAGGAATAAGTCATGACGGTGAGTCTACTTCCTTTGTTGCACCCGAGATGGTTCCTAAATTTTAAGTTCCATTTACATTTTACATTAAGTGTTGCGATATTTTTGTGAAAGAAAAAATATATTTCTATTTAGGAAAAATGGCTTTTGGAATTTTTAATAAATAGATTTTATTTTCAAAAAAACTTTACCATAAAAATTTTGGATAAACCTTTTCTGATTTCGTAAACAATTTTAGTTTTTGAGGTTTCTAAAATATTCAAAAGTCAAAAGTTTTTTTTGATAAGTGAGTGTCGTTCAAACGACGTCACATCTCGTTAAAACTAGATGGAATTTTGCTCAAACGAAAGCGTGTCATTCGAAAGAGAGGTCTTTTTATCTGACACGTCACCGCCTTGATTTTTAATATAAATTGAGTGTCAGACTACTGAATTTCGTGTGGAGAAAAACAGGTTTTCACAAAATACGTTTTTATGTTATTATCTAACCATTTGAGGGTTCATAACTTTTGTTTTACAATTCACAATCCCAATTACTTTTGTGTGAGTTATTTTGTGGAACCCAAAACATAGTTTGTTGTTGTTCATTCTTTGTAGGGAGATCTCAACAATCGAGAGTTGTGTACTATTGTGAAGGGAGTCTCTGCGGAGTTTTAAGACTGCATGTCCTTATGATATAGCTGCGTGTGAACCATTGCTGATTTCTAGCCGTTGCTTTGAAGGTTTGACGAAGACACCGTGTGTTATACTTGTGGGCGATTATCAAGTTGTTTGTAAGTCAATGGTCTTATAAACTTGCCAAAGTTCTAAAAATAAAAAGGTTTTGCCCTCGGGATTTTTCCTACACTTTGTGTCGCATACTTTAGTTTGTTGGTTTGACACTTGCACGTACGTAGTTATTTGAGTTTAAGGGATGAATTGATTTGATTCATAAAGTGACACTAATTAAATAAGTTTGTGATTGAAATTTTCACATCTATTGAAATCAGTATCGCACACGATCTTTCACTAATAGCCCCACTTCAAGAGAGAGAGGAACAATGCCCTAATAGGAGGAATAACACCTTAGGAGGTGGAAAAGAGGATTCTTTACACAATTTCATGCAAGGATTCTCTTGCCATACTTATTCAATTTGTGTTATTCTTATATAAATGTTAACTCCGTGCTTAGATGTAAAATTAAATCATATTTTGAGACTGCCCAATTAGAGATCCTTAAATTAGTGTAAAATTTTATGACTAATTCATGATCCACGCGTAGATCCGCAATCATTTGTATCGAATATGTATACATGTGACTTAAATTGGGAAATTATTTAGGAGACAAGTTGTAGAAATCTTCCAACCAATCTGAAAGTTAATGGAGAAAAATAACAAGAAATCATGAAAAACCACTTAGATGTTTACTGATGGGATAATAAAATCAATTATGAATCAGGGTGAATCCATGTATTTGAATTCTTTTATGAGAGAGAGTTTTGGTTGGGACGGTTATTGATATGCCCTAAATGTACCACCTCGGCTCAGAGGCATCAACCTCGGCCATTGGTATAGGCGATGTTGGAAGCGTCTTAGAACAATGACCAGCGATCTCGTCCCAAGCAAGGTTGGCCATGGCTGACGTTACTACCAACCTCGTAAAGAGAGGCCCTCATGATCCATGGGAATAGTTATTCATCAGGACATCCAAGGGATGACAACCTCGGCTGGGAGTAGGCCGAGGTTAAGGCCAGCTTCGGTATGGAATCAACCAATGTTCCTAACATGTTCCAGCTTAACCTCGGCCCAGGCCGACCTTATGGTATCACCTACCTAACCTCGGCTCCACATAAGACGAGGTTATCATGATTAATCTCAGATTGGATGACAGTTAGACATTACCAACCTCGTATTATTCCGGGTCAAGGTCGTGACCAGACAGATGGCCGAGCTCTTATGCGCATATGTGTGGCTGGGAACACGTGTACACAAATCAGTTATAACAAATCATTCCCCTCACGCGGGGGGAATATTTCATCATCATTCTCTACATGTGACAGTGACAGATGTATTCATTATATTGGCTAGATCAACACACACATGCTCATTGCATGCATAGGGGGTACTATATATACATGTCTTCTCCTTCCTGGAAGGGGATCCAAAATCAGGAACCTTAGCTGAAACTCTATCTATATACACAGTAGAGAGAGAAAGCTTGGGAGTTTGTATCTATGGCCATTAGAGTCCTCATACAGTGATACTAATCACACACTTGCACGGTGGACGTAGGCCTGATTGGCTGAACCACTTATATTCTGGTGTGAATCCTCTTCTCCTCACCTCCTTCTACTATATACCTTTATACTGCCATTGTTAACACTGATTTGATCTTACAAACACCTTGAAGGGTGGTGTTGTTTCCAGCATCATCAGTTATATATAAACCTAGGTTGTAAAAGCTTAATTATGGGTAGTAAAAAGCTTAAGGGAGGTTGGAAATTGAGGAAACACCAGGAGAAGGATGAAGGGCTGGAAACGAAGATAGTCGTTCGAATGACACTGGTTGTCGTTCAAATGAGATTAATATCTCGTTCGAACGATATTGTTATCTCATTCAAAAGACCATGACTTTGGACATGTACGAATGCGTGGCCGCCAGTTTTATATTTTTCTAATTTTGTTGAATTAGTTATGATTTTATTACTGAAAGATGTCTGAAACTGAAATCCTTTATGATAAATCAAATCTGGATTACTTAGGGATGTCTGTGGATGAGCGTAGGACTCAAAAAAAATATTAAGGAACATTATTTATACCCTTAGAAATGGAGGGAAATGAATTCGGGATATGGAATTAGAGTGTTTAGGATGAACAACACTCGAGAATATATGAACGGATTCAAATGGAAATTTTGGATGAAATTAGGATGCGCAGTTGATTGAGATGTGATTAGTATCTTGAATAAAAATATGAATCTAAGTTAATATTTACGGAATTAAGAGTCAAGGTTGTGACTCGAATATTTTTAGGCAGAGTGCTATAGGAGTTAGGCACGGGGTAGCTGGTTTAATTTATTATATATATAATAAATTATCAAATATCGAATAAATAAAAGGGTGTTTAACCTAATAGTGGGAATTTGTATAATGAATTCGGAAGGGTGAAGATACGAACCGAATGAGTGGTTTTGGGTATTGTAGTGGGTGATACTGCTTAACCATATTAGGGGATTTATTATATATGTACAGATAACCCTGTTCACGATAGTTGACTCCTTATATATGTACGTATAAACCTTATCAAAAAGGTATCAAGAAGTGAATAGTGATTAATAATCTTGAATGATTAAAGTTTGAGTCACGAGGACAACCTGCTAAGAGTATGTGGGTAAGGGTAGTTTGGGGATAAGTATACCTATAGTATTTTGGAAAAGGTTAGTTGGGAATAGTTGTACCCACATCTTTAAAGAGGTAATTAATTATGAAGCAAATGTGATTTAAGACCAAAATGAATTTTATGAGACTTAATAGTTAATCGGGAAGTAGTCGTAAGAAAACGACTTAAAATGAGTTATAGAATAATTGACTAAAATGTTATGGTTAAGCCAAGAGGATAGTAACTTATTTGGATTGAAAAATTCTTGGATTTACATTGTTCTAGAGTAACTACTTATGCATATTGGATGATAATATGTATTTATATGTATTTGTTTGGACATACCAATGTTCGTGGATCGTCCTATCGGCTCGGGGTTCATGCGTTCAGACCAGATACCACACATCGGCACAGGTGGGCTTGACGATGTGTAGGTCATATATATACTACGTGGAGGCGCCTCCTACAGGGAGGTAGGTGTTGGTGTTGACCATTCCTATGTTACCGCTGGGTATGGGCCGTGCACAGGTGTCCTGCGTAGTGATCGCCCCCAATTTATGTGTATTTGTGATGTCCGCTTAGGATAAGAGATTCCTCCGGACTTACCGATGGAGAACGAACGAGGCACCAACAATAGATGCCTTGGTGTATTGCATATATATAAACGAACATATATATATATATATATATAGATAGAGAGAGAGAGAGAGAGAGAGAGAGAGAGAGAGAGATTATGGTGTACCTTACTTGAGAATATGCCATTTTAATCTAAAGATGTGGACTATGCTTAATGATAATGAAATGGTCGTGGATAATTAAGGATGAAGATGATTCCTAATGAATAAAGTAGCAGATAATTATTAACCAGAATAATAATTGGGTAGTCTAAAAAAGTAGACAAACATTAAAGAGAATGAGAAATGGTGTAGCCAATTATTAATGAGAATAATAATTTGGTAATCTAAGAGGATGAAACTTACAGGCTAACGAGGTAGAGGACAAGAAATATACGTTAAATAATTAAATGATCTGAAGAGACAGACAAGGGTTACGGGATATTATGACGTAAGAATATGCACTTAGTTTATGTAAATTATGAAATTTATATCTAATCGGAGATTTGGGTGTCAGACATGAGTACCCATTTTTAGTTATTGCATAGTTGAAGTTTATTATTATTTACATGACTGATTAAATCATGGAAGTTATAATTGTCATTTGATTGAGGATACGGGTAGGACTGCTTCTAGATGAGAGGTGAGGTACTCAATACATGTGAGCGTCGGTGGGGATACGTGAAGAAGTATAAGTTAGAAACAAATTGCATATTTATTGATGAATAATCCTTGCACACCTCGGGCTCTGACCCAAATTATAAATGTTTTCCCCATAGGTATTCTTAATGACAGGGATAGCGGAACTGAAGATTGATCAAAATGCAATTGCATTGGACATAGTGGATTTCGCTCTATTGATTCTAGTATTGGCTATACTTCATCTTTTTTGTCATTTTATTTCATACTCGTATTTGTACGGTCCTAAGTTCAAGGGTTTGTTTATATCAGTTTTACTTTGCTTTACATTATGGACATTGTATGATGATTTAGTTTTTATTATTCATGTGTTAAAAATTTTTTATCCAGATGTTTTTGTTCATTGTGGACTTTGATATAAAATAAAGAAAATTTGTATCTCTTCAGTGTTGAGAATGGTATAAATTATTGATAAGCCCCATCTTCGACGTATCGAGCCTGGCCAGCATTTACATAAAAAAATGGGGGTTGTTACACACACTCATTAATGACACCTACAAAAAAATAGATTAGTAATACAAATTTTTTATGTTAATAAAGAAAATGGAAACAAGTATATATGAAGTGAATAACTACAATTTAGAATGTAAACTTACATTCCTCAATCTCCTCATGCGTCTCATATGGATCTTTAATAAGAAATTTGTATTCAATCTTGAGCACAAACTAAACACTCCGTGGTTCTTGGTATCAAAGAGCTTAAAAAATGATCAAGTACTCTTTTACTTGTATTAAATGCACACTCGAAAGTGACCGTTGTTAAAGGAATAAATAATATGTCAGGTTCCATCATTGCGAATGCACGAAAAGTTGAAACGTTTCCTTTCCACCAAGCTAAAACATCAAAATTAGAATCATCATGACACTCTATACCATCTTGTAGATATATATCCAAATCATTTATCAATTTGACATTTTTCTTTCGCTTTAAATACTTGGAATTTTTTCCAAGGCACGCTTCTCAACATTCCTAACTCGATTGGCCACAACACCCTCATCTCCAAAGGTACTCTTACTTCTACCAAGATCTAAAAAATTATCATATTGCAATTTGTAATGATAATATAGTTATGACATCACTTTTTTTAAATTAGTAAAGAAAATCAAATAATTTATCTTACTTTTCTATGTGTGAAAGTGTGCAATCTTTGGCATAAAATCTAGCATACCAATACTCAAAAAATTTTATTTTATGAACGGGATCTAAGATGAGTGTAACAGTGACACACCCCAACCCAGTTACTTATAATTAAGTTTGAAAGGCAAAGTGAGTCAAATCATAATTACCTTAACCAAACCATAAACACGAGTATCTTTTTTTTCCAATTATTAACATGAATCAATAAAACTAAAAAATTTCACAATTTTTGATGTAGTTATGCTTATTTTAACTTAGTGAAAAGATAAGTAGGATTAAATTATTCTTTTATGTTTGACCAAAATCATGATTTTATACATCCCTTTCTAACCCCACCAACCTCCTAGATTTGGCAGTGATATCACAATACCTGAAAAACATAAACAAAGAAACCATGAGCAAAATAGCTCAGCAAATGCATCGCCACTACACTATTATAAAATATTAAATGTAACAAATCATATCCCCATGATGATATATGCATACTTATCCGGCTCATTCATAAAGAATGACCAATTATATACTTATATGACTCATTCATAAAGAATGACTAATTATATACTTATCCAGCTCATTCATAAAGAATGAACAATTATATACTTATTCGTCTCATTTATTAAGAATGACCAACTTATCCGAATCATAATTCATATATCATGTCTGCAGTAGACAATTCTCCCCCATTTCGGGTCGGGGAGTAACCTCCCATTGCAGTAAACCGATATGAACAGTTTCATATTCATAACATTATGATCGTATCCATAACCATACATAAATACATTTTACCAGTGAGTAATATTTTGAGCTTATCCATAGCCATGTATAAATGCATCTTACCAGTGAGTACACTCACCTTGGTCACTTAATGGGTTTTCCCCCTTTCCTTTGTCTGGAAATTTTTCAACCGATTATCCTTCCCTTACTATAATTATTACAATATTAGTTTCATCATAATACTATTACCAATCCAAAGAATCACTTGAGCATCATATGATCCCATTCAAATCATTTGTCATAAATGAAGTCTCCTCCAATTTCAGGCTGAGGTATTTAACATACCCAATTCATAGTCCAAACATACTTTAATTAATTCTTTAAAATCAAATTCTTATCATCTTAGGTTACCAATACAAAAGACAACACATCATTTCGAGTTTCCTAGATAAAGATATGCCCATTTCTTTATTACAAAGCAAATCGGCCCTATAGGCTCCTCTATCGTTTAGTCAAATTCCAAGAATTTTCATAATTTTTCTATATCATAACTTTTCATGATATTTTACCCAATTTCAATAAACGTATTTAATAATACAAAATTAAAGTTTCATAATATTTAGAGTTCATTTTCTATGTCAAGAAAATCGTCAAACACCTGGTATACATACTACATTTTCGGGGCAGATGTTATACCTACACTTCAAACTATCCCCCAAGATTCAATTCTTATTATTTTTACATATGTTTTGGATATAATAGGTATATATAAGTTTAGTTTCTTATCCAATTTGAATCTATCGATTCTATTGTGTATTCGCAAAGATACACCAATTTGATTAACATAATGATTTCGCCCTTAGTTGTATGAATTTAACCTGCTTCACACATACAACCTACACATACCCATATAAATACAACAAAACATATCCTTCTGTCCCCAAATATGATCTTTAATATCATATAAAATTACATATATCATGTAAGGAATGAAATTTATAAGTTAAATCTTACCTAAGCGCCCTTGGATACATAAGCTTGTTTATTTCTCGATTATCTTCCTTAATCCTTCACTAATTCACCTTAACCTCTCTTTCTTTCATGGGAACCTCAACCCACTTGAAATTATGATTTAGATTAATAATTAGGGATATTTTAAGGTCTT
Source organism: Sambucus nigra (assembly GCA_949130495.1). NCBI lineage: Eukaryota > Viridiplantae > Streptophyta > Magnoliopsida > Dipsacales > Adoxaceae > Sambucus > Sambucus nigra. The sequence continues at coordinate 48,792,927 of OX422221.1, forward strand.
TAAGTCGGCATAAGGGCATCTCCCCTTGGTTCAATCAAAATATTACATGTGGCACCATATGAGACAAAATATCATTTAAAACTAAATAACTACTTTACCCCATGTTCATAAAAAGATGATTTCTTTTCACTCGAATGTCCTTTTGATTCAGCTTTTATTATGTTACAAATATAACTCGCATATCTACAATTATCTAGTTTTCACCTCAAGTCAATTGCTATATTATAATGGTCAAAACTACTCTACAACTTGGACATTCCTACCGAAAACTTCAAAAACTGTGTTTATAACTAATTCGATATCTCATGAGTTATGAAGGTAGGATTAAACTAAACATAATAACTTAACATTATATACACCAATAACACATTATCCCCATCCCATACGGCAATCATGATTCAAACATGATTTATCATAATTATATCCGAGTTGTTACAACTTTCCTTCCCTAGAAAATTCCGTCCCCGAAATTTAGTATGAATTTCAGTTACCAAACAATTGAGGATACTATTTCCTCATGCTATATTCCCTTTAATAATTTTCTTATTTAATTTCATGGATACTCCACAACACTTTAACTACAAGACTAACTTTATTCCTTAAATACTTGCCCCTTTCGATTAATAATTTCCACTGGTTCCTCGATGCACGACAAATCTTCTTTCATAATATCTTCAGTTTCTTTATAATTTACACGTAAGGATAATCATTTAATGATTTCTTATCAATAAAAACAAATTCCCAACACACAAATTACTTTATACATTTATATATGTATGTCGAACATTTACATGTAATAAACCATTAGTTGTATCAGCATATATTTGCAATGAGTGAACATTCTTAACAAACCTAGTATCATTATTTACATTTCTCCCTTCACTCATATAGTCCATCCTTATCATCGTGTAATATTTAAAATCATAATTATCATAATACTAGACTAGCTTATTACACATCATATTTCCATCTTCCATCCAACATCAAATACATGTGTTTGACTTTAACTACTTTTTGTATTATTTTTTTAAGTTTAAGTGTACGTTAGATGTCATCCTTACAATTTCTTAATTTAAATATAGCCTCACTACTATTAATATATCGAAACTGAACAATCATTCACTAAATATTTATTCTTAACCTAGACTGCATAGTCACCTTCATTTATATCGTGTAGTCATGCACTATGAACTCGATCTAACTTCTCACGATATTCCCTTTTTCAGTATCATTTGACTGTTTTTTAATTAAACATACAATGACCTTAGAAAGTCATTTATCCAACAAAATAACTTTATAATCATAATCTTATCACATTTCTTATTAACATGATATTCTTATGTAATATCATTAATACACTTATCTTACCCATTTAGTAACATGGATGTAAAATGTACCCTCGCCACTTAAAACTTTGACCATACTTACCAAAACCATAATACTTCTCTAACTATTATATGTCGTATTTCTTTCAAATAACCTGTACAAATACCTTAATATATCACATTATGGTATCTCATATTGCACATTATCCTTACACATACTTCTTGGTGACCCCATATAATGTCAATCATATTCATTACATGCCACACTCTTAGTGATAACACATACGTACAGTGACAAATACAACTCAATATCCACCCAAACCAGTTGGCGATATTCCAACTCGATTAACATCTTTCCCATACCCATACACAACACATACTCTTAAAAGGACTCCTCAATATTTTTAAACTTCCAACTCTTTAACACCTCGTCTCAATGTTACTATTCATATAAGAATTTCAAAACATCACGAGGGTAATATCCACTGCATATACTCTTACTATTAAAGAAGTACGTCTCAACTCTTATTACTCTTTTCTTTTATTTATCATAATTCAGTATGAACCCATATTCGGATCAATTGTGATATATTGATTAGTAATTGAATTTCATACCATTTCACATATTAAATTTAAACATATATAACTATTAATCTTCTCACTTCACCTTTACCATATGAATCTTAACTTTATTCACACTCTAACAATTTAAGTCTCATCATAATCATTTAATAGTAATTCTCCTCACATCTCATCCTTTAATGGAAAATGGTTTCTCGTACCTCACTCTTCCATATAAATAGGGCACACAACAAACCATGGCTTAATAAGTGACACAACTCAAGTCCACATATACCAGTATAAGAAGATATCACTTCTTAACTTCACAATTTTCGTATACAACATTTTGTCTTTAAAAATTTTCCTTCAATGACATGTTTGTCCATACCATAAATAAAATAAAGCAATGATTCATATTAAAATACTTGTATTCGCTGTCATCCCTGAATAAACCTTAACATCTCATTTCCTTTCCTGTAAGATCCTTACATTTCATATCTCATACAACAATATATATGTATAACTAACAGATGTTAGTCGATAAAGCCAATTTACTTATGACCCAAAACAATTTCTACTTCCACTGCCAAATCTAGGCTCTCCACACCCCAGAACCTCGAAAACCTAGGCTCTGATACCAAAGTTGATACACCGTAACCCAGTTATTTATAATTAAGTTTGAAAGTCAAAGTGATTCAAATCATAATTATCTTTTACCAAACCATAAACACGAGTATCTTTTTTTCCAGTTATTAACATAAATCAATAAAACTAAAACTTTTCACAATTTTTGAGGTAATTATGCTTATTCAAACTTACTAAAAAGATAAGTAGGCTTAAATTACTCCTTTTACATTTGACCAAAATCATGATTTTATGCATCCCTTGCTAACCCCACCGACCTCCTAGATTTGGCAGTGATGTCACAATACCTAAAAACATAAACAAAGGAACCATGAGCAAAATATCTCAACAAATGCATCACTACTACACTATTGCATAAAATTAAATGCAATAAATCATATCCTCGTGATGATATATGCATACTTATTCGGCTCATTAAAAAAGAATGACCAATTATGTACTTATCCGACTCATTCATAAAGAATGACCAATTATATACTTATCCAGCTCATTCATAAAGAATGACCAATTATATACCTATATGGATCATTCATAAAGGATGAATAATTAGATAATTATTCGAATCATTCATAAAGAATGACCAACTTATCTAAATCATATTCACATATCTTGTTTGCAAAGACAATTCTCCCTCATTTTGGGCTGGGTAGTAACCTCCCATTTCGGTAAACCGAAATGAACAGTTTCATATTCATAATATTATTATCATATCTATAACCATAAATAAATACACTTTACCAGTGAGTAATATTATGAGCTTATCCATAGCCATGCATAAATGCATCTTACCTGTGAGTACACTCACCTTGGAGACTTAATGAGTTTCCCCCTTGGCTTTATCTGGAAGTTGTTCAACCGGTTATCCTTACCTTCCTATAATTCTTACAATATTAGTGTCTTCATAATAATATTACCAATCCAAAGAATCACTTAAACGCAATTCAATTCATGAGCACCATATGATCCCATTCAAATCATTTATCACAAATGAAATCTCATCCAATTTCAGGTTGAGATATTTAACATATCCAATTCATAGTCCAAGCATACTTTGATTAATTCTTTAAAATCTAATTATGATCATATTAGGTTACCAATACAAAAGACGACACATCATTCAAATTTTCTAGAGCAAGATATGCCCATTTCTTTATTATAAAGCAAATCGTCCCTATAGGCTCCTCTATCGTTTAGTCAACTTCCAAGAATTTTCATAATTTTTCTATATCATAACCTTATATGATATTCTGCCCAATTTTAATAAATGTATTTAATAATACAAAAATTAATATTTTATAATTTTTAGAGTTCATTTGCTATGTCAAGCAAATCAGTAAACACCTTGTATGAATACTTACACTTTCGGGACATATTCTATACCTACACTTTAAACTATCCCCCAAGATTCAATTCTTGGTATTTTTACCTAATTTTTGGATATAACAGGTATATATAAGTTTTGTTTCATATCCAATTTGAATCTAAAGATTCCATTGTGTATTCACAAAGATACACCAATTTGATTTACATAATGATTTCACCCTTAGTTGTATGAATTCAACCTGCTTCACACATACAACCTACACATCCCCATATACATACAACAAAACATGTACCCTTGTCCCCAGATATGATCTTTAATATCATATAAAACAACATATATCATGTAAATAGTGAAATTTACAAGTTAAATCTTACCTAAGCATCCTTGGATACATAAGCTTGCTTATTTGTCGATTATCTTCCTTAATCCTTCACTAATTCATCATAACCTCTCTTTCTTTCATGAGAACTTCAACCCACTTGAAATTTTGATGTAGATGAAGAATAAGTCATTTTTTAAGGTCTTTAATTCGGCATAAGGACAGCTCCCTATGGCCCAATCAAAATATGACATGTGGCGTCATATAAGAGAAAATATCATTTAAAGCTAAATGATTACTTTACCCCGTGTTCATAAAAAGACGATTTCTTTTCATTCGAATGTCTCTGTTCAATTCACCGTTCGTTGTGTTAGAAACCTGACTCATATATCTACAACTATGTAGTTTTCACCTCAAGTCAATTGCTATATTATAATGGTCGAAACTAGTCTCCAACTTGAACATTCCTACCGAAAACTTCAAAAAATTTTGTCTGTAACTAATTCGATATCTCATGAGTTATGAAGGTAGTATTACACTAAACATAATAACTTAACCTTATATACAACAATAACACATTATCCCCATCCCATAAGGTACGCATGATTTATCATAATTATATATGGGTTGTCACAAACAACTACAATTAAGCTTATCGACGAAATTTCACAATACTTGTCAAATTTCTCATTCATTTTGCAAGCCATATCACGAAAAAAGAATCATCACTATCCATATAATTTAAAATAAACTATTTATTTGAACTTAATAATCCGTACCGCGATCATCCCTATTAGTCTCTTATTATTTTTGGTATGTCTCAAATTAATAATCCATTTATTTTAATTATATGTATAATTTTGTGGGGTAAATAAGAGGTTTATTTCTTTTTTTTTTGTGTGTGTGTGTGAGGGAGGGGGAGGGGGAGAGAGGGGTTGAACCATAAGGGTGTATGGGTGTTAAACTTTTATTTGAAAACAAAGTGGAGTGGTGGAGTACTTTGTACGAGTGAGAATAGCATTACTCTATATACTATATCATGAGTTTTTTTGTTAAATATACCTTAATATGAACGGGACGTGTAACTTTATAATTTACGTGCTTGTATATACATTTTTAGAACTAGGACTATCAATTTCTTAAAACCTAAAAAATAAATAATTAATATTAAATTGGGACCAAAGTGGGAAATCAGGGGGAAAGTATGAATATATTCTTCTACACAACACAACTTTACAAAACTCCTCTAGATTATTTTTAATTGCAAAAATACTCCTTTAAAGTCTGCATTTTGTTCTATGATACTCTTTTGAGATATTCTAAAGATATTTTTGCAGATGAGGCTTTGCCAAAAAATTCATAGTTTATGTTTTTTTTTCAAAATATTTTTTTTCGGAAAAGTGAATTATCATGGGTCATTTTAGTACTTTAATTTAACATATCTTTAAATTTTAAGTAGTAAAAATTAATAAGGGTTTCATAAGGGTTAAAAATAATAAATTGTAGGATTAAATAAGGGCAAATAGATAATTTATAGCCAATCTGTTAACTTTAATGGATTTTTTTAATACAAGTTCTGATTGTAGCAATTATTAAATGTCAATGGCTTAATAAGTATAAAAAACAATAAGTGTTAATGGAAATTTTTTAAAATATATTGAGGCTCAACCTCAAGTAGATAATTTACTCTTAAACTTTTTTATTTCACCTTTTCCTCTCTCGTTATCATGTCATTTTTAACAAGACATAAAAATAATTATTTTACTTTACCACTTTTGTTTATATATTTAAAACTCATAAAGGTTTAGTGATAGCTTATTGTCCTCCCCCTCCAGTGGAAGTTAATTTCATCACTCATTTCCTCGTAATATAAAAAAGGAACTCATCATATTTGTGAGGATTTTTATATTGATGGACTTCATGCATTCCCTCATTCGTGTATACTAAAAAAATGTCGTATTCAGTGGACAATACTTTTGCTTAAATTCAAAGTTTGGAAAAGGCAGATGTCGGCTGGGCTTACCCCATATATCAAGAAGCTACTCACATGTCTTAAATCTGAGACCAATCGTATCTTGAATGAGAGCACTTGCAATCACATTAATATACGACCTATATAAGTGATTGGTAGGGTAACACACTATTTAAGTTAGTACTATAACATTTTGAGTTAAAAATCCACAAATCACTAATTGGTAGCGTAACGGTGATATCATAATTGAGTGTTTGATTGTGATCATTAATAGATGACACCGCGCTTAAAAAATGGCACGACAAGTAGTTATCCCAAAAACTAGCAGACAAATAACGAGCACGGTGCATCATGGTGAAGCTCCAAATTATATATTTACTATTGTGCTTGTTGGTATTGGGAGTTAAAACACAGTTCAATGTTATCAAAGGAGCATTGTTATATTTTGTGTGTATCAAACAATTATCTCATGTACATTCCAATATTATGTACTTCATTGGGATGAACTTTCCAACTTGTACTACATAGTTTGAGTTAAAATCTCATACTTAGGACCAGCAAACTTCATTAAATTAGGAAGAGCTTTAGTGGCCAATTCATACTTATGTGATGTTTTAATATAGAGAAATTCTACGTGTACCACCATTTCAAACCGCATTGTCTACGTGGCAAGAGGTATTGGTTAATGCCGCTGGCGCGGACCCATATCCATAAATAATTAACCAATCACAGCACGTCACATAGGCAATGCGATTTCAATTTGATACACTTAGAATTTCTCTTTAATATATTATGAGCCATCATTTTTTTCACCCTTTTTTAACTCGTGTATATAATTTGCACCTTTAAGTGAACCCATTCATAATTCAATAATCGCCTCAAGTTAATGTACGTTATTGAGTTGGGCTTGTTTCTTTTTGGTTTTAGGCCTACATCATGTTGCTTTTGTTTTGGCCTTTGAGCCTTGTATGGACTCAATATTTTTTATTTGGGCTTTGCCCAGTTGGTAATTATAATCACATTTTACTAAAAAAAAAAGATTGTGAGTTGTATTTAAAATATAGCATGGGATTATGATACATGAATAAATTTATGTAATTGTTTGTGCTTGTTGGAGAAGGTCATCCACAACCAGAGATGTTAAGGATGAAAAGAAAGGAAATTGTTTTAAAAAGTTGCTAATATAGATCCAAATGACAACATTTATTTGATAAAAAAAATGACAATAGTTTAACATAATTTAAATTGAATATTTAGTCTAGTTTAAATTCAATGATTTTAGATCAAAATTGATAAAATCAGAATTAGATTGAAGAGGTACAAATAATAAATAAATATAACATATGGGGAAATTTGGACAAAAATTGAGCGTTTTACAATGAAAACAAGTTGGCTATCATTTGGACCATATTTAAGTTTGGAAAAAAGTTTTTTTTTTTTAAATTGTATTGCTGCAAATAAATTTTAGGGTAGCCCACCCTGTCTAGTTAGCCCAGCAAAAAGGCTATTAGATTACATATAAATCATATGGTTTAAACCAAGGGCCTAGATTTAGAGTACTCTATATAGTAGATGAGTCTTATATGTATGGCATACGGCTCAATTACTCTGTCAATCAATATAAATGTGTTAGATTGATAACCTCTGACCACGCTATTAATAAGGAAGTGTGTTGAGAATATAAAGTTGCTCATAAAGAGATTAATGCCTTACATCACAATGTATAAGACTTTTTTACGTCTTCATTTATTGTGACTTAGTTTTGATTCGGAAGCACCAAATCTAACATATTGAACAATTTGTAAGAAAAAAAAGGTGCATAGTCTTTTAACTTCTTCATTTAAGTTGGTATGCTAATCATTATTCTCGAGGCATGCTTGTACCACCATATGTACATTGAGCTAAACTAAATGTATAAACATTTTAAAGTACGATTTAGAGTTGCTGAAAAGAAATTTTTATGGTACATTAGCAAAACACCTTATTCAATCATCTATGTTATGAGAAAATGAATTATATAGCCGAACCAAATCCATATAGGGTTAGGATATTGTAACAACACCCATTTTCTCACGAAAAGACTGATCAGGCACGATACGTCGAAGATGGGGCCTGTTTGTCAATTAATATCATTCTCACTACAACATAATATAAATAACATATTAAAGACCCATATTTTTTAGTCAATGAATATTTTCATAACAATAAATAAATCCAAACCAACACTAAGTAAATCCGAGAATGAAGTATATGTCTCAAATCATCATAATGTAAAGAAATCTCACGCGTATGCCCTTATAAGTGTCTCAAATAAAATAAATACTAAAGTGGAAAAGCACCTATGCTAGATTCAATAAATCTAAAAAGCTGGAAAGCAAAAGAAAGATCGCAAGACTGATACAACAACAATCCCGCTATCCCTATCTAGGAGTACGTGGGGGGGGGGGGGGAGGGGGGGATGGGGGAGGTGTGTGGAGAGAAAATATTTAAATTTTGGTCAGAGCCTGGGTGTGCAAGAATTAACTTAATCAATTTAAGATTCAGTAAGTACATTTGATGTAAAATAAATATTCCCCATCGTCATTCAGATGCGATTAACATCTCACCCCTCATCTAAGTGTGATATTATTCGCATCCCAACAAATCCCACAATGATATATGTGATAGCGTGCCAATTTAATATTTATTGGATTAATTAGACCCAATTATTACAAAGGAGCCGACTATATTTAATTACAGATCCTTTTCCATAAATATCATGAAAGTGTCATAAGCATCTATTATGCACAACATAATAATGGTCTACAATTTATGTCTCCAATCTTAGACAATTTAATTAATCTCATTTAATGCTGGATAATTTATATATGTCCTTCATATATTCGACAAACAAAGGCATCTACCGTTGGTGTCTTGTTCATACTCTATCGGTAAGTCCGGAGGATCCTCTTATCCTAAGCGAACATTACAAGATACACATAAATTGAGATGGTCCCTACACAGTATACCAGTTCACGACTGATACCCAGCGGTGACAAAGGCTACCAATGTTAAAACCTACTTCTCATATATGGAGCACCTAGGTAGTGTAACAACTCGCTTAATTTTTGGAGTATTTTTAAAATATAGAGAAAAATAAAGTTTTTGATAAAATTATTTTTCTTGCTAAAAAATGTTGGATTTTATTTTTAAAGACGAGAATTTCAAACGGTTTCGAAATCGGAGTTAAAATGGATTTTTAATTGATTTTTTAAATATTTACCCCTTATAACATTTTAAAGCCGAACTGTCAGATTTCCTGGGCGATCGATTGATCGACGCCAGGGGTCGGTCGATCGACCCCCACAGAAATCGTGTACCCCAAGTTTTTTGAGGAGCTTTTTTTGGTTTAAACTCTTATCTTTTTGCTTTATTTAAATGGGTCATGGGTGACCATTTTTGAAGCATCTTTTGGCACAAAAATATCCAGTAATCATATTTTATTTCCACTCTTTTTAAACACAAATAGTACCCTTTATTTTGGGCATTCAACCTTAGTTTTGGAGGTGTTCTTGGGGATATTTTGGTGTTGGATCTTGGAAGAGCTTTGATGATCTTTGAGAGATGTTTTTGATGGTGTAATCTGACTTTTCTGAGCAGATTGACGTTTGGTTCCTTGTGGTGGTATAAGGTATGGGGTTTTACACAATATGCTCCTAAATATTGTGAGTGTTATTCCCGTTGTTTTCTTGTGATTATCGACTCATATTTGAATTGCTAAATTCAATTAGAATTTGGAAATTTTTGTTGGAATCTAATTTTGATTCATGTGGTACTATTATTGTGTTGGGCATGTTGTCATGAGATTTTAATATGGCACTGACGTTGGGCACCTGCCAATATTCCTGTTCCGGCTACTTGATAAAGTATGGCGCGGTATGGTGAGGTCTGGTGACTCGGATTAATATGTTGTTGAGAAATTATATTGATAAAAATTCTTATGAGATTCACATTTGATTTGAATATTCGTACTCGTATGTTTACGTTTTATTCTCCACTAATATTTGTTGAGAATCTTTCTTGTCGTATTGTGTACTTCCCCATATTTTCCCTTAGTGGCAGGTTAGCGCGGATTTGGGCGCTTGGGACTAATTTGGATATGGATTATTTAGCGTGGATTATTATTGGGAATAATAGTCAAGAGAATACATATGAGAACATTGTATTTATTTTTGTTTTATAGAGCATTTTATTTCGAGATAGATAGTTGTATTATTTCGAGAGACTTTTGGTTGTATTTAATTTGGAGAATTTGAGATTAGTTGATTCTCTTATTTTATATTGTGGGATTTATTTAGATACTTTATACCTTGTTGATCGATGGTTTTAGTTTAGTTTTTATCGAGTACCGCTCTGCTCCCTCTGGGCGAGGTGTTACACGTAGTGCCTAAATGACCTACACATCGTCTAGCCCACTTGTGCCAACTTATACTAAGCAGTCTGAATGCATAAAATCCCAAGATGATAGGACCGTCCAAGAATATTGGTATGTCCATACAAGTACATATAAGTACATATTATTTATCCCGTATAATATGTATAGGTAACTACTCTATAATTACCTTAAAATAATCCCACAAGAAGTTCACAAGTAACCGTGGATTAATAATTCACCAGCTAGTTCATTATTAATTCCATCCCCATATAAATTTATTTAACCATCTAGTTAAATAGGGTGCCCCAATTAAAAGACGTACGCATTTATATTTTTAACAAATTCCCTGTTAGACCAAACATAGTTCTACTAACTCGCTTGAACCTATAAAAGTATTCCTGAGCTAACCATGGACACAACTCACTCAGCCCCCCAGGGCCGAATCAATTATGTTCTTGGCCAAATAGATTCCTTACCAGCCCGAATCGATTCTACCCAAAATTGAATCGATTTGGATTACAGCAGAAACCCAGTTTTGCCTAACCGAGTCGATTCGCCTTAAGGTCGGATCAATTCATAAGGCAGTAGTTGCCCAGATCTGCTATTTGTTTCTAATGCGGGATTTCTTCTTTAATACCCCATGTCACTTCTAATGGTTTATTCCATTGTATACACGTATGATTAAGTCCCTAACACTAAATTACCCATCTTAGGGTGACAAATTTCGTATATCAATACCAAATTTATTCCTAATTTCTTAGAATTTATGAATATGAATTAAGTATTCAAACCCATATTTCATCCACATTGTCAATAATGTTTAATTCAAGGTATGAGGTATCTAGTATGGGATTTACATCAGATATACATATCATAAACATATATTAAGGCCCTCTAAATATAATTGTCAAAATTTCCCCAATTTCATCTCAAGAACCCTAAGGTCTCTATCATCAAATTCCAAGAATTAATTCCAAGATTTTGGGGTTATAGCCTATGTTAAAATCGATCCTCTACATGCATGGGATTTAATCGTAACATTTAATCATCAAAATCAAACCTAAATCTCTGAAATCATATGGGGTTATTATATTGAATCGGGAAGTAAATTGTATGTAAATTGAGCAAGAAAATTCTTACCTTAATAAGTTGTTGAAGAAAGTCCATTGATTCCCACTTTGATGTATTGCCTTTTCTCCTTTTTTGGTTCCTCTCTTCTTCTCTCTTTGTATCAGTTATGTTTAGATTTTTCTTATCAGTAGTGGGGAGTGGTTTATCTTCCCTTAAACACTTATTAATTCCAAATTCCGAGTTAGTTTAAAGACCAAAATCTTGAACCCCCCAAATGGGCCTGAATTCATATCGAAACTGGCCCAAAAGTTCACCAACTCATGTACCTATGGCCAAGGTCTACTTATAAAGGTCCAAAACACCTAAGCAGCCCATATACTCCCTGAAATTTATTTCGAATTATTTTATTCCAACATTATAAATTTTAAATTGTCTCACACCTCAATTATGTATTTTTTATACAACACACGAAATTATTATATATAGTAACATACAAAATACACCACACATAATTTTGACCTAACAACAAATTATATATTCAAAATTAATAAATTAAATTTTCCTATTAAATCCAATTTTCACAAATTTTTATTTATTTCAAAATATTACTTTATTATTTATTCTAGAAAATTTTGGGGTATTATATTCTTCCCCCTATTAAAGGGATTCCGTCCTCGAAATCAAGAAAAGTATGTACCTAGATAGAAGAGTTCAGGATACTTCATGCGCTTGTCATACTCCCTCTCCCAAGTCGACTCATCCTCCCAATGGTGATCCCACTGCACCCAAACTAAAGGAACAACCTTGGATTGAAGTTGGCACTCCCGTCGGTCCAGAATGGCTACCGGTCTCTCCTCGTAAGTAGCATCTGGATAAATCTCTATCTTGTCAATATCAATGTGTTGGTACTATATCTCATCTCTAAGGACCCCCTGCAATACAGATATATGGAAAAGATCATGCATCCATTACAAGTGGTCCGATAAGCACAACCGATATGCTACGGTCCCAATCCTCTCCAGGATAGGGAATGGTCCCACATATCGGGGAGAAAACTTCCCTTTATTCCCAAATATCATCACTCCCTTCATGGGAGACACTTTAATCAACACCTAATCTCTAACATCGAAGTCTAAGTGCCTCGGGTCTTCATAAACATAGCTCTTTTTCCTGTCCTAGGCAATTCGTATCTTGTCCCGAATAATCCCTACATTCTGTGAGGTGTCCTGAATGAAGTCTGTCCCAAGTAACTTGTTCTCCCCCACCTCCAACCAACATGAGGGTGAATGACAAGGTCTCTCGTAGAGTGCCTCAAACAGTGTCATCCCTATTGTGAACTGGTAGCTGTTATTGTGGCCATCCTCGATCCTCGTAGAGGGGCGGGAAGAGTGAGGATCCTAGGTCCCGCGCATCCCTCTTGGGAGCGCTTCAGCTGGCGTCATTGGGTGAGGTGAAAAATGTTGAGAGATGGAGTCGTCAGTCTATTTTACTCAAAACAGACAAAAGAAAGGGAGCAATCACAAAGGACAGCATCCAAAGACATACTGATGCATACAAAATCAAAATGATTCGAAAAGGTCTGGAGGCTAAATTACGAAATGGGAAGGTGTTAGGCAACCATTCCATCCTTAAGGTCTCTCATGGGTTTTTGTTATTTTCCTTTTATTTTCCCTGTGATATGTGTGCATGTGTATATATAATGGAGATATGAGTCAGCGACTTGTACCACGGAATAGGTAAAGTGAGTCATCTATAGGAATGTAAAAATAATATTAGAAAATGGAATTTACGCAATTATCCTTACGTTGATCGTTATGAGGGAACGATAACGCATATTTGGATAATACGCTACTAAGAACAAGTATATAGAATATAAAGGAATTGAGTTTAGAGAAAAATATAAAATAAGAGAAAAACTAAAAATAGGACTCGAGTCTCAGATTTTATCACGAGACGCCTACGTAGTCTATAGAGGCATCAAAGTCCACGTAGTTCGCATGTAAAACAAGGGTGGGGTTTATCCCATAAATCCAACCGGGGGATTCTCTTATTTGTGTGTGTGTATAGAAAAAGTATTTTAGTTGTGAGAGAAGTGTAAGAAAAGTGTGAGAATTCCTGTTTGGAACTTATGAGCAAACCCTCTTTTTCTTATTTTTTGGTTTTTTTTAATTTATATGAAAAAAAGAGATGTGCAATAATACTAGATAAAAAGTATATTAAGATATGTGAGATGAGGGAATAAAAGTGCTAAGTAATAAAACAAGTTAATGCGAATTTGAGGAGAGAATTGAGAAAATTGGACATTCTTGAAGATTTTGATCTTGAGCTTGAATGTTGGAGAACAGCCCTTGCGCTTAGATGATGATGAAGGGTAGTGAATTCACTAAGTTTGATGAAAAGGATGATGAAAAGTGAAGATTGGAAAGCGATTTGAATGTCGAAATCACGCTGACTTCGAGAGAGGTTTTCTGAATTTTCTGAGAGTGATGTCTATCAGATCCGGGCTCCCTTTTGCAATGAGGACAAGGCCTTATTTTTATAGGCCTAGGGCATAGACGATCGGCATATCCCTAGTCCTGCCAATTGGCAGGTGTGTTTAGGCACACTGCCGATAGGCAGGGTCTCGGACCCGTCGTTCGGTAGTGTCTTTCTGGCCTTTTCAAAAAATTGATCGCAGGGTGCAAACCATTGATCCGAATTGCTCATGGGGTAGACCATTGAAAAGGTATTTTGGAGACCTTCAAAATTACTTTGGATCGCTCCCGAGTTCAAAAGTTGACTTTGGGTCAAATGTGGCTCGAAATCGCTCGTCGGTCCTTTAGATGGGAAAATGTCAGACGCAAACGGATCGTTCGTCCGCATGGTAAGCCCGAATCGTGCATGGGGCGAACCGTTGGAAAGGTTAGGAGATTTAATTTGGAATTCAAAAGAGTTTAATCAAGTTCGGGGAGTTGAATTTGGTCAATTGGGCCCTGGAAGCATTTGGTGACTTCTCGAAGTAAAACGGATCGTTCGTCCATACTGTAAGTCAGAATTGCGCACGGGATGGACCGTTGGAAATGGGTTTTAGTTCCTTTTGAAGATTAATTTAGACTCGATCGAGCTGAAGAGTTGACTTAGGTCAAACGGATCTCAGGTGCGTCCGGTGGTCTCTTGATCGAGTTTCAGGGAGAATGGGTCGTTCGTCCGAATGGTAAGTTGGAATAGCTCATGGGACAGACCGTTGGAAAGGGGATTTAGTTCCCTTTGAAGATTCATTCAGTCTCAATCGAGTTGAAGAGTTTCACTTTTTAGTCGAACGGAGCTTGGGAGCACCCGATGGACTTTAGGTCGGTACTCGAGGTATGATCTAGGTTTTAGGGGGTAATAGAATGGGGTGTCTACAAGGCCCCTCGACGGGTGAGTTTGGAACAAATGATAGCCGTCGAATAGACACCGCATGATGCCTTTTGAAAGAGGATGACCAATTCAGAGGATCGAGGACGATTCTGAGGACCTAAGGAGCAAGGATGACCAATTCAGAGTATCGAGGCCGATTCTGAGGACCTAAGGAGCAAGGATGACCAATTCAAAGGGTCGAGGCCGATTCTGAGGAACTAAGGAATAAGGATGACCAATTCAGAGGGTCGAGGCCGATTCTGAGGACCTAAGGAACAAGGATGACCAATTCAGAGGGTCGAGGTTGATTCTAAAGACCTAAGGAGCATACTGGGGATGACCAATTCTACGGGTCGAAGCCAATTCCGTGGACTTAAGGTGAGATGACCAAGTCTGCGGGCTTAACGGGAGATGACCAATTCTGTGGGTCGAAGCTAATTCCGCGGGCTTAAGGGGAAATGACCAATTCTGTGAATCGAATCTAATTATGCGAACTTAAATATGAGGTGATCAATACTGCGGGTCGAAGCCAATTCTTTGGGCTTGAAGATGAGGTGACCGATTCTGCGTGTCGAAGCCAATTCTGAGGTATGAAAGATGAGATGACCGATTCTGCGGATCGAAGCTAATTTTGCGTGCTTAAAGATGAGATGACCAATTCTACGGGTCGAAGCCAATTCTGCGGGCTTAAGTAAGGATGACCAATTCTGAGGGTCAAAGCCAATTTTGTGGGCTTAAGTAGGGATGACCAATTCTGCAGGTCGAAGCCAATTCTGAGGGCTTGAATGGAGGTGACCAATTCTATGGGTCAAAGCCAATTCTGCGGGCTTAAGTGGAGGTGACCAATTCTGCGGGTCAAAGCCAATTCTAAGGGCTTGAAGGGGTGACTAATTCTGCGGGTCGAATCCAATTCTATGGGCTCAAGTAGAGGTGACCAATTCTGCGAGTCAAACCCAATTCTGCGGGGTTAAGTAGGGATGACCAATTCTACGATTCAAAGCCAATTCTAAGGGCTTGAAGGGATGACCAATTATGTGGGTCAAAGCCAATTCTGCGGGCTTAAGTAGGTATGACCAATTCTCCAGGTCGAAGCCAATCCTGAGGGCTTAAAGGGATGACAAATTCTGTGGGTCGAAGCTAATTCTATGGGCTTAAGGTGACGATCTAAGACCAAGGTCAATTCTGACCTAAGAGAGGTGACGATCGAGGACCAAGGTCAATTCTGACCTAACTAAGGTGACGATCCAGGATCGAGGTCAATTCTGACCTAAGAGAGGTGACGATCGAGGAGCGAGTTCAATTCTGACCTAACTAAGGTGACGATCCAAGATCGAGGTCAATTCTAACCTAAGAGAGGTGACAACCGAGGACAGAGGTCAATTTTGACCTAACTAAGGTGATGATTCAAGACTGAGATCAATTCTGACCTAAGAGAGGTGACGACCGAGGACCGAGGACCGATATCAATTTTGACCTAAGAGAGGTGCATATTTCCTTCGGGAAAACCAGGGATCTTACTGGGGATAAAGATTGGATTTTGGGTTCCGCTGGGGAATAGCGAATGAGATAGGAAAAATTTAGAGAGTCCTTTGGAGACATTAATGGGGAGGGTGATTCTCTGGGATTCTGCTGGGGAAATTACCTCGTGATGTTGTTTTGAGCCGGGGAGTCGATTTCTGGGGAGATCCTTATGATTTTACAGAGGAAAGGCAAGTTTGATGCTGTAAACTCCACTGGGGAAGTGATTAGGAGGTCCAGGTATTGGACGTATTGCTTGAGGAGGTTTGAGAGCTTTAGGGTATAGGAGGTGATCCTTATAGATTCTCCGGGGACATTGACGGGAGGGGATTTACTTGGCTCTTGAGAGTTCCGCTGGGGAGATAGGGGTTCCGCTTGAGGGAATGCGAAATTTTCTTGGCGAGAATGTTCTAAATCTTTCCAGGTATTTTTAGGAATTGTATGAGGATTTTTCATGATTTTCTGGTATTTTCTGGGAATTTTTGTACAAAATTTTAAGGGGGGTGCCGGTCGGCATGGTGCAGAGGGTGACATTCGGCAGTGGCACAGACTTTTGGACTGCCTCGGGAAGGTAAAGAGGCAGTGTCAATCGGTGTTTGGGGTAAGAATTTTTCCCTTTCAGTCTTGGTCTTTTGCATGTTCTGATTCTATATTGATTTATGCCTGGTAGGGATTTTCAGGTGACCTTTTTACCCTTGGGGGACAGCCATTCAGGATATGGGGATGACTGGCATGAATGCGCAGATGAGGTGGTTACTGGCGCATGACTTTGTCCATTCTTGATATCTTGGGGAGAGGGTGGTTCAACAAATTACTGAGGAGGAGGTGATGGTTCCACCTGTGCAGCCTCCTATGTCCATGAGGCGGGAGCGGCTGTTGTCGGAGGATGTGAGGATCACGACAATGATCGGCGATTCCTACCTATTGTACACTGATATGGCTGCGTCGTATGACTATATGTACTTTGTGATGAGTTGGTTGATGGCGCCCAGTATATATAATGCCTTTCTTTTCCCTCCTGCGGGTTCGAGTCGGGCGGTGGGTTCTTCCCACAACGGTGGTGGTTCATCGGTGTCTGCGGTGGTGACGACTTCAGAGGTTCCCTTTGTTCGATTGCATACCCCATTTTACAAAATTTGGCGGGCCGATGGAGGGATGGTGCCTATGTTGCACCATCCTCATACGATGGATCCATAGGAGGTGGGCTTTATAGAGGAGGTCCTTCGTCCTACGGTATACCTTTACGTTCCTCTTTTTTATTCCTTTTCTATTTTGATCCCTCTTTGATACTGATTTTTCCTTTTACTTGCAGCAAGTCCGGGTGTCAACCACTTGGCCGAGGGACATCGGATACTGGATATCTTCGGCGACTGCCCATATTTTCGGGATACGGTCCCAGTTCCTTCTTACTTGGTGATGTCTTCTTCATCCGGGGAGGACTCCGACTCGGGTAGTGGTGGTGCATCGTCTCGCCGTAGGGGAAAGAGAGTGCATCGCAGGGGTGGAACCTCTTAGAGAGGGGTTAAGGGTAGATGAGAAAGGGAGAATGTGGGTTCGGGCTGAGTCCCATTTTTTTTTCTTTTCTTTTTTATTTCCTCCAAAATTTGATGTAACATAGAAGAATATATACATGCAATGCAATGGTTTTTTCATTATCTTTTGTTAATGGTGAATGCATGCACATGAGCTTTTACTTTGTTGCTGAGACCATAAAAAGATATATTTTTGGGATTTTGGAGGAAGGTTTTAAAAATGAGAAATTATATACGGGTGGAAAAGGATTTTTGAAATTCTATTGAGAATATCACTTTATTCTTAATCAGTTTATGATTTTGATAAAAGAGGAAAAAGGAAAATCTAAAAAAAAAAGGGGTTACCGATCGGTAAGACCCTTGTCCTGCCTATCGGCAGTCAAGTCCAGTCCCATCAATTCAAAGCTTTGATTAGTGCCCTCTTCAGCCTTTTGTACTTTGTGGGGTATGATTTCCTTCGATTTCTGCAGGGGTCATTTTTTTGTAAAGGCTTTCAAGTATAAAAAGGGGTAAGGGTGGAGTGTTTTCATCACACCTTCACATTCTTACTTACTTGCCTACTATCTCTTAGTCTTGCAAGATGGCTCTCCCTGGTAGCATTAAGTTTTCCAACTAACTTGAAGCCTTGTAAGTAATGTGCTCTTATAATGTCGACTACAATGCTTTCAGTAAGCGTCGAGTTTCTTTGTGGCGCAACTGGCCCATTGAGTGGAACATGTTGATGGCGGCGGTGCAATTTCGGTACCCCGAAGACCATGCATTCCGCTTTGGGTTGGATGAAATTTGTCCTACCTACGAGGAATTTTCTGCCATACTGGGGATAAATCCCAGTGTTGCTGTGACTCTACCTAAGTTTTCCTGTTCTCCCAGGGAGTTATTGGCTGGGCTTCTTCGCATTTTGTCTTCGCCGACCAGACCATTAGTTACTGGGGGAATGATCTCCCTTTTGGCGATGTTACAGTCCGTGCATTTGCAGGAGGCTGGCAATGATGGATATACCAGAGCTGTTGTTCTAGGTTAGTATCAAAATTACTACTAGTGACTGGGGAACTGCTAGTGGACCCATAACTTGCAGCTGTTATTTCCTGGATATCATACCAACGCAATCCTGCGACAGTGATACTGGCGAAGACTTTGAATGGCCTGGATACCTGGCGAGAAGGTCGTTATGACTTTCTGAAGGGTAGCCCTGTGATCCTGTTTATGTGGTTTTCTGAGAGACTGCGCCTGGTGACTCCTCTACAGTATCCTTTATCAATGTGACACCCCGCCTAATAAAATGTCGGGCGATCACTCCTATATCAAATTAAAACAAGAGTCTCATATGGATCATTCTTCGCATCACTGTCGAAAATCCATTTAATTACTAATAAACTATTAGGCTGGTGTCAAAATTTTACTTAACTACACTTTTCAAACAACTAAAATTAAAACATCCACACCGTTTGCGTAAATGAAACTGAAATTCAATAATATAACTGAACACTCGGTCAAAAAATATACAATCGTATCGAATGATGTGCTCAAAGAATAAATAAATGCAATTGGACCATTGGACCGAATGTTTTTACAGTACCTCCAATCTAGATTACAAAGATGGAAGCATCTACCGAGAATCCTGCACGCATCCACAACGGCTGACGTCTGACTCAAAAGATGTGTGATCCAGCCGTCCCTATGTCTGGACACCCATATATATATATATATATATATATAGATAGAAAGAAAGGGAAAAGTATATAAACGGGTCAGAGCCGAGTTTGAAAATATTTTGCAAGTACATAAATGCCTTATTTTTAGAATTTTTTTTTATCTTATATTTAAATTTGGTATCTCACTCCCATGAGATACCCCTCACCTCTCCACTAGCAGTGCACTCCTAGCGCATCCCTCTAACATCCTAGTCAAGCTACCCTGCTAAACTAGTCTAACTCCCAACTACAATCGACCCTAGATAGTCCAAGTAATGTACTAAGGGCTAAACTTCTCCCCAGTCTCAACACTAAGCCCTGTTCGTGTGTGGGGTGTCTTGCAAAGCGAAATCCAAACAAGGAACCCCCCGATACACTACGACGCGACAAGGTCGATCGTCGAGATCCGCCAATCCCTTAGTACAGAATATATATAAATATATATATACCATAAGAATTACTAATATTAGAGCACTAAGGATTAAACTTCTCCCCAGTCTCAACACATTGCCATATTCGTGTGTGGGGTGTCTCGCAAAGTGAAATCCAAACAAGGAACCCCCTGATACACTACTACGTGGCAAGGTCGATCGTCAGGATCCATTAGACCCTCGGTACTCTATTTATCCACACACACACACATATATATACACATCCGGATCTATCTCCCGGAATGAGAATTTATTTACTTTATTTCCATTTATTTCAAAACTTTCCATTTCCCTTCTTACATCCAGGAAATGTATATAAAGCTAATTCATTATCATGAATTGCTTTAACATAAAATATAACTTTTTAAAAGCCAGTTTTATTATCATAAAAATGCTTTCCCGTTTTATATGCTCCCGTTTCCCTTCTTCCATCCAGAAAATGCAATTGAAGCCAAATCATTTATCCCATTTCCCTTCTTCCATCCAGGAAATGTAATTAAAGCTAATTTATTATCATAAATTGATTTAATACCAATAATGTCCCACATTATTGAAAACAATTATATATATATATATATATATATATATATATATATATATATATATATATATATATATATATATCATATAACGCGTTCTAAGATCGCCCGTCCGGGTTTCCCCACTGTGCGCGCCCCTAAATGACCATCATCTTCTAGGGCCTATCAATTACGACACCTGGGCACCTACAACGTAAGACGTCGGGAAGCGGTCATATGCCTGCGGGATAGTCATAACCACACCCGAAATTACCTACCCATCGCAGAAAACATAACATAATCGCTCATATGGCCTAGGACTATATCAACCCTGCATTCACTAGCCAGGGGCTTCACCTCACGCGCGAAATTCCCTTATGATGTCATTTAGAGAAGGTGTGTATCCATACTTTATTATTTATGAAAATCATTTCTTTTTCCATTTTGAAAACATTCATGTTTTATTTTCAAAATCATTTACATCATATCATATATACTTTAATCACATAATATATATATACCATATATTCCTCCTCGAATATATATAAATGGCCATATTTGCCAAACCATCTAACGATGACCAATAATCACAAAGATTCTCTCAAAGAATCAAAATCATGCATTCATATTCGCATGATACTAAACCCAAAGTATTTCCTTACTTTGATAATCAATACATACCTAAATCCCATCTAAGGATTTATTGGATATCTCCAATTATACCATTTCTCACTAAGCGAATATATACCTATATTCCCAATTCCATCCTAATAATCTCATAGGATTTACTCAACCATAATCGATATAGTTATGTTTTCCTATACACATAGCTATACAGGCCTAAATTCCCACTGTCAGGGATTATTCTTTCCCGAACTTTAACTATGTCCGTTCCCCGGGTTATGCCCTTCACCAACCCAAGGCATTCTCTTTCGTCTAAAGGTTTCATTACCCTAAAAACCGTAATTTAGGAATCCCAATATCATAACCAAAAACCCTATATAAAATCCCAAATCGAAATTTAACTCCCCAAACTCTTAAGGGAAGAAAACTGGCCATTCTGACCAAAGCGAATCGATTCCCCCAAATTGCGAATCGATTCGGTTGGGCGAATTGATTCGGCCCCCAATCCAAATCGATTCGGAAAGTGTTTTACAAACAGGTCCTTAATGGCGAATCGATTCGGTCTATATCCGAATCGATTCAGCACACTGCAGAATTACAGATCCCCTTAGGCGAATCGATTCGGCCAAGACCCGAATCGATTCGGCCTGTTTGAGGGGCACTGTTTGGGAGATTTTTTTTCAATCTCCAAAATACCCCAAATATCAATCCAACCTCCATTTTAATTGTAACTCAGATTTATTCCTACAAACCCAAGGTTTTAATATCTCCTCAAATTCTTTAGAGGTCCTAACAATCCTTTTGAGAACCCCTAATATTTATCTCCAATAATTTCTAACCTTAATTTCTGCCAAACGATTTCGATCTCGGACAGCTTTTCGTAAAAAAATCACTATAAATCCAAAAAAAATCAGAAAAATACGCGGTCAGCGCTCACGCGACCAAATCGAAAAGATATACAATTTTTATTTTTGACCAGGAGCCGAATCGATTTGCATCAAGGCCGAATTGATTCAAAAAGTCTCAGGTCACTATTCATCATCTTCTCCGAGACGATTTCGGCCATTAAAGCTTCTCCCAAGATTTTGTCGCCTCACCCAACGTCCTACAACCTCAACCAACTACAAAAACACATATATTAAGGGTTCTAAACATCCTAGAATCCTAAACCACCAATTTATTTCGATTAATTTCTAAGTTTCTCCAATTATGAAATTATAGGGGTTTATTCGTTTTAACTCCCGAAAACCCGTTTTTATCCACGAAAACCCAACCCAAAATCTTTAGGGTTTGTTAATACCAAACTATAGTATGAGATTTATGTAAAAAAAGTAAATAATGCAAGTAAACACTTGCCTCGTGGAGGTTGATCGGAATCTCCCCTTTTCTCCTCTTTTCTATCCTCCTCTCTCTCTTCTCTCTCTTCTTTCTTTTCTTCTATTTTCTTCCCCTCTCCCTCTTTATATAGAAAGAAAAGGGTTTAACTCCTTAAAACCCAAAAATGACTCGTTTACTCAATTATGAGCCCATTTAACTCTAAAATTCCCCGAAACTCAATTTTGACAATCGAACACTCTTTTCCGACTATCTCAGACATTTCGAGTCTCACGGCGCAATCAAAATTTCCATCCGAGGTACTTGACCGCAAATCACTATTCCAACCCATATAACTTAATGTGGGTTTTCTAATCAAAATCTTACCTCTTTTGTCGCTATACTCCATGGCGACTTATAATTAAAATACTTCAACCTATTTAATCCCAAAAGAAATTACAACACCCATCGAAAATCATTAAATCCTCGAAAATCCCAAAAATCACTATTTCGAGAAATTCTCCAAATTGCCAATTTATACTTAATTATGGAATTTAATTATTTCCAAAAGGACGGGTTGTTACATACTCCCCCCCTTACAACGGAATTTCATCCTTGAAATTCAGATACTACCTACACCACAAATCCTAGAATCACTCCAAATCCTAATACCTCAAGGGGAACGATACTAACCCAATGGTTCCCAACCATATACCGTACTTCTACCACGGTTGTAAAGTGACTCCAATAGCGTCGCATTTCACCCATCATTTCTAGTGCCTCCCGGTATAAACTTCAAATTTACATACTAAGCCTTTTCTATTTCAGGCGGTATATAAACCAACTCACTAAGGTGCCCATACACCTTTCTAACCCGTGCACATCCATTTTGAACTTCTGACACGTAACACTCTCTCCGAATAAGGATCTCCTTTCCTCGGTGTAATACTCATATATGGGTCCTCTTAACCCGCAGATTTCCATTCTCCTAACCTCGGTGCCACTAACTATACTAAACTTACGTCTCAATGATACTAAGGTCTATGCGATGTCCTACATACGCGAAACTAGTATAATCCTAAGTATATCCCTAGTGCCCAAGGCCTCTCTCAACTTCCAACATTTGCTTGGTTACATGCGCGGGACGTCTCGCCAAAGCGAAATCCAAACAAGGAACCCCTCCACATGCTCCCGCTTAACTTCGTCGGTCATGGAGGTCCGTTATTTCAAAAATGCAACCGGGATAACCCTATCCCCTAACCAAGAGTCACACCACCCAGCGCTCGTACTAATTTTAAGTCCTTGTGCAATCAATTAATGAGCTTAATCTTACAGCTCAACAATAATCCTGTAGCCTTAAATCATATCTATAAGGTCTCCACATACTCAAATCACGATAATGAAACCTCTGCTCATCGAAATTCCATCTACCCATAATAATAAAGGAAAACTCAACCTATACCCAGGTGAGATATCACAACAACCACCCGTTCCACCCTGGAACTGCGGACACGATAGTCTTGCCATCATTAGCCTTCTATCTCCCCGAATATACCACAACATATTATACTCACCTTATTACCATACTCGTACAAAACATGTAAAACGAGTATCACTAACCATATATATATATATATATATTCAATATATCAACACCCGCCTCTATGGAGAATGAAGGAAAATAAAACCCCTCTATCGCGGAAAACACACAAGCGTACATGATATAATGTTATCGATACCGCTACATCTCAAATTACACACACGAGTCTAGGACTAATGAACACCGCGACTTTATCTAGCCACTCCAATTATACCTTTTCCTTCTGAGGTGAAAATCATAACAATAACTTTGCCTTACCCCTTAACTTCTTCATGAAAAGCAAACTCCACCACCCCCTGCCTCTTGCTGCCCTCACCACGACCTTCCTCGATATGCATACGAATCTCGAACAAGAGCGCAAAAGATTTACTATAATCTTACACTATGGCAGAAGAACAAAATCGCACAAGAGAAATCAACAATCGTAATTGATTGGTATCGAATATTGCATATTTCCGCCCATTATCTTTATGCATTCTAGCACTTTTACGGTCCTAAATGCCTATAATTATTCTCATTAACCATACAACCTTGGATTTGGATATATACATTCTTTGTAGGGGTTATTTGTGCTTTTGTAGGTATTGGAATGCTAAAAGTGAGGTTCGGTTGCATTTCGGAGAAGTTCCATCATTGGACTCTACTTCAAGGGCATTTTAGTCAAGTCACATTTCTTATCCGGCTCATGGAAATTCCACGGATGCATAGTTCATTGATTTAGCATCGCATGGCCGCAAATGGTGCGTCGTTTGGAGTTCGGACGAAGAAGCTAGGCTCGTTTCCGTAATGGACCTTTTCCCCCTCATCATGGACCAAATGCAACCTGAAAACGGAGTACCGGTCGACCACGTTTCAACTTTTTCTGGTGGAAGGAGACAGTATGCGTTTGCCTAAGGGGCCGGTCAACCACGCCCCTGCGACCGGTCGACCGGTAGTGCCAGATATTTTGGGCTCTTTCCTCTTTCTTTCCTTTTTCCCTTTCTTTTTCCCACTTATTATAAAAACCCATTTTTGGTTTTAATTCAGATATACTTAGTTAGAATAAATTTTAGAGAGTGGTAGTTAGGGTTTTGGTGGTTTTGGATGGTTCTTCTTCATTTATACTTGGTTTGACACCCCATTTGTGGTGTAAGTTGACTATTCATCTCCACTACCATTTGAATATAGTTGTATTTCTTCATTTCTTGCTTTCTAGTTAATTTACAAGCTTTCTAATTTAGGTTTACATGCTTTATTTACATGCTTTGATTTACACGCTTTCTAGTATAGATTTATCGCGTTTATTTACCGCTTTCCATTTATCGCGTTTTTAACATACTTTCTAGGTAATTTAAATTAGGTTGTGTTTGAATTGAACTCACTCGAGTTGACGCGTTGCTTTGCTTTGGTGATGGAGTTTACGGGTCTATTTCGGGTGCGTTGTCCTAGTTATTACGCCTAGGTGATTTGACGGGGCACATCATGTATGTCCCGTGCTTACGACCTTTCGCGCGTAATTTCCGGGATATTTGTTGACGCCAAAATCTTATTAGGCTTTTATGATGATTGAGGGTGTAACAACCCTTGATTTAATTAACTGTCAAAACGAGACGCGTTTGTAATAACTCGTCGACCCATGTAACCATTTTATACTAATTCACTCGGGTGAGGGATATTCGACGCAACCTATAGTTTTACTCACTTTCATAATCTAGTTTGAACACATTGCCTAGATTAACTTTTCCTTTTAGTTTGTAATTATCTTTTACACTTTTATTTCGGAGTATTAAATCACTTCAATTCTAGCAACTTGTCTCTGTGGATTTTAGATACCCGACTTACCGCTGTGCTTGCCTCGCAAGTGTAGTAGTAATTTAGGCTTTTGTATTGAGTTGACGAAACGAAAACAACGACTGTGCACTCTACACGCGCACACTTTTCGCACCTTAATCAAAATGGCACCGTTGTCGGGGACTAGTTTGTTTTAGACTTTATTTGATTTAGTATTTCATAGTATTTTCTTTCTATTTGTATTATTTGTTAATATTTTGCAAGACTTTCACATTTGAGCACTTAGAAACGCTCAAATTCTTTCCACGTGCACCTACTTTGTGGAATTCGCCACTTGAACCATTTTGGGGTAAGCATGTCTTATTCCAATTCTTTCGGTAATCCTTGTTATGATTCTCAAAATTCTTGCAAACCTATGACTTTCGGTGATTACTTAGAATCCCAAAAATTTGCAAATTCAAATATTACCTTGGGCGAGTATAACGAAAGTCAAAATTTAGGTTATTGGAATTTTGATGATGATGATAATGATTTTGGGCCTTTACCTCCTTATAATAGGAATTTTGAAACGAATTAAAATAGTTTTCAAAATTCCTATAATAATGAGTTTTCGTTTAAGTCCGATGGTAATTTTCAACGTTCCGATTCTAATGCATCCGCACCTCGACCTATGACATTCGGTGAGGGCTTGCATATGTATGAGAATGAGAAAATTGAAAATCGTTATCGGGAAGAAAATCGTTCTTAGGGACATGAGTTGGATTTATTATTTGAGTCCGACGACGATTTGCTTCCGAGACTTTTGAAGTCGAGGAATGTTTTGAACCAAATGAAGTACTTGTACCTACTTTGGAACAAGCCATTCTAGACTTTGCCCATCTCGTAATAGATATTGAAAGTGAGGATGAAAATGACGTAATATCTATTTGCAATGAAATGATTTCTTCTTTGACCCCCAAAGAAGAACATTTCATTGAAAATGATATTATTTCCTTTGAAATTCCAACTTCATGCGATGATGATTCATCTCATGAGTTTGAATTTATTTCATCCCCATTTTCATTCTCTATTATCACACCGGAACAAGTACCCGATGATTCGGTTTCGAACTTTAATGTTTTAAACCCTATCACCGATGAGGAGTACTTGCTCGAGTCGCCCTCCACAATCGCATCTTTGCCTTTGTGTGCGCCGCCTCCCATTCCAACTTCAAAATCCTTGGGAGGATATTCGGCTTTTCTCGGTCCACACTTGTTTTTGTCACCCGTTCAATTCAAACCCCCCATCGTCCCTCCAAAACTTTTAATTGGCGATGGTTCATTTCTTCCGCCTTACACATGCCTTCCGTTGTTAAAAACGAATTCATATTTTTCGGAAGGCATGCTTGTATGTGAGGGTACACCGGTTATCCTCCAAAGTCAAATCGTTCTTATGGTGGACCCTCAACTATTTAGACTTCTAGTGTACAGTTACTGTGAAGTCTAAATAGTAGGTTGTATGTAGTTAGCTTTTTATTCTTTCTTTTTATTTTTTTTCCTTCCTTTTTAATTTAGTCTAATGTAATTAGTTAAATTTTTATTATTTGTTTTTGCTATGCTCGGTACTAACTTGTTTTGTAGATTCTTTGGACTTGTTCTTATGGGGATCGCTCCACTTTTGGGTAATATCGCTATTTTCCTCTCTTTGACTTGGTTCTTAATTTACATTGAGGACAATGCCAAGTTTTCAGTTAGGGGGTGTGGGATATTCTATCCATTTCTTATTTTAGTCCATGTTTTTGCTCACATGTTAGTTACTTAGTATGCTTTTCTTAGAAAAATTCAAAAATTTCAAACAGATTTTCTTTATTTTTTCTCCTTTTTTGGGCATTTTGCCTTTGTTTCCGATGATAAATTTCAATAATTGCCCGATACAATAGACAGCCCAATGATGCATGTTCTCGATTTTAGAAGTTATTAGACTTTAGTCTCGATTATTGATATTGTGAATAACTTCGTGAATTAAACTTTAATCCCACGAGCACATGCACTTTTATTGTTATATTGATTTGGTTTAAGATTTTTATAACTCGGTAATCTTTTGTTGCATTGTATATACTTACACCGAGTAAGCTTTGTACCTTTCGTCATTTGTGAGTGTATACACTATTCTTTTCTCATTGAAAACGTTGAATTCGTTGGTAATCTCACTATTCTTTCATTTGACCGTTCATTAATTGAGTTCATACTTGAAATGTGTTACTTGAGCATGATTTTCATATATTGTCTTGACTTGAGAATTGCGTACACTTTGTGAAATGATCATAGGCCCTCTTTGTTATATCACCCATATTAGCCTTGACCCCACCCTTATATGTTTACCTTCGTTAACCTCTTTGAGCCTAAATATAGCCTTTCGTTTCATAACCCCCTTCCCATAACCAACTTTAAATTGGAGTTATATACCATACATACACTTTCCATACCTTTGTTTGGTATGTTACTTGGGATTGAATGTTGTTGTTATGATGTCGGTTGCAATTTATGCATATGAGAGTTTGACAAGTAAAGAAAAGAAAATAGTGAAAAAGGTGAAGAAAAAGAGAAAGCAAAAAGAAAAAGAAAATAAAAGAGAAAATGAGAAAAAGAAGAAAAGAAAAAGAAAGTTGTAAATGTTGTGTATAGTGTTCAATAAGCTTTGATTACTCTCCCCGATGATATATCTAATGCCTTTTTGGAACTTGTTTTTCGATTTTGATATTGCCCGCATTATCCCCTTATCCTGAGTTTTCATTCCGAACACTTTGAGTCCGTACATATATTCCTTCGTTTCGTACCTTAGCCATACCTACATCATGACCCTATTAAAGTCCTATGTGATCTTAGGTTGATGTAATTTAAAAGTCATAATAGTTGTGATAATCTGTGAAAATGAATTTTTCTTCCTTTAATGAGTGGTATCCTTTCATTGAGATTACAGTTTTTCAGTTTATATATAGCGTTCTTCATCTGTGACATGTGTGCGGCCTAGTTTCCATTTACATTTACTCCTAATGCCCGCATGTTCCGTGTGTTACCTCGCTGTTTTGAGTGAATTCGCTTGATGAGCGTAATGCCCGTGAGGATTGAATATATGCTTGGGTTAATTTAGTATCCAATTTATTTAAGTTTTTGCCAAATCACACTTTGCATGTGCTCACTCCCCTCCCATATTTTAAGGTTTTAATTCTTTGAGGTGCATTCTATAATGTTAATGATTCAGACTTTCGTGTGAATTCATTCACTTTGCTAATAATGCATATGAAATCTTTTTCTCTATTGTTGGGCTTGTCGCATGTTGGTTTGGGCATATTTTGAGGAAACCATATGATGTTTGTGGGTATCATCTCTGAAAACCCTTACGAGACGACACTCGTCCACTAGGGTAACCTAGGGGTTTAACGGCTTATTGCATATGCTAAATGCAATCGTGCTCCCTACGAAAGTGGGATTTATATTTCGATGCATATATACATTTTGTACCACCCTCTGTGGTCTGGTTTTCTTTGTTTCATTACTAGGGACTAGCAATGTTTAAGTTAGGGTGTGTGATTCGTATCGAATATTGAATATTCCCGCCCATTATCTTTATGCATTCTAGCACTTTTACGGTCCTAAATGCCTATAATTATGCTCATTAACTAGACAACCTTGGATTTGGATATATACATGCTTTGTAGGGGTTATTTGTGCTTTTGTAGGTACTGGAACGCTAAAAGTGAGGTTCGGTTGCATTTCGAAGAAGTTACATCGTTGGACGCTACTTCAAGGGCATTTTAGTCAATTCATATTTCTTATCCAGCTCATGGAAATTCCACGGATACGTAGTTCATTGAGTTAGCATCGCGTGGCCGCAAACGGTGCGTCGTTTGGAGTTCGGACGAAGAAGCTAGGCTCGTTTCCGTAATGGACCTTTTCCCCCTCATCATGGACCAAATGCAGCCTGAAAACAGAGTACCGGTCGATCGCGTCCCTGGGACCGGTCGACCGCGGTTTCAACTTTTACCGTGGGAAGGAGGCAGTATGCTTTTGCCTAAGGGGCCGATCGACCGCGCCCCTACGACCGGTAGTGCCAGATATTTTGGGCTCTTTCCTCTTTCTTTCCTTTTTCCCTTTCTTTTTCCCACTTACTATAAAAACCCATTTTTTGTTTTAATTCAGATATACTTAGTTAGAATAGATTGTAGAGAGTGGTAGTTAGGGTTTGGGTGGTTTTGGATGGTTCTTCTTCATTTATACTTGGTTTGACACCCCATTTGTGGTGTAAGTTAACTATTCATCTCCCCTACCATTTGAATATAGTTGTATTTCTTCATTTCTTGCTTTCTAGTTAATTTATAAGCTTTCTAATTTAGGTTTACATGCTTTATTTACATGCTTTGATTTACACACTTTCTAGTATAGATTTATCGCGTTTATTTACCGCTTTCCATTTATCGCGTTTTTAACATGCTTTCTAGGTAATTTAAATTAGGTTGTGTTTGAATTGAACTCACTCGAGTTGACGCGTTGCTTTGCTTTGGTGATGGAGTTTACGGGTCTATTTCGGGTGCGTTGTCCTAGTTATTATGCCTAGGAGATTTGACGGGGCATATCATGTATGTCCCGTGCTTACGACCTTTCGAGCGTAATTTTCGGAATATTTCTTGATGCCAAAATCTTATTAGGCTTTTATGATGATTGAGGGTGTAACAACCCTTGGTTTAATTAACTTTCGAAACGAGATGCATTTGTAATAACTCATCAACCCATGTAACCATTTTATACTAATTAACTCGGGTGAGGGATATTCGACGCAACCTATAGTTTTACTCGCTTTCATAATCTAGTTTCAACACATTGCCTAGATTAACTTTTCCTTTTAGTTTGTAATCATCTTTTACACTTTTATTTTGGAGTATTAAATCACTTCAATTCTAGCAACTTGTCTATGTGGATTTTCGATACCCGACTTACCGCTGTGTTTGCCTCGCAAGTGTAGTAGTAATTTAGGTTTTTGTATTTAGTTGGCGAAACGAAAACAACGACTGTGCACTTTACACGCGCACACTTTTAGCACCTTAATCACTAATCCTGAGGCTCTATATCAAATTGAGAGCAATGCTGAAAGCGTAGTACATCCGCACAAATTCCTAAGGACACTAGAACCTGATGCTCTGATACCATCTGTGACACCCCGCCTAATAAAATACCGGGCGATCACTCCTATATCAAATTAAAACAGGAGTCTCATATGGATAATTCTTAGCATCAATGTCAAAAATCCATTTAATTACTAATAACCTATTAGGCCGGTGTCAAAATTTCACTTAACTACTCTTTTTAAACAACTAAAATTAAAACATCCACACAGTTTGCGTAAATGAAACTGAAATTAAATAAAATAACTGAACACTCGGTCAAAAAACATACAACCATATCGAATGCTGTGCTCAAAGAATAAATAAATGCAATTGGACCGAATGTTTTTACAGTACCTCCAATCTAGATTACAAATTTGGAAGCGTCTACCGAGAATCCTACATGCATCTATAGCTACTGCAGCTGACGTGTGACTCGAAAGATGTGTCATCTAGGCATCCCTGTGTCTGGACACCTATATATATATATATATATATATATATATATATATATAACAAGAAAGGGAAAAGTAGATAAATGAGTCAGAGCCCGAGTTTGAAAATATTTTGCAAGTGCATAAATGCCTTATTTTTAGAAAAAGGTTTTATCTCAAATTTAAATTTGGTATTGCACTCCCATGAGATACCCCTCACATCTCCACTAACAGTGCACTCCTAGCGCATCCCTCTAACATCCTAGTCAAGATACCCTCCTAAACTAGTCTAACTCCCAACTACTATCGACCCTAGATAGTCCAAGTAATGTACTAAGGGCTAAACTTCTCCCCAGTCTCAACACTAAGCCCTGTTCGTGCATGGGGTGTCTCGCAAAGCGAAATCCAAACAAGGAACCCCCGATACACTACTATGCGGCAAGGTCGATTGTCGAGATCCGCCAGTCCCTCAGTACATAATATATATATATACCATTAGAATTACTAAAATTAGAGCACTAAGGAGTAAACTTCTCCCCAGTCTCAACACATTGCCATATTCGTGCGTGGAGTGTCTCGCAAAGAGAAATCCAAACAAAGAACCCCCCCGATACACTACTACGTGGTAAGGTCGATCGTCGGGATCCATTAAACCCTCGGTACTCGATTTATCCACACACACACACACACATATATATATATACACATCCGGATCTATCTCCCGGAATGAGAATTTATTTACTTTATTTCCATTTATTTCAAAACTTTCCATTTCCCTTCTTACATCCAGGAAATGTATATAAAAGCCAATTCATTATCATGAATTGCTTTAACATATCATATAACTTTTTAAAAGCCAGTTTTATTATCATAAAAATGCTTTTCTGTTTTATATGCTCCCATTTCCCTTCTTCCATCCAGGAAATGCAATTGAAGCCAAATCATTTATCCCATTTCCCTTCTTCCATCCAGGAAATGTAATTAAAGCCAATTTATTATCATAAATTTCTTTAATTCCAATAATGTCCCACATTATTGAAAACATTTATATATATATATATATATATATATATATATATATCATATAACGCGTTCTAAGACCGCCCGTCCGGGTTTCCCCACTGTGCGCGCCCCAAAATGACCATCATCTTCCAGGGCCTATCAATTACGACACCAGGTCACCTACAACGCAAGACGTCGGGAAGCGGCCATATGCCTGCGGGATAGTCATAACCACACCCGAAATTACCTACTCATCGCAGAAAACATAACATAAATGCTCATATGGCCCAGGACTATATCCACCCTGCATTCACTAGCCATGGGTCTTCACCTCACGCGCGAACTTCACTTATGATGTCATTTAGAGAGGGTGTGTATCCATACTTTATTATTTATGAAAATAATTTCTTTTTTCATTTCGAAAACATTCATATTTTATCTTCAAAATCATTTACATCATATCATATAAACTTTAATCACATAGTATATATATATATATATATATATATATATATATATACCATATATTCCGCCTGGAATATATATAAATGGCCATATTTTCCAAACCATCTAACGATGACCAATAATCCCAAAGATTCTCTCAAAGAATCATAATCATGCATTCATATTAGCATGATACTAAACCCAAAGTATTTCCTTACTTTGATAATTAATACATACCTAAATCCCATCTCCCCGAGTTATGCCCTACACCAACCCAAGGCATTCTCTTTCATTTAAAGGTTTTATTACCCTCAAAACCGTAATTGAGGAATCCCAATATCATAACCGGAAACCCCATATAAAATCCCAAATCGAAATTTAACTCCCCAAACTCTTAAGGGAAGAAAATTGGCGATTCTGACCAAAGAGAATCGATTCTCCCAAATTGTGAATCGATTCGGGTGGGCGAATCGATTCGGCCCCCAATCTGAATCGATTCGGAAAGTGTTGTGCGAACAGGTCCTTAATGGTGAATCGATTCGGTCTATATCCGAACCGATTCGGCACACTGAAGAATTACAGATACCCTTAGGAGAATCGATTCGGCCAAGAACCGAATCGATTCGGCCTGTTTGAGGGGCACTATTTGGGCGGTTTTTTTTCAATCTCCAAAATACCCCAAATATCAATCCAACCTCCATTTAAATTATAACTCGGATTTATTCCTACAAACCCAAGGTTTTAATATCTCCTCAAATTCTTTAGAGGTCCTAACAATCCTTTTGAGAACCCCTAATATTTATCTCCAATAATTTTAACCTTAATTTCTGACAAACCGTTTCGATCTCGGACAACTTTTCGTAGAAAAATCACTATAAATAAAAAAAATCAGAAAAATACGCGGCCGGTGCCCACGCGACCACATCGAAAAGATCTACAATTTTTATTTTTTGACCAGGAGACGAATCGATTCGCATCAAGTCCGAATCGATTCGGAAAGTCGCAGGTCATTATTCATCGTCTTCTCCGAGACGGTTTCGGCCATTAAAGATTCTCCCAAGCTTTTGTCACCTCACCCAATGTCCTACAACCTCAACCAACTACAAAAACACATATATTAAGGGTTCTAAACATCCTAGAACCCTAAACCACCAATTTATTTCGATTAATTTCTAAGTTTATCCAATTATGAAATTATAGGGGTTTATTCGTTTTAACTCCCGAAAACCCGTTTTTATCCACAAAAGCCCAACCCAAAATCTTTAGGGTTTGTTAATACCAAACTACGTTATGAGATTTATGCAAAAAAGTAAATAAAGCAAGTAAACACTTGCCTCGTGGATATAATTCGACGCTCCCGAGTCGAATCCCGTGGAGGTTGGCCGGAATCTCCCCTTTTCTATCCTCCTCTTTATCTTATGTCTCTTCTTTCTCTTTTCTTCTCTTTTTCCCCTCTCCCTCTTTATATAGAAAGAAAAGGGTTTAACTCCTTAAAACCCAAAAATGACTCGTTTACTCAATTACAAGCCCGTTTAACTCTAAAATTCCTCGAAACTCAATTTCGACAATCAGACACTCTTTTTCGACTATCTCGGACATTCCGAGACTCACGGCACAGTCAAAATTTCCATCCGAGGTACTTGACCGCAAATCACTATTCCAACTCATATAACTTAATGTGGGTTGTCTAATCAAAATCTTACCTCTTTTGTCGCTATACTCCACGGAGACATATAATTAAAATACTTCAACCTATTTAATCCCAAAAGAAATTACAACACCCATCGAAAATCATTAAATCCTCGAAAATCCCAAAAATCACTATTTAGAGAAATTCTCTAAATTGCCAATTTATACTTAATTATGGAATTTAATTGTCTCCAAAAGGACGGGTTGTTACAATCGATTATACCCAACTTATTTTCGTTCTATTTCATCAGCGTTGGCTTGGATATTAAGAGTTGGGAGAACTAGTTTGTGGAACACGGGGCTCTAAATTTGTGCTGGTCAGTGCCTTGGTGGGGACAGTTGCTACCTATTCTGGAGCTGGGGGAATACCCGTATGTCCGGCTGGTTGGTCTCAAGCAGACCTCTTTCTATTTACCTTGGCGACTTTTGCATTAATTTGGCTGGGAACAGGTCGTGCCACCTCGGACACTAGACTTCTTTTCGGTAGAAGATTTGACTGAGCGTCTGTGCATGTGGCTTGGCTCTATGTGGGAGAATCGGCATTTGTCGACCCTTCCTTCTCAGTCTATTAAGAGATTTTAACATATCCCTGGGGATTATATGAAGTGGTTATGGAGGAGAGTGTTCAGCCAGATGTTAGCAGTGGAGACTGGACAAAGATGGCTTATTTTATTTAATACCATGGAGGGAGGTGTTGTGGTTTTTTCGAAGATGGTTCGGGCTTATCGATCCATGGAGTGCCTACATCACTCTGTTCAGGCAGGGGAACCTTGGGGAACCCAGGATGAAGATAATGATGATGGATCGGGCTCCTCTGGTAGCTGTGGATAGGACTCTTGGAGAGCTTATAAATGTGGGGATTTTATTTTGGCTTTTTTAGGAAGGTAAGGGGAAGGGAGTTATCCGTTCTTTTTCTCATGTAATCTGTATCAAAATTTATTATTCGTGAAATAAACAAGTTTTTGATCATCCAACTGTGCTTTTTGATGAGTTTTGTATTTTTAAATTATCTATACCAATCGCTAAGGCATACATAATCCTTTTATTCAAGTATATGTTAGAATGGACTGTTGTTCTCGAAGATAAGAAAAGAATAGTATTTTGTGAAAAAGAAAGGGTCGTGCTCATGTAAGGTGAATGAGCTGCCTACGTACCTCTGGGGTTTTGAAGATTTTTAAATTATTTGAAAATGGTTTTGTAGAGGATTAGACCCACGTAGTTCTGGGTAGAGGGAAATGAAGAGATTTTTTCTAGAATAGAACGGAGATGAGAAAAGTCGTAGCGCACCGAGATTTCGGACTAGGTATAAAATTTCTTGAGACGGTCCAGGTTGACTGGACGAGCCATATCTTCCCCATCTAAGTCAGTGAGCATGGCGGCACCGCCTAATAAGATTTTTTTGACAATGTAGGGGCCAATCCAATTGGGCTTGAATTTCCCTCTGGGGTCCCATATGGGTTCTATTATCTCTTTGAGGGTAGATCCCCTTCTCAGACACCGCGGTCCTTGACTCTCTTATTGAATGATCGCGTCATTTGGCGATGGTACCCTTGTATATGGTATAGAGCTTTTAATCTCCTTTCGTCTAGGAGTTTCAACTCGTCAAGACGGCTTTGGAACCAGTCTTCTTCACTGACCTTGTTTTCAAGTATGACGCACCGCGAGGGTATTTCCAGCTCCACAAGTAGGACTGCTTCCATACCGTAAACTAGAGAGTAAGGGGTAGCCCTAGTAGAGGTTCAAATTGAGGTTCGGTAGGCCCAGAGGGCGTACGGGATCCGGTCGGCCCAATCTCGATAGCTTTCGGTCATCTTTCTAATGATGGCCTTGAGGTTCTTGTTGGCGACTTCAACTGCACCATTGGTTTGAGGTCGGTAGGGAGAATATTTGTGTCTCTGAATCCCATACTCGTTGACCACTTCTCTAACTTTTGCCTTGAAATGCAAGCCGTTATCTGATATTAGCTTGTGCGGGACCCCATATCAGTAGATGATGTTTTTCTTGATGAATTTGGCTACTTTCTTGGTGTTCAGCACAGCGTATGACTCATCTTCCACCCATTTGGTGAAGTAATCAATATCAACTAGGATAAACTCATGCCAGTTGGAAGCTTTTGGTTTTACCTTCCTTATGATGTTGATACCCCACGTAGAAAACGGCCAGGGAGAAGTCATGTTGTATAATTCACGCGAAGCCATATGCTGAAGGTTAGAGAATTGTTGGCATTTGAGGCATCTCTGGACATAGGCAGTGCAACCCTAGGTCATGGTAGTCCAGTATTAGTCCTGTCGGATGATATTCTTGGTAATCATGTGGCCTTTCATGTGGGGTCCGGATTCCCTGCTTTGGATCTTCTGCATTATCTTTTCAATGCCAGACCCTGCGATACAGTGAAGATGAGTTCCATCGAAGTTCCTTTTGAGCAATGCTTTATGACAGATAATGTACTGGGCAGACAGTCTTCAGAGGTTGCTCGATCTTTCTTGTCAGAATCCTCGGGATACCTACTGACGCGACTCAAAAAGTGTCTCTAATGTGCGTTCTATCTAGGCTCAAGTGCAAGATTGTCGCGTTAGTAATAAACTCGGTAAGTCGGGATCGTATCCTCAGGGAAATAGGACAACATCGTTGGAACGACATTGGATAGACAAGGAAATCCTAACTCTGACTCTAAAGGAAAACGAAAATTGATTTGGTTTGTGGAATGACGATACTAGATGCAATTATGAAATTATGAAAAGATGCAATTATTCTAAATTACCTAAAATACTGATGAATACTGATTTGAAACTTTAAGCTATATGATGAGAAAATTAGGACGGGAATACAATCCCCCAACCTTAGTGTATTGCAGGTATAATACTAATCATAAATCTAAATGATTAATTAGACCCAGAATTTAGTACTCCCAAGCATAACGTATATGAGGTTCAATCTCACACCATACTTAATCAGAGGACGAGTAAATCGGTATTGTGATAGTTACACTTGAATTGCGTTCTAAATCATCCCGGTTACCCGGAAGCAAACGAGATCCAAAGATCTACAATTGTCGTGTTCCTACACAATACGGTCGTAATCAATTACTAAATTCAGAGAATTAATGTTATAAACATGCAACTATCACATCAGGCTGGGTTCATGTACCCCGACCTTATAAAATCTAGCCTAGCATATTGAAACTAATGAAAACAAATTTTGAATTGCAAAAAATCGTGATTGAAATAAGGAAAATTTGTAGAATGATGTAGAAAGGAATTTGACTGAAGAAATAACTCACAAATCTTACCAAAGCAGTAAAAGCAACAATTAAGAACACTTGCAATCACAAAATTCTGAACAATCTTCAACTTTGAAATTAAAAGAATAAACTATCTCTAAACTAGGGTTTTCTGGAATGAATGGAAAATTATATTAATTCTCCGTCCTAAGAATGATAATAAAACGGGTTTATATACCCTACAAGACTCCAAGAGTTTTAGCTGCACTAGGACTCTCCATTAGAGGAAGATTAGAAAATTAAAATTGTGATAGCCGAACCGGTCCTACCCTCCTCCGGACCGATCCTGTCCTCCTCCGGACCAGTTTGCCTTGGATCCGGACCGGTTCTTCTATTTCTTGGGCGGACCGGTTCGGGGCGGACCGATTCTTTTTATTTTCTTCCTTCTTCGGTTTGAATTCGGTCCGG
This sequence comes from Sambucus nigra, assembly GCA_949130495.1. Lineage (NCBI taxonomy): Eukaryota > Viridiplantae > Streptophyta > Magnoliopsida > Dipsacales > Adoxaceae > Sambucus > Sambucus nigra. The sequence goes on from OX422221.1 coordinate 48,831,328, forward strand.
GGTTCTCTAAAATGTGGCAGTGCGGACCAATTCTTTTAATTTTTGTGCGGACCGGTTCTTTTAATTTCTGGGCGGACCAGTCCTGTCTTTATTTGACTTTTTCTTCTATCTTTGTCTGCTCATAACTTTCACATCGGGACTCCGATTGAGGTACCGTTTTTTTCAGTGTTCTTGTAGTTGAAAGATATTCAACTTTCCATTGGTCCCACCTCCGGAATAAGGCTGAAAATTTAAGAATATGCCCTTTACTCCCCATTTCTTGGTTTTCTTTCACTGTTTTGAGTTCTCTTTGGCACTAACTTGCATGAAATACCTGTAAAACACATAATAGATACACAAAATATGAAATAATTGCCAAAAAGGGTTAGTAGAATAAATATAATCCAAATCCAATCTATTTACACGGCACAAGATCATAAAAATACCGAAATTAAGGGGATAAATGTGAAGAATTTATGCCTAATCAAATCCCCCTAACTTAGAACTTTGCGCGTCCCGAGCAATGTAAAAGAATCCTAGAAAGGCTTAACTCTTGAAAAAAAATTTATTGGGATAGAATTCCTTTTCGTGGGAAAGCGATTGCATTTAGCGTATGCAACAAGCCTTCAAACCCCTAGGTCACCCTAGTAGGACGAGTTGTGTCTCGTGAGGGTTTGCAGAGAATATACCCACAAAATTCGACTCAAAGAAGATTCAAAATACGCAAAAATTATCTAATTCAAAATTTTCCAGAAAATAGTCATCATCAAGTCATAGTTAATAGTCTCAAATCGTAGTGCATGTGTGCGAAGCCAAAAATTTAACCGCGGATTTCCACCGATTGACCATTACGTTACTTATCCAAAAATTCATTTTGATTTCAAATTCTCACGGAATGCTCTCTCAATCCAATCACTCAGAATGTGGCTATTCTCTTGGTATGCGTGATATAAAGAGTAAATATAATGGACACAAAGTCATGCACACAAGTAGAAAGACGAAAATTTCATAGTGATAGGATCTCATCAACGGAATACGACTTTAAAAATGGGAACATTGCCTCTTATTCACGCATTATCTCTGTTATTATCTTTTGGTGTATTAGCTCTCCACGTGGTAACCAATTTCGCAATTTAGACTCGGTTAGGACTTTTTTGGGTTTTAAGGTATATGGGGTGAAATGACAATGGTAGGGAGGATTGGAATTGGAAAAGTCTTTTATGATGTCCATTTGTGCTTTTTCCGGGCTATTGCTCATTTTTTTTCCTTCTTTTTCTTTATTTTTTTTTTGTTTTTCACTTCTTTTCTTTTCTTGCTATTTTTGTTGAGCATATTTATTTTTTTCTTGCCCCTTTTTATGCACTTTCCAGACTTAGATTCTGAATTTTTCCATTTTTTGCAATTCCGGGCTATTTCGGTTTTTCGGGTTGTCAAACGAAAGGAAAAAGTTTATTTGGCACAATTTGGGTTACAAAAGGGGTCATTTTTCGCTACTTTTTCTGGCCAATATTTTTGGGTAACAGATGATAGCTTACTTCATTGTCCGAATTACTTATTAATTTACCATATGCGTCTCGAGATTAATTAAGTTCAGAGATTTGTAGCGCGCTTTTTAAGGCAATACCACACACGTTTTCCATAACCGATCAAAATGAAAGGATTGAGATCCTCGACGACTTTTTAGGCGCTGAAAAGAACTTTGAGTTAACAATTAACTCGAATTGATTTATAAATTTCACAAAGATGAAAGGCTCGAATCTCACCGGGTTTGTTAATCTCCACACTTATTCGTTAAGTCCTCAATTTTCGCTCAATTTCCATCTTTGGTCAATTTTGGCTTTGTGTATGTTGAATTTTATAACTTGAGACTTCAATCCAATTTTTAATGATATTTTTGAAAATTTTGAATTCCAATTTTTAGTTATTTTGAACAAAAAATATTTTTGGGTTTTTCAAAATTTTATGATTTTTTTGAAATTTCTGGGCATTTTTTAAAATTTGTCAAGTTATAGAAATACGCACTTGTGACCCCCCCCTAACTTAGACTTTTGCATTGTCCTCAAGTAAAAAGGATTAAAATCTAACTCAAAGTGAATGAAAAGTGCGAAAAAATAAAATAAACAAATATTTAAAATGCATAAAGACACTAAATGACCCTAACACATGACTCAATAATATACTAAAAATCACCCCATATGCGTCGGGAGTGCGACGACCTCTCATCTCTTCACGAACTCACCTGACCCCACTCACGGGGTACAATGCTCTCCTTATCACTCCTATCTTCCTGTCATATACCAACAACCGAAATAAGTTAGGCCCTTGCCCATAAATAAAGGAAAGACCGGGAGACTCATCGTGACTACTCGAAAAGGGATCCCCGTGATGCTTACTCAAAGCGTGGACTGCGTGCATTGACTCAGAAGGAACACGCAAGTTCCTTTCCATTTTTGGAACACATGGGTCATTCTCTAGGTAGGATGAAACACAACTTTTCTCCTCACTCGCCTTCGGGACCTCTAGTGGTATGGGTGGATGGTCACAAAAAAGGAATTCATCAATTTTATATTTCCATTTGCTTTTTTCTAGGTGACTACATGAATCCAATAGAGTTTGGACTTCATCGTTAAGGCTCTCATCCACCGAACCGAATTCTTTTTCAAATTCTTCCATTGTCATGTCCCGTAGATCTCTCTCTTGCTTTGTTTCCACATTCTTCATTCCTCGCTCCATCTCAACATTATTAGGTGGTGTGGGTGGGTAGTACTCGAGGAGAAAAATATCTATCGTGTCTTACCATTCTCTCTCCTCTAAGAACTCATACTAACTTCTCCCTATGCCCTCTAAATTGTTTCTCTCACTTTATGTAATAAGGCATACCCCGGTCGGCTCTCGCATGTGGGTCCTCCCATGCTCGTGTGATGCTCTTAAAAGATCCGTCTCTCGCGGTTCTCCTTCGTCACCCTCGTTCTTGATATTATTAAAAATATTTGTATCGAGGGTCATGTTCCCAAATGTTAATTGCATTCGCCCACTCCGAGTATTGATGAGTGCATTAGCCGTAGCCAAGAATGGGCGACCACGGATAATGGGAACATGATTCCTCATGAGAATGGAGGTCTCCTCGTCCCAAATGACAAAGTCCACCGGGAAGTAGAAAGTTTCTATTTGGACAATCACATCCTCAATGATTCCCCGAGGCATCTTCACAGAGCGATCCGTGAGCTGGAGAGTCATATTTGTGGGCTTGAGTTCTCTGAAATCGATTTTCTTATAGATTGAATAAGGTAGAATGTTAACACTCGCTCCTAAATCTATTAGCACCCTTTCGATTCGGTTCTTCCCCATGATGCACGAAAAGGTGGGTGCACTCGAATCTTTATACTTTAACGGATGTTCACTCGATAAAACTGAACTGATATTTTGGGCCAAAAGACATTCTTATTTACCTTTAGCTTGTGTTTCACCGTGAGTAAGTCCTTAAAGAACTTTGTGTACGCATGAATTTTCTGTATGGTCTCGAGAAAAGGTAAATTGATCTTTACTTACTTAAGTACGTTCAAAACATCGTCTTGAGAAGTGCCTTTGGAGTGCGGGATCAACAGTTGAGGGTATGGGACAACGATGCGGGGTTTCACTACTACCTCGAGCTCACTAGTTCCTTCTTTACCACTATCATTCAAGGGGACATCTTCGGCCTCTTTTGTGCCTAGAAAAATCTCCTTGTCTTTGGTTGCATCGTGTGGGGGAGGTGAAAAGCCAACTACTCTCCCACTATGTAGAGTGGTAATTGTGCTACATTGCTCAGGATGGTCATGGGATGTGGAGCTAACACTAGTTTGACCTTGGGGAGGTCTTTGGCCATGGGCAGGAAACTTGCCCTTCTCTTGGACACTCAACGAGGATTGTATCTTTGACAGATTTGCATTTATGTCACTGATCAGGCGATCATATCTAGAATTGGTTACAGTCTGGCTATTGATAAATTAATTGGTAGTATCCTCGAGAGTTCTTCGCGGTGGAGGGATATATTCTCCTTGAGGTGACGGTGCTTGCACATGTCCTTGCATGTGCGGATCTTGTTGAAAGTGTTGTGGTGGAGGAGGGGCAACATGTGAAGGAGGGTTCATCGCAGCATGTTGTTGCCCATAGATAAAACCAGGATGGTTTTTCCATGAAGGGTTGTAATAATTCTCGTGTGGTGCACCTAAATTACCCTTAAATCCTCCTATACCACTTACTTGCTCTTGAAGAATCACTTTGTAGGAGGGTATAGTCGGGCATTCCTCAGTTGAATGACCTGCCTCACAAATCACACACACCTTCTCGACGGGGTTTGGTATGGATCCAGTTGGTCCTCTTCCATATACTCACTACACCAAATCTGCCCATTTGTCAAGGTCATTGACCTTGACAAATTCACCTTGTCAAGGTCAATGACCGTGACATTTGGAGGCGAGACAACTTTTTTTGTCACCGTCGTGTCACGGTCATTGACCTTGACACAAAACTCGCGTTTTGTGTCACGGTCGTGTCAAGATCAATGACCGTGACACGTTTGTCACGATTTATAACCGTGACAAAGTCGTGACCCTTTTTAAAAAAAATTGTCACGGTCAATGACCGTGACAAGCCCGTGACAAATGTTGTCACGGTCAATGACCGTGACAATTCTGGGCAGAATTTAAAAAAATCTGCTGGGCAGTATGGCCACCGCCACTGCCCAGCAGTATATTTGTACCTGTTATAGTAACGTTGTACCTGTTCCAAACATCATATATCCAACACAAACTAAAGATAATGCAAATATATATTCATGACAGTATAATCCAAATCTTCAAAGTAAAAATAATATACATGACGATATAATCCAAATATAATTAAAATGGACAAACTTAAAAATAATGTTACTACATGTCTTAGATAAAACTGAGGAGGTGAGTAGGCCACACGACATACGAATTGACGCACCCACTAATATACGTCGTGCCGCATTGTTCGCGCAACCACAATAGGGAGTTCTCCTTCCCGGGTATGACATGCGTGACGAGCACCCTGGACTCCATCTCTTGAAGCACACGTCCATGGACTAGTCCACCCTCGACGATGTTCGGGTCCCTCAATCCCCGCCCTATCTGCTGGCCATCAAATATGTCCAATATGAACACGCTCGGCCAACCAATTGTCGATAATGGTCTGTTGGAGGGCGTCAAATAGGGAAGTGGATCGTCGAAGTACGAACGTGTCGGTGATGAAGCAGCGAGGTCCACATCCTCGTCATCCTGCGCCTCGTCCTCCCGCACCTCCCCCTCCACCGCCTTCTCCTTCCCTTTCCCTTTCCCTTTCTCTTTACGGTCTCCACCCAACGTACGCTTCATGAATGCGTACATATCTTGGACCGTCGCCTCCAAACGGGACAGCTTCGCGTCGTGTGAATCCACCGTTCGAGCCAACCCGGTGTCGCTCGTCTCCAATCCGATGATCCTAGATTTGGCCACCCGCGAGCTCACTCCCCTTGTCCTCCCCTTGCGATCAGAGCCAAGCACTTGGCTGAGTGCGTCTGTGGACAAAGATGCCTTGTCGGCATCAGACTGCGACTCATGCACTTCCTTAAGCTTTGCCTGAAACGACAAAAAGCACATGATTAGTAAAATAAGTAAACTAAAAAATTATAACGTAATTAACAATAATTAAACTGTCGGATTACTTACAATCGTGGCCGCGACGCTCGGGGACACCTCCTTGTCCTTCCCCTTCTTCGTCCGAAGAGCCACATAAGTATCGAGCCTATGTGGCTTACCCCCTGGCCCACTCCCTATCCCCTGAAATGAAATAAAATAAAGTAAAGTAAAATTAGTATCGGCCCCGCAAAGTAAAATAATATCCAATAATATATTTCTGTAGTTATAGATAAATTAAATATTACCTTCATCCTATGCTCCACCTCAGCATAAGAGGTCCGGCCGGAGTAGTGCACGTCCGTCTTTTTAGCCCGATTTTCCCTCCCCGATTGGCGAGATGCCAATTGTCGATCCTTGATCTCATTGTCAATGAACTTTTGCCATTGTGCCAATGAGATCGGCTCCTTGGGCGGGACGGATCCGCGCCATTGTAAAATGGTCTCTCGTGTTTTTCCAAAGTACCGTGTCCGCATATTTTTTTTCCACGTCTTGTGTTGCTCCCTCAACTGCTCGAAGACGGAATTGCGTAGCTTTGGATCCAAGTTGAATTGTTCCTGTCCAACAAATACAATGTTAGTTGCGAATAAATATAAATATAAATATAAATATAAATATAAATATAAATATAAATATAAATATAAATATAAATATAAATATAAATATAAATATAAATATAAATATAAATATAAATATAAATATAAATATAAATATAAATATAAATTGAAATTGAAATTGAAATATTCATATAAATATTACCTGTAGTGCCGCCCAAACAGCTAACTTGAGCTCATACGGCACCTCCTTCCAACTCATAAACCCCGGGCCGATGACCGTCTTTAGCAGCTCGAGGGATCTCGCTAAAAGCTCCGACTTGTTTTCGACGGTAATCCCAAATTTTCCATATTTGAGGAGCCTAGGGGCGGAGGAGCCCTCGTCGCCTCCGTTACCACCGAACCCAGATGACGACATCATCATAAACAGCATCATCATCTTCGCCCTAACATCTGAAGGAGACATTTTTGCTGTAAAAAAAATGTTATTAGTACAGATAAAAAAAATGTTATTAGTACAGATAAAAAAATGTTTCGTCTATATTATAACGTATGTGTAAGTTCCGTCAATACCACCCCCGCCACACGCACACACACACACACACACACACACACACACACCACCCCTACCCACCCCACCCCACCCCCGCCACACGCACACACACACACGCACACACACACACACACACACACACACACACACACACACACACACACACACACACATATTTTGAATGAAAATATCAATTATTTATAAAATTGATGTCTACTTTTAGTGTTGTGTATATATGTTAGTCTACTTTTGCTTTTTTTTTTAAATAATCAATTAACCAAATTTCATAATAGTGAATAAGGGTTAATCCTAGCCATTGATTAAGTGTATTATTAGTAAGTACAAAAATTAAATATGGACTCTTAATCTAGGATATAAGGAGTATTTGTTAGTGAAATAATAATTTAGTGTTAAAAACACACTCGAACACTACCAAGTTTGACGACACGGGTCTCTAGAAAGAAAAACAAGCATTTCCAAATTACACGTCGAAATAATACAAGTGCATGCTTTGCAATCAAAGGTATTTATCTTTAGGGGTTTGTAAATTTAGGATTTATTGTAATATGTATTTTGAAAATAGGACAACAAACATTTTATTTATGATTTTAGTCCCTATTTTTTAATAAAACCGCTGGCGCGGACCCATATTCATAAAACGTTAACCAATCATAACATGCCACGTGTCCCTTTAATTTGAAAATAGGGACAAAAAATGGAAACAAAATGTTTGTTGTCCTATATCCATAATCAATATTATTTTAAGTCCTAAAATTACATAATCTATTATCTTTATAAGGATAAAAATATCTTAAAATGATTGGTAGGGAATGTCTATGAGGTGGATGATAATTTATTTGATATTTTATTTTATTTCTTTTGGTTAGGTTATTAAGACTTTATTTGAATTGATATCTTAGTAATTATTATTTAATATTTATTTTGAGCAATTATCTTATAGTAGGATTATTATCCTAGAAACAATTCTATCAATTCAAATAAATAGATATCAATTCAAATACATGTCTTGGATATCAATTCCCACTAGGGGTGGCAATTCGTGTGCGTCGTGTCGTGTTCGGGTCATGTCATGTCGGGTTCGTGTTAAGTATTAGTCAACCCTAACCCGACCCATTTAACTAATCGTGTCAGATGAGCAAACACTAACCCGACCTATTTATTATCGTGTCGTGTTCTGGTTGACCCGCATAACCCATTAAGTAAAATATAAAATAATTTTTTTCTTCTCTCTTAACCAATCATAGCACTCATACGCCTACAATAACTTAATTTAATTAATTTCAAATTCTTGCAACACATAAATAATTTATCATCCGAGTTCGTGTCGGGTATCGTGTCGTGTCAAAAATTGCCACCCCACCCCACCCCTGCCCCCCTCCACCACCACACACCACCACACACACACACACACACACCCCACCCCACCCCCTCCCCCACCACACACCACCACACACACACACACACCCCACCCCTAACCACCCCCTGCCCCACCCCTCCACCACCCCCTCCCCCACCACACACCACCACACACACACACACACACCCCACCCCACCCCACCCCACCCCCTCCCCCACCACACACCACCACACACACACACACACCCCACCCCTAACCACCCCCTGCCCCACCCCTCCACCACCCCCTCCCCCACCACACACCACCACACACACACACACACACCCCACCCCACCCCACCCCCTCCCCCACCACACACCACCACACACACACACACACACACACACACACCCCACCCCACCCTCCACCACCCCCTCCCCCACCCTGCCCCACCCCTTGCCCCCCTCCACCGTCCCCACTCCCTCCCCCACCCTGCCCCACCCCCCACCCCCTGCCCCCCTCCACGCACACACATACACACATATATATATACACATACACACAAATATATATATAAATGAAAGAGAGAGAGAGAGAGAGAGAAAATGGACCTGAAAGTAGAGAGAGAGAGAGAGAGAGAGAGAGAGAGAGAGAGAACAGCGTCGAGAGAGAGAGAGAGAGAAATGGAGGGAACGGCGCGGGAGGGAAAAAAGAAGGGGGGTAGGGTTTTTGCTGAGAATATTGTCACGGTCGTGTCAAGGTCTTTGACCGTGACAAGAATTTAAATAATTGTCACGGTCAATGACCGTGACAAGGCCGTGACAAATTGAATTGTCACGGGCTTGTCACGGTCAATGACCGTGACAATTCGTTGTCACGGTCGTGTCAAGGTCAATGATCGTGACATAAAATGCGTGTTTTTTTGTCACGGTCAATGACCTTGACAAGGCTGGCCGGCTGAAAGGTGACAATTTACCCGTTTTGGTGTAGTGACTTCGCATAGGTCTCGAAATCCTTTCTCAAGTATATATAATCGACTGTCCGTCATAGAATTCTTATCTACTTGAAATAGGCCAGACGCCGACGGAGTGGTGGTCACTTGACGATTTCGATTTTGATCGCTAGGATCAGAAGTATCCCAGGATTGGGTAGTCTCGACGACATACCTCAGGTGAAGCTCAGCATCGTGGGCATCTAGTTCGACAAACGGACCACTACCGATGGTTTCAACGAGTTACTTGGAGTTAAGGTTCAGCCTATTATAGAGAAAAGAAATGATTTGCGCTGTATCAAATCCATGATGGGGGCACGAAGTAACTAAATCATTAAAACGCTCGTAACATCGATGAAATGGGTCATTTTTTGATTGTTTGAATGCTTGAATTTGAGCCTTTATGGATATTGTTCGATGTGGTGGGAAGAATTTCTTGGGAAATCTAGATTGCAACTCGTTCCAAGATGGGATCGAGCTTGGAGGTAAAGACCATAGCAAGGTCTTAGCTTTATCTTTTAGTGAGAAGGGGAAGAGTTTGAGGCGGATCACCTCATGTGTGCAAGTTTGATCATTGAGAGTATCACACACATCCTCAAATTCCCTGATATGGAGATATGGCTTTTCAGAATCCATACCATGGTAATGGGGTAACATCTGGATCATCCCATTTTTAAAACAAAATTCCCCGGCATTATACAGGAGTATAATGCATCTCGGAGTGATAGTGCGCTCGGGATATAAGATTTCTCTAAGCGGGCGGTATGGGGCCTCTTCCTCACCGGCAGCTGCACTACCGTGTTGTGACATCTCTCTCTCTTTATCTCTTAACGACTCGGTGTTCTCACTTGATGTACTCGGAGTGTGCGATGAAGTGTGTCCTAATAAATAAAACAGAGTGTTATTTGAGATTGAGTGTGACGGTGTGGGAGGTGGAATTCAGAACTGTGGGGCATTAGGAATGTGGGGGCTATCAGGGTCATACTCAACTATTGGATTTTCATGAATACGGTTTGGAGTATTATGGGGTGTGGGAGTGAATTCAGAATTTTTCATTAACAGCTTATGAGAGATGATGGTGAATCTTTTTGTGCTTTTTGAATTTTTTTATATTTTTGGATTTTTGGAAATTTTTAGTCTACCTAGTTCCCCGGCAACGGCGCCAAAAACTTGACGCGACTCAGAAAGTGTCTCTAATGTGCGTTCTCTCTAGGCTCAAGTGCAAGCCTATCGCGTTAGTAATAAACTCGGTAAGTCGGGATCGTATCCTCAGGGAAATAGGACAACAGCGTTGTAACGACGTTGGATAGACAAGGAAATCCTAACTCTGACTCTAAAGGAAAAGGAAAATTGATTTGATTTGTGGAATGACTATACTAGATACAATTATGAAAGATGCAATTATTCTAAATTACCTAAAATAATGATGAATACTGATTTGAAACTTTAAACTATATGATGAGAAAAACAGGACGGGAATACAATCCCCCAACCCTAGTGTATTACAGGTATAATACTAATCATAAATCTAAATGATTAATTAGTCCCAGAATTTAGTACTCCCAAGCATTACGTATATGAGGTTTAAGCCCGCACCATACTTAATCAGAGGACGAGTAAATCGGTATTGCGATAGTTACACTCAAATTACATTCTAAAGCATCCCTATTACCCGAAAGCAAACGAGATCCAAAGATCTACAATTGTCGTGTTCCTACGGAATACGATCATAATCAATTACTAAATTCAGAGGATTAATGTTATACACATGCAATTATCACATCAGGCTGGGTTCATGTACCCCGACCTTAGAAAATCTAGCCTAGCATGCTGAAACTAATGAAAACAAATTTTGAATAGCAAAAAATCATGATTGAAATAAGGAAAATTTGTAGAATGATGTAGAAAGGAATTTGACTAAAGAAATAGCTCACTAATATTACCAAAGCAATAAAAGAAGCAATTAAGAACACTTGCAATCACAGAATTCTGAACAATCTTCAACTTTGAAAGTAAAAGAATAAACTATCTCTAAACTAGGGTTTTCTGGAATGAATGGAAAATTATATTAATTCTCCGTCCTAAGAATGATAATAAAACGGGTTTATATACCCTACAAGACTCCAAAAGTTTTAGATGCACTAGGACTCTCCATTAGAGGAAGATAATAAAATTAAAATTACGATAGCCGAACTGGTCCTACCCTCCTACGGACCGATCATGACCTCCTCCGGACCGGTTTGCCTTGGATCCGGACCGGTTCTTTTTATTTTTTTTCCTTCTTTGGTTTGACTTCGGTCCGGGGTTATCTGGAATGTGGAAGTGCGGAAAGGTTATTTTAATTTCCGTGCGGACCAGTTCTTTTCACTTCTGGGCGGACCGGTCCTGTGTGAACCGGTTCTTTTAATTTCTGGGCGGACCGGTCTTATCTTTATTTGACTTTTTATTCTATCTTTGACTACTCATAACTTTCACACCGGGACTCCGATTGAGGTGCCGTTTTTTCCAGTGTTCTTGTAGTTGAAAGATATTCAACTTTACAGTTGGCCCCACCTCCAGAATAAGGCTAAAAATTATGAAAATTCCCTTTACTCTCCGTTTCTTGGTTTTCTTTCACTGTTTTGAGTTCTCTTTGGCACTAACTTGCATGAAATACGTGTAAAACACATAAGAGATACACGAAATACGAAATACTTACCAAAAAGGGTTAGTACCATAAATATAAGACAAATTAAATCTATTTACACCGCACGAGATCGTAAAAATACCGAAATTAAGGGGATAAATGTGAAGAATTTATGCCTAATCACCTACCATGCTTGAGGAGGTGCCAAATATCATAGTACTAGCAATTGGCTAGATCGGGATCTTCTGTGGTGATGAGGTCAATGTGGTAGCAGTGGGTTGGTTTGTCTTGTTTTTGAACGAGGAAGGGGGTTATTGTGATTCCTTTGGGCATGTCGATCATGGAGGCCAGGGTAGCAAGGGCGTTGGCTAGGTTATTTTTTGCTCAAGGTAGGTAATGGAAGGTGATGTCTTGGAATTGGGAAGCTATCTCTTCTAAGTGGGAATGGAAGGGTTGGAGCTTCTCGTCCTTGACTCTCCACTTTCTGAGCACTTGACCGATAATGAGGGCGGAATCCCCGTGGATGTTTAGGTTTTGAATAACTTTCTCGAGAGCAACTTTAAGGCCTACCGTGTATGCCTCGTATTCAGTCATATTATTGGTACAAGGGAAATCCAGATTGATGGTGATGGGAGTGCGGGAGTCATCTGGGGCGATCATAAGTATCCCAATGCCATATCCCTTTTTGTTGGCAGTGCCATTAAAGAAGATTTTCCATCAGAGGTTGTCTTGGGTAGTGCAGAGGATGTTTTCATCTGGGAATTTGGAGATCCAGACATCGGCTTCCTCCATAGGGTAATCAGCAAGGTAGTCAGAGATGGATCTTCCTTTCATGGCTTTCTGCGTGACGTACACGATATCAAACTCGGCTAGGAGCATCAACCATCGAGCCATTCAGCTAGACAAGGAAGGTTTCTCAAGAAGGTATTTGATGGGGTCCATTCGGGATACAAGTTTTTTGGGAAGGCAAGCATGTAGTTTCGCAACTTTTTGGTGGCCCAGACAAGTGCGACACATGCCTTTTCTAAAGAACTGTAGTTGACCTCGTATCCGACCAATTTGTGACTGGCATAATAGATGGCTATTTCTTTGTGGGAATATTTAAGGTATTGGGCTAGAAAAGCCCCAACTGCAGTGTCAGTTATGGTTAGGTATAGGAGCAAGGGGAGACCAGGCTGTGGTGGCATGAGTACCAGGGGTTGAGTTAGGTATTATTTGATTCGGTTAAAATCTTCTTGGAAGGCCTCGTTACAAACCTTAGTTGAATCCTTTCGAAGGAGTTTGAAGATAGGTTCGCAGATGGAAGTTAACTGGCTGATGAACCGGCAGATGTATTGCAATTTTCCAAGGAAACCTCAAAATTCTTTCTCTGTTCAGGGAGGTGGCATCTCAAGTATGGCTTTCAGCTTGGCGAAATTTGCTTCTATCCCTTTCTCACTTACCATGAATCCCAAGAGTTTTCCCTTTGTAACACCGAAGACATATATCTGCGGATTGAGCCTCATCTGATACTGTCACAGTCGTTCGAAGAACTTTCAGAGAGCGGGAACATGACCCTCTCTAGTTATGGATTTGATAATCATATAATCCATATAGACCTCCACTTTTTTATGAACCAGATCATGCAGGATGGTTGTGGCAGCCCTCTGGTAGGTAGCCCCAACGTTCTTAAGACCAAATGGCATGACAGTGTAGCAAAAGGTTCCCCATGAGATGATGAACGCAGTCTTTTCTTGGTGGTCTGGGTGCATTTTGATTTGGTTGTATCGAGTAAACCCGTCGATGAATGACTTGAGAGCATGACTGACTGTGTTGTCCATGGTCATGTCGATATTGGGTAACGGATAATCATCCTTTGGAGAGGCTTTGTTCAAGTCCCGGTTGTCTAAACACATCTGAACCTTCCCTCCTGATTTTGGCACAGGCACTATGTTGGCTAGCCACGTGGGATATTTGATCACACGAATGAATCCTACATTCAACTATTTGACCACCTCTTCTTTGACCTTGAGCGACCATTCGGTGCGGAGCTTTCTCAACTTTTGTTTAACCGTCTTGTAATTTGGGAGAGTGGGAATATCATGCTGAGCTATTTCAGGATCAATGCCGGACATATCGTCATAGGACCATGCAAAGACATCCATGAATTCCTTTAGCAATTCCTCAAGTTGTGCATGCTCATGATCGTTAAGGGTAGCCCCTATAATCTTGCGCAGTTGGCTACTAGAACTGAGGTTAATAACAACAGTTTCTTCTTCATTAATTTGAACGCGGTTATGTTGTTTATTATTAACCTTATTTAGACCAGTTAAGAATTGTTCATTTGCAAAATCATCATCATCAAAATTTTGATTAGAATCTAAACGGTTAATGTAAGGCACAGCAAGATACTCAGAATCTTCATTTATTTCATTGATAGGAAAAACAATATTGAGAACCTCGTCAAAGGAGGAATCGATTACATTTGAGCAAAGATAGACAACAGAAGAAGAAATGGGGTAAACATTAGGATTAGGGGAGATTTCAGCACTTAGAACTGGTGCAGCATGCCAGTTGAGGAGAGGTGTATCAGCAGCTTTAATCAGTTAGGATGGATCCGGTGATGTAATGCCTAAGTGAACCATGCAGAGTGTCAGCCCCAGTGTCTGTAAATTGAAGGAATCTTCGGAGTCACTTTCCTCAGTCTCTTTGGTATCTTTGATGAGCGGTTGTATACGGTGATGGGAACTCTTGGCCCGTGGGTAGCTGTCTTGGAAAAAGATCTCCATTCCAAGCTTCATTTTCTTGTCTGTATGGTCATACCATGGTTCAGGAAAGCCGCAAAAGGGGAAGTCTTCTCCCTCTTTGATGAATCGTCCATTTAAGGAGTCACCTGGGATAGTCTGGATGCAGTATAGTCCTCTCTTTGGTCGAGACTGGCGGATCATTCTGAGCTCTTATTCTGATGGTTCATACCCCAAACCACAAGGAGGGAAAGCTTTCTTCAGTTCAATCGTATCGAATATACCTTGTTGTCTTTGTCCTATCCCTAGTCCGGGTATGAAGTGAATGTTTCTGAACATATGAATCACATTGGTGTTTCCATGAGGGTTGTATTCTGGACAAACCCTTTCTTTAAAGTCATACCCTTCTAGGAGTATAAGTGGTTCAACTCGGAATCCTGATAGGAGCATATCATTTAACCCGTGATGTATATCAAGAATTGGACGGCTGGTACTTGTACCCTCGACATTGTCGTCATCGCCCAAAATGGTGATGACTCGTCCGTCAGCGAAGAACTTTAATTTCTGATGGAGTGAGGAAGACACACCCTTGATACTGTGAAGCCAAGGTCGTCCTAACAACAGATTGAAATAAGCTGGGATGTCAATAACTTGGAATTCGATGACAGTGCTTATAGGGCCAGCCCCTATTACAAGTTTTGTGGATCCCATCACCTCCCGATGGGTATTATCATAGGCACGCACAACAGCGGAGGTTGGAACGAGGTCACTTTCTTTCAGGCCTAAACATCTATAGGTCCTTAGTGGGCAATCATTTAAGATGGATCCATTATTGATAAGAGAGAGTGGTACGACCTTCCCCATAACTTCGACGGAGATATTGAGTGCATGATTATGGTTTGGCCTAATCTTGGGGATTTCTTCTTCAGAAAAGGATATCATTCGGGTATAGGTCAAGGATTTGACCAAATTTGCCTCTTCTTCTGGTGTGGTAGAGGGAGGAAGTGTGGGTCTAGTGAGAAACTTGATCAAAGATTTTCTGTGTAGCTGAGAAGACATGAAAATCCCCCATAGAGTGATGTTATATTGAGTTTTCTTTAGTTGATCGAGGATCTTGCTCTCCTTGAGGGTCATCTCTGGCATAGGAAGGTTTTCCATGCGCTTC
This sequence comes from Sambucus nigra, assembly GCA_949130495.1. NCBI lineage: Eukaryota > Viridiplantae > Streptophyta > Magnoliopsida > Dipsacales > Adoxaceae > Sambucus > Sambucus nigra. Next base: position 48,846,954 of record OX422221.1, read on the forward strand.
CCCTTATCATTTACTAGTAGTGAACTTGGGATCTGGTAATGCCTCCCTAATCTGGTCATGTGATTTACTAAAGAAGGGAAGAACATGTATCATGTTTCCTCATCGGTCTCGAGTTGTTCTTCCACCTTATTTATTTCTCCGAGGAGTTCTTTAAATGATATCATCCCACACATCTCAGCTACCGGGCCAGTTTTCTCTTAAGCTTTCTCTTCATTCAAATCTTTGAACTCTTCCCCCATCCGATGGAAACAATTCTATCTTTCCATGCAAAGTCAATGCATTCCACAACTTCAATGGCTTCTTCATACATGTATTCCCATTCTGTGGGGATATGTGAGGGTTAAGGGACCAAGCGCCCTTGTAATTTCAGAGTATTAAGTAACTCGATTATACTGCTGATATCGTTGGTTTGCCTGAATAATTCTGCCATAATCTGGATGACATCATCTAGGCTAACTTCATCGATCAGTACTACCCAATTGTCTGATTTTTGAACCCATTTTCTTGCTTCCAAGAACAGCGTGATGAACCTCTGGCAATTAATGATCATCAGTGAAGACAATTTCATCCCGAACTCTAGGAGTTGGTTTAAGACTTCTGATAATTCCATGCCTTCATTTTCAGAACGGGTATGGATAGCGATGCATGCTCTAGTGAGGAGTGATAGTGTCTGATCAATGAGGCTAACAGGGTGTAGGAGGAAATATGGGCAAATTTGGAGAGGTTTAGGAGAGTATATGGGTGTGATTTGAGTTGAGGGATCAAATTTTGGGTTCTCTTCTAAAAAGATGGCATTGACATGATTTGGGAGTGGGTTGTGAGTAGTGTTTGTCTTAGGATTGGCTGGTGGGATGCTGGTACCCCGATCAATTAGACCTTGGATTACATTTCGGAGGTGAAAGCATTGGTCAGTGGTATGGCAAGCAGTTTGGTGAAAGGCGTAATGAGCATATGCCTTGAAGTTTCTTGGGAGTGGATTTGGTAATGGACGGGGATCCAAGGGTTTGATAAGGTTTCGGCTCAGCAAGGCTTGATAAACTTTGGAGAGGAGAGCATGGAGCTCGGTGTATTCTTTTTGGATTAGGACAGGGCGGATTTTTGGTGCCCATGAGGTGGTTGGTTGAGAAATATTGTTGATGGTTGAGACTGTAGCACTGGAAGGTTTGTCATATTTTCTGGGGGTGAACTGTGCCGACACCTTATTCGGTTCAATTTCTATTTTAGGCAGAACTTCCTCGATCTCTACTCCTGCTTCTCTGAGAGCTTAGAAGTGGGGATAATATTATCCTCCCATGGTCGCTCACACATGGGCAAAGAAGTTCTTCTTCACTATACTGACTTGTTGTTCCTCGGAAGGTCGATTCCTCAGAGTTCTATTTGAGCAGCTCTAAATCACGGTGGGTGACCTTAAGCTCTTCATTGTATTTGTACTGTGACATGAATTCCTGGGCTACATCCTCCCAACTACGAATTCTGGACTCTTCGAGAGATAAAAACCATTGGAGGGCGCTATCCTTCAGAGTTTGCTAAAAGAATTGGGCCATCACTTCTTCAGAAGCCCTTAGTAAAGTCATGAAATGGTGATAGTTGTGTAGATGAACAATCGGGGTCCACTTCCTCTGAATTTCTCGATATTTGGCATCTTGAACTTCTCGGGTAACCTCGCTTTAGGATAAAGAGACATGTGGGTGAAGTCCATGTAATTCCTCGAGATTCTAACTTGGTCAAACTTCTTGGTAAGTATCTTGAGGTCTTCTTTGGCTTTGTTTATCTCTTCTTCCTTCAGATCAATGATCATAGGAAAGTTAGCCCCATAATTGGCAAGGTTCGACATCAGAAGCTGGGCAGGCGGCGGTCCATTAACAGGAGGGACACGTGGAGTGTGCTGATATTCTTAGGGAACCCAGATAGGCTCGGGTGGATCCATAGCACGAGGGAATAGGGCCTCGAGCTCTTGAGGAACTGGAACCTAGTTTTATTGCATCTCTCGAACCTCAGTTTGGAGGTTATCAATCTTGGACAAGAGCTGAGCTAGGACGACCATTAGATCCGGCTTCACAACGGGTACTTGATATGTGGTCTCCATGGAAGGTGGATGGATTTCGGACTCGGAAGAAGTAGTAGAGGAACGGATAGAACTCCAGGGTGATTTGACTGAAGACCGAAGCCAATAAGAAGCCACGCCAAGGGTTTGCGATCGACCTGAGAAGGCGCAAAAATGGGATTTATTTTTGAGAAAAAAAGGGATGAAGTTTTTTTTTCTTTTTCCTTTTGAGATGAAAAGACAAAATATTTTTGGATTTTTGATAAAGAGAGGAGAAATGTTTTTGGATTTTTTTTTCTGGAGACGAACCTCAGCATGATTATTATAATTATTATGTTCTCACTTGTATTAAATTCTCCTAAATGCAAAATGAAATGTTGGACGGTACCCGAGCCTGGAAAAGTTGGGTTTATAATATATGCAAAGCTATGGCTAGACTTGTGACCAGGCTCACGGACAGGGTCCCGTTTTAATAATCGTGAAAAATTTGGGTGGTAGGATGACCCCGAATTTCTATAGAGTTTCGGGTAGAAACCGGCAATCTAACATGTGTGTCCTGGGCTTAACACCTATATGCGGGTATGCAGTTTGGTTGGGTGAATCGAAAAGGGTTCCCCCCTTTGGCGTGACTTCCACGATATACGTCTTGCTCTTGCGGGCAATCGGTACGTGTGGACAAGCCATTTGATATACCTCAGTGTACATGAATTGCCTCACTATATAGCTCGTGGGGACAGTAAGTGTGAGAGCGAAGTCAATATACTCGGTGTACGTGAATAAATTCCTTGCGATATGCCTCCCGTCAGACTTCGGTCAAGAGGTACGATGCAGGGGAACCGTTCGATATACGTCGAAGGTACTTGACCAATGGAAGGTGAGAGTCGCTTAGGCTAACTGCGCCCTGCCAGACCAGCGCCCATCACGAAGTGACCCTCCAGTTACTGGAGAAAATTTGGTCAATCACAATGCTCTTTGGTGATATCGTGTGAATCATGCATGATTCTCTTATTAGTATCTTATGAGAATGTCTTTCTTGATCATGCCAAATAGGGAGCAAAAGTACAAGTACAAATGGTATACCAAGTGTGGGTGATGTGTGCAACATGAGGATATATGTGGTACTAGGTGCACGTGGTGTGAAGTGTACATGGAGAATTTTTTACAAGACTGTGAATAGAAGCATAAGCATGGGGGACACATGGAAAAGGGGAACATGCAAAAATGGGGAAAATATAAATAAACATAACACCCATGTAAATAGAGTCTAGCCCTCAAAATAAATTTTCCCCACCAAAGTGGCCACTGTGGCCATTCCCGATCCTCGATCCTCGTGACGAGCGGGCGGAGTGAGGATCCTAGGTCCCGCGCATCCCTCTCGGGAGCGCTTCGACCGGTGTCATTGGGTGAGGTGAGGAATGTAGAGAGATGGAGACGCCAGTCTATTTTACTGAAAACAGACAAAAGAAAGGGAGCCATCTGGAAGGACAACATCCAAAGACATACTGATGCATACGAAACCAAAATGATTCAAAAAGGGTCAGGAGGCTAAGTTACGAAATGGGAAGGTGTTAGGCACCCATTCCGCCCTTACGGCCTCTCATGAGTTTTTGCTATTTTCCTTTTATTTTCCCCGTGATATGTGTGCATGTGTATATATAATGGAGATACGAGTCATCAACTTGTACCATGGAAGAGGTAAAGCGAGTCGTCTGTAGGAATGTAAAAATAATATTAGAAAATAGGATTTACGCGATTATCCTTACGTTGATCGTTATGAGGGAACGATAACGCATATTGGGATAATACGCTACTTAGACCAAGTATATAGAATATAAGGGAATTGGGTTTAGAGAAAAATAGAAAATAAGAGAAAAAGTAAAAATATGACTCGAGTCTCGGATTTTACCCCGAGACGCCTACGTAGCCTATAGAGGAATCAAAGTCCACATAGTTCGCATGCAAAATGAGGGGCGGGGTTTATCCCATAAATCCAATCATGGGATTATCTTATTTGTGTGTGTGTGTGTGTGTGTGTAGAAAAAGTGTTTTAGTTGTGAGTGTAAGAAAAGTGTGAGAATTCCCGTTTGGAATTTATGAGCAAACCTTATTTTTCTTATTTTGGGGGGTTTTTATTTACATGAAAATAATAGAGGTGCAATAATATTAGATAAAAAGTATATTAAGAGATGTGAGATGAGGGAATAAAAGTGCTAAGTAATAAAACAAGTTAATGCGAATTTATGAGAATTTAAGGAGAGAATTGAGAAAATTGGACCTTCTTGAAGATCTTGAGCTTGATCTTGAATGGTTGAGATCAGCCCTTATGCTTGGATGATGATGGAGGGTAGTGAATTCACTAAGTTTGATGAAATGGATGATGAAAAATGAAGGTTGGAAAGGGATTTGGATGTGGAAATCACACTAACTTCGAGAGAGGTTTTCTGGATTTTCTGAGAGTGATGTCTATCATATTTGGGCTCCCTTTGGCAATGAGGACAAGGCCTCCTTTTTATTGGCCCAGGGCATTACCGATCGGCATATACCTGGTCCTGCCAATCAGCAGGTGTGTTTAGGCACACTACCGATAGGCAGGGTTTGGGACCTACCATTTGGTAGTGTCTTTCTGGCCTTTTCTGAAAATTGATCGCAGAGTGCAAACCGTTTATCCGAACCGTGCACGGGGTGGACCATTGGAAAGGTGTTTCAGAGACCTTCGAATGTCCTTTGGACAGCTCTCGGGTTAGGGAGTTGACTTTGGGTTAAATGTGGCTCGGAAGCACTCGTCGGTCCTTTGGACGGGAAAATGTTGGACGCAAACGGATTGTTCGTCCGCATGGTAAGTCCGAATTGCGCATGGGGTGAACCGTTGGAATGGTTAGAAGATGTACTTTAACATTCCAAAGAGTTTGATCTGGTTCAGGTAGTTTCCAAAGAATTTGTTCAACCGGGCCCTAGAAGCATTTGGTGACCTCTCAGAGTAAAACAGATCGTTCGTCCGTACTGTAAGTTAGAATTGTGCACGGGGCAGACCGTTGGAAAGGGGTTTCAGTGCCCTTTGAATATTAGTTTAGCCTCAGTCAAGATGAAGAGTTAACTTAGGTCAAACAGATCCCGGGAGCGTCTGGTGGCCTCTTGATCGAGTTTTGGGGAAAACGGGTTGTTTGTCCGCATGATAAGTTAAAATCGCACATGGGATGGACCGTTGGAAAGGGGATTCAGTGCCCTTTGAAGATTAATTCAGTCTCATTTGAGATAAATATTTGAAATTTTGGTTAAACGGAGCCTAGGAGCGCCCGGTGGACTCTAGGTCGGTACTCAGGGTATTGTAACACCCCACATTTTTTCATGCATTAAATATTTAATTAATTCGGAAATTTAAAATTACTTGTGAGTCGTAATTTAATTGAATTAATTAGGGAAATTTCATTAAATATTAATCGAGGAGTAAATGGTTAATATTTACAGGAAGTTATTTACTAAGTGAATAGTAATTATTTATTTAAGTCATTTCGAGTATTAATGATAGGGTATGCACTTATCTCAACCGGGAGTCGTTATAGACTAAAGGGGTGAGGGGATAAATATTTTTATAAATTAATTTGGATGCCAATTATAAGTGTACGGTTGAGTCCGGATGGGCCGAGATAGTCGAAAAAGTGTACCCGGGGGTAGTAAACGGGTCACGGGGCATTTTTAGACATAGTCGGGCCCACACGGGGGCATTTGGGTCACTTGGGCTTGGCCCATTAGGCAAAAAACGGGATTAGGTAAATTAAGGAATTGGGAGGAATAATAAAACAGCTGATAGAGTTTTAGAAAACGCTAAGTGTATTAAGGAACCCTAATAGCAGTTAAGGGCAGCTTTGGGATCACTAGAGAGCCAACTAGGATCGTCTTCAACCTTGGAAATTCATCTCCGAATCAGACACTACGAAACCTAAGGCAAGTGGATAACTAGCAATAGTATTGAATCTTTTTTGTAATTCATATTCACGTGATGTGTTTGATCAAAATTCGTTTTGGGTGTTCATGGCATAAACATGAGGTTTTGAAAATAATAATCTGATTTACGAATTTGAATGAGGATTCTTGTAGAAATCTGATATTATAAACTGATACATATCTAGTAGGATGATATCTGGATAATTAGAAACGAATTTGGTGAAGGGATTTGGGATGTAAATGGGTAAGGAATTAAAGATGAATATTTCCCCAAATTCAGAAATTGTAGTTAATGGACGAATTAATGATGTTGGTGGACATTCTGGAGGTCCCTAATAAGGTTTCTAACATGTATTAATGTTAAGAGGGCTTAAGGTTGCTGGTAGATAAAACTAGGGTTTGGGAAAAATCTTCCACGTCTGAATGTGTCTTCGCAAAGAAGACGAAGACCTGCTCGATCGATCGATCGAAGGTCTGGGGTCGATCGATCGAAGGTCGGCAGATTTTGGCAATTCGCCCAGTTTTATTTTATATAAAGAAAATTTAATTTAATCTTTTTCCATGAATTAATTTGGTGAGAAATTTATGCATGGGTTTTAAATCTAATTAATGGTGAATAAAATTAATTAGAATTTGGAGACGACTTAATGCGACATCAAATTTTTATTCGTCAGGTTTTGGAGAAATATGGTGATACACTAAGGTTAAATTTTTGGAAGAGTTCGAAAGGATTAAAAATAGTTAGGAAACAAGTGCGGGGATAATGGTTGAGGAATACCGAGAGATAAACCTTATTTAGGTAAAGGCTAAATAATTTGAGAGTCGGGGATTTAGACTCGGGTGAGGTTGATTAGGACTACGAGAGTAAGTCAAATTTTATGGTGGGGGCGACACCAAAGGTGACTGTAAGGACACAAATTTCCTACTAAGTCCATATATAGTTTTGGCTCAATTCCGGACAAAAACATTTATTCATAGGATAGTATTTAATTGTAATAATCTCAAGCCTATGAAGTGTTTGTTGAAGACGTAGCGGCAAAGAGTATAAAGCTTCATCAAATATGCCGTTTTGCGTGCCTCGTTTCTACGTCATAAACTATGGTTCCATGCTCCCAAGGTATGAATGCAATTATATATATATATAGGAGCTTGGAACAAAGTTTATTGGGTGTTAGTTTTTGTAAAAACTGTGTTTTAATTTTCAGAAAGAATTAAATAAAACTTTAAAATAAGTTTATAAAGTTTTCTGGGCTAAAATCGAATTTTCCAAACTTTCTGGTTTTTCGTTCGATAGAGTCGTTCGAACGAGATTGTCGTTCGAACGAAAATGTCATTCGAACGAACCTAACAACGAGTTCCCAAATTAGGCCACTGATATGTCGTTCGATATGTCGTTCGAACGAACCTTCTATTCGAACGAGATATCCAACTAGTTTCTAACGAGTCCATACTGGAGCATCGTTAGAAATCTCGTTCGAACGAGATTTCGTTCGAACGAAAAGTCGTTCGAATGAGATGCCAGGCGGGAACAGTTTTTGGCAGTTTTGCACCCACTTCCCCACTTGGTTTTTAACCAACTTTTTGAGACTTTATTATGTGCGGGAATAACATTTTCCAATCTAACTTTTCCATACCCTTTTCATCTCTTAGAGAGAGTTTAAGAGAAAATTGTTTTAAGGAAAATGTTCAAGTCTTGAGTGTTAATTTTTCAAAGAGAAATTTACTCACCACTCTAGTTTTACACCCAAAAGAGTTTATTCCAAGTTCTTATATACGTATCAATTGTTTGGAGTTTGGCACCGATTTTCTCTACACCGAATTGAAAGTGAAGTTTTGGTTTGCTTCTACATCCATCAAAGAAGAAGACGTTTTGTTGTGATTCTACCCAGTTGGAGAAAGGCTCCTTCCTTGGGTGACGGTGACCATATAAAGTCCTATCGGTGGATTCCAAGACCGCGGTGGTGTTCCAAGGTTATCCGCTAGGAATAGGTGTCTACAAGAAGAAGCGTCGAGGATTGAGAGGGATCGAGTCGTGCGTTGTAAGTCTATCTGTCTTGTAATTGTAATTTCGTATCTAGTGGATTTGTAGCTAGGGCCGTCCGAGGTTGTTTCCCGTCTTGGGTTTTTCCTCGTACATCGCGGCGTAGTGTGATTGATTTATTTTATCTTGCTTAAATAACGTAGAACGCATGCTTAGAATTATTCAAGATAAAATTCGGTTTAAATCATCACACTCAATTTAATTGGGACTTAAATTGAATATTGGGTAAAGTTGTTTAATTCAAGTCATTTGCTAAAATTGGTTTGGCCTAACTTTGGAATATCGATAAATATGACTTAGGCAAATTCTAGGACTTGGATTGAATTAATTGGTTTAAGTGAATATATTAATTAATTAATTTTACTTCACTTAGTGTAATTTTAATTTGTTTCAAGGAAATTAAAATTTGGCTTTTGTTTATTTTGTGAACCATCTTTACGCTTCCGCATCGTGTTTGTTTTACATAAAGAGGAAATAATAATAGTAGTTTAAAATCCGGGGTTACGGGGTGTTACAGTGACTTAATTAATTAATGTGTGAATTAATTAATGATTAGAGTTGGACCATAAACTCTTAATAAATTAACTAGGCTTATGTTACGGATTGTGTACATGGTGTAGCCGGGACATTTTATATTTATATATATATATATATACGGGATGTGACAGTATATATATATAGTGTGTGTGCATTGATATCAGTGATTGAATATTATTAGTATGTACTCTAGTGCTATAGGGGGAGGTTGCGCATAGTGGATGAACCCACTAGCTTGAGGAGTAGGGCGAGTATAATTCCAGGTCATAGCGTCCATTATATGGGTGAGGGGCATCTCACTTTCAGGGAAGGAATATGACCGCCTACACTTCGTATGTTAAACTAAGTTAGTGAGGGAATCTAACTTGGATAACTAGGTTACGTGAATACACTTAGTGGGATAGCACTTGGGAAAATTTATATTTTGTGAGTATTTTTACTCGGTCGAAATTTTGTATTAAATGTTATTTCAGTATGTTTGTGAATACTGTAATATGATTAAATATATAATTAGGTAAATAATTATATATGGGATAATTAATACATAGTGAAAAATGTATTATGCGCATAACAGGTGTGAATATTATATGAAATTAAAAGGAGTAATGATTTAATTAAGTTTGACATTTATAATAACTTAAAAATCATGAATTAAGGCATACTCGGTTAGAGTAGGTAAAATTCAGGGGTTAAAATAAGCATTGGGTCAGGAGCGTAGGACCTAGTAAATTAAATGGAAGCGTTAGTAGTGCACATTAGAGGAGGGGTGAGGAAGTCCTCAAGAGAGTGCGACACTAACTAAAATATGAAGCTCATGCATATTTATTTATTACTGCCAGTTAATCATTTGTTAAATGTTTTCAAATGTTTTTGGGTACTAACCCTTGCTATAAAATTCTTTTAAAAACCTTTTAGGTGTCCAGCCACAAGGGCGCCAAGCTTGACTCTATTCCAGGTATCCTTTGCTGCAGCACATGTGGATGTTGCGGAGTTTTGATAGATGCCTCCTTCTTTCGTTCGTGTAGGAATTTTCTAGCAGTTATCTGAGCATGTCGCTCACAGTTCATGTATTAGACCTGTTAAGATTTTGCTTCTCATCTTTACTTGTACTGGTTATTTGGACCGATGGTTTATTCGGTTAAGTATTTTAATTGTGAATGGTTATTTTAATTAATTGTGATTGTGTGTTATTTTATGTTCCTCATAAGATTTAATTAATTTAAAGATATAAAAGTTGGCACCAGTCTACTTTTCTCACTTAGGTGGTTAGTAATTAAAAAGACGACAGTGATGCTAAGAATGGACCAACTGAGAAACCTTTTCTAACTTGATTTAGGACTGATCACCCGGGATTAATTAGGCGGGGTGTCACAGATGGTATCAGAGCATCGGTTTCTAGTGTCCTTAGGATATGTGCGGCTTTCTACGTTTCAGTGTAGCACTCATTTGTTATAGAGCCCTATTATTAGGACTGTTGATTCATTTTCCGCTTGTGAGATATCGTATTTCTGCTGTGTATATTTTTGTGTAAATTGTGTACTTATACAATTCAATCTATTTCAGATGCCACCGAGGAGACTGAGAGCGGAGGGGGCTGAGGCTAGGGATGAAATCAGGGAGGCTCATCAGGAGCCACAGGTACCGCTACCACCACCACCACCCGATTTGATTTCCACTACTCAGGTGGCAGTGATAGTGGCCCAGGCGGTCGAAACAGCAATGAGAGTTATGGAAGCTCACTTCCCACCGCTCAGGCACCGCCTCCAGTGGCACCAGTAGTTCAGGCTCCAGTGGGGCCACCATCTTGGCAGAGAGTTAGGGAGACCTTTCAGAAGGGTCACCCACCTGAGTTCCGGGGTAGTACAGATGTGATAGAGGCTTATGACTGGAAGAAGAACATTCAGCGCCATCTAATCATGCTAGAGTGTACCGAGGTACAGAAGCAGATGCTTGCTACCTTTCGTCTATCAGGGGCAGCCTTACAGTGGTGGGAGTCAGTTACCACCGCCGGGGAGCGAGACTTGATGCCGATAGCAGAGTTTTGGGTGCGGTTCGACCGCAAATACTTCCCACCAGCAGTAGAGACTGAGATGAGGAAGAAATTCAGTGATTTAGCTCAGGGTGACCGATCAGTGGCAGACTACGAGGAAGAGTTCACCCGTTTGGTAAACTTTGTGCCAAATGAGGTGAGCGATGAGGAGTGGAAGAAATCGAGGTTTATGGACGGTTTAGCCTGGCGAATCAGGCAACACTTGATTGGGAATCCGGCGTTAGTAATGTATACAGACGTCATTAATGCCTCACTTGTACACTGCCAGGACCATCACCTCCATGCGAAGGGGAGCAAGCAAACAGGGAGCCGAGCCAACAGAGCAAGGCTGTTACTAGTAGTGACATAAGTGGTACTCAGCAGCAGGCGGGTACTCAGCAAGGGAATCAGGCTAAGAAATTTAAGCTTCGACAGGGAGGACAGGGGTTCAGGCAGGGGCAGCCGGGCCTGAATCAGCAGCAACAGGTTCCTCAGGGCCATCAGGGCCAAGGGAACAATGGGGGAGGCCAGCAGGGCCAGGGCCAGCCGCGTCAGGGCCAACAGGGCCAACGAGAGGGGGATGGTCAAAGACGCTATTTTGTGTGTGACCAGCCAGGACACTTCAAGAGGGAATGCCCACAGAGGGGCAGAGGTCAACAGCAGGAGGCCCAACAGGGGCAACGGGGGTAATTACCACCAGCAGCACCAGCCCCACCCGCCCCACCTCAGCAGGTGCTGATGCACTACGGACGTGTGTATAACATCCGGGATGTTCCTAATCCCCCGGCGCAGCAAGCACCGCCAGCAGTTGAGGGTATGTTTCTCATTCATGGTTATGAGGGTAGTATTCTTTTTGATACGGGAGCATCACATTCATTCATTAAATTAAATTTTGCTAAACGGGCCGGACTACTAGAGACCGCGGGAGGTCTTCGGATGTGTGTAGAGTCGCCAGTTGGCAGCGGGGCTACGATTCACTCGATTTGTCGGGGTGTGGACATTTTTATCGGGAGACTTAGTTTAGCAGCGGACCTACTAGTGTTAGATATGGAGGGGTACGATGTCATCTTGGGTATGGATTGGTTGGCTGGTTATCGGGCGACGGTGGATTGCTACGAAAAGACTATCATGTTCTCCATTCCAGGGCAGGAGATGTTCTTAATAGCAATGCCACTACCCGAGGGAGGGTTACGCACATACTTGTATTACATTAAGGAGGAAACCTCACAGGAGGTGGCTATTCCGTTGGATTCAATCCCAGTGGTGAGAGACTTTGAGGATGTGTTTCAGGAGATACCAGGGTTGCCACCTAGCAAGGAAATCGAATTTTTGATCGATTTAGCACCGGGAACGAGGCCAATTGATCAGGCCCCATACCGTATGGCCCCTTCAGAGATGCGTGAGCTGAGGGAGCAGATTCAGCAGCTTCTGGGTCAGGGTTTCATACGACGGAGTACATCACCGTGGGGTGCACCGGTGTTATTTGTGAAAAAGCGAGATGGCTCACTATGGTTATGCGTGGACTATAGAGAGCTGAATAAGGCCACGGTACGGAATAAGTATCCGTTGCCTAGGATTGACGACCTATTTGACCAGTTGAGAGGGGCGTCTTATTTCTCTAAGGTTGACTTAAGGTCAGGATATCATCAACTACGTATCCGAGAGGAAGATGTTCCGAATACCGCTTTCCTATCGCGGTATGGATCTTACGAGTTCAGGGTGATGCCATTCGGACTCACCAATGCAACAGCAGTGTTCATGGACCTCAAGAACATAGTATTCAAAGAGTTTCTCGATCAGTTTGTTATCGTGTTCGTTGATGACATCCTGATCTACTCGCGTACCGAGGAGGAACACGCAGAGCACCTACATATAGTGTTATAAACATTATGGGATCACCAACTCTATGCCAAATTGGGTAAGTGTGGATTTTGGCTACGGGAGGTCCAGTTCCTTGGCCACGTGGTGTCAGACCGGGGTCCTGCGGTGGATCCAAGTAAAGTATCGTCGGTGAGGGAGTGGGGACAACCCACGACACCGATAGAAGTGCCCAATTTTCTGCGGTTGGCCGGTTATTACAGACGGTTCATCAAAGGATTCTTAAAGATTGCAGGCCCTTTGACGAATCTTACCCGGAAAGGGGTACCTTTCACTTGGAATGATCACTGTCAATTAGCCTTCGACGAGTTAAAGGACAAGTTGACATCTGCACCCGTGCTTGCATTGCCGAAAGGAGGATTAGAGTATCGGGTTTACACTGACGCATCCTTACAGGGACTTGGTGGTGTGCTTCGGCAGGAGGAAAGGGCTATAGCTTATGCGTCCAGGAAGCTAAAGCCCCACGAGAAGAATTACCCCACTCACGACCTGGAGTTAGCAGCAGTCATTTTTTCTTTGAGGATATGAAGACATTATCTCCTAGGGGAGCAGTTCACGCTATTCACGAATCACAAATCACTTCAGTATCTCTTCACTCAGAAGGATTTGAATATGAGACAGAGGCGATGGCTATAATTCATGAAAGACTATCAATTTGATATTCAGTATCATACTAGTAAGGCTAATGTGGTGGCAGATGCATTGAGTCGGAGACCGACTGGGGAAATATCAAAAGTCTGGAAAGCGAAGTGGAGAGAACTTCAATACGAAGATGATGTATCCAGGGCTTGCTTGTCAGCATTATCTATCACACCCGAGATCATTATGCGGGTTGTGAGGGCTCAAGCAGAGGATCAGACCTGTCGGGATAGGGTGAGCCATTTGCTATCTGAGGGAGCAGAGGGATACTCGATCAGCTCGGAGGGAGGCTTACGCCATAATGGGAGGTTGATTGTGCCAGAGGATGCGGAATTTAGGCACGCTGTTATGACGGAGTCTCATGGGTCGAGATTCGCGGTACATCCCGGTGGGGATAAGATGTATCAAGATACGAGGAGGCAGTATTGGTGGGCAGGGATGAAACGGGACATAGCAGAGTTTGTTTCAAAATGTGCCACATGTCAGCTTGTGAAAGTTGACCAGCAGAGACCATCAGGGATGCTAGAGCCACTTGAAATTCCTGTGTGGAAGTGGGAGAGCATCTCTATAGACTTCATTACAAGGTTATCAACATCATAGAAGGGTCATGATTCCATATGGGTTATTGTGGATCGGTTGACCAAAGTGGCCCACTTCCTACCGGTTCGCACAGACTTTGAGACGATGCGATATGCACAGCTATTCATAGCGGATATTGTTAAACTGCACGGGGTACCGATTAATATTGTGTCGGATAGGGACAAGATCTTTGTGGACCATTTTTGGCAGAGTTTTAAGGAGGCCATGGGCACGGAGTTACGTTTGAGTACAGCCTATCACCCACAGACTGACGGGCAGAACAAGAAAGTCAATCAGATGTTGGAAGATATGATCAGAATGTGTACACTAGACTTTGGGGGAGGTTGGGAGAAATATCTTCCTCTGGTACAGTTTGCGTATAATAACTATTACCAATTCACGATCGGCATGGCACCATTCGAGGCATTATACGGGATACCTTGTCGTTCACCCGCTTGTTGGTTAGAGGTGGGGGACAACAAACTGTTGGGGCCGGAGATTGTTCAGGAGACATCTTCCAAGATAGAGCTGATCCGAGGGAGGATTCGGATAACTCAGAATAGGCAGAAAAGTTACGCTGATGCTTCACGGAGACACGTGGAGTTAGAGGTTGGGGATCAGGTATTGGTCAGGGTGTCCCCCATGAAAGGGGTGATGAGGTTCAGCAAGAAGGGTAAGCTAGCACCGAGGTCCATGGGACCTTTCCCTATTATCGAGAGGGTGGGGCCTCTAGCCTACAGGCTGGGATTACCGGAGCATCTTCAGCGGATACACGACATGTTCCATGTAGCATCGCGGAAGAAATATCGCAGGAGTGAGAGGGCCTTCTAGCACATTCCACTCGAAGAAAGTGATTACAGCCATACATCTCATATGAGGAGAGGCCAATGTCTATCCTAGACCGTAGCAAGCGAAAATTACGATCCAAAGTTATTCCACTAGTTAGAGTAAAGTGGGTCCATCACAACATTGACGAGTCTACCTGGAGCGGGAGGAGGATATGCGGGAGCAATATCCAGAGCTTTTCTTCACAGGTATGACCTAATTTCGGGGACGAAATTCCTTTGTAAGGAGGGGAGTATGTAACACCCCGCATTTTTTCATGCATTAAATATTTAATTAATTCGAAAATTTAAAATTACTTGTGAGTCATAATTTAATTGAATTAATTAGGGAAATTTCATTAAATATTAATCGAGGAGTAAATGGTTAATATTTACGGGAAGTTATTTACTAAGTGAATAGTAATTATTTATTTAAGTCATTTCGAGTATTAATGACAGGGTATGCACTTATCTCAACCGGGAGTCGGTATAGACTAAAGGGGTGAGGGGATAAATATTTTTATAAATTAATTCGGATGCCAATTATAAGTGTACGGTTGAGTTCGGATGGGCCGAGATAGTCGTAAAAGTGTACTCGGAGGTAGTAAACGGGTCACGGGGCATTTTTAGACATAGTCGGGCCCACACGGGGGCATTTGGGTCACTTGGGCTTGACCCATTAGGCAAAAAACGGGATTAGGTAAATTAAGGAATTGGGAGGAATAATAAAACGATTGATAGAGTTTAAGAAAAGGCTAAGTGTATTAAGGAACCCTAATAGCAGTTAAGGGAAGCCTTGGGATCACTAGAGAGCCAACTAGGATCGTCTTCAACCTTGGAAATTCATCTCCATATCAGACACTACGAAACCTAAGGCAAGTGGATAACTTGCAATAGTATTGAATCTATTTTGTAATTCATATTCACGTGATGTGTTTGATCAAAATTCGTTTTGGGTGTTCATGGCATAAACATGAGGTTTTGAAAATAATAATCTGATTTACGAATTTGAATGAGGATTCTTGTAGAAATCTGATATTATAAATTGATACATATCTAGTAGGATGATATCTGGATAATTAGAAACGAATTTGGTGAAGGGATTTGGGATGTAAATGGGTAAGGAATTAAAGATGAATATTTCACCAAATTCAGAAATTGTAGTTAATGGACGAATTAATGATGTTGGTGGGCATTCTGGAGGTCCCTAATAAGGTTTCTAACATGTATTAATGTTAAGAGGGCTTAAGGTTGCTGGTAAATAAAACTAGGGTTTGGGAAAAATCTTCCATGGTTGAATGTGTCTTCGTGAAGAAGATGAAGACCTGCTCGATCGATCGATCGAAGTTCTGGGGTCGATCGATCGAAGGTCGGCAGATTTTGGCAATTCACCCAGTTTTATTTTATATAAAGAAAATTTAATTTAATCTTTTTCCATGAATTAATTTGGTGAGAAATTTATACATGGGTTTTAAATCTAATTAATGGTGAATAAAATTAATTAGAATTTGGAGACGACTTAGTGCGACATCAAATTTTTATTCGTCAGGTTTTGGAGAAATTTGGTGATACACTAAGGTTAAATTTTTGGAAGAGTTCGAAAGGATTAAAAATAGTTAGGAAACAAGTGCGGGGATAATGGTTGAGGAATACCGAGAGATAAACCTTATTTAGGTAAAGGCTAAATAATTTGAGAGTCGGGGATTTAGACTCGGGTGAGGTTGATTAGGACTACGAGAGTAAGTCAAATTTTATGGTGGGGGCGACACCAAAGGTGACTGTAAGGACACAAATTTCCAATTAAGTCCATATATAGTTTTGGCTCAATTCCGGACAAAAACATTTATTCATAGGATAGTATTTACTTGTAATATTCTCAAGCCTATGAAGTGTTTGTTGAAGACGTAGCGGCAAAGAGTATAAAGCTTCATCAAATATGTCGGTTTGCGTGCCTCGTTTCTACGTCATCAACTATGGTTCCATGCTCCCAAGGTATGAATGCAATTATATATATAGGAGCTTGGAACAAATTTTATTGGGTGTTAGTTTTTGTAAAAATTGTGTTTTAATTTTCATAAAGAATTAAATAAAACTTTAAAATAAGTTTATAAAGTTTTCTGGGCTAAAATAGAATTTTCCAAACTTTCTGGTTTTTCGTTCGATAAAGTCATTCGAACGAGATTGTCGTTCGAACGAAAATGTCGTTCGAACGAACCTGACAACGAGTTCCCAAATTAGGCCACTGATATGTCGTTCGATATGTCGTTCGAACGAACCTTCTATTCGAACGAGATATCCAACTAGTTTCTAACGAGTCCATACTGGAGCATCGTTAGAAATCTCGTTCGAACGAGATTTCGTTCGAACGAAAAGTCGTTCGAATGAGATGCCAGGCGGGAACAGTTTTTGGCAGTTTTGCACCCACTTCCCCACTTGGTTTTTAACCAACTTTTTGAGACTTTATTATGTGCGGGAATAACATTTTCCAATCTAACTTTTCCATACCCTTTTCATCTCTTAGAGAGAGTTTAAGAGAAAATTGTTTTAAGGAAAATGTTCAAGTCTTGAGTGTTAATTTTTCAAAGAGAAATTTACTCACCACTCTAGTTTTACACCCAAAAGAGTTTATTCCAAGTTCTTATATACGTATCAATTGCTTGGAGTTTGGCACCGGTTTTCTCTACATCAAATTGAACGAGAAGTTTTGGTTTACTTCTAGATCCATCAAAGAAGAAGACGTTTTGTTGCGATTCTACCCACTTGGAGAAAGGCTCCTTGCTCAGGTGACGGTGACCATATAAAGTCCTATCAGTGGATTCCGAGACCGCGGTGGTGTTCCATGGTTATCCGCTAGGAAGAGGTGTCTACAAGAAGAAGCGTCGAGGCTTGAGAGGGATCGAGTCGTGCGTTGTAATTCTACCTGTCTTGTAATTGTAATTCCGTATCTAGTGGATTTGTGGCTAGGGCCGTCTGAGGTTGTTTCCCGTCTTGGGTTTTTCCTCGTACATCGCGGCATAGTGTGATTGATTTATTTTATCTTGCTTAAATAACGTAGAACGCATGCTTAGAATTATTCAAGATAAAATTCGGTTTAAATCATCACACTCAATTTAATTGGGACTTAAATTGAATATAGGGTAAAGTTGTTTAATTCAAGTCATTGGAAAAATTGGTTTGGCCTAACTTTGGAAAATCGATAAATATGACTTAGGCAAATTCTAGGACTTGGATTGAATTAATTGGTTTAAGTGAATATATTAATTGATTAATTTTACTTCACTTAGTGTAATTTTAATTTGTTTCAAGGAAATTAAAATTTGTCTTTTGTTTATTTTGTGAACCATCTTTACGCTTCCGCATCGTGTTTGTTTTACATAAAAAGGAAATAATAATAGTAGTTTAAAATCCGGGGTTACGGGGTGTTACAGTGACTTAATTAATTAATGTGTGAATTAATTAATGATTAGAGTTGGACCATAAACTCTTAATAAATTAACTAGGCTTATGTTACGGATTGTGTAAATGGTGTAGCCGGGACATTTTATATTTATATATATATACGGGATGTGACAGTATATATATATATATAGTGTGTGTGTGCATTGATATCAGTGATTGAATATTATTAGTATGTACTCTAGTGCTATAGGGGGAGGTTGCGCGTAGTGGATGAACCCCCTAGCTTGAGGAGTAGGGCGATTATAATTACAGGTCATAGCGTCCATTATATGGGTGAGGGGCATCTCACTTTCAGGGAAGGAATATGACCGCCTCCAATTCGTATGTTAAACTAAGTTAGTGAGCGAATCTAACTTGGATAACTAGGTTACGTGAATACACCTAGTGGGATAGCACTTGGGAAAATTTATATTTTGTGAGTATTTTTACTCGGTCGAAAGTTTGTATTAAATGTTATTTCAGTAAGTTTGTGAATACTGTAATATGATTAAATATATAATTAGGTAAATAATTATATATGGGATAATTAATACATAGTGAAAAATGTATTATGCGCATAACAGGTGTGAATATTATATGAAATTAAAAGGAGTAATGATTTAATTAAGTTTGACATTTATAATAACTTAAAAATCATGAATTAAGGCATACTCGGTTAGAGTAGGTAAAATTCAAGGGTTAAAATAAGCATTGGGTCAGGAGCGTAGGACCTAGTAAATTAAATGGAAGCGTTAGTAGTGCACATTAGAGGAGGGGTGAGGAAGTCCTCAAGAGAGTGCGTCACTAACTAAAATATGAAGCGCGTGCATATTTATTCATTACTGCAAGTTAATCATTTGTTAAATGTTTTCAAATGTTTTTGGGTACTAACCCTTGCTATAAAATTCTTTTAAAAACCTTTTAGGTGTCCAACCACAAGGGCGCCAAGCTTGACTCTATTCCAGGTATCCTTTGCTGCAGCACATGTGGATGTTGCGGAGTTTTGATAGATGCCTCCTTCTTTCGTTCGTGTAGGAATTCTCTAGCAGTTATCTAAGCATGTTGCTCACAGTTCATGTATTAGACTTGTTAAGGTTTTGCTTCTTATCTTTACTTGTACTGGTTATTTGGACCGATGGTTTATTCGGTTAAGTATTTTAATTGTGGATGGTTTTTTTAATTAATTGTGATTGTGTGTTATTTTATGTTCCGCATAAGATTTAATTAATTTAAAGATATAAAAGTTGGCACCAGTATACTTTTCTCACTTAGGTGGTTAGTAATTAAAAAGACGACAGTGATGCTAAGAATGGACCAACTGAGAAACCTTTTCTAACTTGATTTAGGACTGATCACCCGGGATTAATTAGGTGGGGTGTCACAGGTATGACCTAGGTTTTACGGGGTAATATATTGGGGTGTCTACAGTTATTATCCACAAGCTCCACTAAAGTCAAATACTTCTCCCAGGTCCCTTTGAAATCCATAATGCACATTCACAACATGTCCTCCAACATCAGGTTCACTCTCTTCGTTTGTCTATCATTCTAAGGATGATACAATGTTCATAATTTGAGCTCTACCCCTAAGAGCTCCTTAAAAAGTGAGACATAAATGTCAGGTCCATATCTAACATGATGTTGAGTGGTACCCCATACATATTAACAATCTCTACAAGGAAAAGTCTAGCGTATTTCTCGGAGCTGTAATTTGTTCGAATCTGTAAGAAGTGACCCACCTTTGTCAATTTGTCGACGATCACCGATATGGAATCATGCCCCCTCTATGATGTAGGCAGCCTGGTTATAAATTCTATGGAGATGCTTTCCCATTTCCACACCAGGATCTCCAAAGGCTATAAAATGTCTGTAGGATGCTGATGGTCCACCTTCACCAGCTGACACGTAGCACACTTGGACACAAAATCGGTTATGTCCAATTTCATCCCGGACCACCAATACTGATGCCGCATGTCGTGGTACATCTTATCCCCTCCGAGATGTACCATAAATTGTGATCCGTTAGCCTAAGACATAACAGTGTGCCTCAAATTCTCATTATCTAGGACAATCGACCTCCCTTGAAATCTCAAACCACTATCTGACCCAATGGAATAGTGCTCCACCCCTTCAGCTAACAGTTGTCTCACTCGCTCCTGAAAAAGTTGATCTCTTACCTGTGCCTTTACCACCCGAATAATGATATCGGGGGTGATAGTAAGAACTTCCATAAATGAGCAGATCGGGTCATTATCCCCACGAAATGATTTCAACTTTGCCTTCCACTCTGCCGGTAACTCCAAAATTGGCTTGTGGCTCAAAGCATCTTCTACGACATTCACCTTCCCCAGGTAATACTGAATGACGAACTGATAATCTTTCATAAACTCTAACCACCTCCTTTGTCTCATGTTCATCTCCCGCTGTGTGAAAAAAGTGCTGCAGGCTTTTGTGGTGTGTGAAAAGCTGCAATTTCTCCCCCTGGAGATAATGATCCACACTTGTAATGAAAAAACCACGGCTGTTAAATCCAATTCGTGGGTGGGGGTAATGTCCCTCATGAGGCTTAAGATTTCGAGAAACATAAGCTATCGGCCTCTCCCCTTCCATCAAAACCCCTCCAAGTCCCCTCCAGGATGCATTTGTGAAGAATTTATAGTCAATCCTTGCCCAATACAGTGCCAAAACCAGTGTTGTAGTCAATCTAGTCTTCAGATCCTCAAATGACTACTGACACATATCATCCCACGCAAATGGTATCCCTTTTCTCGTCAAATTCTTTAAGGACCTAGATATCTTGGAAAATCCTTGGATAAATTGAAGGTAGTACCCCGGCAATCCCAAAAAGCTGCGCACCTCTATGGGTGTAGTGGACTACCCCCACTCCATCATGGACAAAACTTTCTCCGGGTCCACGAATATCCCCTGCTTGGACACAATGTGGACCAAGAACTGTACCTCTCTCAGTTATAAACCGTAATTCTCGAACATCGCATATAGTTGGTGATCTCGTAGGGTCTGTAAGATTACCCATAAATGCTCTGCGTGCTCCCCCGTAGTTCGAGAATAAATTAGGATATTGTCTATAAACATGATAATGAACCGATCTAAGTGATCTCTGAACACCCGATTCATCAAGTCCATGAATACTTCCAGCGCATTAGTTAACCCAAATGGCATCACTAAAAACTCCTATGACCTATATCTCATGAGGAAAGTTGTCTTTGAGATCTCCTTCTCCCTGAATCTCAACTGATGGTAACTCGATCTCAAATCAATCTTTGAAAAATACGCAGCACCCCTCAGTTGGCAAACAAATCGTCAATATGTGGAAACGAGTATTTATTCCGTATAGTGTCTTTGTTCAACTCCCGATAGTCAAAACAAAGCCTCAGAGATCTTGATTAATAACACTGGAGAATCCCACGACAAAATATTCCTCCTGATAAATCCCTACCCTAACAGCTACTCAATCTGCTCTCGTGGCTCCTTCATCTTCAGAGGAGCTATCCGATACGGTGTACAGGAAATGGGTCTCATGCTCGGAATCAATTCTAACACGAAGTTGATCTCCCAACTAAGTGGCAACCCAAAAATCTCCCAAAAAAAACCAAAAAAATCACTCACCAACAAGATGGAGTCTAGGGTCACCCCAACCTCCGAAGAGGTATCCTCCTCAATATAGTATAAATGCATGCTCGACCCACCCTCGGGGTATGGCAACATAACTACGTACATCTCTTGTCCCAAAATGGCAAAGACGATGGAACTCTTATAGTAATCCACACATGCTCTGTACGTAGCTAGCCAGTCTATCCCCAAAATGATGTCGTACTCGTGCATGCCAAGTACTATTAAGTGGGCTACAAAGGTGAGTCATCCATCTCAATCCTAATACCTCGACACACTGATCGTATGGGTGCCCCTCTATACCCACTGGTGAGTCTATGTGTAATACAATATCGAATGCGTAATCTACCATCCTCATATGCCGTGCAAATCCTATACTAACAAAATAATGAGATGCACCTGCGTCGAATAGAATGCGGCAATGTGACCAAAGATGGGAAACATACCCTCAACTTCGTGTGCCGGTGATGGTCCCTTTTGTAGATGTGACATGATAGACTCGCCCATACTATAATGGTAGTTGCCCCTGAGGTGGAGTGATGGGTGCCGAAGCGAATGGTGCAGCGACTCCCGGAGATGGAAATGGTGGACGATATCCATGTGGCGCCTATTATCTCCTGTAACCTCCCCGTTGCTAGGTTTTTTGGTTAACCCAAGGACACCATCTCAAAGTATAACCCTTCTCCCCACATGTATAACAATTTCTGTCAAACGAGTGTCGCTCAGTATGTCGGCATTACTATCCCTGGCCCTGATGTCCCTATCCTGACTTCCCCTGGCCCTGTCTATGCTGGTCATCTGAACCCTTAAGCTTCATATTCTGATCAGCGGATGGGGTGCCCCTAGGATTTTGAGTCCAGAATCCTCTCCCCCACTCTCCTTGACCTGCTGACTTGATGACTCTGCTCCATGGTGTTTCTCACCCTTGTTATTCAGAAATGCTCCGTGATCCCGGCAATGGAGGAGTGCGACATTAACTAACTGATTATATGTCGTAAAGGTTGGATTCCCCAGAAGAGCCTTCTTGATGTGTCAGGTCGATTCCTCTATGAACCTGACCATCCTTTGATGCTCATTTCTAACATCCTCCTTTGTGAAGTACGAGAGGGAGATGAAATCCTCCTCATACCCTACTATGGTACGACCTTCCTGCTTTAGCTCCACAAACCTTCTCCTTATTTCAGACTGCATGGCTAAGGGAAAATATTTCCCTTCAAACCTCTCCCTAAACTCATCAACACTCAGGCTCTCTTTATAACTCTGGTAATTGCCTCACACCACTGAAGTGCAGCCCCCACTAATCTGAACGAAGCTAGCATCTTCTTTTGCACGAGTGTGAAGTCTACCATCCACAAATGTCTCTCTAAGTCTTTCTTCCACCTACTCGCCACCAATATATCTGAACCATCTGAAAACTCTGGAGGCAAACCTTAATAAAGGCCTCCCTTGACATGTCCCATATATAACCTGGTGCCTGAGTTGGTATGGCCACCTGCTGGTGGTGGAAAGTGATGGAGCATGGCTGCCATAGATTTAGAAGCCGTTTGAGACACAATTTTGATGATCACTGTGGGTGTAATCCACTGTGGGGCCAGTGGGGCCTGTAGCTACTGCTGTGGCTCTGGGTGAGCCTCCTCCTCAGCAGCAGGTACGTCTACACGCCTTGGTTTACCTCTTTGTCCATTTTCCATCTAAAAGAAAACAAGTCTCAAATTAGTACAACGTAAGAATACAATGAACCCTAAGCATAGGCTCTACATATCAAAGGAAGCAACGTAGAACGTAGTGAACGAAACACATATCCTAAGGACACTAGAACCATGCTCTGATACCAACTATAACAACCCCCATTTTCATACGCAAAGGCTGGCCAGGCACGATACATAGAATATGGGGCTTATTTGTCAATAAATACCACTCTCAGCACGATGTAATATAAATAGCATATTAAAGTCCCATAGTTGTGATTCAATGAATATTTCCATAACAACAAATAAATCCAAACCAACACCAAGTATATAGTAAATCCAATAATAAAATATATGTCCCAACCCAACATAATGTAAATAAATCTCAAGCTTATTCCCTTACAATTATCTCAAATGAAAAAATAATACAAATGGAAAAGCACTTATGCTAGAGTCAATAAATCTGAAAAGCTGCCAAGCAAAAGAGAGATCACAAGACTGATACAACAATAATCTCGCTATCCCTGTCTATGAGCATGTGGGGGGAGAGAATTTTTAAATTTGAGTCAGAACCCTAGGTGTGCAAGAATTAACTTAATAAATTTAAGATGCAATAAGTACAGTTGATGCAAAATAAATATTCCCAATCGTCACTCACATGCGATTAACATCTCACCCCTCATCTAAGTGTGATATTATCCGCATCCCAACAAGTGCCACAAATATATATTTGATAGCGTGCCAATTTAATATTTATTCGATTAATTACACTTAATTACTACAATGGATCCGATTATAATTAATTATAGGTCCTTTTCCATAAATATCATGAAAGTGGCATAAACATCTATTACGAACAACATAATAAGGGTCTACAATTTATGTCTCCAATCTTAGAAAATTTAATTAATCTCATTTAATTCAGGATAATTTATATATATCCTTTCATATATTCGACAAACAAAGGCATCTACCATTGGTATCTCATTCGTACTCTATCGGCAAGTCTAGAGGAATCGCTTATCCTAAGCGAATATTACAAAACACACATAAATTGGGATGGTCCCACGCAGTATTCCAGTTCACGACCCATACCCAGCTGTGACAAAGGCTACCAGCATCAACATTTACCTCTCGCAGATGTCTCACCTACGTAGTACCGGAATGACCTACACATGGTCCAGCCCACCTGTGTCAATGTGTGCTACGCAGTCCGAACGCACGAAACCCCAAGTCGATAGGGCCGTCCACGAACATTAGTATATACACACCAATACAAATAAGTACATATTATTTACTCCTGATATGCCCCAAATGTACGACCTCGGCTCAGAGACATCAACCTCGGCCATGAGTATGGCCGACGTTGAAGGGGTCTTAGATCAATGACCGGCGGTCTCATCCCAAGCAAGGTCGGCCATGGCCGACGTTACTACCAACCTCATCAAGAGAGACCTTCATGTCCATGGTAATAGTTATTCATCAAGACGACTAGGGGATTACAACCTCGGCTGGGAGTAGGCCGAGGTTACAGAAGCTATACATACATCAAGGCCAGCTTCGTCAGGGAATCAGCCGATGTTCCTAGCATGTTCCAGCTTAACCTCGGCCTAGGCCGGCCTTATAACTCCACTTATCTTATCTAGGCTCCACATAAGCCGAGGTCATCATAATTAATATCGGATTGGATAACCGCCAGGCTTCACCAACCTCGTACTCTTCCAGGTCGAGGTTGTGACCAGCCACAGGTAGCCGAGCTCTTGTGCGCATACGTGTGGATAAAGACACGTGTACATAAATCAATTATAACAAATCATTCGCCTCACATGGGGGGAATATTTCATCATCATTCTCTATATGTGACAGTGACAGATGTCTTCATCATATTGGCAGATCAACACACACATGCTCATTACATGCATGGGGGGTACACTACACCCCCCAGCTACTATATATACTTATCTTCTCCTCCTTGAAGGAGATCCCATATTAGAAACCCTAGTTGAAACTCTGTTCAAATACACAGTAGAGAGAGAAAGCTTGAGAGATTGTATCTATGGCCATTAGAGCCCTCATACAGTGATACACATCATACACTTGCACAGTGGACGTAGGCCTGATTGGCTGAACCACTTATATTCCAGTGAAAAACCTATTCTCCTCATCTCCTTCTACTATATGTGTATGTACTATTATTATGCCATTATTAACATGGAATTGAGCTTACAAACACCTTTAAGGGTGGTTCTATTTCTAGCAGAATCATTTTGGCGCCGTCTGTGGGAAGCGAGAAGCTGTCTATTCCTCTTCTTTCTCTTAGCCTCACCGGAGACTCTGGTGGTGAACCAGGCCTCACCCCTTGCGTGGAGCTGTTTCACCATTGAAAGAGGTCTTGTAAGGTATTAAGCTTATCTACTACACTAGATGTTTTGTATCTACATATGGCACCGGAATGACCACCACCTCTTCCACCGCCTGGTGCGAGAGGACCTAGCTCCATCTAGGCACCGCCCCAGTCTAAAATGGCGGAGGTGGCCGCAGCCTTGAGGTCTTTGGCTACAACACAACAAGAAATGCAGGAGCAATTTTCACAGCTTATCCAAAATATGATGAGGACACCTGGAGTTTCATCGAAAATGATCACTCCGACGGTTGTTCAGCCTCATCCTGATGCCAGGGGACCACCCCAGGCACCACGGAAAGACCAACCTACACCCAAGCGGAGGAGGGACGTTGCTGACCCTAGGCGCTTGTTCCTGGGGATGCAAGAAAACCCTTGCCCTGAGGACAAGTATGATGATCTAGAGGCGTAAGATGTTCCGAAAGAATGTTGGGAGCCGTATGAGGTTTCAAATAATACAGTACGTCCTATCCAACGAATCCAAGGTTGTGGGGGAAGAAGAGGTCAAGAATCCCAACAACGAGGATCAGCCTTTGATCGACTAAGCTTAGGGTCGACCTTTCAAAGGCTCAGCCCCATAAATAACCTAAGACAAAGGTTGTCAAGGTCGAGAAGTGCAACTAGCTCACAAGGGGAAGAGAGGCAACGTCGACCTCATCAGGGACGAGGAAGAGACCAAGAAGAGGTCAACAGCAGGCGTTGTGTCACGGTTAGGGAACCCTCGGTCCACCCCTTGGAGGTGGATGGGGACAACCGAGGCCAGGCAGACATTGTAAGACCATGGAATGACTCCATCCAACATCTTGAGGACAAGATAGGAGACCTCATTAAATGTAGGGATCCACTACAAAGGGGTTTCTCAGAAGGCTCTATGTTCGTGGCTAAGATAGTGAGCTTCCCTACCCTAGCCAAGTTCAAGCCACCTACAATGACTCCCAAGTATGACGGTAGCACCAATCCTGTACATCATATTGTGATGTACCAGTCGGCAGCAGACATTTACTCAATACCCGATGAGATGAAATGTCGAGCCTTTTCCGGGACTTTGACGGGAGCTGCGCACATATGGTTTACTTCTCTTCCAAATAATTCAATTTAGAACTTTAAGGGCTTGGCCGAGTGGTTCATTCAAAATTTCTTCTTTGGGGTAAGACCTCAAAAGAAGACCACCCATCTACTGTATGTCAAGCAAGGTAAGCACGAGAGCCTAAGAGACTACATTGCCAGGTTCAACAAAGAAAAACATGAGGTCAAATATTACGAAGAGAATATTGCCATGACCGCCCTCATAGGAGGTCTTCAGAAAGGGAAGTTGTTATGGAAACTTGCGCAAGACCCTCCAAAGTCCATGGCAGAGCTATTGGAAACTGCGGGAAAGGTCATGAATGCTGAAGAAGCCATGGCCGCCAAGTATGAGGACGAGAATGGCGGTAGCAGCAGAAAGTTCCAAAGAAAGAAGGATGGTAAGAAGAGGTCAGCGGATGATAAGTTCGCGCATTATACTCCTCTTATGGTAAGCTGCGAACACTTCCTCAATGAGATCAATAATGATCGGTCCCTAAGATAGCCTGAGAAGCTGAAGGCTCCTCCACGTAAGAGGAACCAAAAATTATGGTGTGAATTCCATTAAGACCATGGCCATATAACAGACAAGTTCTTCGCCTTGAAGGATGAGATCGAGAAGATGTTAAAGTCAGGAAAATTAAGGAAATATATTGATGGCAAAGCTCCCAAAAGGGGAAGAGATGACCCCAAAAAGATGAAGAACGATAGATATCGTGACGATACCCCCGAAAGAAGGGATGGTGACTCAGGCGGTGATGATGAAGACGATCCAGACCTCCCACCAAAGGATGACAACACCCCAGTAAAGAGGGTTGGTATGATCTCCTTTGGCATTAGCACCATATGCGGAGGACTTGCGGGGGGTGGTTCTGATTTCGCTGACAGGAAAGCTTATGTGGCATAAGCCAAATCAGTGGCCAAACTTGAAGTGGTAAACCTGACGTCATCTGAAACTGTGCAGAAGAGAAATAAGGTATACATGGACACTCTCGTAGTTGGGTTCTACCGACTCGACTTCAAAGGCATCCTAGCTCTGCATGATGACCCTTTAGTGATCACGACAAGAGTTCATGGATGTGAGGTGCAGAGAATTCTTGTAGACGGAGGAAGCTCCACAGATGTGATATGTTGGCCTTGTTTTAAGAGCATAGGTCTTAGCAGAGCTAGGATGGTACGCTATCATCATCCTTTAATGGGCTTCAATGATGAAAAGGTCCATCCGTTGGGCGTGTATGAGATGGACGTACGAATGGGTGATGAGTGTCCTAAGAGGTTAACCCGGAAGATCAATTTTTGTTTAATGGACAAAAATGTCTTCTCGTCTTATAACCTCATTATAGTAAGAGTAGCCCTTAAGGAATTTAAGGCCGTGCCGCCGACGGTCCACCAAATGCTAAAATTCCCGACCCCTTATGGGGTAGGGGAAGTGCAAGGTGACCAGACTATAGCACGAGAATGCTACTTAAACTCGGCTGAAGAGAGGGAGAGTCCCATAGGGAAGAAACTACTACTTATAATATTGACACACTTGACCCTAGAGATGAAACAAAGTTGAAGAAAGGTGAGGCCGCGGAAGGGTTAGAATCCATCGTCCTTAATGAGGACGAACCGAAAAAACCCATCCAGGTCGGCAAAGCCCTAAAAGCAGAGATCAAGGAAGAGCTGATAAACTTCCTGAGGAAGAGGCAGAGTGTCTTAGTTAAAACCTCAGACCTTATAACATCATTATTTGGTGACAAGGTCTGAGGTCAGACATCATACTTGGATGACCTCAGACCCTTAACATCATTAATTTGGTGAAATTACTTATGGGGATAACATCTTAGTGATGGCCTCAGGCCTTAACATCATTATTTGGTGACAAGTTCTAAGGTCAGACATCATACTTCGATGACCTTAGACCCTTAACATCATTAATTTGGTGAAATTACTTATGGGGATAACATCTTAGTGATGGCCTCGGGCCTTAACATCATTATTTGGTGATAAGGTCTGAGCTCATACATCATACTTGGATGACCTCAAACCCTTAAAATCATTAATTTAGTGAAATTACTTATGGGGATAACATCTCAGTGATGACCTCAGGCCTTAAAATCATTATTTGGTGACAAGGTCTAAGGTGACATCATACTTGGATTACCTCAGACCCTTAACATCATTAATTTGGTAAAATTACTTATGGAGATAACATCTTTGTGATGGCCTCAATCCTTAACATCATTATTTGGTGATAAGGTCTGACGTCAGACATCATACTTAGATGACCTCAGACCCTTAACATCATTAATTTGGTGAAATGACTTATAGGGATAACATCTTAGTGATGACCTCAGGCCTTAACACCATTATTTGGTGACAATGTCTGAGGTGACATCATACTTGGATGACCTCGGACCCTTAACATCATTAATTTAGTGAAATTACTTATGGGGATAACATCTTAGTGATAGCCTCAGGCCTTAACATCATTATTTGGTGACAAGGTCTGAGGTGAGCCATCATACTTGGATGACCTCAGACCCTTAACATCATTAATTTAGTGAAATTACTTATGGTGATAACATCTTGGTGATGACCTCAGGCCTTAACATCGTTATTTGGTGACAAGGTCTGAGGTGGCATCATACTTGGATGATCTCAGACCCTTAACATCATTAATTTGGTGAAATTACTTATGGGGATAACATCTTAGTGATGGCCTCGGGCCTTAACATCATTATTTGGTCTAAGGTCAGACATCATACTTGGATGACCTCAGACCTTATAACATCATTATTTGGTGACAAGGACTGAGGTCAGACATCGTATTTGGATGACAAGGTCTGAGGGTCTGAGGTAAGGCACCATTCATCGAGTTTAACAAAGACATCATTGTACCAAGACTTCAGAACTGAACACATTGCATGGCAAAGAAAAGCATTCAGCAAACAAATCAACAAGTGAAGAAATATAAGCCCTCCTCATAGGTTGACATTAAGTTACAAAATGCAAAGATATGAAGTAACGATGTTCATCAGAAGTTACAATAAATAAGGAGTTACAAAAAAATGGCTTCATAAAAACTAAGTGTTTGCAACTTCAGGGGTGATGGTCGGGTTTGAATTTTCTTGGTCGAGGGTGGCCATGTACACCCCATCATCTTGAGCGCCAACGTCTTCGGTCATGGTGTCTCCTTGTGGTACAGTCTCGGTGGGTGTAGCACCTCCCTCTTCTTCAATCTCCTGCAAGGCATGGGCAAACTTAGGGTCGGCATATCCCAAGCCAATGAAGTCAGCAGCTGTAAGGCTTCCTGATTCCTTCTCCTTCATGGCAGCCCACTTGCCATTTGCCTTAACACCCCTCTCCAGATATTCAAAGCCGAAGCTGACAAACTCATCAGAGACTTTGTACTCCTCCAAGATCTTCTCGGAGGCCTCTTCCAAGCCAGCCTTGATAGTAACATCGACTTTGCTCTGAAGGGAGTCAGTTTGAGCCTTCATGGCAGTGTTATGATCTTCCCTTTGCTTCTCCATGTCCTTATGCATCCCCTTGACACTAATCTCAACCTTCTTCATAGCGGCCTTCAAACGTTCCACCTCAGCGTTTAGAGTGGCCTCAGTCTTCTCGGCCTCTTGACCCTTCTCTATCAGAGGGAGTTTCCCCAAGGACCAATTAACGTAGTGATACATGGTGACAAGACCCTGGAGAACATGTGTCAGGATGTCACTTTAAGGTTTGATGTAGTTCAAATGCCGATGTTACATTTGTAAACTCAGAAGAAAAACTCAAAGGTCTTACCTAGATAGAACGGTGAAGAGAGAATTCATCCAGCAGAGGCTTATCCATGGATCGACAAAAGTGCTTGTCAGACTTGGTCATGACACCGTTGATAGCATCGAAGGCCTTCATACTTTGGCCAATGACACTTTCACCAATTTTTAATTGCTAAAGACGAACTATCAAGGCATCCTCAGAAGAAATAGGGATGGCACGATCCCCTCCTTTTTTCTTTTGCCTCTGATCCTCAGGGGCAGGGTCAGCAACCTTCCTCTTTTTTGTGGCCTCAGCCCTCGAGGTTAAACGAGGGGGAGGAGGAGCATTCAGACCTGCCTTTTTTATGAGTTTTGTTAGACTTGGTGCTTCCATCTCCCACAACTCGTCCGATATTCCTTTTGGGCGCTCTACAAAATATAAAGGTCTGAGTTAAAGAATCAGAGATACATATATTTAGAGGTATAACTTGTTGAAATAAAAAAACACTTACTAAGCTCTGTAAGAGGACTTCCCCCTAGACTAGTCTCAGAGAGGTAATAGGGGGTCATCAGGTGCTCGAACTTGACAAGAAGACCATGCTCCCCTTGCTCTTGAAGGTCTTTAACCTTCTGAAGATTGAGTTGGCTTAGCCCAGGGTCGGCCTTGGCAGCCATCGTAACCTTTCCCTATCTGAGGGGCATTCTCGGCTCTAAAGAGGAAGAGGGGGCACATGGACCAAATTCTCATGGCCCTGAGGTAAAGAAATAACGTGGCTTCCAGTTATGGTTTGAGGTTTGGGTAATCTAAAGCATCTTCTTTTCTGGCTTTCGAGATAAAAAATGATAATAGCTCGGATGATTTCTAGTAGATGAAGGGAAATAGCATTTTGTGAAGACTTGGACATAAAGGTCTGAGCGATGAACAACCCTTCATAAGACAATGGCTCCAATTATCACCCTCCAAGCATTGGGTGACAACTGGGAAGGGGTCAAGTTGATGTAGGACAACATAAACCTGATGATGGGATGGATGGGCAGATGAAATCCCAACTTGAACATCTGCTCGTATAGGCATATCTCACCATCTCAGCCGTGATAATCCCTCTCTTCCCTCAGAGGTCTCTTGAGCTTTATAGAGGGGCTTATGGAATATAGGTATCTGAAGGATAGGAGGTTGATCTCGCTAACTGAACTCTCAATATCGACTGCCTCATAGATGTCAATATCACTCTCAACATCATCATCATTATCATCTAGCTCAACGTCGGCCTGAGCAGACGTTGGGACATCACTTGGAAACCTCGGAGCGAACTCAGCCCCTGACAGCCGACAGGGGAATGGCTTCAAGGATTGGTGTAACAGCCACACTTGGTCCAACAATTTCAAACTCTGAGGAAGAGGTTGATGTACTTTAACTTTTGTGAGACGAGGCTCGACTAGAAACCTCTAGTTGATTAGGACCTGATCTTACCGAGTTGAGAAATCCATCGCCTCTTGAAAAGAGTCTTCAGACATAGGATTTGAGGTGGATGACTCAAACTTAGACATTGGAGATGGGTAAACTTGGACCTCTTCTTGGGTAACTAGTTCAGTTGGATCAGGGTATATGACCTTCAGAGGTTGTGGAAAAATAGGCCTGATGGGGAATGCCTCTTCCCTACGAGCTTCCTCTTGCGCTCTTTCTATCTTTCTAATTTTATCTAAGGTCTTCTCCCTGAGAGAGGGGAATTCCTTTAAGAGTTGGTAAAGGGGTTTGAGCATAGGAGGCAGACCCTACACTTACGACTCTCCTAAATAAACAATATTACTAATCTGATTAAGGATCAAAACTGGGTTTTAATCAAGAACAATGAATGAACAGTTAGCTGAAAAACTCATAGGTGCACCGAAAAATGCTTAAGTTCATCAAAAAATGCAACGAATGGAAAAACAAGGCAATAAAAATGAAGAAGAAGGGATGGTGAATGATACCTGAAGAGAAGTGGTGAGAAGAAAGGAATGAATCGCAAGAAATGATCACCCAATGCACTTCAAACTGGAGATCTTCAAGAGAGAGAGAGAGGCAGAAAAGTTGCAGGAGAGAAGATTAAATCATAGGGAAGAAAGAGAATGGAAGTAAGGGTTAAACCCTCAAACGGCCTACACTCTTTCCAAGGCCCATCATTACCTTGGGAGCCCAAAAGACCATAATGATTGCACCTGTCAGGCACGCTATCGACTCCATTAGCTGACACTTGTCATGAGGTTATTTGACACCTGGAGAAATTTGACCTCGGATAAATATACCCTTTAGACACATGATCACATAGGTAACTAAGGGCAAGGGGGTGATTAATATGCCCCAAATGTACCACTTCGTCTCAGAGACATTAACCTCGGCCATGAGTATGACCGATGTTGAAGGGGCCTTAGTTCAATGACCAGCAGTCTCGTCCCAAGCAAGGTCGGCCATAGCCGACGTTACTACCAACCTCATCAAGAGAGGCCTTCATGTCCATGGGAATAGTTATTCATCAGGCCGACCAGTGGATTACAACCTCGGCAGGGAGTAGGTCGAGGTTACAGAAGCTATACTTCCATCAAGGCCAACTTCGCCAGGGAATCAACCGATGTTCCTAGCATGTTCCAGCTTAACCTCGGCCCATGCCGACCTTATGACTCCACTTACCTGACCTAGGCTCCACATAAGCCAAGGTCATCATAATTAATCTTGTATTGGATAACCGCCAGGCTTCACCAATCTCGTACTCTTCCAGGTCGAGGTTGTGACCAGCCACAGGTGGCCGAAATCTTGTGCGCATACGTACGGATAAAGACACGTGTACACAAATAAGTTATAATAAAGCATTCCCCTCATGTAGGGGGAATATTTCATCATCATTCTCTATATGTGATAGTGACAGATGTCTTCATCATATTGGCTAGATCAACACACACATGCTCATTGCATGCATGGGGGGTACACTACACCCCCCAACTACTATATATACTTGTCTTCTCCTCCTTGAAGGAGATCCCAGATTAGCAACCCTAGTTGAAACTCTGTTCAAATACACAATAGAGAGAGAAATCTTGAGAAATTGTATCTATGGCCATTAGATCCCTCATACAGTGATACACATCATACACTTGCACAGTGGACGTAGGCCTGATTGGCTGAACCACTTATATTCCGATGAAAAACCTCTTCTCCTCATCTCCTTTTACTATATGTGTATGTACTATTATTATGCCAGTTTTAACATGGAATTAAGCTTACAAACACCTTGAAGGGTTGTGCTATTTCTAGCATCATCAATTCCGTATAATATGTATAGGTAAATACTCTACAATTACATTAAAATAATATCACAAGAAGTTCGCAATTGGATGTTCATTAATAATTCACCAGCTAGTTCATTATTAATTCTGTTCCCCATATCAATTTATTTAACCATCTAGTCAAAAAGGGTGTCCCAATTAAAAGACGTAGGCATTTACATTTTTAATAAATTCCCCGTTGGCCCAAACATAGTTCTACCAATTCGCTCGAACCTATAATAATATTCTTGAACTAACCATGTCCCTAACTCGCTCCGCCGCCGAGGCCGAATCGATTCAGTTATTGGCCAAATCGATTTGCTACCAACCCGAATCGATTCACCCCAAAACCAAATCGATT
Source organism: Sambucus nigra (assembly GCA_949130495.1). Taxonomy (NCBI): domain Eukaryota; kingdom Viridiplantae; phylum Streptophyta; class Magnoliopsida; order Dipsacales; family Adoxaceae; genus Sambucus; species Sambucus nigra. The sequence continues at coordinate 48,881,083 of OX422221.1, forward strand.
TAGATTATGATAGTAACCCATTTTTCCTTAACTGGATCGATTCCCGGTAAGGTCAAATAGATTCAGAAGGCAACGGTTGCCCACATCTACTATTTATTTCCAATATGGGATTTCTTATTTAATCCCCCATGTCACTTATAATGGTTTCTTCCATTGTATAAATGTATGATTAAGTCCCTAAAATTTAATAATACATCTTATGGTGACAAATTACGTATATCAACCCAAATTTATTCCCAATTTCTCAGAATTTATGAACATGAATTAAGTATTCAAACCCAGATTTCATCCACAATCTTAACAATGTTTAATTCAAGGTATGGGGTATCTATCATGCGGTTTACATCAGATATATAGATCATAAACATATGTTAAGGTCCTCGATATACAATTGTCAAAATTACCACAATCTTATCTGAAGAACCCTAAGGTCTCTATCATCAAATTTCAAGAATTAATTTTTAGATTTTAAGGTTATATCCTACGTTAAAATCAATCCTCTACATGCATAGGGTTTAATCATAATATTTAATCCTCAAAATCAAACCTAAATCCCATACATTATTTCGGTTATTATAATGTGTCAAGAAGTAAATTGTGAAAGAAAAATCTTGCCTTAATAAGTTGTGGAAGAAAGTCCTTTGTTTCCCCCTTCAATTTCTTGCCTTCTTCTCCCTTTTTGGTTCTTCTCCTCTTCTCTCTTGGTAGCAGTTACGTTTAGGCTTTCCTTATCAGTAGGGGGTGGTTTATCTTCCCTTAAACACTTATTAATTCCAAATCCCGAGTTGGGTTAAAAACCTAAATCTTGGACCCCCCAAATGGGCCTGAATCCATACCCAAACTATTCCAAAACTTCCCCAACTCATGTACCTATTCCCCGAGACTATTTTTAAAGGTCCAAAACACCCCCATATACTCTCCTAAATATATCCCGAATTATTTTATTCCAACATTACACATGTTTAATTGTGTCACGCCTTAGTTATCTATTTTTTTTACAACTCATGCGATTATTATAAACATTAACATACAAAATCCACCACACATAATTTTGACATAACAACAAATTATATATTCAAAATTAATAAATTAAAATTTTTGATTAAGTCCAATTTCCCAAAATTTTATTTATTCTAAAAATATTACTTTATTATTTATTCTAGAAAATTTTGGTATATTACAGATATAAAATGTAGCCCATCCCAACAACTAAATAAGGCATACATTTGCATTATTCTACATGGAAATTTTTTCTATAGTTGCGAGAATGGATTTGTGGTTTCCACATCACTGTTTGTGTTTAGAAGATAGGACAGAACTATTGCTTTTAAAAAAACTATAGCATCTTAACAGTTTTTTTATTTATCACTAACATCTTTTTATTTAAAGCTTAAGCCAATTCTTTTTTTCAAAAAGTTTTTCGCTATAAAGAAAACACTCACCAACACAGTATCTACCATTTATTTATAATTATAATTAGGGTCGGTCCCAAGATTTTAGGAGACTGAGGCGAGCTCATGAATTGAGAGGGACATATTTAACAAGAAGATTTTTTCTATTAATTTATAAATTGTAGGTTTTTTTAGCCGATTGAATGCCGATATATTTTTCGGCAGTTGCTACAAGTTTAAATGATTTTCTGTTCAATTTTCATCATATTGTTTTTGGAGCGGTTGGAAAATGATATATATATTGTAACAACCTATATTTTCTAACGTAAACGCTGGCCTCGCACGATACGCCGAAAATAGGGCTTGCTTGTCAATTAATACCATCCTTAGCACAAATGCAAATATAAATAATTTATAAATTAAGGCCTAAGTTTGAAAAGTCACAAACACATCCATAATGAATAAGTAGATCCAAACCACCAACAATAATATAAATATTCAACTGGAGTAACATAAAGTAAAAAGTTCGGGTTTATGCCCATTACAAATGTTCCAAATAAATAAATAGCTAACGCTAAGAAGAACTTATGCTAGAAACAATTGATCTAAAATTGTAGAGAAAATGAGGCTACAAGGCTACTGATTAAGCGTGAAAAGTAGCATCACATCAAAACGCTAATTATTGAATTCGTTTTACCGCGTTAATATAAAGACCTAAATTACGACTGCACTTGCGATACAAGTATAGCGGTAAGTCGGGTATCGAGACTCCACAACGATGAGTTGCTAGAATATTAATTAATTTCATACTTTAAAAATAAATGCGTAAAAGGGATTTTTCTAACAAAACAAAAGATAATTAAATGAAAAGATTATACTAGGCAAGTGTATTTAAATTAAATTAACAAAGAGAATAACAACTATAGGATGCAATTAATATCCCTCGCTTAGTTTTAATACGTATAAATGGTTACATGGGACTACGGATTTAGTAAGAATGGATCTCATTTCAACAGTTAATTAAATCTCGAGTTGTCACCCCTAAATTAGCATAAAAGCCTAATACGATTTTGGTGTCAACAAATACCCCGAAAATTACAAACGAAAATTCCTAAATACAGAGCATACATGATATACCCCATTAAATCTCATAGGCTTAATAACTAGGATAACTAAATCGAATTAAATATATAAACTCCATCGCCAAAGAAAAGCAACACATTTAAACCAAGATGAGTTCCATTAATCACACCGTAATCTAAATTAGCCACTACACATGATAAACGATATTAATTAAATTAACTAATTAATTAAGCAACACTAATTAAATTAACAACAACAATTATCTAGTCATGGAAATAAATGGAAAGCATGAAAAACTAAAGGAATACAAAGGTCAAAAGAGAGAGAAGAAGATGAATAGTATCGAATTACATAAATGGGAATCAAACCACCAAGAAAATGGAGGAGATGGGTGTCTCCACAAAATCCCCAAAATAGTTCTCAAACCCTAACGTAAAAACTAAGTAAAATGAAGATAGATTTACAAATAAACAAAAGGGTTCCTTTTATACCAAGTGGGAAAAAGGAAATAAAGAAAAAGGAATAAGAAAATAATTAGGGGATAAGTACTAATTAAGGAATAAAAGAAAAAGAGAAAAGAAAATAAAATAAAAAATAGAAAAAGGGAATAGGGAATAGGAGTTCACTCGCACAAAATAGGGGACCCGGTCGACCAAGGGTGGTGGTTGGTCGACCGGTGAAAAGGGAGAGGGCACATTATCAAAACCACACGGCAAAAACCCAAAATCTGGTCAACCGGCAGTAGGGGCGCGGTCGATCGTTCCTGCCAGTAATCACCCACTGCTGCTATAATTTCTTCTAAGTTGAGACCACTTATGCTCCATTAATGCAAACCCGAGATCAATAGCTACTATCGTTCGGACCTGCAACATTGACGTGTGTTACCAAAAAAATCCCAAATGGGTAACCCGAGACCTCCTGTGCCCTTATTTGTAAAGCCAAGAAAAACCCATAACCTCCATCTCCATTAATCCAAGCTCTAAAAATGGCCAAAGAGACTCATTTGCGTATTTACATCGAAATCCATGCTAAATTTCGAACCCAAGATTCCAATTTTAGATGAAACCAAAACCCGAGCATGGCACGAAAATTGCCATTTGAATTTTTTGCTTGCTGCAAAAGTGAAAAAGAAAAGGACATGGAGGGAATTAAATCAATTGTTAATATATAAATAAAATAATAATTAAATAAAAACATATATATCTTCCCCGATTAAAGGTCCATGTTTTCTTCATTCGAACTTCGATTCGAGCACCATTTATGGCCACGCGAAGCTAGATCCAAGAGCTACAACTTCCGTGAATACTTCGGGAAAAAACCCGAAGTGTGAAAATACCGAATTGCCCCTGAACGTGCGAACTTTGATGAATCTTAACCAGAACGCAAGCAAAATCCACACTTAGCACCGTAACACCTACAAAATCTCAATAATACATCAAATAACATTTTAGCATATAAAACGGAGGTTATCTTATTAATGAGCATAAATATAGACATTAAAGTACCCGAGAGGGCTTTAATAAATAAGTTCAAGGGTAATTAAATGCATGATTCAATACGAATCAACTACTATAGTACAATCCATCTATCCCTGTCTAGGAGCACCTAGGAAAAAAAATATTTAAATTTAAGTCAGAGCCCGAGGTGTGAAAGAATTAAATTGAATAATTTATGATTGAAATAATACAGTCAATGCACAATAAATACCCCCTTCGTTAGTCACATGCGCATAACGCCTCACCCCTCATCTAAGTGTGATATTATTTGCACCCCCAATACGTCCAAATAATGAATTGTGACATCATTTCAAATTATAAAATGATCATATCAATAATTAATTAATTAAGTGTAACCCCAACATTTAAATTGTCAACTTACATTTGTTCCAATTGCATCAGTGTCAAGTATAATGCATAAACATCTATCATGCATTATAGGGTCAAGAATAATATTTATTGTCCACATCCTCAAATAATTTAATTTATTTCAATAGTATTTGGGTAATTAATAATATATGTCCATCCATATATTTGGCACACAAGGGCATCTACCGTTGGCGTCTAATTCGTGCTGTATCAGCAAGTTCAGAGTAATCCTTTATCCTAAGCGGACAACACAAATACACATAAATTGGGGACAATCCCTACGTAGGACACCTGTACACGGCCCATACCCAACGGTGATATAGGAATAGCCAGTGTCAACCCTACCTCTCGTGGGTGGAGCCTCCATGTAGTACCTATATGGACTACACATCATCAAGCCCACCTGTGCCGACATGTGGTACGTGCCCGAACATGCAAACCCTCAAGCCGATAGGACAGTCCGCTGGTATATCCACACACAAATATATAATAGTACATATTATTATCCCATATAATATGTAAAGGTAATTACTCTATAATTACCATAAAAATCCAACCAAAGTTCCACAATATTATATTAATTAATAATTTACGATCTAATAAATTATTAATTCCATTCCAGAAAAATAAGTACCTAACCATCCAGTTTATTATAATTATTATTAATTAAAGTGTGGACATAGCATTACTCCATTAATTTACTTAACCCACAAAGGAAAACATTTTTACTTCTCATATAGTATTGTTCAAATCCTTATAGTACTAATTAAATTTATATTCGAAGTTTGGAGGTTTCATAAGCTGACTAAGAAAAGGAACGAAAAGAAAAGTCCAATCATTATTCACGTCGCTCGAACGAGTATGGGTCTCATTCACGCTACATGACATGTCGCTCGAACGATCCATGACGTCGTTTGAGTGACCTCCCTGTTACCTCCTCCCCATGTCGCTTCCAGTTTTCCCTTTTTCCCAGGTAAAATTCTTCAGCAACCAGGAGTGAATGAAACCCAAAAATTTATGTTTCTAATTTACATACACAAACCCCAAATATATTCCTACTGTTTCAAATTTTTAACGATTCAGACTCCCAAAATTTCAAAAGGGTTATTTCACCGTAAAGAGCATTTTATGAGGGAAATTTCTTCCAGATCTCTGTTCATTAATTGTCTATAGCAATCTCTATGTTGATTGTTCAATTAATCCCAAATACCTATCAAAACTTAAGGGAATATAACATCAATATATAGATATTTTGATACTTAATTTATGGGACAATTTGTACATTTAATTCATTCATCTACATGTGTGGTTCGTCATCAAATCAACATACTTATACCTAAATCCCAAAAAATTTAAAGAGATAATTATATGCATCAAGAAATAAATTGAAATAATAGATTAAGCAACAAAATTCTTGGCTTTAATTATGTAGAAGAGAAGCCCTTTCAAAACTCCCTTGATTTCCTTTATTCTTGCCCCCTTTTTCATTTCTTTGGTGTTTCTCCCTATTCCTCCCGTAACTATAACTTTTAGGTTTGTGGAATGATAGTGGGGGAGTGGTTTACCCCTACTTAAATTCTAATCAGGTTCTTAATCCCGAGTTGGACACTAAGCCCAACTTTTGGACCCCCGAATGGGCCTGAATCCATAATCTAATTGGCCCAAAACTTCCCCAACCCATATATTATTGACCCGGGACTATTTTTTAAGGCCTAAATTATCTAAATGAGCCCATATGTATCCCAAAATGTGTTTGAATTATTTATACCAATAATAATTATTTTTAATTTGTGTCGCACGTAAATTATATATTTTCTTTTAATATACGCCAATGCCATTCATGCACATAAAAATTAATCACACACGAATATAACTAAGTAACAAATTTCAACTGTGACATTTTTAAATAAAATTTTTATTTAGGTCCAATTTTCAAAATAAATTATTTATTCCAAAAAAAATAATATTTCATTATTTATTTATGAGAAAATATGGGGTATTACATTCTCCCTCCATAATAAAGGGATTCCATCATCGGAATCAAGAAAATACGTACCTAGCTATAAGAGTTTGTGATACTTTATGCGCATGTCGTCCTCCCTTTCCCAAGTTGACTCGTCTTCCCGATGGTGTCCCCACTGCACCCGAACTACAGGAACAACCTTGGACCGCAGTCGACGCTCCCGCATATCCAAAATGGCTACCGGTCTCTCCTCATAAGTAGCGTCTGGATGGAAATCAATCTCGTTAATGTCAATGTGCTGGTAACACCTCAACTTTAAGGAATCTCCGCAGTGATGATATTTGAAAGACATCGTGCATCTGGTGCAAGTGATCCGGTAATCCTAACCGGTACGGTACGGGCCCAATCCTCTCCAAAATAGGGAACGGTCCCACGTATCAAGGAGCCAACTTCCCTTTCTTCCTAAATCTCATTCACCCTTTCATGGTAGACACTTTAATCAACACTGGTCCCCAACATCGAAGTCCAAGTGTTTTCGACCCACATTCACGTAGCTCTTCTACCTGTTCTAGGCAATTCGTATCTTGGCCCGAATCATCCCTACCTTTTCTGAGGTGTCCTAAATGAAGTCTGGCCCAAGTAAATTGTTCTTTCTCACCTCTAACCAACATGAGGATGAACGACATGGTGTCCCGTAGAGTGCCTCAAGTAGTGTCATCCCTATCATGAACTGATAGTTGTTGTTGTAGGCAAACTCTACTAAAGGAAAATACTTCTCCCAGATCCCCTTAAAATCCAAGATACACATTCGTAGCATGTCTTCTAGCATCAGGTTCACCCTCTTCGTTTTCCCATCGATCTTAGGATGATATGACGTGCTCAGTCTCAACTCTGCCCCCAAAACCTGCTGGAAGCTCCTCTAAAAGTGGGAGACAAACACCCTATGCCTGTCTAACACTATATTGAGAGGTACCCCATGTAGCTTAATAATATCTACGAGAAAGAGCTTGGTGTACTGCTCTGAGCTATAGTATGCTCGGACCGGTAAGAAATGAGCCACCATTGTCAATCTGTCGATAATCACCCATATTGAATCATGACCCCTCTGCGAAGTAGGGAGCCCAATAATAAAGTCCATATATATGCTTTCCCATTTCCACACCAAAATCTCCAAAAGCTGCAGAGTACCTGCAGGACGCTGATGATCCACCTTCATCAGTTGACACATATCATATCTGGCCACAAACTCATCTATGTCCCTTTTCATACCGGCCCACCAATACTGATGGTGTATGCCATGGTACATCTTATCACCTCTTACTTTTACCATAAATAATGAACTGTGAGCCTTAGACATTATGTCTCTCCTTAACTCCTCATCATCCGGAACAACCAGTCTCCCCTGGAATCTCAAACTGCTATTAGACCCGATAGAAAAATACTCTACCCCCTCAGCTAGCAAATGTCTCACCCGCTCCTGACAAAGCTGATCCTCCACCTGTGCCTTCATCACCTGAATAATAATCTCAGGGGTGATGGTGAGAACTGACATAAATGCTCGGGTCAAGTCATCATCCCCACAAAATTAGTTCCACTTTTCCTTCCACACTTCCGCCTACTCCAAAAATGTCTTATGTCTCAGCGCATCCACTATAACATTCACCTTCCCCGGGTGATACTGAATGTCGAACTGATAGTCTTTCACAAACTCTAGCCACCTCCTCTGTCGCATGTTCAGTTCCCACTGTGTGAACAAATAATGAAGGCTCTTATGGTCTATGAAAATTAGAAATTTCTCCATCAGGAGATAATGTCTCCACACTCTCAAGATAAAAACCACAGCAGCCAACTCTAAGTCATGGGTGGGGTAATGTCCCTCGTGAGGCTTAAGCCTTTGAGAATCATAAGCTATCGGCCACTCCACCTACATCAAAACCCCGTCAATTGCCCTTAGGGAGGAGTAAGTGTAAACTCTGTAATCAACTCCTGACCAAGGCAATGCTAAAACTGGCATGTAGTCAATCTAGTATTTAGCTCCTCAAATTCCTCCTAGCACCTCTCGTCCCAAACAAAAGGTAACCCCCTTACTCGTCAAAATCATTATAGGCTCGGCGATATTGAAGAACCCCTTAATGAATCGATGGTAGTACCTGGCCAATACCAAGAAGTTTTGCACCTCAGTGGATGTAGTGGGTTGTCCCCACTCCATCACCGTAAAAATTCCCATGGGTCCACAAATATCCCCCGCTCAGACACAATGTGGGCTAAGAATTGTACCTCTCTCAGCTAAAACACTCACTTCTCTAACTTTGCATATAACTGATGATCTCGAAGAATCTGTAAGACCACTCGTAGATGCTGTGCGTGCTCCTCCGTAGTCCAAGAATATATCAAAATATAATCTATGAATACGATAACAAATCGATCCAAAAAGTCCCTGAACACTGGGTTCATCAAATCCATGAATACCGTCGGTGCATTGGTTAGCCCGAAAGGCATCATTAAAAACTCGTATGACCCATAATGAGTAAGAAAATTTGTCTTAAAGACTTATTGCTCCCAGAGTCTCAACTGATGGTACCCTGACCTCAAATCAAGCTTAAAAAAATGAGCAGCACCCTTTAGCTGGTCAAATAAATCATAAATACGCAAACATGGGTATTTATTTTCAATCATGACTTTGTTTAACTCCCTGTAGTGGGCACAAAGATGTAAATATCCGTCCCTCTTCTTAATGACCAACACTAGAGTACCCCAGGGGAAAATAATCCTCCTGATAAACCCTTCCCTAACAACTTCTCAATCTTCTCTCTGTGACACCCCGCCTAATTAAATACCGGGTGATCTGTCATTTACTAAATTAAAATCAAGGTGAACAGTTGGTTTATTCTTAGCATCACTGTCGCAAAATAAAATTTACCAATTTAAACACCCTAAATAATTTAGCTAAGTGTCAAAACAATTTAAAACTTTATTTCCATTTTAATAAATACCAACAGTTTAAGAATCACAAGAATACTAAGGATGGCAATAACACACAAGAATTAAAACCATCTAGATAAACCAAACCAGTTTGAAACTATAAATGAAACCATCCTGACAATAGTTAACTCCCAAGGAGTACTGAATACAGAAAATACAAATAAACATAGATCTCTGACATATCCAAACTAAATAGGGAAACGGGCGATACATGCCCTAACTATGAAGAAGTAAATCGGGAACTGAATCAATGAAAAGGTCGTCTAAGACAATGGCCTGCAACTCCCACATCAGTTGCAGCGAATCCAATCCAAAGAATCCATGCATGACTCCCCTATGGCTAGGCACCTGTAATACATATACATACATATACAAGAGAGAGAGAAAGACAGGAAATGGGTCAGAGGCCAAGTGTAAAACAATTTTAAAAATAGTTTAGGAAGTATTTAAAATGCTTACCGGCTAATTAAATAACCATGTTAGTATGCGACACTCTCTTGCAGAATTCTCACCTCTCATCTAGTGTGCACACCTACCGTACTATTAATCTCAAAAGTCTATCTCACTTATTCTCCATAAAGTTTTATCTCGAGAAATAACAGGGTGATGATATTTAGTTTAGAAAATTAATCTCTTCAAGATTTCTTATGCTATTTAGAACAAATCAGTACCGTTATGAAATTCCCGAACACTTAAGAGAGTTTAAACAATTATTCATTACTTAACTACTTATACGCATAGAATAATTTCCCATGTAAATATACGTATATATATATATATATATATATATATATATATATATATATATATATATATATATTAGTCTCACATATAATATATATACTAACGGTACCAATATATAAAATCTATGCTGCCGGCATACTCTGCTATTAAGTCCCCGTATCACTCGTACTAAGGGAAATACTAGTTCAGAATCACTCTCGAACTATATAACACAAAACACATACAAATGGAGGCGAAGCATAGTTACAAATCTCTAAGAGGTCAGTACATACCCTCACGTCTCTTAGGACCGTCTCACTATCAATCAGATAAACTGTACCAAGGAATCCTATGTTCTAGGGTACAAGTCAATATCCGCCATAAAGGTCCCATCGAGATAAGACTGTCCTGGCACGACAACCTCCATGATAGCAAGTAGCGCGTGTATGATTATACACAAGAATAATATAAATATGTATACACATGCATTCAGTTATATATATATATATATATATATCAATATTCTCATTTTTCCAATTAGGTTCGCACACGACCCAACGATAACAAGTATTAATCTCACATTGTACAACTTTTGCCCAATTACCTCACATAAAGGATTTGTCACTTTTATTCTTAATTATAATCATTTCATACTTACTTCTCATATCTCGAAGTACTCTCTCTTAAATATAATCTCAGTATGTACACCCTCTCTAACTTTCTGGTTTAAGTCTTTCACGAGTCTTTAAATTATTTAGCGAACTTACGCATAATTTCTACTGTGTGACGAAACTCCCCATTAACCCACAAATTCAATCCATATTAAATCTCACTCAACGGAGTTTACGTAGACCCTACTGGTCCTCTTCATAACCCATTTTACTCCATAAATAATAATCAAGGGTTCTTACATATTTTAATTGGATTAAACAAAAAGGGGAAAAATATACGGTTTTCCAGGAGGGAACGATCGATCAAGGAAAAGGGGTCGATCGATCGACCATCGATCGATCGATGTTCTTGGGTCGATCGATCAATCAAGCAGTTCTTATCCAGAAACTGTAATTTAAACCTACGGGTTTCATCTTCCAAATTTCTCCAAAACATCATTATCTATTCCCAAACTCCCAAATAACATTACTACTATTTCCCAATACATATATGCATGATTCCCTACGTGAAACATGTACAAATCCATCAACGGGATTGTATTAAAGGGACAATTTGTCTTGATTATCAAGAACTCTAATTTTTCACTAAACTTTCCTTATTCTAATTCTTTTTCCTCACTTCTAAATCATTCCAATTTTGTGGGTAATCCTCTACATATGATTGAGATTCTAGAATCTATTTATTTTCTCTATAACATGTGATTGGGTTCTCTAAATCATTAAATTCTTCCATGAAACATAGGTTCAACCATCCTAATCTAACATGGTGGGACATTAACTAAAAGAGAAGAAAGATAGATACTTGCCTGGGAATTTAAGGTTCTGATTTTGTGGATGAAAGAGCTATGGTTGCATTCCTCGTCACGCGATCTACGTTTTGGTGGTGATGGCGGTGCAAACGGGTGAGTCTTTGACCTTGAGTTGCTTGGAAAGCTCTCCACTTCTTCTCTAATGGTCGTTCTTTGATTTTTTGTTTCGTAACCCTAGAAGACAACTCCTAAAGGCTGATATATTTAGGAAATTCGTGGGTTTAATTACCCAAAAATATAAAATGTCTAATATACCCTCCCGGGATATCAATGACGCCTAAAAATGCCCCGAGACCCAAACTAAACCCCCGAGTACACTTTTCTGACTATCTCGACCCTTCCAAACATGTTGAAGCTCTTGAAATGACCATATGGGCGATTTATAATTTATTCACTTATAATAATAATAATTCAGTCCCGATACGACACAGGCACGTCCTGACTTAATTTCCATAATTGTCATATTATTTCCTCGTGACAATTTTAATAAAAATAATTCTACATATTACTCTACTCAATAAGTAATATTTAACAAATCAACAATTTTTCCAATAATTACTAACTCTCGTCACGCTAGTAAATATTTATAATAAATTTTTGAATTAATATTAAATTAATCTATCTTAATTAAATTTAATAAATTCCTAAATTTAAAAGCCATAAAAATATGGGGTATTACACTCTCGTAGCTCCCTCATCTCCAACGGAGCCATCCGATATGGAGTACGGGCAATAGTTCACGTTCTTGGAATCAAATCGATCACAAAGTCGATCTCCCGACTAGGTGTTAACCCCGGAATCTCTCTAAACACATCAGAAAGCCTCACGCCATCGGGATGGAATCCAGCGTTACCAAAACCTTTAAAAACGTATCCTACTCGATGTAATACAAATGCGTGTGTGACCCACCCCCGGGGTGCATCATCATAACTAGGTACATCTCCTTCCCCCGAATGGCAAAGACGATGCACTTCCCATAGCAATCCACACATGCCCAATAAGTGGCTAGATCGTACATCCCAAAAATGATGTCGTACTCATGCATGTCAAGAACTAGTAAATAAGCAATAAAAGTAAGTCAACGTATCTCAATACCGATACCCCGACACACTAACCGTATGGGTTCCCCGTACCCACTGGTGAGTTTATGTGTAAAACAATATCTGAAGAAAAATCTACCATACCCGTCTCCCATGCAAACCCCATGCTAACAAAATAGTGCGATGCACCCGTATAAAAAAGAATGCGACCAACATAACCAAAAAATGGGAAACATACCCTCAACTGGCTATGGAAATGCAGGCCATCTGCTGCTGTGACATGGTAGACCTGTCCATACTGCAACGACTGTTTCCCCTGAAGTGGGGCAACGGGTACTGGAGAGGCAGGTGAGATGGCTCCCTGAGCTGGAATGGGTGGGTGTTGTCCCTAAGGTGCATGCTGTCCTCCGAAACCTCCCTATCCCTGGGCTTCCTGGTCCCCTCCCGTGCAGTACCTCGAAGTGTTTACCCTCTCAATACAAGTGTAGAAATTTCTCAAAAATGGACCCCGCTCAAACTGTCTCTATCCTGGTGTCCTTGACCCTACTGGTCTATGTACTGTTGTCCCTCATGGACCCTACACTGCTGGCCTTGATGGCCCTATCCTTTCTAACCCTCACCCTACTGACCCTATCTATGTCTATCATTTGTGCCCCTAAACCCCTTATGGTGCTCAACGGATGAGGTGCCCCTGTGCTGTTGGGCCCCAGATCAACTTCCCCCACTTTCCTTGCCCTGCTGGCTAGATGACTCACCTCCATAAAGTTTCTACCCCTTGGTTTTCAAAAAAACTCTATAATCTTGGCAATGGAGAAGTGCAGCATTAACCATCTAGTTATAAGTAGTGAAGGTTTAGTTCTCGAGAATATCCTTCCTGATAATACATGTCGACCCCGCAATAAATCTTTCCATCCTCATTTGCTCAGTATGAGCATCCTCCCTAGTGAAGTACGAGAGGGCAGTGAACTCCTCCTCGTACTCGGCAATAGTATACCCCTCCTGTCTTCTCAAACTGCATGGCTAGGGAAATTTATTTCCCCCAAATCTCTGCCAGAACTGACTAATGATGAGGTTGAACTTCTCCTCCACAATTGTGATCACCTCCCACCACTAAAGAGCGCCCCCACCAACCTGAATGAAGCTAACATCTGCTTCTGAACTGGTGTGTACTCCATCATTCTCAAGTGTCTCTCGATGTCTTTCTTCCAATGACTAGCAACTAATATATCAGACCCTCCTATAAACTCTGGAGTCTAGCCCTTAATAAAGGCCTCCCTTGCTCAGTCCCATGTGTAGCCTGATTCCTATGCTGAAATAGCCACTTGCTGTGGTGGTGGATACTGAGGTGCCTATAGTGGTAGAAAATACTGAAGCATAGCTTTCGTCATCATAGATACCGCCTGAGACACAATAGTGTTTATCTTAGCGTGGCTGATTAACTGTGGGACTTGTGGAGCCTATGGGCTCGGTGGTGCCTGATGATACTAGAAATGGTATCACCAAGTTATATATATACAGAGCTAAAACAGGTATACAACAATGGCAATAATCACACAGCAAACTATCAAAGAAGGGGATGAGGTGAACAACACATGAACACATGAATTCCACTAGTATCCACTGTGTATGTGCATGTGTGTGTGAAAACTCCACTAGTATATATGTCTCAAATGGCATGATTACAACATAGTCTCTCTCTCTCTCTCCCTCTCTATCTCTCTCATGTATACAATTGAGTAAAGTTTAGCTAGGGTTTGAATTAATCAGTTCTCTACAATAAAGAAGATGAAGGGTTCATACAGTGCCTAGGGGGTGTAATACACACCTCCTAAGCATATTGAAGGTGTGCGCAGGTGAGGGCTTCCACTCAGGAAGAGACAACTATCCATGCATGAGTATATAATGATGATGAATTCCCCCCTCATGTGAGGAGAACAATTTTGGTTATAACTGAATTGCTCACGTGGAAATCATCACCTGGGTACGTTCTATTGCTCGTACACTCATGTTATCATCTTCATATGTCTCGGCCATAGCCGAGTATGAGGTTGTTGATAGAGCGATTAACCTTACACGTGAAACCAGCAAGTGTGGTTTCGGCCTGAGGAAATCAGGCTGAGGTTGTCTAAGATGTCTAACCCTTGTTGTCGACCGAACGATATGGTGAGATATGTTCTTTGTTTCTCTAACTCCTTCTTGGGGTCTCAGCCTATTGAATGGTCGAGGTTGCATATATGAGGCCGACCTTGTCTTGGGTGAGTCCTGGGGGTGACCCGTGAGTTGATTAACTCTCTCGATTATTTGGAGTGATATGGTCTCATCCTGGTGCAAGGTTATATTTGGGCATATCAATCACCCCTAGCCCTCAGTCATCTATGTGAATATGTGGTTGGGGATATGAGTCGGCATTGTCTCTTGATGAGATGTCTTTAAGGCATCGACTGAATACATGTTAATTGTGTAGGAGGGTGACATATGTCACAGTTTAGGTTGGGTAGTGTTTTTCCCAAAGTCTGGTTGGGCAACTAAGCGCTTCGTACTTTGAGCCTCAAATGATGACATGTATTGGGAAACGTGTTTAATAATTAACCTGGTATTTAAACCTCCTAGAATATTTTTCTCTCCTTCATTCATACATATTACCTCCCATTGCTCTCTCTCTAACCCTACGTATCTTCTGCAACTTCTACCTACTTCCGTCCCTTTCTCCGATAGTCAATCCTCACCAGGTATCCATTCTCACTTTCTTTCCAATTTGTTTGCTAGTTTCTTTGAGTTAGGCTGTTTGTTGCTTTTTTGGCGAGGGTTAGAGTTTTTCGATGAGGGTTAGGGTATATTTGGACCCATTTGGTCTTTCCCTAGGATACCTCTAGGTGGCTGGTATAGACTGTTGCCAAGTTGGATAGGTTTTTTAGGCTTTTTCGACGTTCTGAACTTTTTTTTGGTGGCCTACGGTCATCTTCTCCGACCAGCTTCAAGGCTATTTTTCTCAAAGTTCTTGCCTGAAAACCTTTCAGCTTCCTGTTAGATCTTTAGTCAACCTTAGTCAATATTGTAAACTGTTTATATCCTTTTCAAAGTTTTTTACTCAAGTCAAACCTCGTCCTTTGATGTTAAGACATCTTTGTAAGTTAGCCGAGGAATTGCCCACTGTCAGAGATAAGTGCTTCGAACATATTAGGAGGATAGAGTCTGAAGAGGCCAAGAGGTGTAAGGCCGACAAGTTCCCCCTTCGTCCTATTTATCCTCCCCTCTTTGTTGCCATCTACCCTCAAGCCTCTGAGCCCTGCGATCCCCCAGTTGCCGAACCAAGTGATCCCATGTCTAGTCCTCCTCATTTCTAAATGACCCTATGTCAACATCTGAGGCGACTGAGAATGGGGATTCATTTGAGGAGTCTATGTACTATTCTTCATCCCGTTCTAAGGTGTCTAATGTAGGCTAGGCCACTTCTGGTGTCTCTTCATCGCAGAGAGCTAAAACTTTAAATAAATCTGACTCTGTTCAGATTCTTGAGCCTAATGTGGTAATTCCACCCCATGTGGATGCAATTCCCCTGACAGCTACAACTAGGGGCAAGTTTGCAGAAAGGTTCCCAAGTGGTTCCCCAGGTAATCCACATACCCAAAATGATCCTTAATCTGAATCTCAAGATAGTAGTTGTGAGGAGAGTGAGGTTGATACAATAATGGCTGAGGAGTATGATAGCACAGTGTCTAAGGCTGACCTCTTGGTTTGGAGACACTTATATGGTATAAGTTCCTCCATTTCCATGAGGAAATATGAAAAGGATGAGAGATCATTTCATGGTCGAGGGGGCAAAATTTGTGTCTATGAGCAAATGTTTGAGCTCGATTTTTGGCTTCCCATCCATCCTACAATTCGTGCCATTTTGGCCCATCTCAGGCTTTCACCCAGTCAACTTTCTCCGAATGCTTGGAGCTTCATCCTTATCTTTTTCATACTTTGGATGATAGTTCACCAAGCTGACATTCCACTAAACATTTTCCTTGCCTGTTATACACCATCATCCCCAAAGACCCAACCTGGCTACTATCACCTTGTAGCCAGGAAATCTGAGAACAAACTTCTGCTAGCTACCCAAACTTCCAACCACAACTTGAAGCCTCGCTATTTTTTTATTTTTATGGCATGGGAGTTCGTTCCCACCCAAGCTTGTGGGACCTTTGAACCTAGGACCCCTCTAAAGTGGGGCAAGGTCTCAGCGTCGTCTAAATTAGACCCATATTTGAACCCTGAGGCTTATGAGAAGGTCAATAAGATCCGGGGATATGGTGAGAAAGGTCGTCTAGCTAATTTTGAGCATCTGATGACTCCATACTACCTAGCTTAGATAGGTCAAGATATTGTCCCCTTGGATGAGTTGTGTAAGTACTAAACTTTGTCAAGTGTAGCTTCGTATTTCTTAGACATTTGTCACCAACTTCCCATTTATATCATTTGTAGGTTATCTAGAAGGAATTTCCAATACTCTTTAGGAAATTATGTCTCCAAACTTAAGAAAGTTTGCAGACAAGCGTGGGCAGAGGAATAAATCCCCTAATCCTTCAGCAACCTAAAAGTCATCTGCAGGCGACCCCAGCTGAGTTGATGAAGCTAGGAAAAATAAGAGGACCCGAGTTGATGACACTACCACAACTCGTCCTTCGAAGCATTGTCATCAGGACCAAGCCACTCCTATCTCATCTAAAGACATGCTTACTGCCAAGCTATTGGAGCTAAAGATTGTCAATGACAGCGTCATAGGCCATAGTTAATAGTCCATTGACGCCATCGATTGTATTATGTCTGAAGCTGATAAGCGCTTCCTTTAGTTGATGGATATTGCGTTGCTAACTGATTTTTCCATCCACATAGCTATTTAGGTATATTTTATGATTTTTCAAAGTGATATGTCGTCTTTAATAAAAAACTTCGAACTAACTTGTCTCCTCATATTTTACAGGGTATAGTCTCCTTGCATAGGATGGGAGACTGGATCAGCAAGAGGATGCTCCTGATTTAAAAAGGAAGAAATTTTGTCAACACGGAGAGTAAACTCCGAGCTCATCTGCAGACTACCAACTCGGCTTTGCAAGAGGCCAATGCCAAAATTGACAATCTGACTACGAGTCATGCCAACACCTTGAAGACTCTATCCGAGGAAAGGAAATATGATATTGATGTTGCTCTTAAGGCTGCTAGGGAACAAGCTATAGCTGAATTAAAAGACTCTAAAGAATTTTTCGAGCTTGGCTTTAAGTATCTTGAGAGGGGCCTCAAAATTATCGGTCGATGGGTTGTCCTCAAGCACACTAAGACTAGGGATCTTTCCCCTGATGACTTCTCAGATCTCAACTTCAGTGATACACCCTTGCAGACAGTCTTGGCTGAAGTTGAGGATCCTACTTCTATCATAGATACTAACATCCCTAAAATCACAAAGACGAATGAGAACACGGCAGGCCTTGGTCTTGGTGATGATGGTGCTGAGATAACAAACTCTGAGACTAAGGGGGAGACTCAAGTAGCTGGTGACAGGTCTGCCCCAGCCAGCGGTGACGGCATTGTACATCTTTGACTTTGAGAAGTTTTTATGTAGCCCATTTTATCTTCTTTATTGTTGTGATCTTACTAATTCTATAATGCTAATGGAATTTGGAGTTTGAATGGAATTTGAACTTTCACTTATTCTGTGCTTGCTTGCTTAATGTTCTCAAGTCTTATCTCTGCTTTCATCAACTTTTTTTATGCTTGCTTGGTGTGAACCATAATTTGTAATTTCTACGTCTCTGAACAATAGATTGATGAACCAAACCTCTCTCATTACTTTTGAGAGTGTATGGATGAGTGTCATATCATCCATGTACTGTCATATATAGCCGAGTGAGTTAATCCACCAAACTAATGAAGTTAAATAATAAACCACAATTAAGTGATTTTTAATTTTCATTCACCAAATCATGGTGTTGTATCATAAGTCATCTCTCGTCATTTTTGACAGTCTATGGATGAGTGTCGTCTCGTCCATCCACTATCATCTTCGGTCGAGAGATTTAATCTACCCAACTAATGATGTTTAATAATAAACCATAATTAAATGATTTTTAATTTGAATTCACCAAATCATGCACTATCGTCTTCGGCATAGAAATTTAATCCACCAAACTAATTATGTTTAATAATGAATGTATTTTGATGTTACTGACAACCTATGGACGAGTTTGATCCATCTACGCTGTCATATCATCGAAAGATACGTAAGCTGACTTCACCAAGGATGATGTTTTGTACCTTAAGGCAGGTTGAGGCATACGAACAACAATCAATCAAATAAATAGAAAACATATGAGAGAACACACTGATATTTTCATTGAATTTCATCCATCTGAGTCTCATACAAATGTAGTATAATGAAACTGAAAGAAAACTAACACAGTTGAAATCTTACTAGTAATACTTTTTGAGGTGGTCGGCCTTCCATGGGTTTGATAAGGGTTCTCCTTCTAGATTCTACAATCGATATATCCTTGTCACCGCCTCTTCAACTACTCTGTACAAGCCATTCCAATTTAGATGGAGCTTAATAGGCTTTTGTTAGGTCTCCTACTTTCATTGGTCGAGTCTTAACTCTTTAATTGTAGAACCTAGTTGTTCTTTACTAGTAGGAAGCTTGCCTAACCTAATAATATTCTCTTTTTTCTTCTATAAGATCCAAATCAAGCCTCCTCTCCCCACTTCTCTTTTGAGGGTCATAGGTCTGAACCCTATGAGTAGGCAAACCTAGCTCTATTGGCGCAACTGCCTCTAAGCCATAAGCAATCATAAATGGGTTCTCCCCGGTAGGAGTCCTCTCCATTGTCTTGTAGTCCCATAGGACAGGATACACTTCTTCTATCCATCTCCCCTTTGCATCCTCTAACTTCTTTTTTATTCTATCAAGAATCGTTCTGTTTGTTGCTTTTGTTTGCCCATTAGCTTGGGGTCGGCCAGGAGAGGAGAAGAATTATTTGATGCCGACCCTTTTGCAGTATTTTTCTAGGAAGACGTTCTTAAATTGTGTTCCATTATCATAAAATCTGGGTGTTGGGTAGTCCGTACCTGTAGATAATATTTTTTCAGATAAACTGGAAGTTCTTATGGTCCGTAAGTAATCATCAGCTCAGCCTCCACCCACTTTGAAAAGTAATATATCGCCACGATCAGATAACGATAATTTTTTACACCTATAGGCAAAGGTCCTACCAAATCAATTCCCCATACTGCAAATGGCCAATGAGAAGTAATAGAAGTCAGAGGTTGATGAGGCTAGTGAGGGATGGTAGAAAATCTCTGATACTTGTTGTACTTATTGACATATGCTACAGCATCCTTGGCCAAGTTTGGACACCAATACCCCTGGGTAATAATCCTATTAGCTAAAGATCTTCCCCAAATGTGACTGGAGCAGGAACCTTCATGCACGTCCTTTAGGATATACGCTACCTCTGATGGATGGACACACCTGGGCAGAGGAAGTAGAAACCCTTTCACGTATAAAGTGTCTCCTATGATGGAGAACTTAATATATTTATATCTCAACTTCCATTTCTCATTCTTTAATTCTGGAAACTCCCCATCCTTTAGATTCAAACAAAACTCTGGAGCACTGTCTTCCTGATGAGTGCATCAATCAAGGAGGTTCCCATGTTTAGATTCAAACAAAACTCTGGAGCACTGTCTTCCTCCTCAATGGTCGACTGGTGTAAGATTTCTACCGGCACCGTCCTTCTTATCTTTGTTCTTGTAGCTGAGGCCAGCCTTGCAAGGGCGTCATCTCGACCATTGTCCAACTGTGGTTTCCTATTTAGCTTCGCTTCAGCAAACAACTTAAATGATGTCTTAACCTTTTCTCGGTACTTTTCCATTATTCCATATTTAGCGCCATACACACCCAAAATTTAGTTGGAGACCAACCTGGAATCACTATGTATAAGGAGTTGGCCAAAATTCAGTGCTCGGTCAAGGGAGAGACCTGCTAGGAGAGCCTCATTCTCAGATTTTTCATTTGAAGCTTTAAAGTTAAACCTCAGTGCGTACACAATATCGGTTCCATCTGGGGCCGATACTATCAATCTTTCACCACTTCCACTCTCATATAAAGACCCGTCAACAAAGAGACTCCACACAGTACCATTTAGTGAAAAACTTCCCTCTTCTGGGGTTCCATTCTTAAAAATATACTTTTCCTCCTCATTCTTAGATATTTTTATTTTTGCTGAACTTGTCACGGCCTGGGCCGGTGGAGGGCATCCTCTCCTTTCTTGCTCATAAGTAGCCTCAACATATTTGGTGTCAGCCTCATCCCAAGTGAATTCAACCACAAATTCCACTAGGGCTTTCCCTTTGATGGTCGTTCTTAGCTGATAGATGATGTTGAACTCTCCTAATTCCATTGCCCAAGCCATCAGTCTTCCTGAATTGTTAGTCTTATGAATTACTTATTTGAGGGGTGAGTCTGTGAGGACCACCATGGTATGTACCTGAAAGTAAGGCTTCATCTTCCTCGAGGTATGGATCAATGCGTAGGCTAACTTTTCCATCTTGGGGTACCTCTGCTCAACCCCTTCGAGTGCCTTACTATTAAAATATACTAGTTTTTTAACTCCATCATCTTATCTTACAAGGGCGGTGCTGATAGACGACTCAGATACTGCCAAATAAAGATACATTTTCTCCCCCTGAACTGGTCTAGATAATAGGAGTGGGGATAAAAGGTAGGACTTCAAATCCTTAAAGGACATATCAAACTCTTCATTCCACTTAAAATATTTTCTTAATACTCGAAAGAAAAGAAGACATTTATCAATGGCTCTAGAGACAAACCTGTTTGGCGTAGCCACTCTTCCGGTGAGTTTCTGCACATTCTTTATTGTTGTAGAAGTCTTCATCTCCAATAAGGACTTGATCTTCTCAGGGTTGGCTTCGATTCCTCTTTGATTTACAATAAACCCCCAAAATATACCTGCTCTAACGTCGAAGACACACTTGGCTAGTTTTATCTTCATCTGGTACTTGTCCATCGTGTCAAATGTGCTCCCAAGGTCGGCCACGTGTGTGTCTTCCTCAAGTCTCTTAGTTATTATATCATCTACGTACACTTCCATTGTCTTCCCAATCTAGTCCTCAAACATATTTTTTACTAACCTATGATGTCGCCCACGCATTATTCAACCCGAAGGGCATGACCTTGTAGCAATAAGTCCCCTTAGTGGTAATAAAGGTTGCCTTCTCTTCATCGGCCGGGTCCAAGAATATCTGGTTGTAGCTTGAGTATGCATCCATGAAGCTCATCAATTCATGGCCGTCTGTTGCGTCAACCATTTGATCGATCCTGGTCAAAGGGAAGTTGTCTTTTGGGCATGCTTTATTCAAATTCCTGAAGTCAACACACATCCTCCACTCGCCATTGGCCTTTGTGGCCATCCCGATCGACGCGTTGTTCGTTCTTGGGGGGAAGGAGAAAGAGGATCCCTCGGGGAAGAAACTGCATCGCGATTACACACCCTTCTCTTCGAAAAGGGATCTTCGTCCGTCGTCGGTGTGGGGTGAATGAAAAGAGATAGCGTCTTCAGTCTATTTTGCTCAAAACAGGCAAAAGAATATATTGCCACTTAGATAGAGCGACATCAAGGACAAACTGATACATGCGAAACCAATAGATTGGAGGTCTCGGGGATAAGTTATGGAATGGTAAGGTGTTAGGCACCCATCCCTCCCTTTCGGTCTCTCATGAGGAAATGTTAATATTTTCCTTTATCCCCGTGAAGTGTGTGCATGTGTTTATATAATGGTGATTGGAATCGTTCAACCCATACCATGGAAAAGATAGGGTGAGGTCATCCATAAGAATATTCCCAAAGTAATAACAAATGTATAAGATACAGTATGAGCATTCATCGAGATATTGATCGTTATGGGGAAATGATAATATATGTGGGATGAAGAGCGAACAACCATATTATATGTATAAGTATGATAAAAAAGAGGGATTTGAGAAATTTGGAAAAATAGGAGAAGTTGGAAAATTGAAAATTTGGACTCAAGTCACGGATTTTAATCCGAGATGCCTACGTAGCCTATAAAGGCATCAAAGTCCACACAGTTCGAATGTAGAACAGGGGTGGGGTTTATCCCATAGATTCGAACGAAATTTTATTAGGTGTGTGTGTAGAAAAATGTGTTTCTAGTTTTGGAAAAAAGTTTGGTGGATAATTCCATTCGGAATTTACGGGTGTAACCCTCTTTTATTTGTTTTTGGGTATTTTATGAAAATAGAGTATGTGCAATATACTAATAAAAGTGTATATGTTAATATGTATGAACTGGAATGAAACTAGATTATGAATCTAAAGTAATTTATGCAAAAAAATAGATTTGAAAGAGAGAGAGAAGGAATTGGACCTTGAGCTTGGATCTTGGATGAAAGCCTTTGAATGTTGATGGATGTTGATGAGAGAGAGGGATATTTTCCAAATTGGGTGTGAAAAGGATGGGTATTTAGGCTTGAAAGAGATTTCTCATATGGAAATTCGCTGACTTCAAGAGAATGTTGTTGAGATCACTGATGCTGATGGGTTTTTGGTGTCTCTTAGGAATGAGGTCATGGCCCTTATTTATAGGGAAAAAGGGGTTGTCGGTCGGCAGGTCACCCTTGACACTGTGGGTTCAGGACCTGCTAATTGGCAGTCCCGTGCGGACTTTTTTGGAAAAATGACTATAGAGAACAAACTGTTGATCCAAATCGTGCCCGGTGCATATCATTAGAAAGGTATTTTAGAGGCCTTCAAGAATACTTAGACCACTCCCTGAGTCCGGGAGTTGACTTTGGGTGAAATATGTCCCAAAAGTGCACATCGGTCCTTTAGACGAGAGATCGTCGAATACAAATGGATCATTCATCCTCATGGTAAGTCAGAATCGTTCACGGGATGGACCATTGGAAAGGTTAGGAGATGTAATTAGACATTCCAAAGAGTTTTTCTCTATTTGGAAAGTTAACCTTGGTCAACTGGGGCCCGAAAGAGCCCGGTGACCTCTCAGAGTAAAATGACTTGTTCGTCCGCACTATAGGTCAGAATCGTGCATGGGGAAGATTATTAGATAGGGAATTAAGTTCCCTTTAGAGATTCATTGAGTATCATTTGAGTTGAATAGTTGACTTTGGTCAAATAGAGTTCGAGAGCGCCCGATGGCCTCCGGATCGATTTTTAAGGGAAAACTGATCGTTCGTCCGAAAGGTTATGCTTCTTTATGCATGGGGCCAACCGTTGGAAAGGGTGTTTAGTTCCATTAAAATATTTAAAGATCCTTTGCTCTAACAGTGGATTTGATTGGGGTCAATTAGGGGCTCGAGAGCGCCTAATGGCCTCTAAATCAGTTTTTGGTAGTGAAAAGGTTCGTTCATCTGAACCATTATGCCGATTCGTTAACGGAGTGGACTATTGGATAGGGGCTTCATAGCCCTTTAATGATTCAAAGAATTCTCTCTCTGATAAAATAGTTAACAGGAGTCAAATGGGGCCAGGGACGCCCGATGATCTCTAGATCGGTACTCGAAGTGTGACCTAGGTTTGCGGTGGAAGGGGGAAGTGCTAGGAGTCTCAGGAGATACTTAAGGGGTCCTAGAATATGGTTCCTATAGAACCCCTCGATGGGTGATCTTGGAACAAGTGATGGTTGTCAAATAGACATCACATGATGGAAGGAGGTCAGTTCTGCAGACTTAAGGGATATGGATGATCGCTTCGGAGGGTCGAGGTCAATTCTGACCTAAAAGGAGGTGACGACCAAGGATCGAGGTCAATTATGACCTAAAAGAGGTGACGATAGAGGTCAATTTTGACCTAACTAAGGTGAATTTCCAAGCCCGATATCAATTGTGACCTAAGAGAGGTGTTGATCGAGGACCGAGGTCAATTCTGCCCTAACTAAGGTGAAGATCCAAGACCGAGGTCAATTTTTACCTAAAAGAGGTGACAACTGAGGCTGAGGTCAATTATGACCTAAAAGAGGTGATGACCTAGGACCGAGGTCAATTCTGACCTAACTAAGGCAACGATCCAAGGCCGAGGTTAATTCTGATCTAAGAGAGGTGACAATCGAGGACCAAGGTCAATTCTGACCCAACTAAGATGACGAACCAAGATCGAGGTTAATTATCACCTAAAAGAAATAATGACAGGGGACTGAGGTCAATTCTAACCTAAGGTGACGATCCAAGACCTAGGTTAATTCTGACCTAAAAGAGGTGACAACTTAGGATCGAGGTCAATTCTGACCCAACTAAGGTGATGATCCAAGGCTGAGGTCAATTCTGACCTAAAAGAGGTGACGATCGAGGATCGAGGTCAATTCTGACCTAATTAAGGTAATGATCCAAGACCGAGGGACGATCGAGGATCGAGGTTAATTCTGACCTAACTAAGGTGATAATATAAGATCGAGGTCAATTCTAACCTAAGAGAGGTGAAGACCGAGGACCGAGGTCAATTTTGACCCAACAAAGGTGACAATCCAAGATCAAGGTTAATTATGACCTAAGAGAGGTGATGATCAAGGATCGGGGTCAATTCTGACCTAACTAAGATTACAATCCAAGATCGAGGTCAATTCTAACCTAAGAAAGGTGACGACCGAGGATCGAGGTCAATTCTGACCTAACTAAGGTAACGATCTAAGTACGAGATCAATTTTCACCTAAGAGAAGTGACGACCGAGGATCGAGGTCAATTCTGACCTAACTAAGGTGACGATCTAAGATTGAGATCAATTCTAACCTAAGAGAGGTGACGATCGAGGATCGAGATCAATATTGACCCAAATAAGGTGACGATCCAAGGCCGAGGTCAATTCTAACCTAAGAGAGGTGACAACTAAAAGTCGTGGTAAATTCTGACCTAACTAAGGTGACGATCCAAGACTGAGGTCAATTCTGACCTAAGAGAGGAGACGACCAAGGACCGAGTTTAATTCTGAGCTAACTAAGGTAATGATCTAAGATCGAGGTCAATTCTGACCTAAGAAAGGGTACGACAGAGGATCGAGGTCAATTCTTACCTAACTAAGGTGACGATCCAAGACCAAGGTCAATTTTAACTTAAGAGAGGTGAAAAATGAGGATCGAGGTCAATTTTGACCTAACTAAGGTGGAGATCTAAGACTGAGATCAATTCTGACCTAAAAGAGGTGACGAATGAGGACCGAGGTCAATTCTGACCCAACTAAGGTGATGATCTAAGACTGCAGTGAATTCTGACCTAAAGGAGGTGACGGCCGAGGACCAACGTCAATTCTGACCTAACTAAGGTGACGATCCAAGACCGAGGTCAATTCTGACTTAAAAGAATTGACAATCGAGGACCAAGGTCTAATTTGACCTAACTAAAGTGACGATCCAAGACCGAGGTCAATTCTAACCTAAGAGAGGTGACGATTGAGGATCGAGGTCAATTATGACCTGACTAAGGTGATGATCCAAGATCCGGGTCCATTCTAACCTAAAAGAGGTGAAGACCGTGAACCGAGGTCAATCCTAACCTAACTAAGGTGACGATCAAAGGTCGTGGTCAATTCTGACTTAAAAGAGGTGACGACCAAGGATCGAGGTCAATTATGACCTAACTAAGGTGACGATCCATGACCGAGGTCAATTCTGACCTAAGAGAGGTGATGATCGAGGTCAATTCTGACCTAACTAAGGTGAAGATCCAAGATCGTGGTCAATTCTGACCTAAAAGAGTTTATAACCAAGGATCGAGGTTAATTCTAACCTAAAAGTGGTGAGGATCCAAGATTGTTGTCAATTTTTACCTAAGAGAGGTGACGATCGAGGGCCGAGGTCAATTCTGACCCAACTAAGGTGACGATTCAAGACCGAGGTCAATTCTGACCTAAAAGAGGTCACAACCGAGGACCGAGGTCAATTCTGACCTAACTAAGCTAACGATCCAAGATCGAGGTCAATTGTAACCTAAAAGAGGTGTAATTTTCCTTTGGGAAATTTAGAGATTCCATTGGGGATGAGGATTGGATTTTAGGATCTGCTGGGGAATAGTGAATGATCCGGGGATTTTATAGCCGGGGAAATTTTGGAGCGTCCTTTGGAAACATTGCTTGGGATAATGGTTCTCCGGAATTCCACTGGGAGTGTAAAAAATATTTTCCTTGGTGAGTAAGGTGCTAGAACGGATTTGGCAATTTTAGGAATTTTTTGGGATTTTTTTGTTTTTTTTATTTTTTATACAAGATTTTAAGGGGTGTACCGACCGGCATAGGTGTGGGTGTTCCAATTAGCATTGGCATGGACTTTTGGAATACCTCGAGCAGGTGAAAGGCTCAGTGTCGATTGGTGGGTGGAGGGGGCTGCTAATCGGCATGACCCTTAGCCTCCTATAAAAAGGGGGTGACTTATCCTCATTTTGCACAGCTTTCGGACTTCTTTTCTTCTACTATAAACCTCTGTAAATCGTCTTAACGTCCAAAATGGCTGACTTCTCAAGCAATGCAACCCATATGGCATGGCTCAATGCCGATGACTAGGCAGGGTTGAAGTGGACGGCTAGGATGCCCCTTGCATTTGGTAGCGAGAATTCTTTTAACTCGTTTGAGCATGTGGAGGATGATCAGACTCTTCTGCGTGAGCCTTCGCGTCATCGATCTTCAAGGGTGGTGAACCCTGGTGGTTATCTAAGTCTTACATGACTCTCGGTATTCCTTTTTCATTTCTTGACGAGATTGATTTATTTCCTGAATCTGACAAGGATTTTCTTCATTTCTTGACAGTCTGATGTCTCCATATCGACTATTCATACCCGTGGTACGATAGGGCTGAAGGATGTTTGGTAGCACCTTCCTACTATGGTGCGCTAGATGGTGTCCTCTACGGGTTTTGGGAGGCTAGCATCAACATTGGATGAGACGCCCCACTCCACTGCGGTTCCATGTGCTTTGGGAGAGAGGTGGTGGGACACTACCCACACCTTCCATTTTTTCTTCGGGGAGATGACGGTGACTACCATTGATGTTCATCCATTGTTGGGGCTGGACTATGAGGGTGCCCATATTGGGGTGGACAGGACACTGCGAGTGACGTCGGAGGTGGTGACGGTAGCTTTAGGTGACGTGGAGAGGGTGGTTTTTGGGGATTCCCTCCACTTGTCTTCTTTGAGGGAGATTTTGCTGAGGAGAAGGGTTGACGAGAACGATGGGCATCAGGTGCGCCAGATGGCCCATTTGTTTATCTTGTTAGTGTTGGGAGGTTTTCTGGTGGCAACGAGTGGCAATGTCGTTCACTTATGGTTTCTGCCATTTCTGAGGGTGCTTTCGAACATCCACTTCTATGACTAGGGGAGCCTAACTTTGGTTACGTTTACTATTCTTTGAACGCATTCATTCGGCGCTGTCAGTCAACTTTTACTGGGGCAACATATCTTCTGGAGGTATTCTTTATTTTGTGCATTTTTCTTTATGCCTTCGCATTTTGCATTCACTTCCTTTTGATTTCTTGAATGTTGATCCTTGTTCTTTGCAGACGTGGTTCTATGGGGTGATTGGGTTGAACACCCAACTAATATCTTTGAAGGATGACTCCATTGGGAACGTTTTTTGGATGTTCCAATGGAGGAGGTCTAATCGACAATCGAAGAAGGACCTTTTTCTAGAGGCAGTGCGTCAGCTCTTGAATGGCCTGACGAGTGAGCGCGTAAGCATTTTTTGTCCGTGAGACTATTCTTTTCCTTTTATACCATTTTATTGACACTGATCTTTCTCTTTTGTTGGGGATTTGCAGGTGACCTTTTATCCTTGAGGGGTGTCTATTCAGCACACTGGGATACCTGGGGGACATGCGCAAATGCGGAGCCTGCTGGTGCATGAGTTCGGCTACTCCTGGAATCTTGGGGAGAGGGTAGTCCGTCAGATTATGGAGGATGAGGTTTCGGTGCCATCGGTGAGGCCCCCTATGCTCATGAGGTGCGTGCGGGAGATGTCTGATGATGCCCGGGTGGCTACGGTGATGGGAGAGCCATACTGCCTGAATACTGACATAGAGGTGATGTATGATTATATGGACTTCGTCACGAGTTGGTTAATTCCACTTAGCAATTATGATGTTATGCCTCTCCCCAGTGTAGGCTCGAGTTAGCAGGTGGGGTCTTCTCATAGTGCAGGTGGTGAGACTATGTCAGCGGCGGCAACGACGAATTTAGGGCCTTCTTTCGAGTGGTTGCATTCCCCTAGTTACAACCTTCGACTAGCTGATGGGGGTCCATACGTCGACGGCATCGCCCACATGCAATGGACCCGGAGGAGGAGGTATTTCGGCCTACGATAAGTCATTTTTTATTTTCTTGATTTCTTTCTCTCTACTTCATGCTTGACTAATTTCAATTAATCCTTGCAGCATATCAGTGTTTCGACCACCTGGCTGAAGGACATCAGGGACTGGATATCTTTGGCGACTCCTCATAGTCGTGAGGCAGTTTCGATTCCTTTTTACTTGTTGCGGTCTGCCTCATCTGGGGAAGGATCGATCTCTGGCAGTGGGGGTACATCATCTCGTCCTAAGGGGAAGAAGGCATGCCGTAGGGATGGGGGATCCTAGAGAGAGAGAGAGAGAAGAAAGAGAAGAAAGAGAGAGAGAGAGATTGGGTTCGGGCTGAGTCCCAATGTTTTTTCTATTTTTCCGGCAAAGTGTTAATGTAACACAACAAAATATATGTAAATGAAGAATGAATTTTTTTTTGTTAATTTTCTTGTTTAGTGATTAATGCACATGCTCTTTTTCACGTTTCTGCAGAGACCGTAAAAATAATTTTGGAAGATTGATTTACGAAGGATTTTATTTAAAATGAGATTAAGAAAAGCATAAGTATAAAGTAAATTCAGAATTTCCTTAAGATAAAAATTATTTTTGTTGAGATTTTTATTTTGACAAAAGAGGAAAAAGGGAAGTTTCCCAAAATAGGGGGTTGCAGATCGGCATGACTCCTGTCCTGCCTATCGGCATATCAGTCCAGTCCAATCAATCCAAGGCTTTGATTGCACTTTCTTCAATTGCTTGGTACTTGGTGGGGCAATTTTTACTCCAATTTTTGTAGGGTTCCTTGTCTTGGCTTGAGAGTTTCCAAGTATAAAAAGGGGGTGTGGATGGGGCTTTCTCCCTCACACTTTCACTTTATTTCTTTTCTACATTCTTACTTTCTTACTATCTCTTAGTTTAGCAAGATGGGTCTCCCTGGTAGCCTTGAGTTTGCTAACTACCTTGAGGTCTTGGAAGCAAAGTGTTCTTACAATGTTGATTCTGACACTTTTCACATGCGATGAGTCTCTTTGTGGCACAACCGATCCATTGAGTGGAACATGCTGATGGTGACTGTCGAGTTTTGGTATCCCGAGGATCATGCCTTTCGCTTCATATTGGATGAGATTTATCCTACTTACAAGGAATTTTCTGCCATACTGGGGATAAATCCCAGCGTTGCCGCTGCTCTGCCTGAGTTTTCCCATTCTCCTAGGCAGTTGTTGGCTAGGCTTCTTCATATTTCGCCTTCGATGGCCAGGCCCTTAGTTACGGGGTAATGATTTCCGTCTCGGCGATGTTGCAGTCCATGCATTTGTAGGACGTGGGTTTTTCGTCATCCTAGGCATTATTTTAAAAGTTCTGTTGGTGACTGGGGAGACACTGCTAGACCCCAACTATATGCTATTGTGTCATGGATATCGTATCTTCGCAATCCCACGACGGTGATACTGGTGGAGAACTTGAATGGCCTGGATACTTGGCGGGAGTTTTGTTCTGACTTTCTGAGAGGGATCAATGTAATGTTGTTTATGTGGCTGTCAGAGAGGTTTCATATGGAGGTCCCACCTGAGTATCCTTTGTTAGTGGTGCCAAACTTCTTCTCACGCTATTTCATTAGTGTAGGCCTGGACGTTGAGAGTTGGGGGAACTGGTTTGTAGAGAATGGGGAACGAGGCTTATTCTGGTCTATGCCTTAGTGGGGGGAGTTGTTGCCCATTCTTAAACTTGGAGAGTACCAGTACGTTAGACTAGTTGGCCTCAGGCATACCTCTTTCTACCTTCCCTAGAGGCTGCTGCGCTAATATAGTTGGGAGAAAATTGCGCCACCACGGACACGAAACTTCTTTCCTGTGGAGGACCTAATAGAGCCTATGCACATAAGGCTTAGTTCTCTGTGGTAGAATCGTCGTTTGTCAACCCGTCCTTTTCAGTTTACTGGGCGAGTCTGACATCCCTCTGAGGCCTACATGAAGTGGTTATGGAAGAAGATAGTGGACAGGATGTTGGCTGTGGAGACTGGTCAAAGGTGGTTTGCCATATCTGACATCATGGAGGGGGGCGTTGTGGTCTATCCCAAGTTGATTCGGGCTTATCACTCCCTAGAGTGGCTGCGATACTCCATTCATATAGGGGAGGCTTGGGGAGTCCAGGATGCAGGTGATGATGGTGCTCGTTCCTTTGGCAGCCGTGGGTAGGGTTTTGTGAAGCATTTTGCAATAGGTGTAATTTTTATGTTTTGTGGAAATAATTGGAGTGATTTTCAGGAGTAGTGGGGCTTGTTATTATCTTGGTTTTTTGGCCAGGGAAGTCGTTTGACTCCTTACGCCGATGTAATCGTACAAAAATTTTAGATAATAAAATAAATAAGTTTTTAATCATCTAGTTGTGCCCTTTGGTGACTTTTTGCATTTTGAATTATCTATACCTATCGCTAAGGCATACATAATCCTTTTATTCATGTAAATGTTAAAATGAACTGTCATTCTCGGGGATCAGAAAAGAATAGTATTTTGTGAAAAAGAAGGGGGTGGGGCTCATATGAAGTGAATGAGCTGCCTATGTACCTCAGAGGGTTTTGAAAAATTTTGAAATTCATTTTTTTGAAATTTTTTAAAGGATTAGGCCCACGTAGTTCTGGGTAGGGGAAACGAAGAGAGATTTTTTTTGGAATATAAGGGAGATAAGAAGAGTCATAGCGCGCTGAGATTTCGAACTAGGGGTAGAATTTCTTGAGATGGTCCAGGTTGAATGGACACACCATTTCTTCCCCATAGAGGTCGGTGAGAACAACGGTGTCGCCCAACGGGATCTTCTTCATAATGTAGGGGCCGTTCCAATTGGGCTTAAATTTCCCTCTGGGGTCCCAAATGGGCTCTACTATTTCTCTGAGGGATAAGTCCCCCTCTCGGACACTGCGGTCCTTGACTCTCTTATTAAATGATTGCGTTATACGGTGATGGTACCCTTGTATGTGATATAGAGGTTTTAATATCCTTTCATCTAGAAGGGTCAGCTCGTTAAGATGTCTTTGGTACCAGTCTTCTTCGCTGACCTTGATTTCAAGATCCACATGTAGGAATGCCCAGTGAGAGTATTTCTAGATCCACATGTAGGAATGCTTCCATGCCATAGACTAGAGAGTAAGGGTAGCCTCAATAGAGGTTCGAACTGACGTGCGGTAGCCCCAGAGAGCGTAAGGGATCCTATCGGCCCAATCATAACAATTCTCGATCATCTTGTTAAGGATGGATTTGAGATTCTTATTGGTTGCTTCAACTTCTCTGTTGGCTTGAGGTTGGTATGGAGAGGATTTATGTCTCTGAATTCCATACTCGTCGACAACATTCGTAACCTCTGCCTCAAAATGTAACCCATTGTCTGATACTAGTTCGTGTGGGAACCCATATCGGCAGATGATGTTTTTCTTGATGAATTTGGCCACTTTCTTGGCATTTAAAATTGCGTATGGATCGGCTTTGACCCATTTGGTGAAGTAGTCAATAGTGACTAGGATGAAATCATGCCCATTGGATGCCTTCAGCATGACTTTCCCTATGATATCGATGCCCCGTGTGGAAAATGACCAGGGAGAAGTCATGTTGTACAGTACTCGAGGATGCAGATGCTGTAAGTTGGAGAACTATTGGCATTTGAGATATCTTTGAACGTAGGTTGTGCAGTCCTGTACCATGGTAGTCTAGTAGTATCCATGTAAGATGATCTTTTTGGCGAGCATATGGCCCTTCATATGGGGTTCGCATTCCCCGCTGTGGATTTTTTGTATCATTTCTTCAATGTCAGCCCCTGCGATGCAGTGTAAATGGGTTCCATCAAAGTTTCTCTTAAATAGTGTTTTATCAGTGACAATATACTGGGCGACCAATCTGCGAGGAGTTACTCATTCTTTCTTTTTGGCTCCTTGTTGATACCTACGGTGTCTAAGGAAGCGCTAAATATCATAGTACCAAAAGTCAGCTATTTTGGATTCTTCCTCTGTGCAGAGCTTGATGTGTTAGCATTGGGTTAGTTTATCTTATTTTTGGACAACTATGGGAGCTACGATTATTCCTTCGGGCATGTTAATCATGGAGGCTATGGTGGCAAGGGCATCATCTAGGTTGTTCTTTGCTCGGGGCAGGTAGTGGAAGGTGATTTCTTAGAATTAGGAAGCTAGTTCTTCAAGGTGCGCATGGAGGGGTAAGATTTTCTCATCCTTGACTTTCCATTTCCTGAGTACTTGACCGATGATGAGGGTTGAATCCCCATAGACATCGAGGTATCAAATTCCTTTCTTGAAGGAAACCTTGATGCCTACCGTGAACGCCTCGTATTCAGTTATGTTATTAGTGCAGTGGAAATACAATTTGATGGAAATGGGAGTGTGGGAGTCATCAGGGGCAATTAGGAGGATTCCAATGTCATATCCTTTTTATTGGCAGTGCCGTCAAAGAAAATTTTCCATCGAATATCTTCTTGGGAGGTGTAAAGGATATTCTCATCCGAGAATTCAAAAATCCAGACATCGACTTCTTCCATAGGGTAGTCAGCAAGGTAGTCAGAGATAGCTCTCCCTTTCATGGCTTTCTGTGTGACATAGGTGATATCAAACTCGGATAAAAGCATCAAACAACGGCCATTTGGTTGGATAGGGTGGGCTTATTGAGTAGGTATTTGATGGGATCCATTCGAGATATGAGTCTGTTGGGGAAGGTGAGCATGTAGTGCTATAACCTTTGGGTAACCCAGACAAGTGCGACATATACCTTTTCCAAGGCGGTGTAATTAACTTCGTAACCGGTCAATTTTCGGTTGGCATAGTATATGGATTTTTCTTTGTGTTTTTTTTCAAGGTATTGATCTAGAAAAGCCCTGACTGCAGTATCATTCACGGTTAGGTATATGAGTAAGGGAAGACTAGGTTGAAGTGGTATAAGCATCGAAGGTCGGGTTAGGTATTTCTTAATTCGTTCGAATGATTATTGGCAAGCTTCGTTCTAGACCTTGGTTGAATATTTTCGGAGGAGTTTGAAGATGGGTTCACAGATGGAAGTCAATTAGCTGATGAATCGACTGATGTACTGTAATTTCCCAAGGAATCCTTAGACTTTTTTCTCCGTTTAGGGAGGTGTCATCTCAAGTATGGCTTTCATCTTGGCAGGATCTTCTTCTATCCCTTTCTCACTGACCATGAATCCCAAGAGTTTCCATTTAGTAACGCCAAAGACACATTTTTGTGGGTTAAGCCGCATTTGGTACTATCGCAGTCATTCACAAAATTTACGAAGAGTGGGAACATGACCTTCTCTAGTCTTAGACCTGATAATCATGTCATCCACATAGACCTCGACTCCCTTGTGTATCGAATCATACAGAATGGTTGTGGAAGCCCCTGCATTTTTTAAACCAAATGGCATAACAGTATATCAAAAGGTTCCCCAAGGGGTGATGGATGCATTTTTTTCTTGATGATCAGGGTGCATCTCGATCTGGTTATATTCATAAAATTCATCAACGAATGACTTGAGAGCATGACTACTTGAGTTTTCCACAATCATATCGATGTTAGGTAGCGGGTAATCATCCTTTGGAGAGGCCTTGTTCAAGTGTCGATAATCGACACACATGCGTACCTTTCCTCCTAATTTTGGTACAGGTACGATATTGGCTAGCCATGTGGGATATTCAATCACACGAATGAAACCCACGTTAAGTTGTTTGATACTTCTTCTTTTAATTTGAGTGACCATTTGGTGGGGAGCTTTCGTAGTTTCTGTTTGACTGGTTTAAATTCTGGGAGAGTTGGAATCTCATATTGTGCTATCTCAGGTTAAATATTGGGAATATCATCGTAGGACCATGTGAATACATCCACAAACTGGTTCAGTAGCTCTTCGAGTTGTGTGCATTTGTGTCCATTAATGGTAGCCCCTATCCTAATCTCGCCCATTTGGCTACTAGAATCGAGATTAATAACAACATTTTCATCTTCATTAACTTGAACACGGTTATGTTGTTTGTTTTTAACCTTATTTAGATCAGTTAAGAGTTTTTCATTTGCAAAGTCATCATCATCAAGAGTTTGATTAGAATCAAGACAATTAATGTAAGGCACAACAAGATACTCAAAATCTTTTTTTATTTCATTGATAGGAAAAATAGCATTGAGAACCTCATCAAAAAAGGTCTCGATTCCATCAGAGTGAGAAAAACAACTACAGGGGAAATGGGGTAAACATGAAGGTTAGGTTGAATATCAGCATGTGGCACAGGTGCAGCATGCTAGTTGAGAAAAGGTGTATCAGCATCTTTGATGAGGTAGGATGTATCACATGATGTAGTCCCTGAGTGGATTATGCAGAGTGTCAGCCCCAGTATCTGCAAGTTGCAGAATCCACAGAGTCACTATCCTCATAATCCCTAATATTATCTATAGTATCCTCAGTGAGTGGTTACACATAGTGTTGGGAACTCTCGGCCCCTGAGTAGCTGTCTTGAAAAAAGATCTACATTCTTGGTTTTATCCTTTTGTCTATAGGGTCATACCAAGGTTCAAGGAAGCAGTAGAAGGGGAAATCTTCACCCTCTCTGATGAATCTTACATTTAGGGAATCTCTCGAGATGGTTCTGGTGCATTTTAACCTTCTCTTCAGTCAAGGCTGACCGATCAATCTAAGTTCTTCTTCTGATGGTTGATAGCCTAAGCCACAAGGAGGAAAGGCCTCCTTCAACATAATTGGTTTTATTATCCCTTGTTGTCTTTGTCCTAGCCCCAGTCCGGGAATGAAGTGCATATTCTTAACCATTTGGATTACATTGACATTTCCATGAGGATCATATTTTGAAAAAACCATGTCTTTAAAGTCGTCTCCTGCTGGGAGTGGTTTGACCTGGAAGCCTGATAACATTATATTGTTCACCCCGTGTTCTATCTTGATTACCTAATTACTAGTGCTTGCATTCTCTGTGTTGTCACTATCTCCCAAGATGGTGATAACTTATCCATTGGCAAAGAACCTCAATTTTTTATGAGGGGAATAAGACACCCCTTTGATTCTATGGAGCCATGGTCATTCAAGAAATAGATTAAAATAGGCTGGGATGTCAATGACTTGGATTTCAACAACATGATTTATAGGGACAGACCTTATTGCAAGCTTGATAGATCCCATTACTTCTTGGTGGGTGTTATCATAGGCACGCATGGCAACAGAGGTTGGAGCAAGGTCGCTCACTTTTATTCCCAAATAATTTAGAGTTCTTAGTGGGAACGCATTCAGAGATGATCCGCTATCGACGAGTGAGAGGGGACAGTTTTCCCCATAACTTCAACAGAGATATTGAGAGAATGATTATGGTTGGGACCATTCTTAGGGATTTCCTCTTCGGAGAAGGAGAGCATTCGAGTAGAGGTCAGGTATCCAACTAGATTAATTGCTTCTTTTGGTGTGGTTGAAAGAGGAGATGTGGGTCATGTGAGTAGCTTGATTAGGTCATTTCGGTGCAGTTGGGAAGACATGAAATGTCCCCATAGACTGATGTTAGCTTGAGTTTTCTTCAGTTAATCACGGACCTTACTTTCTTCAAGAGTCATTTCAGGCATAGGGAGATTCTCAACACCTTTCTCTTTATCACTTGCTGATGGATGTAAGTTCAGATTCTGGTAATGTTTCCCCGACCTGGTCATATGGTTCACGAATGAGGGGAAAATAGAAACCATGTTTCTTCATCGATGTCGGGTTGCTCGGCTACCTGGTTGATCTCTCCTGGCATCTCCTAGAATGATATCACTCCGCATAGGTTGGCTATTAGACTAGTCTTTCTTAAATTTGGCTCTTCATCTAAATCTTCAGAATCATCCCCCCATTCGACAGTAATGATATTGTCTTTCCATGTAAATTTAATACAGTTTACAACTTCTATAGCCTCTTCGTATAATTCCTCCCATTCGGAAGGGAAATACAAGACTGAGGGGACCAGGTGCCCTTGTAATTTCAAAGCATTGAGCAACTCGGGCATACTACAAATATCACCAGTCTGTCGAAAAAAATCTGTCATGATCTGGACCAGGTCATCTAGACTGAATTCGTTGGCTGCAAATACCCAGTTGTCTGACTCTCGAGCCCATTTTCGAGCTTCTAACAATAAATCACTAAATCTCTGACAGTCAATGATTATCTAGGAGGGCAATTTCATCCCAAACTCTAGGAGTTGGTTCATCACTTCTGATAATTCCATGTCTTTACCTCCAGAATGGGTGCGGACAGCGATGCAGGCTCTGGTGAGGAGTGATAAGGTTTTATCGACAAGGTTGGTAGGGTGTAAGAGGAAATATGGGCATGGTTGGAGAGGTTTAGGAGAGTATATGGGCATGATTGGTGATTTACATGGCATGATTTGGGTAGATGGGTCGAGTTCTGAGTTTTCTTCTAGGAAGATGGCGTATGTATGACTTGGGAGTGAATTATGGGTTTGGTTTAGGATTAGCTGGTGCGTAGATGATACCCTGGTCAATCAAGATTTGGATTATGTTTCAGAGATGGAAACATTGGTCAGTGGTATGGCCAGCAGTTTGGTGATAGTCATAATGGGCATCAGGTTTGAAATTCTTTTAAAGAGGATTTGTTAACGGAAGAGGGTCCAAGGGTTTTATTAGGTTTCAGTTCAAGAGAGCCTGGTAGACTTTGGAGAGGGGAGCGTGAAGCTCGGTATATTCTTTTCGGATTAGGTTTGGGTAACTTTTTGGTACCCATGAAGCGAAAGGTTGAGAGATATTATTGATAGTAGAGACTGCGGTACTAGTACACATTTCAAATTTCCTAGGAGCAAATTGTCTCGAGATTTTCTTCGGTTCAACTTCTATCTTAGCAACACCTTCTTCTATTTATACACCTGCTTCTCCAAGGGCTCAAAAGTGAGGGTAATACTTTCCTCTCATTATTTCTCGGACGTGGGCTAGGAAGTTTTTCTTCATAATACTAACTTGTTCTTCTTTGGAAAGCCGATTGGTCATGGTAGTTATTTTCTCTCTCCATATTTCTAAGAAGTTACAGACTGATTCCCTAGTATTTTGTTTGAGTAGCTCTAAGTTATGACGGGTAACCTCTAGCTCCAAGTTATACTTATACTATGATATGAACTCCCAGGAAACATCTTCCCAATTGTGGATTCTGAATTCTTCAAAGGATAGGAACCAACATAGGGGAGTCTATTAGAACATCTGAGCCATTATTTCTTCGAAAGACCCTAGGATATTCATGGCTCGGTGATATCTACAGAGACGAACGATCGGGGGTCCACTGCCTCCAAACTTCTCGATATTGGGAATCTTAAATTTTTCTGGTAACCTGGCTTTAGGATAGGGAGACATGTGGGTGTAGTCCATGTAATTCATAGAGATTATGACTTAGTTGAATTTATTGGTTAGCATCTTTAGACCTTCCTTAACCTTGTTTAGTTCTTCCTCTTTTGGATCAACAGTTACGATAAAGTTAGCCCCGATCTGAGCAAGGTTTGGAATAGGAAGATGGGTTGGCGGCAGCCCACTAGCAGGAGGAGCACGCGAAGCATGATTGTATTCTTTAGGGATCCAAACAGGTTTGGGTGCAGGCGGACCCATGGCGTTAGGGGAAATAAACTCATAATCTTTGGGGACAGGGACCCAATTTCTTTATATCTCATAAATCTCGATTTGAAGGTTGTCAATTTTAGCAGTGAGTTAAGCCTGAACCGTCAACAAATCTGGTTGTACATTCAGCACTTGATTCATATTCTCCATGGAAGGCGGGTGAGTCTCGAACTCGGAGGAAGCAAAGGGACTGACAAAAATTTTGGGCAGTTTGACTGAAGAACAAAGACAATAGGGAGCCAGACCGAGGGTATGTGATCGACCTGAGAAGTATAAAAATTAGAATTTATTTTCAAAAGAGAGAAAGGTAAATTCGTTATTTTTGGAAAAAAAATGAGGAAGATATTTTCGACATTTTTGGAAAAAATGAGAACGAAAAATGTTTTTGGTATTTTTTAATAAAAGAGGAAAAAAATGTTTTTGGGCGCTTTTTGGAAAAAAGAGAGGAAAAGACTAGAGACAGGTCTCAGCATAAGTATTATATTTATTAGGTTCTCACTTGTATTAAATTCTCCTAAATGCAAAATGAAATACCGGACGGGACCCGAGCCTGGGAAAATTGGTTTTGCAACATATGTAAAGCTATGGTTGGACTTGTAACCAGGATCACGGGCAGGGTCCCGTTTTAAATAATGCGTAAAAATTTAGGTGGCAGGTCGACCCGGAATTTCGGTAGAGTTTCGCATCAAAACCGGCAATCTAACATGTGTGTCCTAGGCTTGACACCTATATGCGGCTATGGAGTTGATTGGGTGAATTGGAAAGGGTTCCCCCCTTTGGCGTGACATCCACGATATACGTCTTGCTTTTGAGGGCAATCAGTACGTGTGGACAAGCCATTTGATATACCTGAGTGTACGTGAATTGCCTCACAATATATCTCGTGGGGAC
Organism: Sambucus nigra; assembly: GCA_949130495.1. Classification (NCBI taxonomy): domain Eukaryota; kingdom Viridiplantae; phylum Streptophyta; class Magnoliopsida; order Dipsacales; family Adoxaceae; genus Sambucus; species Sambucus nigra. The sequence goes on from OX422221.1 coordinate 48,920,468, forward strand.
GGTGTGACACCCCGCCTAATTAAATTCTGGGTGATCAGTCCTTTATTAAATTAAATCTAGTGAACAGTTGCTTCATTCTTAGCATCACTGTCGCAAAATAATTTTTTTCCAATTTAAACACCCTAAAATAATTAAGCTAAGTGTCGAAACAATTTAAAATTTTATTTATTAATTAAATTCCATAATAAAAACTTTTTAAAATTAAAATCCAACATGAAATATACGAGAGATAATTTAAAACAACCATGCATATGAAAATGTAAACTAGATTATTCAAACCAAAAAAATATCCACAACGTAGTCAACATGACCAAAGAAATAAACCCCACATGAGTACTGATTACAGAAATCATAAGTAGAAACATAATCTCTAATGAGTCTAAACAAGAAAAATAGGAAATGGGTGACAGATCCACTGTTTACAAATGAACTAAAACATGAATGGAATCAAAGGTGAGGTCATCTACTACAAAGACCTGCAACTTCCACATAAACTGCAGCACGTCCGGTCCAAGTAACCTATGTCTAGCGCCTCTGTGGCTGGGCACCTGTAATATATATACATATATACAAGAGAGAGAGAATGACAGGAAATAGGTCAGAGCCCAAGTGTAAAATAGCTTTTAAAAATGTTTTAGCAAGTACTTAAATGCTTACTAATTGATAAGACATCCATGTTAGTATACGACACTCTCTTGAGAATTCTCACATCTCATCTAGTGTGCACGCCTAACGTTCTACCGAAATATCTTAAGACTACCCCATTGCTCCCCGTTAAGTATGATTCACGAGGCTAGATGATTTCACTTTATAAGAATTGATACTTTAATATAAATTTATAAATCAATTATACTTATCTCGGTATTGTACACGGATATCAAACACTATTTAGGATTTGGAGAATCTATTCACTATTACTACTTACACGCATAATAGAACAAATTTCAGGTATAGGAATACATATATTAATCGCTCATGTAATATATATATTAATCGACACCCCACATAAAATCTATGGTGCTAGAATACTCTGCTATCATGTCCCCGTATCTCTCATACAAAGGGAAATACTAGTTCGGAATCTCTCTCGAACAGTATTAACACAAAACACACAAAATGGAGGCGAAGCATAGTTCCAAATCACTACGAGGTCAGCACATACCCCTCACATCTCTTAGGACCGTCTGACTACCATTCTAAGATAGTCTGTACCAAGGAATCCTATGTTCTAGGGTACATTCAATATCCCCCATAAAGGTCCCATCGAGATAAGACTGTCCCAGTGCAGCAACCCCCAGGATAGCAAGTAGCGCGGGTATGATTATACACAGAATTATTATATATATATATATATATATATATATATATATATATATATATATATATATATATATATACACATGCACACTGTTATATATATGTATACCCCGCAATTATAACTAAGGTTTACCCAACACCCATAATCAATATTCTTATCTACATGGTACGTATCACTCATATACTGCGTACATAACCCCTTTATTTTAGTCTCACATATCGCCCTTTTATAATTTCTTCTCGCCCCTGGAAGTGATTAACTTGTTCTATATGTGAATTAAGTAAGCGTACCCTCTCTACCATTCCGGTCTAAGTCCTTCTCGGGTCTTCAAATACCTCTTTTAATATATACGTGACCTCTATTTACATTTTACACTTCTTTATCCCATGGACATAACCCGTTATAAAAATCCCAAACATCGAAACTTATCTAGACCCTACTGGTCCTCCCCATGACTCATTATCATTTATAATCAATCTCCAAAGACCCTACGCATCCTTCTCGAATTAAATCAAAAGAGGTAAAATAATACAAATTCCATTAGGGGTCGATCGATCGATGAAAGTGGTCGATCGATCGACATTCTTGAGTTTATCGATCGAACTGGTATTCCGAATTATGCCATTGTTAACTACGATTTTCCTTCCTCAACCTCAACCAAAACTCAATAATTGAGTCCCAAACTCCCAACCAATTTAACTAATAGTTATATTAACCTAATTACATGATTTTCTACATAAAACATGTACGAATTTCATCACAAGCATATGATTAAAGGCCCAAATTCATAATATCTATTAAGAACCCTAATTTCGTTATAATTTTCAAAGTTTAATTCTTTTTCCAGATTTCTCTCTTCTAAACCATTACAATTTCGTGGGTAATCCTCTATATATGATCACATTTCCAAAATACATTTATTTCTTCTAAAGCATGAGATTTAAATCTCCTAAATCTTTAATTTCTTCAATAAAACCTATATTATTCAATCCTAATCTAACATGGCTGTTGATGTAAAAAATTAGATGACTCTAATTATTCAATCACAGATAAATAAAATGAGACAAAGATTTTTAAAGTGGTTCAGCCTTATAAGAATGGCCTACGTCCACTGTTATGTTATTCCTGAGTGTTTGGGAATTCTTGATTACAAGTTCCTTCAAGAAATTCCCCCCCCCCCCCTTGAATGAGGATGATACAAGGTATTTATAGCCTTGAGGCTGTACATGAAAGGGTCGATACATTAAATGACATACACATGAAAGGGTAATACATTTAATGCAGCGTGTGTGTCAAGATTATAAACATTCAATGAATAGTTGAACTGTTGACTATCTGGTAATTACTGATACAGCCGAGATGCAGCTCGGACCGCCTTAGTTGCTCGTTGATCAGGAGTTCCTCGGAGCGCTCTGGAGTTCCTCGGGGTATCTTCGCTGCTCGGAGAGAACATGAATTGGTCGGGGAAATGAACTTCCTCGTTACTATAGTGCCACTTATATTGACACGTGTCTTCGTATTATTCGTCCACATCAGCGTATTAATTTTGGTATCAACAGAAGCCCCCAATGTTTCGTATTTCGAACTTTGAGGAATATGGAACATTCTTTCTCGGTATATGGAAATATTAAATGATCTTCCTGGGTTTTAGGAGCATCGTATTTGAATTTATTTCCAAATTCACAGAATCCGCCTTTTTTTGAATTTTTAAGAGGGCTTCGATCTTTGTGTCCTTTTTGTCCTTTTAGCCGCCGGAAGCTCAATAGTTTCTTTCATGTAATCATTTCCTTCGCCGCTTCCCTAGGCAAAGTATTTAAACTTCTTAGGTAACCATACCGTCTTCTTCTTTTTCCAATTTTTTGCATTCGAGCTTTATATTCTATCTTTCTCTCTTGTGCGTTCATCTTTTCCTTCGCTAGTTGTCAGCAGATCTCCTTCCTTCCTGTAAGATTTTCTTCCTTCTTCTTTTATTCATCATGGTTTACATTATTGAATCTCTTGAAAAATTCCGTTCTGACTTTTCCATCCCATCTTGGGTAATTTTGGAAGAGCTTTCGGAACCTCAAAATTACTTTCGTTTGGCTGAGGGACATTGGTTCCCCAGTCTTTTTATTGCTGAATGTGGTTTTTCCTTTCCACCAAACCCATTGTGTCTTGAGTTTTTTCAATATTTTGATCTTGTCCCTGCAAAAATAGCCCCCAATTCATGGAGAATAATTAATGGGGTGTATAAATTAAATCTAACTCATGGGACTCGTATAGGGACCCATGAAATTATGTACTGCTATAGATGGGTCGTTCTAGATAATATTTATTACTTAAAAACTAGGTTTTTGAATAGGGCTCTTGTAGTTAACCTCCCTGATGCAAATAGAGATTATTTTGAACATGGGGTGGTTATTAAAAATTGGCAATATGCCCCTTTAGTTGGAGATGGAGTATACAACGGTCCCAGATGTCCTCTATATGGCAATGGGATAGGTTTATTTTTCATTTTATTTCTTTTCTGAATTTACGAATTCATTATGTTTGATAAAATGTATGACTGATATTTTAATATGTGTTTGTTTGCAGTTAAGAGTAAAAGAAAAATTCCAAAAGAAACAGAGGTTAATATTAAGCATTTGAAACTTATCTGGGGTTTGCATAAGAACGTTGCAGATGAGCACATCAGGTCTGCATCATATTTGCTACAGTATAAGAGCTATACAACCTCTTATACTGCTCTTCCTGTTGAACCATCTTCAACTCCAGAGGATTCTTCTTCAGATTCTCACATCCTTTTAAGTCATAGAATGGGCAAGAAAAGAGCTCCTCCTGCTCTATTTGATGACATTTCATCTGCTGCTGAGGCCAAGAAAAGTAAAATTGATGTCCCAGAGGGGACTAAGAAGGTGGATGTTGCGCCTTCAAAAGCTACCGAGAAGCCCCCAGTGGCTCCGAGCAAGAAAGTTGCTCCTGTAGAAGTGATTACTATCTCTCCGACCAAGAGTTCTTCCTTGGTTGAAATTGCTGAAGTCCCTTTGAGAAGATTGAGGAAATCATCCTCAGTCAATTTGGCTGAAATTGTCTCCTCTCTACCAACTGGTGGTGTTGGTGTTCCAACTATCATTCCTCTGAGCTCTGCAATGAGCTCGGTAAAAACTTGGATCATACCCGAGGTCCAAGGAATTGATGAAAAAATTTCTAGGGATATGCTGACATCCCTAGCTACTCGTCATCTTGCTTCAGTAAATTTCTCACACTTTGAGTTTTCTTTCTTTCTCTGAATGCTTGCATTTTTGTATTGACTTTACTGTTTTTCTCATCTTTCAGCTGGTGAACTGTTTCAATAACATCGTGAAGAAGGACGAGGCAATTAAAGCTTCCAGCTCCTCGTCTGGTGTAGAGGATGCTCTGCTGGGTTTAACCCAATCTTTGAAGGATTCTCGTCAGCAGTATGACGAGGACAAAGCCGAATGGGAGAAAAAATTATCTACAGTTGAGGCCGAGAAGGTGAAGATGGCTGAGATCTCCAAGAGTTTGGAGAATAAAGTGAAAAGTTTAGAGGTCGAGCATAAGAAATATGACGACAAGCTCAAGAATTTTGGAGAACTTGAGGATAAGCTGAGGAAGGCAGAGGAAGAATTGTCCGCCCTGCGAGATATCAAGGGCCAAAAAGAAGTATTGGATACGAAGCTCTCCTCGGAGAAACTGAAAAGAAAGCTCACAGTTAAAAAATCCTTCAGCGCTGGCTGGGATAAAGGATGGGACAAGGGGATTGCTGCGATGACATCCCAAGTTCAATATGGGAAGTTGAAATACTTCCGAGATGGCTGGGTAGCTGCCCTGCAAGAATTGAAGATCAAAGAAGATTTTGGGCTATTCCAGCTACACCTCCATGGTCCTCCCCCACCAATTGTGGGGGAAGAAGAAGATGAGCCTGTCTCTGATGAATCTTCCATGGCCATAGGTGATCAAGTCCCTGCTTCTCTTCCTTATGCCAACGAGGACATTTCTTCCATGCCTCCTCCTCCTAAAAAAATTTCAACTCCTGCTGATCAAGTCGCTGTTACCACCGAGCAACCAAGCTCCTCGTCCCAGCCTCCCGAGAAAGTCTTGGGAGACAAGGAAAAGGTGTGAAGTTGTTCGGTATCATTTCTATCTTTCATTATTTGTAATCAAACAATGTAATCCTTTTGTGATCTAATAAAATACATCTTTGTTCATCTCTGTTGTTGATGATTTGTTTTTGTTGATTGTTGTCTTTTTCTCATCCTTAGTTTGTTGCTAGAATGGAACTGATATCTGCACATGATACAAAGCTGATGCAGCAATGTCGTGAGTATTATAGAGCTGGTCATACAAATTTGAGTGGATCAGAAATTGCTGACATCCTTGGTCATGATGCCTCAGAACAAGCAATTGAGGCTTATCGGTACTTGAAAGATTTACTCGACCGTGCTGTGGTCAACAGTGTGGCCTACTATGAATTGATCGAGGAACTTCATTGTACCTTAGAATATCTACAACATCAACACAATGAATCAACTGCTTTGCTGCACAAGGAGTATGAAAATAGATATCAGCAGCTTTCTTCTGAAACAGGCCATAAAAAGATCCTTGCTGGATACGATGTTAGGGAAAGAACTTTGAAAGGTGAGGTTGAGGCCTGCAGGCAGATTGCTGAGTTGCTGGAACAAGAGAACAATAATTTGCAGAAAAAGTTGGCACAGTATGAATCTACAGCGTTATCTTCCACTGCTTTAGTACAAGTTACCGATGAAGGTTTCTCGTTCTTAAAGGTTGAGAATGCCAAATTAAGGCAAGAACTGGATAACTTAAGAAGATATGTTATTCCTGTGACTGCTCGGGGACGAGGAAGAGGTTCTCGTGGGCGAGGAAGAACTGTTCAAAATGTTACCGAGGAGCAAAGTTCTCCAGTCGCTGCTCGGAGTCGATCAAGAGTTCTTAGCCGTAATGTTGAAGAGGGTCGCACTCAGTCTACTTTGGAAACTCAAGCATACCAATTAAACGCCAAAGATCGGGCTTTATCTAAATTGTCCAAGAGAAATCTATCTTTGGAAGATCAACTTACTGCAACGAAGTCTGCTTTGAATGATAACGACGTTTTTGCCAGGAACCTTCATGAACAATTGGATAGATTAACCTTCTAATTCCATAAACAGCCCAGGGAATTTGGGATGGCAGGGTACAATGAAGCCCTTGTTCATTTAGATGCTCGTATTGAACATGCCAATAATGAAGGTTATAAGCAGGGGTGGTTGAACGCCCTAGGTGTATTGAAATTGGAGCAAGGGCATTTTTTATGGGATTATCATGCTCCAGGGTTCTAGATTTGCCTGTGCCACCTTTCAAATTGGACATGGAATGGATCCTAGCTCGTTCCATTCCTCGGAGTTTAATTTCAAAATATCTCGGCGACTATAGTCTTCATTCTCAGACTGAATTATCTCGTCCCGAGAATCTCTTGGATACACCTTCTGTGATGAACGTCAGAATGCTCAGAGATATTAATTTCATCAATTCTCCTCTTTGCTTAGAAGATCCTCCTGCCGGCGAGGAACCTGTTTCAAAAGCTAAAGGAAAGAAACCAATAGAATAGGTTTTTCAATGTAATAATTAGCACATATGTATAGCTTGTAATATATTTTGATCTTAATGAAAGAATTTCATTTTCTGTTTGCAAATTTGTATTGCAATTGTCTTGTGTTTATCAAACATTTTTACATTTGTGTATATGTATCTGTTAAAAAGATAACAATATGGTGCTGTTCATCAACCAACTTAGCAATCAAAATTACAAGTATCAATGTTGCTCAATCACTTAATAATAAAGTAATGAGTATAAAATGTTTAAACTGTTTCCAATCAACCAAGGTTGTTAAATTGTGTTTGTCGACCAACTACAGTTGATGGGTTTTTATCCCCGATCAACTATACTTGGTAAACTTTTTCATAAAATGTGTCCGATCAACCATGGTCGATAATTTATCCTCGTCGACCAAGTATAGTTGATCACTGACCAACTATACTTGGTTCAGTTTGGAATTCTTTGTATTTTCTGGAATGATTTTACCTTTCGATCAACTTGTTGGCCTATTTTCAAATCAAATGATATTGTTCTTCCCTCAACCGTAGTTGATTATTGAATTATCTCCACTAGTTATCTTACCAACCTTAGTTGGTCACGCTAGTGTACGTCTCCTAACCAAAGGAGTATATTTTTTGGTTCTTTCGAACTATCTGTCCACTAGTTATCTTACCAACCTTAGTTGGTCACGCTAGTGTAAGTCTCCTAACCAAAGGAGTATATTTTTTGGTTCTTTCGAACTATCTGTCCACTAGTTATCTTACCAACCTTAGTTGGTCACGCTAGTGTACGTCTCCTAACCAAAGGAGTATATTTTTTGGTTCTTTCGAACTATCTGTCCACTAGTTATCTTACCAACCTTAGTTGGTCACGTTAGTGTACGTCTCCTAACCAAAGGAGTATATTTTTTGGTTCTTTCGAACTATTTGTCCACTAGTTATCTTACCAACCTTAGTTGGTCATGCTAGTGTACGCCTCCTAACCAAAGGAGTATATTTTTTGGTTCTCTCCCTTTTACCAACCGGAGTTGGTCGTGGGTCTGAACTATCGTCTTCTTTTTTCTGTCGAGCAGCGCAGCGTAGTGTACAACACTATTATTCCCCGAAAAAACTTTCAAACAAAGGAGAGGAAAATGGTGAAAACATCATTGTTTTATTCATATTGATGGAACCGTTGTACATTTTACATCATTGATAATACTTGCGAAGGTGTTCAGTATTCCAAGCATTCTTGAATTCTTCTCCTTCTAAAGTTGCTATTCGGTAAGTTCCTGGTCGAACAACTTCTGTAACTCGGTAAGGCCCATGCCAGTTTGCCTCCAATTTATTGTGTTTCTGAATTACTTTCTTTAGCACATAATCTCCCTCTTTTAAGTCACATTTCCTCACCCTTTTATTGTAGAACAGAGTTGTGCGTTGTTGGTAAGCAGCATTCCTAATGGCTGCCTCTTCTCTGACTTCCTCGAGCATATCCAAATACAGTCTTCTCATCAAGTCGCTAACTGGGGAATTGAAATTCAACACTCTGTGTGTTGGGAGACCTAACTCGGCAGGTATTACAGCCTCACTTCCAAATTCCAGCATATATGGTGATTCTCCAGTCGCTGCTCGGGGAGTTGTTCGATAAGCCCACAATACTGATTGTAGCTCGTTAATCCAGTTAGCTTTAGCTTCACTTAGCCTTTTCTTCAAACCATTTATCAGTGTTCTATTCGTCACTTCAGTCTGTCCATTGCTTTAAGGATGGCCTGGTGCTGAATGGACCTTTAAAATGTTCGACTGATGACAATAAGAAGCAAATTCCTCGTTATCAAATTGGGTTCCATGGTCTGTGATGAAGGCATGAGAAGACCAAATCGACAGATGATACTCTTCCAAACGAACTGGTATACCTTCTCGTACGTCATGTCAATGAGGGGTTCAGCTTCTACCCACTTAGTAAAAAAGTCTACTGCGACGACGAGGTACTTGAATCTTCCTCTGGTGGTCGGCAATGGTCCCACCAAATCAATTCCCCACATGGCGAATGGCCAAGGGGAAGTTATGGGTGTCAACAATGCTTGTGGAATTCGTCGGATAGAGGAAAAACGTTGGCACTTGTCACATTTCTTAGCATAGGCTATACAATCAGCCCTCATCGTCGGCCAATAGTATCCTTGAGTCATTACTCTTTGTAAAAGTGTTCGACCTGCTATATGAGCTCCACAAGACCCTTCATGGATTTCTTCAATCAATTCTTTCACCTCGGAGGGATGTACACATCTCTGCAAACCTGCCATAATCCCTCGTCTATATAAAATGCCATTAGTTAATACATACTGAGCAGCTTTATACTTTAATTTTTTGGCAGCGAGCTTATCCTCTGGCAATCCTCCCTCTTCAATATATACCCTGATGGGATCCATCCAAGATGGTCCTAAATCAAGGGTAATAACATTCATCGTCAAGTTTTCATCTATGCTCCGACTTTCCAATACTTCCATTGGTATCGTTCTTCGCAGCTCGGTACGAGTAGCTGATGCTAGTCGGGCCAGTGCGTCTGCTTGTACATTCTCCATCCTCGGTATTCTCACCAATTGAATGGCATCAAATTCTGTCAGTAACTCCATTACTTTTGCATGATACTTTGCCATTAAATCTCCTTTAACTGCATATGTTCCTGTCATCTGATTTACAATTAATTGAGAATCACTGAATACAATTACTTGCCATGCTTCCATAACTTTTGCTAAGTTTAAACCTTCTATCATGGCCTCATACTCAGCTTCATTATTAGAGGCTTTGAATTGGAATCGTAAAGCATATTCCATGTCAATCTCGTCGGGGGTGTTCAAAACAATCCCTGCGCCGCAACCTGCTGTGCAAGATGAGCCATCTACATATAATCTCCATATGGGTAACCCTTCTTCAAATTCCTTATCTGACAGGGTTCCTCGGTGAAATATTTGTTGCTTCTTTTCATCCTCCCTTGACACTTTTCGCTCCCCGTCGACCATCTTTTCTCGCTCTTTTACCAACCGGAGCTGGTCTGAGCTCGAAGTTGATGATCTGTCTTCATCCATAAGCCCTTTTACCATCTGAAGTTGGTCTGGTTTTATATCTGTTGATCCTGTAACATCCACAGGTTGGTCAGTGAGCACCTTTTGCTCCTCGGGGGTATCAGGGTATGTAAACTCTGCTATAAAATCTGCTACAGCTTGCCCTTTTAATGATGATCTGGGTTCATACACAATATCATATTCATCGAGTTCTATTGCCCAGTACATCAGTCTTCCTGATTTTTCTGGCTTGTGAAGGGCTTGTCTCAATGGCATGTCGGTATATACGACGATTGTATGGGCCTGGAAATATGGCCTCATTCTTCTACTTGCTTCAATTAATGCCAATGCCAATTTTTCTAACTTTGGAAATCTGATTTCTGCACCTCGAAAAGCCTTACTTGTGTAATAGACGGGTTTCTGAACTCCATTCTCCAATCTAATCAATGCTGAGCTAACTGCATTCTCTGATACCGCCAGATACAAGTACAACTTCTCTCCTGTTATTGGCCTGGACAACAATGGAGGTGCTCCCAAATACTTTTTCAAGTCTTGAAAGGCCTTCTCACATTCATCAGTCCACTCAAAAGTTTTTCGAAGTGTTTTGAAGAATGGGAGGCACTTATCAGTTGCTCGGGACACAAATCTGTTGAGTGCTGCAACTCGTCCTGTAAGACTCTGCACTTCTTTCTTTGTTGTTGGAGATCGCAACCCTAAAAGAGCTTTGATCTTATCTGGATTTGCTTCAATGCCTCGCTGGTTGATGATATATCCGAGAAACATTCCTTCTCGTACTCCAAATGTGCAATTCGTCGGGTTGAGCTTCATCTGGTATTTATCCAGTTGATCAAATGTCTGAGCTAAGTAAACTAAATGATTTGCAGCTTTCTTGCTTTTTGTCAGCATATCATCGACATAGACTTCCATGTTGCAACTGATTTGTTCGGTGAAAACCTTGTTCATCAGCCGCTGGTATGTCGCTCCTGCATTTTTCAAACCAAAAGGCATAACATTATAGCAATAAGTTCCCCTAGGGGTAATAAAAGAAGTACTTTCCCTGTCTTCAGGTTTCATCTTGATCTGGTTGCAACCAGAATACGCATCCATGAAGCTGAGCAGCTCATGTCCCGAGGTAGCATCCACTAGTTGGTCAATTCTGGGCAATGGAAAATGATCTTTTGGGCATGCCTTGTTGAGATCGGTGAAATCAACACACATTCTCCATTTATTGTTCTTCTTCTTTACCATCACCACATTTGCCAGCTAGTCTGGATATTTCACATCTTCAATGAATCGGGCTTTTTGGAGCTTCTCTACCTCCTCTTGTATGGCTTGATTCTTCTCGGGGCTAAATACCCTTCTTCTCTACTTTACAGGCTTGATCTCCTTATTCACATTGAGTTCGTGACATAAGAAGTTTGGATCTATTCCTGGCATGTCCTCATGACTCCATGCGAAAGTTTTCTTCCTGTTTCTCAAGAACATTATCAACTCTTGTTTTATTGAAGCGTCCAGCGACGAACCTATCTGGGTTACTTGTTCAGGGTGCTCCTCGTCCAGAATAACATTTTTCGTAGATTCTACCACCTATCCTTTTACAAGTTGGGATTCATCCCTGGGATCAAGAGTTTCAATTTCTGTACCTTCCTCCACCTGGTAGGTAATAGTCTTTTTCCTTGATTCCTCAAGCTCCTCTTGCTCGGCAGATGAATAATAGCATTCCCGAGCTATTTTTTTATCACCTTTCACAACTCCTACTCCGAAGTTTGTTGGGAATTTTAAGTCCTGATGCACTGTAGATGGAACTGCTTCGAACTTCTTCAAACCAACTATTCCCATGATGATGTTGTAGGTTGATTGCACATTCTTATCCATCACAAAGAAGCGTATTCTTTCTATTCGACAAGCAGGCCAAGTTCCAATGAATATGTCCAACTTGATCGTCCCAAGTGGAAAAACTTTCTCGCCAGCAAAACCCAGAAGGGGTCTGTGATAAGGTTCCAATTGAGATAATTTCAAATTCAAGCTATCAAAACATGAATAGTACATGATGTCTGCTGAACTACCATTGTCCACCAATACCCTTGAAATCACCACATCTTTCATCCTCATTTTGATCACCAAGGGATCGTCGTGAGGGTAAAGAACACCGTCCAAATCGTTTTTTGAAAAACTAATAACTAGCTTCTTTTTATTTACCTTCCTCGGACGATCATCCTCGGCAAGATTTATTCGTTGAATATATGAGCAGGCTTGAGCCTCTCCGAGATAGGCCTTTCTTTCTGCAGTAAGGTCTCTCCCTCCAGCATCTCCTCCTGTAATAACATTACAATCAAATGACCCAAAGCGTATGGAAAATACCTCTCGTTCAGGCTGTCTTGGCTTCTTTGGAAGATCGGGGTCTTCATCTGGATCATCTTCATGATCTCTTTTCTTTTTCTCCTCCGTCCGACGAGGAGATATGGAACGATCTCTAGTCCTATCACCATTCTTCCTTTCACCTCTGCGATCTACATACTTTGACAACTTTCCTCTTCGGATGAGCGTTTCAATCTCGTTCTGAAGGGCTATGCAATTTTTGGTCGTATGACCATGATCTTTATGGAACTCGCAATATTTGGCCCTATTTCTCAGTTCAGGATTGGTCCTCAGTTTATCTGGCCACTTGATTTCTTCGTTATTCTTGATTTCTTGTAAAACATGATTAATACCCATCTTCAATGGAGTATAATTATCATATTTCTTCAGGACTTCCCATGACGTCCTATTATTCTTGGAGTGCTTGTCACCACCATTACCTTTTTGCTCTTTCTTCTTAGATTTGTCAACCTCCACCCTGGCTTCTTTATCCATATTCTTCTTCGCAGCCATAGCCTCCTCGGCATTCATGATTTTGGCTACTTTTGCCATCAACTCTGACATAGTTTTAGGTGGATATTTGGCCAAAGTATAGTATAACTTGTTAGGCAGCAATCCACTCATCAAAGCAGTGATCGCTGTCTTTTCTTCGTAATCTATGACTTCCAACTTCTCGTTATTGAAACGAGTTATGTAATCTCTAGTACTCTCACCTGATTTTTGTCTAACACTTAACAAGTGCGCTACTCGCTTTACCGGCTTTGCTCCAAAATAGAAATTACCAATGAACAACTCGACTAACTGAATAAAAGTCGAAATCTTGCCCCGGGGAAGATTGTTGTACCATATCTGTGCAGATCCGGTAAGAGTTCCCGAAAACGCTCTACACCTCATCTCGTCGGGGACAGCATATATGTCGGCAGTAGCTTGGTATTGTCCTATATGAAGAACAGGATCTGTCTTTCCATCATATTTAGGGGTCACTACAGGTGCTTTAAATTTCGATGGTGTAGGAAAATTCACAATGGCCTACACAAAAGGTGTCCCTTGAACAAAAGTTCTCTGTAAGGGATTCCTTTCTTTAACCATTTCTCCAAGTCTATCCTCCAATCGCTGAATGGAACCCTTCCATGCTTCATTTCCTTCCTCGGGCTGCTTAATCCGAGCAATTGATTGTTCTGACGTAGCTCCCTGAGATCTATCTCGACGAGTAGCTGGTCTTGATTGTGCTGATCCTTCTCTCAAACCTGATGGTGGTTGAAAGCTTCTCGATGGGGCTCTAGGTGGACTCATATTTCTCCTTGATCCTAATCGACTGAAAGGAGATGCCCTGCTTAATCTTTCCAGGGCGCTAGTTCTCTCCGTAGAGAGGGTGATATGTTGATCTGTATCCGTAGCCCGTATCGATGAAGTTCGCCCAGGTTGATAAGAAAAATCATTAGATTCTTCATTACGATATGACCCAGTATGCCTGGATCGCGATTGCCCATGATCACTTCTTTGCCTTGAATGGGTAGGTGCACCGCCGTGAAGAGTTTGAATGAGTTGCCTCATTATTTCTTGCATGGCGGTTTGTCCTTTAGCCAGATTCGTCATAATTCCAGCCAGATCTGGAGGTGCAAATGGATTTGGAGGATTTCCAGTATTTCCAGCATTTCGATTACTGGATTCTGGATTATCTGCCATTGATGATAAATGATTTTTGTTGAAAAACGATAGCAACAGTCGTTTCCCACAGACGGCGCCAATCTGTTGATGTAAAAAAATTAGATGACTCTAATTATTCAATCACAGATAAATAAAATGAGACAAAGATTTTTAAAGTGGTTCAGCCTTATAAGAATGGCCTACGTCCACTGTTATGTTATTCCTGAGTGTTTGGGAATTCTCGATTACAAGTTCCTTCAAGAAATTCCCCCCCCCCCCCCCCTTGAATGAGGATGATACAAGGTATTTATAGCCTTGAGGCTGTACATGAAAGGGTCGATACATTAAATGACATACACATGAAAGGGTAATACATTTAATGCAGCGTGTGTGTCAAGATTATAAACATTCAATGAATAGTTGAACTGTTGACTATCTGGTAATTACTGATACAGCCGAGATGCAGCTCGGACCGCCTTAGTTGCTCGTTGATCAGGAGTTCCTCGGAGCGCTTGGGTACCTCGGAGTGCTGGAGTTCCTCGGGGTATCTTCGCTGCTCGGAGAGAACATTAATTGGTCGGGGAAATGAACTTCCTCGTTACTATTGTGCCACTTATATTGACAAGTGTCTTCGTATTATTCGTCCACATCAGCGTATTACTTTTGGTATCAACAATGGCTGAATTATCAACTAAGAATCAGCATGAAAATTACTTGCCTTCAGATAGTAGGTCTGATTCCACGAGTTTGACAGGTTTAGGCTTGATCCCCTCGCTCCGATTTACGTTTTGGTGGTGGTGGTGCAATTGGGTAAGTTCTTGGCCTTGGATTCTTGGAAGACTTTTCTCCTTTCTTCCTCTTACTGCCGTTCTAGAATTTTGAGAAGGTTAACCTTAGAGGGATCTCCTAACATCTGATATTAAATCTTAATTTTCGTCATTAACTAAGGCTGAAAATGGAAAATCACCAAATTGCCCTCCTGAGATACTGGTTAGGACTAAAAATGCCCCGGGACCCAAACTAAACCCCCGAGTACACTTTTTTGACTATCGCGATCCTTCCGGACACGTTGGCGCACTCAAAATAACCGTACAAGCGACTTATAATTTCTTCACTTTTTATTATAACAATTCAGTCCCAACACGGCACAGGCGCGTCCCGACTTAATTTTCAAAATTGTCATTATTTATTATATTTCTTTACTCAATTAGTAGTATTCAAAAAATTCCCTATAATTACATATTTAAAATAAATTCCGAATTAATATTAAATTAATTTGTCTCAATTAAATTTAATAAATCCCCAATTTTAAAAGTCATAAAAATGCGAGGTATTACAGACGGTACATGTGAGAGAAAATTTGACATACTCGACATAAGAGAAGGAGTTCCCTGTGATATACCTCCTGTCATGACTTCGATCAGGCGGTATGATTCGGGAGAACCATTCGATATACGTCGAAGGCCCTTGACCAATGGAATGTGAGAGTCATATCGCTTAGGCTAACTATGCCCTGCCGGACAAGCACCCATTACGAAGTGACTATCCAATTACGAGACAAAATTTGGTAAATAACAATGCTCTTGGGTGATGTCGTGTGAATCATGCATGATTATCTTATTAGTATCTTATGGTGAGAGTATCTTTCTTAATCCTGCCAAACAGGGAGAAAAGTACGAGTACCAATAGTATACCAAGCATGGATAAGTTATGTGTGCAATACATGGATATATGTGATCCTAAGTGCACGTTGTGTGAAGTGTGTGAAAAGAATCTTCTAGAAGTGTGTGAATAGTAGCATAAGCATGAGGTAAACATGAATAATAAAGGGGGAACATTCAAGTAGGGGAATATACAAGAAAATAAAACACCCGTGTTAATAGAGTCTATCCCTCTTAAAAATAATCCCCAGCAGAGTCGCTACTGTGGCCATCCCGGTCTGCGCGGCGTTCGTTCCGGGGGGAAAGGATAAAGAGGATCCCCTGGGGAAGAAACTGCATCGCGGTCTCGAACCCTTCTCTTAGAAAAGGGGGCTTTGGCCATTGTCGATATGGGGTGAATGTAAAGACATAGAGTCGCCAGCCTATTTTTCTCAAAATAGGCAAAAGAATATATTGCCACTTCGAGAGAGCAGCATTAAGGATAAACTAATACATGCGAAACCAATAGATCCGAGGTCTGGGGTCTAAGTTACGGAATGGGAAGGTATTAGGCACCCATCCCGCCTTTTCGATCTCTCATGGGAAAATGTTAATATTTTCCTTTATCCTCGTGAAGTGTGTGCATGTGTTTATATAATGGAGATTGGAATCGTTCGACCCATACCATGGAAAAAATAGGGTGAGTCCATTAATAGAAATATTCCCAAAGTAATAACAAATGTAGAAGATAGAATATGAGCATTCATCAAGATATTGATCGTTATGGGGAAACGAGAATATATGTGGGATAAAGCGCGAACAACCATATTTTATGTATATGTATGATAAAAATGAGGGATTTGAGAAATTTGGAAAAATATGAGAAGTTGGAAAATTGAAAAGTTGGACTCGAGTCTTGGATTTTAATCCTAGACGCCTACGTAGCTTATAAAGGCATCAAAGTCCATTTAGTTCGAATGTAGAATGGGGTTGGGGTTTATCCCATAGATTCGAATGGAATTTTATTAGGTGTGTATGTGTACAAAAATGTGTTTCTAGTTTTGAGAAAAAAGTGTGGTGGATAATTCCGTTGGGAATTTATGGGTGTGACCCTCTTTTATTTGTTTTTGGGTTTTTTATGAAAAATTGAGTATGTGAATTATACTAATAAAAGTGTAGATGTTAACATGTATGAACTAGAATGACACTAGATTATGAATTTAAAGTAATTTATGCAAAATAAGATATTTGAAAGAGAGGGAGAAAGAATTGGACCTTCTTTTGGAGCTTGAGCTTGGATCTTGGATGAAATCCTTTGAAAATTGATGGATGTTGATGATAGAGAAGGATATTTTCCAAATTGGGTGTGAAAAGTATGGGTATTTAGGCTTGAATGAGATTTCTCATATGGAACTTCGCTGGCTTCGAGAGAATGTTGCTAAGATCACTGATGCTGATGGGTTTTTGCTGTCTCTTAGGAACGAGGTCATGGACCTTATTTCTAGGGAAAAAGGGGTGCTGGTCAGCCTACCCCAGGGGGTGCCAATCGGTAGGTCACCCTTGACATTGTGACGATAGGCAGGGTTCAGGACCTGCCAATTGGTAGTGTCGTGCATACTTCTTTGGAAAAATAACTGTAGAGAACAAACCGTTGATCCAAATCTTGCAATAGGAATATCGTTAGAAAGTTATTTTAGAGGCCTTGGAGAGTCCTTTGGACCTCTCCTGGGTTCAAAAGTTGAATTTGGGTCAAATGTGGCTTAGAAGCGCACGTCGGTACTTTGTACGGGAGATCATCGGACGCAAACAAATCATTCGTTCGCATGGTAAGTCAGAATCGCGCACGGGGTATACCATTGGAAAGGTTAGGATATGTACTTAGACATTCCAAAGAGTTTTACTCGGTTTAGAAAGTTTACCTTGGTCAATCGAGGACCAGAAGCGCTCGATGACCTCTCGGAGTAAAATGGCTCGTTCATCCGTACTGTAGGTCAGAATCGTGCACGAGGCACATCATTAGAAAGGGTATTTAGTGACCTTCGGAGATTCATTCAATCTTATTCGAGTTAAAGAGTTGACTTTGGTCAAACGGAGTTCGGGAGCACCCGATGGCCTCCGAATTTATTTTTAGGGTAAAACTAATTGTTCGTCTGAATGGTTATACTGTTTTGCGCACAGGGTGAAATGTTGGAAAGGGGTTTCAACGCCCTTCAAAGATTCAATGAGCTATCTCTGGCAGTGGAGTTGATTGGGGTCAATTCCTGACTCGGGAGCACCTGATGGCCTCTGAATCAGTTTTTGGTAGTGAAAAGGTTTGTTCGTCTAAAACGTTATGCCGATTCGTGCACGAGGCAGGCCGCTAGAAAGGGGTTTTAGAGCCCTTCATTGATTTAAAGAACTTTTGATCTGTTAAAAGACATTACCAGAGTCAAATGGGGCTCGAGAGCAGCCGATGGTCTCTAGATCGGTACTCAGAGTACGACTTAGGTTTTCGATGGAAGGGGGAAATGTTAGGAGTCTAAGGAGATACTTAGGGGGTCCTAGTTAGTGGTTCTAAAGCCTTGGGTATGATGACAGCGTTTGCCAACCAATCGAGATAGATGACTCCCCGGATGAAGTCATCTTTTTCTAACTTCTTTTAACCTCCTCTCTGGTAACATCATACTTTTCTCTTTAGTATACTCGTCTTTTCTTTCGTATCAACTTAGCATCATCGGCTACATTGATCTTATGGCACATAATTTTTGGGTCAATACCTGGTATGTCTTTGCGGCTCCATGCAAAGATGTTTTGCCTCTTATTTAACAGCTTCACCAGCTCTTCCTTAACCTCCTTTTTTAGGGTTTTTCCAATTTGGATGGTTTTTTATGGCTCGTCCTCGTTGAGGATAATGGATTCTACCTCCTCAAAAAATTTTGCCTTCTTGAGTTTATTCTCGTCTATTGGTTCTAGGGTATCGATATTTTAGGCTGTAGTTTCTTTTTTATGAGCTTCCCTCTCTTTGACCGAGTTAAAGTAGCATTCCCATGCCAACATTTGATCACCTTGGACTTACCTTACCCCATAAGGAGTTGAGAATTTCACCATTTGGTATACAGTGTATGGTACGGCCTTAAACACTTTCAGGCTCACTCTTCCCATTATGATGTTATAATTCGAGTACACACTTTCATCCATTATAAAGAAATTGACCTTCTTTGTCAACCTCCTAGGCTAAAAACCTCCCATTCTGACGTCCATTTCATACATTCCCAATGGATGCACTTTCTCACCGCTGAACCCTATGAGAGGGTGATGATAAGTCACGAGCCTCTTCTTGTTGATTCCTAGGACTTTAACGCATGGACAAAACATAATGTCAGCTGAACTTCCACCGTCACCCAATATTCTCGGTACGTCATGCCCTTGGACCCTAGTTGTAATCATCAGGGGGTCGTCTTGGGAGGCTAAGATACCTTTGAATTTGAGTCTTGAAAAACCCAAAACCAAAGTGTTCGTGCCCACCTTTTTCCTTTTCTCTGACTTAATTCCTATTTCAACCGAGTTAAACACCTCCACTTTAGGAAGATCTCTGACTTCTACAATATGTGTCTTTCTATCAGCCACCTCTGAACCTCATCCTGCTAGTCCATTACAAATCATCTTCACACAAATGAAATCATGTGAAGGTGACATTTAGGACTGTTGTACTTTGGTGTCATATCCGATTCATCCTCATCGTCGTTGTCTGAGGCATCATCTTTTTTCCCATAGGCCTCCTTTTTTCACTTATCAACCCTCCATTTTTTGGGGTCATCTTGTCCTCTTTTTGGGTTATCGTTGCTCACATACTTTCTCATCTTCCCAGCCTTAAGCATCTTCTCAATCTCATCTTCAGATCAAAACATTTGTCTATTAAGTGCCCATAATCTTGGTGAAATTCACACCATAAAATCTTATTCCTCTTGTGAGGGGGAGCTTTCATCTTTTCAAGCCATCTTAGGTACCGATCATTCTTGATCTTATTCAGAATGTGCTCGCGACTGACCGTGAGAGGAGTATACCCACCAAACTTATCATCAGCTGATCTCTTCTTTCCATCTTTATTCTTCTTCTGAAACTTGATCTCACTCTTAGTCCCCTTCTCATCCTCATACTTAGCTGCCATAGCTTCCTCGATGTTTATGACCTTACTAACCGTCGCCATAGCCCGTCCATAGACTTTAGCGGGCCTTCATCAAGCTTCCAAATCAATTTCTCTTTCTGCAGGCCTCCTATTAATGTTTTCATCGCAATACTTTCCTCATAATCCTCCACTTCCAACTTCTCCTTATTAAACCTCTTAATGTACTCCCTCAAACTCTTGTTCTTCCCCTTTTTTGACATGCAGCAGGTGAGTAGTCTTCTTCTGGGGTCTTAACCCAAAGCAGAAGTTATGGATGAATCGTTCTGCGAGTCTCTTGAAATTTTCAATGGAGTTCTTCAGGAGTTAAGTGAACCATATATGGGCAACCCAATCAAAGTTCTTGTTTCATCTCATTTGAGATGGAGTATATGTCTGCGTTCGACTGGTACATCTTCACATGGTGCACAGGGTTAGTACTCCCATAATATTTTGGAGTAACCACTAGTGGCTTGAACTTAGCAAGGGTTGGAAAGTTGTCTATCTTAGCTAAAAAAGGAGACCCTTCTAAGTGTCCTCTCTTAAAAGGGTCAGGGCTTCTAAGGATATCTCCAATTTTATTTTCTAGCCTTTGAATTGAGTCATTCCATGGCTTTTCGATTGCCTTAACAACGTCGACCTGGCCAATATTATCCCATGCTACCTCAATCGGCCAAAGTGAGGGTTCCCCTACTGTTCACCTGTGTTAGATATTTACTTCTCATTGGCCCTCGTTTAGGACGCACGGGGGTTGACCATCTTCCCCCTCTTTTCTTGAGCCATCATTGCTCCTTGCCTTGGACAGTCTTTCTCTCAAATCGCCAACGGGGATGAGCCTCTTGAAGTCTAACCCTCTACTCAATCGATTAAAAGCAGATCCTCTTAGCTGTGCATCACGACTCAGCCTCCTACCTTAGCTCCCTTGGATTAGGAGCACCATATTCTCGGATACTTTATATGGATCCCAACAATCTTCTTAAGCATCTTCAGCCTCATAATCATCATAGCGGTCCTTCGAGCAGGGTTGGCCTTGCCTCTCTAAGCATAAACACCTAGGGTCAATAACGTCTCTTCGTCGCTGAAGAGGTGACAGGTCTTTGCGAGGTTCATGGGGTGATCCCCAAACATCCTGAGGGTGCTCCGTGACTTTCAGAGTAATCATCTCTGGTTGTACCGTAGTTGGCCTAATTATCACATTTTAGCTGAAAGTAAGCAGCTGCTCCTACATTGCCTTTTGGCTAGTCGCCAAGGATTTCAACACCATCACTACTTCATCCATTTCTGACTGAGGTGGTGCATTACTGGAACTAGGACCACCAGTTGATGGTGGTGGAAATTCTTATGCCATGTGTAAAACCTTGCACATGAGTTATAGTTGAAGAGTAAAATCATTGTAGCTCAATAGAAGCTCTTTCAATGGTGAAATAAATCCTCAGGAGGGGAGAATTAGTTCACTACCATAGATTTCGATGAGGACAAGTTAGAAAAGGGATGAGATGATTCTATTCATTCCCATAGACGGTGCCAGGCTGATGATACCAGAAATGGTATCACCAGGTCACAGATGTATATAGCTCAAATAGGTATACTATAATGGCAATAATCACACAACAAACTATCAAAGAAGGGGATGAGGTGAAGAGGATGAACACTAGGATTCAAGTCGTTTGACCGGAGCCTACGTCCACTGTGTGTGTGTGTGAATTTTACTAGTAAATATGGCTCTAATGGACTAATTACAAGAGAAGATCTCCCTCTCTCTCTATTTGTCTCTCCCTCTTTCTCTCTCTCTCTCTCTCTCTTTCACTTACAATTGAGCAGAGTTTAACTAGGGTTTGAATTAATCAATCTCTTATAATGAAGAAGATGAAGGGTTTATATAGTGCCTAGGCGATGTAATACACACCCCCAAGTATGTTGAATGTGTGCACAGGTGAGGACATCCACTCAGGTAGCGACAACTATCCATGCACGAGTATGTAATGATGATGAAATCCCCGCTAACGCGAGGAGAATAATTTTGGTTATAACTGAATTGATCATGTGGAACACGTCACCTAGGTACATTCTATTGATTTTCCACTAATGGTATCATCTCTAGATGCCTCGGCCACGTTCGAGTATGAGGTTGTTGATGGAGTGGTTGACCTTACATGTGAAACCAGCAAGTGTGGTCGGCTTAAAGAACTCAGGCGGAGGTTGTCTAAGCTGGAAAACCCCTGGTGTCGACTGGGAGATAGTACGAGAAATGTCCTTTGTTTCTATGACTCCTTCTTGGGGTCTCAGCCTATTTAATGACCGAGGTTGAATATACAAGGCCGACCATGTCTTGGATGAGTCATGGGGGTGACATGTGAGCTAATTAACTCTCTCGACTGTTTGGAGTGATGGAGGTTATATTTAGGCATATCAATGCCCATGGTGGCTCCGGATGAGCCTCATCCACCTTAATCGAGGGAACCACTCTCCTTGATATATCCCTACGTCCGTTTGCCATCTAAAATAAAACAAGGTTCGAATTAGTATCAATTGTAAGAATACAATGAGTCCTAAGTATAGGCTCTATATATCAAATAACGCAATGCAAAACATAATGAAGTTAAACACAAATCCTAAGGACACATGAACCATTCTCTAAAACCAACTGTAACAACCCCTATTTTCTCACATAAAGGCTATCTGGGTAGGATACGCTGAAGATAGGGCCTACTTATCAATTAATACCATCCTTAGCAAAAATGGGAATATAAATAATTTATAAATTAAGGCTCAAGTTTGAAAAGTCACAAACACATCCATTATGAATAAGTAGATCCAAACAACCACCAATAATATAAATATCCAACTAGAGTAACATAAATCTCCACCAACATAAAGTAAAAGGTTCGGGCTTATGCCCATTACTAATGTTCCAAATAAATAAATATCTAAAGCTAAAAAGCAACTATGCTAGAAACAACTGATCTGAAACTAGAGAGAAAATATGACTGCAAGACTGCTATAGTACAATCCAGGAGCACCTAAAGGAAAAAATATTTAAATTTAGGTCAGAGCTCGAGGTGTGCAAGAATTAACTTTAATAATTTATGATTGCAACTATACAGTCAATGCACAATAAATACCCCCTTTGTCACTCACATGCGTATAACACCTCACCCTCATCTAAGTGTGATATTATTAACACCCCCAATACGTCCAAATAATGAATTGTGACATCATTTCAAATTATGAAATGATTATATAAATAATTAATTAATTAAATGTAATCCCTACATTTAAATTGTCAACTTACATTTATTCCAATCTCATCTGTGTCAGGTATAATGAATAAATATCTATTATGCATTATAGGGTCAAGAATAATATTTATTGTCCACATCCTTAGATAATTTAATTTATTTTAATAGTATCCGGGTAATTAATAATATATGTCCTTCCACATATTTTACACACAAGGGCATCTACCGTTGGTGTCTAATTCGTGCTCTATCGCCAAGTCCGGAGGAATCCCTTATCCTAAGCGGACAACACAAGTAGACACAAATTGGGGGCAGTCCCTATGAAGGAAACTTGTACACGACCCTGTACACGGCCCATACCTCTCGTGGGTGTAGCCTCCACGTAGTACCTATATGGCTTACACATTGTCAATCCCACCTTTGTCAACGCGTGGTGCGCGGCCCGAAGGTGCGAACCCCCGAGCCGATAGGACGGTCCAGTGGTATGTCCACACACAAATATATAATAGTACATATTATTATCCCTTATAATATGTAAAGGTAATTACTCTATAATTACCATAAAAATCCAACCAAAGTTCCACAACATTTCATTAATTAATAATTTAACATCTAATAAATTATTAATTTCATTCCAAAAAAATAATTACTTCACCATCCAGTTTATTGTAATTATTATTAATTAAAGTTTGGATATATCAATTCTCCATTAATTTATTTAACCCACCAAGGAAATCCTTTTTCCTTCTCATATAGTACTATTCAAATGCTTATAGTACTAATTAAAATTATATCCGAAGTTTGGACATTTCTTAAGCTGACTAAGGAAAGGAACGGAAAGAAAAGTCCAATCATCATTGACGTCGCTCGAACCAGTGTGGGTCTCATTAGCGCGACATGACCTATCGCTCGAACGACCCACGGTGTCGTTTTAACGACCTCCCTGGTACCTCCTCCCCACGCCACTTCCAGTTTTCCCTTTTTCGCAAGTAAAATTCTTCCACAACCAGCAGTTCACAAAACCCAAAAATTTATGTTTCTAACGTACATGCACAAACCCAGACAAATTCCAATTGTTCCAGATTTTTAACGATTCACACTCCCAAAATTTCAACAGGGTTATTTCACCATAAAGTGCATTTTATGATGGAAATTTCTTCTGAATTTCAGTTCATTAATTGTCAATAACAGCCTCTATGTTGATTTTTCAATTAACCTCAAATACCTATCAAAACTTAGGGGGAACTAATATCAATATACAAATATTTCGATACCTAATTTCTGGAACAATTCATATATTTAATCCATTCCTTGACATGTGTTATTCATCATCAAATCAACACTTATACCTAAATCCCAAAAATTTTAATGAGATAATTATATGCATCAAAAAATAAATTGAAACCATATATTAAGCAAGAAAATTCTTGACATTTAATTTTGTAGAGGAGAAGCCCCTTGAAAACTCCCTTGATTTCCCTTGTTCTTGCCCCTTTTTCCTTTTTTTGGTGTTTCTCCCTATTCCTCACGTAACTATATCTTTTAGGTTTGTGGAATGATAGTGGGGGAGTGGTTTACCCCCACTTGAACTCTAATCAGGTGCTTAAGCTCGAGTTCGATCCTAAGCCCAACTTTTGGACCCCCAAATGGCCCGAATCCGTAATCTAATTGGCCCAAAACTTCCCCATACTATATATTACTGACCCATGACTATTTTTAAAGGCCTAAATCATCTAAACGATCCCATGTGTCCCGAAATGTGTTTCGAAATATTTATGTCAATAATAATTATTTTTAATTTGTGTCGCACAAAAATTATGTATTTTCTTTTATTATATGCAAATGTCATATTCATGCACGTAAAAATTAATCATACACAAATATAACTAAGTAAAAAATTTCAATTGTGACATTTTTAAATAAAAATTTTATCTAATTCCAATTTCAAAAATTAATTATTTATTCCAAAAAAATAATATCTCATTATTTATTTAAAAGAAAATACGGGGTATTATATATATATATATATATATATATATATATATATATATATATATATATATAGAGAGAGAGAGAGAGAGAGAGAGAGAGAGAGAGAGATAAAGGGCATGGGCATGTGCACATTAAGTTTACACACGTGATTGCGCATACCAATTTTTTAAAAATAATAAAAAACTATTTTTGAGTTGATTTTTTTTGTGATATTTAAACATTTCAACGGATCCATATAAAAAAATCAACTTAAAAAACTTTTTGTTTTGCTATTTTAAAAATAGCAGAAAAAGTTTTTTGAACTGATTTTTTTATATGAGTCCCTTGAAATATTTAAATATCACACAAAAATATTTGCTCAAAACTATTTTTTTTACTATTTTAAAAAATTGATGTGCAAATTTAGTGTGCAGAAAAGCCTCTCTCTCTCTCTCTCTCTCTCTCTCTCTCTCTCTCTCTCTGTATATATATATATATATATATATATATATATATATATATATATATATATATATATATATATACATTGGAACCTTAAAATGCGTCGAAAATCGAGGGCCAGAGACAGCCACCTTCCAGACCTCTCCTCAAAATCGACCCTGATTACAATAAATATAGCTCCTTGAGGCCTTTATATTAAAAATAAAAACTAAACCTTAAACCCTCATTAACTCTAAACTATAAACATTTCCACCAATCTTGAAAATAAAATGCCGTAAATATTAATTAACACCTTATTTGTTAGGGATTAAACAATAATTGACACCTTTAATTTCCATTAATTGTTATAAAAAAATATCGTTGATAAACTTTTCTATGCATATAAAGCGTCATTTAGAAGTTTTCACTATTGATTAGAGTGAAATTGTTAGTACGAAAAAATATGACAGAATTTTAGTTGCTTTGAAGTAAACTGAACTATAAAATCCTAAACAAAAATGAGACTAAGGGCCCGTTTGGTTCTATATTCAGAAAACTCGATTTACACGCCCTTTCTATATACAATTTTAAAATTCAGTTTTGTGTGTTTATAATTATTGGTACGTGTCTGGTAAAACTTGTTTTTAAATACAATTGTTTGAAAAATTGACAAAATTAGTAAACACGTATATTTGTATTATACATATGTGTGTGTGTGTGTGTGTGTGTGTGTGTGTGTGTGTATAATATATAAATTATTCATTCATAGATGATACATGAATGTATACATGAATACATACATATATACCAAGGTTCTAAAAAACACGGGGGGTGACCGACGTGTGGAGGCTAAGCCATAAGCTTTAGAAGCCTAGACAGACCTTAGGCGTCAAAAGGCGTTTAGGCTTTTTTAAATATATTTTAATATTTTTTAACTATGACAAGGCAATTAAAAATACTAAAA
This sequence comes from Sambucus nigra, assembly GCA_949130495.1. Classification (NCBI taxonomy): domain Eukaryota; kingdom Viridiplantae; phylum Streptophyta; class Magnoliopsida; order Dipsacales; family Adoxaceae; genus Sambucus; species Sambucus nigra. The sequence continues at coordinate 48,946,817 of OX422221.1, forward strand.
TGGTACATACCTTAAAAATATGTCTGAATATTTGTAAATTAAAATAGTATTTAATTAAAATATTAAAAAAAAGGAAAAAACTCGCGTTTTTAACGCTTTACTGCAACAAAACTCACATTTTTTCACGCCTTACCCCAAAAACGAGCATTTTTCACCCCCTACCCCCTAAAAAGTTGACCATCATTGATCACGCCTTAATCCACACCTAAGACCAAAACTTGGCATATCTAAAAAGCGTCGCGCCTAGACACATTTTTTTAGAATACTGATACATATATACATATATACATCATAAATTATATACATGTACATTTAATATCATGTCTTTTTATGCATATTTAATGAAGTATGTTAGAGAGTTTAACTATATATATATATATATATATATATATATATATATATATATATATATATATATATATATGTATGTGTGTGTGTGTGTGTGTGTGTGTGTGTGGAAAGGTTCTTAAGTGAACATAAAATATGAACATTGTAATGAACCTTAACCAAAAAAAAATACTTAACACCCATCAATTTTAATTCTTATGTTGTAATTGGTTCGCGCTAGTGGCAACGAACACGCGTGTTACATGCGCCAGTGGAAACGGACATGTGTGTGACACATGTGTATTAAAAAAGACACCGCTTATATATATATATATATATATATATATATATATATATATATATATATAAGCGTACATACATACATACATATATACATATATGTTTATATAATGATATTGCATGTATAATTCACTATAAAATTATAGACGTACATGAATTGATAATATTTTTTTAACACATATGTACTATATGTATATTTTATATTATTTCATACATTAATAATACATGTATAAAATTATACATTGTATCATGTATCTATAGATAATATTATTTAACTTTATATTATTCTATACGTAATTTTGTGTACATGTACATATAATATTTATAAAAATTACACCCATATTGATGTATTATGTATATATATATATATATATATATATATATATATATATATATAATAAAGTAGAAAACTTATGTATGTCATAAGATTAAAAGATGATGTCATCTTTATGAGATTTTCTGCACTTCCCACTTTGTCCCTCAAATTTTTTATTTCCCCATCTTTTTATCTCTATAATTTGACCCCTCTAACAAAGGGTATCTTTGTAAACACACACTCAACACAAATCCTTATAAGCACCTCATTCTCCGATCTCTTCCTCTTCACCTTCCCTTTCCCCTTCCCTTCCCCCCCATACCCTCTCCCCAGCTTTTCCCCTCCCATGGTAAGTTCTCTATCTCTCTCTCTCAAATGAACACACGGACCATTTATTTATTCACACCTGTAAACACGCACACACCATGGTTATTTTTCGGATCTAACATATTATCTAATTTTTTTTTCTTTTAGGTACTTTGGAGTGCTAATCGCGATTCAATCCACACATACACAGGCACGATTCAACCCACGTTTCCACCTGAAACGAGGTAATCTCTCTCTCTCTCTCTCTCTCTCTCTCTCTCTCTCTCTCTCTCTCACACACACACACACACAGGCGCGCACACACACACACACACACTATTTTGGTGTTGCATTTGTACACTTTAGATCAAACTTAGAGCCTGTGTTTTTATGGATTTTTTCTATTGGTTGATTTCTGAGATTTTTGAGGTTTTCTTATGGGTTTTATGTTCTGCTGGAAATGAGGTATTATCTCTTTGACACACGCACACTAATTCTAATATGATCATGTGCGAGATATTTTTAATTCGATTTTGAAGATTATCTGACTTTTTTTACATATCTTTTTGGATGTTGAAGAAATGAAGTGCATGTTTTAGGTATTCTTTTCGTACACTACTTTTGGTAACAATTTTAAACTGAAACTTGTGTTGGTTGTATGGACATAAATTTCCAAATTAAGTTCCTGTATTATTTTAACATAATTCCGTGAACAAAACTGTGTTTGTAATATGTCATAGGGATAATTTTATTTTGTCACGATCCCGCTTGGTCTATGACGTATTGAAGAAAATTGAAAACGTTGCGGCAAAGATTCAAAGAATTAATCATGTCGTAGTTTAACTGGTGCAAGTTTAATTGTCTTCAATGTTAATTGCATTCCAAGATCACACAGGTATGAATGCGTATAATTAATGGTGCTAGGAATTATTTTTTATAAAAGATACAGATGTATTTTTATAAAGAAAAATATTTTAAAATGTGTTTAAAAGTATTTTAATTGTTTACACTATATTTTATTCTGATATACTCGAAATAGAGTTTGACTAATTTGGATCTCTTTTAAAAGAGACGTTTTAAACAAAAAGTCAAAGAAAGTTAAACTGACGCAGCGTCGTTCGAACGACATGTCATCTCGTTCGAGCGAAATGCTCATGTCGCGCGAACGACATGGAAATCTTGTTCGAGTGACACTCTTTTCAAGGCGGCAATTAATTGGTATTTAAAGCTTGTTTACGTCAGAGTTTCATAAGTGTGTATTCTGGAAAAATAGTATACCATCCAGTATCAGTTTGGCACATGTTTTCTCAGGTTTAAAAGATTAAACACATCCTTAGAGTTTGCAAAGATCCGAGTTATCATTCTTATATGTTTACATGATCTTGCTGCACCAAAGAAGTTTTTTCTATCATTGAACATCAGGGTTTTGCGGTGAAGAAAAGAGAAGAACTTCTTGTTTGACATCGTAGACGAATAAAAGCCATTCGGTGGACACCGAGACATTCGTGGAGTCAAGTCTTGTGGACAGGTATCATGGAAGACGGAATTTTTGTGTGGGCACTATTAAAGAATGGTTGAAGATCATAAGGAGTGTCAATACCCGTGGGGATCGAGTCATTGAGTAAGGCTAATCTGTCTTTGTAAAACCATTGTTCATAGTGATTGTCTGGCTTGGGCCGTTCGAGGTTATTTTTCCGTTTTGGGTTTTTTCCTCGTACATCGTGAGTTGTGGGTATTCTTTACTTTGCTTTACTTGCTTTAATCACTAGATGCATTTTTAGGATTAATCAAGATAAAATTGGTTTAAAGTAAGAATTGGGTTTTCACAACTTGGTTTGGTGAAATTTAAAAGTTGGATAATTTTTTGGGAAAAGTTTGGTTTTGTTTAAAACACACATATTGGGCACTTTCAAATTGGTATCAGAGCTAGAAAACATATTTTATTTGTTTTGTGATCCCGTCTGTTTTCAAATATGAATTTTGGATATAACGAATTTTCTCGAACTCCTGTTTTTATGGCACTAATTACACTTATTGGAAGATGAAAATGAGATGTGCATTAAAATCTATTGATGAGCGTGTGTGGCTAGCAACTGAGAAAGGTTGGAGACCCTCTGTCACTATTGTAGGTGAGGTCACTAGTTTAAAGCATGATGAGTCATGGACCGAAACTGAACAAAGACTTGCACAATATAATTCTAAAGGTCTGCATGTTATTGCTTAACACATCACACGGGATGAATATAATAGAATTATGACTTTTGAAACATCAAAAGAGGCTTGGGATATTTTTTCACTCACTCACGAGGGCACTAGCACGGTTAGGGCATCAAAACTTCAAAATATCACTTCATAGTTTGAAACCATTAGGATGTTAGAGAGTGAGACTGTTGATGAGTTATTCTAGGTTGTCCAATATTGTCAACTCTTCGTTTAACCTAGGTGAGAAAATTCCCGACAACCGTGTCATTAAGAAAATCCTTAGGTCGTTGCCTAGTAGGTTTGATGCGAAAGTGACCATTTTAAACTTCTTAGGTAAGTTAGAGTCAACGAAACTAGAAGAGATTGTAGGTGACGTACAAACCTATGAAATCGACATGATTACCTCCAAGCAAGTGCCTAAGAAAGAAAAGGGTATTGCTTTAAAAACCCGGACGGAGGAAATTAAAGTTTCGAATTTCGATTCCAATTTCGATTTTGAGGATGTTGCTTTATTGGCAAAGAAATTTAAAAAAAATTATTAAGTTTCAAAAGCAATCGAAAGATGCCAAGAAATTTGAAAAATTCAAGAACAACAAAGTAGATCCCACCTCTAAGGATATGTTTGATAAGCCTAAGAGAGATGAGTCAGATAAGTGTTTTGGGTGTGAGGGGTACGGTCACAAAGTTAAGGAGTGTCCCACTAGACTTAAGAAAGAGGGCAAGCAACCCATTGTCTATAATGCCACCTTAAGTGATAGTGATCCGGAAGAGGGAGAGAGTTACCCCATTGATCGTAACTTTGTTGCGTTTATGTCATGTCATGTGAGCTACGACGATTCTCATATGCATGACTCTTCCGAGGAGGTTTTGAGTGAATCCCATGTTAGTGAGGGTGAAGAGAGTGACGAGGAGGAGGTAGATGTGAAAGAGTTACAAAATACGTTTAATGAGTTGTATGCCGAAACAGTGAAGGTGAAAAAGGCTAACTCTAAATTGCAAGCTAAGTTGAATGAGCGTGCCATAGAAAATAATGATAGTTTTATTGAGGATCTTAGGGCATGAGATAATAGTTTAGGGAGAAACTAGATTTTGTGAAAAAAGAGAGAAATAATCTTCGTGGTTTGATGGAGTCCTTAAAAAAGGAGATTTTAGAGTTTGAGGAGTCTAAGCGTTTGCTCAAGTCTAGGATTCACTATTTGGAGGAGAGATTAAGAGACTTGTCTAGAGTCAAGTTTGATTTGGAGGCTAAGTCGAAGAAGTTAGATAAGATCCTAGGCACCGTCCAAATTAAGGGAGATAGGGGTGGTATAGGTTTTAGTAAGAGAGTTGTTCCCATCCCCCCCCCCCCCCCCCCCCCCCCCCCGCACGTATGAGAAACACTAGGAAGGTTAGAAAAGGTCACATATAGGTAATCATTCCCACCACCGCTACACTTGATCGTTTTGTGGTAGGAAAGGTCACCTTAGGCGTTATTGTTACGACCTTAGACAAGCTCCTAGGAAGTTTAGGAATAAAGTTGCCTCAGTTCCCTAAACCCCCATGCGTCGTTTTACACCTACTTGGGTTAGGAAATCGGATTTAGTGGATTTAGGAATTAAACTTAATGATCCTTGTTTGGGTACACTTGATTCTTCCGATGCTAAATCTAAAGGATGATAGTGTTGCCTTTTTTGTCATATGTTGGGTTGCTTCGTGATATATTCATTGCTAGTATTATGACATGTGTATCATTTTGTATTATAGTTTTCATTTGTTTGAGTCCTATTGAAAAATACAAAAAGATTTTGTTTTTGAGAAAACCCAAAAAGATTTTTCTTTTATTTGAGTCAAAATATGAAAATCCAAAAAGATTTTAATTCTTGTTTTTGAGTTTACATGTTTGATGTGGCATATTGGTGTGCTTGGACCCCCCCCCCCCCCCCCCCCACCGTTTCATTATCCATGTGGCTAGGACATTTGGTCATTATTATCAATGCTTAGAATGATCTTAACCATTGTTTATATGGGATTTTTTCGAAGTTGATATGCATTTTTATTCGACTTTGTGTATATGCCAACATTGCACACATGCATGAGTTTATATGGATGTTTGACTTCTCTTGCACATTTGAATTTGGTGAGGCGTTCTTATCTCAATCTTGTCATCTATGCGTAAGTAGACTTAAGGAGAAGTGTGCATGTAAGAACCGTTTACCATGCGAATTTGAATTAAAAAATGATGAATGATTCACGGCAAAGGGCTGCGAGAGTGCAAAATTGACTCTTCGTGAAAGCCACCGTTTAAAAGAGCCCAAAAGAAAATGCAATATGTTAAGAAAAGGGACAAATTAGTTTAGTTCATTCCAAAGAAAATATGATATTATTGAGGGAGTTTGGATGGATTAAAAAATTTAAACGGGTTTACACAACTAATCCTAATGTTAAAACATTGCAATTTGACGTTATTGTTTGTAGAATCGTCAAAATTCTAGATTTGTGTGCATGTAGTATGTTTAGTTCATTAAGCTCACACTTTTATTGTCATATGGCTATAATAAAGTTTGATGATTTATCACTATCAATTAGAGATTCTTCATCATTTCGATGTGTTGTAATTGTGACTCATTTGTTGTAGTTTCACGCCCATTCATTCCATATCCAATTTTGGGTACATCGTTACTATGTTTGCATGTAACTCGCATTTTTATTTTTTATGAGCTTTTGCATTTTATGTTAAAAGCATAATGTTTTAACACTGTTTTGCTGCTGTCGGGCCCTTCCTGGAATTTTTTTGTGGAAATTTTTTCACTGGGCAATAATATATAATATTTCTGGGAAAATGTTAAATTTTGGCAGGCCGCGAGAAGTTGTTCAAACGATATTCCTATGTCGCGCAAACGACCTATGTAATTCATTCAAGCAACATCCTCAACTCGTTTGAGCGACGTCCCTGTCTCGTTCAAACGACAAGCTGAATTGTTGCTTCTGATTGGTTTGCAGTCCACTGGTTTAAATTGGTATATTTTTGGTCCTGTTGGAAATGTTTCTGGACTAACTGGTTTATATGCAGGATTTATTGGTTATAGATTGATTTTTTGCATATAGTTCGTTTATCACACCTGATTAAATTGCTTCATTTTTTATGTGTGTGATTCCTTGGTTTACTAGCTACTGCTTTATTATCTCTTGATCATATTTAACTGGTTGTTTCATGATTATCTAGTGATTTTAAATTGATTCAAATTGTTTATATTCTCATGCTAGATATTTTGATTGGTTTATCTTTTCACCGGATTGTCTATTTGAGGCAAAAAGAGGGAGAGATGTATGTGATGTAGGGAGATATTTGAGCATGTTTTGGTTTACAAATGTTTACAAATTGGTATCTCAAATTGTTTTTACACGTTGGTATAGGTTTGTTGCTCAAATTGTTTAACAAATGATTTTTTCAGAGTTTATTCATATTGGTATCTATTATTGTTTGGTATCAATTGGATATATATATATATATATATTGGTTTCATTTCTTCCTCTATACTTCACTTGGTATTTTTTTGTTTGTTTCATGTGTGTAATTATGCTTCAACCATTCGAGATTTCAAGTCTACATCATATTCAGACAACTCATGCTTACCGGTGCGACATATTCTAGTCTGTGTCCTATATTTTTTATTTTGGGTTTATGGGATGGGATTTAGGCGTCATACGGCTTGACGGCCCGACTTAGGCATTTCACTGGTTTAGTTTTGTCCTAGAATAGTCAAAGGGGGGGATTTTAAGGACATAAATTTCAAATTGAGTCCCTGTATTGTTTTGACTTAATTTCATGAACAAAACTGTGTTTGTAATATGTCATAGGGATAATTTTATATTGTCACGATCCAACTTGGTCTATGACGTATTGAAGAAAATTAACGACGTTACGGCAAAGCTTCAAAGAATTAATCATGTCGAAGTTTAATTGGTGCAAGTTTAATCGTCTTCAATGTTAATTGCATTCCGAGATCACACAGGTATGAATGCGTATAATTAATGGTGCTCAGAATTATTTTTATAAAAGATAAGGATGTATTTTTATAAAGAAAAATATTTTAAAATGTTTTTAAAAGTGTTTTAATTGTTTACACTACATTTTATTCTAGGTTTATGGGATGGGATTTAGGCGTCATACGGCTTGACGGCCCGACTTAGGCATTTCACTGGTTTAGTTTTGTCCTAGAATAGTCAAAGGGGGGGATTTTTAAGGACATAAATTTCAAATTGAGTCCCTGTATTGTTTTGACTTAATTTCATGAACAAAATTGTGTTTGTAATATGTCATAGGGATAATTTCATATTGTCACGATCCAACTTGGTCTATGACGTATTGAAGAAAATTAAAGACGTTACGGCAAAGCTTCAAAGAATTAATCATGTCGAATTTTAATTGGTGCAAGTTTAATCGTCTTCAATGTTAATTGCATTCCAAGATCACACAGGTATGAATGCGTATAATTAATGGTGCTCGGAATTATTTTTATAAAAGATAAGGATGTATTTTTATAAAGAAAAATATTTTAAAATGTTTTTAAAAGTGTTTTAATTGTTTATACTACATTTTCTTCTGATATACTCGAAATAGAGTTTGACTAATTTGGATCTCTTTTAAAAGAGACGTTTTATAAAAAAATTCAAAGAAAGTCAAACTGACGCAACGTCGTTCGAACGACATGTCATCTCGTTCGAGAGAGATACTCATGTCGCGCGAACGACATGGCAATCTCGTTCGAGCAACACACCCTTTTTGAGGCAACGCTTAATTGCTATTTAAAGCGTGTTTGCGTCAAAGTTTTGTAAGTGTGCATTCTGGAAAAATAATATACCATCCAGTACGAGTTTGGAACATGTTTTCTAAGGTTTAAAAGATTAAACACATACTTAGTGTTTGAAAAGATCCGAGTTATCATTCTTATATGTTTATGTTATCTTGATGCACCAAAGAAGTTTGTTCTATCATTGAACATCAGGTTTTTGCACTGAAGAAAAGAGAAGAACTTCTTATTCGACATCGTAGACAAATCAAAGCCATTCGGTGGACACCGAGACATTCATGGAGTCGAGTGTTGTGGACAGGTATCATGGAAGACGGAATTTCTGCGTGAGCACTATTGAATAATGGTTGAAGATCATTAGGAGCATCAAGACCCGTAGGGATCGAGTCATTGAGTAAGGCTAATCTGTCTTTTTAAAACCATTGTTCATAGGGATTGTCTGGCTTGGGCCGTCCGAGGTTATTTTCCAGTTTTGGGTTTTTTCCTGATACATCCTGCATTGTGAGTATTCTTTACTTTACTTTACTTGATTTAATCACTAGATGTATGTTTAGTATTAATAAAGATAAAATTGGTTTAATGTAAGAATTGGGTTTTCACAACTTGGTTTGGTGCAATTTAAAAGTTGGATAATTTTTGGTGAAAATTTTGGTTTGTTTAAAACACACATATTGGGCACTTTCATTGGTATATTAGTATTTTTTTAATTTTAATGTTTTCTTTTCCTACATTAAAAAAAGGTCTTTATGGAGATTTATTGAACTAATAGTGACAAAACTTCACTCAAAGCTCGACTTGGTGTTGTTTACATTCCCTCTGGCTGCTCTCTCATAGTAAGTTAGTGATCACTCATATGTTCAGATTTATTATCCTTGAAGCCACAATTTCTTTACTTATATACGGTTTGGTTTACATGTTGATCACACACGGTTTATGTCCCTATATGTAATTTTTTGTTACAATGATTCTGCTTATTATAGTGTTTGAATTCAGACGAATAATCTTTTAATTCAGATGGATAAATGGGGTCGTATGATGTAGTGTGCTAATCTTTGAATTCATATGGATAAGCAGCGTCGTGTAGTGTAGTGTAGAAATGACATTTCAACCGGTAGTATATTATTGATTCATTCTTTTTATTAAAATTTGATACACTTAAAATATCTTCCCTTCTAAAACAACACGAATGCAAGGCTTATTGACTTATATATGAGGCATTTGAACTAGGATGTCAAGTTTTGTTTTTTCTTTCAGCTTTATTTTATTTGGGTTCCTATTTTTCATATTTCATTGTTGTAATGTGAAATAAAAATTTAAATCTCACCCATCCCTGTTTATGCTTTAAAATATCAAGAGTGATATTTTATATAGCGAATTGCAAGAGACAAATTATATGTATATAATTGTTTCATGACCTGTAGTTTTTAATGGTAATGAACATACAAATGACTTGAGCATTTTACTTTTCAATGTTGTTATTTCTCATGTGTTTGTTATAAATTAAGGTCTTAAATTGACTTTGAGACTGATTGATAGACAAAATATGCAACTCTTTCTTATGATTATGTACTATCTTAAGGGAACTCTTGATTTTAGTTTAGCATGTTCGTACCTTCTTTGATTCTGAGTTGGCTTGATGTTCCGGCACCATATTCTTATTTTGGAATTATGTGTTTCTTGGGCCTTAATTTGATCTGTGGAGTGATAATAAACAACCCATGACCTCTCGATTGAGTGTCGAGTCATAGTATCACGTTTTTCCTTATCTTTTTGCATAGATTATGTTGATTATGCATTTGGTGAGGTCCATCTCCTAGTTTTGCATCCTATCACACTTAACTGTGATTATCTCAGGATGACCTATATAGCCTCCAACCCAGTCTTATATGCTCTGACGATGCAACATTGAGCTCGACTATCATTTCATCAGCGAGCAGTTTCTCTTGGGATGCCATCGTGTTTAGTTTGTTATTTATGCATACGAGATATTTTATTTCGTGACTACGGTCTTCACAAGCAACATTTCAGCTTCTTCATTCCTAAATTATCTATTCGAGATTCCTGAGTTTGTAGGGGAGTTTTAAGTAACCTAATAGCGCACAAGAAGTTTTGTACAAACATCATTCCTTGATTAGAGGCTACTTTAGAACCTCAATTATTGAAGTAAATTCTTATCATTCCTTATTTATGCCTATGTGTAAACCTATATAATCCCCTTTAAGAGATAATTGGCTATACATATCTCTTTTTCTTACAGAGTTAGGGTTAAGGTACAAAAAAGAAACGAAAAGAAAAAACGTATCAATCTTGCAATCCTCATTGGTTAAGCATCAGTTTAGCCTATTTACAAATATTACTCTCATTTATTTTGTTTGATATTTAAACTTCAGATATGTCTCTTTATGATTGTATTAGCAGCAATAGTGGTTGTTGGAGCATACATGGGTAACCTTCAACAAGTTAGGTATTTTATCACAAGAATCATGCTTAAGCCAATTGACGATCCTTATATTTATTTGGTTGCAACTGTTTCAGGTCCACTTGACCAATAGTCCGAGGAGAAAGTTGTGGGAAATGCTCTATTTTGATGGCAAAGTGATGTTGATACTACCCAAAATATGGATTTTGGGCATTTGGCATTTTTCCAGTGCTTTTAAAGGAGAGTATTTCTAAAGATTATGGTGTGATGAATTTGAGATATGGAAGAAAATTTGTCAGTTGGAGCCACACGTATGCCTTTTTCAATGGGAGATGAAATTCCTAGAAGTGAATAGTTGGTAAGCAAGATGGGAAGATTAACTGCTGGGGTGCAATATGAGCCATAATTTGGAAGGAAGGATGGATGGATATATAAAAATTCAGAGAATTGGAGTTGTGCCACTGGATATGGAGTAGGATCAGGCAGTCTTTTGAACCCATCCTTCAATTTTGGTCTTGAACTTGCTAAAAATATACAGTGGATCAGTTTTGCTTAATGTCTATGCTTTAGGATTGTTCTGTGAATGGTTAAGGCCTTAAATTTTTGTACGTATAGAAGAGTGCAGTTGAGAAGAAGAACTGAAACGTCTATTGGATCATATTCTGAGTTGCTACGTCATTCCTATGCTCCACTGCAATTCTTGAAGGTTTACTTCTCAAAGCTCTGTTGATGATGCATTTTATGATTACAATTCAAGTTCCCGATCGAAGTGGAAGATTAATTTAGTTTGTACCTCGTAGATTAATTTAGTTGGTATCGAGTGTATGTGATATCCCAAACAATGTTTTCATTCTCTATATCCCATTAGTTAGTACTTATATGGTTTTTTTTACATTTATGGCTTTGATTAAAAGAGGTCGTAAAAGTTCTTCGGACACATATTTTGTTTCTCTTAGTTATTGATATATTTAGTTTGTTTCTCTTAGTTATTGAGGTCATTACATGTTGAATAAAAAAAACTCACACATATATTGTACGTTTAAAAAGGCGGTCAAGGAGTTATTCTCAAATTTAAAGCAACGCGCAGGGCCCACTATTGAAATCAAAGTACTGCAGGCCCACTATTTATGTTTTCATTTTAACCATCTCTTTTATCAAAATCTAATATGTTATTTCTCATTTAGTTTTCTCTTTCGGGTGATACTTTTTATCTAAATCTGAACCGGAGGTAATTCTGATATATAAATCTGATGAATCTGAATAGGTGATACTTTTCTCTTTCAGGTGGTATCTAAATCTGATACTTTATAACTATCTAAATATCTCATCCAGTTTCATATTAATAATTATATAAGTCCGATATCTTATTTCTCTTTTAGGTGATAATTATTTAAAGTCATATGTGATACCGGAACCGGAGGTAATCGTAATGGATTGGATGACTGAAGACGAGTGTCAGGAAGTTGGTGGTGCCATGTCGTAAGCAAAATTGATGTGGCGTACATGACTTAAAAGAGGTATCAAATCAACCTCCAAATCAGGAGGGTCAGGAAGATGGTTCCATTCCCCCGTATGGAGATCATAAAAGGCCATGGCACAGGGGACAGCACATGAAAAGAGCATGGTCCTTTTTTTATTTGTGAGGAGAAACACGTTATCTCTTTTCGGCGAGAAGGCCACATCATCTCTTTTCTTCTACACAAACTCAACATTATGTTCCACCTACAGCTCAAGCATCACACAGTTTGATTATTACTACATGTTGGTAAAATATTTCTTCACAGAAAGTAGACAATATACATACCTGATCAATTAGAAGCTTCACAACACGCTGTAAATTTTCCTTATTAGTTATTTCTTCAAACCTTTTTAATCGGGAAAGTGGAATAGCCGCTAGATCGGGGAAAGAAATGTGGCAGCTCCACTGAGCGAAGTGCAATGAAAGTGTGACAACCCGCTCACCAAAATAAGGGGTGGCCAGATCGATACTCCAATATAACAGGAATCATGGATGGAATCATTCTCAGCATCAAAATAATATAAAGAGTATACGGGATTACCACTCAATAATTTGGAAAACGGGGTGTCAAAATTTTGTTTTATAATTTAAAGAAAGCAATTTAAATAAACCATGATTGAAAAAGAAAGTGGAAACCCCAAGAAAACTTATATTACAACACAACAAGAATACGATATGGGGACCGAATATGCTGTCGGTCAATAGATGCATAACAAATAATACATGTTCATTAAGTTACATATCACATTAATTATACAATTACAAAAGTTTGGGCCACACACCCGAATAAAAGATCCGGTCATAACTAGAGCGCAAAAATGAAGGCGTCTATTTAAAGTATCCCGTGATATTCGCAAACTATCACGGCTCGTCAAAAGTCACCGAAATGAAAAAATCAGTACGGGCAACCTTGCGGCAGAGCACCTGAGCGAATACAAAATGCATGCACAATAAGGAATATGAACGGGTCAGGGCCCGATTTTTATGTGATCACCAGATGAATAAAAGATATGACAGTTATGAACAGTTATTCATGAATAATAAGAATGAGAGTCTAACAACACAGTTTGAAAACATGAACTAAGGCAGTTTAGATGATCACACATTTATTTCCATTAGATAAAAAGATATACATTAAAATCATTAATAGAAATCCTTCCTCATTTTTACTTATCACATTTCATCATTTTCGTTCCTTACTAGGAACCATAATCATAGTTATATGCTCTTTGTGGCATTTATCTCAATTATATGCTCTTTGTGGCATTTCATTATGCTCTTTATGGCATTTAAAATCCATCAAGTCCCACTTGATTTAGAATAGTTATAATCATATATATATAATGATTCTAGGACCGCTCGTCCGGGTTTCCCCACTGTGCGCGCCCCTAAATGACCATCATCTTCCAAGGCCTATAAATTACGACCACCTGAGAACATATATCGCAAGACGTCGAGAAGCGTCCATATGCCTGCAGGGTAGTCATAAACACACCTGAAATTACCTACCCATCGCAAAAAAATATACAACAAGTGCTCATATGGCCTAGGACTATATCCACCCTGTATTCACTAGCTAGGGTGCTTCACCTTACACGCGAACTTCCCTTATGATGGTATTTAGAGAGGGTGTGTTTACCATTTTATTAATTACATAACATGATTAATTAAATTATCATTTACTATATTCATTTCCAATTCCATTTCCTTTTTATCAAATGCATTAAAGTTATTGGGAGCCGTACGTAATTCACATCATTACTACGTCTTCAAAGAATGAATAAACTCTCAATTTATTCTCCAAGCATTTTAGGGTTCTATAACAAACCACCAATATAACAGTACCTCAATTAAACCTATAAAGTCTCCAAATATGACCTTATGACTCCTAGACTTTTAAGGAATTACAAAAGAAACGTAATGCCTAAACATCACTTTACGCACCCCCATAATAAACCCCATATAAACCAATTATAATCTAGGATAGTCCCCCAACTCATCTAAGACTCTAGGACACTAAGTTTTCTTCATATAAGAAGGTTCCTAAGTCCTAAACCTAAAGAAAAGGGTTATAATTTAATTAAGAAAAATCACTCAAAAGTGAAGGGTGTCCGAATCGATTCGGCCTGGCCGAATCAATTTGGTCAGAAAAGCGAATCGATTCGGATCAGCCGAATCGATTCGGTCAGGAAAACTGACTTTTTGCATAATTGTCGAATCGATTCGATCAGCCGAATCGATTCGGTTCACTCAGACCTGGAAACTGTCCCTAGGCGAATCGATTTGGCCAGGCCGAATCGATTCGATCCTGCAGATTTGCCAAGTTTGGCTATGGAGTCTTGGACTCCTAAAATTCCCCCAACTTAAATCCTTTCAAACCAAGATCGTTTAATACAACCAATACATCATAAATACATCTAACTACCATCATTTATATCAAGGATCATCCCAATCAACCTCAAATGATTTCAAACTCATTAAACCCAATAAACCCTAACATTAATAAACCATAACTAATACATAGCCATCAACACTAATTATTCATCTTAAATCACATTATAACAAGTAGAAAACTTGCCTTGAGCTTGTAAATTCAGATTTTGTGTAGTAGCAACAATTCCCAATCTTCAATCTTCAATCCCTTATCTTCTCTCTACAAGTTCTCTTCCTCTCTCTTTCTCTCTAGGTTAGGATATACACTTAAGAGAAATAAAAGGGCTTATCAAGACATAAATCATGCCTTTAGTCTAAAATTCCCAACTTAAGTGGTTAATACCACATTAAAGATGATTCGAAACTACACAATTAAGCCATAACCAGTCAAAAGTGCCCAGAACATAAAAATACAATATGACACTTATTTTGACTATCTCGTACCTTCCAGAACTAACTACGCCCTCCAAATTACCATTTGGAAATTTTATAACTTATTTCAAGTTTCGGTTCCATTTTAAACCATAATGTCGTTTTAAATCGTATGACACAATAAAACACAACATGGTGATATTCACCTACACATAAGGTAAATATGCAACATTTTTGTAAATATTAATTTTTCTTCATTAAATTAATACTTACTCCATATTCCAACATTTTATATATAATTACTTCACATAGTAAGTAAATATAAAATAGGTTCTCAAAAGCGAGGGTTGTTTCAGAAAGCATCTCAATTGCTGAGAACACGCATTCCTCTTGGAACTTTTTAGATTTTAACCAATGTTTCGGTTTAATACACCTGTTTTATCTCTACACTTGTTCAGTGTTTTATCAACAATGGGTGTGAAGTTTTGATTTTCTTCCTGTATTTGGCATGTTCTTGATAATACTAAATTTTCTTGAAAATAAATGGAAAGGTCATTCTTATTTACTTTCTTAGTATGGCCTAATCAATATGACTAGTCGATATTGGTAAAAGCAAGTTTCTATACAACATATGCTGGACTTATTGTTGAAACATGAGATCAAAACTCAAGGTTTCATTGAAGTAAGTATGATTTAATTTGTTTGGTTTTCATTGGAGTTGAACTAAACATATAACTGAAAGAAGAGTCCAATTACATGTCTTGAGGGTATTATTGAAAAGTTCAAAACAATTATTTGGTAGATAATGTCTATAATTGTTTGCCCTTTTTTTCTCACAGCTATACCATTTAGTTAATTTCCCTGAGTTTTATATTAGTCTTTATGTTCATTTTTGGTTGTTGGATGTCATATTAAAGGCTTTTATTGTGTCTTTCATTCACAATTCAGTCTAAAATTAGTTCATATATGAACTAAATTACATATGCAGATTTCATTCACAATTTAGTCTTTTTCATTCACAATCTAATTGTTGTGGTATTTGTGTTGTCTAAACATGGTGGATAGTCATATAAACAAATGAAACTATGACCATTTTTTATAAAATATTTGTATTATGAAAGGAACTTGAGAAAAGTTTTATTATACACTACGTGACATTTTAGAAAATTTTGCGTGCCTTCGAAAAAGTTGTCATGATTGATACTAATACAAAACATTTATGAATTGACCATAATTTATACTTTGGAAAGTTGTCATTGTGCCTTCGGGCACGGGCATACCCTAGTATGTATATATAAAGGTATAAATGCATTAAAATATTAAGAATGAATAATTCTGAGTTGAAAAATAAAAAGGTGAAGTTATAAACACCCTCAACCTGTTTTCTGAAAAACTTGATTCTAACACAAAAATATTTTATTTCAGTGTTTAAAAACATATTAGCAAATGCAAATTTTTATCAGGATTGTATTTAAACATAGAAAATAAAATTATAAATGCAAATCAAACACGCTCTAACATTTTTTATGTTTTATTATCTACTTGCTATTTGTAATAAATGTTTGCCTCTAAAAATTTAATTTACAAAAGGGATTTGCTTATTTAGACCTTCATGGGCTTATATAATAACCATAAGCTAGCCTTGGGGCAATCAGCTAGTCTGATTATGGGTTTTGGACAATTCTAAAGATAGTATATAGTTCACGAAAGTAAACCTTTAAGGGATTATTTTACTTTAATGAACTAGCATGTAACCCGCGCGATGCGTGGGCGTACATGTGTAGAATCAAATATAAGATTAAATTTAACGAATTAAGTAGAACATATAATGTAATTTTTATTGATACGATAAAACATATTAAGCAGTAAATAAAAAACCAAATATCATGATCATTCAAAAGGGCCAAATTCATCATGTCTTGAGCACTAAATGAAAAGGACGACGTCATGATGATTAAAAAGACAAAATTTCTCCATGAAACCATAAGTTTGTAACTCCCTAAATCCTTGATTTTTAATCCTTTATCCCTGCAAAATTTTGAAATATAGATTAAATAGTTCTAGAATATTTTGAAAGTAATATAAGGCAAAAATGCTTATTATTGCATGGAATGTAGTATTTTTAATTATACTTTGAAGATTTCATTATCTTTGGAGATCTTATGATGTTTGCCTCATTGATATTTGAAAGTTCCGAAGAATGAGAGTTTTCTTGAGTGTTACCTATATAATTAGATATGTCGTTTCCTATCTTTGAAGCACCAACAGTGTCATGAATGGATATGTTAGCACCGTGCATTAAATTGTTAATGGGAAGAAAGTTTTTGTAATAAAACCAATTTGAATTTTTAAAATCCTTATTGGTGAAAGTAATCTGAAAGATGTATTGTGCAGTTGAGAGTGTGAAAAGTATTGCAAAAGTCGTATTGAATTCAACAATGATAAACCATGTTACTAATAATTGATCTAACAGATGTTTTTCAAAAAAAATGTGCTAGGTGTCAAAATTCAAAAGTTTAGGTTCGTATTTCTAAAAAAAATATATTAGTGAATTATCTGCAAAACTGCTATAACTCAAGGGGTTTGGTGTAATTTACCCAAAAATATTCGAACTAACAAATACCAGATATATATAAAACATATGAAGTTGTGATCATTTGGTGTAAATTGAGATAAATTTATCAAATTTTTAAATTAATTTGAGATATGTTCCTAGTCTTATGCCCACTGATAATTAAAAACAAATTGTGAAGACATATAATCTTTCAGTTAAAATGATGGTCTTTTATGTGCAGTTTTTGTCACTTTTGTTTCAATACAACTGGTGCAAATAGAAACCGACAATTGCCACTCTCCTTAAAGACACGGCATGGATAAATTCATGACACGGATATGATATATGTCCCACGTGTCCCCGCTATTAAGACAAAAAATTTAGAAGTCTTTATTACTGTTGATTAATTTCCTACCCCATACTTACAGTAACATCCCGACAAACATAAAAAATAAAAACTAAGAAAACGATGTAGGAAGATGCACCAAAAAAGAGAATACCTTGAATAAAGAGAATACAACTACCTTGAAGAAATGACCGAAAAAAGTTATTTTTTCTTATTGATTATGTTTCGACCAAAAAATAACACCACATACTTTATCTAGTAGTACATGTGCCAAAAAAGGGAATACCACTACCTTGAAGGATTGACAAAAAACATAATTATATTGTGAAAAAAAGGTCATGATTCTTCTATGTGAGAATTTAAAAAAAATCAAGGAAATAATCCAAAGACTGCTAAGAACGAGTATCAAGAAAAGTAATAAGAAAAAGTGTCAAAAAATTTCAAAGTTGATAGTCATAAAGAATCAACTAAAGCATCAGTGTTTAATCTTTTAAACCCCAAAGTTAGTAAACCCATATGTAAGAATCAATAGAGTAATTTCTACAAATTCAAAGTAGGTGTGTAAGAAGTAAAAAAAAAACAATCACTATAATTACCCTTTTATGAAGAAGAAAGAAACAGAGTAGATAAATAATAATTATTTAAAACACAGTATGGGGTCGGTGTGGAAACTAATATCCCTAAAATAATGTGTTAGACTGGATCATATCAGTGTTGCCAAAACCCATAGTGAAGGCAATTAGGCTTCAGTTTTTCCTAAATTGTAAGTTTACAAATCCATAATCCACTAGAGGTCCTTTCCAATCCAAATTTGGTAGTAGAAGAGATCATATCAATTTTATTGCATAATCAGTTGTAATCTTATGTTTCTATGAGGTGTGATGTAAGTATGGATCAAAACGGATGTAGTATATAGTATGGTGGCCATAGGCCCAAGTCCCGCCAAGCCCGCCCAAAAGGGGATATGACTGATGTCAATTACTGTAACAAAAGAATACAAATACAAAGAGAATAGCCATACAGGATGTCATGTCCTACAATTAATATTTATAGCATCATCTATGTCTTACAATAATAAGTACCTTCACAGAAGGGGAACCAAAAGGACAGTTCAGTATTTTCCCATCACTACGCGCTCCACAGATATCATACAGTGCGTAATATTTTCAGAATGTCTCTGCCTAAGTAGCAGAAAGAATCATTGTCAAATTTATAAGAGAAAATGTAAAGTTCACGTTTTTCAAATATTCACATAGATATTGAAATTGCGAAACTATCAATTACTCTACAAATTTAAATTGTTTTGGAATGTAGGCTCAACTGTGATAGATTGTCCTACATTGATAGTTTGATGTTTCCAAAACTAATATATAACTTGGAATGGCCTTCTCTACCCATTGACAAATCAGTTTTAGCTTTGCCAAAGCAAGTTTTGTTGTGATGAGTTATCCTATGTGCTTTCACTAATTGTACTGGGAAAGGCATAATTCTTTGACAGTAGGATTAACCGTAAGAAATTTGTTGTCCAAACACAAATAAAGCTTACCCTCTTATGGCATTGGAAGTCAACAAAAATCAAGACAATTATAATGAAATCACTTGTGTTCCCCACTTAACCAAAAATTTCCTTTTTCCCTATTCTTTTTCTCTTCTTTTTATCAACCTGATCAAACTAGTTCTTGACAAAACTTAGCCACTTATTGTGAAAAGAAATAACTAAAACTAATAGGAAAATAGAAAAAAAATCGACAAATGAAAATTGATTAGATCCGGGACAATTGGACTCTAGATAATTGTCTCAATAGGGAGAGGATACCAAATTACTCAATTCTCTGGATGTTATCCAACTGTAATACACCATAAGATTAAATTATCATTATGGGATGAATTTTGAATAGTAAAACTATACACCATCAAACTGTAATACACCAGAAGAACAATCCATTGAATTTTGAATAGTAAAACTACACACCCCTTTAGCGGACCAAAAGCCTATGTCTCCACTACTTCTACGAACGATTGCCGCCAAAAACTGTTATTATTTAGTTTCCCAACCACTATTAGTAAATTTTCTACTCACCAATTCCAAAAGTAAAAGTATCTTTGGAAACCCCTATACCCAACATCTCCCCTAGTCTTTCGGTGCCAAATTTCAATTATTTTCCTTTTTTTCTAACCACTTGACATATATGGGAAAATTCCATTATCACTCACTCTACCTCAATGAAACATTTTATTCCAACAAAAAACATTGGCATCTTTCTAATGACAAATATCACTTATAGAGATATTATTGAGAGGGAGTGATTTAGCTCCATCACGATTGAAATATATAATCGATTTCATCTATTAACCTCACAGGACAGCAAGCCTATTTTGTAAAAATTTGAAATGAACAAATAGTTTGTCCAATGAGATTAATAAACCAAACTACCTTAACATCATCTTTTGCTCAATAAAAAGAAAATAATTATTAATTGATTAGTGACCTCCTTAAGAAAGGTTTTAATACCCATTCTATAAATTTTACATTTGATTTGGGCATTATGTAAGTACAAATGCTTACTTTTATCAAGCTTCATATCTTTTATTGAAATAATACTACATATTTACTAAAAAAAATTCTAAGAGAAGAACATTCAAACATGTAGTATGCAACATCCAAATGTCAACTTTCAAGAGATGCAAGGGGAAATTACATTACCTCACTCTCAATGAAGATTCAACAATAAGAAAGACAATGCTCCAAAACAAACCACTTAAAAAAATGAAAAAGTTATTTTTCTTTACAGGCAAAAAATGGATGATAAATGGGATAAAAATGGTTTCGAAAAACAGAGTAGACAATATGTACCTGACACAGGTTGCAGAAGTTTACGGGTTAGAGTTGATGACTTCTTCAAATATATGGACACCAAAGAAAAACTTTGCATATTCCACTATATTAATGAATCTATACATAAAGATGGAAGTGAAAGAGTATAACACATTTCGGCATTATCCAGATGAGGGGAAACGAATGATTGTTTGTTGGGCAAGGAGTAGATGGAGAGTCAAAAGACATAAATTGATATTGATGGGTTTCAACTATCGAGCCCTTGGATGGAGAGTCAAATTTGTTTATGTTTCAGCTACGTCGCAATAATAACCATTAAAACCTCACATCTTATAGTATTACAGGTGTAAGGACATATTTTTATAACTCCGTTATCAATTTAGTATGTCATATACCGTTACACTGTCGAAGAGAATTCAAGAACATTAAAGCATAAAAGATGGATCCTCTTATCAAGTTCTTCATCAAAAAGACTCCACAAATTTTACTTTGGTAAGGTTATGTTTTAAATACCTTAGCATTACACTTAGAGCTTTTGGAATATTTTTACAAAATATTTTCTAAGTGTTGGAGCGAACTTTTTCGTTAAAATTTGAGAATGGTTATTCTTTCTAAGTATTGGAGCGGGCATTAAAATATTAATTTTTAAACGCAACAGTCATTTGTACTGTCGTTCGAACCACATGGCAGTGTTGCGGGATGTCGTTCAAACGATATCTATACGTCGTTCACGCGAGACCCTTATCTTGTTTGAATGAGCTCGTATTTCGAGGCGGTACATTTTTGTATAAATACTCATTAAATGGTTTCATTTTCATTAAGAAGTCTCAGCATTTTACAAAACAAAAAAACTGTAAAAGCAGAATCCTTTTTTACTTCTTCTTTTAGGATTTAATCCCTTTTTGTTTAGAATTCACAAAAAATCCCATATATCTTGGTGAATTGTTTTGGTTTTGAAGAACACACATTTGCTTTTGTTTACCTATGTGGGGAGAACTCTACAACTAGAGAGCTACGTTCTATTATGTAGGGAGTCCTTATAAAATTCACACTTGTGGAGAAGTCCTTTTCTTCTTCATTGCTGACCATCTGGAGTTCTTGCGGGGGATTCCAGCCAACAAAATTTCTAGTCGTTGCTTGGAAGGTTTGACGAAGACACCGTGCGTTACACTTGTGGGCGATTATCAGGTTGTATGTAAGTCAATGGTCTTGTGAATTCTTCAAAGTTTTAGAAATAAAAGGTTTTTCCGTTCGGGGATTTTTCCTTACATTTGTGTCACATGCTTTATATATTTATGCTTTGACACACGCACACACGTAGATGCATGTTTAGGGGCTAAATTGATTTGGTTTACAAAGAGTCTAATTATATAAGTGTGCCAAAGTAGAAAGTTGCGAATTAATTTTAAATCGGTATCACAGACCGTGTCTACTCATATTTTTTCAAAATGATATCAGAGCGGGTTAAGCTAATTTATCGCGTGATCCTGATTTTTTGAGGATTTACCTTCTAATACAATTTGTCTACTCACGTTTACAAATTGGTATCAGAGAAGGTTGTGCTAATTTATCGCGTATTCCTATTTTTCGCAAAATTTGTGTGATATTGATTTTTTTTCAAATCAATTTTGTGAAAAATCACAATTTTTCCGATGGAGCACTTATGTAATCAAATGCCCCCCTTTGATGACACGAGTCAGAGTTTTGATGATATAAATCATTTGAATTTAATGTTTGCTAAAATAATTAATTTTTTGGAAAAAGAAAATTCTCGTTTTAAATCCACGTTGGATCTTTTGCAAACGGTTCAAAATCAAAGAGATTTTTATCGTGAGAAATTTGTTTCCTTGGACCATGACTTTGTTGCTTTAAAATTGTCCAAGAAGGAAAGTGATGATAGGGTCCTATTTTTAGAAAAAGAATTGGAGGACCTTAAAAATTCGATAGTTTGTGTTTGTTCCAAAGAGGACAAAAATATTTTAGTCAATGAGTTTGTGGCACGTGAAAAGACTCTTAGGGAGAAGTTTTCTTTAATTGAGGAGGAGCGAGATAACCTTCTAGGCTTGATTGATAATTTGAAGAAGGAGTCCCTTAAATTGAAAGAGTCTAATTCTTTGCTTGAGTCAAAAATTTTGAAGTTAAAAAATGATTTGACAGACTCGAGTAGGTTTGATAGTGATAGTAATGGCTCATCTTGTTCTCATGCTTATAGTGCTAAAGCCAAAACCATTATTTGTTTTAGAGGGTCAACCAATTTCAAGGATGTTAGAAAAGGTCAACCCATTGGTGTCGTTTCACCCGTGTACACATGTTCTCATTGTGGTAGGAAATGTCACCTTACGCATTTTTGTTTTGATCTTGGAAAAAGTCCTAGGAATTTTATGTCTAGTGTTCCCTTGGTTCCTAAATCCCCCACACGACGTTTCACATCTATTTGGGTTAGGAAATCACTTTTAGAGGCACTAGATTTTAGATAAGTTGATTCCCATTTGCTTGCACATGATTCTTCTCTTGCCATATCATATAGATGATTGTGTTTGCATGTTTGTCATACACTAGTTGTGGTTTCATGATATATATATTTTCTAGTGTAATGACATGTACTTTTTTTATAAATTTTTGCTTTTGAAAAATACAGAAGGATTTTATTTTGATAATTTTTTGAAAAATCCAAGAAGATTTTTGTTTTTTGTTTGCATCGGTATGGATGGACACTTAGGATGACCGAGTCACAACATCATTCCATTTATTCATGTGACTATTTGATAGTGTTTTGAGATAATAGGTAAATTCATCCATCTGCTTTATAATGTTTGGAGTCATTAAGATGTAATTCATTGTTACTTCCTATATATTTGACTCATGATTTCCTTTATTGCACACATGCACGAAGTTGTTTGATTATTTCACTTATCTATCACATGTTGGTTGGGTTTTTTCACTTCAATCCTATCCTTAAAACGAACCAAGCGCGATAAAAATTGATAAGAAAGTTGTGCATGTAAGAGCTGTTTGTGAGTTTGTGTGCTTTATTTGAAAATGGTGAAGGACTACGAAAGGTTATCATTTACCCTTTGCGATCAAGCCACCGTTTAATTGGACCTAAAAAATTGAGAAATTTTATTATCCGGGGTCCAAAGAGGTTTAAAAGAGACCGAAAAAATTTTAAGGCAATAAAAAGAAATTCATGTCAATTATGGGCCATTTAGATTTTTGCACCAATTCTCCAAAGTTTGAGAATTTAGTTTATTCACCTCTAAAAGAAAATATATATGAGGGAGTTTGGATGGAGAATTAAAACGGGTTTGCATGTCCTTGAAAGTCTTGAAAAAGCGTTAAATAGTTTTGAATGTTATTGGTGTGGAAATCACTTTGACTTTTATTTGTTGATTTGCATAAGACGATGTCATCTAAATTCAACAATTTTTACACCTAAGGATACTTTTGATGTTCATTCATTAGGAGTACACGTATGCTTCGTGCACATATGATTGATTGAGCTTATTTACCTATCGAATGTGTTCTCACCCATTCATTCCATTTCCATGAATTGGTTGTTTGAGTTTAAATCCATGGTGTGATTTTTAGTATCTTATTTTTGTATGAAAAAATTGAAAAAATCCAAAAGTAGTTTGTGGATGTTTTGCGGATATACCTTTGCATGCGCATAGTTTGATCCATGTTTGCTATGTATTTTTTCGTGACACTCCATGTTTTAATTGTTTCTTCTTATCTGTCTATTTGGGGACATCATAAAAAGGGGTAGAAAGAATTATCATGTATGGGGAAGTTTTTGCATTATGGGGGAGATTTGATTTATTAATGATTTATTATTATATCATTTCAAACTCGATGCGTCACGAAGGTATTTTGCCTTATCTCATATGTGTAGGTACAAAGTTGATAAGTATTGGATTGCACACCCTGATGAGAAAGCTTTGAGATTTGAGACGAAGCCTTTTTGAAGAACAGTTTGAGATCTTGCAAATTTATTCAATGGGAAGGTAGATTTGTATAGGCATTTTGGTTTTTTGATAATTCGAATTTTTTATGTATGTACCGGCATAGACATAGGGGGAGATTTGTAAGGACATATTTTTGTAAGTCTGTTATCAATTTAGTATGTCATATACCGCTACACCGTCGAAGAGCATTCAAGAACATTAAAGCATCAAAGACGGATCGGATTATCAAGTTCTTCATCAAAAAGACTTCGCGAAGTTTAATTTGGTAAGGTTATATTTTAAATACCTTAACTTTACACTTAGAGCTTTTGGAATATTTTTACAAAATATTTTCTAAGTGTTGGAGCGGATTTTTTCGTCAAAATTTGAGAATGAGTATTTTTTCTAAGTATTGGAGTGGACATTAAAGTATTAATTTTTTGACGCAACAGTCATTCAAACGACTTTGGACTGTCGTTCGAACGACATGGTAGTGTCGCGCGATGTCGTTCAAACGACATATGTACGTCATTCGCGCGAGACCCTTATCTTGTTCGCACGAGCTCGTATTTCAAGGCAGCACATTTTTATATAAATACTCATTAAATGGTTTTGTTTTCATTAAGAAGTCCTAGCATTTTACATAACAAAAAAACTGCGAAAGTATAATCCTTTTTTACTTCTTCTTTTAGGGTTTAATCCCTTTTGATTACAATTCACAAAAAATCCCATATGCCTTGGTGAATTATTTTGGTGTTGAAGAACACACATTTGCTTTTGTTTACCTTTATGGGGAGAACTCTACAACCGGAGAGCTACGTGCTATTGTGGAGGGAGTCCTTATAAAGTTCACACTTGTGGAGAAGTTGTTTTCTTCTTTATTGCTGACCATCTGGAGTTCTTGCGGGAGATTCCAGCCGACGAAATTTCTAGCCATTGCTTTGAAGGCTTGACGAAGACACCATGCGATACACTTGTGGGCGATTATCAGGTTGTATGTAAGTCAATGCTCTTGTGAATTCTTCAAAGTTCTAGAAATAAAAGGTTTTGCCCTACGGGGATTTTTCCTTACATTTGTGTCGCATGATTTATCTATTTATGGTTTGACACACGCACACACATAGATGCATGTTTAGGGGCTAGATTGATTTGGTTTACAACGACTCTAATTATATAAGTGTGCCAAAGTATAAAGTTGCAAATTAATTTTAAATCGGTATCACACACCGTGTCTACTCTCGTTTTTTCAAGAGGTATAATAGTGATGTCATTGGAATACCGTATGTGCACTTGTATCATTACTGTACCATTAATATTAGGGTTAATTAATGTCTAGTTTCTAAAAAATATTATGTTCAATGTTTAGTCCAATATAACTCAAAAATTAATTTTTAATCCCTAAAAATGTTCCTTTTAATGTTAGTGTCATGGTAATATCAATACTAAGGACTAAAATTCATTTTTAAAAGTATGTTGAACTAATACTTAAATAAATAATATATCGTGATCTTTTTGTTATAACCCCTTAGTATAAATGAGATGGGTAACTTTGTATTTTTTTCCTAGTTTTATATACATTTTTAGAAATACGACTATTAATTCAGAACAAACTAAAAAGGAAATAATTAATACTAATATGGGAGCGGGTACAATTTAGGGGAAAGTATTAATATATTCTTCTCAACTACATAACTTCTTCATGAAACTCTTATAAATTATTTTTAATTGCATAAAAAGTCCTTTGAAGCCTGCATTTTGTTCTACTAATATTCTTTTGAGAACACTGTAATGATGTTTTCGCAGAGAGGCTTTGCGACAAAATGTTTAGTTCAATTTTTTTTTCAAAACTATTTAGTGTTTTTTTTTTAGAAAAAATCAATTATTATGGAAAATTTTAGCACTTTAATTTAACATATCTTAAAATTTCAAGTAGTAAAAAATTAGTAAATGCTTAAAAAGGGTAAAAAAAAATTAATGTGTAGGATTAAATATGGGAGAATAGATCATTTTTATCCAATTCGTTAGCTTTAATGGTTCTTTTTCATACAATGTCTGATTGTAATAACTATTAAATGTTAAGGGCTCAATAAGTGTAAAAAAGCATTAAGGACTAATTAAGAAACTTTAAGAATATTGAGGCTCGAATAGGTGATTTACTATGAAACTTTCTATTTAATGAATCCTCTCTCATTATCATATCATTTTTAAAAGGGGCTTATACCAAAAAGTTCCTCAAACATTTTTTTAGTACACATTTAATCCAAGCTCCAAAAAGTCCCTCACCACATAAAACCATAAAAAAAGGAGTTCCAACAGGGGGTGCGAACCTTTAAAAATAAGAAAATATTAGGTAAATGGGTGTTTGAGGAATTTTTTGGATCAAAATAAAAGGCTTGGACTAAATATGTATTAAAGAATATTTAAGAAACTTTTTGATATTTGATTCTTTTTAAAAAATAACAGTTTTACGGCTTTTGCTTATATATTTAAAACTCATAAAGGTTTAAAAATAACTTATTATCCTCCTTTACAAGAAGTTGATTTCATCCATCTTTTTCTCGTAAATAAAAATAAATTAATTAATTAAAAATCATCATATTTCTACAGATTTTATATTGATGAACTTTATTCACTCCCCTCACAATTGGGCCACCAGGCTTAACACTTGAATAGACTGGTTTCCAGAAAGCCCAATCACTTCTACCTTATTGGGTTAAGGTGGAGCTATATTGGCTGCTTAATCTAAAGCTATCTGAAACCTGTCCAAAATTGTATTCATACTTATGCATAGATGTATTATGGGACATTTTTTTTTTTGGGACGCTTTCTTTTACTCGTGTATATTTTTTGGACGTTAATGTGAATCCTTTGCCTAATGAATCATTGCCTCAAGTTAATGTATATCTTAGGGCACTTTATGGGTTGTATTAAAAATGGAAAATGATAACATGTGCCTTACTAAATGTATGAAAACTCCACTTAAATAACTGTGATTTATGAAATGTATGTTGGAACTATGTTTCTACTCTTTTGGGGTTCTTAATATGTGCGCTTAGGACATATATTATCATGATCCATTACAAATATAGCATAACTATACATGTATAATTAAATATAATCGTATGTACTTGTGTCACATCTAAGGGTGGACATAAGTTGGCAGCCACTAAGCTCTGCAATTTGGCGCGATATAAATGTAGGTCTTGATATGGTTAAATAGATCCGCAAAGCGGGTTTAGGATATTAAGCTCGATTTTTTTAATTGGCAGACCTGAGTAAACATTTTTAAGCTCGTATAGGGATGATGCCACTCGAGGCCCGATTATTATCAGATGTTTATTTACTTACTATAATAGGCTATTATACTTTATATTTATTATAGGATAATTTTTAATATTGGGAATAAAATAATAGACTAAAATTGTTGTGTAGGTTTTCAATTACATTTATTGTGGTAACATTCTTTATTTTATAATTTAAACAATATTAATAAATAAATAAAAATACAAAAAAGGAAAATATAGTTTGCTTACGGACCTAAGTATTAAGGAGTTAAGATTGGGCAGGCTTAGGATGGTATAACCGGGCTAGGGTGAGTCTAGGCAATCAGTGTGATTCTTATTAGGGGTGGGCATAGGCATGTGGCCTGCCAAGCCCGTGCAGGCCTGACCCAACCCAAGGTCTGATAATTATCATATGTTTATTTACATAATATAATAGGTTATTATGCTTTATATTATTTTATAACTTAAATTCTTAATATGGGAAAATAACAAAATAGACTAAAGTAGTTGGGGAAAATTTTCAATTTACATTTAATGTGCTATTATATTTAATTTTATAATTTATATAATCTTCATAAATACAAAATTAAAAAAAAATGTTGTCTTTACAGGCCTGTGCAGCGGGTCTGGGTATTAAGGTGTTCAAATTAGGCGGGCTTGGGATGGTGTAATCATGCTCGATTCGGACTTGGACAGGACTAGCCAGGATCAATAATCCTTATCCCACAGAGTAACTTGACCCGTGTCCACCCTTAATTCTTATTATATATAGAATGCTCGACCCGAGATTGCCCAAACTTGTCTCTCGTTCACCCCAGTCACAACAAGCTTGGCCCTAAGACCCAAAATTATTTAGGCGAACCCTTGGGAGATACCCTTCCTCCCCCAACCACCCTCCACCCCACCCCCCTCGGGGGGCCGAGGGCACACACACATATATATGCATATATACATATATATAACACGATAAATACATGACCAAAAATATAATGACCTTGAATTAGTATTGCAGAGTTTTTATTAAAAAGGATCGTTCAAAAAATAATGTAAAAATTGATTTTTTTTTTCTAAAAAAATATTGAATACATATTTAGATCCAAATCAAAATAGTTAAACTTAAATTAAATTCAACATTTAGTATAGTTTAAATCGAACGAATTTAGACCAAATCGATAAAATGAAAAATATATATAAGAAATATAAATAATAAATAACTTACGATTGAGAATTTAATCAAACTAGCATGCAACACGTACGATGCACGGGCATTTCGAAAATTTTCTTTTATATTGAGTTTTAAAATTTTCACTATATGAGCATAGTCTTTGTTGTGTTTTTTGATAAAACAATACATCCAAATTAGTGAAGAGTAATCAAGAATCTTCTTTGTTGCTGATTTTGTCAGAACAATCATATATTATAAGTCTATAAAGGAAAAATCATCAAATTAAAATCATAGAAAAATGAAAATAAATGGAAAAAAAAATTAATGATGATTATAAAGTAACAACCGATAACAAACACCCATATAATGAACAAACCAACATATAAAATAGATACTCCCTCAACAATGAAATCAAGCCCAAGTTCCTATCACATTTGTATCTTCTTTTGGGAATATCATTATAGAGTCCATAGGCATTGTGTTATAAAATTGACAAATTACAAAATTAAACACAGAAGATAAAAAGGCTTATTATATTTCAAAAGTGTTGTTTACCGAATTATGAAAAATTAATATATATATATATATATATATATATATATATATATATATATATCACTAACTAAATAAACAGTAATTAAAATTAATTAATTACTCTAGAAAAACTTAACAGTAAAGGGAGATAAGAAGAACATACAGTTTGTGATTGAAACAATCACTTGTAGAATTTTGACCGAGTCGAAAGTTGAACTATCTCTCCTTAAGACAGAATGCGCCCTCGCTGCGGTGCTGACGGCAGGTTCAATGGGCGTCTACCTCCCAGGATGAAACGGTCAACGACTGTTGCAAGAAGCACTTCAGTGCAACAGTCCCACGAACCAACAATGGCGAATTTCTCTCAAACAGTAAGAAGGGAACAAGGACAGTAGTAGGGAATTCGGGTAGATTTTCTAATCTCTTAAATGAACTGCATATGGTCCCTTTTATAAGTGGTGAAGGGTTGCAACTCATGGCTTTTCCCAGAACAGATGTGACTGTTTGAAGAGTTGCATCTCTCTAATAAAGCAACTCAACATTTTAATTAATTAATTAAAAAACGAAAACATTTTTTAAATAATTAAAAACGACAGTGTTTTTAAATAATTAATTAATGCGGAATATAATTAATTCATAATTAATGCAGATTTTTTGGTTGACAAAATAAATTTTAAAGCCCAAAGGTCAATTAAAATTTGTACAAAAAATTTAATAGTTTCTCTAGAAAGACCCACGACCCGGACCCGAACCCGGACCGGATGGACAAATCCACCATTTATAGGTTTGATTTGTGCAGAACGATGGTGGATTTGTCTTCCTCGCCTTTCGATATAAAATCCGGTGGTGCTGGTGCAAAGTGGTGTAGGGAGCCCTAAAATCATTCTCTTTCCTCCTCTAATGACCTTTCTATGTTTTTCTTACTCTTAAACGTATCACTCTCGACATACCTGCTAATATAACCCTTGTAAATTCGTTGGCCCCTTTATCCAAAAAGTCAAAAGACCAAAATACCCTCACGGGGTGCCAGTTTGGCCTTAAAATGCCCCGGGACCCAATCCAAACTCCCGAGTACACTTTTTTAATTATCTAGACCCTTATGGATCCATTGGCACACTCAAAATGACCTTTTGGATAACCTTTAAATAAATTTTATTTTATTTCATAAATTTATGTCCCGACACGACTAACACATGCGTCCTGACTAAATTACCATAACTGCCGTATATCTCACTCACGACAGTCATAATGCATTCTTACTAATTTATTACTCCTTCACTAAGTAATACTAAATATAATTCATGTAAATAAATATCAACCCTTGTCACGCTAATTAATATTTATTTTGATCCGAATTAATTTCCCATTTTAATTTAACTAATCCCCATATAAAAATCTTCTAAATTTACAGGGTATTACACTATGGATGTGTTACCTAAAACATAGAACTTAGCGCGGATCTCTATTTGAGTGAACGATAGTGCGACAGAGCATTTGGGCACGTTAGGTATGTGCGTAGCCTAAAGGCTTAGGAATATGTTCACCACCATTGTGTGTTTATTTGATTTATGGTTCGAGCGTGATTATGAATCGGTAGTCATTGATTTGGTACGTGAGGTACATGAACTCAACAGCAAAGTATGCATGCATCGCACTTCTCGTTACAGGGATGTTGTGTATATATATATATATATATATATATATATATATACACACACACACACACACACACACACACACACGCGCGCGCGCGTGTGATTTGTTATACTCTGGTGTGGTGGTAGAAGATATCGATAGTGTCTAAAGTAACTTAAGTAAGAGAAACTTAATCCATGGTTCAATAATA
This sequence comes from Sambucus nigra, assembly GCA_949130495.1. Classification (NCBI taxonomy): domain Eukaryota; kingdom Viridiplantae; phylum Streptophyta; class Magnoliopsida; order Dipsacales; family Adoxaceae; genus Sambucus; species Sambucus nigra. The sequence continues at coordinate 48,978,310 of OX422221.1, forward strand.
GTAATCGGCTAATATTGATTATGGTTTTATGGTAGCGTGGTGAGCGAAGCGTATTAGTGGTTAGAGACAGGATTATTGGAACTAGTTTGACGAGGTAGCAAAACTAGATCGATTTAATAGGAGATGTTAGGTGTGTACTATAGTTGAGAGGTGAGAAAATCAAGGGAGTATACATAAAACTAACGTGTGTATAATAACTGCTCCTAGTGCATTTTAAATACTTGCTAAATATTTTTCAATTTTTTTGGGCTCTGACCCATATCAAATCTATTTTCAAAACTTTTAGGTGTCCAGCCACAGGGAGGAAAAACATGATGATTCATTCCAGGGATGTGTAGATACAACACTTGTGGAGGTATGCATGGCTTTATTAGACGCTTTAGTCATTTCATTCCTAGTCTAGGATTCATATTCAGTTATTTAAGTTAGGCATGTTTCTTGTTCAGTTCAGAATTTTAGTTGGATAATTCTTTTCAGTTTCGGACTTTATTTTTGGATTTACTTCTTTTTAATTGGATTTAAGACTTGGATTTTGGTTTTGGAGCCGATGGTTTATTCGACATGTATTCATTTATTTTTTTGGTTATTAAAATCTTACGAAGTTCCAGACTTCAATTATTGTGTAAGTGGTTTATATTATTTTTATTTTCGTATATCATTGTATGTTAACGAAAGATAAAATTTGGCACTCACTTATTTAATTAATAGGTGGTTAGTATTTTTAAAAATATTTTCAACAGTGATGCTATGAATGAACTAAATGAGATTCTTGTTTTATTTTAGTAAAGAATTGATCAATGTTATTTAAATATGCGGGGTGTCACACCGGCCATGACTTCATGATTAATAATGAGAGAGGTGATGAATAAAAGGTATAGTTTGGGGGTGTTAAATGGATCTCAACCCAAAAGTGTGGGGGAAAAACAGATTTTAATTTTGAAAAATTGGTCTTAACCCAAAATTGTTAGTTGTAAAAATCGGGGATCTAAACAGACCCAATAAGAAGATGGTCTCAACCCAAAACTGTTAGTTTTAAAGAGATTTTAATTCTGAAAAATAATAATATTGTATATTTTATGATTTTAAATTGAATTGGGCTATTTTATAAGGGTGTTTTACATTTTTCATAAAACTTTTAGCCATGTCATGTCGCGTCATGTCATGCCACGTTATGTTTGGATCACGTTCGTGTTTTTTTTTAATTAGGTGGGCTTGTATCATGTTTTATTTGGGTTGTGTTCGGGTTCTGTAAAAAAAAAAAAATCGTGTCGTGTCATGTCGTGTCACTTTTATTTTGTTACGTTCGTTTTAAGTAAAAAATATAAGATTTTGTGTTATGCGACGTGTCTTTTTTTAATTGGATCGTGTTCAGTTTTTGTAAAAGAAATAAGAATTCAATAAATGTCGCTTTTATTTTAATTACATGTCTCTCATGGTGAAAATAATACTCCTTGAAATTCACTATAATATAGTGTGTGCATGTGTCCATGGCACGAATAAAATGGAATAAAAATTATTTTTCATGTATTATACTTGAGAAACAAAGTTCATGTCATAAAAACAACACAATCTTCACTCAAACGGATGAATTATAAAATTTGGATATTAATTTTTCATATATTAAAATTATTTTAAATTTGATTAGTAATTTAATATGGTATAAACAATATCATAATAATAATAATAATAATAATAATAATAATAATAATAATATTAATAATAATAATAATAATAATAATAATAATAATAATAAAAAACAAATAGCAAAATTTAATGAGGTCATTTTAAGCCTTAAATTAAACCCACGTGTAAAAAAAATTATATCATAATTTTTAATAAAACGAAATAGAAACACAATTTGAATTCAACTATATGTATTGTTTTCATTGTAGTGTCAATAAGAAACCCTAAATCGGTGGTGCGGCCACTAACTTTGTCCCAACTAATAACTTCCATTTTATATTTTGCATTCTTTACATCCTGGTAATTTTGTGTCTATTTTGTTTGTAGAAACATCATACGTTATGTAAAATAGACTAATTCTCCCATCCTCTAAAATGACATTTTCTTCTTCAGAGGTTCCTTTCCAAAGGTCAAGGTATCAATTTCCCGTGGGTCTTTTATACGCAATGGCAATAAATAAATCTCAGGGTCAGTCGATAAAGTATGTTGGGATCGATCTGTGAACACCGGTGTTTAGTCATGGGAAATGATACGATGTGTGACACCCCGCCTATTTCAATAACGGGTGATCAGTTCTCTACTAAAACAAAACATGAATTTCATTTAGTTCATTCTTAGCATCACTGTCGAAAACATTTGAATTACTAATAACCTATTACGCCTGATATCAAATTTAAAACTTTTAACTTACTTACACAGAATTTCCATTCGTATAACCAATTATGCAAATAATGAACTCACACTCACTGGCATAAATAAATTAACCAATAACTCTCGGTTGAAAATTCACAATACAATAGTCAAACAAGCATCTGACTAAAATAAACACCAGCTAATTGGGTAAAATTCCAAAGTAACTCTCCGGTACCTCCTATCTAGATCTCAAGGATATAAGCGTCTAATCAATCCCTACTCCCATCCACAGTTATTGTAGTGCCGTCTGACTAGAAGGATGGTTAAACCAGGCGTCCCTATGGATGAACAGCTAAAAGTTTTGAAAATATTTTCATACGGGCCAGAGCCCAAAACCATTTGAAAATATACAAGTGTTTATAATACATTAATAAATATGTCCTACAATCTTTCATATTTAAACCGGTGTTGCACTCCAATGAGATATTCTTCACCCCTCGTCTATAGTGCACACCTAACAAATGTATTTTAAACATCCTACTTACGCTACGCAACCTAACTAGTCTCACTGCTCATCTTAATCCCATACGCTGCCTTATACCCCACGTATACTTTTATGTAACTTGGAATTCATATTAAGCTTTCGCATTTGCTTATTCATTATAAATCTCATTTATAATCTTATCAATTCATTTCACATAACCTTACGATTATTATTTTAATATTTCAACATTAGTGTCATGTACTCGTATATATTTATGTCACACTTATATACGTATTTACACATAGCATTATCGAGCTATCCTCCCGAATGCCTATAAATTTACTGTTCGTAATATTCTTTAATTCGTCTGTTTATATATTCACACACACACACACACACACACATATATATATATATAATAAAGTACAAAACTTATATATGTCATAAGATCAAAAGATAATGTCATAGGATAATTTTTTCCTACAATGCCTCTTTTACCCCTCACATCTTTGATTTCCCTCTCTTTTTACTTACCAAAATTACACTTTAATTCAAAATTTGGGGTATTTTGGTCACAACCACTTCACTCTTGTAACAACCCGCACTTTTATGGCAAATTAAATTTAATAATTAAATGCAAACTGGGAATTAAAGAAATTATCGTAAATAGTAATTTTTGAGGTTTTCAAGGATTTAATGATTTTCGATGGGTGTTATACTTACTTTTGGGATTAATTAAATGAACTGGAGTATTTTAATAATATGTCGCAGCAGGGTAAAGCGACAGAGCGTAATGTTTTAATGGGAAAACCTGCATTAAGATGTAGTGGGTTAAATTAGTGAGTTGTGGTTAAGTGTCTCGTATGGAGATTTCGAGTGCGCGATGAGTCTCGGAATGGCCGAGATAGTCAGAATAGAGTATCCGGGGGTTGAAATTAAGTTTCGGGAATTTTTGGACCAGTTTGGACTCGTAATTGAGTAAACAAGTCATTTTTGGGTTTTAAAGGGATAAACCCTTATTTTCTCCTTATAAGACACAAGAGAGGGATAAAGAAAGAAAGAAAAGAGAGAAAGGAAAGAGGAGAAGAGAGAGAGGGAGAAAGGGAGAAGAAAAAGGGAGATTCCGGCCAACCTCCGCGGGATTCGACTCGAGATCGTCAGATTTTATCCACGAGGCAAGTGTTTACTTGATTTATTTAATTTTGAGCATAAATCTCATATCATAGTTGGTAATAACAAACCCTAAAGATTTTGGGTTGGGTTTTCGTGGGTTAAACGGGTTTTTCTCGGAAGTTTAACGGTTAAAAACCGAAAAATGTCAAATTGGAGTAACTTAGAATTTAATCGAAATTAATGGTTGATTCTTGGTTCTAGGATGATTAGAACCTATTTCCTTTGTTTATATAAAGTTAGTTGTAGTTATATGTTGGTGGGAAAAGAGATAAAAAGCTTGTTGGTGTATTAATGGAGGTTTGGGATTTTTGGAGATGGTGATGAATAGTGACCTGCATCTTTCCGAATTGATTCAGCCTTGATACGAATTGATTCAGCTCTTGGTCAAAAATGAAATTTGTAGATGTTTTTTATGCGGTCGCGTGGCAACCGACCGTGTATTTTTTTGGATTCATAGTGATTTTTATACGAAAAGTTGCCCGAGATCGAAATCGTTAATCAGAAATTAAGGTTAGAATTTATTGGAGATAAATATTAGGGGTTCTCAAATGGAGTGTTAAGACCTCTAAAGAACTTGAGGAGATATGAAAACTTTGGGTTTTTAGGAATAAATCCAAGTTATGATTTAAATGGATATTGGATTGAGTTTTGGGTATTTTGGAGATTGAAAAATTGCCCAAATAGTGCCCCTCGAACAGGCCGAATCGATTCGGGTCTAGGACGAATCGATTCGCCTAAGGGTATCTGTAAGGCTGCCTTGGGCCGAATCGATTCAGATTTAGACCGAATCGATTTTCCATTAAGGACCTGCTTGCAGAACACTTTCCGAATCGATTCGGATTGGGGGGCGAATCGATTCGCCCACTCGAATCGATTCGCAATTGGGGCGAATCGATTCGCTTTGGTCAGATTTGCCAGTTTTCTCCCCTTAAGAGTATGGGGAGTTAAATTACAATTTGGGGTCTTATATGGGGGATCCTAACTATGATATCGGGACTCCTAAAGGAGGGTTTTAAGTGTGTAACCCTAAAATTTAAAATTTTCAATGAAAATAGATAAGTTGAGGAATTAGAATGTTGGGGTTCCTAAGATAGGGTGGGGACTTCTAATTGATTATATGTACAAGAAGTAGTCCTTGGGTTCATGAAAAAAGAATCCACAACCTATTTAGTTTAAGGGTGCTCGGGGAGTAATATCAATTGGAATAGTTTTAGTGGCCATTTGGGTCAATATAATTATGCGTGTGGGAAACCATAACTATATATCGATTATGGATGAGAAAATCCTATGAGGCGAATGGGATAGAATTTGGGGTTATAAGTTAAAGATAAGTTGAGGGTGTACTTATCGTACGATTATAAATCGGGATATCGGGAGAGTATATAAATCCCAAACAGCGATTAAGGTGTGAGATATATTTAAGTAAGGAAAAATACTTAAATACCTTTATGAGATTGGCAATTATAGCCAGGTATACACTTGATAAGTGATGAGAGTATATGTATATATGTATGTGTGTGTGTGTGTGTGTGTGTGTGTGTGTGTGTATATATATATATATATATACGAGGTGATTATAGTATATTCCATGTGCATGAGAACAAGGTAATATATATGTCTATGATAATATAGAGATTCTCAGTCCGGGAGATAGATCATGATGTGTATTATATAGTATATTCCTTGTGCATGAGAACAAGGTAATATATATGTCTATGAGAATATAGAGATTCTCAGTCCGGGAGATAGATCCGGATGTGTATTATATAGTATATTCCTTGTGCATGAGAACAAGGTAATATATATGTCTATGAGAATATAGAGATTCTCAGTCCGGGGGATAGATCTGTATGTGTATTATATAGTATATTCCTTGTGCATGAGAATAAGGAAATATATATGTATATAAGAATATAGATATTCTCAGTCCGGGAGATAGATCCGGATGTGTATTATAAAAATGAATACAGAATAACCTCAGTCCGGGAGATATATCCGGATGTACATTATAAAAGTGAATATAGAGTAAACCTCAGTCCGGGATATCTGGATGTATATCGCAAAATGTATATGAGAATAAGTATTATATGTATATTAGTATGTAAATGTTTTTATATATTCGTTTCGTACTAAAGGCTTAATGGATATCGACCATGGACACTGCCAAGTAGTATTGTATCGGGGGGGTTCCTTGTTTGGATTTGGCTTCGCGAGACACCCCACGCACAAAATTAGTGCATTGTTGAGAATGGAGAGAAGTTTAGCCCTTAGTACTCGGGTTATTGAGGTTTCTAGAAGATGGGTGAATTAGATTAGTTAGGCAGGGTAGCTTAACTAGGATGTTTAGCGGGGTGCGCTAGGTGTGCACTATTAGAAGAGAGGTGAGGGGTATCTCATGGGAGTGCGATACCAATTTAAATATGAGATAAAACACATTTTCAAAAATAAATCATATATGCACTTGCTAAATATTTTCACAACTCGGGTTTTGACCCGTTTCTATATTTTTCCTCTCTTGCTATATATTATATATATATAGGTGTCCAGACACAAGGACACCTAGATGATGATTCCTTCGAGTCAGACGTGTGCTGCGACAGCTGTGGATGCATCCAGGTTCTCGATAGACGCTTCTATCCTTGTAATCTAGATAGGAGGTACTGTGTAAATATTCGGGCCAATGTCCCAATTGCATTTATTTATTCTTTTACCGCCTTTTAGTACGACATTCGATATGGTTGTATGATGTTTAAACCGAGTGTTCGGTTATTTTATTTCATTTCAGTCTTATATATATAAACTGTGTGAAGGTTTTAATTGTGTAGTTGTTTAAAAAGATTAGTTAAGTAAAATTTTGATGCCAGCCTAATAGGTTATTAGTAATTAAATTGGTTTTCCGACGATGATGCTGAGAATGATCCATATGCGACTCCTATTTTAATTTGATATAGGAGTGATCGTTCGGTATTTTATTTGGCGAGTTGTCACAGATGGTATCAGAGCATCAGGTTCTAGTGTCTTTAGGAATCTATGCGGGCGTACTACGGTTTCAACGTTGCTCTTGATTGCTATAGAGCCTTATGATTAGGATTATTGAATTCCTCTTGTGAGATTTCGTTCTCCTTCCATATTATAAAATAATAGTAAATCTTTTGCGCGCTTGTTGGAGGTTCGTGTGTTGATCGAGGATGAGTGACCAAGGAAGGCCGTGATGAGGGATGCAGGAGGCAGGGAGTGGTGAAGTTTTTTTTTCATGAAGAAGTTAAGGGGAGACTAGTAAAGTGATTTTCAGGATCGCGACTATGGAGTCCAAGATACTGATAACCTTAAAAGGGTCAGGGTGACCCGAGATAGAGAATTTTGTAATGTGGAGTGTAGAACCTTACGGTTAGTCATTGCCCAGGGGGAGTTAAGGGGCAAGTATAGTGTGCCTAGATGGGGCGTTGATTAAAGAAATTTTTGGTTCAGTTACGGCAAGTGTACCAAGTTCGAGAAACTTTTGGAGTCACTAGGGTGATAGGCAAAGATGTTGTTATGAGTATCACCTCAATTTAAGGGGGTATATTCGGTGTGACAAGATTGAGTCACGATATTTTATTAGCTCCAGATTCGTGTGTGATACGAGTTTGTAAATAGTATCGATAACATTATGTAGTATATGTTTATGTATTTTTCCGCGATAGCGGGAATCTATTTTCTTCATTCGCTATGAAGAGCGGGTGTTAGTATATTAAATGCATATCAGATTGGTATTTCTCATTTTGTGTGTGTGCTATACGAGTATGATGTTATTTTGAGTTGAATATGATATTCTTTGTTCGGAGCGATAGCAGGCTAATGATGGTAAGACTATCGTGTCCGCAGTTCCAAGGTGGAATGGGTTGTTGTTGAGATATCTCACCTGGATACAGGTTGAGTTCGCCTTTATTATATGTATAGATGAAACTTCAGTGAGTAGCTGTTTCATTATCATAAGTCGAGTGCGTGGCGACCTTATAGGTATGATTTAAGGTATGCAGAGTTAATTGTTGATCTGTGAGTTTAAGCTCCTCATTGATTGCGCAAGTACTGAGTGGGGTGCGAGCACTTAGTGGTATGGCTCCTGGATAGAGATGGGAGTTCAAACCACATTTGGTTGAAAGAGGGGATAGGATTATCCCTGTTGCATATTCAAAGATAACGAACATCCACGACCAACAAAGTTAAGTAGTAGTGTGTTGGAGGGGTTCCTTTTTTAGATTTTGCTTTGCGAGACGCTCCACTCATGAACCTTAACGACGTCGGGAGTGGAGAGATTTTATAGGATGCGAGGATGTTGGTTTTGTTGATAAGTCATATAGTGTGAATGAAACACTATAGACTATGAGCCATGTGATGATGATATGCTTATGGAAATATTGTGCTATGTAAAAGCACTAAAGTGGTCCTCTCACCACAAGTGGGTGGGTGAAGTAGGACTTAGAGAAATTGATTTGAGGATTATAGCCGGGCCCTAATGAAAAGGCAAATTTTGAGGAAGTATATTTTGGGTATGATAATCGTAACGCTTTTGCAGAGAGCGGACACTTCGATTAGTTAGATTTTCCTTTTCGCTTAGGTGGGAGGATAGAATAGTAGAAATGCATTCGTAGGTTAGCGAGGTAGGATTTAGGACGTCCCGCTGGTGTGCCTTAGGTCTCTATATCTCGACGACCGACGATGTGAGGGAGTAGTGTAACGGGAGGGTTCCTTGTCTGGGTTTTGCTTTGCGAGACGTCCCACGCATGAAACCGAGCAAATGTCAGAAGTTGAGAGAGGCCTTGGGAACTAGGGACATACTTAGGATTATACTCGTTTCACGTAGGTAGGGAAACGCATAGACCGTAGCATTATTAGGATGTAAGTTCAATAGAGTTAGTGGCGCCGATATAGAAAAAAAAAAGCAAAATTGGTTGGTTAACCTTGAGAAGGATGAGATTTTGCGGGTTGGGAAGACCCATGTATGAGTATTACATTGAGGGAATAAGGTACATTGTTTAGAAAGTGTGTATGTGTCGGACTTTGGTAATAGTTGTGCGGAGACGCATGGGTGTATGGGCACCTTAATGATTTGGTTTTATACACCGCCTGATATAGAAGGGGCATAGTATATAAAGTTGAAGATTATGCCGAGATGGTAGTATAGTATAGTGTAAACCTTGATATAGGTAAGTACTGAGTGAGTATACGGTTAAGAGTTATTGGGTAGTACAATTCTACTTTGAGGTATTAGGATGTGGAGTGATTCACAATCCTAGGTTAGTGTTGATTGTATCTGAATTTCGAGGACGAAATTCCACTGTAAGGGGGGAAGTATGTAACAACCCGCACTTTTATGGAAAATTAAATTTAATAATTAAGTGCAAATTGGGAATTTAAGAAATTATCATGAATAGTAATTTTTGAGGTTTTCAATGATTTAATAATTTTCTATGGGTGTTATATTTACTTTTGGGATTAATTAAAGGAACTGGAGTATTTTAATAATATGTCGCAGCTGGGTAAAGAGGCAGAGGATAATGTTTTAATGGGAAAACCCGCATTAAGATGTAGTGGGTTAAATTAGTGAGTTGCGATTAAGTGCCTCGGATGGAGATTTTGAGTGCGCGATGAGTCTCAAAATGTCCGAGATAGTTAGAATAGAGTATCCAGGGTTGAAATTAAGTTTCGAGAATTTTTTGACCCGTTTGGACTCGTAATTGAGTAAACGAGTCATTTTTGGGTTTTAAAAGGATAAACCCTTATTTTCTCCTTATAAGACACGGGAGAGGGAGAAAGAAAGAAAAGAAAGAAAGAAAGGAAACAGGAGAAGAGAGGGAGTAAGAAAGGGAGAAGAAAAAGGGAGATTCCGGCCAACCTCCGTGGGATTCGACTCGGGATCGTCGGATTGTATTCACGAGGCAAGTGTTTACTTGATTTATTTAATTTTGAGCATAAATCTCATATCATAGTTGGTAATAACAAACCCTGAAGATTTTGGGTTGGGTTTTCATGGGTTAAATGGGTTTTTCTCGGAAGTTTAACGGTTGAAAACCGAAAAATGTCAAATTGGAGTAACTTAGAATTTAATCGAAATTAATGGTTGATTCTTGGTTCTAGGATGATTAGAACCTATTTCCGTTGTGTATATATAGTTAGGTGTAGTTATATGTTGGTGGGATAAGAGATAAAAAGCTTGTTAGTGTATTAATGGAGGTTTGGGATTTTTAGAGATGGTGATGAATAGTGACCTGTGTCGTTTCGAATCAATTCGGCCTTGATGCGAATCGATTAGGCTCTTGGTCAAAAAATGAAATTTGTAGATATTTTTTATGCGGTCATGTGAACACTAACCGCATATTTTTCTGATTTTTTTTTGGATTTATTGTGATTTTTCTACGAAAAGCTGTCCGAGATCGAAATCGTTAGTCAGAAATTAAGGTTAGAATTTATTGGAGATAAATATTAGGGGTTTTTAAATGGAGTGCTAGGACCTCTAAAGAACTTGAGGAGATATGAAAACTTTGGGTTTGTAGGAATAAATCCAAGTTATGATTTAAATGGAGATTGGATTGAGTTTTGGGTATTTTGTAGATTGAAAAATCGCCCAAACAGTGCCCCTCGAACAGGCCGAATCAATTCGGGTCTAGGCCGAATCGATTTGCCTAAGGGGATATATAAGGCTTCCTTGGGAAGAATCGATTCAGATTTAGACCGAATCGATTCTCCATTAAGGACCTGCTTGCAGAACACTTTCCGAATCGATTCGGATTGGGGGCCGAATCGATTCGCCCACCCAAATGGATTCGCAATTGGGGCGAATCGATTCGCTTTGGATAGATTTGCCAGTTTTTACCCCTTAAGAGTGTGGGGAGTTAAATTACAATTTGGGGTCTTATATGGGGGATCCTAACTATGATATCGGAACTCCTAAATGAGGGTTTTAAGTGTGTAACCCTAAAATTTAAAATTTTTGAGGAAAATAGATAAGTTGAGGAATTAGAATGTTGGGGTTCCTAAGATAGGGTGGGGACCTCTAATTGATTATATGGACAAGATGTAGTCCTTGGGTTCGTAGAAAAAGAATCCAAAACCTATTTAGTTTAAGGGTACTCGGGGACGAACATCAATTAGGATAGTTTTAGTGGCTAATTGGGTCAATATAATTATGCGTGTAGGAAACCATAACAATATATCGATTATGGATGAGAAAATCCTATGAGGCGAATGGGATAGAATTTGGGGTTATAAGTTAAAGATAAGCTGAGGGTATACTTATCGTACGATTATAAATCGGGATATCAGGAGAGTGTATAAATCCCAAACAGGGATTAAGGTGTGAGATATATTTAAGTAAGGAAAAATACTTAAATACCTTTATGAGATTGGCAATTATATCCAGGTATACACTTGATAAGTGATGAGCATATATGTGTGTGTGTGTATATATATATATATATATATATGTATATATATATACGAGGTTATTATAGTATATTCCTTGTGCATGAGAACAAGGTAATATATATGTCTATGAGAATATAGGGATTCTCAGTCGGGAAGATAGATCCGGATGTGTATTATATAGTATATTCCTTATGCATGAGAACAAGGTAATATATATGTCTAAGAGAATATAGAGATTCTCAGTTCGGGAGATAGATCCGGATGTGTATTATATAGTATATTCCTTGTGCATGAGAACAAGGTAATATATATGTCTATGAGAATATAGAGATTCTCAATCCGGGAGATAGATCCGGATGTGTATTATATAGTATATTCCTTGTGCATGAGAACAAGGTAATACATATGCATATGAGAATATAGAGATTCTCAGTCCGGGAGATAGATCCGGATGTGTATTATAAAAATGAATATAGAATAACCTCAGTTCGGGAGATATATCCGGATGTACATTATAAAAGTGAATATAGACCATTTCATTTCTCACACAAAAAAACATTACATTTCTATAAAAATGAATATAGAATAACCTCAGTTCGAGAGATTCTTAGGTAGGGTTTCTATATGTTTGGCCCCCTGTTAAATTTAATGCATTGTTAGTACAATAGTCGAATGTGTAGTGTTTATGTGGACAACTCCAGTTATTTTTACGTTTTAGTATACACCATGATGCATAGGAGGGTAATAAGCAACATAAGTCGCTCACAAGATAAAATCGCATCATCGTTTTATTATTGTGATTATTCTTATGTTTTAGTTGAAACCATGATGCATTGGCGGATAAATCAACTTGCTTCATCAATTCTGGTGTTGTGAGTGATTATATTTTGAAGAAGCAAGAAGCTCCATGGAAATAAAAAGTTGAGTTTATACAAATAAACTTAGCGCAATATCTTTAACTGTTGTTGTTCAATGGCTTATGTGATTTCTAACTAAGTCTACAAATAGGCTTACAAAAGTAAGCTTTACTTTTATTATTCTAAGCCTGGTGTGACTTCCTACACATATGTTACTTATATATTCTTTGAATGTATTCTGCACTATTTTATGCATGTTTTATTGTTCTTTCATATTGCTTTAGCTTAATCAGGGATACATTGGTTTTTTTTATAGTTATGATATGCATATACGAGAGTTCAATTTTTTGTTGTATTATAGTGTTTTCTACAACTATTGTGGGAAATCGGTTTATTTGGTTAGGTATCACGTATGCCTTTGATTGGAATCTATTTATTTAAGATGAGTTTAGTTTTTATTCTATTTTTCTTTTATATCTACTTATATTCATGTGACACTCGATGTATTATGACAGACATGGTACAACAAAGTGAATCGAATTTATATAACCTTAATTATTATTTGTGCAATTGATATATAACAAAATGGGAGGTCAGAAATGAATCCTTATCCAAAAGGCTATGTTCATAAAAGTAGAGATGCTCTCTATGAGGATTTAAACATGATTCATAAAGTATAAGACCCACTGACTCACTCTTATTGTGCAAATTTTAGAGACTTTGTTATGCCACATCCAATATGCAGATACTCGGTGCATGGTTGCATTATACGTGATTGGTAACTACCTCATACCTCAGTCAATTTATAGCATCATTTGGGTGTTTAGTAAATATTTTTGGGTGTGTTTATCTTGGTGGTGATGTATTGGAGGTAAAGTGTGTCTTGTTATTTTCCACTAGAATGTTGATTTGAATAATAGTTAAAAACTAAAGAGAATATTGTTAGTTTCCAAATGTTAAATTTCTTTTGTGCTATTGAATTTGGTTTCTGTTATTTTTTTTTCCAGGAGATTAGCCAAATTGAGTAGGAGAATCGAGATACTTATGAGGATAAAAAAGTAGCCCACATAATGTTTTTTGATGCGGAGAATATACCCCCTACAGGAGCTGACCTATTATTACAATTATACAGTGGATCAGGTTTGTGAAACTAATGGGAATATCATAATAAAGAACTGCTATTATGGGTTTACAGAGTGTAATGGAGGTATGTATTAGGAAGAATGTTCAGGAAAAAATATTAGGATTTCAAGAAGTGAATTTATGTTTCTCATCCTTTATATAGAGTATATGCTTAAGGATTCTTCTTTGAAAGAAAGTTTGAGGGTGAAAATTCCAAAAGGACCCTTACCACAACTATACAATCATTGTTTTTAGTTATTCACCTCCTCATCGAAGCGTATTAAAACTTTCTTTGTTGTATGAATACATGGACCTCACTTTGTGTGATTACAACTTACATGAAAAATATGATAGATATGGTTATGGTAAGAACTAAATCTTATTCGTTTCCTTTTTAGAATTCAAATGTTTGGTACTCAACATATGCGTCAGATTATGCATTCATTTTGCTTCAAATCTCAAATTACTTTATGCTTTTTAAAAGTTGTTTAAGTTGGACTAAATCTGAATATGTTTTTTTTTTCAGTATAGGGACATTCTTTTTTGGAATCAAGGGGAAGGAAATATCTCAGTTGATTGCAGCTGGATAGGAGAAATTGGCTTTCGTTTCTTCTAGCGGTGGTGGTGTGGCGGTGGCTGCAGCTTTCGATGGGGGTGATGCCCTTTCACCTGCTGCATTTGAGCCCTATGAAGAAGAGAAAATGAAGAGAAATAAGTTTCACTTTCTCAAATTTTTCGCTTTTGTTATTTTTTATTTGTTCGTATATATTTTATTCATATATATGTGATGGTATACATTAGATTCATTGTTTTACTATTTGTTCGATGGTAAACATATTTGTTCGTATATGTTCTACTATTAATTTTGAAATTAGGATTGCCATGTGCTTGAACATTGGATGTTTGGCGATAGCCATTAGATATGGGATGATTTCAATTTTAGTTATATGACTATATGATTTTTGTGAAATTTTATGCGGTGTTTTATACTATTGAGTTCATTAATTTGTATCAATATAATAAATACAGCCCAGACATACATATGTGTTGATTAATATATTTGTATTGTTTAAAGGTTTGATAGTCGTTTATTTTAACTTAATACATGTTATGTTGAATTTTCTACTCCCCCTGTAGCAATTTAGTTTGCAAGTTCTTGAGGATTATTATCATTATATTGCCCTACAGTCTTATTAGTTTTGCATGTTCAGGAGGATTATCATCATTTTTTTAACTCATATATGTTGTTATGTATTTGGCGATTTCAGGTTTGTTAGGGGGACATCATTTGGATGTAATTATTTGGGGTTTTGGAGAAAGTAATCAATTGTCAAGAGGACAAGAGGTTAAGAAATATGATTTGGATGGCACGAGATTTATTGAGAGTCCAACACTTTTGGGAACCGGATCCATAGTATGTTGAACCTTAGTATTAGCATTAATGAGAGTCCAACACTTAATATGTTACTTTATATTTTATGTTACTTGGAATTGGCTTAAAAAATAAGGCTCACTTATCTCAATATATATGTGTTCCCTTGCGTCGCAACTATGATTTTAATTTGTATGATACAACTATTTGATGTAGAGTTTTGTTAGGATTGTTAAATGAAAAGATGTAACAATTTATTTTGGGGTGTCAATGTTATGTTTTGGGACAACAGGACATAACATGGTTTTCATGACACGACTATCACAGTTAAGAATTTTGACATATAATTTAACATGATGATACACGAAAACATGAGTAAAACTATAATACATAACATTAATGAAAATGATGTCACACGACATCATATAACTCTAACAAAGTGTTTATCTGTTGTGAACTAAATACGACGTATGATCCTATCAGTGACCTACACTTTCGAAAATTAGCATCATGCCTTCAGGCACGGGCATACCCTAGTGTGTGTGTGTATATATATATATATATATATATATATATATATATATAGAGAGAGAGAGAGAGAGAGAAGCAGGCTCATGTGCACACTAAGTTTGAACATATGCTGGCGCACACCTATTTTTTTAAAATATTAAAAAAATATTTTTGAGTTAATTTTTTCATGTCATATTTAAACATTTCAACAGACCCATATAAAAAAAATCAACTCAAAAAAAGTTTCCTTTTTATTTTAAAAAAATCGGTCAAACTTTTGCAGCTTTTAAGTGCTTTAAAAACTGTGAAAGTTTGACCATTTTTTTTAAAATAGCAAACAAGCATTTTTTGAGTTGATTTTTTTTTATATGAATTAATTAAAATGCTTAAATATCACACAAAAAAAATATGCTCAAAAATATTTTTTTACTATTTTAAAAAAATAATGTGCAAACTTAGTGTACATAGGAGTCTGGCTCTATATATATATACATACATACAAATCACAAGAAGTATGCATATATATATATATATATATAAGTATAATGGCAATCCCTCAGAGTATTACCTCTCTGGACTGTAACCATCCCTCTGAGCATTACCCTGTTGGATGTAAATCTCTAGCATGCTATCAGTACCTAAGGAATACATACCTCAACCCAGGACACCAGGTCGGGATCTATCCACAAAATCCAAATCATAATGTAAGCCAAAGGTAGTCATAGTCATATATCCGTAGGTCATAACCATACCACATTTTCCCACTGGACTCAAAATTCACATAGGGTGGTGCGACAGACCTATGACCCCGGAGTTGATACTACACTTGCTAGAATTTGTAGGATAGATCGTCCACTGCACTCAACCTCCACTGATAGCATCCACTAGAGTAAGTATGTTATATATATATATATTATATGAGAGGGGGGTGTTTTACTGTTCCAAAAAATCTATGGCTGAAAACTAATTTTTGGGAGCGATCTAAGGGTCTGAGATTATGCCACGTAGGATTATACCCATTGTGACGTGGCAAATGAGATAACATCTCATTCAATCTCAAACCCACCCCCGAATCTCCATTCCTCTCTCTCATTTCTGCCATCTCTCCCTTTCAACCCAACCCAAGCCCTAATACTACAAGCCCGCCTCCGCCGCCGCCGCCCTCCACCTCTCTCGATCCCTCCAGTCGCCATCCCCTGCTCCGCCCTCTCTCATCCACGCTGCCCCCCTCTCTCCCCTCCATCTTTCCACTGCCGCGTTGCCTCCTCTCTCCCCTCCCCCCGCCCCCTGACTTCCACACTACAGCCGCTACAGCCGCCTCTGCTCTCATTTTTGTCCAAAAAAAGCCCACCCCCGTCCACAAAAAAAACTTCTACCTACCCGTACACCTGCCGCCGGCGCCGCTCCTACCCACCCCTTCCCCACCTCCGCCTTCGCCCCCGCTCGCACACACAGATCTCCTCCCTCGCATACACACACACACACACACACACAGATCGCACACCCACACCCACACCCAAACAGCCACCCCAAATTCGCCGGTGTCCACCCTTCGCCTCACTCATCCCTCACCTCCGGTAACCTTAAACGACCCAAGATCTCCTCCCCTCACACACACCACTGAGGTAATACAGTGTATTTACTTCTTCTTTTTCAAACAAAGATTTTTAATTGATTTGTGGTAACATCTTTTTAGGGGATTTCGATTATCAAATGTTAGCTTTGAATCTGGTGTGCATTTTTTGAGATGTTGGAGGAGGACTCATATTCTTTGGTTCATTGGGTAAAATCAGGTATTCTCTGTTTCATTTTTAACATATATCATATCATATTGGCTTTCAATTTTTGTATTAAGTTTATGAAGTGAGATTGAATATTTTTTTTTTTTTGATGGACTCAAATTCTTTGGTTCATTGGGTAAAATCAGGTATTCTCTGTTTCATTTTTAACATATATTATGTCATATTGGCTTTCAATTTTTGTATTAAGTTTATGAAGTGAGATTGAATATTTTTTTTCATTTTGATGGTTAATTTGAAGTGAGATTGAATATTTTTTTGTGTGAAATATCAAATAGTCAGCCCCTCTTACAATAATTTGTTAATAAAATGGTGGACGCTTGCAAGAAACTTATGTGTTAATTTGAACGCTTGCAGGGTTGATACCAAAGTTTTGGAATGAAGACGTTCGAGATATTGATAAGGTAATCTAAGTTTGTACTTCATTTTTTTGGCGTTGTATAATGTGACTTCCACGTTTAATTTAATTGTGATGTTATACATGTTTAATGGGAGAGAGGTTTTTTATTTTGGTTTACGAAATTCTTCGGTTTTTTAGCACTCACAATAGTCGATACCTGGGACATTACCTTTATGTATTTTTTGATAGTGATGCCCGAGGTTTACGACATGATTAAAGGTCCCATTTTCTTTTTGTTTACAATGTGTATATTATGCACAGGAATCAGGAAACATATTAAACACAAGGAATGATATTTAAGTTGGTTTGAATTTTATGCAAGGATTGATTTTTTGGAATTTGGGCCTCCCTAGATTGCAGCAGAACTGGCAATATTTGTTGCTATAGAAACTCAATTAGTTTGGTTTTCATATTTTTTAACTAGGTGGGTTTGAAATATGAAAGTGCGATTTGGGTTTTTCTATATTAATCAATTTCTTCTATTCTATTATATTAACTAAATATGCATGGTATGATTTATATTGTTGGTGAGAATGGGTTACGGAGGATTTAATTGCGTTTTGCAAACCCACTTTCATGGAAAAGGATTTATGTATATACTCTTATTTGAGAATGTATTTAATTCAGCATTTTGATAATTTTTTGAAAGAATAGAAAGTTTGAAAGAATAAATAATACTTCAATCTTCTTTTTATTATATCTTTTGGTTGGGTTTGGGTTATGGTAACCTTCTCAACAGTGTTGAGTTTTGTTTATTTGTTTTTTCATTATAGATTAGTTTTTTTTATTCGAACTCATGTTCATGATGACATTTTCATGATGACATTTATGGTAACTTTCTCATTGTACTTGATTCGAACTCATCTTCATGATGACATTTTATTGAGATAAATTTCATATATATTGTGATTAATTTTTCATTAATGGAAATTGGGGTGACAGGTGGGTCGGAGAGGGGCTGAGTGGTGGCGGCTTAGGGTGACAGGTGGGTCGGATAGAGGGGCAGCAGCAGGTAGAGGATGATGGGAAGCAAAAGGTGGGTGTGTGGGAGGGGGGGGAGGGGAGGCATCAACAGGTGGGGGTGGGTGGCGGAGGCCGCATCAGGTGAAAGCATTGAAGGATAAAACTATTTTCTCAGGTTTGCTCACATCAGATTTCAGTTTATATATTTATTTTTTTAAGATGTTTTTTCCATTGAAGCTTTTGTTTGGCGAATTTGTTTTTTTATATTGTTGGATTTGTCATTATCCCTTGATAAGGGTGGATAGTCCAATAAACAAAGGAGACTCTGCCCAATTTTAGGGAATTTCGTTCTCTCCCACTCTTTTTCGAATAATTGTTGCATTTATGTTTAATTTAGATTTGATTATTTGTTGAATGTGTGTTTAATATTCGGTTCTCTCCCACTCTTTTTTTTTGAATGATTGTTGCATTTATGTTTAATTTAGATTTGATCATTGATTTGATTATTTGTTGAATGTGTGTTTAATATTCGGTTCTCTCCCACTCTTTTTTTTCGAGTAATTGTTGCATTTATGTTTAATTTAGATTTGATTATTTATTGAATGTGTGTTTAATATTCGGTTTGATTTGTTCCATATTTGGTTTGATTTCGTTCTCTCCCACTCTTTTTTTTCGAATAATTGTTGCATTTATGTTTAATTTAGATTTGAATATTTGTTGAATGTGTGTTTAATATTCGGTTTGATTTGTTCCATATTCGGTTTGATTTGTTCTATATTATTGGGTTTCAAATCGGTTTTCAAATTAGGGATTCTTCTCCATTTTTTATGGTATGTTGCATTTATGTTTAATATGGTTCTTCTAATTATGCAGGACTGGAATCTTATATTGGAAATGGATGATATAACCAATTCTAACAAAGTATGGCAGGACTGGAATCTGTGTCAATCTTGGTAAGAGGTATTTTACGCATCAATCATCACGTATGAACAAATATGCAGCATATATGCAGAAGCTGTATGCATATATGCAGCATATTGTATGTGTATATGCATACTCATATATGGATCGAGCCGGTCTGAATTCGTTTAGATCTTCCTTTTTCTATTTTGTTTTATTTCTGGATCGAGCATTTTTTTATCGAGCTTACTTATTTATCACTGTATTCATATATCCATATGCATATATGCAATCATATATGCAGATATATGCAATCATATATGCAGATATATGCAAGCATATACGAAGCATATATGCAGCCATATATCTGCATATATGCAGCCATATACGAAGCATATATGCAGCCATATATCTGCATATATGCATCCATATATGCAGCATATATCTGCATATATGCAGCATATATGCAAGCATATATCTGCGCATATATGCTTGCATATATCTGCATATATATGCTTGCATATATCTGCATTTTAACTTTAGTACCAAATTAACTGATCACCATAGTATGAAATCCTTAAAAATTATACCAATTGGTATATAACTGTTATACGAAACTAACTTTTATACCAAACTAATAGTTATATTAACTGACCAAAGTCCCAACTAGACAATTAATGAAATTTAATACCCACTGAAATACCAAACCAACTGCTATACCATTTCAAACCAACTCTATTTGAATTTCAATTTCAAATCAATATTGGAATTACAATATCAACCGAAATTCCAACTCAATCACAACACTGAATTTCAAACCAACACTGAAATACCAACTGAAATTCTATTTTGTTACTGAACTCTGTAAGTTTTAGTGTCTTTTCCAATGTTCTAATTACAGTCTTTTCTAGACGGGAAAAATGTACCGTTGATTAAATTGATTTATTTTGTTGTGTATGACTTGAATTATTTAGTGTTGGGAATCCAGTTGATCTTCGTTGTAATTGTCATTTTCAGGTCCATTTCGAATTCCTTTTTGATATTCAATTGATTCGGATCACAGGTAATATTTCTTTTCCCCCCCCCCCCCCCCCCAATTAGTTTCACTTCATATTTTAACCTACATGTCTACATATGCCAAATATTTTCTCTGTTATGTTTCATGAAATGATTTTTTTTTACTAAAGTCGTAGTAATTATAGAAACACACTTTAATACGACCAACAATGGAAAACCTTCGACGTTCCTTTAGTGCCCCCTAATACATGGGATTTGTGTTTTCTTTTGTTTTTGTAAAGATAAATAAAAATGTCGAACTTCATTCTCATTGGTTCTTTGTAATTATCAGGTGCGTATAGAGATCACCGTGATGGTTATGTATAGACATACTTGGGAGAATAAGTGTCACAGAGAAGTTTACGACAAAGCTTACGGTATGAAAAAAGAATAAAATGGATTTGTTTACGACAAAACTTGCGATTTTTTTTCTATATTGTTGGATTTGTCGTTATCCCTTGAGAAGGGTGGATAGTCCAATAAACAAAGGAGACTCTGCCCAATTTTTTTAAAACTTTGACACTTATTTTTTTAAAACAAAGAAAGCAGATCGAGGTTTACATATTGCCTACTTGGATTGGTTTTCCTTTATTTCTCATTTTGTATTCGTGATATGATGTTATCAAATTGTTTTTGATCCATTTCACACTATCAATATTTAAGGTTTCATATAGATGATTTCGGGGTTGCTTGGGGACATTGAAATCCAGTAGTTTCAAGATGACACACACAGATCACACTCACACACAAATGTGTTTTTTGAATTAGGTTTTTAAGTTAGGTGCTTATTTTTAATTTTCTTAGTAATTCGCATTGATGTGTATCTCCCCCACCCCACCCCACATTGTATATAGCTAATGTACAATGTTTTTGGGAACAAACTATTTTTTTTCTTTTCATTTCAGGTTTTAATCCAAGACCAATCAAACATGAACTTAATTTTTATGCTACGGGACTTCTATGGGGCTGCTACGGGACTTTTATTGGGCTGCTATGGGACTTCTATGGGGCAACTACGGGGCTAATACAGGGATGCTATGGTAATAGCTACTACAAGGATGCTATGGGGCTTCCATTGATATAGATTTATTTTTTTAAGATGTTTGTTTTATTGAAGCTTTTGTTAGGCAAATTTTTTTTTTATTATTATTGTTTTCCCTTGAGAAGGGTGGATAGTCCAATAAACAAAGGAGACTCTGCCCAATTTTTTTAAAACTTTGACACTTTATTTTTTTGAGACACAATGAGAATTTATTTGATGAATATTGTATATTTCATATTATATGTGAATTTGTTTGATGAATTTAAGATTATTTGAATGTTGGACTATTTGTGTGTTTGTTAAGCAGGGTGAATAGTTTATAAACAAAGGAGATTATGGCCAATTGTTATAAATTACTCTTTTTTTGCCGTTTTGTAATTACGTACTTCTAAAATTTTCACCGTTTTGTAACTACGTGCTTTCTAAATTTTCACCGTGCCTTCAGGCACGGGCATTCCTCTAGTATATATATATTGTCTCTATATATATGTAATAAAAATCGGCTACCCGTGCATTTCACTCGTAGCACTAGCCCATATTTTCCGAGCCTAAATCCAACTCCCAAATCTATAAGTAGTTGCTTACTTATTTCTATTTCATGATTATATTTTACTCTGGACATTAAGATGAATCACCCTATATCTTTGACTCACTTGAGTCTATATTATATAGGTGCTCATCTAGTTTTGAAATAGTGATAAAATTGAGTCATATCCTAGTTTGACCAAAAAGCGATCAGACTCTTCATTTTAAATTCCTCAAATTATTCCTAACGGTAGAACACTAACACCTCACCTAGTATTGCATTCATGTGTTGCATTTTTCATAATATGGGTGTGTGTGCGTTAATTCCCATTAAAATAATTTTTCCATAATTTTGGGATATTCTAAATAATTTCTAAGATTTTTTAAAAAAAAATTGAAATTTAAAATTGGTTTTTATAAATGTTATGGCTTGTTTTGTAATTAATAAAAGATGTTAAAACTTGGCTTGGGCAGAAACCGAAAGCGCTAGATAATATTGTGGGTAAATTTTATATTTATATTAAACCAAAACCACGCATTTTACAAGTCATCTCAGCCTTACACGTGTTACACTTATATCGGTTGGATCTGTGTTTCTTTACACTCACATTCCTAAGAGTTATTGAGAACCCTTGGATTGTTTTAATATATTGCCCGCATACGTTCTTACCTAATCCTTGTGTTTACATTTAAACCAATCAGAGCTTTTTTAATCGCGGTGCGTTAGTAGCCATTAGATTTCCTTCGATCAAATCATGATCGTTCATTTGCCTGAGATCTTCCAGAGACTTGTCTTTTGTGTATAAAAGGAGACTTTTTCCTTTATATTCTATCTTTTGTCTCACCTCATTTTTTATAGAAAAAAAGAGAGAGAAGAGAGAAAGAGAAAAAAGAAAATGAGAGAGAAAATACCAAACCTAACTTAACTCCGGCCAAATCTCACCTGAAAATAGTTGTGAGAGTTGAGTTAGTTCTAGATTTGAGAATAACCATCCTCTCTTGTTCTTAATTTCTTGTCCAACCAGTCACATTTTACAAATATTATTTTCTTTCATAGAAATCTGAGATTTGTGAGGCTGTGATACACTTCACATTTATCTTACACATTTTGATTTCTTCTTTTGAGAAATCTCATTCTGCAGGTTGTTTTAAACTGTAATGTTTTGTTCAAACCCTAAACCAACAAAATCAATTATGATTTCAGTTTTTGGGAGTACTGAGACTTAGAACTAGTTAAGATCTTGATTGAGGATTTACATTTTCAATTATTTCACATTTTTTGAAATATTTGTAAATATTTTTGAATAAGGAAAGTGTTTAGGATCATGGATCTTTTGTATAGAAAGATTCCCTCTTAATCTGTGGAAAATTGAAAGATCCAAAGTCTTGAGTTTCGATCAAACTGATTTTAGAAATCTTCATTGCATTTTAGAATCGGTTTGTAAATGATAATCATTTGGTCTGTAATAAGTGTTTCTATGTTGCATGCATTTGATTTAGAGCACATCACCACTTACACTTTCACACTACAACACTAAAAAATATTGGTAGAGATATTTTAAACATATTGAGTCGACATAAAGCTAAAAGGAGTGAAGTTACAAAGCTGAGCGAACATCAACAACATCAAACCCTTGGGAGAAGTCAGAAAATACCAAAGGAGTTGGTATAATTTCTGAACTTAGTTTAGGCTTGATTGTGTGTGTAACACCCCGTAATTTTGACGATTAAATATATAATTATTTTTTGGAGTTATAAAAATATTTAAATTAGAGAAACTTAAATTCATGAGTTGGAGAATTTATTTGAGTGAGCCGAATTATTTATAATTGACGACTTTAAGTTTAATTGTCCGAATTAATGTATGTCGCATTTTGAGGTTGAATTTCGAAATGTCAAAAAGTATTTTGCATGGCAATTCCGAGTGCGTGGTTGCGTCCGGATAGGTCGAGATAGTCAGAAAATAGTTCCCGGGGGTGGTAATTGGGTCTCGGGGTATTTTTGGGCTAGTCGGGCCCACACGGGGTGAGTTGGGCCATTTTAATTAGGCCCAGATGGCCAAAAACGGGATTAAGGGTTTTTAACCTAAATAGAGAAGTGTTAAACGACAGTAAACACAAATTCTAAGTCTAGGGTTTGAGAGGAAAATTGGGGGAAAGCAAATCAAGAGTCAATTGGGGATTATTGGAGCAGAATTAAGGGACTACAACAACGGATCCGACCCTACGAACAATTCCAGGCAAGTGGTTAACTTGCTATAATGTGTAAATGGTTATATCCAATTCATATTTTAGTGATGTATAAACTAAAATTCGTTTTGGGGACAAATGGGTACAAAATGGGGTTTTGTTAATGGAATACTTGGCTGAGATTCAAAGCAAGAAATAGGTATATTATATATCCCGAATTAAAGATAAAATAAAATTTGAATATATTTGATGATTTGCATGGAATATTTATGATTTCTTGGATGAAGAACATGAATCTTGAATGACTTAGGGTTTATTTGATGAACACAAGAGGTCAATCGGCCAGAATTTTTTACATAACTTTAAACGTATGCCATTTGAGTTATACTTGTAATTAGAGTGTGAAACATACATGCCTGGAAAGGTATTTCTCTTATCTATCCAATGAACTTGTAATTAGGTCAATCGGAGTTCTGTAGATGGAGTAATCGATATTTTACTACAAGGTGTTTGATTTGTCAACATAGTATTCTGCTAGAATTTTGACATGAATTTAAACGTGTGCGATTTGAATTTTACTTCGAATTAGAGTGTTAACCATACATTACTGGAAAGGTATTTATCTTAGCTATCCAATGAACTTTGAATCAGGTCAAACGGAGTTCTGCAGAGGGAGAAATTGAAATTTTACTAGAGGGTGTTTAATCTGCCAGAAAATTTGAGATTTTTCTTTTTAAGCCGCAAATGTGTAAATTTTATCGGGGAAGTGTTTGGGACCTTGATGAAATATATTTATGGAATAATGATATGTAAGTAGGTCTATGATTGAGTTTTGGACATTAATTTTGTAAGAGAGTTAAAGTGGAGATTCATAGGCTTGCTTGTGACGTACTCTAATTCAAGATGATAAGAATATAATTACGAAAAAGTGTGAGCGAGCTTAAATTCATTAGGTCAGTGGGTTAACAAGGGCAACTACTGAATTGATATAACAAGGGGTAACTAGTACCCTTAGAGTTGTGTGAATACTTGAATTAATACTAAAGTGAAATAAATTCGTAAAGCAAACAAGTACGGTGAATATTATAAAGAAATATATTACGTACAAGTATGAATAATTGGGTTGTGTAAATACCTACTGTTTTATAGGATTACTTGGGTTGTGAATGACTATTGTGTGTTTCCTTGTGATAAGAACATAGACTCGAAACATATTAAGGTATGGGACAAGTGAGCGAGTCCGGGGAGAATGGTTGGGTGACACCAAGTTATTAGATTAATGGATGTGTTAATTAATGAAAGTAGACTCGGAAGGTAGACTCGGAAAAGTAATAAATTAATTGATGTTGTAATTAATTAATTTAGAGTCGGATTGTAGACTCGGGAAGGGCATTTATTAATTAATTTGTAAATTAAGTAAATGAGAGTCGAAACACAGACTCGGATTGGTATAAATTAATTAATGTGTAAATTAATTAAATGAGAGTCGTACCACAGACTCGGCTTAGTATGAATTAATTAATGTGTAAATTTATTAACTAGGAGTCGAACCAAAGACTTGGATCGATACTAAATTAATAGGTGTGTTAATTAATTTTATTAGAGTCAGACCATAGACTCGGATCGATATTAAATTAATAGGTGTGTTAATTGATTTAATTAGAGTCGGACGATAGACTCGGATTGGTATTAAATTAATAGGTGTGTTAATTAATTTAATTAGAGTCGGACAATAGACTCGGGGAAGTATTAAATTAATAAGTGTGTTAATTAATTTAATAAGAGTCGGACGATAGACTCGGGGAAGTGTTAAATTAATAAGTGTGTTAATTAATTTAATTAGAGTCGGACGATAGACTCGGGGAGGTATTAAATTAATGGGTGTGTTAATTAATTTAATTAGAGTCGGACCATAGACTCGGGGAAAGTATTATATTAATTGAGGTGTGAATTAAATATATTAGAGTCGGACCACAGACTCGGGATAATGATAATTATATAAGTGAGAAAATTAATGAAGTTGAGTCGGACCACAGACTTAGGAAATTACAGGCTAGTGTACGGGATTTTGAGTACACGGTAAAGTCGGGATTTGTATTATATATATACGGTGTAGTGATAGTATATATATATACGTGTGTATATTATGTGTGATATTAAATATCAGTGACTTGATATTTATTCAATTTATATACTCTAGTGCTATCAAGGGAGATTGCGCGATGTGGGTGAATCCCCTAGCTTGAGGAGTAGGGCGAGTATATCCCCGGGTCATAGGGTTTGGTATATGGGTGAGGGGATTATCTCACTTTCAGGGAAGGAATATTACCGCCTCCACTTCGTTTATGTTTTAGTCCAGGTTGGTGAGCGAATCCAACTTGGGTAACTAGGTTATGTGAGCACACCTCGTGGGATAGCACTTTAGAGGGAATCATCCGGCGAGGGTATACTCAGAGGGATGGATATACGTATGTTATATGTGTGGATGTTTTAGAAAAGGTACGTATATAATGGTATTCAATATTATATGCGGGTAATAATACATTGTGTGATGTATTTACTTTATATAACTTGTGACACGGTTATATGCTACCATTTAAGAAGGAATTAATTAAGTTAATTGTGAGATAACTTATAATTCAAGAATCATTATACTCGGGTTAGAGTAGTATGGAAAGGGGAGGTTATACCAGGACTAGTTGAACGGGATAGTACAACTAGGTGGGGGTCAAGGTAATCGTTAGGTGTGCACTTTAGTGGAGGGGTGAGAATGTCCTCAAGAGAGTGTGACACTAACTTAAATATGGAGCACATTCATATACTTTAAATTACTGCAGTTAATTCACTTGCTAAATGTTTTCAAAATGTTTTGGGTTCTAACCCTTGCTATAAAACTTTTAGTTGTCCAGCCACAGGGACGTCAGGATTGATATTCTATTCCAGGGACATGGAGCTCCGGCATATGTGGATGCTAGCAGGAGTTTGGATTAGACACATCGTTCATTCATTTCCTAGAGCAGGAATCATATATCAGTTCCAGTTTTATTTAGGGCTTGTCGCCCAGACTTCTCCGTACCGTTTTCAGGTGTATTTATTCAGGTGTTGAATATTTGTATTGGACTTTTTATTTGGTGGCCGGTGGTTTATTCGGCATGTCGTCTTATTATTTGTTTAGTTCATTTAATTCAGTTGTGTGAATGGATTATATTTATTTCTGCATGTACTATTTGGTTTAATTAAAAAGTTAAAATTTGACACCAGCTTTTGGAATACTAGATGGTTAGCAAGTTTTGAAAAGTTTTCGACAATGATGCTAAGGATGAACCAACTGAGATTCCTGTTTTAATTTGGTATAGGACTAATCACCCAGTATTTTATTAGGCGGGGTGTCACAGATGGTATCAGAGCTTCAGGTTCAAGTGTCCTTAGGATCTGTGCGGCTTTTCACGTTTCAGATTAGCAATCTTTGATATAGAGGCCTATCATAGGATTGTTGTATTCTCAAACGTATGCGCATTTACGTTCTTCTGCCAAATTTATAATTGAGAGTGAACTCATACGTTTTGATTCTCATTCCAGATGCCGCCCGGGATAGAAAGAGCAGCTAGGGCCGCAGGGGGAGATGAGACTAGAGAGGCTCGTCAAGAGCAAGAGTTATCGCAGCAACTGACAGAGATGATTTTGGCAGCACAGGTAACTGAACTAGTGGCATAGGCAGTTGAAGCGATAGAAATCGCCATGGCAGGGTACTTTCCATGGGATCAATCACAAGTGTTAATGGCGCCAGATGTTCAGGCTCACGCGGGGTCGTCGGGGAGGCAGCCAGTACGAGAGGTTTTTCAAAAGTGGGCATCCACCAGAGCTACGAGGGGGTGCAGGTGTAGTGCTAGCGTGTTAAGAAAGAGAAATATCCAGTGTCACCTCCGCATGGGAGATTGCGATGAGGTGAGAAAGTAAATGCTAGCCACTTGTAGTTTAGTGGGAGCAGCGCTACAGTGGTGGGAGTCGCTCACCACGGTTGAGGAAAGGGATACGCTAGCTATTGCAAAGTTTTGGGTGAGGTTTGACCACAAGTATTTTCCTCTATCAGTTGAGACCGAAATGAGGAGAAAATTTAGTGAGGTGACTCAGGGAGACCGTTCAGTGGCCGATTACGAGGAAGAATTTACTCGTTGGCAAATTTTGTACCGGATGAGGTAAGCGATGAAGAAATAAAGAAAGCCAGGTCTATGGATGGGTTAGTCTGGAGAATTAGACAACATTTAATTAGTAACTACGCATTGGTAGCTTATACTTATGTCGTTAACGCAACACTCCTGCAATGTCAGGAAGATCGCTTCCACGTGAAAGGAAGCAAAAAAGGGGAGTGGAAACTAACCAGTCAGATAAACTAGGAGGGAATAGTACCAGTGGGGTATCCCAGATGCAGACAGGTGGAGATCAGGGGTAGGATTCTGGTAGGGAAATTATGCCAAACGATTTAGAACTGGAGGCTATCGGCAGGATGGCCAGGAATTATAACAAGGTCGGTATGGAAGGGACCAATGACAGGGTGAATGTATTAGTAGGTGTTTCGTTTGTGGGGGAAGCAAGACACATGAAGAGATATTGTCTTAAGTGAGGTAAGGGTCAACTAAAGGATGAGGTCCTATATGTACAACCATTAATGCAAGTCATGGGCGCATTCGCGCAGGGAGAAGATGCTCCGAAACTCGGGGATCAGCCGTTGCAGCTGGAGTATGAAGGTAATTATTTTTACCCTATGGGCATGGGATATATTTTTGAGTGACAAGGAGGATGTCATAATATAAGACTTATTTTTCTCTAGAGTTTGCGGGTGAGTTGAATTTAGGGGGTGCGTTAGCTGTAGCAGCCATAGTATGTGGATAAACTTTCCGTGGGGTAACGGAGTTCCTGGGTGTTCTTCACGGGAGAGTGGAGGTGTACACTAAGTGAAGGTTTGAATTATGCGAATAGTTACTACTTTTGTGAATTATGGAGGTAGGTTGATAATATTTCCTAAATATCGGCTGGATAGCGATGGTATTTGAACTATTGTGAATAGTGGTGTTAAGTTTTGGTGTTCACGACACCAGGATATGTTTGGTACTAGGTATATCACCTGAGAGGGCGTATAGACTATACATATGCTGTATTTCATGGTGAGATAGGCACATAGTGAGGTCTTTTGTTCTCACATTTTATCCCGGTAAGTAGGGGTGTTTACTGAAGTGAATCAGGGTGGTTAGATTTATGTTTGAGCAAAGAGAGATAGCTCGGGGTTTATTTTTACGCAAGGACTTGTGATGGTAAGGGCGCGGTACTTTATGTCGTCTTTGGTAACATTAGAGTAAGCGTATATACTTTTGTGTTGAGAGACAAGTATTTTGTGGGGAGATGTTTAGACGTTAGTACATGGGTTGGGTACCCGTCCAGTAGATATATATGTATATATATATATATATATATATATATATATATATATGCGATATGACTATAGGTTCGAAGTTATATTACGAGTTACGACTAACATAGTCGGGTAACTTTCGTGCGGTAAAGCGCAGGGATAGGGTGTATGGCCACTCGGGTTAATTACGGCAAATTTCGTGTGGTTAAGCACGGGTATAGGGCGTATGGGCGCCCTGGTTAATTTAAATGCATACTTGTGTAACTTATGCTTAGAAGCGGATGGGATAGATATAGCGGGCTTAGAGGCACATGACTAGAGAGTAATATGCGAAGCTTAGAACATTACGCTCATCTTAATTTTGAGGAAGAAATTCCTTTATAAGGGAGGGAGTATGTAGCACCCCGTAATTTTGAGGATTAAATATTTAATTATTTTTTGGAGTTATAAAAATATTTAAATTAGAGAAACTTAAATTCATGAGTTGGAGAATTTATTTGAGTGAGCCGAATTATTTATAATTGACGACTTTAAGTTTAATTGTCCGAATTAATGTATGCCGCATTTTGAGGTAAAATTTGGAAATGTCAAAAAGTATTTTGGATGGCAATTCCGAGTGCGTGGTTGCGAACGGATGGGTCGAGATAGTCAGAAAATAGTACCCGGGGTGGTAATTGGGTCTCGGGGTATTTTTGAGCTAGTCGAGCCCACACGGGGTGAGTTAGGCCATTTAATTAGGCCCAGATGGCCAAAAACGGGATTAAGGGTTTTTAACCTAAATGGAGAAGTGTTAAAGAGCAGTAAACACAAATTCTAAGCCTAGGGCTTGAGAGGGAAATTGGGGGAAAGGAAATCAAGAGCCAATTGGGGATTATTGGAGCCGAATTAAGGGATTACACTAATGGATCAGACCCTACAAACAATTCCAGGTAAGTGGTTAACTTTCTACAATGTATAAATGGTGATATCCAATTCATATTTTAGTGATGTGTAAACTAAAATTCGTTTTGGGGACAAATGGGTACAAAATGGGGTTTTGTTAATGGAATACTTGGTTGAGATTCAAAGCAAGAAATAGGTGTATTATATATCCCTAAGTAAAGATAAAATAAAATTTGAATATATTTGATGATTAACATGTAATATTTATGAGTTCTTGGATGAAGAACATGAATCTTGAATGACTTAGGGTTTATGTGATGAACACAAGATGTCAATCTGTCAGAATTTTTGACACAACTTTAAAAGTATGCCATTTGAGTTATACTTCGAATTAGAGTGTGAACCATACATGCCTGGAAAGGTATTTCTCTTATCTATCCAATGAACTTGTAATCAGATCAATCGGAGTTCTGTAGATGGAGTAATTAACATTTTACTATAGGGTGTTTGATCTGTCAATATAGTAATCTGCCAGAATTTTGACGTGACTTTAAACGTGTGCGATTTGAATTTTATTTCGGATTAGAGTGTGAACCATACATTACTGGAAAGGTATTTATCGTATCGATCCAGTGAACTTGGAATCAAGTCAATCGGAGTTCTGTAGAGGGAGAAATTGAAATTTTACTAGAGGGTGTATAATCTGCCAGAAAATTTGTGATTTTTCTTTTTAAGCCTCAAATGTCTAAAATTTTATCGGGGAAGTGTTTGGGACCCCTATGAAATATATTGATGTAATAATGATATGTAAGTAGGTCTATGATTGAGTGTTGGACTTTAATTTTTTGAGAGAGTTAAAGTGGAGATTCATAGGATTGATTGTGACGTACTCTAATTCGAGACGATAAAAATATAATTACGAAAAAGCGTAAGCGAGCTTAAATTCATTAGATCAGTGGGTTAACAAGGGCAACTACTGAATTGATATAATAACGGGTAACTAGGACCCTTAGAGTTGTGTGAATACTTTAATTAATACGAAAGTGAAATAAATTCGTAAAGCAAACAAGTACGGTGAATATTATAGAGAAATATATTACGTACAAGTATGAATAATTGGGTTGTGTAAATACCTACTGTTTTATAGGATTACTTGGGTTGTGAATGACTATTGTGTGTTTCCTTGTGATAAGAACATAGACTCGAAGCATATTAAGGTATGGGACAAGTGAGCGAGTCCGGGGAGAATGGTTGGGTGACACCAAGTTATTAGATTAATGGATGTGTTAATTAATGAAAGTAGACTCGGAAGGTAGACTCGAAAAAGTAATAAATTAATTGATGTTGTAATTAATTAATTTAGAGTCGGATTGTAGACTCGGGAAGGGCATTTATTAATTAATTTGTAAATTAAGTAAATGAGAGTCGAAACACAGACTCGGATTGGTATAAATTAATTAATTTGTAAATTAATTAAATGAGAGTCGTACCACAGACTCGGCTTAGTATGAATTAATTAATGTGTAAATTTATTAACTAGGAGTCGAACCAAAGACTCGGATCGATACTAAATTAATAGGTGTGTTAATTAATTTTATTAGAGTCAGACCATAGACTCGGATCGATATTAAATTAATAGGTGTGTTAATTGATTTAATTAGAGTCGGACGATAGACTCGGATTGGTATTAAATTAATAGGTGTGTTAATTAATTTCATTAGATACGGACGATAAACTCGGGGAAGTATTAAATTAATAAGTGTGTTAATTAATTTAATTAGAGTTGGACGATAGACTCAGAGAATTGTTAAATTAATAAGTGTGTTAATTAATTTAATTAGAGTCGAACGATAGACTCGGGGAGGTATTAAATTAATGGGTGTGTTAATTAATTTAATTAGAGTCGGACCATAGACTCGGGGAAAGTATTATATTAATTGAGGTGTGAATTAAATATATTAGAGTCGGACCACTGACTCGGGATAATGATAATTATATAAGTGAGAAAATTAATGAAGTTGAGTCGGACCACAGACTCAAGAAATTACAGGCTAGTGTACGGGATTTTGAGTACACGGTAAAGTGGGGATTTATATTATATATATACGGTGTAGTGATAGTATATATATATATATATATATATATATATATATATATATATATATATATATATATATATATATATATACGTGTAGATACTGTGTGTGATATTAAATATCAGTGACTAGATATTTATTCAATTTATATACTCTAGTGTTATCAAGGGAGGTTGCGCGATGTGGGTGAATCACCTAGCTTGAGGAGTAGGGCTAGTATATCCCCAGGTCATAGCGTTCGGTATATGGGTGAGGGGATTGTCTCACATTCAGGGAAGGAATATGACCGCCTCCACTTCGTTTATGTTTTAGGCCAGGTTGGTGAGCGAATCCAACTTGGGTAACTAGGTTATATGAGCACACCTAGTGGGATAGCACTTTAGAGGGAATCATCCGGCGAGGGTATACTCGGAGGGATGGATATACGTATGTTATATGTGTGGATATTTTAGTAAAGGTACGTATATAATGATATTCAATATTATATTCGGGTAATAATACAGTGTGTAATGTATTTACTTTATATAACTTGTGACACGGTTATATGCTACCATTTAAGAAGGAATTAATTAAGTTAATTGTGAGATAACTTATAATTCAAGAATCATTATACTCGGGTTAGAGTAGTATGGAAAGGGGAGGTTATACCGGGACTAGTTGGACGGGATAGTACAACTAGGTGGGGGTCAAGGTAATCATTAGGTGTGCACTTTAGTGGAGGCGTGAGAATGTCCTCAAGAGAGTGTGAAACTAACTTAAATATGGAGCGCATTCATATATTTTAAATTACTGCATTAATTCACTTTCTAAATATTTTCAAAATATTTTGGGTTCTAACCCTTTCTATAAAACTATTTTCAAAACCTTTTAGGTGTCCAGCCACAGGGACACAAGGATTGATATTCTATTCCGGGGACATGGAGCTGCGACATATGTGGATGCTAGCAGGAGTTTGGATTGGACGCATCATTCATTCATTTCCTAGAGTAGGAATCATGTATCAGTTCCAGTTTTATTTAGGGCTTGTCGCCTAGACTTCTCAGTACAGTTCTCAGGTTTATTTATTCAGGTGTTGAATATTTGTATTGGACTTTTTATTTGGTGGCCGATGGTTTCTTCGGTATGTCGTCTTATTATTTGTTTAGTTCATTTAATTCAGTTGTGTGAATGGATTATATTTATTTCTGTATGTACTGTTTGGTTTAATTAAAAAGTTAAAATTTGGCACCAGCTTTTCGAATACTAGGTGGTTAGTAAGTTTTGTAAAGTTTTCGACAGTGATGCTAAGGATGAACCAACTGAGATTCCTGTTTTAATTTGGTATAGTATTGATCACCCGATATTTTATTAGGCAGGGTGTCACAGTGTGTTTTGATTTTTATATAGTTTGTAACCAGTTGCTCTATTTTAGTGGATTTTTACTTTTGATTCATAGTGACTTCCGTGGATGTTTCCCCAATTGGGTGGGGTTTTACCACGTTAAAAATTGTACTTGTATACTTCCTCTTCCTCTTCCTCTCATCCCTTTCATGAGGTTGTGTTGATTTGATTTCTTTATAAGTTTAAAACTGGTAAACCTATACCTTAAATAACTCGTTCATAATGTTTTACACATCTTGTGTTACGAAATTTATTTTAGGAAAAGAGTTTCTTCAACAAACTGTTCGGAGCCATTTAGATAGCTTAATCTATTATTAAACGACTTAAGTGGAACTTTCTCAATTGGTATCAGAGCTTTAATTTGTTAAAATTCTTTAGATCTTGTGTTTCTGAAATTTTTTTCTCAAAACAAATTATGGACGAGAAACTTGAGAGACTAGGGAACCTGTCCAGGCCCCCTTTCTTTGATGGAACTAATTTTCCTTAATGGAAGGTAAGGATGATTGTTTTCATCCAAAGGACATTGGGAGATGATGTCTGGGATGCTATTGAAAATGGTTATACTTTTCCTACTAAACCAACCGTTGAAGGAAGTACTTAGAGGATTAGAAAGTTACTGAGTTAATTCACTAAAGAAGAGAATCAGACTTCCCTTAACAATAACAAAGGTAAAAATACCATATTCATGTCTATCAATTAACACTAATTTAAGAGGATATCTTTTTGTACTACCTCGAAGGAAGCATGGGACACCCTAGTAACTGCACATGAGGGTGACACTAGAGTTAAAGCTGTTAAAACACAAATGTCAATCCAGCAGTACAACTCCTTGGTCATGACTGAGACTGATTCATTTGATGACTTCTATATTAGATTGACAAATATTATGACCAAATTGCATTCCAATGGGATTGTATATGATAGAAAATAAATTTTCTCTAAAATACGAAGATCACTTCCACATAAATTTGATAATAAAATATATGCAATTGAGGAGATGGATGATCAAAATCTCACACCTGAACTCCTCACCAGCAAATTGAGAACTGTGGAAATGGAATTAGAATTTAAGAAACAATTAACCCAGTCCCAAAAGAGAGTCTGCTTCCAATCTTGTATTTTCATCTAAGTTGACCACACTTGAACTTAGTATACCATACATTGACTTAGACTCTTATGAGGACTGTAATTTAGATAGTCTGGATAATCAGCTTGCCTTGATGTCTAAGCAGTTTAAGAAAATTATGAAATTTCAAAATAAAATAGCAAAAAGGCAAAGCATACCTACTTATCCAAACCAATATAATAATCGGCCTCATTAGAGAAGACAAGACAAACACTAGACTGATAATCACAAGAGACCTGAGAGAGACCTTAAAAATGTTGAATGTTATAAATGTGGAAAGCTAGGACACATGGATAGTGACTGTAAAGTTAACTTACACAAAATTCACAAACACAATAGGGCTCATCTATGCAAGACTTGGGATGACTCAAGTAAATTGGAAAATGATGAACCTGAGTCATTTAACACTTTTGACCCCTATATGTCATTCTTTGCTAAGATAATCTACATTGATGATGAGGAATCTGATCATGCCTCGTTAACTGATACTATGCCTACTGGTGTATCTACCTTATTGCTTTAGAATGCTGATAATGCTTCAAACGTCGTGTGTGTGAGTCAAAAGGAACGCTCTATTATTGATTTCAATGGGTGTGTGAGTCCTAAAAATGAATCGCTCGGGGACACTGCACACTTAGTGATGAAGCACCCTATATCTTTGACTCATTTAAGTCTACATTATATAAGAGCTCATCTGGTTTGAAAATAGTGACAAAATTGTGTCCATCCCTAGATAACCCAAAAAGCCTCAGAACTTTCAAAGCTTCGTGGATATTCCTCTACAAGTTCACGAAGGTATAACACATACAAAACACACTAGTATTGCATACATATAGTGTTTTATTCATGTGATGACCTTGTGTGTGTTAAATCCCCTTAATATGATTTTTAAATAATTTTTGGGGTTTATTTAATATTTTCTAAGAATTTTAAATAATTTTTGGAAATTAAAATTGGAGCTTAAAAAAGTTTTAGGGTTGATTTGTAAATATTTCTTATCCCTTAAAACAATCTTGGTAGAAACCAAAAGCGACAGAAACATTTGTGGGTGAAACTAGAATTTATTCGAAACCAAAACCACTCGTTTGTGAGTTAATCCTAAGCCTACACATATTGCACACTCAATGGTTCGATTTGTGTTTCTTATCACTCACATACATGTGACTTATTTTGGACCCTTAGATCGTCTTAATCTATTGTCTGCATGTGATTGGGATTAATCCAAGTGAATTGGTTTAAACCAATCAGAGTTGGTTATTGCACCGCTTCTTGTGAACCCTTAGATTTGCATCTATTTAACTTCCATTAATCTCATCCCTTGGTTTATGCCATCATTCCAGATCCTTTTTCGACTAGTATATATAGATGCCATCAGTGAGGCATTTAGAGACTTTTGTTACTTTCTCATTTGAGAGAAAAAAGAGAGAGTAGAGAGAAGAGAGAGAAAGGAAACCCTAATCCAAACTTCGTCAAATCCAAACCAGAAATACTTTTATGAGAGATTAAACTTGAGTGTTTAGATAGTGTTTTGAGAAATTATCCTCTCTTGTTCTTGATCATCCTTCCAACTTAGTCACGTTGGTAGAGTTTTTAGTTTCTCCATATAGAAACTTGAGATCTCGTCTCTTTGATACAAATCACATAGATAGTTTACTGTCTTGATTTCTTATTTCGAGAAATCTTGTTTGTTGGTTATTTTAAAACTGATTTTATGTTTTCAAACCATAAACCAACAATATTCATTCTGATTTAATTTTACTCAAATAATCGGACTTGGATCTAGTTTTAAGATCTTGATTGGGGATTGCACTTTCAGTCTTTAATATTTTTAAAACAGGAAAGTGTTAGGATCTTGGATAATTCACAACAATATTCTCTCTTGATCTACGGGTGTTTTGAAAGGTTTAAAGTCTAATTTAGTCTGACTAAACTGATTTTGGAATATCTTACATATCTAGTGATTTTGTAATTTGATAAATCATTATGTTTGTATTAAGTGTGAGTGTGTTGCATTAATATGTTAGAGAGCACATCACCACTACACTTTCACTCTACCACACTTAAAGTGTTGGTTGAATGATCTTAAACTTGTTTGAGTCGACTTAAAGCTGAAATCGAGTAAAGTTACGAAGATGGAGAGAACATCAACAACAACAACCTTTAGAGAAGTCAGATCTAATCCAGGGGAGTTGGTAACGATTTTGAACTTAGTTTAGGTGTGTTTGTGTGGTTTGATTGTTAAATAGCTTGTAATTTGTTACTCTATTTTAGTGGATTTTTTTGTTTTGTGACGTAGAGGTCACCGTGGATGTTTCCCCAATTGGGTGGGGTTTTACCACGTTAAAAATTTACTTGTTCACTTCCTCATACTCTCATCACCTTATTCTAAGCTGAGAGGATTTAATAGTTTGAGTTTTTTTTTTCTAAACTGGTTCATTCTAGATCTTAAATAACTCGTTCAAACTATTTTGATAATCATTTTAAACACAGCTTGTGTTAAGTTTTGTTTTGAATTAAGAGTTTCTCCAACAAATAATTCGGAGCCATTTTAACAGTTTAATCATGTATTAAACATCTTAAGTGGCATTTTTCAATTGGTATCAAAGCTTGGCTATTTTGAAATCTTTTTTGATCCTGTGTTTTTGAAATTGTTTTTTCAAAACAAAAGTATGGACGAGAAATTTGAGAGACTAGGTAACATGTCCAGACCCCCTCTCTTTTATGGAACCAATTTTCCTTATTGGAAGGTAAGGATGATTAATTTCAATAAGGGAACTCTGGGAGATGAAGTCTGGGAAGTTATAGAAAACGGTTACATTTTTCCTACTAAACCAACCGCTGAAGGAATTATTGTAAGAATCAGGAAGTTACTAAGTGAATTCATTAAAGATGATAAACAAATTTCACTATGTAACAATAAAGGCAAGAATGCCATATTTATGTCTATTAACGAACATGAGTTGAAGAGGATCTCATCTTGCACAACTTCTAAGGAAGCGTGGGATACTCTTATAGTTGCACATGAGGGTGATACAGGAGTTAAAGTTGCTAAAACTCAAATGTTTATCCAGCAGTATAACTCCCTAGTCATGTCTGAGACTGAATTCTTTGATGATTTCTATATTAGGTTAACCGATATTGTAACTAAGTTGCATGTAAACGGTATAACTTATGATATGAAAGAGATTATTTTAAAAATTCTAAGATCACTTCCATGAAAGTTTAATATTAAGAGATATGCTATTGAGGAAATGGATTATCAAAATCTTACCCCATAACTCCTCGGTAGTAAACTAAGAACCGTGGAAATGGAACTAGAGTTCAAGAAATAATTTATCCAGACCAATAAAAAGCAGGGTAATTTTAATCTTGTTTTTTCATCTAAGTTGATCAAACCTAACCTTAACCTTGACTCTAGTGAGGACTGTGACTTGGATAACTTGGACAATCAAATTGCTCTTATATCTAAGAAATTCAAAAAGATTGTAAACTTTAAAAACAAAGTTTCTTCTAGGTAAGGGAAACCTAATTACTCCAACACTTCTAATAATAGGCCTCATAAGAGAAGACATGATAAACAAAAGACTGGTGATTATAAGAGACATCATAAAGACCTTAAAAATGTTTAATGTAATAGATTTGGTAAATTAGGACACATGGCTAGTGACTGTAGGGTTAACTTAGATAACAACTCCAAACATAATAGGGCTCATCTATGCAAGACTTGGAATGACTCAATTGACTCTGAAAATGATGAACCTAAGTCATCCAACTCCTTTGACCCTCGCATGTGATAAATGATGTTGCTTTTACTGATGTGTCTGCCTTAATGCTTGAGAATGA
Source organism: Sambucus nigra (assembly GCA_949130495.1). Classification (NCBI taxonomy): domain Eukaryota; kingdom Viridiplantae; phylum Streptophyta; class Magnoliopsida; order Dipsacales; family Adoxaceae; genus Sambucus; species Sambucus nigra. Next base: position 49,017,156 of record OX422221.1, read on the forward strand.
TTGTAGTACTGAAAATCGTGTCTGTGTGAGTCAAAGTGAATGTCTTATTGATGATACCAATGGGTCTGTGAGTTTTAAAATTGAATCGATAGGGGACACTGCACACTACACACTGCTCATTTAGTGACTCCGAAAATGAGGACCTTCCTGACGTTCACACACTTTACACTAAAACACTCAAAAAAAGTGTTAGACTAAAGAAACTTGTCAAAGATATTTCCAAGAAACTAGAGTCCTTAAACCAAATAGTTAAGCAAAATCTTGAAGTGTATATGTCTCAAAGTTTAACTCATGATGAGGAAATAAAGGATTTTAAAAAAAGAGTGAAAGACTTGACTGAATCCAATAATGTTTTGGAAAAGAAATATAAAGGATCTTCTTAGAATTGGAGCAAACAAAAGAACAGGCTTCAACAGTCTTCAAAAAAAATTCAAAATTTGAAAGCAATTCTAATTATTTTGAAGACTGTGTTGATGATAGTAAGACCAATTCTGACGACAGATCTGGAATAGGTTTTTGCACCAAAAATATCAAGCAAACCAAACCTTTTGAAGCCATAAAGTTTGTTACTAGTGGGAAAAGACCTATGGAAATTTTTCCAGACTTTCAATCTTTGAAAAATGATTTAGATAAATACCAACAGCAGTTGAACATTGGTGAGACAAGTACATCTAAGCATAATGTTCAACTTAAATACAAGTACGTTTGTCCTCGCATTAGAAAGAGTGAGACCTCATTTCAAACTGTTCCCACTAGAAATAATGTCTAAAGTCATAATTTAGGGAAGCCTATGTTCAACAAATTTCCTAAAGACTTAACAGCAACGAGCAATCTTTATTGCTCATACTGTGATGTGTACGGACATTCTTTAGGTGGTTGCTATTCCAAATGTCTGTATCAACCTACCTATCCCTCTTTTACCTATCATAATTTTAATTATTCTAGGAGAAGTCGTAACAATTTAGTCCTTCCTAAACCACTAGATAGAAACTCTAACTATCGAAAGATAAAGACAAGATCTAATACTAAAAGATAATCTTCAAGAAATAATCCTCGATTATTTTCTCGACCAAATGCTCCAAATGTTTATAAATTTCAAAAAGCTGTGCAAAACCTCTATAAATAAAAATCTGATGCTTGCAAGTTTATCAAATACGAGCTAATAAGCGAATATTGAAAACCAGAGAAATTTGGGTACAAAAGGATGATCTAGCACCCCAGACGACATGTAACATAAGCGCTTTGAAAGCTGAACACACCACGTTTGAATGGTACTTAAACTCTAGATGTTCTAAGCATATGACCGGAGATGATTCCAAACTCTAAAACAAAACTAACTTATCTGGAGGCAAAGTCTTGTTTGAGATGGTGTATCAGCCCAGATCGTTTATCAAAGGAACACTCCATAAAAAAGGATTACATGTTCTTGAAGATGTTTTATTAGCAAAAGGTATTAAGGCTAATCTACTAAGTATTTCACAATTTTGTGACTCCAATCATATTGTCACATTTTTTAAGAACAATTGTAAAATTTTAAAGGAAAATGGTGATTGCATCATTACAGGACCCTGTACTCCAGATAACTGTTACACAGTAAATCCAATTACAGAGGTCTGTAACATTACCAGAATGGATGATAATGAATTATGGCATAATAGAATGGGTCACATAAATTATGACAGCCTTAGTAAATTGTCCTCTCAGGAAATTGTTAGAGTTATTCCTAAAATAAAACTTATTTCTAACATAGTCTGTGGTCCTTGTCAAGAAGAAAAAATAGTTACGGTGCCTCATAAAAGATTTAAAGACATTCTATCCTCTAAACCTTTTGAACTCATCCATATGGACCTAATAGGTCCTTCTCGTACTATTATTTTTTGTGCCAATAGTTACATTCTAGTTACGGTTGATGATTACACGAGATTTATTGGGTTGCCTTTCTAAAGCAGAAGTCTCAAACCTTTAGAGCATTTTTAAAAATCTTACTTCATATAGAAAATGAAAAGGACTCCCAAGTAGATAGAATTCGGAGTGATGGAGGAGGTGAATTCATCGATTCGGGTGTCATTGAATATTGTGACTATAATGGTTACAAACACGAGTTCAGTGCTCCCAAGACACCCCAAAAAAATGGGATAGCCGAGCGAAAAAATAAAACAATTCAGGACATGGCAAGAGTTTTGATAAATGCCAAAGATTTACCTAAATACTTTTGGGTTGAATCAATTCGTACTTCATGTCACATTATTAATAGAGTCTACCTTAGGAAGAATTCTAAACAGACCCCCTATGAACTTTGGTATGGAAAGACACCAAATCTCAAATATCTTAGAACTTTTGGTAGGACATGTTATGTCTGTAAACACAGAGAACTTTTATCTAAGTTTAAAACAAGAGGAGATAATGCTATATTTTTATGTTATTCACCTGACAGTAGAGCCTGCCGAATTTACAACTTGTGAACTAAGACCATGTTGAAATCCATTAATGTGATTGTAAATGACACCTCTGTAGAAAGTAAAACTACTAGACCAGCTATTTTGGATGAGTCTGAAAGATTTTGAAATTATGACTCTCAGTTTTTACCAACTGAGACCCCTGAAGTGCCTAACTGGGTTTCCAAAGACCATACTTTAGATAGTGTAGTTGGTAATCCTGCTAAACATGTTCGTACAAGATTTCAACTTCATAGCATTTCTCATTTTGCATGTTTTGTGTCTCTTATTGGGCCCAAAAATGTAAATAAAGCCTTGAATGACCCCTTGTGGATTAGTGCAATGCAAGAGGAACTTCTTTAATTTTTCATTCATGATGTTTGGTATCTTGTACCCAGGATTGAAAATAAAATGGTTACTAGCACACGTTGGATTTTTAAAAATAAGACTAATGAGTCTGGGATGATTATTAGGAATAAAGCTAGATTAGTTGCCCAGGGCTACTCTCAGATTGAAGGAACATATTTTGAGGAAACATTTGCCCCTGTCACTCTCCTCGAATCTGTTCGTTTACTTTTTACCATAGTATGTCATTTACATTTCACGCTTTACCAAATGGATGTAAAGTATGCCTTCCTTAACGAAATTTTAACTACGGAGACCTATGTAGAACAACCGAAAGGTTTCATTGACCCTCATCACCCAAATTATGTTTATCATCTTAAGAAAGCTCTTTATGGGTTAAAACAAGCTCCTAGAGCTTGGTATGAGCATCTATCCATCTTTCTATTAGATAATGGATTTAGTAGAGGAGGAAATGACCAAACGTTATTTGTCAAACATTTTGGCAACAATGTTACCATATCCTAAGTGTATGTTGATGATATTATTTTTGGATCCACCTCCCCTTCAAAAGCTAAGTCTTTCTCAGACATTATGCACAAAGAATTCCAAATGTCACTTATAAGGGAGTCGTAATTTTTCTTAGGTCTTCAAGTTAAACAAAATTCAGAAGGCTTATTTATTTCGCAATCTAAATATGCTTTAGAGATTGTAAAAAAGTTTGGCCTAGATAAAGAAGCTAGAACGCCTATGAGTACCTCTGTCATACTTTCCAAATATGAAAATGGAAAATCCATTGATTCTACTTTATACCAATGTATGATAGGAAGTTTACTTTACCTAACTGACTCGCGCCCTGATATCATGTACTTTATTTTTATGTGCACCCGTTATTAAAATAATCCTAAAGAGAGCCATTTATTATGCGTAAAAAGAATAATTAAATACATAAAAGGCACTCACAATTTAGGACTGTGGTACACTAATGACGCATCGAGAACTATAGTAGGATACACTGACGCTGATCGGGATGGGTGTTCCGACGATAGTAAAAGTACTTCAGGAGCATGTTACTTCATCGGTAACAACTTGGTAGGTTAGAACAGCAAAAAATAGAACTGCACTTCGTTAGCCACTGTAGAACCTGAATATATCGCAGTTGGAAGTTGTTGTGCCCAATTATTATGGCTGCAACTAATGTTGAGAGATTACGGTATAAATGAAGAAAAACTACATCTCTATTGCGATAACCAAAGTACGATCAACATCTCTAAGAATTCAGTTCAACATTCTCGCACCAAACATATTAAAATTCGATATCACTTTATACGAGAATTAGTTAAATCAAAAGAATTAAAAATTAATTATATGCCTACTGATCTACAATTGGCTAACTTGTTTACAAAACCATTGGATTTTAAGCATTTTGAAACTTTACGCAAATCAATTGGTATGATTTTGGCTTAATAATTTCTTGCTTGATTTGTATAACTGCCAGCTTTTCACATGCTTATAATCAATCTCTATGGATATAAGGCATGGATGTTAGTATAATGACAAAGAACACCTCTTAAATCTGTTTTATATAGGAGATTCGTGTGAATTCTCATTGTTTATTCAAGTTACTGCTTATCTACCTGTTTATAACTCTCCTATTTGATTCTTGCTACCCTTTGTCCATTTGAGACAAAATAAGGGAGAAATTTTGAGTCCTCTTGGACACTCTTGTGCATTCTCATCTAATGAACTTGATCTTAGGTATATTGTTGCAGATTCCAGTACCTATTTACTATATCAGATTTAGATAGCGTAATGGTTTGTACATAGTTGAGTTATGTAATTTTTTCATTTCTAGGAGATTGGGTAGATAGATTGTTTGTATAAGAATAGGATTTTCTTATTTCTTTTGGTATCACTATGAGTCCTAGATGACTCAAAGGAGATTTTATCTCATATTTCCAAAGGGGGAGACTGAAGCACCCTATATCTTTGACTCATTTGAGTCTACATTATATATGAGCTTATTTAGTTTGGAAATAGTGACAAAATTGTGTCCATCCCTAATTGAACCAAAAAACCTCATAACTTTTAAAGCTTCATTGATATTCCTCTACAAGTTCATGAAGGTGTAACACATACACAACACATTAGGATTGCATACATATAGTGTTTTATTCATGTAATGACCTTGTCTAAGTTAAATCCCCTTAATATGATTTTTAAATAATTTTTGGGATTTATTTCATATTTTCTAAGAATTTTAAATATTTTTTGGAAATTAAAATTGGGGCTTAATAAAGTTTTAGAGTTGATTTGTAAATATTTCTTATGCCTTAAAAATGTCTTGGGTAGAAACTAAAAGTATCAGAAACATTTGTGGGTGAAATTGGAATTCATTAGAAACCAAAAATACGCGTTTGTTAGTTAAACCTAAGCCTACACGTGTTGTACACACAACGGTTCGATTTGTGTTTCTTATCACTCACATACCTGTTACTTATTTTGGACCCTTGGATCGACTAAATCTACGGTTTTCATGTGATTGGGATTAATCCAAGTGAATTAGTTTTAACCAATCAGAGTTTGATATTGCACCGCTTCTTGTGAACCCTTAGATTTGCAGCGATTTAACTTCCATTAATCTCAGCCCTTGGTTTATGCCATCGGTCTAGATCCTTCTTCGTCTACTATATATAGATGCCATTTGTGAGGCATTTAGAGACTTTTGTTACTTCCTCGTTTAAGAGAAAAGAGAGAGAGAAGAAAGGAGAGAGAGAGAGAGAGAGAGGATAGAGGGAGAGAAAGGAAACCCTAATACAAACTTCGTCAAATCCAAACCAGAAATAATTTTCTGAGAGATTAAACCTGAGTGTTTAGATCGTGTTTTGAGAAGTTATCCTCTCTTGTTCTTGATCATCCTTCCAACTTAGTCATGTTTGTAGATTTTTCAGTTTCTCCACATAGAAACTTGAGATATCATCTCTGTGATACAAATCATATAGATAGTTTACTGTATTGATTTCTTATTTCGAGAAATCTTGTTTGTTGGTTATTTTAAAACTGATTTTATTATTTCCAACCCTAAACCAACAATATTCATTCTGATTTCATTTTACTAAAACAATCGGACTTGGATCTAGTTTTAAGATCTTGATTGGGGATTGCACTTTCAGTCTTTAATATTTTCAAAACAAGAAAGTGTTAGGATCTTGAATATTTCACAACAAGATTTCCTCTTAATCTGTGGGTGTTTTGAAAGGTTTAAAGTCTGATTTAATCTGACTAAACTGATTTTGGAATATCTTACATATCTAGTGATTTTGTAATTTGATAAATAATTTTATCTGTATTAAATGTGAGTGTATTCCATGCATATGTTAGAGAGCACATCACCACTACACTTTCACTCTACCACACTTAAAGTGTTGGTTGAATGATCTTGAACTTGTTTGAGTCAACGTAACGCTGGAATCGAGTGAAGTTACGAAGCTGGAGAGAACATCAACAACAACATTTAGAGAAGTCAAATCTAATCCAGAGGAGTTGGTAACGATTTTGAACTTAGTTTAGGTGTGTTTGTGTAGTTTAATTGTTAAATAGCGTGTAATTTGTTACTCTGTTTTAGTGGATTTTTTTTTTGTGACGTAGAGGTCACCGTGGATGTTTACCCAATTGGGTGGGGTTTTACCACTTTAAAAATTTACTTGTGCACTTCCTCATACTCTCATCACCTTCTTCTAAACTGAGCTGATTTAATAGTCTAAGTTTTGTTTTTCAAAACTGGTTGATTTTAGATCTGAAATAACTCGTTCAAACTATTTTGATAATCATTTTAAACACATCTTGTGTTAAGTTTTGTTTTGAATTAAGTGTTTCTCCAACGAACTATTCGGAGCCATTTTAACAGTTTAATCATGTATTAAACATCTTAAGTGGCATTTTTCAAGTGACTCCGACAACAATGACCTTCCTGACATTCACACACTGTACATAAAAACTCTCAAGAAAAGAACTAGACTCGAAAAGATTGTCAAAGATCTTACCCAGAAGATAGAAACCCTAAGTGAGATGATCAAACAGAATGCTGAATAGTATACTACTTAATGTCTAACTCATGAGAATAAAACAAAAAAATTTGAACAAAAACTGAAAGAATAGTCTGACTCAAATGAATTTCTGGAAAATAAATACAAAGGAACGTGGTTAGAATTGGAACAAACAAAAGAAAAGACATCAACAGTCTTCAAAAGATTTGCAAAATTTGAAAATAATTCTAACTGTTTTGAAGATTGTGTTGCTGAAAGTAAAACCAATTCTGATGACAGAAATGGAATAGGATTTTTTTCCCAACTCTAAGACACAAACTAAAAACGTTAAAAAAATAAAGTTTGTGTTTGGTTGAAAAGACCTTTTGAAACTTGTCCAGACTTTCAAAGCTTAAAAATTGAGTTTGTTATAAAACAACAGAAGTTAGACATTGGTGAATCAAGTAACTCTAAGCACAATGTTGAAAATAAAACTAGATACGTTTGCCCCTCTATTTGACAAGATTATTCATCATTTCATCCGGTGCCACCTAGGAACAACACTAGAGCTCAAAACCTAGACAATCATTCGAATAATAATTTTCCTAAGGTTATGAGTTCTACGTGCCATCTTTACTGCTCCTATTGTGATGTCTATGGACATTCCCTTGATGGTTGCTATTCCAAATGTCTATATAATTCAGTTTATAACTCTCCTGTTTACCATAACTTCAATTATTCTAGGAGAAGCCGAAACAACTATGTCCTCCTAGACAACCAACCAAGAATTCTAACTATCAAAACAAAAAGAGAAGGACTAATACTAAAAGACCACCAACAAGAGGTATCCTAGATTCTTTTCTAAACCAATTGCTCAAACTGTCTATAATACTCATAAACCTGTGCAAAAATATTTTAAAGAAAAGAGAGAAGCTCGCAAGTTTTATAAAATACGAGCTAATAAGCGCAAATTGAAAACTAAAGCAATTTGGGTCAGAAAAGAATATCTATTACCCCAGTTGAAATGAAATATTGTGATCAGTTCTTTTAAAGATGAACACATATCATCTGGATGGTATTTAGACTCTGGATGTTCCAAACATATGACTGGGGATGATTCCAAACTTTCAAACAAAACTAACTTCTCCAGAGGAAAAGTCTTGTTTGGAGATGGTGTATCATCCCAAATCATTGGTAAAGGAACACTCCATGAAGAAGGATTACCCATTCTTAAATATGTTCTCTTGGTAAAAGGTCTTAAAGTCAATTTACTAAGTATATCACAGTTTTGTGACTCAAACCATACTATCACTTTTTCAAAGAACAATTGCAAAATTTTTAATGAAAAAGGTGATTGCATTATTACAAGACTCCTTACTCCAGATAACTGTTACACAAGCAATCCAAGTACAGAGGTTTGTAACATTTCCAGAATGGATGACAATGAGATATGGCATAATATGTTGGGTCACATTAATTATGATATTCTCAACAAATTGTGCTCCCAAGAGATAGTTAAAGGTCTTCATAATATCAAACTTATTTCAAACATCAAATGTGCTCCCTAGCAAGAAGGAAAAATTATGAAGGCTCCCCACAACAAAGTTAAAGAAGAACTATCCACTAAATCTATACAACTCATCCATATGGACCTAATGGGTCCTTCTCGTACTGTTAGTCTTTGTGGCAACAGTTATATCTTAGTTATGGTTGATGACTTCACTCGATTTACTTAGGTTGCTTTTATAAAATACAAATCAGAAACCTTTCGTAAGTTTTTAAAAATCTTAGTTCGTATAGAAAATGAAAAGGATTCCAAAGTAGATAGAATTTGTAGTGGTAGAGGAGGAGAATTCATAGATTCAGGTGTCATCGAATATTGTGACTATAATGGTTACAAACATGAATTTAGTGCCCCTAAGACACCTCAACAAAATAGAATTAATGAGCGTAAAAATTGCACTTTTCAAGAAATGGCCCGTGTGATGATTCATGCGAAGAATCTACCAAAATATTTTTGGTTAGACTCCATTCATAAAGCCTGTCATATAATCAATCGTGTTTACTTAATGAAAAATACCAAAAAAACATCCTATGAGCTTTGGTATGGGAAGAAACCTAACCTAAAATACCTTGTAACCTTTTGTAGCACCTGTTATGTCAGTAAGGACAAAAAACATCTGCCTAAATTCGAAACCAGAGGAGATAAAGCCATTTTCTTAAGATATTCTCCAAATAGTAGAGCCCACCATGTCTACAATCTTCATACCAAAACCATGATGGAATCCGTTAGCGTGGTTGTAAGTGACACTAATGTAATAAGCAAGATCAAAGAACTAGCTATAGTGGATGAATTCGAAAAAAATTTAAATTATAATTCTCAAGAAATAGATGAATCCTTACCAACTGAGACCCATGAAGTACCTAACTGGGTTTCCAAAGATCATCCTTTAGATAGTGTAGTTGGTAATCCTACTGAGCCTGTTCGTACAAGATCTTAACTTCATAACATTGTTCATTTTTCATATTGAGCCAAAGATTGTAAATGAAGCCTTGAATGACACTTTGTGGATAAGTGCTATGCAGGAGAAACTTCTTCAATTTTTCATTCATGATGTATGGTATCTTGTACCCAGGTTGAAAATAAAAGGGTTATCGGCACACATTGGATTTTTAAAAATAAAACTGATGAATCTGAGATGATTATTCGGAATAAAGATAGATTAGTTACCCAGGGTTATTCTTAGATTGAAGGAATAGATTTCGAGGAAGCTCTTCCTCCTATCACTCGCCTCGAGTCTGTTCGCTTACTTTTTGTAATATCTTGTCATTTTCATTTCACACTATATCAAATGGATGTTAAATCTTCTTTCCTTAATGGCATCTTGACCCACACCATCCAAATTATGTATATTGTCTTTAAAAAGCTCTTTATGGGTTAAAACAAGCTCCTAGAGCTTGGTATGAACGTCTATCCACCTTTCTTTTAGACAACGGTTTTAGGACAGGAGGGAATGACCAAACCTTATTTGTCAAACATTTTGACAACAATATTACCATAGCCCAATTTAATGTTGACGATATCATCTTTGGATCCACCTCCCCTTTAAACGTTAAGATCTTCTCGGACATTATGCACAAAGAATTTCAAATATCACTTATGGGGGAGTCACAATTCTTCTTAGGACTCCAAGTTAAACAAAATTCAGATAGTTTATTTGTATCACAATCCAAATACGCTTTAGATATTGTCAAGAAGTTTGGCATAGAAACATCAAAAAAAGCTAGGACTCCTATGAGTACTTCACTCAAACTCTCTAAATATGAGAATGGTAAATACATCGATTCTACTTTATACCGTAGTATGATAGGAAGCTTAATTTACCTTACTGCCTCCCATCCTGATATCATGTACTTTATCTGTGTGTATGCCCGATATCAAAACAATCCTAAAGAGATTCATCTATTATGCCTCAAAAGAATTATCAAATACATTAAAGCCACTCTAAACTTAGGACTTTGGTACACCAAAGACACTTCTAGTACTATTGTGGAATACATCGATGCTAATTGGGTTGCTTGTTCCGATGATAGTAAGAGTACTTCATGAGCATGTTACTACATTGGTAACAATTTGGTAGGATGGAGTAGTAAGAAACAAAACTACACTTCCTTGTCTACAACCAAATCCGAATAGATTGTTGTTGGAAGTTGTTGTGCTCAATTACTTTGGCTAAAACAAATGTTTAAAGATTACGATATAACTAAAGATAAGTTACATCTCTATTATGAAAATCAAAGAGCGATTAATATTTCTAAAAATCCAGTTCAACACTCTCGTACCAAACATATTAAAATCAGATATCATTTCATACGCGAGTTAGTTGAATCTAAGGAGTTAGAAATTAATTACCTACCAATTGAATTGCAATTAGTTGACTTGTTCACTAAACCATTGGATTATCTTCGATTTGAATCTTTGCGCAAATCTATTAGTATGGTTATGGCAGAATAATGATTTATTGTTTCATACTTTTTTTCCTTACCCTTTGTCCATTTGAGAAAAAATGGGGGAGAAATTTGAGTCTTCTTGGATATTCTTGCTATATTCTCAACTAAAAGCTTGATCTTAGTTACTTTATTTTCAGGAATCAATACCTTCATTTACGTCAGAATTTTGATAGGGTATTCGTTTTGTAATTAGTTGAGTTATGTAATTTTATTTTTCTAGGATATTGGGTAGATAGAATTTTTGTATAGGAATAAGATTTTCTTATTTTCTTTGTATCCCTAAGAGTCCTCAATGACTTAAAGGATATTTTGTCTCATATTTTCAAAGGGGGAGATTGAAGCACCCTATATATTGTGACACCCCGCCTAATTAAACCTTGGGTGATCAAGCCTTAATTTAATTTAAAACAGGTTTCTTAAATGGATCATTCTTAGCATCACTGTCGAAAACCTTTTTATTACTAACCACCTAAGTGAAAAATTAATCTAGTGCCAAATTTTATCTTTATTAAACAGGTACAACTCAAGAGAAACAATATAAATTAAGCAGTACTAAAACCAACCATCATAAATAATTGAATAAAATAATGTCTTGCCGAAAACCATAGCTGAAATAAAACCAACTCAAAATTCAACACAATAGAATAACTACAAATGTAACGAGTGGACAACATGTCCCAAAATGAGAGTGCTAAAAAGTGAGATCCTACACTAGATCCGGGAGGATGAAGGAAGCGTCTAATCAATGCCCTGGAACAACCACCTATGCTGCAGCTCCGAAATCCCTCGAATGAAGTCACGCTTGGCGTCCCTGGGGATGGACACCTAAAAGGTTTTAAAAAATATTTTACAGCAAGTGTTAGTACACAAAATGTTTTGAAAATTTTTAGCAAGTAATTTATCGCAATAAATATCAGTTATTATTTACACATTTTAGAATCACGCACACTCTCTTGAGTTTCCTCACCTCTCGTTTGTCATGCACACCTGACGTTCCTACATGGTCTCGCTACCCATCTTAACTAGGTCTCCAACATCTACACACCTCAGATAATCTAGCTCATTAGTACCGCCCATACAGTGCGCTACATGCTACCCTTAATTTACATTAAGTCATTAGTTAAGTTTCACTTTAACTTTCCCATACTGCCCATACAGTACTTAAACTTTCCTGAAGTTTAAGTACTAATTCTATTTTGTATAATCATGCTTGAATCAAAACAATATGTATAACATGTGGTATCGGAGTCCCGGTTTACTATCTCATGCTTTTCATTACTAATATTGCTTGTAATATAAATGATTTTTATATGATTCGAAAAATCCGAAAAACGGTTAAATTAAAAAAAATTCCTTCATAATTCTATAGCATTGAGGAGTGATTCTGGAGCATTTCTGAATCACTAAAGAGATAAGAAACATACAAAGGTGTGTTCTTTATTACGTAATTTATAAGCAATTAATCTCTAAATGCATGAAGATTAAATTGCCTAAAATTTAAGTAGTAATTTTGTTTTATATAATCATGTTTGAATCAAAGCAGTATGTATAATAGGTTTCTATAGGCATTTTTGTATATATGTATCTTTCATTTCTCTTATTTGTTTTTGTACATTTTTTTAAGTAAATGAGGATTGTCATTGTGCAAATCAAGGTGTGGGGGTGTCTTAATTCGATTTTCTCTCTTTTGAGATTTCGTTAGTCTCTTTATATGTATTGTACGAGTTTGATGTTGTAACGGATGATTGTAAAGTGCCTTTTGAGTGTAAGTACCATTTTTTAGGCAATGAGTTGATGAGTGTATATTGGGTAAGCTTTGATAAATAGATTAAGATAGAAATGGATGAATGTACTTTTTTATATTTTTGAAAAATTTGCCGGAAAGTGCTTTTGATTGGTTTGGGTCTCAATGAACTTGGGGGAGGTGATAAATGAGAGGACCATGTAGAGGCTTTTTAAAAACAATATAAATTACAAACATCTTCAAAGATAGGACCATGTAGAGGGGCTATTAAAAAATTAATCACTGATTTGAATACATATTTAATCATAAAATTGTCCTATATATTACCATAAGTTGATTTATGATGTTTTTTGAGTATTTAGAAAATTTTTAGAGACAAATGTACTTTAATACTGAGTATATTTATGAGGTTTTAGTTTCTTTGTTCAGTTATTTTTGCATTTCTTATATTGTTTAATTTTTTTTATAATCCATTTTGGTGCTTACTTTAAGCTTACATAACGCTTTTGAGAGTTTCCAACATTAAGATTCTCATCATTTATGACCATTATTTTAAGTTTGTGATTGGAATTTCAGGATGATATTATAGCTTAAACTAAGGATAGGTTTGGTTAATAGTAAGTGCTTTCTATTTACTCATGTATTTTATCGTTGGAGTATGTTACCGTTATCTCATAGTAATCGACCGCTCAAAGATGATTAATACTTTAAAATCTTACTCACTTAAAACTACCAAGTACTTTAATCGTTGAGATATTTTCTTTACAATGACTGAGTTCACAACGATTGAGTTCATTATCGTTGTCAACTTAATGAGTGTGAACTCAATTATTGGCCACCCTTTAATCGTTGTGAACTCGAGCCATCAAAACTAAAAATGATTTGAACTCAATGAGTGAGAATTCGATTGTATCCAAGAAATACTCAATTGTTAAAATATTAATTGATTATCTCCTTACATACAAAGCTGGATGAGTTCATTTTGAGGGAATACAGTTGAGATGTTTTGTTCCCAATAATTATGTTAGTGTTTGGGTTCTTCTTTTCTTTTGTTAAAGATGGTGATGTTGAATGTGAACTTGAACATGTTTGTATTTTCATCATGATCATGTCCAAATGTTTTTATTGATTTACATGTTGGTAGGTCTCTTTAGCGCATTAACTAAAAATCTAAGAATTAGAAAACTTACTATCATTTGGATGCATATCCTAATTAAAACCATGATAATGATAATTTCAAGGCTTATAACTATCTTTGTAATAATCGGATATTGTTCGAAATGGGATTTTTTTTATTAATGTAAGGACACAAATTTCCAATTGAGTCAATATATAGTTTTGGCTCAATTCCGGACAAAAACATTTATTCATAGGATAGTATTTAATTGTAATATTCTCAAGCCTATGAAGTGTTTATTGAAGACGTAGCGGCAAAGAGTATAAAGCTTCATCATTATGACGGTTTGCGTGCCTCGTTTCTACGTCATCAACTATAGTTCCATGATCCCAAGGTATGAATGCAATATTATATAAATAGGAGCTTGGAACAAGTTAATTGGGTGTTAGGTTTTATAAAAACTGTGTTTTGTTTTAAGAAAGAAATTATATAAAACTTTAAAATAAGTTCATAAAGTTTTCTGGGCCAAAATCGTATTTTTAAATCTTTCTGGTCGTTCGTTAGAAATGTCATTCGAACTAGTTTTTCGTTCGAACCAGGTTTCGTTCGAACGAGTTTGCCAACGAGTCTAAACTGGTCTGTCATTCAAAATGTCGTTCGAACGAGATTGTTCGTTCTAACGAGGTTTCTAACGAGATTCTAACGAAGTCCATACTGGTGCGTCGTTAGAAGCTCGTTCGAACGAGAGTTCGTTCGAACGAAATGTCGTTAGAACGAGCTGTCAGGCGGGAACAGTTTTTGGCAGTTTTTCACCCACTTCCCCACTTGGTTTTTAACCAACTTTTTCAGACTTTATGAAGTGCGGGAATCACATTTTCCAAACTAACATTTCCATAACTTTTCCAATTTAGTTTATCTCTTAGAGAGAGTTTGAGAGCAAAAATGGTTTAGGAAAATGTTCATGTTTTGAGTGAGATTTTTAGAGAAAAATACTTTCATCATTCTAGTGTTTACACCCAATTGAGTTTTTCCAAGTTCACATATACATATTAAATTTCTTGGAGTTTGGCACCGGTTTATCTCTACCGAATTCAAGAAGAGAAGTTTTGGTTTGCTTCTACATCCATCAAAGAAGAAGACTTTTTGTTGCAATTCTACCCACTTGGAGAAAGGCTCCATGTACGGGTGACGGTGACCATAGAAATCCCCATCGGTGGATTTCGAGATCGCGGTGGTGTTCCGAGGTTATCCGCTAGGAAGAGGTGTCTACAAGAAGAAGCGTCGAGGCTTGAGAGGGATCGAGTCAGTCGTTGAAAGTCTATCTGTCTTGTAATTGTAATTCCGTATCTAGTGGATTTGTGGCTAGGGCCGTCCGAGGTTGTTTCCCGTCTTGGGTTTTTTCCTCGTACATCTCGGCGTAGTGTGATATTGTTTATTTTATCTTGCTTCATAACGTAGAACGCATGCTTAGACTTATTCAAGATAAAATTCGGTTTAATGTATCACACTCAATTTAATTTGAACTTAAATTAAATATTGGGTAAATTTGGTTTATTCAAGTCATTTGCTAAAATTGGTTTCGCCTAACTTGCTAATATTGATGAATATGACTTAGGCAAATTCTAGGACTTGGATTAATTAATCAGTTTAATTTTGTTTTATTAAACTAAAATTTGTTTTGTTTAATTATTGAACCATCACTTATATACGCTTCCGCATCATTTATTGAATTTACATAAAGGGAAATTACTTTGAGTTTTACAAATTGGTATCAGAGCCAAAAACGATAAATTATTTCGTTAAGATCCTTTAATTTTTTATTTTTTTTTGGCTGAAATGGATTTTTCCCCATTTTCAAAATTTCCTATTTTCGACGGTTCAAACTACGCGTATTGGAAAGCGCGAATGAGATCGGCACTAAAATCTATCGACGAGAGAGTTTGGATGTCTATTGTTATTGGGTACTCCCCACCAACTTACTTAGTTGAAAATGAACGTGTTATCAAACCCGCCGATAGATGGACTGAAAATGAGTTTAAACTTGCTAACTTTAATTCCCGAGGTTTAAATGCCTTATTTAGCGTTGTCGCACCGGATGAATTCCGACGTATTATGACGTGTGAAACCGCTAAAGAAGCTTGGGATATTTTACAATTAACTCATGAAGGAACTAGTGTCGTTAAAGCTTCAAAACTCCAAAACCTCACCACTCAATTAGAAACTATCAAAATGGATGAAAAAGAAAATTTTGCTAAATTTTATGCTAGACTTTCTGATATTGTTAATTCATCTTTTAACTTGGGAGAGAAAATACCTGACGACCGTGTTGTAAAGAAAATTTTAAGGTCCCTACCCGATAGATTTATTCCTAAAGTGACTATTTTAAATTCTTTACCCACTTTAGCCTCTACGAAATTAGAAGAGCTTGTAGGTGATTTACAAACCTATGAACTACATATGTTTCCCTCTAAAACTGAAAAGAAAATTGAAAAGGGTGTTGTTTTAAAAGCCCGAAAAAAGGTCAAACAAGTAGTAGAGAGCGATAGTGATAGTGACTCGGAAGACATGGCTTTATTTGCTCGTAAATTTAGAAAATTTCTTAAATTTAACAAAGATAAATTTAAAAATGATTTTAAGAAATTTGATACTTCTAAACATGATAAAAGCGAGAAGATTTCTAAAGCCGAGAAGATTCCTAAACCTAGCAATGACAATTTAGATAGGGACGAGTCTGATAAGTGTTTTGGTTGTGAAGGTTATGGCCATAGGGCTTATGAGTGCTCCACTAAACTAAGGAAAGATGGTAAGCGACCCGTTTCATCTAATGCGACCCTTAGTGATAGTGATAAGTAAGATAAGCCCGAATCCCCAACTAAGAAAAATTTTGTGGCTTTTCTGGCTAGTCATGTGAGTGACAGTGAGAACTCATCGATTGATGAAACAATAGAACATGCCACTTCCAAGGTCATTGTACATGATTCTCTTATTTTTGATGATAGTGAGAGTGAAGAAGAAAGTAAGAGTGAAAATGAAGATGAGGTTGATATGAGTGAACTTCAAAATGCATTTCAAGAACTATATACCGAATCTATTAAACTGAAAAGAGCTAATTTGAAGTTAGAAGCTAGTTTAAGAGAGAGTGTCAAGGTCGTTGATGAGAATGCCTTAATAGAAGACCTTAGGACACATGTGAGGACTCTTCAAGAGAAGCTTAAATATGTAGAAGGCGAGAGAGATAGCCTTAGGAGTTTAATGGAATCCTTGAAAAAGGAGCTTCTTGCCTTTGAAGAGCGAAATGTTTTACTAGAATCTAACAATGCAGAATTGGAAAATAAATTAAAAGACTCTAGTAATGTCAAATTTGATTTGGAGTGTCGTTCGAAAAAACTAGATAAAATGTTAGGCGCGATCCAAATTAAAAATGACACATGTGGTTTAGGCTTCAATACTTGTAATGAATTTACTCATAATGCCCAAACCAATGTTTTAGGAGAATCTACTAGGAATACATTTACAGATCACTCCTTAAGTAAATCTTTTCGACATGTTCTCACTTGTACACATTGTGGTCGACAAGGTCATCTTAGGAAATTTTGTCTTGATCTTAAACGAATTTCTAGAAAATCCCATAGTAATGTAACCACGGTAGTGAAAGTTTCTACACCCCAAGATAGTCATTCTCCATTAATTTGGGTTAGGAAATTCGACTTGGTTGCCTTGCAAAATAGGGTTGTTGATTCTCATTTACTTTCACATGCTTCCTCCCTTGCTAAATATAAAGGATGAATGTGTTAGTGTTTGCATACTTTAGCGTTTGTACTTGATGCTATATTCACATGCTAAATGTATACTTGTTTAGTCAATTTTCTAGTCATTGCTTTATTTGATATCACATGCTAGAAATTATGACTTGTTTATCTTTTTGTATTATATTTTTGTTTGAACTAATTGAAAAATATAAAAAGATGTTTTGTTTATCATTTGTGTTTTATTTATTTCATTTAAGCTCAATGAAAAATACAAATGATTTTTGTTTGTCCTTTTGAGTACATATTTAATTTTGATTAAAAAATGTTAAAAACTTAAAAAAGATTTTACTTTGTGTGTATTTTAGTTTGACACACTCTAAGTGGCATATACTTGTGTTTGAATCCCTCCTTTAACGCTCCCACGTGGCTAGAACTTTTGGTTTAGATTTTCAATCCTTAAAATGTTCTTTACCATGCTTTATATGGAGTAGTTGGATTTTGTATTGGTTAAATGGATTCTGTTTTTATATGCCTCTATTCACACATGCACGAGCTCTTTTGAAATCTTAATGTCACATGTTATATTTGAGCTTTTTGAGGTGTTCTCCTACCAATCTATTCATCTACATATCTATGACCTAGGAGGACTAGTGCATGTCAAAATCCGTTGCATGTGAGATTTGTGTGAAACATGAAAAACATGATAAATATATATGTGCACGGGCAAGGGCTCCGAAAGGATGAATTAAATCATTTGCGATAGTAAGCCACCGTTTATTGGATCTAAAAGAAATACGTGATCCAAAAGGCCAAAAAACAGAATATTTGGCATTAAAAAGAAAACAATTGCCAAGGCCTATGTTTGATTGCTATATTCATTCAAAAGCAAAAGAATATATATATTGAGGGAGATTTGGATGGTATATCAACGGTTTACACAATGTCCGTTTATCCTAGTTGTCTTTAATGTCATGACTCTATTTGGTTTGTAGAATCATCATCATGCTAGGGTTGTATGCATTGTGTATGTTTGTTCATTGAGTTCAATCTTCATATTGTCACATGAGGTTATATTTAAATGTGATAAAGTTTGCAATCAAATGAGAACTCCGTGAATGTTTATTAAGTGTTTGGGTCTAAATTTAATTGTTTCTAGTTCACACCCCTACACTTCCGTTTCCATATGACACATTTTTGCCATGCGAGTGTGCAAACTTATTGTATTTTGTGTTATATGTGTGTTTATATCTATATATATATATATATATGCAAGTACTCTATTGGTATATTTATATTATATATATATATATATATGATATTTGTTTGTCTTTGCCTTGCTTTGATTGCCCATATGATTTCATGTCTTATCACTTTAAGCTTCAACCTGCTGTTTATTAGTTCTTTATCCTTTGCCTATTCTTGAACCAAAAGGGGGGGAAGAAATGGTATCTAATCCTATTATTATCGTATCTTAGTTTGGGGGAGATTTATATTAGGGGGAGACGTCTTTCTAAGTAGGTCATGTGTTTGCATTTAATACTTTGATATTTCCTATGCATTTGATGAGTTTGCTTAAGTGTGCAGGAATTCTTCTAAAGCGGCATCTGTCAATGGCAAAGTGTTTGATCCTTGGGTTGAGTCAAGTTTGGGTGGGTTATGTTTTGAGTCTAGTAAGCTTGACGGCCCTTTAGGATTTTTTTTTGGTTTTTGTCCCGGAATAGCCAAAGGGGGAGATTTGTAAGGACACAAATTTCCAATTGAGTCCATATATAGTTTTGGCTCAATTCCGGACAAAAACATTTATTCATAGGATAGTATTTAATTGTAATATTATCAAGCCTATGAAGTGTTTATTGAAGACGTAGCGGCAAAGAGTATAAAGCTTCATCATTATGCCGGTTTGCATGCCTCGTTTCTACGTCATCAACTATAGTTTCATGCTCCCAAGGTATGAATGCAATATTATATATATAGGAGCTTGGAACAAGTTAATTGGGTGTTAGGTTTTATAAAAACTGTGTTTTGTTTTAAGAAAGAAATTATATAAAACTTTAAAATAAGTTCATAAAGTTTTCTGGGCCAAAATCGTATTTTTCAATCTTTCTGGTCGTTCGTTAGAAATGTCGTTCGAACGAGTTTTTCGTTCGAACCAGGTTTCGTTCGAACGAGTTTGCCAATGAGTCTAAACTGGTATGTCGTTCGAAATGTCGTTCGAACGAGATTGTTCGTTCTAACGAGGTTTCTAACGAGATTCTAACGAAGTCCATACTTGTGCGTCGTTAGAAGCTCGTTCGAACGAAAGTTCGTTCGAACGAAATGTCGTTCGAACGAGCTGTCAGGCGGGAACAGTTTTTGGCAGTTTTTCACCCACTTCACCACTTGGTTTTTAACCAACTTTTTCAGACTTTATGAAGTACGGGAATCACATTTTCCCAACTAACATTTCCATAACTTTTCCAATTTAGTTTATCTCTTAGAGCGAGTTTGAGAGCAAAAATGGTTTAGGAAAATGTTCATGTTTTGAGTGAGATTTTTAGAGAAAAGTACTTTCATCACTCTAGTGTTTACACCCAATTGAGTTTATCCAAGTTCACATATACATATTAAATTCCTTGGAGTTTGGCACCGGTTTATCTCTACCGAATTCAAGAAGAGAAGTTTTGGTTTGCTTCTACATCCATCAAAGAAGAAGACTTTTTGTTGCAATTCTACCCACTTGGAGAAAGGCTCCATGTACGGGTGACGGTGACCATAGAAAGCCCCATCGGTGGATTCTGAGATCGCGGTGGTGTTCCGAGGTTATCCGCTAGGAAGAGGTGTCTACAAGAAGAAGCGTCGAGGCTTGAGAGGGATCGAGTCAGTCGTTGTAAGTCTATCTGTCTTGTAATTGTAATTCCGTATCTAGTGGATTTGTGGCTAGGGCCGTCCGAGGTTGTTTCCCGTCTTGGGTTTTTTCCTCGTACATCTCGGCGTAGTGTGATATTGTTTATTTTATCTTGCTTCATAACGTAGAACGCATGCTTAGACTTAATCAAGATAAAATTCGGTTTAATGTATCACACTCAATTTAATTTGAGCTTAAATTAAATATTGGGTAAATTTCGTTTATTCAAGTCATTTTCTAAAATTGGTTTCGCCTAACTTGCTAATATTGATGAATATGACTTAGGCAAATTCTAGGACTTGGATTAATTAATCGGTTTAATTTTATTTTATTAAACTAAAATTTGTTTTGTTTAATTATTGAACCATCACTTATATACGCTTCCGCATCATTTATTGAGTTTATATAAAGGGAAATTACTTTGCGTTTTACAAATTGGTATCAGAGCCAAAAACGATAAATTATTTCGTTAAGATCCTTTAATTTTTTATTTTTTTTTGGCTAAAATGGATTTTTCCCCATTTTCAAAATTTCCTATTTTCGATGGTTCAAACTACGCGTATTGGAAAGCGCGAATGAGATCGGCACTAAAATCTATCGACGAGAGAGTTTGGATGTCTGTTGTTACCGGGTACTCCCCACCAACTTACTTAGTTGAAAATGAACGTCTTATCAAACCCGCCGATAGATGGACTGAAAATGAGTTTAAACTTGCTAACTTTAATTCCCGAGGTTTAAATGCCTTATTTAGCGCTGTCACACCGGATGAATTCCGACCTATTATGACGTGTGAAACCGCTAAAGAAGCTTGGGAGATTTTACAATTAACTCATGAAGGAACTAGTGTCGTTAAAGCTTCAAAACTCCAAAACCTCACCACTCAATTTGAAACTATCAAAATGGATGAAAAAGAAACTTTTGATAAATTTTATGCTAGACTTTCTGATATTGTTAATTCATCTTTTAACTTGGGAGAGAAAATACCTGACGACCGTGTTGTAAAGAAAATTTTAAGGTCCCTATCCGATAGATTTATTCCTAAAGTGACCGTTTTAAATTCTTTACCCACTTTAGCCTCTACGAAATTAGAAGAGCTTGTAGGTGATTTAAAAACCTATGAACTAGATATGTTTCCCTCTAAAACTGAAAAGAAAATTGAAAAGGGTGTTTCTTTAAAAGCCCGAAAAGAGGTCAAACAAGTAGTAGAGAGCGATAGTGATAGTGACTCGGAAGACATGGCTTTATTTGCTCGTTAATTTAGAAAATTTCTTAAATTTAACAAAGATAAATTTAAAAATGATTTTAAGAAATTTGATACTTCTAAACATGATAAAAGCGAGAAGATTTCTAAAGCCGAGAAGATCCCTAAACCTAGCAATGACAATTTATATGGGGACGAGTCTGATAAGTGTTTTGGTTGTGAAGGTTATGGCCATAGGGTTTATGAGTGCCCCACTAAACTAAGGAAAGATGGTAAGCGATCCGTTTCATATAATGCGACCCTTAGTGATAGTGATAAGGAAGAGAAGCCCGAATCCCCCACTAAGAAAAATTTTGTGGCTTTTATGGCTAGTCATGTGAGTGACAGTGAGAACTCATCGATTGATGAAACAATAGCACATGCCACTTCCAAGGTCATTGTACATGATTCTCTTATTTTTTATGATAGTGAGAGTGAAGAAGAAAGTGAGAGTGAAAATGAAGATGAGGTTGATATGAGTGAACTTCAAAATGCTTTTCAAGAACTATATACCGAATCTATTAAACTGAAAAGAGCTAATTTGAAGTTAGAAGCTAGTTTAAGAGAGAGTGTCAAGGTCGTTGATGAAAATACCTTAATAGAAGACCTTAGGACACATGTGAGGACTCTTCAAGAGAAGCTTATATAAGTAGAAGGCGAGAGAGATAGCCTTAGGGGTTTAATGGAATCCTTGAAAAAGGAGCTTCTTGCCTTTGAAGAGCGAAATGTTTTACTAGAATCTAACAATGCAGAATTGGAAAATAAATTAAAAGACTCTAGTAATGTCAAATTTGATTTGGAGTGTCGTTCGAAAAAACTAGATAAAATGTTAGGCGCGATCCAAATTAAAAATGACACATGTGGTTTAGGCTTCAATACTTGTAATGAATTTACTCATAATGCCCAAACCAATGTTTTAGGAGAATCTACTAGGAATACATTTACAGATCACTCCTTAAGTAAATCTTTTCGACATGTTCTCACTTGTACACATTGTGGTCGACAAGGTCATCTTAGGAAATTTTGTCTTGATCTTAAACGAATTTCTAGAAAATCCCATAGTAATGTAACCACGGTAGTGAAAGTTCCTACACCCCAAGATAGTCATTCTCCATTAATTTGGGTTAGGAAATCCAACTTGGTTGCCTTGCAAAATAGGGTTGTTGATTCTCATTTACTTTCACATGCTTCTACCCTTGCTAAATCTAAAGGATGAATGTGTTAGTGTTTGCATACTTTAGCGTTTGTACTTGATGCTATATTCACATGCTAAATGTATGCTTGTTTAGTCAAATTTCTAGTCATTGCTTTATTTGATATCTCATGCTAGAAATTATGACTTGTTTATCTTTTTGTATTATATTTTTGTTTGAATTAATTGAAAAATATAAAAAGATGTTTTGTTTATCATTTGTGTTTTATTTATTTCATTTAAGCTCAATGAAAAATACAAATGATTTTTGTTTGTCCTTTTGAGTACATATTTATTTTTGTTTAAAAAATGTTAAAAACTTAAAAAAGATTTTACTTTGTGTGTATTTTAGTTTGACACACTCTAAGTGGCATATACTTGTGTTTGAATCCCTCCTTTAACGCTCCCACGTGGCTAGAACTTTTGGTTTAGATTTTCAATCCTTAAAATGTTCTTTACCATGCTTTATATGGAGTAGTTGGATTTTATATTGGTTAAATGGATTCTATTTTATATGCCTCTATTCACACATGCACGAGCTCTTTTGAAATCTTAATGTCACATGTTATATTTGAGCTTTTTGAGGTGTTCTCCTACCAATCTAGTCATCTACATATCTATGACCTAGGAGGACTAGTGCATGTCAAAATCCGTTGCATGTGAGATTTGTGTGAAACATGAAAAACATGATAAATATATATATGTGCACGAGGAAGGGCTCCGAAAGGATGAATTAAATCATTTGCGATAGTAAGCCACCGTTTATTGGATCTAAAAGAAATACGTGATCCAAAAGGCCTAAAAACTGAATATTTGGCATTAAAAAGAAAATAATTGCCAAGGCCTATGTTTGATTTCTATATTCATTCAAAAGTAAAAGAATATATATATTGAGGGAGATTTGGATGGTATATCAACGGTTTGCACAATGTCCGTTTATCCTAGTTGTCTTTAATGTCATGACTCTATTTGGTTTGTAGAATCATCATCATGCTAGGCTTGTATGCATTGTGTATGTTTGTTCATTGAGTTCAATCTTCATATTGTCACATGAGGTTATATTTAAATGTGATAAAGTTTGCAATCAAATGAGAACTTCGTGAATGTTTATTAAGTGTTTGGGTCTAAATTTAATTGTTTCTAGTTCACACCCCTACACTTCCGTTTCCATATGACACATTTTTGCCGTACGAGTGTGCAAACTTATTGTACTTTGTGTTATATGTGTGTTTATATCTATATATATATATATATATGCAAGTACTCTATTGGTATATATATATATATATATATATATATATATATATATATATATATATATATATATGATATTTGTTTGTGTTTGCCTTGCTTTGATTGCCCATATGATTTCATGTCTTATCACTTTAAGCTTCAAACTGCTGTTTATTAGTTCTTTATCCTTTGCCTATTCCTGAACCAAAAGGGGGGGAAGAAATGGTATCTAATCCTATTATTATCGTATCTTAGTTTGGGGGAGATTTATCTTAGGGGGAGATGTCTTTCTAAGTAGGTCATGTGTTTGCATTTAATACTTTGATATTTCCTATGCATTTGATGAGTTTGCTTAAGTGTGCAGGAATTCTTCTAAAGCTGCATCTGTCAATGGCAAAGTGTTTGATCCTTGGGTTGAGTCAAGTTTGGGTGGGTTATGTTTTGAGTCTAGTAAGCTTGACGGCCCTTTAGGATTTTTGTTTGGTTTTTGTCCCGGAATAGCCAAAGGGGGAGATTTGTAAGGACACAAATTTCCAATTGAGTCCATATATAGTTTTGGCTCAATTCCGGACAAAAACATTTATTCATAGGATAGTATTTAATTGTAATATTCTCAAGCCTATGAAGTGTTTATTGAAGACGTAGCGGCAAAGAGTATAAAGCTTCATCATTATGTCGATTTGCATGCCTCGTTTCTACGTCATCAACTATAGTTTCATGCTCCCAAGGTATGAATGCAATATTGTATATATAGGAGCTTGGAACAAGTTAATTGGGTGTTAGGTTTTATAAAAACAGCGTTATGTTTTAAGAAAGAAATTATATAAAACTTTAAAATAAGTTCATAACGTTTTCTGGGCCAAAATCGTATTTTTCAATCTTTCTGGTCGTTCGTTAGAAATGTCGTTCGAACGAGTTTTTCGTTAGAACCAGGTTTCGTTCGAACGAGTTTGCCAATGAGTCTAAACTGGTATGTCGTTCGAAATGTCGTTCGAACGAGATTGTTTGTTCTAACGAGGTTTCTAACGAAGTCCATACTTGTGCGTCGTTAGAAGCTCGTTCGAACGAGAGTTCGTTCGAATAAAATTTCGTTCGAACGAGCTGTCTGGCGGGAACAGTTTTTGGCAGTTTTTCACCCACTTCCCCACTTGGTTTTTAACCAACTTTTTCAGACTTTATGAAGTGCGGGAATCACATTTTCCAAACTAACATTTCCATAACTTTTCCAATTTAGTTTATCTCTTAGAGAGAGTTTGAGAGCAAAAATGCTTTAGGAAAATGTTCATGTTTTGAGTGAGATTTTTAGAGAAAAATACTTTCATCACTCTAGTGTTTACACCCAATTGAGTTTATCCAAGTTCACATATACATATTAAATTTCTTGGAGTTTGGCACCGATTTATCTCTACCGAATTCAAGAAGAGATGTTTTGGTTTGCTTCTACATCCATCAAAGAAGAAGAATTTTGGGTGCAATTCTACCCACTTGGAGAAAGGCTCCATGTACGGGTGACGGTGACCATAGAAAGCCCCATCGGTGGATTCCGAGATCGCGGTGGTGTTCCGAGGTTATCCGCTAGGAAGAGGTGTCTACAAGAAGAAGCGTTGAAGCTTGAGAGGGATCGAGTCAGTCGTTGTAAGTCTATCTGTCTTGTAATTGTAATTCCGTATCTAATGGATTTGTGGCTAGGGCCGTCCGAGGTTGTTTCCCGTCTTGGGTTTTTTACTCGTACATCTCGGCGTAGTGTGATATTGTTTATTTTATCTTGCTTCATAACGTAGAACGCATGCTTAGACTTATTCAAGATAAAATTCGGTTTAATGTATCACACTCAATTTAATTTGAGCTTAAATGAAATATTGGGTAAATTTGGTTTATTCAAGTCATTTTCTAAAATTGGTTTCGCCTAACTTGCTAATATTGATGAATATGACTTAGGCAAATTCTAGGACTTGGATTAATTAATCAGTTTAATTTTGTTTTATTAAACTAAAATTTGTTTTGTTTAATTATTGAACCATCACTTATATACGCTTCCGCATCATTTATTGAGTTTATATAAAGGGAAATTACTTTGCGTTTTACAAATTGGTATCAGAGCCAAAAACAATAAATTATTTCGTTAAGATCCTTTAATTTTTTATTTTTTTTTTGCTAAAATGGATTTTTCCCCATTTTCAAAATTTCTTATTTTCGATGGTTCAAACTACGCGTATTGGAAAGCGCGAATGAGATCGGCACTAAAATCTATCGACGAGAGAGTTTGGATGTCTGTTGTTACCGGGTACTCCCCACCAACTTACTTAGTTGAAAATGAACGTCTTATCAAACCCGCCGATAGATGGACTGAAGATGAGTTTAAACTTGCTAACTTTAATTCCCGAGGTTTAAATGCCTTATTTAGCGTTGTCGCACCGGATGAATTCCGACGTATTATGACGTGTGAAACCGCTAAAGAAGCTTGGGATATTTTGCAATTAACTCATGAAGGAACTAGTGTCGTTAAAGCTTCAAAACTACAAAACCTCACCACTCAATTTGAAACTATCAAAATGGATGAAAAAGAAAGTTTTGATAAATTTTATGCTAGACTTTCTGATATTGTTAATTCATCTTTTAACTTGGGAGAGAAAATACCTGACGACCATGTTGTAAAGAAAATTTTAAGGTCCCTATCCGATAGATTTATTCCTAAAGTGACCGTTTTAAATTCTTTACCCACTTTAGCCTCTATGAAATTAGAAGAGCTTGTAGGTGATTTACAAACCTATGAACTAGATGTGTTTCCCTCTAAAACTGAAAAGAAAATTGAAAAGGGTGTTTCTTTAAAAGCTCGAAAAGAGGTCAAACAAGTAGTAGAGAGCGATAGTGATAGTGACTCGGAAGACATGGCTTTATTTGCTCGTAAATTTAGAAAATTTCTTAAATTTAACAAAGATAAATTTAAAAATGATTTTAAGAAATTTGATACTTCTAAACATGATAAAAGCGAGAAGATTTCTAAAGCCGAGAAGATCCCTAAACCTAGCAATGACAATTTAGATAGGGACGAGTCTGATAAGTGTTTTGGTTGTGAAGGTTATGACCATAGGGCTTATGAGTGCCCCACTAAACTAAGGAAAGATGGTAAGCGACCCGTTAAATATAATGCGACCCTTAGTGATAGTGATAAGGAAGAGAAGCCCGAATCCCCTACTAAGAAAAATTTTGTGGCTTTTATGGCTAGTCATGTGAGTGACAGTGAGAACACATCGATTGATGAAACAATAGCACATGCCCCTTCCAAGGTCATTGTACATGATTCTCTTATTTTTGATGATAGTGAGGGTGAAGAAGAAAGTGAGAGTGAAAATGAAGATGAGGCTAATATGAGTGAACTTCAAAATGCTTTTTAAGAACTATATACCAAATCTATTAAACTGAAAAGAGCTAATTTGAAGTTAGAAGCTAGTTTAAGAGAGAGTGTCAAGGTCATTGATGAAAATGCTTTAATAGAAGACCTTAGGACACATGTGAGGACTCTTCAAGAGAAGCTTAAATATGTAGAAGGCGAGAGAGATAGCCTTAGGGGTTTAATGGTATCCTTGAAAAAGGAGCTTCTTGCCTTTGAAGAGCGAAATGTTTTACTAGAATCTAACATTGCAGAATTGGAAAATAAATTAAAAGACTCTAGTAATGTCAAATTTGATTTGGAGTGTCGTTCGAAAAAACTAGATAAAATGTTAGGCACGATCCAAATTAAAAATGACACTTGTGGTTTAGGCTTCAATACTTGTAATGAATTTACTCATAATGCCTGTTGATGTAAAAAACTAGATTGCTCTAATTATTCAATCACAGATAAATAAATAAGACAAAGATTTTTAAAGTGGTTCGGCTAGGAATAAAGCCTACGTCCACTGTTATGTTATTGCTGAGTGTTTGTGGAATTCTTGATTACAAGTTCTCTCAAGAAATTCCGGTCCCTTTGAATGAGGGAGATACAATGTATTTATAGCCCTGAGGCTTACATATGAAAGTGTGGTGCATTAAATGATATACATATGAAAGGTCCTTGAGGCTATCATCTGAAAGGGTGATACATTAAATGATATACATATGAAAGGGTAACTCATTTAATGTTCTTCAAGCGTGTGCGTCAAGATGATATGCAGTCAATGAACAGTTTTGAACTGTTGGTTATCTGGCAATCAATGATGTGGTCGAGATGCAGCTCGAACCGCCTTAGTTGCTCGTCGTTCAGGAGTTCATCGGAGCACTGGAGTTCCTCGGAGTGTTGTAGTTCCTCGGGGTATCCTTGTTGCTCGGAGCGAACATGACTTGGTCGGGGGAAATAAACTTCCTCGTTGTTATTGTGCCATGTAGATTGACACGTGTCTTCTTATTATTGGTCCACGTCAGCAGATTAAATTTGGTATCAACAGAAGCCCCCAATGCTTCATGCTTGATGGATTACTTGACAGGATGGAGTATTTATTCTGCAATGTTGCTCGGTGCTCGTGAAATTCTTGATCTACCTTCTTGATTTGTTCAACATAAAGTTCATTATCTCCTGGACGAAGTATGATGCAGGTTGATCGATGGTTGCTAATCTTTATTTAGAGGAACTCCGTGTGCTATGTATCACCCCTGGGAATTTAGATGCAGCCATGCCATAGTATGAAACTTGTAGCTTGTCATAATCTTCAAGTATGTTGATTGGTTTGCCATCCGACCAACTGCTTCCTGTGTCGAGCAACTGAGTGCTAACTTCACGTGCTTGATTTTTCTGATTTAAGCTTATCTGAATACTTTGCCGAGTAACATATAGCTTTTAAACCCAACTCTTCAATCTGATTAGTACCAGGCTAGTGGTGGACTTAGAAACATTTTCTCATAAATTTTTCTTCATTATTGGTCGAGACAGTATTAGCAAAGATCTCAGTGCTATAGATGCTGATTTTGACTTCTACCTCTGCTCGGGGACGAACAAGAGGTTCTCGAGGACTAACAAGTGATTCTCAGGGATGAGCAAGTGCTTCTCGGGAATGAGCTAATGCTTCTCGGATAGATCATCTGTGATGAATATCAGAATGTTGAAAAATCTTAACTTCATACACTCCCCTTATGCTTTGAATGATCCTCCTGCTGGTGAGGAACCTGTTTTAAAAGTAGAAGGAGAAGAAACCAATAGAATAGGAATCTCAATGTAATAGTTAGTATACATTTTCATTCTCAATGTATTTTGTTTTTTGAATTTAATGAAAGACTTTCATTTTTATTCGCAATCTTAATTGCTATTGTCTTGTAAAATACTTTACATGTGTGCATATGTATAACAATATTGTGTTGTTCATCGACCAACTTAGTAATAAAGAAGTTACAAGTATTAGTAACGTTGCTCGATCACTTAATAATAAAGTAATGAGTATAAAAATGTTTAAAATTTTTCCAACCAACCAAGGTTGTTAAATAATGTTTGTCGACCAATTATAGTTAGTGAGAGTTTATCCCCGACTAACCATACTTGGTAAATTTTTGTCTTTATAAAATGTATCCGACCAACTAAGGTCAATAAATTCTTCTTGTCGACCAACTACAGTTAGTGGGTTTTTTATCCCCGACCAACCATACTTGGTTCAGTTTGAAATATTTTGTTCTTCGAGGAACTTTTTGCAATAATCTAACCTCCCGACCAACATAAGTTGTAATATGAGAGTATATTTTTATCTTACCAACCGTAATTGATCATGCTGGTGTACACCTCTTAACCAAAGGAGTAGTAGTTTTTTGGCTCCTTAGAGCTTTTGGCTTCTTAGAGCGCCTCCTAACCAAAGGAGTATTTTTTGGCTCCTTAGAGCACTTTTTGGCTCCTTAGAGCATTTTTGGCTCCTTAGAGCAATTTTGGCTCCTTAGAGCACTTTTTGGCTCCTTAGAGCTTTTGGTCCATTAGCTCTGAGGATATCCTGGCGCTGAATGAACCTTCAAAATGTTTGACTGATGATAATAGGCAGCAAACTCCTCGTTTTTAAATTGTGTTCCATAGTCTGTGATGAAGGCATGAGGGAGATCATATCAGAAGATGATGTTCTTCCAAACAAATTGGTACACCTTCCTTCTCGTATGTCATGTCAATAAGTGGCTCAGCTTCTATCCACTAAGTAAAATAATCTACTGCGATGACGAGGTATTTGAATCTTCCTCGAGTCGTCGGCAATGGTCCAACCAAATCAATCCCCACATGGAAAATGGCCAAGGATAAATGATGGGTGTCAACAATGTTTGTGAAGTTCTTCGGATAGAGGAAAAGCGTTGGTACTTGTCACATTTCTTGGCATAAGCTATACAATCAGCTCACATCATCGGCCAGTAGTATCTCTGCGTCATCACCTTTTGCAAAAGTGTTCGTCCTGCTACATGGGCTCCACAGGACCCTTCATGGATCTCTTTAATCAATTCACCTCGGAGGGATGTACACATCTTTGCAAACCTGCCATAATTCCTCGTCGAGCAGCTTTAAACTTCCATTTCTTGGCAGCGAGCTTATCTTCCGAATACCATTATACCGAGCAGCTTTAAACTTCCATTTCTTGGCGGCGAACTTATCCTCCGAATACCATTAATTAGTACATACCAAGCAACTTTAAACTTCCATTTCTTGGCAGCGAGCTTATCCTCCGGTAATTGTTCCTCCTTAATATATGCTCTGATAGGATCCATTCAAGATGTTCCTAAATCAAGGGTAATAATATTCATCGTCAGGTCTTCATCTATGCTCCGACTTTCTAATGCTTCAATTGGTATCGTTCTTCGTAGCTCGGTACGAGTAGCTGATGCTAATCGGGCCAAGGCGTATGCTCTCACATTCTCCATTCTTGATATTCTTACCATTTTGAACAGCAACAAACTCTGATACCAACTCCATCACCTTTGCTTGATACTTGATCATCAATTCTCCTTCGGCTCATTATTTTCCCAACATTTGGTTTACGATCAATTGAGAATTACTGAAGACAATAACCTGCTGTGCCTCCATAGTATTTGACAAATTAAGACCTGCAATCATGGCCTCATACTCAACCTCATTATTAGAAGCTTTGAATTAGAAACGTAGGGCGTATTCCCTGTCGACCTCATCTGGGCTGTTCAAAACGATCCCTGCTCCACAGCCTGTAGTGAAAGATGATCCATCTACATATAGCCTCCATATAGGCAACTTGTCTTCTAATTTTTGGTCTGACAGAGTTCCTCAGTGGAATACTTTTCGCTTTCTTTCATCATGTCCTGATACTTCTGAATACACCTCTTGAATTTCGATATACCTCCTGAACTTCAATATTCCTCCTGAACTTCAATATACCTCCTGAACTTCAATATACCTCCTGAACTTCAATATACCTCCTAAACTTCAATATTCCTCCTGAACTTCAATATTCCTCCTGAGAAAGTGATTAGTCGGGGTTGAATTTGATGCTCGACTACATGATGATATAAGAATGTGCCACCAAATGAACAAATATATCTGTAATAGAAGCCCCCAACTGTGGAATGTGAACTTTGAATGAGATTTATCGACCAATACCAACCGGAGTTGAATTTTATCTACCAACCGGAGTTGGATTTTGTCTACCAACCGGAGTTGGATTTTATCTACCAATCGGAGTTAGTGGTAATTGATAATAAATGATGAAGACTTCCTCGGAGCTGACCAAAAGATTGTTGGGAATAAGATAATATAAATGCTGGAGACCTCCTCGGCGCTGACCAACAGATTTGTTGGGAATAAGATAATATAAATGCTAGAGACCTCCTCAGCGCTGACCAACAGATTTGTTGGGAATAAGATAATATAAATGCAGGATACCTCATCGGCGATGACCAACAGATTGTTGGGAATAAGATATAATAATAATGCAGGATACCTCCACGGCGATGACCAACAGATTGTTGGGAATAAGATATAATAATTGCAGGATACCTCCTCGGCGATGACCAACAGATTGTTGGGAATAAGATATAATATAAATGCAGGATACCTCCTCGGCGATGACCAACAGATTGTTGGGAATAAGATATAATAATTGCAGGATACCTCCTCGGCAATGACCAACAGATTGTTGGGAATAAGATATAATATAAATGCAGGATACCTCCTCGGCGATGACCAACAGATTGTTGGGAATAAGATATAATAAATGCTGGAGACATCCTTGGAGCTGAATAAGATATAATAAATATTTGTCGAGCTCCATGCTGAAATGAGAATAGAATATGCATCCAAATAGATATAAAGAATAATTAAAAAATAATAAAGTGCCTCGTCGATCCGTCGAGGTAGAATCATATAATGCCGAACAAGAATAAGATCTTTCAGAACATAAGAATATGGCCGAGAACGTTGTCAGGCCTGAATATAAATAAGAATTATCCGAACGAATGTTGTAATTCTCCTTAAAGATGAATAAGTATCTTGTCAAGGCATAATTGCAGAATGCCGAATAAGAATAATATTTTCCAGAACATAAGAATATGGCCAAGAACTTTGTTGGGCCTGCATATAAATAAGAATTACCCCGACCAACTATCCGTTGGGGGTGAAATATAATAACTGTTGTAGCTTTTCCTCGGAGCCGAATATATATAGAGAGCTCCATGCTGAGATAAATATAAAATATGAATCCGAACGGATATAGAATAATTTGTGCTTCAGCATTCGTCGGCATTGAATCTTGTGCCTGTAAAAATTAATAATTTGCTCTACCATATGTGTAGGCTGAATTGATTAGTCATGAGAATAATTTACTCATCCAATCAATATATGATATGTATCAGCATAAAAATTTCAAAATATGAAATAATATGTTTTATGCCAAATGTGTGTGAGATGGACAAATTATTATCAAATATGCATCATAAATAAGACGTAAAGTTTTTGATGACCAGAATATCTCGAATCTTGAGATCAAAAAATAACATTCAATGTAAAATTTAAGCCTTAAGAATGTTAATTAAATGAATAAATATATAACCCACTAGATCGTGTGATTTCGTCAAAGAAACCTTGTGATGTGATGAACGAGGGGCCAAAATATCAAATTTGTTCCCAGTCTTGATATGGTCATGATTATTTTACTGATCCTCTTTTACAAGAGGTGAGTAAGGATTTTTCAGGTGAGAGAAAATTATTTTTTATATTGATCCCTTCCTATTCCCAATTTGGAGAGATAAAAATATGGTGAATGATTAAAGTTATTACCAAATTTATATAAAAAATCAATCAATTTGACTTTATTGACATAGATGGAAGATGAACCAAATTAAGTATATAATTCATAAAAGTGAATGCAAAGAGACTCAAACTTGAAGAGAGAGAATATATATGGGTCATGATTTCCATGAGAAGACTTTTCAATGTCTTTAACCTTTTCCCATTCTTTTATTAAAAATATGATGGGAATTTGAATAGACATCAAATATCTTACAAAATTTATTTCAAAATCAACAATGAAAATGATCAAATCTTATCATCGTCGTATATATTGGCATATGTAATCATTTAAAATATTTATTCCATGATATAAAATAGAAACTTGAGAATCAAGCAAAAAGTTATGATTTATGAAATCCACTATTTTTCAGATTTCTAAATAAGAATGAATCTAACAGTTATGATTTAAAAATCATGATATGCAATATTTTGCAGATAAAAATTGGATAATTAATTTATGTATATAAACATAAAAATCACGATTCAATCAAAAGATGTATGTATAATTGATTATACGTAGAGAAAATAAAAACTTAGCTTTTGGTGGAGAACAACGCTTGTAACACGTTCCCACAGACGGCGCCAATCTGTTGATGTAAAAAACTAGATTGCTCTAATTATTCAATCACAGATAAATAAATAAGACAAAGATTTTTAAAGTGGTTCGGCTAGGAATAAAGCCTACGTCCACTGTTATGTTATTGCTGAGTGTTTGTGGAATTCTTGATTACAAGTTCTCTCAAGAAATTCCGGTCCCTTTGAATGAGGGAGATACAATGTATTTATAGCCCTGAGGCTTACATATGAAAGGGTGGTGCATTAAATGATATACATATGAAAGGTCCTTGAGGCTATCATCTGAAAAGGTGATACATTAAATGATATACATATGAAAGAGTAACTCATTTAATGTTCTTCAAGCGTGTGCGTCAAGATGATATGCAGTCAATGAACAGTTTTGAACTGTTGGTTATCTGGAAATCAATGCTGTGGTCGAGATGCAGCTCGAACCGCCTTAGTTGCTCGTCGTTCAGGAGTTCATCGGAGCGCTGGAGTTCCTCGGAGTGTTGTAGTTCCTCGGGGTATCCTTGTTGCTCGGAGCGAACATGACTTGGTCGGGGGAAATAAACTTCCTCGTTGTTATTGTGCCATGTAGATTGACACGTGTCTTCTTATTATTGGTCCACGTCAGCAGATTAAATTTGGTATCAACAATGCCCAAACCAATGTTTTAGGAGAATCTACTAGGAATACATTTACAGATCACTCCTTAAGTAAATCTTTTCGACATGTTCTCACTTGTACACATTGTGGTCGACAAGGTCATCTTAGGAAATTTTGTCTTGATCTTAAACGAATTTCTAGAAAATCCCATAGTAATGTAACCACGGTAGTGAAAGTTCCTACACCCCAAGATAGTCATTCTCCATTAATTTGGGTTATGAAATTCGACTTGGTTGCCTTGCAAAATAGGGTTGTTGATTCTCATTTACTTTAACATGCTTCTTCCCTTGCTAAATCTAAACGATGAATGTGTTAGTGTTTGCATACTTTAGCGTTTGTACTTGATGCTATATTCACATGCTAAATGTATGCTTGTTTAGTCAATTTTCTAGTCATTGCTTCATTTGATATCTCATGCTAGAAATTATGACTTGTTTATCTTTTTGTATTATATTTTTGTTTGAATTAATTGAAAAATATAAAAAGATGTTTTGTTTATCATTTGTGTTTTATTTATTTCATTTAAGCTCAATGAAAAATACAAATGATTTTTGTTTGTCCTTTTGAGTACATATTTATTTTTGTTTAAAAAATGTTAAAAACTTAAAAAAGATTTTACTTTGTGTGTATTTTAGTTTGACACACTCTAAGTGGCATATACTTGTGTTTGAATCCCTCCTTTAACGCTCCCACGTGGCTAGAACTTTTGGTTTAGATTTTCAATCCTTAAAATGTTCTTTACCATGCTTTATATGGAGTAGTTGGATTTTGTATTGGTTAAATGGATTCTATTTTTATATGCCTCTATTCACACATGCACGAGCTCTTTTGAAATCTTAATGTCACATGTTATATTTGAGCTTTTTGAGGTGTTCTATTACCAATCTAGTCATCTACATATCTATGACCTAGGAGGACTAGTGCATGTCAAAATCCGTTGCATGTGAGATTTGTGTGAAACATGAAAAACATGATAAATATATATGTGCACGGGGAAGGGCTCCGAAAGGATGAATTAAATCCTTTGCGATAGTAAGTCACCGTTTATTGGATCTAAAAGAAATACGTGATCCAAAAGGCCTAAAAACTGAATATTTGGCATTAAAAAGAAAACAATTGCCAAGGCCTATGTTTGATTGCTATATTCATTCAAAAGCAAAAGAATATATATATTGAGGGAGATTTGGATGGTATATCAACGGTTTGCACAATGTCCGTTTATCCTAGTTGTCTTTAATGTCATGACTCTATTTGGTTTGTAGAATCATCATCATGCTAGGGTTGTATGCATTGTGTATGTTTGTTCATTGAGTTCAATCTTCATATTGTCACACGAGGTTATATTTAAATGTGATAAAGTTTGCAATCAAATGAGAACTCCGTGAATGTTTATTAAGTGTTTGGGTCTAAATTTAATTGTTTCTAGTTCACACCCCTACACTTCCGTTTCCATATGACACATTTTTGCCATACGAGAGTGCAAACTTATTGTATTTTGTGTTATATGTGTGTTTATATCTATATATATATATATATGCAAGTACTCTATTGGTATATTTATATTATATATATATATATATATATATATATGATATTTGTTTGTCTTTGCCTTGCTTTGATTGCCCATATGCTTTCATGTCTTATCACTTTAAGCTTCAACCTGCTGTTTATTAGTTCTTTATCCTTTGCCTATTCCTGAACCAAAAGGGGGGGAAGAAATGGTAGCTAATCCTATTATTATCGTATCTTAGTTTGGGGGAGATTTATCTTAGGGGGAGACGTCTTTCTAAGTAGGTCATGTGTTTGCATTTAATACTTTGATATTTCCTATGCATTTGATGAGTTTGCTTAAGTGTGCAGGAATTCTTCTAAAGCGGAATCTGTCAATGGCAAAGCGTTTGAACCTTGGGTTGAGTCAAGTTTGGTTGGGTTATGTTTTGAGTATAGTAAGCTTGACGGCCCTTTAGGATTTTTGTTTGGTTTTTGTCCCGGAATAGCCAAAGGGGGAGATTTGTAAGGACACAAATTTCCAATTGAGTCCATATATAGTTTTGGCTCAATTCCGGACAAAAACATTTATTCATAGGATAGTATTTAATTGTAATATTCTCAAGCCTATGAAGTGTTTATTGAAGACGTAGCGGCAAAGAGTAGAAAGCTTCATCATTATGCCGGTTTGCATGCCTCATTTCTACGTCATCAACTATAGTTCCATGCTCCCAAGGTATGAATGCAATATTATATATATAGGAGCTTGGAATAAGTTAATTGGGTGTTAGGTTTTATAAAAACTGCGTTTTGTTTTAAGAAAGAAATTATATAAAACTTTAAAATAAGTTCATAAAGTTTTCTGGGCCAAAATCGTATTTTTCAATCTTTCTGGTCGTTCGTTAGAAATGTCGTTCGAACGAGTTTTTTGTTCGAACCAGGTTTCGTTCGAACGAGTTTGCCAACGAGTCTAAACTGGTCTGTCGTTCAAAATGTCGTTCGAAAGAGATTGTTCGTTCTAACGAGGTTTCTAACGAGATTCTAACGAAGTCCATACTGGTGCGTCGTTATAAGCTCGTTCGAACGAGAGTTCGTTCGAACGAAATGTCGTTCGAACGAGCTGTCAGGTGGGAACAGTTTTTGGCAGTTTTTCACCCACTTCCCCACTTGGTTTTTAACCAACTTTTTTAGACTTTATGAAGTGCGGGAATCACATTTTCCAAACTAACATTTCCATAACTTTTCCAATTTAGTTTATCTCTTAGAGAGAGTTTGAGAGCAAAAATGGTTTAGGAAAATGTTCATGTTTTTAGTGAGATTTTTAGAGAAAAATAC
This sequence comes from Sambucus nigra, assembly GCA_949130495.1. Lineage (NCBI taxonomy): Eukaryota > Viridiplantae > Streptophyta > Magnoliopsida > Dipsacales > Adoxaceae > Sambucus > Sambucus nigra. The sequence goes on from OX422221.1 coordinate 49,054,422, forward strand.
TTTCATCACTCTAGTGTTTACACCCAATTGAGTTTATCCAAGTTCACATATACATATTAAATTGCTTGGAGTTTGGCACCGGTTTATCTCTACCGAATTTAAGAAGAGAAGTTTTGGTTTGCTTCTACATCCATCAAAGAAGAAGACTTTTTGTTGCAATTCTACCCACTTGGAGAAAGGCTCCATGTACGGGTGACGGTGACCATAGAAAGCCCCATCGGTGGATTCTGAGATCGCGGTGGTGTTCCGAGGTTATCCGCTAGGAAGAGGTGTCTACAAGAAGAAGCGTCGAGGCTTGAGAGGGATCGAGTCAGTCGTTGTAAGTCTATCTATCTTGTAATTGTAATTCCGTATCTAGTGGATTTGTGGCTAGGTCCGTCCGAGGTTGTTTCCCGTCTTGGGTTTTTTCCTCGTACATCTCGGCGTAGTGTGATATTGTTTATTTTATCTTGCTTCATAACGTAGAACGCATGCTTAGACTTATTCAAGATAAAATTCGGTTTAATGTATCACACTCAATTTAATTTGAACTTAAATTAAATATTGGGTAAATTTGGTTTATTCAAGTCATTTTCTAAAATTGGTTTCGCCTAACTTGCTAATATTGATGAATATGACTTAGGCAAATTCTAGGACTTGGATTAATTAATCGGTTTAATTTTGTTTTATTAAAATAAAATTTGTTTTGTTTAATTATTGAACCATCACTTATATACGCTTCCGCATCATTTATTGAATTTATATAAAGGGAAATTACTTTGCGTTTTACAATTAAATTCTCTATTATATTGAGTATTTCTTGGAAATTTAATAAAAAAAATATTATGCCAAGATTAGTCGGGGCAGGTCGTAGCCACATCGATGTAGGATTATTTATACCTCTACTTTGTAGTTGTTTTTTAAACTCTAATTATGTAAGGTTATACCTCCTCCGTGTTTAATTCACTTAGGGTGTGTTTAATTCAAATTGAAAAATTTTCATGGAAAATAGTTATTTTGAATCTTGTTTTAACTTTATAGTACCTTGATTTAAGCAAATAAAAAAATTTAAACTTTGAATAACAATTTTTGACAACTTAATCATTAATTGATTAATATTTTATTACTTACTTATTTATTTTACCAAATATGAACACGATCCAATTAAAATGTGACATGACACAACATTATACGAAATCTTATTTTTTTATAGATAACTATATATGGCCCCCTCTTTAATGTTTTTTCTATAAACAAACCCTTACAAAAATAATTTACACATATAAACCCACTAACACACGTGGTTCCCTCATATTAGGCAGAGCAATAGGCTATGTGATGTGTTTTACAAAGTAAATGACTGTGTTAACCTTAGAAACGTGGGAAATTTGTATCCTACAAACAAGGAAAAATACAATCAACCAATCAACAAACAATCAGCAATGGAATCGTTATGTGCAATAATAACCCATTTTAAAAAATTCAATCTATCATTAACAGTTCCGGAATTGCTGACACCAACGACAACCCGTTAGAAATCAAAATTCAAATTTTGATTTTTGCATCGAAACTTATTTACAAGTCACATAACAAATGGGTTTTTGATTTCAAATTTTTTACCGTAAATTTACTTTTTCTCATCATGAATGATACAATTGTTGGAAGATTCAGGTACAAATCTTCCATAATAGTTATAGCAATGAACAAGAGTTCATCATTTGAAGATACAATCAAGCAGTTATCATCTAGATATGCTGATTTGAATAAAGGTACGTTTCGATTAGTTTATTCCGTTGGTTCACAATCAAATTGTTTGTGAACCAATGGAATAAACTAATAGGAACGTACCTTTCTTCAAATCAAGCAAACAATTTTGTTTATTGCTATCTAGATGTCAAGAACAAAATCAAGCAAATATTTTGATTGTTTTCGTAATAGTTTGCTTGATACTCAAGGCGGAAGTCGTTACCATCGAAAGAATGGAGGAAATACATAAGTCATGTGGATCAAAAATTTAAAGGGGGAGCTAAGGAGTTCCAAGACAAATTGGTCAAGTATTCTGCAGAAATGGGTTTTAAGTCTGTATATGTCAAGAACAAGAAATCTAGGGTGACGGCAGAATGTTCTAAAAAAAGGCTGACGAGTGTAAATGGCGTGTCCATGCTTCGATTTCTCTGTGTAATGGATTTTTCTATATTAGGACACTTAATAATATTCACACGTGTAGTGGTCTAATCGGTACCCATAAAAGTTCAATGGTGAGTTCCAAGTTGGTGTCATCTATTTTTGGGGATTGTATTAAGTATAAACCATTGATTAAACCAATTGAACTAGTAAAGGAGTTTAAAGAGAATTTTGGGTTCGATATTTCGTATCACCAAGCTTGGTATGGGAAATAAATGGCAAAGACAGTGTTGCACGTGGGAGAGGAAATGTCATACAAATTATTGCGTGTTTACAAGGACCTTTTATTGGAATCGAATCGAGGTTCTCATGTTGTTATCGAGTGTGAGTCGGGTACTAATCAGTTTAAGAGGGTGTTTATTTCATTTGTTGAATGTGTTGTCGGTTTTACATATTTTTGGCCAATGTTGTGTATTGACGGTACATTTTTGAAGAACAAATACAGAGGTCATCTATTAGGAGCGACGAGAAAAAATGGGAATCAAGGTACAATATATAAAAAGTAAAACACCCAAGGTAGATACCACATGTTAAGTCAAAGTCGTATTTATACTTCTGTGATAAAATCTTATAAAATCGATAACGGGTATGTAGCATATGAATTTTTGCCTGTAATTGTTGTGGTAATTCTAGGCAAATGTAATTTCTTATCGTAATGTCGGGCGAATATGTATTAGATAAGTTTTTTTATAGATTGATTGAAACAAAAACTTTGACTTAACATGGTATCTAATATATTATTACACATATTGATTAATATTTGTTTAATTTCAGACATACTCGATATGTTCCAACACTTTAATACGTTACAGTTTTATACATCCATTGTTCATACATAATGTTTGCTAAGTTTATGGAGCCATTGGACGACTAGTTTTCATTTTAAATTTAGTTAACTGTATATGTCTTCGTGGATTACATACCCATTATCTTCGGATTTAGTTATATTAGATACTAAGTTCATCGTGATATGAAACTCACTTGGTATGAATTAGCTTAATGTTCGACTATTACGTAGTTAAACGTAAAGGTTTTGGCATACTATAATGAAGTTTTTTTCTCATTTACTCTAATTTGGATTTACCTTAATGTTTGAGTACTACTCATATTTGGAAATATGTTATATATTTGAGTATTTACATTTTTTTTATTTTTAAAGATTCTGATAAGATTTGTACTGTAGTATCATAAATTTTCGATCGATGGGAATTGATTAGTGATAAATAGTTATTTATTTTTCTGTACAGCATGTCATATCATATGTATGTTTCTTCTTAACAACAATTACCCTATGTTGTCTGCTGCAGAACGATGGCATGTATATACATAGTTTGATAATTTATTTATGTTATTTGGCACATAACATACTGTATTAATCTGTAGTATGAGTTAATGGATTTATGTTCACGTAATGCAGGTATCTTTCCGGTTGCATTTGCGATTGTTGATGGGGAGACCGAAGAAAATTGAGAGTGGTTTTTACGAATATTGTCCGCTGTATTGAAAGACCATAATAGGGTTATTACTTTTTTATCTGATAGGAATGATGGTTTGTGTGTTGTTGTATTGAAGATATTTCCTTTGTCTCCTCATATTGTATTCACCACATTAAGCAAAATATACGAGTGAAATATCTCGGGAGGGGGAGGTCTAACTATCGTGATAAGATAATAGGTTTGTTTGTGTCTGGCGCATATACTGAAACTGAGCTTCTGTTCACACAACGAATGAATGCGATATTGAAGGAAGGTGGTGAGACAATGGTCAGTTTTCTAGAGGATCTACCATTCAAGAATTGGGCAAGAGCATATTTTATCGACCAACGATATGGGGAGATGGAATCTAACATAGCTAGTCGTTCAACTTGTGGATACTTGAAGAACGATACTTACCTATCACTCAACTCATAGACGGCATTAGAATAAAACTGATGAAGATGATGTCGGACAGGAGATGTTTAGCGAAGAAATGGACAGGTGTTTTGTGTCTAGAAATTGAAAAGATTATAAGAGAGAATTTAGATGTCGGGAGAAATTGGTATGTTAGGCAAGCAAGTGAAGTTATGTTCAAAGTGTCTGGTGATGGTTCATATAAGGTGAATTTATCTCATCAATCCTGCTCCTATAGGATGTTGCATATTAAAGGCTTACCCTATTCTCATGCATGTATTGCTGCCCAAGAACGAGGTTTAGAAATACATGAGCTTATTGAAGATTAATTTATAAATCATTTTTTTCCAAAAATCATGTGCTTGTCCAATATATCCTATATCGTCCATACCTAAGGGGATGAAGATTAGCGAAGATGGTATCAAACCTCCTACTACGTGAAAACAACCTGGTAGACCTAGAGTGAAAAGGATAAAATCAGCAGGCGAAGTGAGGAAGCTCAAGTGTGTTCGTTGTGATTTTGTAAACAGGCACAATAGGAAAACATGAAGTTTTGTCATATGATGTAATACATGCATGTCATCTGATGTCGATTGTCACAGTCGAATTCATAACTTTTAACATTCTTTATAGACATTTATTTTAAATAAAAGATATGCTTCTCTATATGTTTTGGATGTCAACTTGTTATCATGAGTTTTCCCTTTGTTGTCCATCTTAATTTAAGAGTTCCATTAATGATTTCCCTTTATGTTGAGGAATAGGTATATTGATGTACTTACATTTGTTGCATTATTTGTCTGGTTATAGGAAAGATTCGATATCCTAAAGACCATAAATATTGAAAATGTAGTCATATACCGATAGGTATCTACATGTAAGTCAGGTAACTACCTACAAATGATTATCTATTCAATATAAAAAACGTGTAGCTTTTTCCTTTTTTATAGCCATATTTTACTGAAATGTAAACAATTCATTGAAGATTTTTATAATTGTTTGATTGTAATTATCATAATTGAAAACCATCTGGTAGTTCATTACATGTGTTTGAGCATTCACTGTTTATGGGCTAAAACAGAGCTGCAGATATTTTATTCAACCATAAAGAAGTTTAGTTGAACGTCACAATTCTAGCTGCTGTCCATAAATCCAAATATTTTTGCAATTCCAAACATGCATAACTGCAACATCAGATATCCAATATGCACAACTATGAATGGATTTGAATACATGCTTCATTATGGCAGCATCAGGTTTATATTCCTTGTTTGGTATCATGCATAGAGACTCAAGTAAATCATCATTATAATGGGATGCTTAAGCCTCATTCCATTTCAACACATACCACAATTGACTAATGTAATATGGTATCCCATTAGTAAAATGATGGACATTATGACAGCATTCAACCTTCACTATGTAACTACTCAAGTTTTCTTACATCATTCATTTTTACATACATATTCGATTCATTTGCTTTATGACAGTCCAAACTATATTTACAAGTTTTAGGTGATTAAACTCATAATTGATGATCTCATTGTAAACTAAGGTAATTGAATCATGAGTTCAGCAAGCTATTTTTTGGAATTCGTATAATATCAGCTGAAATTTGTACCGTATAACCATTTCATTTTCATGTATGTCGATAAAGTGTATCTAAGTTATGATTTGCTATTGATGTACGTTATCGTTAGATTGTTATTATCATGATTAAAAAGCATCTGGTAGTTCATTACTATCTTTTTGAGCATTCACTGTTTATGGGATAAAACAGAGCTGCAGATATTTGATTCAACCATAAAAATTGGTTCACCTACCTATTCCTAAGATTTGGGTGCCAAATTTGAGTTACACAAATGCAAAGAACATTTCGTTAAGTGTTAATTTACAAAGAAGTTTACTTGTACGTCATAATTCCAGCTACTGTCAACAAATCCAAATAATTTTGCAAATCTAAAGATTCATAACTGCAACATTAGATATCCAATATGCATAACTATGAATGGATTTGAATACATTCTCTATTATGACAGCATCAGGTCTATATTCCTTGTTTGGTATCATGCATAGACACTTAAGTAAAACAACATTAGAATGGTCTGTTTAAGCATCATTCCCTTTGAACACATACCACAAGTAACTAATGTAAAATGGTATCCCATTAGTAAAACGATAATTCAGCTTTCTCACAATGCAACTACGGTAATTGAATCACCCCGTTCATAATTGATGACCTGATTGCATACCATGGCAATTGAATCTTGAGTTCATATTTTAGAAAAGGTTTATCGAATTATTTTAAAAACTCAATCCAATCATTTAACACAGTATTGGTAAATATATAACCTGGCATTACAAGTTCTCAAGATTACCCCACTCATATAAGAAAATATACATAAATTCTATACATAGCACATTACAATTGTTTTAAAAAACATTTTTTGACGAATAAATATGCTACAAATAAAAAAATAGTTTAAATCTAAAAATAGTTTCTAATAAGTTTGATCCGATGTAATTCGACTTTCATAATGGAACATGGTATCTTAAAAACAAAACATTATATTCATCAATTCCCAGTCATTTGCATCCCCATGTTTTCGATGCCGTGGTGAATGACCCGATAAATTATCCCAACATTTCATACATAATGAGATGATTCAGCCTCGTTCTCATTACTCACAGTTAGATACTACATGCAATGCAATATGGCATTCCATTGGGAACACTTTAAACAAAGTAACAGTGTGCATCCTTCACTATAAAACTTATCATATGCCCTCAATCATTCGTTTGTGGATACCACGTCCATCATTTGGATTCATGACATACCAAACTCCACAAACCACATAGAAGTACTGGTCCGTAAAAATCCAGTTCAGTCTTTTGCACAATAATGTGCATATATAATCTGGCTAGAGCAAATATAATAGCATAGGTACTTATACCTGATCAAAGTACATAGCCCAGTGCATTCTTTAACACAATATCAAAAGGATTGAATATATTCCATAGTGAAACTATATACACCCACAAAACTGAATAGATAAACAGAGATATATATACCAAAATTAGAGTGAATGCTTCAATATCCCAACAACTCCATACATAGGCCAGTGCAATTGTTTCCAAAACAATTGCAACATTTTTTAGGAATAATTTTTCTAAAAATAAAAAAAATTCAAATCTAAGATGTTTGATCGATTATAATTCAATTTCCTAACAGAACATGTTATATTCAAATAAAAAATGATTGACTTCATACATTTTCAGTCATTCCCGCTCCCACGTTCCGGGTGCCGTGGTAAATAACACGATTAAATATCCACGTATTTCATACATCGCATCCTTCTTCCATTTTGTCGGTATCACGGATTCTTCAATGAGTAGCCTCTCAATTAGCATCACAATAATTCCACGGTCCAAGCTACACAAATTAAAAGTTGCAAGATGTGATCAGCAACATTTCTTAACAAAAAAGCATAATTTTATCAAATACAAGGTAAGATTTGGTCAATTTCCTGTCCAATTGTTGTGCAAACTGTTGATCTCGCATAAGTGGATAGTGAAATGTAGTCCCCTTCAGCCAATATAGTGTTAATTTTTCTTTTGCAGTCAGATGGACTTGTGTTATTTTTCGATGGCCCCTTTCTTTAAAACTTTTATTCCATGAACCCTTTTTCAACAAGTCATTAGCATCCTCCCTAAAATTCCCAAGGCAAGTCATTATACAAGAGTGTTGTCATAGAAGTTAATCAGATCATTCACAAATTTAAAAATAATTCTATTTCGTTTTGATACTTACAAAAGTTGTAGCATCATTGAAACATACATCAACCCCGTCCTTTATTCCTGGCCGCAAAGGATTGTAGTGAATGAACTCTCCTTGTTTTTTGTCCATACAAATTAGTGTCCAATGAAATTTTAACTCATGCCTCATTGGAAAAAAAATCATGTCACAATCTCCTGCTACATGCATAAGTACATCCTCGATTGTTGTATATATTTCATTTATATCATTCAATCGAACAACTTCCCAACATTTTGTAGACATCATGAAGAAAGAAGGTGATACACCTTTCATTTTCTTGTGAGTCATTTGCATGATCTCCCCAGAGTTGTTGATTATCTGTTGAATATATGTATGGGAAACAAAATAGAAAACATTAGGTGTTGAAATATATGACTATTTTCAGAATTTTCATTTCAAGAATTTCATTTAGCAACATCAATTGGAGAACATGCCTACTGCAAAGATACACAGACTGTAGAACAAAGCAAGTATTGTTTATAAATTCAAAGTGCAGAACATATGCCGTATTGAAACAGATGGACTTGCTGAAAATATAAAAAACATAATATCTATCTATCTATATATATATATAGAGAGAGAGAGAGATGCAATATCTATAGATAGATAGATAGATAGATAGATAGATAGATAGATAGATAGATAGATAGATAGATAGATAGATAGATAGATAGATAGATAGATAGATAGATAGATAGATAGATAGATAGATATAGATATGGTGTTCGATAGATACTTATTTCAGAGCAATACAAATCTTCGAGTATCTATATATGTGTTTTTAGTATCTGTCAGTGACTAGTAACAATATATATGTTCCAAATACCTCAGTGCGTATCTCATATATACTAATCAAAAATTCATGTATTAAAGCATTACAAGATGCACTAACATTGTTTTCTTGAACATATTCCATTTAACATAAAAAAAGGAAAAAAAAATTTGCAGTAACTTTAAAATTACAGCGCTATATAAGTTTACCATGTTTGATATGGCACTGGGCTCTAATATATCCAATACATACCTCCTTGAAATTGGCGCCAACGGTGAGTCTCCTTGCCACAAGATAGACCTGCATACAATACTCCTTATTAATACACTGTTCATATTATTTATTAATAAACAAAATATAGAATATAATCATACATTTCACCGCTCTTATCCCAAAACAACCGTAATTTATCTCTACATTCATTCTTGATATGTGTTGAAACTGGACCTTTGTTTAAACGAAATTTCATTTCCTTTACCGTCTTATGATTCGATAGCTCAATATCTACAACAACAAGCGGGTTGGTCTCTGAATTTTTTCCACCCAATGTGGTAATGTCAGATGGTGTATGTGGCGACTTATACTATTGCTTTTTTCAAAAAATCATCATCCCCGTTCATTTTTTGTACCTTTGTCGCCCGTCGCGTATCCCGCACTACTTTGTGCCGATCACTAACCCCGTAATCGAAATCAGGCTGGGGTATTGATGGGATTCGATCCTTACGCTTTTTTATTCTCTTGTACATGGAGAGTGTTTTACCACTCATTGATGCAGTGGGAACTTCTTCTAATATCTGTCTAAGTTCACTGTTCAGCGACGTTAGTTCATTTGAATTTTTTTCATTACTATTGCTCAAATTAATGAGGTTCCTCTTCTCTTTATCCCATTGTGACTGTTTTTTCAAGAGTTCATCATCTTTGCATTTTAATTTCTCATTCAAAATATCAATATCATTTATCATTTAGATGTTCTTGTATTATAAATCCTTCAAGTACGAAACCCCCTCGTCTATAGGTTGCGCATCATCCTTATTCCCACTCCATTGGATTTTCAAAGCACAAATCTCTTGACGTAGTGACATGTTCTCACGTTCGAGACACTAGATATCTCTGTTTCGCACTGCATCACACATTGAATGGTCTGCATTTTTGAATTGTTCGTTCAAGCTTATCTTAAGAGATGATATTTCTTCACTTTGCACACTAACTCTATTCTCCGGTACTTGTTTCTCAATTTTGAGCGCAACAAGTTCCTCTTCTAGATCATTCAAAAACTCACGCTGCTTCTCGAATTCAGCTTTGTCACAATGCAACTGTTGTTCAATCTTGTCGACATATTCTATAAATTTTTTATCCCCCTCGTTTGCAGCTTCAAGAATCATTCTCAATTCTTCATTCTCCATTTTCACTATATCATTAACAGCCATGAAGTTACTCAAATTTTTGTTCCTCTCTCTCATTTCACTGACATAATTAGGTCTTTCTTCGGAGAACAAATTAATTACCTTATCTTCATGTGGCAACACAGCATGGAATCTTCTGCGATCAATAGTGTTATCTGACTTGATATCCGTTGAATAATCTAATATCTCAATTTCAACTCTTTTTGGTGGTGGTGTCTGAATTTCTGATATGCCCAAAGTAAATATTGGAATATCAAAACCATTATCATCTATCTGCACAGATAATAATATAATATTATGTCAGTTAACAAAATGTGAAACGTGTTAACATTTACGGCCTATTAATATACAATAGACAAGTTGAGATACCTTCAACATAGACAGTTTAACATTGTCCATCACCGAATATAACTCTTGTAAATTCCATTGGAGACATTTAGGATGCCTCTCATCGATACCAGGTAAGGGATCAATCAAATTTGATATTTCACAAAGCCAGAACTGCAAAAAAAGTAACTACGTTAATAAGAACATTGTTTATTACATAAAGTTTTGGTACAAACCGATACACTAGGAAAACAATATCTCACGGGTAACAGAAGTTGACATCCTGATACGGTGCTGGGTGTATTCGTTGAGTTTTCAATTGACTTGAATAGATTGTCATGCACTGCAGCTGCCCAATTATATTTCTTCATATCCTCAATATAGCTCTTGTAACACCAAGCAATAGATGAACTAGTGTCTGGGAACAAAATGCAGATGCAGAAATGTAGAACAACTAAACGAACCGTGTCCAAAGCATCATCGTAATGCACACCTCTTAATGATTTTCTAAGCCCCTTGTCAACCAATGTTTTTGTCATCTTCTTCGCGCCCTTCAAATATCTATCAGCGAATGGAGTAGTTTTTTTTTTTCTTTCGCAACTAATATTGGTGCAACATATGACGGAAGCCCAAATAAAGTTGATATATCAATTGAGTGTTTCTAAATAAAAACTTCTTGGTATCCTTGGTGTAACGTTGGATAATGGAGATTATTTTCAAGTCGCACTTCTTCACATATAACTCTATGACCTTTCCTTTGTAATATGCTTCGAACAGTGTCCAAAAAGGTGTGTCCATCAATTTTTTAATGTGCTTATCTTTCAAAAAAGCTTTGTTATCTCGCATAAATGTGTTGAAAGCTACCAAACTGCATCGAAATTGGTCGTGTTCTCCAATTTTTGTTGGTTCGATTTTATCACTATTATCGGCCATCTAATTGCACACAAAATAACCAAAAAATAGTTTAGATAACGTTGAGTTAGGTGACACAATTTGAATGATATTGCAAACAATAAAGTATCTAATGTATAGTGGTTTAAAGCGCACAACTCCATTTGTATTTCTAAGGGAATGACATATTTTTTACAAATTTAAATTTGAGAGATACCAACCAATGTATCCACCATCGTAAAAAACCCTCATGTATTCTACGACTATACATATAAGTGCATTACATTTATGAAATAAAACATTAAGACAATAAGCTTGTATATTTATAAACAAACAATTTTTCATTTAAAGATACTTTGCAAATTATCATAAAGTTAATTCAAATTTTTTTGTTACATAGAGTATTTATAAAGACAGATAACTATATATGTTGACGCAAAAAATTCTCCATCTACGAGGACCAATCATAAAAGGACACATGTCATCCTACGAGGCAATATTCGGCACCCGAGGAGAGTTGGTCGGCACCCGAGGAGAGTTGGTCGACACCCGAGGAGAGATAGTCAGCACTCGAGGAGAGATGGTCGGTATACCAACCAGGAAGATCAAAGGATAACTATGCATTTAATGTGCATTAAATGCAGATGACAACGCATTTAATGGGCCTTAATATACATTTATATTGTATTAATAGATGACAACACATAGCATACCAAGCAATTCAAGGAAGACCAACCATCATAGAAGGCCAACAATTAGATTCATTGTATGTAGACATAATGTCTGAATGTATATAGACATTGTATCTTTTTATCTCCCATCACTATAAATACATGTATTCCCTTAGCCAAAGGGAGGGGGACCGAGAACTAAGAAACACCATAAACAAGATACATACTATTTCTCTCTCTACACCATATTGTGCTATTGTAAACCCCTCGGAATAAAATAACAGTGGACGTAGGCTTTATTCATAGCCGAACCACTTTAAAAAACCTTTGTCTCTTATGTGTTTAATGTGATCACTGTTTCATCTTCAATCATCATCTTTATACCTTAATTTTTATATGTTGTTGATGCCGATAAGATAACATAGATGCTATTTCTAGTCATCAACAGATTGGCGCCGTCTGTGGGAACGTGTTACAAGCATTGTTCTCCATCAAAAGCTAAGTTTTTTTATTTTCTCTATATATAATCAATTATATATTGTACATACATCTTTTGATTCAATCATGATTTTTATGTTTATATACATAAATTAATTGTCCAATTTTTATCTGCAAAATATTGCATATCATGATTTTAAAATCATAATTGTTCGATTAATTCTTATTTAGAAATCTGAAAAATAATGGATTTCATAAATCACAACTTTTTGTTGGATTCTCAAGTTTCAATTGTATATCATGGAATAAATATTTTAAATTATTACATATACCAATATATATGACGGTGGTAAGATTTGATAATTTTCATTATAAATTTTGTAAGATCTTTGATATCTATTCAAATTCCCATCATAATTTTAATGAGAGAATGTGAAAAGGTTAAAGATAATAAAAACTTTTCTCATGGAAATCATGACCCAGATCTACTTTCTCTCTCTTCAAGTTGGAGTCTCTTTGTATTCATTTTTATGAATTATATACTTAATTTGTTTCATCTATCATCTACGTCAATAAGTTTCATTGACTGATTTTGATATAAATTTCGTAATAATTTTTAGAGGTGAAGTACGATCATTCACCATATTTTTATCTCTGCAAATGGGGAATAGGAAGGGATCAATGTTAAAAATAATTTTCTTTCACCTCAAAAATCATTACCCACCTCTTGTAAAAGAGGATCAACTAAACAGACATGATCATATCAAGACTCTGGGCACAAATTTGAGATGTTGGCCTCTCGTTCATCACATCACAGGGATTCTTTATCGGAATCACACGATCTAGTGGATTAGAGAATGGATCATTTAATTAGCAATCTTAATGCTTGGATTTTACATCGAATGTTATTTTTCTGATCTAATGGTTCGAGATATTTTGGGCCGTAGCAATCTCAAGAAAAATTCATTACCGCGGCTCATATTGCGGTTCGGAATCCCCCACTTACAGCCCCTATTTCTGGTCAACCACACATATTGTTGGTCGGCATCATCTCGAGCCATTTTTATTAAAGGGAAGCTTCACCAGACCATTTTTATTTGTCAGAGATAAGATATGAAGATTCATCAGCAACATTGAAATAATTTTATCCAACTACGAGGTATCTTATTGTTGGTCATAGACTCATATTGTAGCTCGGTGGAACCAATTGTAGGTCGACGATCATCTACTTCTTGATCGGCGACATCTCAGTCTTGTTTGGAGGGTTCAATTTACTGGTCGACAACAGTAGAATCTTGGGGTATTAAAAAATGCGGAGCACCCCAGATATTTCTTTAAACACGAGTTCAACTTGGGGGTAAACAGGGGGCTTAAGTTTTTTTAAAACTTGTGATCACCCCAAAAAAATATTTTTAAAACCAAGTGATAAATAATTTTCAAACATCAACTTATACCTGATTAGTTGTTGGAGATTAAATAACTTTACAAAAAACTCTATGTCTTATATATGGCGCATATATAATAAAAATTTGTCCATCTCACACACATTTGGCACAAAACATATTATTTCATGTTTTGAAATTTTTATTGCCTTATGCTGATACACATCACATATTGTTTGGCTGAATAATTATTCTCATGACAATAATTATTTGATCTAGTCTCGACGGGTTCTCGGGCAGCTTATTAAAATTCCATAGGTATGAGATTCAATCCCGACGAAAGCTCGGCCACAATCTTAAACTTTTAGAAACTATTATGGCTCGACATCCTGTAATTTTGCCTCGATAATCCAGACATATATTATTTCATATTTTGAAATTGATATTTTTATTTCCCGAGAAAATACATATCATATATTCATTATATTGACTAGATTATTCTCATGATAACTAATCAATTCAGCCTACACATATGGTAGGGCAAGTTATTACTTTTTACAGGTACAATTTTTGGTCTCGACTAAGTATTCGGACATGATTGACTGGGAATATTATTAATGCTCCGATATATATATTCGATCGACCACAAATAGCTACTCAACCACAATCTCAAACTTCTGGAAAATATTATCATTGCTCGGCATTATGAAGTTTTATCTCAGCGAGGCACTATTCATTTTATTATTTCTCGGATCTATGCTCAAGCACAAATTATTCTATATATCCATTTGGATTCATATTCTATATTCATCTCATCATGGAGCTCGATGAGATACTTATTATCATATTCAACTCTGAGGAGAACTACAACATTTGTTATATTTCACCCCCAACGGATAGTTGGTCGGGGTAATTCTTATTTATATTCAGGCCCGACAATGTTCTCGGCCATATTCTTATGTTCTGGAAAATATTATTCTTGCTCGGCATTATGCAAAATTTTACCTCGACAAGATACATATTCAACACCGAAGAGAACTATAACATTTATTATCTTTCACCCTCAACAGATAGTTGGTCGGGGTAATTCTTATCTATATTCAGGCCCAGCAAAGTTCTCGGCCATATTCATATATTGTGGAAAATATTATTCTTATTCGGCATTATGCAATTTTGCCTCGACAGATCAGCAAGACAGTTTATTATTATTATAAATCATTCTTTATGTCTATGCACATTTTATATTTATCTCAGCATGGAGCTCGGAAAATTTCTTCTCTCTATATATATTCAGCTTCAAGGAAGTCTTTAACATGTATTATCTTATTCCCAACAATATGTTGGTCAGCTCCGAGGAGGTCTCCAGCATTTATTATATCTTATTCCCAACAATCTGTTGGTCAGCTCCGAGGAAGTCTCCAGCATTTATTATCAAAAATCCACTAACTACGGTTGGTCGGGAATAAAAATCCACCAACTACGGTTGGTCGGGAATAAAAATCCATCAACTATGGTTGGTCGGGAATAAAAATCCACCAACTACAGCTGGTCGGGAATAAAAATCCACCAACTACGGTTGGTCGGGAATAAAAATCCACCAACTCCGATTGGTCAGTGAATCAGCAAATAACAACTCCGGTTGGTCGGACAGCAGATAGCAGGTGAAGCAAATCTTATTGTATATGCAAAATAAGAAAATTTGTCAAATAACATACTTCAAGGCCGAGAAAGCATTCAAAGTTCATATTCCACACTTGGGGCTTCTATTACAAATTCAGTTGTTCATTAGGTGGCACATTCTCATAACATCATACAGTCGAGCACCAAATTCAACTCCACAAACTTACATAGTCGGGGCCCCGACTAATTATCATTCAGAAGTTGTTTTTCTTGCTCGAGAATTAGTTTTGATATTGAAGTTCAGGAGGTATATTGAAGTTCAGGAGGCGTATTCAGAAGTTCAGGAGTTATTATGCACAAGCAATTGAAGTTCAAGAGGTATATTCAGGAGTTATTATGCACATGCAATTGAAGTTCAGGAGTCAAATTCAGCATCTACAGCACTGAGATCTTTACTACTACTGTCCCGGCCAATAATGAAGAAGAAGTTGTATGAAAATGTTTCAAAGTCCACCACTATCTTGGTACATTGAAGAATTGGGTTCCAAAGCTATAATGTTACTCGACAAAGTATTTAGAGGAGCATAAATCAGAAAAATCAAGCACGTGAAGTTAGCACTCAGTTGCTCGGCACAGGAGGCAGTTGTTCGGCTAGCAAACCAATCAACATACTTGAAGATTATGACAAGCTACAAGCTGCATACTATGGCATGGGTGCATCCAAATTCCCAGGGGTGATACATAGAACACGAACGGAGTTCCTCAAAATAGATATTAGCAACCATCGATCAGCCTACATCATATGTCATCCAGGAAATAGTGCACTTTATGTTGAACAAATCAAGAATTTCACGAGCATCGAGCAACACTGCAGAATAAATACTCCATCCTTTCAGTAAACCATCGAGCATAGAGCATTGGGGGCTTCTGTTGACGCAAAAAATTCTCCATCTACGAGGACCAATCAGAAAAGGACACATGCCATCCTACGTAGCAATATTCGGCACCCGAGGAGAGTTGGTCGGCACCCGAGGAGAGTTGGTCGGCACACGAGGAGAGACAGTCGGCACTCGAGGAGAGTTGGTCGACATACCAACCAGGAAGATCAAAGGATAACTATGCATTTAATGTGCATTAAATGCAGATGAAATATACATTTATATTGTATTAATAGATGACAACACATAGCATACCAAGCAATTCAAGGAAGACCAACCATCATAGAAGGCCAACAATTAGATTCATTGTATGTAGACATAATGTCTGAATGTATATAGACATTGTATCCTTTTATCTCCCATCACTATAAATACATGTATTCCCTTAGCTAAAGGGAGGGGAGACTGACAACTAAGAAACACCATAAACAAGATACATACTCTTTCTCTCTCTACACCATATTGTGCTATTGTAAACCCCTCGGAATAAAATAACAGTGGACGTAGGCTTTATTCATAGCCGAACCACTTTTAAAAACCTTTGTCTCTTATGTGTTTGATGTGATCACCGTTTCATCTTCAATCATCATCTTCATACCTTCATTTTTATCTGTTATACCCAATATTGTATATATAACAGTAAACACAGTTAGCTTTGTGCACATGCATATATATATATATATATATATATATATATATATATATATATATATATATATATATATATATATATATATACATACACCACAAGATAACAATAAAAGTACAATAAAAATTCACTGATTTATGAAAAAAAAATTATATACCATGACTTTTCTCATATATTTATCTATTTTATCAAACACTTTTCAATACGAAGACATATCACTTTCGTTTTAGCCTAAAAGGATTTCCATTACTACTCCAAAAAAAAACCTAACTTCTTTACCAACATGCATGTCATCAATGTCCCATATCAGAGGATCATAAAATCGTTTAATACCTTTTCTTTGCAATGTATTTTGGTATCTTCTAATGTGTGAATACCTTCCAATTTCCTCACTGCTATCCGACTCTTCACAATCAAAATCTTGGAATATAAAGTGCATTTGCTCTAATCGAAGACTGCTGCAATGCCAATAGGTAACGATTTAGTCGTTTGGGAATCCCACAAATAATGGAAATGGAAAATGATGAGCTCACCAAGTAGGAGGGAGACGAGGAGCTGAAAAATCTTTTAGATTTTCTCACGTGTGGCTTTCAAGCGTATCTTTGAGATTTTACCATTTTTAAAATAGAAACGTGACTAGTCAAAGGGTTTCTTTATACATTTTCAAATAACGTGGTATATATATATATATATATATATATATATATATATATATATATATAGTATCAAGGGGTGATATCTATATGCCCCTATTTTCTATCTAACAAGAACACAACTCAAATAAATGTGGCACGACATGAAATCGTATTTTTTTGAATAAAGCTATGTGTACACACTTTCATACATATTTTCCATACACATTGTATTAAAATTTAATACCTTCTTGTTGTACGTTCAGCCAGGGCACAAAGTACAACCTCCTACTGTGTTGTCACATTAGGCGTGTATGGAAAGTGTGTATGTGCAGTGGTACTCTATTCTTTTTATTTAATACAGACACGATCTAATTAAAATTCAACACGAGAAGACATGGGATATCATTTGTTTACCTAACACAGTTCAAATAAACGCGACACGACACGAAATCTTATTTTTTTTTATCTAACATGAACACGATCTAATTAAAATACAATTTTACATTTTTTTGTTTTTAAATTAAATAACCATATATTTATTTTTTAAAACAAAAAAAAAAGCATTAGTGAAGTCTTTTTTGTATTTTTATTTTATCTAAAACGAACACGGTTTAATTATAATGCAACACGACACGACAAGACATTATATCATTATGATTACAAATACAAAGTGGCCCTGAAACAAACCCTACTATCTTAGGGTGCCACAGAACTTGATTCATATCATTGATTGATTCAGAAACAGATACTATAAGAATTTCATCCTCCTATACAGGTCGCATGTATAATTAAAAGTGTTTTGTTCCTACTATTTCAGGTAAATTACATATTTGGAAAAAATCCATTGAACAAGAGCTATGTGGTTGGATATAGTGACCATTTTCCAACCCATATTCACCATAGAGGTGCATCGATCCCGTGGGACGGTCAGAGGCACTCATGTGCTGAATAGGGATGACAATTTAACCCGACCCATAGGAGTCTCGTCCCGCCCCAACCTTAATGGAGCGGGTTTTAAAACCCGATTAATGAATTAGGAGCGGGAATGGATTTTTAAAAAAAAAATCGTTTATTAAATGGGGCGGATTAGGAGTTAAGTTAAATAAAATCGTCCCGCCCCGACCCATTTAACTTATCCATACATAATTACCCTTTATATATATATATGTAACAACCCAGGTTTTCGAGCGACTATTTTATACTATTTTGCCTAATGGGCTAATTTTATAAAATAGGGAATGCTAGAGTAAATATTATTTCCCGTGAGACTTAGGGACTATATTTACTATGTTCTGACTATTTACCGTTATGAAAAGGTAAATAGTATTATATTGTGTATTTTGCGTCGTTATATGTAAAACGACGGTTACGACCTATATTTAAATCGGGTATGATTAATGAATTTTAAATAAAATTTGAACGTAAAAATAGTTCACACTTTCCCGAATGCCAAAATAGGGGGTGCGGTTGTTTTTAGAATAGTCGAGATAGTCGAAATAAGTGCCACGTTATATTTTTGGGTTTCGGGCATTTTAAGGGGTTATGACTCAATTAAGTGGTTACGAGTCATTTTAGTGGTGTATTTGCAATTAGGAGTGGGGGTTTATATTTTTAGACCCTTATAAGTCCCCCAACCCTTTTTCTTTCTTCATTTGTGTTAGAAGCCAAAGGAGAGAGAGAGAGAGAGAGAGAGAAGAGAGAGTTGGGAGAAATGGAGAGAAATAGAGAGAAATGGAAGATTTGGGCCGGAATCCGTCGCTACCGGAGGTATTCCGAGACTACGAACCTCGAGGCAAGTTTCTTACTTGCTAGATATTGATTTAATGTGATAAAATGCATGTATAGTTAGGTTTTGGGGACTTAACCCATAAATGGGTATTTGTTGATTTTGATGATTAAACCCTTAAATCTTAGTTTTAATTTGATTTGAGGATATATTATTGGTTGTAGATGGTGTAGGATTGATTTAGGTCGAATTGTTGTTGTTGATGTTGGGAGAAATCAAGGTTTTGGGGTTTTGGGATTTTAGGGTTCTTACACCCCGTAGCCCAAATTGGGCAAAATCCCAGGACCGAATCGATTCGGCCCCAAGGGCGAATCGATTCGGATAAGGAGAGGGTTACAGGTCTTGCAGATCGAATCGATTCAGAATGAAACCGAATCGATTCGGCAATTGAAGAAGGTCAGTTTTTGCTCACCGAATCGATTCGGTTGTTCAAGCGAATCGATTCGCAAGGGCGAATCGATTCGGCCCAAGGGGCGAATCGATTCGGTTCCCCTGTTTTTGTGAGATTTTCTTATTTTGATTTTTAGCCCTTTTCTTTTAGGTCCAAGGTTTAGGAACCTTACTTTGGGAAGTAATTAAGAGTCCTAGAGGGTGGTTTTGGGTAGACTAATGCCCTAAGATGATAATGGGATATTTAGGCTCACCGAGGGCTAAGTGGCGTAGGTTGATATCCGAATGATTTAGGGGATTAACCTAGAGATGAAATTTGAAGTTAAAATATTAAAGTTGAGCTTTTGAGAGACACTCCATTATGGAGACTCACTTTGAGGGTTTATGAATTATATAAACTATTCGAGGTTATTTTGAGGTTACTGGCACTTTGGGTTTTAGGTCATTAATAATATATGACTTAATAAGAATATAATGCACCTTTTAAAACTTGGTGCTTAATGGCTAAGTGAATGATTTTTGGAAATATAAAATATGAGTTTTCAAAAATGGAAAAAGTAATGTTTTTCATAAATGATAATTTATGGATACACACCTCTCTAAATCGCTATCATAAGGGAAGTCGCGCGCGTTGTGGTGAAGCCCCCTGGCTAATGATGCAGGGTGGATATAGTCCCGAGGCCATGGGAGCGCTTATGGTTGTATATTTTCTGCGGGGGTAGGGAGATTTCAGGTGTGGTCTTGGCTACCACGTAGGCTCATGGCCGCTTCCCGACGTTTCGATAGGATCCCAGGTGGTCTTGGAGGCCCTGGAAGATGATAGCCATTTAGGGGCGCGCTCAGTGGGGAAACCCGGACGAGCGGTCTTAGAATCGTTATATATATATATATGAATATAACTATTCTAAATCAAGTTGGACTTGATGTTTGATGGGTGCCATAAAGAGCACAGTAAAATGCCTTATAGAGCATGATGAAAGTGCCATAAAGAGCACGATGTAAGGCCATAAAGAGCCTACGATTATGATCATATTCCTGATAAGGAAGATATTTTTATAAAGTGAACAATGGTGATAAATGCCAATAGAGCATAAAAAGTATGATTATATTTCCTAATAAGGAACAAATTCATGAAATGAATTAGTTTACGATGAAAGTAATTTGGTAAACATTTGATAAAGTGTTGTACCATTTATATGTATATTCCTAAAGATAGAATTAGGAATTGTGCCATTAGATGATGGATGAGTTTTATTTCTTTTTCTTTGTGTAGTTGTAGATGTGATTTCCCACACTTATGCACACACATGTAATTATTTATATTTCCGTGCTTAGGGTCAATGTATCTCGACGATCAACCTTGCCTAAGTAGTAGTGTATCGGGGGGGTTCCTTGTTTGGATTTCGCTTTGCGAGACACCCCACGCACGAATAGGGCATAGTGTTGAGACTGGGGAGAAGTTAACCTTTAGTACTTAAATTAATTAGGACAGAGTCTAATGTATCTCGACAATCAACCTTGCCTAAGTAGTAGTGTATCGGGGGGGTTCCTTGT
Organism: Sambucus nigra; assembly: GCA_949130495.1. Taxonomy (NCBI): domain Eukaryota; kingdom Viridiplantae; phylum Streptophyta; class Magnoliopsida; order Dipsacales; family Adoxaceae; genus Sambucus; species Sambucus nigra. The sequence continues at coordinate 49,075,747 of OX422221.1, forward strand.
TTGGATTTCGCTTTGCGAGACACCCCACGCACGAATAGGGCATAGTGTTGAGACTGGGGAGAAGTTAGCCTTCTGTTCTTTCTATAACCTGAGCATCATTTATATTGCGCTAGGTTACTGCTAGTTGAGAGGTGAGAAATCTTATTGTTATCTGCGAGAGATTTACGCACGTACCTGCCATGCATTTTAGTCATGGTAATCATATCAAACCCGGCCCTGACCGGTTTCTCTATTTCTTTGTGCTGCATATTCCTTGCCGTTACAGGTGCTCCTCCGCATGGACACCCGTATTTACATATTCCATTCCAGTTGTCTTGGAGCTACAGCATATTGCGGATGTTGTAGGATACTTGTAGTAGACACTCCCTTCTATTGTACTCTAATTATGTTTAGTACTTTTATTCGGGCGTGTTTGCCCAAGGTTTTGCACTCATTTATTATATTATAAATATTGATTGTAATACTTAATGTATTATTTGTATTGGTCTGTGCACCGACAGCTTATTCGGTGATTATTTATTGTATTGTCATACTTTTGTCATCGATTTTGATACCCACCGTTTTTACAAATGGGATTGTCTAAGTGTTTCTCTTTTACTTTTAAATTTTTTTTTTTGTATATGACAATCCGTTTTCTGAAATGGTTGGTGGTTATCTCATACTATTATGTTAACCGACAGTGATGCTAAGAATGGACCATCTATGATTCCTGTATTTATTGGAGTATTGGGCTGGCCACCTATTATTTTAGTAGGCGGGTTGTCAGAGATTGTATCAGAGCATTAGGTTCTAGAGTCCTTAGGAATCTGTGCGGATGTTTTACGTTTTCTGCGTTTCTCTCTATTTGATGTAGAGCCTTAAGAATAAGGTCGTTGAGTTCTCTTGTGAGATTTCGTTCTCCTGCTATGGTATGAGGACCCCGAAGATCTTCGACGCGTTCGTGTGAGACTTGTAAGTCGCTAGATGAAGGGCGTTGAGGAAGGCCGTGGTGGAGGAGTCGTGGAATGGGATTACTATGAGCTGTGGGTTGTGGTCGGGAATAAGGATCGCTTTGGAGGCCCTTCCCTTTGTAGCATTATTTTATAATGCTGCCGTGACTACTAAGTACGGTGAAAATAGTTTTCCCACGTACCGCTGCCGGTATAGAGTGGTACTATGCTTGGGACTCCGAGCAATGTCAATTCGGAGTTGGGAGGTTCTTTATTAGGACCACATGTTGAAGTACGATTGGTTAGAGGAAGTGTAACCTCGTTCGGTGAGAACGTAAGGCCCGAGAGTTTTGGCCTAGAGTTAGGCATAGGAGTGCCCAGGTGTGAGGGTTTGAGGAAAACCTTTCACCCTTTGGAGTAAGGTTGAAGTGGCGGATATGATAGTCGCCTCGTTATGGTGGGGCAGAATGTTTTTCCCATAGAGAGAGCCTCTCAGTGGGAATGCTAGGCTCGTAAGTAAGTGTTGGAAACACTTTTGGGGAGTAGTGTTCATGAGACCCCACTGGTGGACATCCACCTGGGGAAGGCTCGTGGAGCTAAGGTTGGGGGAAGCTCGTAGAATGTTCTCCTTGCTGAAAAAGTCAAGGGAAGTATGCGTTCTGATCTTGTCGATTGAGGATGACCGGCAAGAATAGGACTCCTGGTTGAGTCTTTGATGGAAGTAGTTTAGTTCGGGTAAGACTAGAATGACGTGTCTTAGAACTATTGGTAGTAGCCAAGGAGGTTGGCTAGTATGTTGGTGGGACTTTCTAACTAGGGTGCGAGTAGTGCATTCCTTAGGTAAGATGGGAGTAGTTTGGTGTTAGCCCTAGATTTGGGTGCGTATATCGAGCTTGTGATGGTATCGGTACATATTTTATATATAGTAAGTATATCTATGTGACTTCCATGATAGGGGAGTTCTGTATTTTCCTTCTCACTCGTTATGGGGCGAGTGGTGATATATGTGGTACGTGCTACTTGTATTATATATTATACGAGTAGAGATACTCTTAGATTGGTTGGGGTGATAGCAAGCGAATATATCGCGAGGCTATCCTAGTTCTAGTTCTAGAAGGAGGACTAGTTGTTCTCTAATATCTCTCCTGGATACGGGTTGAGACTTTATAGAGGTGGTTTACGGTGTTTAGATAGTTTCCTTTTTTTTTATTTTATTTTCTTTGCTTGCTTGTTTGCTTTGCTTGTGTATGCTATTGCCTTATCTCCATGACCGGCTAGTTAAGGTGACTGTGTGGAGGGGTTCCTTGTTTGGATTTTGCTTTGGCGAGACGCTCCACGCATGAACCTTAACGACGTTGGGAGTGGAGAGATGTGCATTTTCTTTTCTGTTCTTTTCTTCTTTCTTTTCTTTTCTGTTGGTTAAGTGCTGGGTTGGAAGGTTTAGCCAAGAATCACGTATATGAGTGATTAAGGGCTTAGTTCATGTGCGATATATGAGCACGATGATAGTTTTCCTCTGACTAACGTGGGGGAAGACTAAGATGATGAAGGTCCGATAGGGACTTATGGTTGTGCCTTAATGAAAAGGCCATTTGTTTAGAGGTATATGGGTATCTTGGAGTAGAGTAGTGGTGGCATCTTACTGAAAGTAAATGCCTCAGTCGATTGTTATGGTAGGACTTAGACGTATATGTAGTAGTAGAATTTAGAGTTAGGATTTCCATCGATCCCGATCATGTGTCTTCGACCGTCACTTCTCGACGACTGACAATGCGAGGTAGTAGTGTAACGGGAGGGTTCCTTGTTTGGATTTCGCTTCGGCGAGACGTCCCACGCATGAAACCGAGCTAATGTCAGAAGTCGGGAAAGGTCTTGGACATTAGGGATATTTAGTATTATATTTATACGACTAGGTTAGGATAGATATTGACCGTAGGATTCTTAGGATGCTAGGCCCTTAGGGCATGCGGCGTTAGTTTAGGAGATGGTTGGGAGTTGACCACAATAAGTTGTGGGTTGACTCTAAGTAGGATTTGGTCCCTAGACGACAAGTATGGGATTTTGAGCTCGTTAGGATGTTTCCTTTCGCTAAGGCAATGCGGATGGGAGTAGTATAGGCGCCGAGTAGATACCGTCTTAGAGTTTATTCGTGGCATAGAATGCCAAGTGGAGTGAGCTTCACCGAGACGAGACATTCGTGTCAAGGTATAGGTAAAGTCTCCAGGAAGAATGGAAACCGTTGGGGATACGAGGTATATCCTACCACCCGTAAGTGGAAGGGTGGATTTGATTTAAGGTGAGATCGGAGTAGAAATTCTATGGATCGAATTTCCTTGCAATAGTTCGGATCGTCTTCGATAAACGTTAGGCCGTGTATAGCCTAGTGTAGATGGCAATATGCCTTGTCTACTCGTTGGAATGGAAACAGCGAATAGTATATCCCTGGGACCGGGAGTGGTCCGGGAACCTTCCTTTAGTTTGGGCTCAGTGAGCAAGTAGACCTCGGAGGGGTGCACCAACGCGAATAAGTTAGTAGTGTTGGGGTTAGCGATTGTGAGATAGTGTAGTTATTCTCTAGTAAGGGTGTGACGTGTTTCGAAAAGTAAGGCAATTAGTGCCGAGCTTGTGCGGGTATCTCCTCCCGTAGTAGAAGGGTAGGATCGATGGTTTCTAAGATCGATAGCGATGACCTTAGTCTGAGTCCCATGGGGACATTTCTATTCAGGGGTTTGCTAGTACGATAGCACGGTTTTTATTATAGTATACCCTTTATATTGTTATGGGTTACGCCTGAATTTTGAGGGCAAAATTCCCCTTTAAGGGGGGGAGTATGTAACAACCCAAGTTTTCGAGCGACTATTTTATACTATTTTGCCTAATGGGCTAATTTTATAAAATAGGGAATGCTGGAGTAAATATTATTTCCCGTGAGACTTAGGGACTATATTTACTATGTTCTGACTATTTACCGTTATGAAAAGGTAAATAGTATTATATTGTGTATTTTGCGTCGTTATATGTAAAACGACGGTTACGACCTATATTTAAATAGGGTATGATTAATGAATTTAAAATAAAATTTGAACGTAAAAATAGTTCACACTTTCCCGAATGCCAAAATAGGGGGTGCGGTTGTTTTTAGAATAGTCGAGATAGTCGAAATAAGTGCCACGTTATATTTTTGGGTTTTGGGCATTTTAAGGGGTTATGACTCAATTAAGTGGTTACGAGTCATTTTAGTGGTGTATTTGTAATTAGGAGTGGGGGTTTATATTTTTAGACCCTTATAAGTCCCCCACCCCTTTTTCTTTCTTCATTTGTGTTAGAAGCCAAAGGAGAGAGAGAGAGAGAGAGAGAAGAGAGAGTTGGGAGAAATGGAGAGAAAGAGAGAGAAATGGAAGATTTGGGCCGGAATCCGTCGCTACCGGAGGTATTCCGAGACTACGAACCTCGAGGCAAGTTTCTTACTTGCTAGATATTGATTTAATGTGATAAAATGCATGTATAGTTAGGTTTTGGGGACTTAACCCATAAATGGGTATTTGTTGATTTTTATGATTAAACCCTTAAATCTTAGTTTTAATTTGATTTGAGGATATATTATTGGTTGTAGATGGTGTAGGATTGATTTAGGTCGAATTTTTGTTGTTGATGTTGGGAGAAATCAAGGTTTTGGGGTTTTGGGATTTTAGGGTTCTTACACCCCGTAGCCCAAATTGGGCAAAATCCCAGGACCGAATCGATTCGGCCCCAAGGGCGAATCGATTCGGATAAGGAGAGGGTTACAGGTCTTGCAGACCGAATCGATTCGGAATGAAATCGAATCGATTCGGCAATTGCAGAAGGTCAGTTTTTGCTCACCGAATCGATTCGGCTGTTCAAGCGAATCGATTCGCAAGGGCGAATCGATTCGGCCCAAGGGGCGAATCGATTCGGTTCCCCTGTTTTTGTGAGATTTTCTTATTTTGATTTTTAGCCCTTTTCTTTTAGGTCCAAGGTTTAGGAACCTTCCTTTGGGAAGTAATTAAGAGTCCTAGAGGGTGGTTTTGGGTAGACTAATGCCCTAAGATGATAATGGGATATTTAGGCTCACCGAGGGCTAAGTGGCGTAGGTTGATATCCGAATGATTTAGGGGATTAACCTAGAGATGAAATTTGAAGTTAAAATATTAAAGTTGAGCTTTTGAGAGACACTCCATTATGGAGACTCACTTTGAGGGTTTATGAATTATATAAACTATTCGAGGTTATTTTGAGGTTACTGGCACTTTGGGTTTTAGGTCATTAATAATATATGACTTAATAAGAATATAATGCACCTTTTAAAACTTGGTGCTTAATGGCTAAGTGAATGATTTTTGGAAATATAAAATATGAGTTTTCAAAAATGGAAAAAGTAATGTTTTTCATAAATGATAATTTATGGATACACACCTCTCTAAATCGCTATCATAAGGGAAGTCGCGCGCGTTGTGGTGAAGCCCCCTGGCTAATGATGCAGGGTGGATATAGTCCCGAGGCCATGGGAGCGCTTATGGTTGTATATTTTCTGCGGGGGTAGGGAGATTTCAGGTGTGGTCTTGGCTACCACGTAGGCTCATGGCCGCTTCCCGACGTTTCGATAGGATCCCAGGTGGTCTTGGAGGCCCTGGAAGATGATAGCCATTTAGGGGCGCGCTTAGTGGGGAAACCCGGACGAGCGGTCTTAGAATCGTTATATATATATATATATGAATATAACTATTCTAAATCAAGTTGGACTTGATGTTTGATGGGTGCCATAAAGAGCACAGTAAAATGCCTTATAGAGCATGATGAAAGTGCCATAAAGAGCACGATGTAAGGCCATAAAGAGCCTACGATTATGATCATATTCCTGATAAGGAAGATATTTTTATAAAGTGAACAATGGTGATAAATGCCAATAGAGCATAAAAAGTATGATTATATTTCCTAATAAGGAACAAATTCATGAAATGAATTAGTTTACGATGAAAGTAATTTGGTAAACATTTGATAAAGTGTTGTACCATTTATATGTATATTCCTAAAGATAGAATTAGGAATTGTGCCATTAGATGATGGATGAGTTTTATTTCTTTTTCTTTGTGTAGTTGTAGATGTGATTTCCCACACTTATGCACACACATGTAATTATTTATATTTCCGTGCTTAGGGTCAATGTATCTCGACGATCAACCTTGCCTAAGTAGTAGTGTATCGGGGGGTTCCTTGTTTGGATTTCGCTTTGCGAGACACCCCACGCACAAATAGGGCATAGTGTTGAGACTGGGGAGAAGTTAACCTTTAGTACTTAAATTAATTAGGACAGAGTCTAATGTATCTCGACGATCAACCTTGCCTAAGTAGTAGTGTATCGGGGGGGTTCCTTGTTTGGATTTCGCTTTGCGAGACACCCCACGCACGAATAGGGCATAGTGTTGAGACTGGGGAGAAGTTAGCCTTCTGTTCTTTCTATAACCTGAGCATCATTTATATTGCGCTAGGTTACTGCTAGTTGAGAGGTGAGAAATCTTATTGTTATCTGCGAGAGATTTACGCACGTACCTGCCATGCATTTTAGTCATGGTAATCATATCAAACCCGGCCCTGACCGGTTTCTCTATTTCTTTGTGCTGCATATTCCTTGCCGTTACAGGTGCTCCTCCGCATGGAGACCCGTATTTACATATTCCATTCCAGTTGTCTTGGAGCTACAGCATATTGCGGATGTTGTAGGATACTTGTAGTAGACGCTCCCTTCTATTGTACTCTAATTATGTTTAGTACTTTTATTCGGGCGTGTTTGCCCAAGGTTTTGCACTCATTTATTATATTGTAAATATTGATTGTAATACTTAATGTATTATTTGTATTGGTCTGTGCACCGACAGCTTATTCGGTGATTATTTATTGTATTGTCATACTTTTGTCATCGATTTTGATACCCACCGTTTTTACAAATGGGATTGTCTAAGTGTTTCTCTTTTACTTTTAAATTTTTTTTTTTTGTATATGACCATCTGTTTTCTGAAATGGTTGGTGGTTATCTCATACTATTATGTTAACCGACAGTGATGCTAAGAATGGACCATCTATGATTCCTGTATTTATTGGAGTATTGGGTTGGCCACGTATTATTTTAGTAGGCGGGTTGTCAGAATATATATATATATATATATATATAGAGAGAGAGAGAGAGAGAGACACACACACACACACACACACACTAAAAAAATATTTTATTTGTGGATTAATTTTGTAAAATATCTATGTGAAAACATGGATTGAGAATTGGGGAATTATCTCACATATTGAAATACGAACAATTATAAACCTCTGAGACTATAATGTAATAATTTTAATTTTATTATTTTTAAAATTAACCCAACCCGTAGGAGCTCCTACCCGCCCCGTTTATTAAATGAGAGGAATTAGGGTTTTGCCAAACCTTCTCCGAATCCGCCTCGTTGCCATCCCTAGTGCTGAAGAAAGCCTTTTACACAGACTTACGGGACACGGGACTCAAGGTAAGATATGCCTACTAAAAATTTTAAACAAAAGTAATATATATGCTTTTTAGTTAGGATAGACCACTCTCACTTTCAAAATGTAAAAAATTTAATGTGAAATGCTCGGAGAAAAAAGAGAAACAAGGTGCAGCATTGTGACTTTTGTTTGCTGTGTGATGTTATGAAATAGAGGTTAAAAAATAAAATTTTGTAAAAAATACATTATTTTTTTAAAATATGTTTTTATAAATAAAATTATGTTTTTATAAAATTGTACTTTTAAAAAAAATTCAATAATAATTTTTTTTATAAAAATGCAATTTTTTTTATAAAAATTTAGAACACCCGCGCATCGCGTGGCGCTAAAACCTAGTTATATAATATAATAAGATCCACATGTTAAATAATATTTTCAATACATACATTATGCTTATATATAGTTTTATGCATGTATTATTAATGTGTGGAATAATATAAGATATTCGTATAGTATATATGTATTAAATAATATTATCAATTCATGTACGTATATAATTTTATTGTGGATTATACATGCAATATCATAATATATATATATATATATATCATGTATGTATAGAAATTTTATGTATGTGTTTATGTATACAGACATATATATATAGTATAAATGTACATGTTTGCCAAATTTTTCAAAATTTTAAAAAACTGTGTTTAAAAATAAATTCATCAAATGCACACAAATATTTATAAACACATAAAACTGAATTTTAAAATTATTTTTTTTTTAAAATATTTAAATTAAATTTTCTAAATACATAACCAAAACTATACCTCCATTTTAATTCCATTCAAGAAAAAAAATTCTGAACTGAAATCAAAATATGATGTCAGATTCGTACATTTGGAAGTATATTAAAATTGGGACATATACCAAATAGTCCCTCGGACATTTTTTAATATCCATTTAGTCCAAACTTTTTTATTTTGCCTCAAAAAGTCCTTTGTCACATATTTTGAAGAGGGAGTGCCGCTGGCGCGAACCTCTAAAAATAAGAGGATATTGAGTGCTTGAGGGACTAAATGGGTTAAACTAAAAATATGTGTCCTTTTTAAAAAATATATATTTATAGTAGGGACTATTTAATAATTGACCCATTAAAATTTGTGTCTAATACTAACGGGATTTATAATTTTGGAGTTAAAAGTCATATTTATACTATGAGTACCACTATACTGACACACTTTCATACCCATTTTTCATACCCGTCTAATTAGATAAGGCAATAGAGCGTTGTACTTTGTGCTCTGACGGGATCCACAACAATAAGGTATAAGATTTTAAAACAGTGGGTATGGAATATGTGTACCAAAGTGGGTACACATATCTTTATCCATAGTTTTTTAGTACCACTATACACACTTTCATACCCATTTTTCATACCCGTCTAATAAGACAATGTAATAGAGCGTTATACTTTGTGCTCTGATGAACCCCACAACAATAAGATATAAGATTTTAAAGCAGTGGGTATGGAATATGTGTACCAAAGTGGGTACACAGATCTTTATCCATAGTTTTTTTATCTCTCTTGCTATTGTCTTTGTTTCAATTTGTGATTACTTTTTTTTCTTTCACAAATTTGACCTCTCTTAACGTAACGACCGCAAATACACCTTAACAGAATAATTTAAGCTTTAGAGTACATTTTTGCCATCGTAAAAATACGAACATAATAATTTAGTTGGCTCAGATTTAAATACGAGAGCCTCCATATGGACCCCCATGTGGGATGTTTTTTATAAAAAATAAAATATGTTTTATTTTTTTTGTATGACGTTTAAACATTTCAGGATACTCCTAAAAAATCATATGAAAATAAACGTTTTTGGTATTATACCAAAATGGATCAATATTTGACAAGTTTAAGTCGCTTAAAAACTATCAAATATTGATTCATTTTTTCAAAATACCAAAAAAAAAAATCATTTTGAACTGATTTTTTTAGGGGTATCTGAAATGTTGAAACCTCGTACAAAAAAAATAAAAAAATAAACATATTTAAAAAAACATCCCATAAATGTCCCTTAAGTAAGGCTCCTGCTTGGGAGCCTCTCTCTCTCTCTCTCTCTCTATCTCTATCTATCTATCTATTTATGTGTGTATATATATATATATATAAAAGTTGAATTAAATAAAATGTAACATAATGGCAAAATGAACCTCATTATGCACCATATTAAGTTTCTTGCTATTCTAAACTTTAAAATAATATAACTTTCATTCTGCATGTTCAATTACTATAATATTTATAATTTCGAAAGCATCTGTCCAGATTCATAAAATTTACGTATAAAATTTACGTATAATTTTATACATAAAATTTACGTATAAAATTATACAGCCTCACAAAAGATGCTTTTAAGAATCATGATTTTACAAATATATAGACAACAATGATTAATCACCCCCATTATTAAAAAAAATCCATTAAAATATGTAGAACATTATGTGCATTTTAATAATTGGAATAGAAGAAGACTGATTAATACCAGTCATTTTTATCTTTAAATTATTCTTTTCCTTTTCATCTCATGCATACAAGGTACAAAATTTAATTGTCAGATTTATTCTAAACTTCTAGAAATAAAAAAATGTAACAGCGGTACTGCTACAAAACAATATTTTTATATTGAATTTTGTGTCCGAATAATATGACTCGTTCAGCATAAATTTGAAACAAAACAATATTCAATACTCAATAAAAAGCAAATTACAACATTTATTACTTCCTCCTTCATGCATATATTTTCCGATACCTAATGTCAACCATGCATGGATTCTTTTTCATCAGTCTCCATCAGAAGTGGAAAACAACTCTTAAGAATCAGAATCCATGCCCTTTTTTTCTTTATCATGTATCACACAAATTTATTCTCATACACTCACAAGTAGTTGGTGGAATGAAACATAAAAGGTCTATGATCTCTCTTAGTCATGATGCACTCGCTCCTTAAAGTGAATTCCACGGCCGCCATTTGGATTCCGGGAGAGAGACAGATGGACACCAGGGTCATGGTGGCTGCAAGAGGAATTGAAGACAATAGAGTTGTTAACACCTTGTACATTGCTATTCATAAATGCAGTCATGGGTGGTGATGGCTTTGTGGTTGCATTATGATTCTTGTCACTTGATGAATTTTCGCCATTGAGCTTGTGAGGACCGTTAGAGTTGTTAACAAATCCATATTTCTTACGGGCCGGGCTTAACTCCATGACCGCCCCTTTGTTTTCACCGGCAATTGTTATAACCCTCATCCCGAAATCCTCGGAATCCGAAGAATATTTGTTATTTTTACCTTTTTCTTTTGGCGATTCTCCTCGCTTCCAAATGTGGGAATTGCTAGGGTTATGGGTGAGGTTCCCATTAGGTTTTTCTTTCGTCTCTTGTACCAAAACGGTTTTTTGCTCGGCTTCTGGGGGGATGATGGTGTCGCGATCGTTTATTTGGGGTGGAGGTAGGTTTAGTGGGGATGGAGGGTGAGAAATGGGCTTCCATTCTGGAGATTTTAATGAATGAAACGCGTGAGGTTTGACAGTCATGGGAGATGGTGTTGGGGTGATAGAACGAGCAGAAACGGTGGGGGGGGGAGCGGTGGTGGTGGACACGTAAGGTGGTGGTGGTGGTGGCGATAAAGACGGGCGAGGAGGAGAAACTACTTTTGGGGGAGGAGAATTTGATTTAGGAAAGATTGGCAATGGGGATGACGGAGGTGGTGTTCGGGTTAATGAAGAAGTTGGAACAGATGAAGTGGTAGTGAAAGTGATAGGAGGTCGCGGTGCAACTGGTGATGGAGGTGGAGCTACAGTCGTTGGTGTTGAGGCTCGAGCCGAAAGAAATAGTGATGGCGGTGCTGAGGCTCGAGATGAAACTACTGGTGGTGATGGCGGTGCTTGGGCTCGAGATGAAACTAGTGGTGGTGATGGTGGTGCTAAGGCTCGAGATGAAACCAATGGTGGTGATGGAGGTGCTGAGGCTCGAGATGAAATAGGTGGTGATGGTGGTTGTGGAGATTTAGGTGATGGCGGTGCAGAGGCTCGAGATGAAATCAATATTGGTGATGGCGGTGCTGAGGCTCGAGTTGAAATAGGTGGTGATGGTGGTTGAGAAGATTTAGGCGGCGATGGTGGTGCCGAGGTTCGAGATGGATCCATTGGTGGTGGTGGTGGTGGTGGTGTTGAGGCTCGAGCTGAAATTCGTGGCGATGGTTGTGGTGGTGGTGGTTGTGTTACAGTGGTAGTGGTAGGAGGTGGAGGTGCAGCGGCAGGTGGAGGTGCGGCGACAGGTGGTGGTGGGGTAGTTTCTTGAGGTTGAGTTGGCATTGGTTGCCTAAATGTTTGACTAAATGCAGGTCGAATAAAAGTAGGTCGTGGCGGGGGAGCTGGATCAGCCACCTGCGGTGCTGGTGCTGGTGCAGGTGCAGGAGCAGGTGCCGGTCGAGCCATAGAAGCCAATCGAAACCATGGTCTAGCCGGTTGTTGGTTCGCCATTGTCTATGTTCTATAAAATTGGGAAATTAAGAGTTGTGCAAATCTCTCAATTAAATTGTCTAGCTACTCTAAACAACAAACCAAGCAATGGACATGAAAATGAAAGCCCAATGTAGGTCATATATATACTTGAACCAAAACTCATTATCAATGAACCATGACATAAAACACACCTTAAACTCTAGACGTAGAATAAGGAAGGTATCGGATTCAACTAGCACCAATACAGCTCACAAAAGCTCACTAGTCAAGGTTGGTATCAACCTAGTAGTGGTCTTTCATTTTAAAACAATTGTTTAAAAGAACGGTCCTTCTTTTGGGCCCATGCAGGGAGGTCACTTAACGGACAAAATTAACCTGAATTGAGAAAGAATTTTCTCACTTTTCTAAAGTACAAAATGTGAGTTCAGTGGCCCATTGTGTTTATGCATTTTCTCTCAGATTATATACATACACAGACACCAACAAACCCATCTCCTCTCCTCCCCCCTCCCCCCACCCCCCACCCCCACCCCCACCCCCACCCCCCATATATGTTACTTAGAATCAGTAAATTCAGGATTTTAGGGCGGGGTAAAAATTTAATGACTCTAATTTTTGACGCGATACATTTATAATTTGAATTTAGGGCCTTGGTTTAGTTAGTACACAAACTCAAAAAAATGCGGTGTAAAGATAACATAGCTTAGTGACAACTATTACGTTTTGTAAAACATCTTTGAATAAATAGGAGACACGTAACATATAATGTGCATCGGAAATTCTCCAAAAATTAAGGGATGCGGAGAAATTTTTCAAAAAAGGTCACGGTATTGGAGTGACTTAGTTATGACGTTATTTCGATATGAATTCCATTTCGAACTATTATTTGGATCATTTTAAGTGCCATGTAAGTTGTATATAGATAGTATACCCAGCACATGCTCAAAATTTTAAATTAAAATTTTGTACTAAAGACGGGATGGACTAAATCGAGAGAACGTTTTAATGTATTCATTTCATTTCTCATTTCTTTCTTTGTTATTTGTTTTTCATAAAAACATAAGGAAAATACTTGGGAGACATGATTCTAAGACATAATTTGGCGATCCAGACACGTTTCCGTGTGTCATTGTTGTATTTTAACTGGAACATGCCAACTCAAGGTCTCTCCACTGAAAATATACCAATGACACTCGAACACGTGTCCGAATTGCCAAATTATGCGCTCTCTCTCTCTCAACTATGAGTTAGTGCGCTAATTGCGGCTGTCCAATCTCATGAAACAAAGACATAAAAGACTATAGTTAGATTCTACAATTGAAATTCACAAAAGGGGGTTTGGATAGGAATCGATAGTGTCTTTGTCTTGCTTCTGACTTTGCTTGCTAAGGTGCTATATGCTCTTTGCCTTATTATATCTTCCCTTCGTTTTTTATTTTAAATGGGGGAAGCTTCAACCTTAGTGCCTTGCAAATAAAGGCAACAAATCCTTTTCATCCGTTCAATTTTGCAATTGAAATTTAATGTACGGATGTGTGTGTAGTGTACACTTTCAATTTATATCTCCATATTAACACTGTAAATTCAGAGGTAGAGATAAAATAGCTAAAATCTATTCCACAATCTAAATTTTGAGTTATTTAGGCCATAACCAAACCAAACCAAACCGAACCGAAGTGGGCGACAAGGGTTTTGTCACCCTAAGGCTTTTTCCTTCTTGTTTTCATGTTTTGAGGTAGTATTAATATAAAAATGACTTTTGAATCGCGTAAGGCTTACCACCCAAAGTGGGTGGGCAGGACGAGGCTTGCCGGACCAACACCCCATTTTGTCTAGACGGTAGAAGTTGGAAGTACGGGTGTTCAAAAAATTGATCGAACTGAATCGAGTCGAACAGACTCTTTTTTTTATCTTTTTCTTAACTGGTGCAGTCCCGGTTTATTTTTTGGCAGACCGGCCTAGTCAGTATGATCCATAGTTTATAGTTTCAAAACCCTGTTAAGACCGACCCGGACCGATTATATATAAAATAATATATTTTTACAAATATATGTATATATATAAGATAAATAAAAAGTAAAAGTGCAGATTTTCACATTTTATTAGTTTAAATTATAGTCTAATCCAATAGTAGGTTTGTTTTAATTGCAAATTTTGATATCTTTTTAGTTTTTAATGTTTAGAAAAAATAGACTCGGGTATATTTTTATTTTTATAAATGATGTAATTCATTAATGTGAGTACCGACGAGTTCGATCGGACCGACTCTATAAAAAACCGGGCTGACTAGGATCGGTTAACTAGCATTATCGGTCCAATCTCAGTCCCTTTTTTTAGAGGACCGGCTAAGTCAGTTCGGTCCAAAAAAAACCTCAAAACCAGACAGGATCGGACCGCGAACACCCCTAGTTGGAAGCATATGCAAAATAATAAAGGGTTATTTGGGTTTTTGCCTCCATTACTTTTATCCGTTTGGAGATTAACCCCATTAAAAAAATTATAATAGAATTACCCTCCATTTTTCCCTTTCAACGACACTTTATGGATTTTTTAGATATCTTTTGCATCAATTTTTTTTCCAAAAAGTGTCGCTAAAAGTGAAAAATAGGGATTAATCCTATAAAAGTTTTTAATTAGGGATTAATCCTCGAACGGACAAAATTAATGGAAACCAAAACCCAAATAACCCAATAGTAAATGATTGGGTAAAATAGCCAAACGTATGGAGTTTGTCTCAAGTCTCGACGACCCTATTTCCTCTCTTTTTACAAGAGTGAGTCATAGGTTATGTAAAGATATTTTAGAGAAAAAGTTATTAAACGCCACAACAACCTTAGCATAGCATTATTATTTTGACTAGTGTCAAAATGATCCATCTTCATGTTATTACCAAAACAAAAAATAAATAAATAAATCCACCTCCATTAGATTTCTCAAATGGATTTACAATTAAGGATCGATTTGGAAATCTTGCACGCATTTCTCCAGATTGCCTCTAGCAATGACCACTTGTGGAAAAATCAAACTTTCCAAATCGATCATAAATTGTTTATCAATTTGGAAAATCTTTTGGAGGTTTTTTTGGACGCGAGAAAAAAGTTAGTAGTGTATATTCGTTCTGACATGTTTGATTATAACTTTACGAGCTACGAAGTTGTTTTTATCAAAGGTATTTTATAATTCGCGATGATATTTAGAGACATTTTAGTAGACGGGCAATAAAGTTTAGTAAATTGAGAAAAACGCACAAAAATTAGAATCAATGAATTTTTATTGAGATGACCAAATCTAAGGGGCTTGCGACTAATAGCCTATATTAACACACCCATTTGTGGAACAACTTTTGTAAAGCCCATATGTTAAACACTAACTCTCTTTTGTTACCGCTGGTCACCAGAATCTCTCTTTTGCCAAATATACAGGTTGATGTATATTTTGTCCCCACAAAATCAGATTCTCTATATATGTTTTGTGTGTGCTTAAACAGGCTTAATTTCTTTTTCTTTACTTTTCTTTTTATCATCTCATGAGTGACAGAGATTTTGAATTCGTTCTTAAAAGCTCTTCACCTATAGGAAACACATTCAAATGAGAATAAGTTGAACATCTGCAATAAGATCATACATTTTTGCCTAGTCACGTTAATTTTGCACGAAAACAATAGTGGCAACAGGTGTTCGTGTCATGTCATATCGTGTCAAGTAAAACAATGCTCTACCTAGCCCGATTCGTTAAGAGTCTTGTATAATTTCATGGCGTATGATACCTTGATTGTGTATTCACTATAAGAAAGATCGTACACAGTGCACAAGGTTCCTGCTTAACTATAGGGTATGAAAGAGGCAGATGTCAACTGATTTTACCCCATATATGGAAAGACTACTCCCTTGTCTCGAACTCGAAACCAACCATAACTCGGACGAAAGTACTTGCCATCGCACCAAAGTACGACATTTGTGTATTCGCTATATGTTGGAAATAATAAATGCAGAATATATGAAAAAACCAAGGTTCTAAAAGGCGCGAGACGTGATCGAGGCGTAGAGGTCAAGCCTCAAGCCTTAGGAGCCTAGGCGCGCCTCAGCGAAGCCTAGGCGTAAAAAGGCGTTTTTCCTTTTTTTTTATTATTTTAATTATTTTAAGGCTAATAATATAATAAAATAATGCATACCTTGAATTTTGAAAATATACTCGTATGTTTGGTAGCCATATTTCTCATATTCATGCTCCATAATCAATATATAAAGTGTATTTTGATTGTTTTGGACTAGATATTAGTCGAATTTGTAAAAAAAAAGTCTTTAAATGGTGTGATATCATTCACTAAGGCATATTTGTTTTTAAAAAAAATGCGCCTTAAGACTTTTACCAAGAATAAGGCATAATAAAGGGTAGGCGATGCGTTTCTCTCAAGCCTCAAGCCTAGGCGCGCCTTTTAGAACACGGGAAAAACCTAAATACGAAATAGATAAAATTGGAAGAACTTATCGATCGAGGTTTATTTTTGACACAAAGTCCTAAAGGTGAAATTGTCCGCTGATATTTGTAGCTGTCAATCTCGTGAGCAAACACCTCCCAGAATTCAACGATCAGATTTAAACACCAACTTAATGTTCCAACGCTCCCAAATAAATAACGAATATAAAAATTATTGCAGAAAATAGGCAAATAATTTTTGGAGAGAAAATGAGAGAATTTTTTCTGTTTTTGTTATCCAAAGCAGTAGCCTTTGTTTTATACCCAGATTGATAAAAAAACGTGGGTAGTGGTTTTATGCAACTGACCCACTAATTTCTCTACTAACGGGTAGTTTACTTAGAATAGGAGACTAAGTCAAAAATTAAAAACGGGTTTAAAAAAGAGTTAAAAACGAATTAATAAAAGAGTAAAAATTATGGGCACTCAAGAGAAGCCCAAAACTCCAAAGACCCCGAGACCCAATCAAAGACTATTAATGTTTAGTGTGACTCCTAGGGATTGAACCCATGACCTCAAGCACCAAATCCCATAAACTTACCACTAGGCCTCTTATCCCAACTTATTTAGTTCATTCAAAATAAATATATATACTAATATACCCAACATACATGCTAATCTTTCACCAAAACATTAGTGCCAACAGTTCCTATCGTGTAGTGTTCGTGTCATGTAATATTAGCTTCGAGAAAGAAAAGTAAAAACACTACCCTACCCGATTCAGTAAGAGTCGTGTATAATTTGTAATGCGTCATATCCTAGTCGTGTATATGCTATGTATTATCGTTATCGTGTCGTGTATGATAGGGTTTGTGTCTTTTAATCCTATCTAATTGCTAAAACCGTCATGACCCGAAACCCATTAGGGTCAACTCATTAACTGATTATTTCGTGTAAAGTCATAATGTGTTTTCGGTGGTATTACTAACCACAAGAGCATAAAAACAAGATACGAATGTATTTTGGCACCAATATTCCGATCGCCGTAGCAAAATTGAACAAAAATAGACCAAGAAAGCGCACGTGTGATGTTTCATCAGCCACGCACACACCTTATCATGCTTTGACAAATGTACTATTTATTTAGCCACTTGTACATTTGCTTACTCCACTCTCGAGCCTCCACTTGCTCTAGTTTTCTTTCTTTTCTTGTACACAATCCACTAAGACGGAAGTCCGATCAAAATGCAAACTTTCACATAAACATTATGATATATGTATAAAACACATTTTGGCAACATATGTCACGAGCAAGGGCGACCCTACGACATTTTTTTTTTTTGGAGGCGCCAAATCTATAATTACATAAAATTATTGGTGGTGGGTGGATGGGTTGGGGGGGTAAGCCTCATGATCTTCTCCATGATGTGTCTTGCACCTAATAGACACGAGTGTCATATAAGAACGCCTATTTTCAGCCGAAACGAATTGGAAAAAGACCTACAATTCCAAAAAAATATATAATTTGAGAAGTAGAATATTTCAGAATTACAAAATTAATGCCAGAATCGTATTATTGGGCCTTGTTTTAATTTCAAAATCTTGAAATATCATAAAGTTTCTAATCAACGCAACCACAATCGAAGTGAGTACAGAAAAAAACCAGTTTATTTAAGAATATACATATTCATAACTCTACACAAACATGAAGAAACATATTAATACATAATCTACAGGACAACCGTATTACCAATATGTTGTACCACAGTTAAATGAATTTTCATTTTAAACAATGACTGATAAATATAAATGTTTGTGGCTAAAGGTAAATCTTGGCACTTTCTAAATAATATATCCCTCAGTTCAAAATTAATAGTCATGTTTTTCTTTGTAGAACATTGCAAATTAAGAATCCGCTTTATTTTTTTAGGGGGTAGAACAACGAAATTCTACGATAGCGAAAAAGTTTTCATATTACCCAATAATTGAGTGCATCATTATAAATCGTCTTTTTTAAATAACTACTATTAATTTGGGATAGAGGGAAGTTGTACCATGTATCTAAAGATTCAACTGGTATCCAGAATAAACAATTTAGATAATTTCATATGATGATTATATTATGGTAAATTATCAATTTTTTAAGATTGTATTGCATTATAAATTCACTATATTTTTTCTCAGAAAAAACAAATTTGAGGGGAGAACTACGAAAGTATTTCTCGGATCGCTAAGATTTACTGGAACGTATCATGTTTCGGAATGTGCATACCAATACGTTATTTGCTAGGGTGTTAGTGTTTTATGATAACTATGTGGAAGATGTGAACATCGGTGTATTTTTGTTTCCTAAAGGAATTATGAAAACTATATTTTGCATCTCAAGCTATTTTTGTTTGCTAATAAATCACTGATCCCCTGCATTTCACTAGTTATATGCAAGGGATCGAATCTGAAACATTTTTCGACTGGCGAAAACTAGCTCTGCCAGATATTGCATTTTCTATTTTTTTTCAAAACCTTTCAGCAATGGTCTTGTGGATGATGAGCCTATTCCTAATTTGGTGTCTATTAGAGAGAACCTTATACCCACTCTTGAGGAAGACAGTTTTGGCAATTCTTTTTACAGCTCATGTTAGAAAATTACTGAATCAGATGCCATTTTAGAAGTACAAATCTTCTTATTCTCTAGGTTTCCCTCTCATATCCAGTGTTCTAAAAATTCCCGATTAGGGCTGCCTAGGTGCTAGGCACTACTTTTCCACGATGATATGTCATCTTGCGTAGACCCATGTATATATATTTGACTTTACTACTGTTTTGGTGTCTAACGGAATTTATCGATACATTGAATTGACTACTTAAACTTTGTGCTCAACTGTTACTTCTATGCTGATAGCTAATTTTTAATAATATTAAAAATAAAAATTGCCCATGAGACCACCTAGCCGTCACGCTGACTAAAGAAATTCAAATGGCACGAAATCGACTATGCACTACTATAAACGGGGCAGATTCGGATGATGTCAATCTTGACACGAAACGAGTAAGAAACGACACGAAACCAGCACGACACAACCAATATTTATGTCTAAGAACATTTGTCGCGCCCAACCTAAATAGTTCCTTTTTTGGCCCCATCCCAAAATTTACAGAAGCTAACTCAATTTGTTCACTATTGTCCCATTGCCTTGGCAAACTTTCTCTTCAAGATTGTCAGCAAAATTTTGGCTGACAAGCTCGCTTGAATTACCCCTCGCAATATCCTCCCCATAGAACATTTATCAAAGCCGAGCAGATATTGGGTTGTATTTGTGTTTCGTTTTTTTAAATGTGCCGACTCAGTGCCTTGTATGCACGGTTTACGGTCGTCAAGATGATTCAAATCACCTATTTTGGCATTGTGATTTTGCCATGTCTTTGTGGAATTTTATTGGGTTGGTATGCATAAGATAGTCCCAAAATTCCTTGAATACCTACAAAACTTGTTTAAATAAGTCGTATTGTGGTATCAATCCAACTTTCAAGGTGAAACAAATAGCGTGAATACTAGCAATTCCAGTGTTTATTAAATTTTTTTTTTTTAAAACAATGTCAAGGGAGAATTAATTAATTAATGCTAAATATCTAAAAATGACTGCTATCATTTCATGGGTTTGGTTAATCTGGCAATCCTGGAATGATCTTCGTTTTTATCACAGGCAGCATGCAAACAAAGAGTCAAATCCAATTTGATGTAGAGGTTAAACTACTATTTTGATTCGACATGATAACACGACACAAACCGATACAAAGTTAATAGTTTATTGTAGGGCTCTTAATGGTTTGGGTCATATCATAGTTAATGAATGAGTTTTGTACCAACTCCCTTTACTCGTTAAATACTGATAGGACCCATGAAGATATGTAAGTTGAAGTAATTAAGATATATTCTTTAGGAATGAGAAGAAATTTTATTAAATAAGAAATTTTATGTCAACTCGTATACGATTCAAACTAATTCGTATAAGATATTTATTGCCAGCTCGCATAAGAAATTTTATCAAGTAAATAAGAAATGTTTAATTGGGTTGTTAAGGGGTTAATGTGTCAACTCGTATACAATTCAAAATAATTCGTTTGAACACGACACGATGCGTTATGATAACGAAAGTGTTCGGGTATAATCTTTTTTCCTAATAAATATCACCCCGTCTAGACCCTAACAGTCTAATCCGATAAATACCACACAAATATGACTCGACACGAGCCATTGCCAGTATGTTGAGGTAGCTGGCTATCATTGAGAGTATTGCAACAGCTTGGGCTCGTCAGTTGCATAAGGGGTAGATTCAGTGCGTTTCCAACGTCATTATGGATGGAATACTCGAGGTATTTGAAGGTTCCACGGAAACTATTATTTGGATTGTTTTTAGTACCTCATAAGATGTATATATACATAATACATCCCAACACATACTCCATCTCTTTTTTTTATATTTAAATTAGGTATTGTATTCGAAACTGAGTATTTGAGTACCAAGGTTTTGTCCCGAACAAATTGAGAAAATTTTATAACATGCACACTTCTCTATCTTCAAAACCAAAGGGGACCTATGATTTGGAGACTGGGACGAGATTTGAAACGCGGTACTCATGGAACTGATGTAAATGCAAGTGATATATGTGAGGATTGATGCTGAAAGGGAAATGGTGTCATTAACAGCTTGGTGGACGTCTCCTCCACCCTGTATTATTGATAACATCAATAAGGACATCTTATCTTCCCCGAATTTTAGATTTAGGACATGAAAGGGTTTTGTTTCTTTTATTGGGAGAGTCATGGGTACATCCCGCCTTTTAACTACTCTTTTATGACAGGACTTTATGTCACTGGACAGGTTATTTTTCCCTATTTTAATTTCATACAAATTACTCTTTAGCACCGGGGCAATCTGGCTTTAGAGATACTGAAAGAAAAAGAAGAATAAAAAAGAGGCCATTGAACGCTGGAAGAGACTTTATCAAAGTCGAGTTGGCAATCACAAGACAGTCGTTTGTACTACTAAACATTAGGAAAAGGACACGGGTGTAGAGTGCTCCCACGGCTCTTTTTGAAACAGGAACAACTTGCAAAACACCAATTTCCTCTCTCAAGAAGAAGAGGATAATCTAACAAGGAGCAATAAAATGAAAGCTAAAGTGCAAGAACCCTCCTCAGCTCTTGTCATTTTCCGAATAGCCCCTGAACTGTACATTTTGTTTCAAATACCACCTTGTAGAGACTTCTTGGCAATGTTTTTAAGCAACACATAATCGTTGCAACATAATGCATAGTCCTTCAAAAACTACAAAAATTATTATTTTATTTTTTGGGGTGTGTGTGTGTTTGGGGGGGGGGGGGGGGGGGAGCTGCGCTTAAGCCTAAAACAAATAAAGAATAACTACAATGAGATAAATCATATGCAGACGCAAGAAGCCCAAATTGACCCAGAAAAGCCAACAAAGGATCCTTATCCTATAAGGACACCTTGGGTGAAACTATGGTCTTGTTTACTTCGAAGATGATGTTAAAAAAAACATGAAGCAACTAGGATCTATAGTTTCTAATATGTCTGATGTGGCATGCCATGAAACATTAGGTCACTGTGAGGCAATGGGAACTGATTCAAATCATTAAAGCTGTAGTTGTTAGTATTGTATGATACGTGATACATATCTTACAATACACTACGATACACCAACAACAAGAGACGTATCGCATGGCAGTGTTGTAAGTAGCACTATATATTATCCATATGGGTCTGAATTGGTCCGTACCATTTGTTTTTGTTTTTCCCCTCATAAACAAGCATATATAGGTATTCATTTTATTTCTTGTATTACAACTTTCTTTTTATTTTATTATAATATCTTATCATAACGGGATTACAGTGAATCCGAACATATTTATTTTCCCAAAGACAAACATTTTACTGCTGAACGATGCAATCATGTCCTAAGAGCGAATTTAGACTATGATAAGTTTTACTATTCATTATAATGCATTCTCTACCCATTTATTTATCTTTATTCTATGTTATAAATTTTCCACGATATATGATACGCGAGACACAGTTTCTCAATACGTTAAGATACGATGCACAATTTTTCAACTATGTCGGATGCAACAGAAGCAACTACAGCGATTTCTACCCGATTAACAAGTGCCTATAGAGTACTACATGCAGAGAAATCAATCTTTTAATAGTTAAGAGAATTGGGAAGCCAATTAAATTTTATTATAAGACTGGAACTAGTTCAGATCGAGAAGGAACACAATTTAAATGAGATTTTTTACGTAAATTAGGAGGGGTGATATTTAAAGGAGTGCGATGAAATCAAATGAAACTTTTTTACATAGAGTTCTTGAGATGCATAATGCGTATAAGCGAATGAAATATATTTACTGATACACGGCTATTAAAATTAAGGGTCACAGACGAGGAAAATTGAACTTGTAAATGACAAAATAGCTACATGGAGAAGAAAAGAGAGCTCACTCTTGAAACATGTAAACTCAAGGCCAATTAGTGAATTCAAACACTTTGAAAACTATATCAAGTCCAGTGGGAATCTGCGATGCGAAGAGCAGAACATTTAACACGTTCAACGTAATGTGAAGATTTCTGGCCGCCTCGTTTCCCTTTTGCATAGACGGTACAAGCGCTGCAGCTGCCGCCCATAACACCGTTATTACTGTTCCAAAAAGTTCAAAACAATAAAGTGACATATAAAATGAAAATGCAAGTTAGCCACCGTATATAATAATGCACAATGTCAATCAAAAGAAATATGATTAAGAATTCATCTTCTGGTTAGCTTTAGTCTATGAAGCAGGGATCCTTAACTAGGGATCTCGTACCAGTATTGAATACGCGGATACTTACCCGATATGTACTTGATTCATATCGGGGAAATAAAATAAAGCAGGATAAATTGACACATAATACATATACATGTATTCTGATTTATTTTGTAATTTTTCAAATGCATCTCAGATATGTGAGGAAATCTGGCGAGATACATGGGTGATATACAATGTGGGATGTTTTTCAAACACTGAAAATCGCACCCAATACAAATATGCAAAACTTTGGATCCAAACTACAAAAACGCATTATTGACCCTAAATTTCAAATAACACAATTTTAAATGTCAAATTTTCCATGGAAAATGATATTTTTGATTGGCGTGGCTGGGAGGTGTGCATTCAGGTCTAGACAACCTTGGAAAATTTCCAAGATAAATTTAGGTAATATAACACAATAAAAGTTGGACATTTCGTAATCTTCGATATTTTCCATGGAAATTATTGCCAATTATAAACACAATAGTATTTTGTAAATTCCTGTCTAATTAAATTGAAAGCATGTGGTTTACCTGCCCCACCATATAGATGAGGCCCGGGGAATAGCTGTCCTGTCCTCAAGTAAGTGTTAAATCCTCCACCAATCGCTTCAAACACGCCGAAACCAAGCAGTATTGAACCGGCATTGAAGTGTTTATCCCTATATGAACCTTTAATCAACTCCTTCCTCTCCTATATTTCAGAAAACATTAAAACAAATTATATATATATATATATATATGATTACAAAAAAATCAGATAATCCTCAAAATTTAGAAATACAAGATAGATTCTACATAAAAGAAAGCATAACGAAAAAGTTTTTGCGTACAAATTATGATGAGTCCAAATTTATTGACCCTCTAATGTGATTGGATAAAATATACACAACTCAATAAAAATTGTAGGGTCCATTGCTGAGTCATTCATGTTTCAAACAATCATGTTGGAGGGTTATGTTAACCCTCATTTGAGTTGGGTCAAAAAATTTGTACTCAACTATAATAAAAGTTGAATATGCTGAATATTGATTGTGAATAGTACCAGGGTGGGTCAATCTTCATTTATGGTAAGACAAATTTACAGTATTAACAACTATTTGTCCATCAAATGTATTCATTCAGAGTCTTTGTATCAGCATTCCTTTATGCGGGTTTTTTGTGTGCTAAGTGTCCATACATTGTTATGTTAAATATTGGATCATCTAAATGCAAACCAATTGGCAGTGAGTGGAGGGAGCCCAAATCTTATATAGTGGGGTGCAAGGTATTAATATTTCCATGTGGGACTTTATCATCCCAATTGTTAGGTCATGTTTGGACATTGTAAGAAATTGAAAAAAAGAAGGGGGAAATGAAATTTCATTTTTACAATTTTACTATTGAGTTCCGATAATGTATTCCACAAAGTTGGTTTGATTTATTAAAAACGGACAACTTACAAAATCAGTCATGTCCACAATACATACACACACACACACACACATATATATATAAGCACAGTAAAGGACCAGATCGTATCACACCTCTCTCTTAAAATGAAGGGCTTAGATTAACTGTCCAACTTTAATTCAAAATTTGAATTCTAATTTCTCTCCTATCCCCCCCCCCCCCCCCCCAATTTTTCGTTCAGTCATTTTCAACCACAAAATCCCCATTTCACCCACCGCTTATCTATCTTACCTGCTCACACAAATCACACGCATTTTTTCTCTCATTTCTCTCTACTCTCTTATCACCCCGTCTCATTTTTTGCCATGCAGAGACGCCACTCCTTACCTCTCTAGCACTATCTCTTCGTCCCAGGCAAGTCTCTCTCTCTCTCACACACACAGATTTTGGGAATCGCGTTAGTTTTTTTTCTTTTTTATCCTATGGATTTTTTCCCTTCAATATGGAAGCCTCCTCAGCGACGGATGAAAATAACGTCGTCATCATCAGAGCGGCGGACCAGGTGGATATGTTGCTGCCATCAAGGCTGCTCAGCTAGGTCCGAAGACTGTGCATTGAGAAGCGTGGTGCTCTTGGTGGAACTTCACTCAATGTTGGATGTATTCCATCTAAGGTATATTTATTTCTTTATTTTTTTAATATATATATATATATATAGGAAGAGGTTCTCTAGTGGACCAAAAGAATAGACTTTTTAATAAACCTTAACAAAAAACACATAATAACACATTAATTTTAATAGATTATGTATTTTTAGGACTTAAAATAATATTGATTATGGATATAGGACAACATACATTTCGTTTCCATTTTTAGTCCCTATTTTCAAATTAAAGAGACACGTGGCATGTTGTGATTGGTCGACGTCTTATGAAAATGGGTCCGCGCCAGCGGCTTTATTAAAAAATAGGGACTAAAACTATAAATAAAATGTTTGTTGTCCTATTTCCAAAATACATATTACAATAGGTCCTAAATTTACAAAGCCCCTAATTTTAATTCCTATAGTGTAATTGGTCCGAGCCAGCGGCACTCAAAACCCGACCTTCACCCCACTACCCCCCCCCCCCACCCCCCACCCTGCCCCCCACCCCTCACCACCCAACCACCACCATCACCATAGCAGCCCTTATGACAGCGCCATGGGGGCGATTGGGGGGGGGGGGGATCAATCGACACGCGTGTTTGGTGCCGCTGGCGCGGACCAATTACACTATAGGAATTAAAATTAATGTGTTATTATGTGTTTTTTGTTAATGTCCATTAAAAAGTCCATTCTTTTGGTCCACTAGAGAACCTCTCCCTATATATATATTGTTTTGTTGGATCTAATTATTTTGTGATATTTTGGATTGCGAATATGTTCATTTCATTATTGGTCACCTGTAGTTCTGATTTTTGTATGTAATAATTAATGAGTTTCTTGATTGATAGCATGAAAATATTGAATTAGTCTCTATCGGGGGCATGAAATTGGGATTGAGAAGAGAATTAGTTTGACTGCAAAATTCTTTGTTGTTGAACCTCGTGTTAAAACTAAATAATAGCTACATTTTCTGACTTAATTTGTTTTCCCAGTTAACTTCTGACTTTAAATACTATGAATTCAATGTCTACGGGACATTTGTTTTGGTTGTTGATTCAATTTTGAGGCAATTCTTCTATTTCTCACACTTATGGGTACTCATTTGCAGTTTTTTCACTCGCTGGCAATGTTTAAAAAGGCGAAAGGCGAGGCGAGGCGTTTTAGATAACGGCGAGGCGAGGCGTAAGCCTCACCGAAAAAGTAAAAAAAAAAAAGAGAAAAATAATATTAAAAAAATACTAATAAAACCCAAGGTTCTAAAAAACGCGGGGCGTGGTGGAGGCGTGGAGGCCAAGCCTTACGATTTATAAGCTTAGGCGAGCCTTAGGCGGGAAAAGGCGTTTAGGCCTTCTTAATATATTTTAATATTTTTTAATCATAACAACGCTCTTAAAATACTAAAATTGTACATATCATAAAAATATGTCTGAATATATGCAAATTAAAATACCATTTGATTATTTTGGATGAGATAATGGTCCGTTAGTAAAAAAAATCTTTAAAATGCGATATCGTTTCACTAAAGCATTGTTGTTTTTAGAAAAAAGTGCGCCTTAAGGGTTTTACCAAAACTAAGGCGTAAAAAACTTAAGGCGAAGCGTTTGTCCCAAGCCTTAAGCCTAGGCGGATTTTTTAGAACAGTGATAAAAATATAAAAATAAAATAACAAAGAAATATAAAATAAAACTAAAAAAAATATCCTTGAGGGCTTTCTCACATAGTTTGACATTTTTTTGTTCCCCCGAGATAACTTTTTATAAAAAAAGTAATCTGGGAAAATCAATTTTAACATATTGGCTATTTTACAATATGACAATAAATTAATCAATGCAAAATCATATTGGCAAAATCATTTTTTTAGCTTCATTCATATATTGATTATTTTATAATATGACAATAAATTAATCAATGCAACTTAACAAGCAATTTATTAAAAAAACATTGATTTTCAAGCTAAGATTAAAAAAACAACTTTATTAAAAAAGATAATAAAACATATCAGCCTAAGTTTATTAAAAAAAACAACAACCTTTAAAATATATTAGTCTAAGTTAAGGAAAACAAATTAATCTAATTTGAAAACCAAAAAACATAAACGTTTTAAAAAAAAAAGTTATATTGAAGTTAATTTAGTACATTTATTTCAAACAAACTATATATTTATAACAAAAATATATTTTCAAACAAATTTATACACTTATTTCAAACAAATTAGTAAAGAAAAACAAAATTAAGTGCAATTCTAAAACCAAAAAAAAAAAAAAGTAAGAGTTACTAGATTAAAACAACATTTTTTTAAGTTAAGTGCAATTTTAGAAAAATGAAGAACTTTAACCTTTAAAAAACAGACTTTCTGATGAAAGAAGAAAAAGTTTTTTTTTTTTTTCGTGCCTCAGCAAAAAGGCGTGAGGCGCATTGAGGCGTAAGCCTCAAATTCAACCTTGAGGCATACGCCTCGTTCGCCTTTTTAAACATTGCTCGTTGGTATTGGTCATTACTTTTTGAGTAATTTTTCATATGTGACTCTGTTTGATGGGTACATATAATAATGCTTTTGTACGGACTATCCAGCATTTTAACAGTGCGGACTGTACATGTGTCACCTGACCGTTAGCTTAGAAATTATCGACTAAATTATATGCATTTTCTCTCTTTTCTGGACTCACCGTCAAGTGACACATGTCCGGCCCGCACTGTTAAAATGCGGGATAGTCCTCACAAGAGCAATCTCTGTTCTAAAAGGCCCGCCTAGGCTTGAGGCTTGAGAGAAACGCATCGCGTACGCCTTATTCTTGGTAAAAGGCTTAAGGTACACTTTTTTTTAAAAAAACAAAGGATTAGTTGACAAATATTGGTTATGGAGCATGAATATGAGAAAGATGACCACCAAACATATGGATATATTTTCAAAATTCAAGGTATGTACTATTTTATTATATTACTAGCCTTGGAATAATTAAAATAATAAAAAAAGGAAATACGCCTAGGCTCCTAAGGCTTGAGGCTTGACCTCTACGCCTCGACCACGCCTCGCGCCTTTTAGAACCTTGAGAGCAATATATATATATATATATATATATATATATTTGTGGGTTAGTCCCGTGCAGGAAGCTTTTTTGGCCAAGATCCCATGACTTTTTTCTTTCAATGTTAGTCCCATAACCACTTAAGAGAAGCCGCATTCATGAACGTGGGTAGTTTTCTCCTGTAGGTAAACTACCATAAGTGAAGTCATTTTGATGTATTGAAGAAGCCATGTGTCCCACGTTTCAATTCTAGGGCTTCCATGGGACTAACAACCAAAACACAAAATGCCTAGGACTGGTCACTCGAAATTTATAAAACATGGGGCTATATACCTCAGGTCCCTATATTTTATGTTGCAGGTACTCATTTATCTAATTTTTTGTTTCAAGATTTTAATCACTTCTCACATCTCTTACCCTCTCAAGTATACCTCATTATTTCATTAAGTTTTTTCTCCATGTCTGCATGTCTTTTGAGTTATCTTTCATGGGATTTCTAAGTGGATTTTGTGCTTTCAAGAATCTGTCTACATGATCTTTACCATCTCTACATCTTTATGTTTGTGTTACAATGTACTAATTGTGTTTTTTTTGGTTCTTTGGCAGCTATTCTTTGTCCTATCTCAACTTTATGTTTTTTAGCAAGTCTGAACTTTGAGTTATAGTTTGGCAAAAAATAATAAATTCATTATAATATATGGAGAGTTTTTCCCCCTCATCACATTTAATTTCCCTCTCCATTTTTTGTGTTCAATGCTCTGATGTTTTACTATTAGTCTACTGATTTTGTCCACTGTTGGTGTACAGTTGATTTTAAACCAACAGTGATATTTAAACAGAAGTGATATTTAAAGCAACAATTGGTTTTAGAAAGCTCCTTATGCAATCTTAAAAAAAGCATATAACAAAAAAAAAATGCTTTTCAAAGTGTGAATCAAATTCTGTTATTCTTCATTTGGTTTTTGAAAAATGTAGGATTGTAGCATAATACCATATTTTTCTCATTTTAAAAAAAGTAAAATTTTTCCGTAATTTGCTTTTGAGAATAAATCTTGATGCATATTTGGAGATTATCTTTTTTTAGTGATACTTTTTGGGTTTGAATAATTTTTTTTTTTGGTAATAGATCCTGATGCATATTTGAACACATATATTCTGTTTGCTTTAATAACTGTAAGCTTTGTTTATTATTCTATTTGCTTTAATAACTGTAAGCTTTGTTTATTATTCTATTTTCTTTAATTGCTATAAGCATGGAACAAATTAGGTTTGTTTTTTAGATGGAAATAATCTTACTTTTAATGGATATGATGGGTTTTGGTCAACTTCTTAATTGGGGATCAAAGTGGTGATCAAAAACAACTATTAGGTGCCTATCTCACGGTGTTGTGCTGAACTTATTTCGGGCATTGATTGTGTAGTTTTCGGGTAACTTGGAATGTTTGTGCACATACATATGTGGCTCTGATTTTTTTATTCATAAATTGTACTAATGATCTATAAAGTTACTATTTATGAAGACCAACCTAGCAAATGATTAACATGCACTCTACTACATATTTAAGCAGTGCATATAAGAAACCCTGTTTTGTTCCCTTTATATGTTTGGTGAACTCACAGTATTCTCATACTATAAGTAAATTGGAGAAATATATAGTGGTCTCGAGTAAAGTTTTAAAGACTTTACTATGGTAATTTTTTTTCAATTTAAATTCTTTAACATCCTTTTTTGTATAATAATCCTAAAATTTTATGCTCTTTAAGCCCCTGTACAGATACACAACTGTTATTCTTATTTTTATGTTTGTTTTTCTCCTCATATTGATGACAATATTTGTTTAGACCCGCTGGACTGACCCACCGGACTGAAATTTAGATGTCAATGTTTGTTTTTCTCCTCATATTGATGAATTTTGAATTAATCTGCAAATTATCGTTAAGAAATTAGTTATATGAAATTTGTGTGATAGGTTTTGGTTTTTAATTTATAGAATGGCACGTGTGGTAAGTCTTTATTATTCATATGATGGTATACACGCGAAGTTTATGGATATCATCACTCTAAGAATAAACTACTCCAAGCATCTCATGGATGACATTTGATTTATGATGGGAATAAAATCGAGTATTTTGTTCATGATACTGATATATGCCTAGCTTATTTTGAGTTAATTCATTGGATTTGTGCTGAAAGTAATGTGTGATTATTTGTTGCATGGGTGTTTGTATTCTTGCCATGTATTGAGTTTTTAATATAAGGAGCCATATTTATTTAGTCCTTAAAGTGATTGTGGTGTAAAGTACACATCAAAAGGCTCCTAAAAATATCTAACACACACTTTTAGAGAGAGAAATACTCTTTTCTATTCCAAAATCAAGTCTTCCTCAAATGAGGCTTACAACAAGTGGGTATTTAAAGGGGATGAGTAGCTTAGGCTCTAAGCTAATACTCTAATTACAAAAATGCCCTTAATTGCCATTTGCTACTTCTACCTCTATATACTAAAGTAAAAGAAAATACAATGACATAGTAAAATAAAAGAAAATAACAAAAATAAAATAAAATGCAATAAAACCTTAAAATGGGGCCCATTTCAATAAGATTGTTTATTTTATAGATAAACAAGCTTTAATTTGTGAAGCTTGGAGTCATATTTGTTAAACATGGTTTCAAACTCAGACATGACTTCCTTAATGCAAATGTGTAAAGACGGATTGTCAATGTATCTTGATAAAAACCGTACCGCATATTAAACAAATTATGACGGGGCCAAAGGTGATGGATCATTTTGGTACTTTACTCTAAAAAGAATAAGATGACATGTAAAATAAGTGTCATAGTTGTGTGGTGCGCCGAAAACGCGAGTATTGAGGACAAAATTAAAATAGTGCCATTGAAACGTGCATATGCTATATCTCAAGCCGGCGACTCATGTGTTATATCCCCAAAAAGGCACGGGCATCAGCTAGTATACATGTTGCATATTTTTAATATGCAACATGTATACTAGCTGATGCCCGTGCCAAAAGTGAACATAAAAGATGAACATTTTAATGAACCTTAATAATAAAACACCTAACAACCCATTAATTTTAATTCATATGTTGTAATTGGTCCGTGCCAGCGGCAACGGATACGCATGTTTTTTAATACACACCTTACCCCCCCTCCCCCTACCCCCTGCTTGGGTAACGAAATGGGTAACCGGAAAAACCTACCCCAGTTATCGAATCCTAATTAAAAAGGGGCATAAGTCAATTAAATCCGTAACATTATCTACGTCTCTACATTCTCTCAATATGAGTAGATTGTTCATAATCGACCAAGGCCCGGAATTAAGAACTCTTTTTATTAGCTTCCTCATCAAACTTGAACATAAAAATTGTGTCTTTTCGGTCGTGGACATTGAAACTTCTTCTTATATGCCAGGAACCTTTAACAATATTAGATACTTCTACTTTGTTGATTGATTTCTCTGTGATGACTTTTCCAACTAGAGACGGGGAGTGATTTGAGTTAGATGAAGCCATTGTAAGGACGGGGTTAAATACTAGAAAAAATGAATTGGGTAAGTGAGACATATAAATATGGTTTCAAGGCAGTAATGGGATTTGATGGGAGAGGTATTGGCTAGGGTGGGGTGGGTGTAAAAAAAATATTCGATCAACACGCGGTCGCCACGCGTGTATTTGTTGCCACTGGGACGGGCCAATTACAACATAAGAATTAAAATTAATGGATTGTTAGGTGTTTTTTGGTAATGTTCACTAAAATGTTCATCTTTTATGTTCACTTTTAAACCTCTCCCTATATATATATTGTGGGGATGGGTAGAGAGCAAAACAAAAACTGAACTAACAGATTTTAAAAATAACCCCCTAAACTATGCATTTTGCTGCAAATATATTTAATGGGGGCTTTTTAGCAACACGCAAGATTCTTTCTAATAAAATGCGTGGCATAAGGGGTTCCTGGTTAAGGGCAAAAAGAACCTGAACTTTCAATTTTATAAAAATAACCCCCTAAACTATGCATTTTGTTGCAAATACCTTTCATGGGGGCTTTTTAGCAACACACAAGATCTTTGTAATAAAATGCCTATTTCAGACAGGGTTTTTTGTGAAACATGGAAAGTGTAAGGGTTTTTTTGCAGTTTGGACTATATATATGAGTGCGTATATATATATATATATATATATATATATATATATATATATATATATATATATATATATATATATATGTAAATGGACTCAAACCTCATTTATTGCTCCCTTAATTTGTTGGGCCACGCGACATTTCTCTCTATGTCATCCCTCTCCTTAATTAAAAGAAATTGGTCTCTCTGATTATACTTACGGGATTCATTTTCCATCGGAACGAAATAGAGCCTTTGAAAACCTAGGCAATACTCATCAAGTACCTTTTTCTGGATAAATATTATTTGTTGATATTTGAAGTACTTCAATTTTAAATTTTTTTGCTATATTTGCTCCACAGTTATTGATGGCACAAGGTGCACCAAGGTGCCATTGTCTCCCTAGATCCAAGGCACACTACATAGAATATGCAAAATGCAGATCTTATTGAAGTCGGGTTCATGGTTATCAAAATCGTTCGATTCGCGAGTCGAATCGAATGATTTGATTCGATTCGATACCAAAACGATTCGAATCAAGTTTAGAAACGGAAATGGTCCAAAAACCGTTCGATTCAGCACCGAATAGTGCGATACGATTCAGAATCGGGAATCGGCCTCTAAAACGATTCATGAAAGTGGGTTTTTTTCAAGGCACGTTTTTTTTAAACCAGCTCATTTAACACCTTACAGCAAGCCTTATGTACCCTACGAACCCTATTTCAGTCAAAATAGAGAGATTTTCAAAACCTCTTGTCGTAACCCTCTATTTCAGCCAAACGAACCCTTACGGTTATTGCTTCTCTCAATCGAAGGTAAGTATAATGGTTTATTTGATATTTTTTGTTGTTTCACTCAAAAAAAACTTACGATACGTCTTTTTTGTAGTTTCTCTCAAACGAATGTTTATTTGGTCGTCTGTTGTTGTTTTCTTTTGATATTTTTTTGGTTATTAAACTATTCGTATTTTAATAAAAACATGCGTTTGTGTTTTTTTGTAATAAAAACATTCGTTTTTGTTTGCTGTATTTGCTTAAATTCTTTTGTTGTATTTTTTTTTGTTATAAAACCATTTGATTTTTTTTATAAAAATATGCGGAGGTTTTTTTCTGCTGTATTTGAAGTTCATTTGTTGGGTTTTTTTTTTTTTTTAATAAAACCATGCGTTTTTGTTATAAAAATGTGTTGTTTATTAAATAAATTGATATTGATTTGTAGGTTGTTTGATTTTTGGAAATCAAGATGGTAAAGTCAAAGGGCAATAAAGAAACGGATCCAACTTTGGCTCATTGTACCAGGGTGAATGAGAACAATAAAATGCAATTGAATGTAATTATTGTGGAGCAATAAAATGGGGAGGAATTTTCCGAATGAAACAACATTTTGCGGGGACTCATAGCGATACTAGTATGTATGAACAATGTCCCGAGGGCGTTAAAATATTTTTTCAAGGGTATTTGTGTCGAAATGTTACTTCCACGCTCGGTAGCAATCAAAGTCAAGCAAATGTTGAAGATGAATGCTTTCAAGGGGGGAACGATGATGAAGGGGCTTCGATGGGGAAGGTGAAAGGGAGAATGGATAGATTTGTTATTGGGGAGTGGGGAGTTGGGGGGGGGGAGGATAAACAACAAACTATGAATCAAATGCTAAAGGATAGGGAGCGGTGTGTAAGGATATATTGAGGTTTTTCTATAAGAGAGATATATCATTCAATCTTGTGATGTGTCCACTTTTTAAAAGGATTTTGGTGTCAGTTGGAGATTACGGCAAGGGACTGAAGCCTCCTAGCTATCATGAAGCTAGGGTCACATATCTGAAAAGGGAAGTGGAAAGTGTGCATAGCTTGTTGGAGAAGTATAAAAAGGAATGGAAAAAACCGGGGTGCACTTTAATATCAGACGGGTGGAGTGATGGAAAATCAAGATCGCTCATTAACTTTTTAGTGAATAGCCCGAGCAGGACGGTTTTTCTTAAATCCCTGGGGACACCTTCTCGGTCATCAAGGATGCGGTAAGATTGTTTGAGTTGCTTGATAGTATGGTAGGATAGATTGGGGAAGAAAATGTTGTGCAAGTGGTGACAGATAGTGCATCGGCATATGTAGCCGCGGGTAGGTTATTGGAAGAGAAAAGAAAGAACTTATTTTGGAACTCGTGTACCGCCCACTTGATTGATTTGATGCTTACCGACATTGGTAACTTGTCTATATTTCAAAACACAATTACAAAGGCAAGAGAAGTTACCGTGTATATTTATAGGCATACATGGGTGCTTGATATGTTTAGAGGATTTTCAAATAAGAGGGAACTTACTAGAGCGGAAGCAACTAGATTTGGCACTTACTTTCTCACATTGAAGAGTTTTGGAGAAAATAAAGGTGCATTGAGGCATATGTTTACGTCAGTCGATTAGATGAATAGAACTTTTGCCAACAAGGTGGACGCGAAGAAAGTGGTGGGTATCATTTTGGGTGATACAAATTTCTGGAAGCGATTAAATATTGTTTGAAAAGTATACATCCACTTTACAAAGTTTTGAGGCTTGTTGATGGAGATGCAAAACCGGCAATGGGCTAAATATATGAAGCCATGAATAGGGCGAAGGAGCAAATTGCGGCTTTAATCATGTAGAGAAGAGATATATGAAGATTTGATAAATAATTGATACGATGTGGGATCTTCAACTTCATATGCCACTTCATGTCGCGTGATACTATTTGAACCCAAGGTAACATAATTTATATCAAAGTCTCTACTTGAAGATTCCACTATATTCTAATTTATATTATATAAAGGGCTAAAATATATTTTTTGTTTATATTTGAAGATTTCACGTCAATGATGACTTTAAGGCCGATAGAGAAGTGAAGCGTGGTTTGTATGACACTATAGAGAGGATGTGCCCGGACACCAATACAATAATCTCCGTACAAGAGAAAATGGATAAATTTAAAACGTGTGCAGGATTGTTCGGTGAAAGCTCGACAACTCTAACGAGAGATAAAAAACAACCCAGTGAGTTTATATGTTGTTGATTTGTTAATGTTAATCAATTTATATGTTGCTGAATTTTTTACTATAATGAATTTATGTGTTGCTGAATTTTTTACTATAATGAATTTATATAGCCAATTGGTGGGAAAGTTTTGGTGAAGATGTACCGGAGCTTCAAAAGATTGTTATACGAGTTCTTAGTCTCACATGTAGTGCGACATGTTGTGAGAGAAATTGAAGCACATTTGATCATGTGCATTCCACGAAAAGAAATCATTTGGAGCAACAAAGGTTGAATGCTCTTGTTTTCGTGAATTATAATCTTCAACTTGAAATGAGACGAGCAAAGGAGATAATGTGGACTTTTATCCAATTTGTCTATCCGATATGGAGGATGATGATGAGTGGATCACTGAGAGAGATATAGAGGAACCATGTCTTCCCACCGACAATTCATGTTTGGATGTTCACAAATTCTTCCAAGATGAAGGGCCTAGCAAAAAGAGGAAGCGAGGTGAAAATATATGGAATTATTATAATTATTGTTTATTTGTTACTAATATATGCTAATCTTATTGTTAATAAATGTCAAAATTATTGTGTTATAAAGGGCCAAGGAATTTAAATGCAACAAGTCGTAGATGAAGGAGGACGATGATAAAGAGGAAGAGGAATTTGAAGAGGGGGAGATCGAATTGTCATAGAGGATGATGACGATGACGATGATGATGATGACGATGATGGTGATCTGGGCCTTGATGATGATGATGAATGAAAAAGAATGATCATTGATGATAACTTTTTATGATTTATTTTTGTTTTTTTACATTTTTAAGGTTAAAATGAATGAGAACATGTGCTATGTTTAATTTTTGTGATATATTTTGACATATTATCACATGCTACGATTAGTTTTTTTGTCATATCATGCTTAATTACCAATTCTATAGTGTTAAATCAATTTAGGCATGTTTTACTACATTATTATCATTTGGTTCCGATTCGACCGATTCGATTCACGATTCGTGATTTGGGGGTAAACAATTCGCGATTTGACAACTATGGTCGGGTTATCAACTATATTTAAAATATAAAGCATAATTCACAAATATGCATGGCTATATAGAGATAGTTAGAAGATATATTTGCAAAAAACTGATTAATTCAATTACACAAATCCCTAGATATTCCAATTATAAAATAGTTGTTGAGAATATAAAGTCCGACATGGGAAAATTAAAGCCCTGCATCAAAGGGGCCCCTCCATCCATTGCCAATTGATTTTGGGTTGGATGCTTTAATATTTTACATAATCAATAGGCGAGGCGGATTGACTATTCTCGTCCAGGCCCTAATAGTTGTTATAGTATCCGATGAGTTGAAAATATTTTACTAACTATGAGTAGTCTTAAATTAAATAAATGAGGGAAATTTCTAAAGAATGTTGTGAATGAGGATACGCATTACACCAAGATTTTGAATCGGAAGATAAATTTCAAGAAATGGCAGATTTATTCACTCTAACAATAACCGAGCCGCATCTCGTGTATCATAAGGGATTTTCCTTTTCTATTGATTCCTACCTTTCTACAAACTACAAGCCTTTCTCTAATATAAGGGAAGCTCAATGACCTTTTGTTCGCATGCGTTAGCGCATCCGCTTTCTTGCATGTTGGCGCCCTTCCTTCAACTGGCTTGGTTTCCATAAGGTTTTGCAATACTTGTGAGAGCAATGTTAAGTTTTCTGTTCACATACATGAAAAAATCTTATCCTTCGTATTATTTCTTTTTTTTATTATGGTCATTTTATTATATTAATTTAATAAAATAATAAAATATAGGAATAATTTAATATTCATTTCTATTTAATATCAGCTTGAAAATTCACTGATTGAATAAGTAAACAATTGAATTGGTCTCGGTTGAATGGTACCAACATTCATGAGGGAGAGTGTTGAGATTATAAAATCCCAAGTAGAAAAATGAAAGCCTTACACCACAGTATATAAGATTTTAGGCCTACCGCCCATTGTCAATTGGTTTTGGCTTGGACACTCCAATATTTAACAATGGTCAATAAAAGAAAATTACCCAAATATTCCAAACAATAGTAGTCTAAATCAACGTCAACACATTAATTGGCCTAACTTAGGCCGCCTAAGATTACACACAATGTTATTGAAAGGTGGGGGCCAAAAGTTTCTCCAAAATGTGTCTCTCTCTCGCTAGAAATCTCTATTCATGTTCTTTTTAGAAGGAAGATGATTATAAAAAGTGCTTGAGAAGTCTCCTTGGTCTGTTATGAACTACTCCATGGTATTTAAAGCATGGGATGCTGCTCAAGCTGTAGTAGATGTGAGTTTTGATACAATTGATGATGGTGTCCCTAGAGCTCTTATGAAAGAAATGGCTACAAGATAAGAGCGGTCGAAGGCTTGGTTAAGGCAATGGATGTTTAAAGGGACCTACTCAATTTCCTTCGAGCCAGGGTTTTAGTAGATCTCAACCAAACATTGATGAGAGTACAAGCTAACAGAAGTTGATCTACCTAACCTATGAGAGACTGGGAATTTTTTTCTTCAAATGTAGCCTTCTTATCCATGAAAAAATGAGTGTACAAGGGAATCAGCTAGGAATGGCAAAAATAGACCAAAACAGTATCGACCACCCATTTTTATCAGCAATGGTTGAGAATGGGCACCAAATCAGGCGGGTAGCATATGGAATCACTAAACTCACCTTTTATTTGCGAGTCTAGGCGGGTTGAGAAATGGCCCGTTGTCCTTCCTACTCATATAAATCAGGAATCTGTATTTAAAAATTTTGAATGAGAAAACGGGTCGGCGATTAATCCAACCCAAATCTGACCCGCAACGACCATCAACCCGCCCATATCTGACCCTCCCCGTTAACGATCTGACCAAGTACGCCCACACCCACCCATTTTAGGGCCCCAGGATCAGCCACTCCATTTGTAAAGATGAAATGTACCATCCATGGGCCTAGGATTCAAGAAAAATCTTCCTTAGTACCGAAATTTTTGTTTGAGCAAGGAAAATGCGAAGGTAAGGTAGCTAGGATCAATAACAGCGATGCAGATTCTGCTAACAAAAGCTTTGAATTACAGGGCAGAGATTCTACCAAATAAAGCCTATGTACAGAACCTAGTTCGGAGATTGGGACCACAGCAATGGCAAGGAACTAGTGGCGCGTGTAAATGTTGAATCAGGGGGGCGCGAAGATCACCAAAGCGAATACGGAAAGGAGGGTGATACCACGGGAATAAACCCTGAATTTGTGTTGGTGAAGACGGACATTTCATCATAAATGAAGAAATGATGACAAGTGGCAACCTTTTACAGGCTTGTGCTACATCACGACAGCTCTTTTTTAAACAACCCTCTCAATCAATATTTGAGTATCAGCCCAATTCATAAAACTACTTCTCAAGAACTATATCTTAGTCGTGACCCAGCCCAATACGTGGGGTCTATTCAAACCAATAAACCAGCCCACCAGAACAAACCAGACAGCCTATTGAGCCCAATGACCTAAACCATGACCCATTCTATTGGTGAGCTGCTCTCCCACTTTAAAACTCTCAATTTTCCAAAATATTTCCACAAAAATGTTAATTAGGACAGGACACGGTGGAGACACGACAACAAATTTGAACAACTTTTATACATAATTTCATATATTTTGCCCTTTAAATACAAAAGGTTAGTAGTAAAAACCATTAAGGTCTTAAATCTATTCTATACGTCAAACACGATTCCTCCAAAATAATAAGAACACAGACTGAAAAGAACAAAAAAAAAAATATGTTCCAAGAGAAAATAAATTATGTCTAAGAAGTTAATTAAATTTGTTCAAACAAATAATAAATTCGTTCTGACAAGTAAATTCAATCTATTTTGAGAGGGGGTGACGAAAGGTGAGGAAATCCTAGCCTTTTGAGAGGGACAGAGTTCATAAAAGTGAATAAAGGTTAAAAGCTTTTCTATTTTGTATAAATCTTTAGTAAACCATGTAAAGAAATTAATTTCTCAAATTGGCTCCCATTATTTGGAAAGTTATTTCTTTATCTTGTAGCCCCGCCGTGTCCCCCGCGTGTTCCCGCAATGTTCGGATTTATTTAAATAACTAATATGTCCGACACGCCACATAGCGTGTTGGATACATGTCCAAAGGTGTGACATAAGTCCGTTGGGAGAAATATTGGGGTATGAGATCTAGAGTCATATGGATAAATTGGCGGGATCGTAATTGAAAGTTCTATCATGCCACCACCAACCAAAGGAGACAAACATTTGGCTACTGCATTTTATAAGGAGCTGTTTACCTTTGAAGGGTACGCAGATTGTGACAAGGTGCTTTCTTGCATTTTAACAACCATTAACAGTGATGAAAATAGAAAGCTATCGATGCCTATTCCCATGGAAGAGCTAAAAACAGCAGTCTTTAGCTTAGAAGCTCTTAAAGACACTGGACCTGATGGCCTGCTAGGTTCTATCAAAATTATTTGGAGGCTATAAGGTGTGATCTTCTTTGTACTGTCCAACATTTTCTTTAAATCTTGGGCCATTTTCTTAGAAAAACAAATTGTTCTAGTCCCTAAAGTCAACACCACTTAAACTCTGGCTCAGTTTAGGCCCATGGGTGGCTCCTAATCAAAGTGCTTTTATTTCAAATAGGCAAATCCAAAGCAATATTATTGTTCTTCACGAAGTGTTTGCCTACCTCAGGAAGGAAAAGGAGAGGCTCAAGTTATGATTGAGCTCTCAAGTTGGATATGAATAAGGCGTACGATAGAGTGGAATGGAACTTCTTAAATTCGGTCCTACTGAAATATGGCTTTGATCCTAAATGGGTGGGCATTCTCATGAGTTACGTTTCGACTGTGCAGTACAATGTTATTTTCAGTGGAAACCAGTTGGAAAATTTCTTCCCATCTACATTGCATAGGCAGGAGGGCCCACTCTCCCCCTACCTATTTATCCTCATGACTAATTGCTTAACAAGACTTGTACATGAAGATATGGCCGCTTGCTTCATCGCATGAATCAATATGAGTAGGAGCAGCCCTGAACTTTCACGTTTACTGTTCGCAGATGATTCACTTTTCTTTATAAGGGGCACACTAAGGAAGATCAACACCATCTCATGGATGTTCTTAATCAGTACTGTCAATCTTGTGGGGGAAAAAAGCAATTTCAACAAGTCAAGATTATTGCGCAGAAGGAACACTCCTATGGATCTGGTTGAAGAGTTTTCGTCAATTTGCAGTCAGTATTGTTACCAAAGAGGGTAAATATCTGCGACTTCCAGCAGAATGGAATGGATCTTAAAAAGAATCTCTTCAGTGGCTGAAAGATAGAAAGTTTAGCAAGCTCGCTGGGTGGAAAGAACAATCTCTTAGTGATGCGGGAAAAGATGTTTTGATTAAAGCAGTAGTCCGGGATATTCCAAGCTATGCTATGTCCATTTTTAAGTTCCCCACAAAAAATTTGCGATGACATTAATAGAAGAATTTCAGATTTTTGGTAGAAGGGTAGGTAGGTTAAGAAAGGGATTCATTGGAAAGAATGGGATAGCCTCTCCATCCATAAGAAAGAGGGCGGGTTGGGTTTCAAGGATCTTGGAAAAATGAACCTTGCTTTGTTAGCTAAACAAGCATGGAGAATGTTAAAGAATCTAAATGCTCTTCGGGAGCGGGTTCTAAAGGGGCTCTATGTTCCAAAAATTCACTTTTGGAATAGTATCAAGGCTGGGATGGAAGTGTTAAAGGCCCACTCTATGTGGTTGGTTGAAAATGGTGTTTATTAACCCAGATTTATGCTCTTGGCCTGATGAAGCCTTAGAATGCATTTCTATTGCAACAATCAGAGACACCATTAAAGAAAGTCCGTTATACTCTCAAGGTACTAAAGACGATCTTATTTGGCCTCATAACAAGAATGGTGTTTATTCAGTCAAATCGGACTACTATCGTAGTGACCTCAAAGCTCCACTGTGAGAATAGACCTAGTTCTTCATTTGTCGTGCCTTCGCCATTGTGGTTTAACTTATGGTCCCAAGATGTGATCCCAAAAGTTAAGATGTTGTTATGGAGAGGTTTCTCTAATGGCTTGGCAACCAATGAGTCTCTTTGGAAAAGTAAAGTTCTCAAGGCTCCTCTTTGTTCTATGCAGGGGCGGATGCAAGAAGGGGGTATGGTGGGCAGCTGCCCACATTGTCTTTTGGAAATTTTTTTTTTCAAAGTCTAATTTGTAGGGTAATATAGTTATAAGTTAAAAGTTAAGGATAAATGGGTAAAATGCCCACCTTAGCTTAAGTGGTTAGTCAGCCCTATTTGCTTACTCTCTCCAAAAATAATATCTAATACCTATTCCTTAGAGAAACTGCTCCAGCTAGCTTAGCCGCCGAATCCAGTGCCAAGATTAGAGAGAGAGAGATAGTGGTCTTCCTCTTCTAACTCCTTTCCATCAAGGTTAGTTTAAAATTGCTCAATTTTTTTTCTAGGTCATGTCCAGCAACGCTATAAACTAGCAATGTTTTTTTTTTCTTTTTTCCCTCATGTTGTAAACTGTAATTGTAAAAATCTCAGCTTTTTTTTTTTGCGTGTCTCGGCTACTGCTTTGTTCTTTTGGGAGGTTGTAAAAATCTCAAACTTTGGGGGTGTAAAAATCTCAACTTTGTAAAATGTTAGGAGTTGAAAAATGTTAATGTTAACTGTTAGTAAAAATCTCAGCTTGCTATTTGATACATTTTGTATTTTTTTTAAATTATTTAACTGTTAATAAAAACATAGGGCCTGTTTTTTTTTGTGTGTAAAAATTTGAATTTGCTTTGATATAATTATTTTGTATGTTATAATCTCGTTTTGATTTTATTTGGGTAAAATCTGTTCTTTTTTTTTTTTTTTTTGCTTCTAGTTATGCTTAGGTACTTCAAAAAAAATGTCTCGCCCTTGTCTCCCCCTTTGAGTGATGAAGATGACTACGACCAAAATCATCCTAAGAAAAAGCAAAAAATGCCTAAAATAAATTCTTCAAAGTCAGATTTTGATCCAAACAAACTTCCAGCAGACCCCGGCCTACGACCCCCTGTCTTAAGTTATCATCCGGATGTTCAAAATGAGGTTCGGAGGATATATTGGCAAAAAGGGCCTTGTCAACCTCGTGATCATAAATTTCTTCAAAGAGATCAAGGGAGATTAAGGCGATTTAATCCTTCTTGGTTTGATGATCACCCAAGTTGGTTAGAATATAGTGTCCACAAAGAGGCGGCATATTGTTTATGTTGTTATCTTTTCAAAGTGGATGGTAAGGAGCATGCAGGTAGTTGTGATGCATTTGTTGTGGAGGGGTTTACCAATTGGAAAAGGAAAGAAAAAATTCAATTACATATTGGGTTACCCACCGGCACTCATAACAATGCTTTGAGAAATTGTCAAGCTTTATTGAAGCAAAAACAACACATCGAAACAGTATTGAATAAGCAAACTGACCAGGCTCGATATGATTATCGAATTCGCTTGAATGCTTCTATTTGTTGTATTCGATTTCTTTTGAAGCAAGGGCTTGCTTTTCGTGCTCATGATGAATCCGATGACTCGGCTAACCAAGGAAACTTTCTTGAGTCATTGAAGTTTATTGGTGAGCACAATGAGGATATCAATAGGGTTACTTTAAAAAAAAGTCCCGCAAACCTCAAAATGATTGCACCAGAAATTCAAAAGGATATTGTGAGTGCTTGTGCAATTGAAACGTCTAACATAATCATTAAAGATCTTGGAAATGCATTCTTTTCTATTTTAGTTGATGAATCTCGTGATAT
The DNA here is from genome assembly GCA_949130495.1 of Sambucus nigra. Lineage (NCBI taxonomy): Eukaryota > Viridiplantae > Streptophyta > Magnoliopsida > Dipsacales > Adoxaceae > Sambucus > Sambucus nigra. Next base: position 49,119,022 of record OX422221.1, read on the forward strand.
ATCAACTAAGGAGCAAATGGCAATTGTTATACGTTATGTAGATAAACGTGGAAATGTGATTGAGCATTTTTTGGGTATTATTCATGTTGCAGACACCACGTCTTTATCGTTGAAAGTGGCAATTGATAATATGTTTTCCAAACACAATTTGAGCATATCAAGTCTACGCGGGCAAGGATATGACGGCGCTAGTAATATGCAAGGGCAATTTAATGGACTCAAAGCTCTAATTTTGAGGGATAATCCATATGCTTATTTTGTCCATTGCTTTGCACACCAACTTCAATTGGCACTTGTTGCCGTTGCTACTAAAAATGAGTATGTTGATTTACTCTTTACATTGGTCAACAATGTGGTCAATGTTGTTGGGGGATCTTGCAAACGCAACGACATTCTGCAGATGACTCAAGCTATTAATATAATGAAAGCACTTGAAAGTGGCGAGCTTTCAAGTGGACAGGGTCTAAATCAAGAGACTAACCTCAAGAGAGCCGGTGATACACGATGGGGGTCGCATTATAATACGTTGATTAGCTTGATTGCTATGTTCACTTCTGTCATTGATGTGCTTGAGTTTATTGCGAAGGATGGGAAGTCTGACCAAAGGGTTGAAGCACATAGATTGCTAGATTCATTGCAATCTTTTAGTTTCGCATTCTATATAGTTTTGATGAGAAACATAATGGGAATTACAAATGAATTGTCACAAGCACTACAAAGGAAAGACCAAGATATTGTCAATGCAATGTCCTTGGTTAGAATATCGAAGCAAAGATTACAATTGATGCGCGATAATGGATGGGACTCGTTGTTGCATGAAGTGTCGTCATTTAGTGCTAAACACAACATAGATGTCCCTAGCATGGAAGAAGCATTTGTTATTCCTGGACGATCAAGACGCAATATAGAGAAAACGACGAACTTGCATCATTTTCGAGTTGAGGTGTTTTATCCCGTTATAGATTTGCAATTGCAAGAGCTCAATAATCGTTTCAATGAAATTAACACTGAGTTGCTTATATGTGTGGCATGCTTGAACCCTGATGATACATTCTCTGCCTTTGATAAGGAAAAATTGATTCGTCTAGCTCATTTTTATCCTCTTGAATTTTCTTCTACACAACTTGTGGCACTTGACAATCAACTTCAAACATATATCCTTGATGTAACATCAAATGCTCAATTTTTAGAGGTCAATGGAATTGGAGATTTGGCTAAGCAAATGGTGAAGGGGAAAAAGGATATTTTGTATCCATTAGTTTACAAGCTTCTGAATTTGGCACTAATATTACCTGTTGCTACAGCAACTGTTGAGAGAGCTTTTTCTGCTATGAAAATAGTGAAAAATCGATTGCGCAATCAAATGGGAGATCAATGGATGGCTGATACTTTAGTCACATATATTGAGAGAGAGATATTTAATGGAATTGACAATGAAGTGATCATGCAACGTTTTCAGAAAATGAAATCTCGTCGAGGGCAATTGTAGTTACTTTTGTAGATGATGGGAGGTTTTTTGGGATAACTTTTTGTATGTTGTTGCTTTTTGTTTAACTCTATATGTAAATGAGTGCAACCCCTCTTGTGGTGTTATTCTAATGAAATTCTAAACACCGTTACTATATAATATTTTCTCTTGTACTTGTTGAATTTTTTTTTGCTATTATAGATTTTTTTTTTATTTTGAACACAACCGCCCACCTTAGTAAATGTTTCTGGATCCGCCACTGGTTCTATGTCTGGACTTGCCATAGATGACATTAAACATATATTTCTTTTGTGCTGTTGGACTGCACGAGTTTGGGAAAGCTTTCCCCTAAAGCTGGATTTTTATGCAAAGGGAATCACTAGAATTAATGTTAGGTTGGACACCTTTCTTGACAGGTTGAAAACAACCTTTGCACATGACTTTGACCCTCCCTCTATGCTGGCTTGTCTATGTTGGAACATATGGAAAAGTAGAAATTCAGCAAATTTTTGGGCTTGTTTGGTTCGAGGTTTGGAAAGGAACTTTAGAATTCTTGGAATTTAGAATTTCCATCGGTTAGAATTATAATGTTTTGGTGAAAATTTGGGGGAGCTTAGAATTCTTGGAATTTAGAATTCCCACAAAATTGAAATACTCCTTTCGCTATATTCCCGGGAATTCTGACTTACTTTTGTGATGAGACAAAAATACCCAGTCACATAAACTCCCTCTCTCTCACATGCACAATCTCTCTCTCTCTCTCACAAACACTTACACAAACTCTCTCTCTCACTGACGTAACCACACATCTAATGACAACTCTAAGGCCTCGTTTGCGAGTTCTATTTTTGGAGAGAAAAGAAAGGAAAGGAAGAGAAAGTGTGTTTCCTTTCCTTCGTTTGGGAGTTTAAGTAGGAAAGAAAGCAACTTTCTCTCGTTTGAGAGTTTAAAAGGAAAGAAAAGAAAGGAAAATTTTTAAAAAACTCTCTTCCTTTCTCTCCAAAACTTTCTTTCCAAATCGGAAAGAAATGGAGAGAAAAGAAAGTTTTTCAATGAATTGTTCCTTCTTCCTCTAAAAAAAATTATTTTCCTCCCAAACTCCCAAACGCAAGAAAGAAAATTATTTTCTTTTCTCTCTCAAACTCCTTTCTCTTCTCTTCTTTTCTTTTCTCTCCTATTAACTTTCTCTTCTTTTCTTTTCTCTCCTAATAAAATTTTCTTTTCCTTTCTTTTCTCTCCCAAACTCCCAAACGAGGCCTAAAGGCACCACACCAATTTGGAGAGAGAAATATAACTAAGCTTTTACTCAAAAGTTCAAGTCCCCAAATGAGGAAGAGGTAGGGAGGTGAGCACTAAAGAAGTAACTAACCAATGTGGGACTTATGCCCATCTATACAACAAGTCTAATACTCAAGTGTTCACCTAATGCCCATCCTCTAAATAGACCAATACAATATGAAATAAAATAAAATAAAATGCAACATAAGAAGAAAATATGATTAAATAATATGTGGAGCCAAAAATAAAAGAGGATATGACCAAAATATCCCTCAAATCACATCATTCTCCCCGTATTCCAAAAAGCTCATCCTCGAGCGTGTGGGGGAACGCCACCAAAAAGAATACATCCTCCATGGGCTCCGCCGCATGCCATGGAAGTCGTCCTCTAACTCGACCCGAATACCGTCTTGAAAAGTGTCGGAGCATTGAGGCCAAGAGCATCCAATGAGAGCCTTCCACCATAAAACCATCATCATACCCAAATAAGATCAAACCCATGTCAACCGTGGGGGCATACATGGGGGGGAGTGGATGAGTGAACGGGTGTTCGGAAGAATAATGGGGGTGGGGGGACTGAAACTGTAGTGGTGGTAGGTGAGAAATGGGTGGGGGAGGGAGGAGGGATGGGTGGGTAGGTGAGAGAGTGGTGGTAAGTAGGTGGGGAAGGGGTAAAACCCTAGAATTAGGTGGGTGGGATAATTCAGGAGTTATTCGGGTTAAAGATGTGAAAAAAAGAGGGGTTTGGAAGGCTTGGGGAGCTGCCCCACCCGGGTTGGCCGGAGGTCCGGTGACCGGAGTTGGCCAAATGGGATGAAAATAGAGGGGTTGGATCTCCCGGGGGTGGGTAGTATGGATCCGAAGTCGGATCATTGATTGGACCATCGGAAGGGGGTGGGGGAAGGGTGCTGACTTCGCCGGAGCCGAGGGAAAAATGGGCGGTAGAGGCTGTTTTAGGGGTATTTTGGGATGAGGTCTTTGAGGGAAGTTGTAGATCGGGATGAGAAGAGGGCGTGGAAGAAGTTAAGGAGAATTTGGAGGAGTTTGAAAAATTTCCGGCGACCGGAAAAGTGACAGTGGCGGGGGGCTGGTGGTGTAAGCTCGGTGGTGAAATATTAATAGGTGGGTGGGTAGTTAGGGCGGTGGTGTAGTGAGTGGTGGAGTTAGGGTTAGGGTTTAGGTGGGGGGAAGATGAAGATGGATCTTGAGGGGTATTTGGGTATGGGTTTAGGGTAGGGGTAGGGTTAGGGTTTTGCAAAAGTGATGACATATGTTGGATGAGGGGGGCCATGTGTTGCCTCATAAGGGAGGTCATTTCTTCTCTCATTTGCAATTGCATTTGGATAATCTCTCATCAAGTGTTGCCTTTTGGGGAGCCATTAAAATGTGAAAAACGATTTAAACTAAAAAAAAAATTGTTGTGACACCTCACAAACAAAAATGAAAAAAATTGTGGTGACACCTCACACACAATGGGGGAGCGACACCTCGCTCTAATACCAATTGACGTAACCACACGTCTAATGGCAACTCTAAAGGCACCATACCAATTTAGAGAGAGAAATATAACTAAGCTCTTACTCAAAAGTTCAAGTCCCCAAATGAGGAAGAGGAGTGTTCTATTTATAGGATAGGGAGGTGAGCACTAAAGGAGTAACTAACCAATGTGGGACTTATGATCATCTATACAATAAGCCTAATACTCAAGCGTTCACTTAAAACCCATCCTCTAAATAGACCAATACAATATGAAATGAAATAAAATAAAAGGCAACATAAGAAGAAAATATGATTAACTAATATATGTAGCCGAAAATAAAAGAGGATATGACCAAAATATCCCTCAAATCACATCACTCACACACACTCACTCTCACATAACACGAAACACAGACACACTCGCACACACACTCACATTCACACATGCACACACTTTTTAACACAACCATACACTCGCACACGCACGCGCGCACACACACACAACACACTCAAATCAAGTAGAAGAGTATATTAGTTAAATTATATTTATTAATTTCCAATTCTTGTTTGACCAAATATGAGGGAGGAATTTTAAATGACGGGAAAAGAGAATTTATGTTTGAACCAAACAATGGAAAGGAATTCAAGATTCCAACAATTTAGAATTTCTAATTCCCTTTCCAAACCTCGAACCAAACGAAACATAGACAAGCCAACATAGAGTGAGGATCAAAGTCAACTAAAGTTCCTACACAAAAGGGGGTCCATGCTCCTATGTGAATTGTGTAGGCAATTTCTTTGGCCATTAGTTGCAAGGCCGTTAGTCAAGATCTCATGCAACATAGGAGCATGAATCCCCTTCTGTCTAGGGACCCCCAAAATCAACTCTGGAGTCTTTTCTCATTCTTGTGGTCGTGGCCAATGTTCTAAAAGGCGCACCGAGGCTTGAGGATTGGGAGAAACGCCCCGCCTTAAGCCTTTTACGCCTTATTCTTGGTAAAAGCCTTAAGGCACACTTTTTTAAAAAACAAAAATGCTTTAGTAAAACGAAATAACCTTTTAAAGACTTTTTTTACAAATCAGACCAATATCTCGTCTAAAACAATCAAAAGACAAATAGTATCCCAACCTCTCTGCCTCTCGTCCAAAAAAAAGTCTAACATTGCCGACCGACTTCCGACCAAAACAATCAAAAGACAAACAGTATCCCAAACCACGTTTTTTTTAGTATTTTAATTTACAAATATTTAGACATATTTTTAAGCTATATACAATTTTAGTATTTTTAATAGTCTTGTTATGATTAAAAAATATTAAAATATATTTAAAAAGGCCTAAACGCCTTTTTATGCTCAAGGCCATCCTAGGCTTCTAAGGCTTAAGGCTTGGCCTCCACGCCTCGCTTTTTTTAGAACCTTGGTCGTGGCACGGTGGTCTTTGAAGGGCGTGACTGTTACAGATGGCTATGCTACTTTCAGAGGCTTCTCCCCCATCTACATGGAAGCGATGGCTATTAAAATAGTCACTGACCATTTGATGAGGCAAGGATGTGATAATATTTTTATCAAGACTGATTCAGAAGAAGTTTTCAAGGCCTCAAGCTACAACTCTCTTGAAAACTCCTGATGGGAAATTTTACTTTTATCACATAGAATATCATTCGTTCTCGATGTTAAGGCGAGGTTTAAATTGAAGCTCATGAGTAGGCAAGCCTATGCCATGGCAGACTGGCTAGATTAGAAAGTTAATCTTGGGGCTTTTCCCGGTGCCAGGATGGAGGAGCATCCACCAGCTCAATTGAGCTATCTCCTTGCTGCTGACTTCAGACCATATGGAATTGGCTATCTTCTATGTTTTGATGTATGTTTTATTTCTTCTCGTTTTTGATCTTCGGATGTTCAAAAAAAAAATATTATGCAGTGTAAGAAAATTTTGCCAAGTCATAAGGCTTTGCTTCGACTTTGGTCAACACTGAGGTGGGAGTGATCCAATGCTACATATTTGATAAAAAAAGTAGTTAAAATCAACATATAAGTTGGTCCAGGATTTGCTATTTGGACTTCTTATTAGGAATTTCTTGTAAGGCACGCCTTGAGCCTGACGCCTAAGCGTAAATGGGGCGCGCCTTAGTGAAGGAAACTCGCCCGAGGCAAAGCAAAGTGCAACGTTTGCGCCTTCCTGACATAAGCGCGCATATAAAAAAAAACGTTTGATCGTTCAAGTCGATTTCCTTCATGTTTCTAAGTTTCCAATGTCCATCCCAATATGGATACATAAATCATTCTCTTCAATATATCCTTTTTGATTCTTTAGTTATTGGTTCTACGTATATATCAGTCCAAAGTTCAATGTCTTTTTAATTAGATTATATATTATATATATATGTATTAACTATCGTAACACGCAATATAAAAATAAAAATAAATACAAATGCAAGGCTACCTCAGTGAGTTGCTGAATTTTGGCTTGGATAGGTGATGGTGTTGAGGGTTGTTCAACTGGGGTTCCATCTGGTGCAACAGCAACAGGCTTAACTTCCTTCTTGAGCTCATTAATTTCATCTTGTACTGTTCTAACCCTTCTCCATTGCCAACCCAAATACCCAGCATACAATGTATAAACAAACAAACTACTCATAACAAGAGGGTGAATTAAAGCTAGACTTCTCCCCTCCAAAATCCCAAACTCCCCTCCAGCTGCAAGTGCATCCTGTTTTTATCAAATTAGCAAAACTTAAGTTAATCGGTCACTGCAATTTGTGATGCTAAGGGCTTGTTTGGTTCGGAGTAAAATAGGGTTATTTGCATTTTGACCCACACGCGTAAAGCGTGTAAAAGGCACGTAAGGTATGTAAAAGGCGCACCTTTTCTTTTCTTTTTTTTCCTTTTTTTCCATTCAAGGAAGAGGCGTCATTAAAAAAAAAATTCTTATCAAAACCCACTTAAACAACCTAAAGAAAACCCCCAAAACAAATCCCCCACGGATCAGACTCGTTTTTCGTCAAAGCCAAACCCCAACAAGGGTGATATGGTCTTATGGGGCCTACATATGGGAAAAAACGCTACCAAGCATACGGATATATTTTCAAATTTCAAGGTATGTATTATTTTATTGTTTTACTAGCCTTAGTATAAATAAAAAAAATTAAAAAAAGGGAAAACGTCTTTTTACGCCTAAGATCCTAAAGCTTGAGGCTCGACCTCCACGCCTCGCGTCTTTTAGAACTTTGATTTTGGGGTCTAGCAGTTATGTGTACTGTTGGGGCCAAAGTTTTGCATATTTGCACTTTGGGTTTGGGTCCCATTTGAGCCACTTCTCATTAGTGCATAGCGAAAAGTGAAAATAGCACGGGTCCCATTTGAGCCACTTCTCATTAGTGCATACCGAAAAGTGAAAATAGCACCTAAAGGGAAAATACGCAAAACTTTGGGAGGTGGCAACTTTAGAAATGACACGATATGTCGTGTTCGTGTCGGGTCTTTTTTACACGAGGTCGTTTCGTGTTCGTGTCAAAATTATGAATCGTTTTATGGTGTCTTGTGTCAATTGTGTTTTTATTCAGATTATCATTTCTAGTTTTGTTCAGTTGAACAAAAAATTTAAGAAATCGTGTTACAACCACGGAGTCGTTTTGTGTTCATGTCCAAAACCCCTTGTTGTGTTCATGTGCAAATTTGTGCCTTAATTTGCATTGTGAGATTCTAGTATAAGAAATATTATATTTTGGTACCCTTTTCATTGTTACTTTCATTCGCGAAACTTATCCTACAAGACACAAATTCATTTTAAAAAATTTGGGATTTTTCCCTTTCAATTTATTGTAATTGCATTTAAACGCCATAACTTTCATTACATGGGTTTGACCCCAAAATGACTTTTACAAATTGTATTTCCTGAAACTCTGGGTCCCTAAAAGTAATTTTTCGGGTCAAACCCCAAGAAGGGAAAGTGTTAGAGGCTAAATTATTATATAATAAAGAATCAATGTTACCAAATCACAAATAACTCAAAACATTTAACAAATCCCTTAAACTAATAATGCAAATTAGCAAAATAGCAGTCAAAAAATGGGTTATTTTCATTTTTAAGTCCCCATGAATATGTTTTGTTTGTGTCCAAAGTTTTGTATATTTACAATTTGGGTGCCAATTTTCAATATTTTTTGCAAAAAAAACGAAAATCACCAAATATGCAAAACGTTGGACTTAACATCAATCATACAAAGTTGTAACAATTACTATATGATTTTACTCAAAGCAATGAACAAAAAATAACTTGGGACATATAAAAAACAAAACTTTAATTCAGCTCCAAGCAAACTAAGCCCAAGATTGAATTTTGATAAGTACACACAAAAAAGATGAGGTTTTTATCAATGGGTTCACCTGTGGGTCAAGAAAAAGTGGCAATGTGAGTGCTGTTAGAGGGAGAGGAGATGAGGCTAATTTGTGGATGGTGTTAGTGAGGAGTTTTTGTGGGTTTTGTGAGGTTTTTGAGAGGTTTGGGATAATGGGTTTTGTGGGAATTGAGAGTTTTGAGCTTATTGGAAGTTTTAGACAGGTGAGTGTGGTGGCCATGCTCTTGAGACAGAGAGAGAGAAAGAGAGATGTAAGAGATAAGGAAGTGAGATATTAGGACTCGGGGATTGGTGTTGATTCTAGTTTGCATTTTTTAGCTTTTTTTTATAGGGTCTTTAAGTGTGGTCAAGTATAAGAATCCACGAGAATCATCTTTTTTTCAGTTGTTTTAGGATAAAGATACGGTACACACTTTGGTATACATATTTTATATTCAGTATTTTAAAATCTTATCCCTTATTATTATGGATTTCATCGAAGCACAAAGTACAATTTTTTATTGTCTTGTTTTATTAGACAGATATGAAAAACGAATATAAAAATATGTCAGTATAGTAGTACTCTTTATTTTATGAGTAAGCCACGAGTACTAAGATTTTATACAACAATAATTTTAGGGCACACCCAAAATGTGACACTTTGTCTGCGACACTTTTCTTTTGTTTAGTACGATATCACGTGGTGTTTGAGTCAATATTATTTTAATAGTGTTGGGAATTGAATTGGAGATTAAATTCAATTCACCCTCAAGACTGTCCCAATGACAACCTTATATCACTGGACCAAGAGACTTTGGTTGTCTGCGATACTTTAACGGACACTTTAACACATTTGTATTATCTTGTGTTTGAATTTTATTATTAGGATCCATTTGATTACAAAGTGGACAAATAATTAAGTAGGTAAAATATTTTATATTTAAAATTGTTTTGGCAAAATTTTTATAAGCAAATATTAGGTTTGCTCACTTTAGACTATCAAACAACTTAATGAGTCAAAAAGTAAAATCAACCCAATGAGTCAAAAAATAAAATAATTATTTCAAAAATAAATAAAAAATAATATTTTTGGCTTTAATCCTATTTCTAAAGTTTTGTTAGTCTTCCTTCTCATGTGTTTTTTAAACTGTTTTAAGTCCCATAATCGTCTAAAACTTTCCTCAACTTCCATGCAACCTCTCCTAACCACCCATGTCTCTTTTTGTAGAGAAGGACAAGTGTAAAAATATAGGACCAACAAAAAATAATGACATGAGATTAAACACACATATATTCAAAAAAATATAGCTAAACACTTGTAATTCAAATAAAAAAATTGACTAACATAAAATATAGTTGACTAAAATAAATAGATTTTACCTAAAAAGTAAATTATTATATTTTTTGAAACGTTTAAATAATTTTAACGGTTATGAAAAAATATAAAGCATTTTTTTAAATAGTATTTAAGTGTTTAAAATAGTGTTTTAAATAATTTTAAAAGAAAATTTTTAGAAACAGTTGTCAAAAAATAGTTTCTAAAGAATTCGTGAAAAACATATTTTAAAAATAATTTTTAAAGACAGTTTTCAAAATAGTATTTGAAAACAATTGTTAAAAACTGTTTTCAAACATTAGTATTCAAACAATTTTTTAAAACCGGTTTTAAAATAGTTTTTAAAAACAGTTTATAAAAATAGTTTTTAAAATATTTTAGAAAATTATTTTTTAAAACAGTTTATTAAAATATTTTAAACATTTTTTCTTAAGTTGTTTAGAACAGTTTTATAAAATATTTATTAAAACATTAGAAAACATTTTAGAATAACTTAAAAGGTAATCATTCAAAGTTAGAAAATTTGGTGGAAATTTTTTCTCAACCAAATAGATAAGCAAAATTTGTGCACTTTGTGGGCAAATTATGATAAAACATGAGTAACTATGAAAAATTTTGTCATGGCTGTTTATGCAATCAAACAGATCATAATGTTGGCAAATCCTCCATTTGCCAACTTATTTGTCAATTTCCATGGTAAAAGTGGGCAACCAAACGGACCCTCAGTGATTTCGGACACGAGCCAATATGGATGTGATATATCAGGGTGTTTTTCCCAAAATGTATTGATTTTGAGTATCGGCGTAGAATGACTTTTTATACAAAGTATCAAAGTGTTGTAAATGTAAATTAAGGTATCTGATTGATGCGCCAGATAAACCTATCCCAAGTTTGGGATGCGTCAGGATAGGATTTCAAGTGGGATAACTTATTTAATCGCATGTTTGGTGTTTCATAGGATAGGATTTCAAGAGAGACAAGTTATCTGTAACACCCCGCGCAATTTTGGCGTCGACCGCCACCAAGACTACGCCGGGAGTTATTAAATTAAATATCATTCTTAGCATATGACAGATATGAGACATAAAATTTTCTCCACTATAAATGACAATTTAAAATGATCCAACAAGGTAATAACCATTTACGATAATAAAGTCCATCACCATGCTAATCTCCAAAAATAATACAACTCCGCCATAATTTATATAAATTTCCAATTGAGATAATCCAATAAAGTAACTGACTGAAACCATAAACAACTTTGGAACCAAATGGCCCAATAAAATCCATAATAAAGTGTCATAATGTAAAGCAATTGAATAAGAGTAAACCTATACTAGTAAAGCGATTAAATAAAATAAAACTCTAGTTGCACCTCCAAAGTGATCTCCAATAACTACTATGCAACTACTCTGGCACAAAACCTGAAATGTTAGTCAACGCAATGGGTCAGAGCCCACTGCATGGATACCTGCTACTCCTTTCAAATAGGGTCATTGAACCCAGACAATAGCATTATACGCAATAAATACGACAGTAGAATATTTTAAATTAAACAAGATATAATAATCAACGAGTAAAAATAAATTACTATTTAACCACTTCTAAGTCACCCCGAGGTCCAAGTCCAATTATTTACATTTAACAACAACTAATTATTTCATTTAATTCCATTAACCCGGTGTTTATTTTTATCCATCCTTAATATTCGTTATGGGACTCCCACTTAAAGTCTTACATCATTTTAGCTGCGGGACTCCCGTTAAAAGTTCTACACCACACCCATTCCCGTCACTATGGCCAGTAAACCCGGTTCCCTATCAGCTCTGCACACACTCGTGAGGTTCCACGCACGACACGTCACTATAGCCCGTCCACCCGTTTAACTGTCAGCACGCACATACTCGTGATGCCACACACACCCACGTTGTTATATCCACTTGGCCCGTTTAACTGTCAGCCCTGCACATACTTGCTCCGCAAATCCATTTTAATAGCGCTTTATTATCTTAGGCATTAATTCACAGTTTCTCAAGTATTCTCATTTTTATCTCAAATTAGCTCCACTCTTTTTATTCGACATAAAATCCTCAAACACCCTTAGTCCCATACCTAAAGGTTTTCAATCCACGAGTATTTTCTAGCATATCGTTTAGAAAGAAACTTAATTAACAAAGACCACTTAGCCTCACTCTTAGGCTCGCTAAACCACGAAACAACGTAAAAATCAGCCCCACTCCAAAATATGTATCCGTAAGTCAGTAGCATTATCTAGTCCCGTACTTAAAAAGTAATAACAACCCAAAGGCCTACTAACTAGTCACATACCTAGAAAGCAAACCAAATAAAGGTTAGATCCCTATCTATTCCATAACCTCGTCGTCCCCGCGGTGTCAAATGTATAAAATAAATAAGTGGCACAAGGCTAAATTTCCATTTATCACAATAATTCTACCAATTTAATCCACACATCACTACTTAATCGATTGATGTTCGTATAATCATAATATTAATAAAACCATACTTTCACATCAAATTATTCAATTTTTAATCACATTCATGTTATCGAATTTATACAACAATAACTTATCTATTACGCAACATCCACAAGGTTAATATGATTTAACATGATAAAAATTAGTTACATGATATTTATATGTAAAAATCTACATGCCATCGCCTTAGATTCTACGAAACTAAAATCTCTAACCTAACATGCAAGGTTTTGAGTCTTCATTCATATTAGAAATTTTCATAAAAACAGTCCCGATTTGTCTTCCACTTTTCCAAATTAACATCTCTAATTTGTTCTAGAAAAACACATGTATTTAGTGTGTAGGACATAATTACTATGTATAATACTAAGGAAAAGCAATAGAGGTAACGATGCATGAGATTTGTTGAAGAAATCTGGACATATGGACGTTTTCCACGCGAAACGTTGACAAAAATCCTCTCTTGGACTATCTTGAAAAAAATATGATTTAAGCCTTCAAATCTTGGATTGAAATCTTGGTTTAAATGGCGCTAGAGTTTTGTAGATGGAAGAAGATGAAAATAGAGGAGGCTACTGATTTTTTAGAAGACTAAAATGTGTTTTAAAAGTCCTAAACCCGTCACTTTATGTTTATATACCAAAACAAATTTGATTCATACTCAAACACAAATACTAAAAAATTTATTACGCACAATTGGACCGTTGGAATTGGCTGTGCAGAGGAAGGTCTAGGCTTAAAGTTGATTTAAATAGCGCCAACACTTCACACGAAAGATTAGGGATGGTTGCTCTCACAAAGCTAAAGTGGCTCGAACGATCATGTAAAAAAGATGGCTCGCACGAAGACAAGTTGCTCGAATGATCATGTAAAGAAGGTGGCTCGCACAAAGACAAGTTGCTCGAACGATCATATCAAGAAGGTTCCTCGCAAAAAGATAAGCTGCTCGAAGGACCTCCCACAAATAACAAAACTAGGATATAAATTTGGAAAACACAAATTATAATAGGAAGTTTGATGTACTTATATTTAGCCCTGTTTGTACATATAACGATTACTTTGTAAAGCTTTGAGGTTGCTCGGTATCTTTGAGGGAGTATGTCTGGCAGTACATGGGAGAGCTTACATGCTCTATCGAACAACCTCATTTTGGGTATCTTGCGAGAATTTGGTTTGGAGGATTGGGTGCAAGGCAACGTTGGAAGAGACCAACCCATTTAGGGTATTTAGGCAAAACCTTGGTTTATACACAACATGGCCAGTAGTATCTCGAGATACCGTCTCTGGGAACCCATTAGAGGGTCCTCAGTCCTAAATGGTTTTCCAAGAGATTAACCTCTAAAGTTTACACACACCACAGGTTGTTCGAAGAGTCATTAGTCGAACAACCTTCAATTAGATGAACTAAATTTTTGAGGGATGTGACAGCACCTCCCTCGCAGGTGACTGTTTACCAACACTTTGACATCATTATGTTTGACATTCAGAAACTCGATAAAATAGTACTCAAGTGAAGATATTCCTAGGATGGTAGGTCCATAACTGACACATCACATCCTATTTAATGTGTTCACAACTCCAAGAGTTTAAATAGTGTTCCCGCAAAAATATCATGGTTGGCTCATTTAATGCAATATCTTTGGCATTAAATGCACAAGATTATTAACATCAAGAGGGGTCAAACGAATTTATTATACGAAGGCCACTCGAATAATCCGGCTCCTCTATAAAATACCTCCAAAGTTGTACTATTTGGGGATCGCACTTTTCTAGCCTAAAATTTCTGCCAAAATACTCCCATATTAGAGGGTTTATATTGATAAATTTATTGAGAGACCAACCCGATTTACTCCGTTTGTATTTAAGGTTATTGCCTTGCCTTTAGTGCCCTAAAGGTGCTTGTGCCCACTCTCTCCAACCAATTCAACCGCGGGATCTTCCTCATTGATTGTTTTACTATAGCATTTATGCTAAAAGAACATATTTAATACAGGAGTTTTGTGTATTGAATGTGCCGACTTGAGACTTGCAATTATTGTTGTCAATGATTATTATAAGGCCATAATTACTATCTTGATAAGGGGTTACGCTTCCCTTAACATTAATATCATTTCAAGAGCTCACCTCCTACATTTGGCGACTCTACTGGGGAGGTATTCTCTTTTGAGAAATGGCTAATGACAATGTGGCAAGGAATATTGATTTCGATGCTATACAGTATGAGGAGGAGGAGAATCTCATCAACCTGCCAGATAGAGAGCTAGTAGCGCGAACGGAGACTACTGTGCCCACTATTAGTGGGATAACCGATGAAGGTTCTGTGTAGATAACAGGGCTAATGAGCCTGTTCGCTGAGTTCATCAAGACTTCAGCAGCTCAGGCGGTGTTAGAGGCTGCAGTGGAGCCCAATTCATTCGTGACCCTACCGGTGACTTTACAAGATCCCTTTATCTCACGGGGAGTGACTTAGACAACTACCAACAGTGCAGTCCCGCCCGCACCACCTTTGAACGCTCCCTTCGCTATGGGGGGGAGGAACACATAGCACTACTGTGCTAATTTTTCCCCCGACTGCGTATCCAGGTAATGGCACTTCTATTGCGCCACCAACAGTAAGCCCAGTGACGATGATCTTCACCTGCGATGGAGGAGATGAAAAAGGAGCTTTTGAAAATGATGTGGCCTCTAAGGTGGGAGGAGAAGATTCTTCGGTATACGATTATTTTCGTACTCTGTATCTAGAGGAATAAAATAACGAACCCTACTTGGTGGGGTATATTCCCCCTATCTTTGAGAAATATACAGGAAAAAGGGAGAATCCCAATGAGCATATTAAAAGGTTTGTGGAGAACATTGGGGCCCATTGTAATAAAAAGAAGCTAAGGTTGAGAGAATTTTCTAAGAATCTAACTGAGAAAGCTTACACGTGGTACTCCCATATGGCTCCAGGCAGGGTGTCCACGTGGGAGTATCTTCATATTCAGTTCGTACAGAAATTATTCTTGGCTGAAGATGAAATTACTCTTACACAATTGGCTCGAGATAAACAGAAGCTCGACGAGGATGTAGTGAGCCACATTAGGAGATTTCGCAAGCGCTCTCTGGATGTGAGAGAAGAGACGCGAGAAGCTAAGCTCTTGCAGGTTTGTGCAGAAGGCTTATTGCCTGAGTATATATGCCATCTGATAAATGAAACTCGTGAGGGTACATTTGCTTCGTTCCTTAAATCTGCAAGGAACATTACCTTAGTGGTGAAGCCACTACCAACACCCTCGCCAGCCTTGTCAAGTTTGTTACTTAAGCCGTCAGGTAGCTCGGGGAGAAGGCTACCTCTTCATGTGAACTATGCCAATAATGAAGGTGGAAAGCATACGGAAGGAAATAGTAGCCAAGGGGGAAGGGGAAGAAAGAGGAAGTTCAAAAAGGATGAGCCCCAGGAGTTGCCTTGCTCAGTGGAGCAGGCTATTGAAACCTATTATCTCATGATTCAAGATAACATGTGTTAGCCCACAGTGGCCGATACAGCACCCATCACTTGAGAAGATAGAGAGGGCCAGAAGTTTTATGTGGTACACAATAGGGTGGTACATCCAACGAGCAAGTGTTTTTCTCTCAGGAAGATAATAGACAGGCATGTCAAGAGAGGAGATATCGAGCTGCTGCAAGCCAACGTCAACAACGATCCTTTGCCAACACACGGGGCAAACATAGCCAGTGCTTTTGATGAGGAAGTAGAATGGTTGATAGTGGATAATAGATTCTAAGAGGAAGATTTTGCAGATTCTTTGGAAGAGTGTTTATCCCAAATGTCTTGTTTGACGCTGAAAGAGGAAATAGAAGACGAGTGGAGTCCAATCGATGATTTGAGCAGACAACTGGAGGCTTTCTCATTAGGGGGAGTAAATGTAGTGATAGCATATGACAAATCAACTTATAGATATTTGGAGGAGGTCTACGAGCTAGAAGATGAGCAATTTGACCCTTGGGTGGAATGCGCTGCACTAGCAAGGTCGCAAAAGTTTAGTTGGTTTTTTGACCAAGTCGGACTGCTAGAGGATTCTCGAATAGAGGTTACTCGAGAACTCTTGGAAATCGCCAAGAAAAACATGGCCCCAAACTTGCGATGGGAAGGGCCAATGGCCAAGCTAATATAGAAATTCCTTTCAGAGGTTACTTTTTCGGAGGCAGATCGGTTGGTTAGGTATCCCCATAACAGGTCACTTTATGTGACGGCGAGCGTGAATGGGTGTATCTTTAACCGTGTCTTGTTGGATAGGGGATCATCTATCAACATTATGCCTATGGTATCATTCTATGCCTGTAATATCTCTGATATAAGGATTGTGCAAAGTCCATTGTCCATAGCAGGATACGATAATCAGTCGAGCAAGTCGATAAGTTAAGTGAATGTAGGGATCAGAATGGGGAACACCACTTCCCATATTAAATTCCACCTCACGAACTATGAGCCGTCTTACCAGTTGCTTGTGGGGAGGGTACGGATACATAACCATGGTTTGGTGCCTTCCACATATCACCAGTGCGCAAAGGCTAATGTCAAAGGAATGGAAGTAGTCATCCGAGCATCTAATAAGCCTTTCGCGAGGGAAGAAGCTCACTTGGTGGTGTGACACCCCGCTCAAGATAATAACGGGTGGCCAGCCCCATACTAAAATAATCAGGAATCTCAAGTGGATCATTCTCAGCATCTACTAATGATTCTAAAATAAACACGGCTAACTACCCATTACCACAAAAAGAGGGTATCAAAATTTTTAAAACGTTTTATTTATATCTCTAAAATAAATCCATGCAACAACTAAGAAACAACATAACTCTAAATATGATAAGAGATGCACACATGCTCAAATAATATAAAAGAGACTAATAACAGAGTACAACAAAATCTCTAAAATGAAATACCTGAATATGTTGTCGGGTCACAGACAATACAATGATCTGAGAGAGACAATATAAAAGCGCTACACTACAACACTTGGGTATAAACCCGATATATACAAACTTAATCATAATCTAGATATACAAAAAATAGGAATCGACTTTATCAAAATACCGCAACACTATGCTACTGCCACAGCTCCACGAATACACTAGATGGATAACATCATTGGCGTCCTTGCGGAGGAACACCTAGAATAATACAATATATATACATAGCGAGAGACAATATAAACGGGTCAAAGCCCGAGGTGTGAAAACATTTTTAGCAAGTGCATTAAAATGCATAATAATTATAAATGCATTATGACATGATTAAAGTGGAGTCGCACTCTCTATAAAATTCAACTCACATCTCAACTAAAGCGTGCAACTAAACGAATGCATATGATCTCCAGATAATTGCCCAAATCTATCTAGGGGAAAAGTAATCTAACTTACACCCAAAATTTATACTCAATTAAAACCCATCTAAACCATATCTCTCAACTTCTACTATTTCTAATCTCAAATATTCGCCCACTTTCTATACAATTAAAGTATACATAAACATTCTTTTTTACTAGAATTCTCATATTCTAGTTATATATATATATATATATATATATATATATATATATGAGTTAATAGCGTCTAAGTGCTAAGGACTAAACTTCTCCCAATTCTCAATACTGCACTGCGTTTCGTGCGTGGGACGTCTTGCAAGCGAAATCCAAACAAGGAACACCCCCGATACACTACTCCTTGGCAGTATGGATTATCAAGATTCATTATGCCTTCAATGCATGATGTGTATAACCCAAATTCTTTTATACTATAAATGATTAATTAATTATTCTCAATTCTAAACAGTGCATAACGTTTCGTGCGTGGGACGTCTCGCAAGCGAAATCCAAACAAGGAACCCCCTCGATACACTACTCCTGGCACTGTCGATCGTCGAGATATACTAATATATAAATATGAGCACTAAGGAAAAACTTCTCCTCACTCCCAACATTGCACTGCGTTTTGTGCAAATCCAAACCAGGAACCCCCCCCCCCCGATACACTACTCCTTGGCAATGTTGGTCGTTGAGGTCCATTATGCCCTCGATACCCAAAGTACTATACATATACTCATATAATTAACTACTCTATTGATTCATCACAATTTAAGTTCGGATAAAATCTCCCGGAATGAGATTCAAGAAATCTTCTTATGTCTCTTTACTCTAGAGACAAATATGATATCACATAATCATATACAATTAATATACTATTCACACAAGTATAATAATAACCGTCCCAACGAGCTATAACTCGAGGACGCAGGTTCTCAATTCCATCATCTTCCAGGAAATACTCACTTTATCCCTGGTTACCAGATATCGGACTATTATCACACCGCCATGGTAAAATAATAAATCAAAACGTACGGGAAGCGGTCATAGTTCCTCCCCGATAATGAGACGAAATATACCCACCACGACTCACCCCTAATAAAACAATCACACAATAATAAATGGACGCTATGACCTGGGGACAATACGCACCCTACTCCTCAAGCCAGGGGCCTCATCCACATCGCGCAACTTCCCATGATAGCATAGAGGGGGGTATGCTTCACATATATATATATATATATATATATATCATTATTTACATACTCTTATTACGCTCCTAGGCGTGAATGAAATAATATCCTTTATTAGTATATTTTACTCTCGATATACTATTCGTCAACAACTCACATAACTTCCTCACTTAGTATACCATATACTATTTCTCACTTGAAATTCAGACATCACTTCTATTTGTATTAATCGTCACTCAAGTTTATTTACGTTGAGGATATTCTCTATATCCTAATGCACCTCGATCAACATTTATCATTTATATGAAACATCTCCCAATTCAATTTACGTTAAGGATATTTTCTATATCCGTATGCACATCAATCAGCATCTATCAATCTCAATCCATAATATGGTTCAATCAATCATATGAACCTTTAAAGTTATCCTATTTGTGATTTAATTCTAAAATCCATTATCACTAAACGCATCTTAACTCTCTCTTATAGATCCATAATTATCTTCAATTAAAATCTCAATAGTAGTGGGCTTCCCCACTAGTCGATACAATAGTCTCCAATTCGGTATTCTCTCGAATTAAGTCAATATGACTCCAATAATTTATCATAAGGGAAACTTCCTAAAAGTCTCCAAAACATACATATCGTAACTTATGTAAAAGCTCCCAATCAATAAACCTAAACGAAACGGAGCGAAACTCACTCTAGAAAAACCTCGCAAAATAGCCTCATTTCTGAATCGATTCGTCCTCTCCGAATTGATTCGGTCCCAATCAGCGAATCGATTCGACCCCAGCGAATCGATTCGGTCCAAAGGACCTGTAAGTCTGCTACATACCGAATCGATTCGCAAGGGGCAAATTCATTCGGCCCTAAAGATCTCTAGGTTCTGCAATAGACCGAATCGATTCATAAGGGGCGAATCGATTCGGTTTGTTCAGCAAGCTACAAAATGGGTTATATTTCTTCAAAACCCAAAATTCCCCCAAACCATTTTTATCATCTTCTAACCCTTTTTCTTCAACCCAAACATGTATATATCATCAAAATGCATTGTATAACTCATCCCAACTATTTATAACCTCCAATCCATATATACACATCAAATCTAAGATTTTACCCAAAATTTAGGTTTTAACATTTTAAACCCAAAATCCATAATTTTTTCCACAAATCATGAAATAAATGATACACAACAATTATTTAGCAAGTTTAATCACTTGCCTCAAATTCATAGAGTCTGAATCTTCCTTGAGATCGCGTAACGGCCAGAAATCCCACTTTTCTCCTCTTTCTCTTCTTCTTTTCTTCTTCTCTTTCTTTCTCTCTTTCTTTCTCTTTCTCTCTAAGGATATTTCTATCTCCCGTAGGCTTTTTAAGCCTTATCTCCAAAATACACAACTTTAAATGATAATACACACTTTAAATGACTCGCTCACTTTAATTCGAGCCAAACGAACTTAAAATATTTTTGAACCTAAATAAGGCCCAAGTACAGCCATTTCGACTATCTCGACCCTTCTGAAAACAACCGCACCCTCAGAATCATCATTCGAATCACTTTCTAACATTTTCAAATTTTGACCTCAATTCTAATTTAATTATTCTCCAATTAAAATAATATTTATTTCTCCCAAAAATAAATAAATTATTTCCCTAAAAATCTCGGGGTATTATAGACTTCCCCACTTACAAGAATTTCATCCTCGAAATTAAGTTAAGCCTAATACTCCAAAGCTCAACTAGTTCCTACTATACTTATCCTCGCTAACCCTATACCCAAAGCTCTAACTTCTCACGAAGAATTATATTTAAAGTTTTATGACCCATACACCCTTTATTCCAGCTCTACTCGTTTAAACATAATTAGGCTTCCCTTGCCTCAATAGTACAACAATTCTACGCATATACGAATATACTAATAATATAACAATTTTGAAAGGTCCAAAGATTTAACTCTTCTCAATTCCTTACATTCGCTACTTTCATGCGAGGGAGGTCTCGCAAGCAAAATCCAAACAAGGAACCCCCCCGATACACTACTCCTGGCACTGTCGATAGTCGAGATATACTAATATAAAAATATGAGCACTAAGGACTAAATTCTGCTCACTCCCAACATTGCACTACGTTTTGTGCGCGGAACGTCTCACACCCCACTCAAGATAATAACGGGTGGCCAGCCCTATACTAAAATAATCAGGAATCTCAAGTGGATCATTCTCATCATCAACTGACGATTCTAAAATAAACACGACTAACTACCCATTACCACAAAAAGAGGGTATCAAATTTTTTAAAACATTTTATTTATATCTCTAAAACAAAACCATGCAACAACTAACAAACAACATAACTCTAAATATGATAAGAGATGCACACATGCTCAAATAATATAAAAGAGACTAATAACACAGTACAACAAAATCTTTAAAATGAAATACCCGAATATGTTATCAGGTCACAGAAAATACACTAATCTTAGAGAGACAATATAAAAGCGCTACACTACAACACTTGGGTGTAAACCCGATATACAAACTTAATCATAATCTAGATATACAAAAGATAAGAATCGACTATATCAAAATACCACAACAGTCCGCTATTGCCACAACTCTACAAATACACTGGATGGATAACATCAATGGCGTATTTATGGAGGAACACCTAGAATAATACAATATATATAAATAGCGAGAGATAATATAAACGGGTCAGAGCCCGAGGTGTGAAAACATTTTTAGCAAGTTCATTAAAGTGCATAATAATTATAAATGCATTATGACATGATTAAAGTGGAGTCGCACTCACTATAAAATTCAACTCACCTCTCAACTAAAGCGTGCAACTAAATGAATGCATATGATCTCTAAATAATTGCCCAAATCTATCGAGGGGTAAAGTAATCTAACTTACACCCAAAATATATACTCAATTAAAACCCATCTAAATCATATCTCTCAACTTCTACTATTTCTAATCTCAAATATTCACCCACTTTCTATAAAATTAAAGTATACATAACCATTCTCTTTTACTAGAATTCTCATATTCTAGTTATAGACATAAATATATATATGATTTAATAGCATCTAAGTTCTAAGGACTAAACTTCTCCCAATTCTCAATACCGCACCGCATTTCGTGTATGGGACGTTTTGCAAGCGAAATCCAAACAAGGAACCCCCGATACACTACTCCTTGGCAGTATGGATTATTAAGATTCCTTATGCCCTCAATGCATGAATCGTATAACCCAAATTCTTTTATACTATAAATGATTAATTAATTATTCTCAATAGTGCACGGCGTTTCGTGCGTGGGACGTCTCGCTAGCGAAATCCAAACAAGGAACCCCCCCGATACACTACTCCTGGCACTGTCGATCGTCGAGATATACTAATATATAAATATGAGCACTAAGGACTAGCTTCTCCTCACTCCCAACATTGCACTGCGTTTCGTGCATAGGACGTCTCGCAAGCGAAATCCAAACAAGGGCCCCCCCGGTACTCCACTCCTTGGCAATGTTGGTCGTTGAGGTCCATTATGCCATCGATACCCAAAGTACTATATATATACTCGTGTAATTAACTACTCTTCATTTTGTCATAATTGATTCATCACAATTTAAGTCCGGATAAAATCTCCCGGAATGAGATTCAAGCAATCTTCTTATGTCTCTTTACTCTAGAGACAAATATGATATCACATAATCATATACAATTAATATACTATTCACACAAGTATAATAATAACCGTCCCAACGAGCTATAACTCGAGGACGCAGGTTCTCAATGCCATCATCTTCCAAGAATTACTCACTTTATCCCTGGTTACCATATATCGGACTATCATCACACCGCCATGGTAAAATAATAAATCAAAACGTACGGGAAGCGGTCATAGTTCCTCCCCGGCAATGAGACGAAACATACCCACCACATCTCACCCCTAATAAAATAATCACACAATAATAAATGGACGCTATGACCTGGGGACTATACGCACCCTGCTCCTCAATCCAGGGGCCTCATCCACATCGCGCAACTTCCCATGATAGCATAGAGGGGGGTATGCTTCACATATATATCATTCACACAAGATATATATACATCACCACATCATATAAATGTATACCATCACACAAGGTATATATATATATATATATCATTATATACATACTCTTATTACGCTCCTAGGCGTGAATGAAATAATATCCTTTATTAGTATATTTTACTCTCGATATACTATTCGTCAACAACTCACATAACTTCCCCACTTAGTATACCCTATATTATTTCTCACTAAAAATTCACACATCACTTCTATTTGTATAAATCGTCACTCAATTTTATTTACGTTGAGGATATTCTCTATATCCTAATGTACCTCGATCAGAATTTATCATTTATATGAAACATCTCCCAATTCAATTTACGTTAAGGATATTTTCTATATCCGTATGCACATCAATCAGCATCTATCATTCTCAATCCATTATATGGTTCAATCAATCATATGAACCTTTAAAGTTATCCTATTTGTGATTTAATTCTAAAATCCATTATCACTAAACGCATCCTAACTCTCTCTTATAGATCCATAATTATCTTCAAATTAAAATCTCAATAGTAGTGGGCTTCCCCACTAGTCGATACAATAGTCTCCAATTCGGTATTCTCTCGAATTAAGTCAATATGACTCCAATAATTTATCATAAGGGAAACTTCCTAAAAGTCTCCAAAACATACATATCGTAACTTATGTAAAAGCTCCCAATTGATAAACCTAAACGAAACGGAGCGAAACTCACTCTAGAAAAACCTCGCAAAATAGCCTCATTTACGAATCGAATCGGCCTCTCCGAATCGATTCGGTCCCAATCAGCGAATCGATTCGACCCCAGCGAATCGATTCAGTCCAAAGGACCTGTAAGTCTACTACATACCGAATCGATTCGCAAGGGGCAAATTCATTCGGCCCTAAAGATTTGTAGGTTTTGCAATAGGACGAATCGATTCGAAAGGGGCGAATCGATTCGGTTTGTTCAGCAAGCTACAAAATGGATTATATTTCTTCAAAACCCAAAATTCCCCCAAACCATTTTTATCATCTTCTAACCCTTTTTCTTCAACCCAAACATGTATATATCATCAAAATGCATTGTATAACTCATCCCAACCATTAATAACCTCCAATCCATATATACACATCAAATCTAAGATTTTACCCAAAATTTAGGTTTTAACATTTTAAACCCAAAATCCATAATTTTTCCACAAATCATGAAATAAATGATACACAACAATTATTTAGCAAGTTTAATCACTTGCCTCAAATTCATAGAGTCTGAATCTTCCTTGAGATCGCGTAATGGCCAGAAATCCCACTTTTCTCCTATTTCTCTTCTTCTTTTCTTCTTCTCTTGCTTTCTCTCTTTCTTTCTCTTTCTCTCTAAGGATATTTCTATCTCCCGTAGGCTTTTTAAGCCTTATCTCCAAAATACACAACTTTAAATGATAATACACACTTTAAATGACTCGCTCACTTTAATTCGAGCCAAACGAGCTTAAAATATTTTTGAACCCAAATAAGGCCCAAGTACAACCATTTCGACTATCTCGACCCTTCTGAAAACAACCGCACCCTCAGAATCATCATTCGAATCACTTTCTAACATTTTCAAATTTTGACCTCAATGCTAATTTAATTATTCTCCAATTAAAATAATATTTATTTCTCCCAAAAATAAATAAATTATTGCCCTAAAAATCTCGGGGTATTACAGACTTCCCCACTTACAAGAATTTCATCCTCGAAATTAAGTTAAGCCTAATACTCCAAAGCTCAACTAGTTCCTACTATACTTATCCTCACTAACCCTATACTCAAACCTCTAACTTCTCACAACGAATTATCTTTAAAGTTTTATGAAACCAATTATTACTAGGACGTCCATACACCCTTTATTCCAGCTCTACTCGTTTAAACATAATTAGGCTTCGCTTGCCTCAATAGTACAACAATTCTACACATATACGAATATACTAATAATATAATAATTTTTAAAGGTCCAAAGATTTAACTCTTCTCAATTCCTTACATTCGCTACTTTCATGCGAGGGAGGTCTCGCAAGCAAAATCCAAATAAGGAACCCCCCCGATACACTACTCCTGGCACTGTCGATCGTCGAGATATACTAATATAAAAATACGAGCACTAAGGACTAAATTCTGCTCACTCCCAACATTGCACTGCGTTTCGTGCGTGGCAGGTCTCGCACCTCACTCAAGATAATAACGGGTGGCCAACCCTATACTAAAATAATCAGAAATCTCAAATGGATCATTCTCAGCATCTATTGACGATTCTATAATAAACACGGCTAATTACCCATTACCACAAAAAGAGGGTATCAAAATTTTTAAAACATTTTATTTATATCTCTAAAACAAAACCATGCAACAACTAACAAACAACATAACTCTAAATATGATAAGAGATGCACACATGTTCAAATAATATAAAAGAGACTAATAACACAGTACAACAAAATCTCTAAAATGAAATACCCGAATATGTTATCGGGTCACAGATAATACACTAATCTCAGAGAGACAATATAAAAGCGCTACACTGCAACACTTGGGTGTAAACTCGATATACAAACTTAATCATAATTTAGATATACAAAAGATAGGAATGGACTATATCAAAATACCACAATAGTCCGCTACATCTCCATAAATACACTGGATGGATAACATCAATGGCTTCTTTGCGGAGGAACACCTAGAATAATACAATATATATACATAGCGAGAGATAATATAAGAGGGTCAGAGCCCGAGGTGTGAAAACATTTTTAGCAAGTGCATTAAAATGCATAATAATTATAAATGCATTATGACATGATTAAAGTGGAGTCGCACTCACCATAAAATTCAACTCACCTCTCAACTAAAGCGTGCAACTAAACGAATGCATATGATCTCTAAATAATTGCCCAAATCTATCTAGGGGCAAAGTAATCTAACTTACACCCAAAATTTATACTCAATTAAAACCCATCTAAATCATATCTCTCAACCTCTACTCTTTCTAATCTCAAATATTCGCCCACTTTCTATAAAATTATAGTATACATAACCATTCTCTTTTACTAGAATTCTCATATTCTAGTTATAGACATAAATATATATATGATTTAATAGCATCTAAGTTCTAAGGACTAAACTTCTCCCAATTCTCAATACTGCACCGCATTTCGTGTATGGAACGTTTCGCAAGCGAAATCCAAACAAGGAACCCCCCGATACACTATTCCTTGGCAGTATGGATTATCAAGATTCATTATGCACTCAATGCCTGAAGCGTATAACCCAAATTCTTTTATACCATAAATGATTAATTAATTATTCTCAATAGTGCACGGCGTTTCGTGCGTGGGACGTCTCGCTAGCGAAATCCAGACAAGGAACCCCACCAATACACTACTCCTGGCACTGTCGATCGTCGAGATATACTAATATATAAATATGAGCACTAAGGACTAGCTTCTCCTCACTCCCAACATTGCACTTCGTTTCATGCGTGGGACGTCTCGCAAGCGAAATCCAAACAAGGACCCCCCGATACTCTACTCCTTGGCAATGTTGGTCGTTGAGGTCCATTATGCCCTCGATACCCAAAGTACTATATATATACTCGTGTAATTAACTACTCTTCATTTTCTCATAATTGATTCATCACAATTTAAGCCCGGATAAAATCTCCCGGAATGAGATTCTAGCAATCTTCTTATGTCTCTTTACTCTAGAGACAAATATGATATCACATAATCATATACAATTAATATACTATTCACACAAGTATAATAATAATAACCGTCCCAACGAGCTATAACTCTAGGATGCAGGTTCACAATGCTATCATCTTCCAGGAATTACTCACTTTATCCCAGGTTACCATATATTGGACTATTATCACACCGCCATGGTAAAACAATAAATCAAAATGTACGGGAAGCGGTCATAGTTCCTCCCCCGTAATGAGACAAAATATACCCACCACGTCTCACTATATATATATATATATATATATATATATATATATATATATATATATATATATATATATATATATATATCATTCACACAAGATATACATACATCACCACATCATATAAATGTATACCATCACACTAGGTATATATATCTCATTATTTACATACTCTTATTATGCTCCTAGGCGTGAATGAAATAATATCCTTTATTACTATATTTTACTCTCAATATACTATTCGTCAACAACTCACATAACTTCCCCACTTAGTATACCCAATACTACTTCTCACTTGAAATTCACACATCACTTCTATTTGTATGAATCGTCACTCAATTCTATTTACATTGAGGATATTCTCTATATCCTAATGCACCTCGATCAGCATTTATCATTTATATGAAACATCTCCCAATTCAATTTTTGTTAAGGATATTTTCTATATCCGTATGCACATCAATCAACATCTATCATTCTCAATACATAATATGGTTCAATCAATCATATGAACCTTTAAAGTTATCCCATTTGTGATTTAATTCTAAAATCCATTATCACTAAACGCATCCTAACTCTCTCTTATAGATCTATAATTATCTTTAAATTAAAATCTCAATAGTAGTGGGCTTCCCCACTAGTCGATATAATAGTCTCCAATTCAGTAGTCTCTCAAATTAAGTCAATATGACTCCAATAATTTATCATAAGGGAAACTTCCTAAAAGTCTCCAAAACATACATCTCGTAACTTATGTGAAGGCTCCAAATCGATAAACCTAAATGAAAGGGAGCGAAACTCACTCTAGAAAAACCGCGCAAAACAGCCTCATTTTTTAATCGATTCGGCCCCTCCGAATCGATTTGGCCCCAATCAGCGAATCGATTCGGCCCTAGCGAATCGATTCGGTCCAAAGGACCTGTAAGTTTGCTACATAGCGAATCGATTCACAATGGGCGAATCCGTTCGGCCCTAAAAACCTGTAGGTTCTGCAATAGGCCGAATCGATTCGGAATGGGGGAATCGATTCGGTTTATTTAGCAAGCTACGAAATGGGTTATATTTCTTCAAAACCCAAAATTCATCAAAACCATTTTTATCATCTTCTAACCCTTTTTCATCAACCCAAACATGTATATATCATCAAAATGCATTGTATAACTCGTCCCAACTATTTTATAACCTCCAATTCATATATACACATCAAATATAAGATTTTACCCAAAATTTAGGTTTTAACATTTTAAACCCAAAATCCATAATTTTGTCCACAAATCATGAAATAAATGATACACAACAATTATTTAGCAAGTTTAATCACTTGCCTCAAATTTTTAGAGTCATAATCTTCCTCGTGATCGTGTAATGGCCGAAAATCCCTCTTTTCTCCTCTTTCTCTTCTTCTTTTCTTCTTCCCTTTCTTTCTCTCTTTCTTTCTCTTTCTCTCTAAGGAGATTTCTATCTCCCGTAGGCTTTTTTAAGCCTTATCTCCAAAATACACAACTTTAAATGATAATACACACTTTAAATGACTCGCTCACTTTAATTCGAGCCAAACGAACTTAAAATATTTTTGAACCCAAATAAGCCCCAAGTACAGTCATTTAGACTATCTCGACCCTTCCGAAAACAACCGCACCCTCAGAATAATCATTCGAATCACTTTCTAACATCTTCAAATTTTTACCTCAATGCCAATTTAATTATTCTCCAATTAAAATAATATTTATTTCTCCCAAAAATAAATAAATTATTGCCCCAAAAATCTCGAGGTATTACAAGTGGATGCAGCCTTCTATATAGAGTTGGTTACAGAATCTACTGTGCTCACTCGGTACACGGGGGGAATTAAGATCCCAAGTACTAGGGAAAGGGTACGTGAACCTCTTCACTCGGTAGTGGCTTACGAGGAGCAAGAAAGGGCGCGCGAGATAGTTAGACCTCCCAATCTTTCGAGACAGCTTCGTGACCGAATGATGTCACAAATTGATCTAATCAAACATCAAGTCCAGCAGCAAAGTGTGCTTAGTAGAGTTTCAACAAGGGAGTTAGAAGAGAATGCACGCAAAAGACCTCGCTAGGAGGATAAACCACACCAATGTAAAAGATTAGTTTTGGCCAATGACAAGATTATTTACAAACTCTGAAAGTGTGATTGGGCAGCCTTGATGAGGCTGACCCGATTTATGAATGATTTTTAGTGGACAGTTCAGGTCAATGCTTGGTGATTGACAACTCCAATATCTAGGAATCTGTGGAGGAGGTTGAGGAAGAACCGAAGTGCATGAAGGATGGGCCAAGATCCCAAGTCCAAGAGTTAGAGTAGATAAACCTATCTGATGAAGGGGATGCCCTGAGATTAATGTTTATCTCTAAAGACCTTGAGGACGCTGCCAAAGCAGCACTGGTGGAGCTTCTGAAGGAATTCAAAGATGTGTTCACGTAAAAATATATCGAGATGCTCAGGGTAAACTAAGAGGTAAGCTGCCACAGATTGAATGCTATGCCATCATTAATATCGATAAAACAGGCCACTCGAACGTATAAGCCGGAGCTAGGCCTGAAAATAAAGGGAGAGGTACAGAGGTTACTCGCGACAGGTTTTATTACCCCCATCCATCACCTTATCTGTTTTTTCAGCATTGTGACTGTAGGGAAGAAGGACAAGAACCAAATCCAGATTTGTGTGGACTTTATAGACCTAAATCGGGTCTGTTCGAAATATGAGTTCCCCTTACCTTCCATTGATAGTTTCATAGACGCGACATCAGGGCTCAGGATGTATAGCTTTATGAATGGCTACGTAGGATACAACGAGATTAAAATGGACCCAGAAGACACTAAGAAGATAGCCTTTCGCACCCCATTAGGTAACTTCATATATATTGTTATGCCTTTTGGGCTAAATAATGTAGGGTCTACCTACCAAAGGACCATGATGGCCATATTCCACGATCTCTTTCACGAGAGTATAGAGTTTTATGTGGATGATTTGGTGATAAATTCCAAGGTAGAGGCCACCCACTTAGCAGATATGAGGAGAGTGATCAAGAGGTAAAGGAAGTACAAGTTAAAGATGAATCCTTGAAGTGCACGTTCGAAGTAACTAGTGGAAAGTTCCTGAGATTTATAGTGAACAGACTAGGGGTGCAAATGGATCTAGACAAGCGAGAAGGTATCCTTAACATGCCAAGACTAAAGACTACGAAAGAGTTGAAGAGTTTTTTTAGGAAAGTTTCTTACTATAGGAGATTCGTACCTAGGCTGGACGAAGTCACTCACCCACTGATAGAGTTTATGTGAGCAAAAGCAAAGTTCTTATGGGATAAGTCACAAGAGGCAGATTTGGACCAGTTGAAGAAGTTGTTGACATCTACCCAAACGATGGTTCCCCCTCAAGCAGGTATTCATTTACATCTCTACCTCATATCCACTAAAAGATCAATAGGGGAATTATTGGCTTAAGAGGTGGAGGGCGTGGAAAAACCTGTATATTATCTAAGCCGAATCATACATGGGCCTGAGGCTAGATATACAAGCATTGAGAGACATTATTTAGCTCTAGTGTTAGTTGCTCAAAAGCTTAGGCATTACATGTTAGCTTCCACGATTCACATTATTACTAGATGTTACCCCATAAAATTTTTGCTAGCTTGACCGTGTTAATAGGCAGAGCTACTCGATGGTTCTTGACTCTTTCGAAGTATGATCTTAAGTGCATGGTTCCCAGAGTTATCAAAAGTCAAGCTTCTGCAGATTTGCTAGACATATTACCTTAGGGAATGTTTGAGCCACCTATTGAGGAGCTGCCTGGAGATGATCTCCAAGCCAACTATCTTGAAGAAAATCTAGAAGAATGGAGCATAAGTTTGATGGCTCTTCGGCTGAAAACACAGGAGTGGCAGGGGTGATTTTACGTCAAGGGGAAGAATAAGTCCAATTATCCTTCAAGCTAGATTTTAAATGTTTAAACAACAAAGCTGAGTATGAGGCTTTAGTATTGGGGTTGTTAGAGGCTCTATGAAGGGGTATACAGGTGCTGATAATAAAAGTGGATTCCAATATAGTGGTATAGTAGATGAATAGCGAGTATGCTTTAAAATACCCGACCTTGGCACCTTATCGAACGATTGTATTGAGGTTGCTAATTTCATAAAATGAAAATCAAGAGACATTCAAGAACGGTGAACAGGCATGCAGATGCTTTCAGCATAATAGCCTGAAAAATTTCCTTTGACGGTGAGTCGACGGTTGAGAGTGCAGCTACAGCGGAAATATTGCGACTTCTCAAATAAAATCCAGTTTTTAATTAAACCCAAATTTTAGTTAAACCCTAACACATGCATCTAGATGATTTATCAAATAAAATATAGCATGCAGGATAAAAAACAAACAATTTCAGGAAAAATCCCCTAAGGGGCAAAACCTTTTGTATATCACTATAATTTGTAAGAGAACGACTTACAATCGGATTACAATGAAATACAGTTTGACTAAGAATTACCCTCAGGCATCGGATTCTATAGTCGGTGGCTGGAAATATCCCTTTCCAGGAGGGCTGCAATGAAGAAGAGAAACGGCTTCTCCACAAGTGTGTGACACAGAAATACCCGCAGGTGTCGGTTCCTATGTCGGCGGCTGGAATTTTCCCTTTCCAGGAGGGCAGCAGTGAAGAAGAGAACGACTTCTCCACAAGGGTTGAACAATAGTAAAGCTTGTGTTCTAGGGTTCCAAAAGATTCACAAAAGTAATTGGGATTTTTGGTGTGAATCAAAAAGAGTCTTAGGACTCAAAAAGGTGAAGACTTAGAGTATTTAGGACTCTGAAAATCGTCTTTAAAAGTCTTAAAAAATAACTCCCCGAAGTTGTCTTTAAATAGGAAAACTTTGAGCCTAAAAAATCTGCAGCGAATCTGGCCGAATTTATCCCAGGCGGACCGGTCCGGCTTGGAGGTGGATCGGTCCGACCTCGGATCGGTTCTTTTAAAAAATGGTTTCTTCGGTTCGCTTTCGGTTCGGGGTTTACTGGATCTGCAGCAATAGGATCGGTCCGGTAGGGAGGCGGACCAGTCCGATTTTCCCAGAAAAATAAATGCCTCATTTTGCTTGAAAAAACTTACTTCTTATTTTTATAAAAAACATTTTATAAAAATTTCCCAATACTAAATATGAACTTTAAGGAACGTAAAAACAAAATTTTACCAAGTTCAGTCTCGCAGAGGCTATGATGTTGAAGATGCTTTGATATTCGGATCCGTTGATGTAGATGCGATCTTGAGTTTCTTCAACGGTGTAACGGCGTACGACGTACAAATTGATAATGGACAAAAATGTCCTTACAAATCTCCCCCTATGTCTATGCCGGTACATACATAAAAAATATTCGAATTATCAACTAATGACCTATACAAATCTACCCTCCCATGAACCCTAAAGATGGAAAGATACAAATGTATAAATCTTCATCGTTTGTTCTTCAATCTTCAACAATCATCAAATCTCAAAGCTTTTCTCATCAGGGTGTGCAACATATTGATCTTCAATCTTTATACCTACACACATGAGACAAAGCAAATACCACGTGACATATCGAGTTTGAAATGAGATAAATATGGATACCAATATATGATAAAAACATAAGCTATATCTCAAAAACTCCCCAAAATTCAAACTCCCCCATAATATGATAATTCTTTCTCCCCCTTTTTATGATGTCCCCAAATAGACGAATGAGAAGAATGAATCAAATAAGCAAAATCAGGGTGTCACGGTACAAAACAGGGCATCAAATAAAATGGTAAACGTGCTCTTGCAAGGAGATGCTCAAACAAATCTTCACATACTATTTTTGAATTTTCAAATTTTTCATACAAAAGATAAGATACCAATGTGAACAAATATGATACAAAAATCACACCATGGATTTAGACTCAAACAACCAAGTCATGGAAACGGAATGAATGGGTGTGAACACATTCGATAGGTAAATCAACTCAATCAATCATATGTGCACGATGCATACGTGTACTCCTAACGAATGAACATCAAAGGTATCCTTAGGTGTAAAAATTTGTTGAATTTAGATGACATCGTCTTATGTAAATCAACAAATCAAAGTCAAATGATTTCCACACCAATAACGTCCAAAACTATATAGCGCATTTACAAGAATTTCAAGGACGTGCAAACCCGTTTTAATTCTCCAACCAAACTCCCTCATATATATATTCTTTTTAGAGGTGTATAAACTAAATTCTCAAACTTTGGAGAATTGGTGCAAAAACCTATATGGCCCATAATTGGCATGAATTTTTTTTTATTGCCTTTCAATTTTTTCGGGCTCTTTTAACCTCTTTGGACCTCGGATAATAAAATTCCTCCATTTTTTAGGTCCAATTTAACGGTGGCTTAGTATTCGCAAAGGCAAAATGAACCTTTCGCAGCCCTTCCCCGTTTTAAAATAAAGCACACAAACTCACAAAACGGTTTTTATATGCACACTTTCCTTATCAAAAAATTATCGCGCTTGGTTCGTTTTAAGGACAGGATTGAAGTGAAAACACCCAACCAACATGTGATAAGACAAGCACAATAATCAAACAAATCCGTGCATGTGTGCATTAAAGGAAACATGAGTCAAATATGTAGGAAGTAACACTTAATTACATCTTAATGACTCCAAACATTATAAAGCACATGGATGAATTGACCTATTGTCTCAAAACACTATCAAATAGTCACATGAAAATAATGGAATGATGTTGTGACTCGGTCATATAAAGTGTTCATCCATAAACGGTGTAAACAAAAAAAACAAAAATCTTTTTGGATTTTTCAAAAATTTTATCAAAATAAAATCTTTTTGTATTTTTCAAAAACAAAATTCAAAAACAAGAATTTATACAAAAAGTACAAATCATCACACTAGTAAAAACATAACATGAAATCACAACTAGTGTATGACAAACATGCAATCACAATCAACCAAAAGATTTCACATGGGGTGAATCACGTGCAAGCAAAAGGGAATCGTGGACAAATAAACCATAAGCCTCTAAATCCGATTTTCTAACCCAAATAGATTTGTAACGAAGTGTGGGGGTTTTGGGAATCGAATTTATTCTTTCATTAACCTTCCTGGGTCTATTTAAAAGCTTGTAACAAAATCGCCTAAGATGACCTTGCCTACCGCAATGTGTGCAAGTGTAAATCGGGCGGTGTGTGTTACCTAAAGGTGGCCCTCTCCTCAAATTTAGCGGTTGCTCTCTCCGGATTTGCCTAGGTGGGTCTCTCCTAATGATCCTAGGAGGTTCTCTCACGATGTTCCTATGGGGCGCTTTTTTAACAAACTTAGGGGCCTCTTTCTTAACAATCCTAGGAGGCTCTCTCACACGTGTGGGAATGGGTGCAACATCTTTTTCAAGACCAATCCCTCCTCTATCCGTTTTGATCTCGACTGCGCCTAAAATCTTATCAAGTTTTTCAGACCTAGACTCCAAATCAAATTTCACTTTGCTTGAATCTTTCAATTTCATCTCAAGATCACCTATCCTAGATTCAAGTACTCATTTAGAATCCTCAAACTCTAAAAACTCCTTTTTCATAGTCTCCATCAACCCTTTAAGACTATCTCTCTCACCCTCGACGTACTCAAGCTTCTCTTTCAAAATTTTCACATGAGCCCTAAGTTCTTTAACTAAAAAATCATTATTTTTTATGGCACACTCTTTCAACTGAGCTTTCAATTTCAAATTTTCTTTCTTTGTTTTCAAAGTTTCAGCATAAAGTTCATTGAAAGCAGTTTGCAAGTCATGCTCATCTACACTTTCCTCCTCACTTTCATCCACACTCCCATCACCTTCACTATCACTAATCACATGGATGGGAAACTCTCACCTAGAAGCATAAAAAACTTCTTCTTCCGAATCACAATCACTAAGGGTAGAAACATGAGAAATCGGTTTATTCAATTTCTTCTTTAAATTTGTGGTACACTCATGTAACGTGTGACCAACACCCTCACAACAAAGACACTTCTCAGATTCGTTTTCAACAGAAGATTTAAAGAAAGAGTTCGTGTGAATTTTCCAATTGATTTTTTCAAAAATTTGACATCGAAGATCATCAAAACCATCAAAAGCCATTTTTGTGAAAAATCAGAATCAAATCACAATAACTTAGTGCAACAGGATCTGATACCAATTTGACGACGTGAGAGGTCAAATTGTAAAAAAAAATCCTTTAAAAATCAGGATCACGCAATAAATTAGCGTAACCTGCTCTGATACCAATTTGAGAGTGCAGCTACAGCGGAAATATTGCGACTTCTCAAATAAAATCCAGTTTTTAATTAAACCCAAATTTTAGTTAAACCCTAAGACATGCATCTAGATGATTTATCAAATAAAATATAGCATGCAGGATAAAAAACAAACAGTTTCAGGAAAAATCCCCTAAGGGGCAAAACCTTTTGTATATCACTATAATTTGTAAGAGAACGACTTACAATCGGATTACAATGAAATACAGTTTGACTAAGAATTACCCTCAGGCATCGGATTCTATAGTCGGCGGCTGGAAATATCTCTTTCCAGGAGGGCTGCAATGAAGAAGAGAAACGGCTTCTCCACAAGTGTGTGACACAGAAATACCCGCAGGTGTCGGTTCCTATGTCGGCGGCTGGAATTTTCCCTTTCCAAGAGGGCAGCAGTGAAGAACAGAACGGCTTCTCCACAAGGGTTGAACAATAGCAAAGCTTGTGTTCTAGGGTTCCAAAAGATTCACAAAAGTAATTGGGATTTTTGGTGTGAATCAAAAAGAGTCTTGGGACTCAAAAAGGTGAAGACTTAGAGTATTTAGGACTCTGAAAATCGTCTTTAAAAGTCTTAAAAAACAACTCCCCGAAGTTGGCTTTAAATAGGAAAACTTTGAGCCTAAAAAATCTGCAGCGAATCTGGCCGAATTTATCCCAAGCGGACCGGTCCGGCTTGGAGGCGGATCGATCCGACCTCGGATCGATTCTTTTAAAAAATGGTTTCTTCGGTTCGCTTTCGGTTCGGGGTTTACTGGATCTGCAGCAAGCGGATCGGTCCGGTTGAGGGGCGGACCGGTCCGGTGGCGGATCGGTCCGGTAGGGAGGCGGACCGGTCCGGTTTTCCCAGAAAAATAAATGCCTCATTTTGCTTGAAAAAACTTACTTCTTATTTTTATAAAAAACATTTTATAAAAATTTCCCAATACTAAATATGAACTTTAAGGAACGTAAAAACAAAATTTAACCAAGTTCATTCTCGCAGAGGCTATGATGTTGAAGATGCTTTGATATTCGGATCCGTTGATGTAGATGCGATCTTGAGTTTCTTCAACGGTGTAACGGCGTACGACGTACAAATTGTTAATGGACAAAAATGTCCTTACAACGGTTGTTCGAATCACAAAGTGAATAGCACCCTCATCTATATTAGAAATGTTTCCTTCTAATGATATCAGTGACTGGAGGGGGAAATATGAAAATAATTGGAAATGGGGCAAGGGCCACTGACGTTCGTCTAGATGGCACAATATTTTACCACCTCAGGCAATCTGTACTTTAAAAACAAAGGGGGATGGTTATCTAGATGTGTGGGACCTGAAGAATCTAAGCAGAGGTTAATAGAGATACATGAAAAAAGTTGTGAGACAACATAAATCTCTTTGTATCGAAGAATTCAGAGGATAGGGTACTTTTAGCCATAAAATGAAACAAGACGCTTGAGAAACGTGTGTGCTCGCGTTCAAATGATCAGATTATATATAAAACCCTTTTAATCCAAACAAACCCTAATCATGCAGCAGTATGTGATTGAATAAATTGATAATCTACGCAAGAACATTCAAACACATGCAATTAAGGAAAAATCCCCCTCAGGGGCAAAACCATTTATTTTCACTATAATTTGTAAGAGAACGGCTTACAATCGGATTACAATGAAAATACAAGTTGACTAAGAATTACCCTCGGGTATCGGATTCTGTAGTCGCGGCTGGAATTTTCCCTTTCCAGTAGGGCTGCAATGAAGAAGAAGAACAGTCTCCTCCACAAGGGTTGAACAAACCAAAGTTGTGTTCTTGGGTTGCAAAAGGATTCACAAAGGTTTGGCAATGATGTGTGAATCAAAACATGAGTCTTGGGACTCAAAAATATGAAGACTAGATGTATTTGGACTCTCAAATTCGTGTCCTAAAGTCTTGCAAAACAACTCCCCCGAAGTTGGTATTTATAGGAAAAAATATGAAGAGTCCCACGTTCTTAAAACTCTAAAATTCTATCCAGCGTACAAAAAAAACAACATTCTTTAAGGAATTTTCTCTATCTTCAAAAGGTCATAACTCCTTCACCGTAGCTCGGATTGAGGTGACGTTTTTTCTAGTATCTTCGTTGCGGCGAGATATTCAACTTTATAGTTGACCAGACCTCCGAACTATGGATGTGAAATTATGAAAATGCCCTTGAACTCTCCTATTGTGCCTTTTTTTTCACTGTTTTGACTTCCCTTGCGTACCACTTGCATTAAGTCCCTAAAATCTTGGAACGTGAAGTCATTGAGGCAGACGTGGGACATATTAGTGGAGATAATGCATGCTTGATTCCCGAAATTCGGATAGAGGCCGTCATGTGAGATCGTGAGGAGACGTGCCAAATGTAGCGGCGTACGACATAAATAAATGAAACATTTCGGACATGTGAAAAATGTCCTTACAAATCTCCCCCTATGTCTATGCCGGTACATACATAAAAAATCCGAATTATCAAATATGAAATTGCCTATACAAATCTACCCTCCCATGAACCCAAAACTGGAAAAGGTACAAATGAATAGTCTTCATCGTTTGTTCTTTAATTCTTCAGGAATCTCAAAACTTTTCTCATCAGGGTGTGCAACATATAGATCTGCAATCTTCATACCTACACACATGAGACAAAGCAAATACCACGTGACATATCGAGTTTGAAATGAGATATCATGGATATCAATATATGATAAAAACATAAGCAACATCTCAAAAACTCCCCCAGAATTCAAACTCCCCCATAATATGATAATTCTTTCTCCCCCTTTTTATGATGTCCCCAAATGGACAAATTAGAGAAATAAATCAAATAAGCAAGTGCGGGGTGTCACTAGGATAAAAACACACCATGAATAAACAGAAAGCAACCAAGTTAATGATAGCGTAAATGAAGTGGTGTGATCAAATTCGATAGGAAAATCAATGCATACATACATGACATATCTGCACAATGAATATTGGATATTCCTAGCAAATGAACTCAAATGCTTCCTTTGGTGTAAAAGAGTGACAGTATAAGATATTGACTCAATCAAATCAACAAATTAAAGCTCAAAATGATTTTCACATCAATAACGTCCAAAATGATTTTATGCTTTTTCAGGACTTTTAAGGAAGTGCAAACCCGTTTAGATTCTCCAACCAAACTCCCTCAGATATTGTATTGAATAGAGGCATTCTAAATTCTCAAACTTTGGAGAATTGATGGTGAAACCTAAGTGGCCCATATTTGGCATGAATTGCTTTTTATTGCCTTTAAATTTTTTCGGGCTCTTTTAACCTCTTTGGACCTCGGATATTAAAATTCCTCCATTTTTTAGGTCCTTTTTAACGGTGGCTTTTGCGCAAAGGATAGATGATTACCTTTCGCAGCCCCTCCCCGTTATACAAAAACATACAGTCTCACCAAAACGGTTTTTACATGCATTCCAATCTTGTCAAGTTTTATCGCATATTGTACATTGTATAGACAGGATTGAGATGAAAACACGCAAGCCAATATGAGATAGACAAGTGCAATAATCAAATATAGCCGTGCATGTGTGCAATAAAGGATATAGGAGTCAAACATGTAGGAAGATATCACTAATTACATCTCAAAGACTCCAATCAATATAAAGCACATGGATGAAATGATGTAGCCTCTCAAATCTCTATCAAACAGTCACATGGATAAATGGAATGAAGTTGTGACTTGGCTATCTTACATGCTCATCCATAAAAGAAGCAAAATACAAAAATATTTTTGGATTTTTTCAAAAATTTGGAAAAAAGAAGTAAAATCTTTTTGTGCTTTTCTCAAAATTTTTCTTAAAGGAAAATCTTTTTGTATTTTTTTTAAAAGAAATATAAAAAGCAAAAGGAATAAAACAAAGTTGTACAACAAAGTAATGGTACATATAAAACAGACTAGCAATAGGAAGCATATGATATGAACATGAAGAAGCATCCTATTCTAGACATAGACCAACCCCTCAGTCAACTGTGCAAATCCCTAAAGATTTCCTAAGACTCTCAAATCTAAGGGCATCTAAAGGTTTCGTGAACATATCGGCTAACTGACGGTCGGTAGGAACAAAACTCAGGGATACAACTTTCTCTTCAACTAACTGACGAATAAAGTGCTCACGTATCCTGATGTGTTTTGTGCACGAATGCTGAACTGGATTGCGGGATATGTGTATCGCGCTCGTGTTATCACAGGAAATGGTCATGGTGTCCTGTGATATCCCATAATCCTCCAGCATTTGCTTCATCCACAAGAGTTGTGTGCAACAACTCCCGGTGGCTATGTACTCAGCCTCCGCAGTGGACAAAGAGATGGAATTTTGCTTCTTGATCAGCCAGGAGACAAGAGCAGAACCCAAATAGAAACACCCACCAGAAGTGCTCCTACATCCATCTACATCCCCAGCCCAATCGGCATCCGAGTAGGCGGACAGACGGTCATCGGTATCAAAGGAATACCAAATCCCGTATGAGAGAGTCCCACTTACGTATTTAATAATACGTTTTAGAAAAAGTAAATGTGACTCTTTTGGGGATGCCTGATAACGCTCACAGACTCCAATACTAAAGGCGATGTCGGGACGACTGGCAGTCAAGTAGAGGAGACTACCCATCATACTCCGATATAAGGTTTGCTTTACGTCCTTGCCTGAAGTGTCCTTACTAAGCTTGGTAGTGGTACTCATAGGTGTACGTGCATGCTTAGCGGAGTCTAAACCAAATTTCTTCACTAGGTCTCTAGCCTACTTGGATTGGGAGATGAACATCCCATCCTCTAGCTGACGAACCTGGAAACCAAGGAAGAATGTAAGCTCACCAACCATGCTCATCTCAAACTCACTTTTCATCTCCTCCTCAAAGTGGTGAGCATGCTGGGAGCATGTGTATCCAAAGACTATGTCGTCCACATAGACCTGGGCAACCAAAATAGCACCGTCATCTCTCCTGACAAACAACGTCATATCTACTCCCCCTCTCTTGAAGCCACGAGCTAAGAAATAGGAAGTAAGCCTCTCGTACCAAGCACGGGGTGCTTGCTTCAAACCATACAAGGCTTTCCTCAGATAGTAGACGTGCTCAGGGTGCTGAGGGTCTTCAAACCCTTTTGGTTGTTCCACATAAACCTCCTCCTGTAGAATGCCATTCAAAAGGCACTCTTGACATCCATCTGATACACCTTGAAGCGCAGATGACATGCGATGGAGAGCAGAAGACGGACGGACTCAAGCCTCGCAACAGGAGCAAATGTCTCCCCAAAGTCTACACCCTCTGTCTGTGTGTAGCCTTGAGCGACCAACCTAGCCTTATTTCGGATTATGGTACCATTTTCATCCATTTTGTTCTTAAAAATCCACCGGGTACCTATCACATTAATCTCACTAGGTCGGGGGACAAGTTCCCAGACATCATTCTTTTTAAACTGAAGCAACTCATCCTGCATAGCAGATATCCAGTGTTCATCCTTGAGTGCTTCTTTATGGTTCTTGGGCTCGACTTTGGACGTGTAGCAAAGATGGCTAACAACGTTCTCTAGCTGAGCACGAGTCTTGACCCCTAGAGTGGGATCACCAACAATGGCAGAAGGGTCATGACTCTTGCGAACCCAAGCAGGTGTGTCCCCTAACACAGAAGTAGGGTCCACAGAGTGTGAGAGAGGAACAGGTAAATCACTGTCAGAATAATCCTCATCCTCACACTGAAGGTTAGGATCAATAACCGTCGGAGGTTCGTCATCTTGCACGGTGACATTTATTGATTCCATAATCTTAGAGCTCTTCAGGTTAAAAACCCGGTACGCTCTGCTATTCGATGAATATCCTAAAAATATTCCCTCGTCGCTTCGGGAGTCGAACTTTCCTAATTGCTCTCTATCCCGTAGGATGTAGCATTTACTCCCAAAGACACGGAAATATGCCAGGTTAGGCTTCTTGCCAGCCCACAACTCATAAGGAGTGTGAAGTGTGTGTGGACGCAGATACACCCTATTCATCGTGTGGCATGCAGTAGACA
Organism: Sambucus nigra; assembly: GCA_949130495.1. Classification (NCBI taxonomy): domain Eukaryota; kingdom Viridiplantae; phylum Streptophyta; class Magnoliopsida; order Dipsacales; family Adoxaceae; genus Sambucus; species Sambucus nigra. The sequence goes on from OX422221.1 coordinate 49,160,365, forward strand.
CTGCCTCTGCCCAAAATCTCCTAGAAACTTTACGACCTAGAAGCATAGATCTAGCCATATCTTGGATCGTTCTATTCTTTCTCTCAACAATCCCATTTTGCTGAGGAGTTCTCACAGCAGAAAACTCATGTTTGATCCCAAGGCTATCACAGTACAAATCCACCTTTGCTTCCTTGAATTCAGTGCCGCTGTTACTACGTATTCTGTTAATAGTGACACCGTGTTGATTTTGCAAGACACGACACTTGGTCGTTAAGAAATCTACAGCATCGGATTTCTCTCTCAGAAAACCTACAATGGAGTATCTGGAGAAATGACGAGGATGTACCTCTTACCACCTAGACTCTCAGTACGAGTGGGACCCATAAGATCCATGTGAATCAACTCCAGAACACGAGAGGTGGTAATGGAATGTAACTTCCTATGAGGACTACGAATTTGTTTTCCCAACTGACAGGGTCCACAAACGGTCGAAGTTGACTTTCCAAGAGATGGTAAGCCACGTACTAGGTCCTTTTTAGATAAATGATTGAGATCTCTAACGTTCACGTGACCTAGACGTTGGTGCCACAGATCCATAGGAGTGATCGTGGCGCTGTTGCAGATAAGTGAGGATGTGGGCTCAGTCCCATAGCAATTATCCTCGGTCCTCACTCCTTGCATCAAAAGTTTACCGGCTTGATTGTAGACTTTACACGCGTCCCGGTCAAACTTTACTGCAAAGTTAGTGTCGCACAGCTGGCTAATGCTGAGAAGGTTTGCTTTCAAACCTTTGACGTACAAAACATTTTCTAGCTTAGGAAAACTAGGTAACTCGATAGTACCTCGTCCTATAATGCTAGACTTACTCCCATCTCCAAAGGTGACTCTGCCATCTTGATAATCCTCAAGAGTAGTAAAAAATGAGGCATCACCTGTCATGTGTCTAGAGCACCCACTATCAAAATACCACTGTGAGGTATTATGTGCTTTGAGAGCAACATGAACAACAAAGGCCTTTTTATCTTTCTTAGGCACCCAAGAAGAGATGACCTTTTGTTTGCCTTTGTTGGTTTTAGCTGGAATGTAAGAAGCATTCACTAACGGCGAAGACATCCGTCGGAATTCTTTCATCAAACTCTGAGTCGTGGCAGCTAAGAACTCAACTCGCTCTCTCAGACTAGAAAACTCATCAGTATGTCGTGGTGGAGCAGTAGTACGTCGTGTCCGACCCATGCTATAGCAAGTTTCCCTAAGGTGGCCTTTTCTTTTGCAATAAGTACAAAAGAGCTCAGTCAAAGGCGGACCTTGGTTTGCTTTTCTTGGTCGAACTCTCCTTCGAGGTTTTTTACGGTGACCATAAGGAGTTGTAGTAAACTCAGGAACTGGTCCAGGTGCAATTTGGGACGTAGAGGCACCATCATATCCGATTCCTTGACGATCACCAAAACCTAAAGCGGGGCCGAGGAGCATCTTTCCCATCTTCCCAGATCTGTCCTCGATTTGTACCTTGACTTCCCGTGCTTTCTCAAGATCATGAGTCAGCTGGGCAACAAGGGCTTCAAGTTTCTTCCGAGTCTCCACGGAGGAATGGAGCTGACTCGTAAGACTAGCCACTTGCTTGATCAAGTCCCCTCTCTCTTTCTCTAGAGTACTCTCTCTCTCTCTAAACAAATTCTCATTCTCGACACAGGTAGATTCTCTCTCTCTCAGGGTGGTGCAGGTGGAGAACTCTCTTTCTCTCGCTTTCCTTAAATCTTCCTCTAGGCAAGTGATCTTAAGAACTAACGCTTTGTTACACTTTTTAGTTTTAAAAGACTCAGAATATAACTCAGCGTAGGCGCGTTGTATATCACTCTCGCTCTCACTTGTGTCATCCTCCCCCTCACTCACATCGATCTCACTGTCGAGGTGTCCCTGTGAAGCATCATCCTCATCGTTGTGAGGAGAACTAGGAGTGCTCACTTGGCTGGCCATGAATGCGGTAAAGTTACACTCATGCGGTGACTCATCTCCAGAATCCACCGTCTCGACCTCACTATCGTCACTAAGGGTAGCATTAAGGACAGCTTTCCCTTTCTCTCTATTCAGACGATTGGCACACTCAAAAGCTCTATGACCCCTACCATCACACTCAAAACATCTCTCACTTTCTTTTAGAGAAGGATTTTTGGAAACTTTTTCATTTTTCTTTTCAAACTTATTTTTCTCAAATTTCTTTTTATCTTTAAAATTGCCATTTTTCTTAAATTTGAGAATCCTCTTGAATTTTTTTGCGAAAAGAGCCAAATCATCTAAGTCAAAGTCGCACTCAGAATCTGACGTGTCAGTCTCTCTCTTTCTAGATGACTCTACCCTCTTTCTAGCTGACCCCTCACTCCTTCTCTCTTGGGCTTTAAGAGCAATTCCCTTATCTTTAGATTTAGCATTTTTAGGGAACATATCAATTTCATAAGTTTGCAAATCTCCTACAAGTTCTTCCAATTTTAGCGTATTTAAATTACCCATAGAATTTAGCACAGTGACTTTAGGGATAAAACGCTTAGGTAAAGAACGAAAAATCTTTTTAACAACTCTAGCATTCGGAATTTGTTCACCTAGATTAAACTAGTATTCACAATGTCAGAAAGTCTAGCATAAAATTCATCAAAGCATTCAGAATCATGCATAGTGATTGTTTCAAATTGAGTTGTCAAGTTTTGCAACTTAGACTCTTTCACAGCATTAGTTCCTTCATGGGTGAGTTGTAAAACATCCCATGCCTCTTTTGACGTGGTACACGTTATTATGCGTTTGAACTCATCAGGTGTGACAGACCCAGAAATAGCACTTAGACCCTTAGAATTAAAAGATGACCATTTAATTTCTTCATCAGACCAAGAAATGTCAGGTTTCAAGTTGGTCACATTATCAACAGTCACGGTGGGAGGAGTCCACCCTCGTTCAACCAAAATCCAGACACGTTCATCAATGGCTTTTAAAGCCGACCTCATACGGGCTTTCCAATAAGCATAATTTGTCCCGTAAAAAATAGGCATTTTATAATATGACTTCTCCATTTGAACACGCACTTTTTCAAAAATCAATTTTTTCAGAAAATTGATATCTTAGAAAAATTTTGCGGAAAAAAAAAGGAATACGCGATAGATTAGCGTAACCTGCTCTGATACCAAATTGAGAAACGTGTGTGCTCGCGTTCAAATGATCAAATTATATATAAAACCCTTTTAATCCAAACAAACCCTAAACATGCAGCAGTATGTGATTGAATAAATTGGTAATCTATGCAAGAACATTCAAACACATGCAATTAAGGAAAAATCCCCCTCAGGGGCAAAACCATTTATTTTCACTATAATTTGTAAGAGAACGGCTTACAATCGGATTACAAAGAAAATACAAGTTGACTAAGAATTACCCTCGGGTATCGGATTCTGTAGTCTCGGCTGGAATTATCCCTTTCCAGTAGGGATGGAATGAAGAAGAAAAACAGTCTCCTCCACAAGGGTTGAACAAACCAAAGTTGTGTTCTTGGGTTGCAAAAGGATTCACAAAGGTTTGGCAATGATGTGTGAATCAAAACATGAGTCTTGGGACTCAAAAATATGAAGACTAGATGTATTTGGACTCTCAAATTCGTCTCCTAAAGTCTTGCAAAACAACTCCCCCGAAGTTGGTATTTATAGGAAAAAATATGAAGAGTCCCACGTTCTTAAAACTCTAAAATTCTATCCAGCGTACAAAAAAAACAGCATTCTTTAAGGAATTTTCTCTATCTTCAAAAGGTCATAACTCCTTCACCGTAGCTCGGATTGAGGTGCCGTTTTTTCCAGTATCTTCGTTACGGCGAGATCTTCAACTTTATAGTTGACCAGACCTCCGAACTATGGATGTGAAATTACAGAAATGCCCTTGAACTCTCCTATTGTGCCTTTTTTTTCACTGTTTTGACTTCCCTTGCGTACCACTTGCATTAAGTCCCTAAAATCTTGGAACGTGAAGTCATTGAGGCAGATGTGGGACATATTAGTGGAGATAATGCATGCTTGATTCCCAGAATTCGGATAGAGGCCGTCATGTGAGATCGTGAGGAGACGTGCCAAATGTAGCGGCGTACGACATAAATAAATGAAACATTTCGGACATGTGAAAAATGTCCTTACAACGCTGCATTATTACAGAGAGATTGTGGGAAATGCCTAATGTATTACCAAGCTGCGGAATATAATTTTATTAACCATCCATCAGATTGGAGGCAGCCATACCTAGATATACTGGTTGATAGGATTATTCCCATGGATAAAGACGACGCCATAAGACTAAGACGACGAGTGTCCAGGTATTACGTCCAGGAAGGGCAGCTTTATCGAAAAGGTTACCATGATAGGCCCCTAAGATGCATTAGACTAGAGGAAGCAAACGAGGTACTAAATCAAGCACATGAGCCTGGGCACATTAGAGGAGAAAAACTTTAAGACCAACTAATTTCGTTGGGGTATTTTTGGCCAACAATGGAGAAAGATTGAGTAGAATTTATTCGGAATCGTAAGGCATGCCAGCTCCATAGGAATATGATTAATGCTCCCTCGGTGGACCTACATTCCCTTTCTACTCCTTTTATATTTCATACATGGGCATTCGATCTAATAGGGGCAATCATTCCCTCCTCGAGGGACAAGATCTGGATACTGGTGGATATGGAGTGCTTCACCAAATGGGCAGAGGCCATACCATTGAAGAAAACTTCGACTGGGGTAGTGGCGTGCTTTATAAATGAGTACATTATTTACAAATTTGATATCCCAAAGGTATTCTTGTCGGATAATAGGACCCCATTTGTCAATAATAATGTGCAAAGGCTAACAGAAAAATACTCCATTATTAACCCCAACTCAACAATTGCCTACCCTAAGTGCAATGGACAAGTTAAAGCCACGAACAAGACTCTGGCAAATATCCTTTCGATGATGTTAGAAGATTTTCTAGGAACTTGGGATGATAAAATACCAGAGGGCTTGTGGTCATATAGAACCACAAAGAGGAAACCTACAGGGTACACCCCTTTCTCGTTGGTGTTTGGCGATGAAGCAATTCTCCCAGTAGAACTCGAGGTATTTTCTGCACGCTACAACTTATGAAGTGCAATGCTTCCTCACAGTAGTCATGTACAACTAGAAGCATTGGAAGAGCACAGAGATAACATGAAAAGGCATTTTGAGATGTACAGAAAGTAGTTGTCCATATCTTATGGCCAAATGGTAAAGCCAAGAAAATTCCAGGAAGGTGATCTAGTTTTGAAGGCTTGTATAAGGCACATCTGTGGTTTCTTATTGCTTAATTTTGAGGCAAATTGGGAAGGACCTTATGTTGTTCGAAAGGCCCATGATTTAGGATATTGTGAAATCTCGAAGGTTGAGGTTAAGTTTGGTAACTTGCCCTATCATTTTTTTAAGGGGCTTGTATGGTGTAGGTACTAGTAAGCTGGAAAAAATAGGGATGGCAACGGGGCTGGTTTTTCAAAATCCTAACCCGACCCATTTAATAAACGGGGTGGGGCAGGGAGATTTTTATTTATATTAACTCCTAACCCTCCCCATTTAATAAACGGGGCGGGGCGGGGCTCCTACGGGTCGGGATAATTAAAAAAGTGGTAAATTAAAAATATTACATTATAGTTTTAGAGGTCTATAATGGTTCGTATTCCAATATGTGAGACACTCCCCCAATTATCAATCCATGTTTTCCACATAGATCTTTTATAAAATTAACATACATATACAGGTTTTTTTAGTGTGTGTGTGTGTGAATATATATATGGTTTAATTTTAATTAGCATACATATAAAGGGTATTTATGTAGGCATAAGTAAAACGGGGTGGGGCGAGGAAATTTTATTTATACAAACTCCTAACTCGCCTCATTTAATAAACGGATTTTTTTTTTCAAAACCCGTACCCGCTCCTAATTCATTAATCGGGTTTTAAAACCCGCCCCAATAGGGGTAGGGCAGGGCGGGACTCCTACGGGTCGGGTTAAATTGCCATCCCTAGGAAAGACAGCATGTTCTCACAACGTGTTAAAACTTTTTTTTGCGAATTATATAGAAAGCATGTGGGTAATGTTGACCTAACCAATAGCTTGTTTTTTCTATTTTCATAGACAATTTTCATGAATGTCAAGGGCAATTCAATCTTAAGCATTCCAAAATTCCAAATTTCAATGAAGACATAAAAGAGGGTCTACTGCCTCGAGATACATGAGAAAATAAAATAGGGTAGTAAATTATTTTATAACTAGCTATAACTCAAAATTCCCCTTAATAATCTCTTGGTTCGTCTATAATAAACTACAAGCTAGAATAGTCCAAAATTCGGTAGTGATGATCAGGTAGTAGAGAGGCCAAAGAAACCTCCTCGTTGGACAAGTCTGCCATCTCCTGCTGATAGCGGTCCATCTTCTGCTGAAGCTCATCAACCTTCGCATCGGCCTTAGTCAAAGACTCCTTGACAACAACGACTTGTTCCTCAGCTTTAGCAAGTTCAGAATTCAAAGTGGCCATCTTCTCGATTAAGGCACTCTACGAACTGGTAGTGGCCTGGATTTTCGCATAATAGGAGGGCAAGTCAGCTTTCTTGAAGGACTTGAGAAAATCAATCGGCCATTTCAGAGAAAAACCCTCACCCACAAGGATATTGATTTGCCCCATTATTTCTTTGCTCTTCTTGGGAATTAAAAAAAGCAAAGGGGCGTACAACACATCGGACAATACGGTGGCAAATCCTAATAATATGCAAGCCATCATAACAGGGATGACTTAAATGCAACGAGCTGTAAAAGTGGATGGATGACGTTCTACCAGTCGTTGGATCAAGTCGCTATAAGGTGGAGTTATAATATAGGCAAAGTCCTTCAAAGATCGCCTCACAACATCAATAAGAACCAATTCTGGAAGATGGACACTAAAGGCGATGCCACTATTGCAGAGGGAAGTACAGAGTTTGAAGCCCTGTCATCTTCTTGAAAAACTAGAGTCGTGTCTTGTTCCCCTCCCTCCACATTTTGGGTTGTTTGGGGAATAGTGCTGGGCTCAGCAAAATGTAACAACCCAGATTTTTTAAATGAGAATTTTTAAATTAATTTTGGAAATCGGAGAAAAATAAATTTTTGGATTTAATTATTTTGAATAATTAAATATGTTGAGTTTTATATTTGAAAATTGGATTTTTATTCAGATTGTAATCGAAATTAAAATTGGAGTCATAATGGGATTTTAAAACAAAAAGTCGTTTGTCACGGATTTAGGCCGTGACTAATGGGTTATATTTTTTTAGTTAAATGGAATTAAACTAGGGGATTTAGCAGTGTCCACACACCTATTCGATCAATCGATCGACCTAGGGAGTCGATTGATCGACTATGCCCAGATTTGAGTCGACAAATTTGTTTTTAAGAATTTGAGGCTTTACAAATTCTTTCTTTTCCCCTTATTTATAGAAGTCGTGGGTGAGAGTTTTAACGAACTTTTTACCGTCTCCATTATGCAGTAGACCCTTTATATTTTCTTTCCCTCTTTATACAAACCCTAGCCCCTATTTTATTCAATGTTCAACCTTAAATTTGGAGGTCTATTTGGAGTTATCTCGTGTTGGGACTAGAACGTGATTAAATCATTTTCACGAGAGGGACGTGATGGTGCAATCAGATTTAGAGGCTGAAATTTATGTGTCGATTCATGTGATGATTTTTAGGTACGGGACTTACACAATATGCTCCTAAATTCTCTCGGGAGTATTCTTTTTTTATTTATGCGTCGATTGCACTCATATTGAATTGTGATTCATTTGAAATCTGAAAAATTATTGGAATCTAAGTATTGATTCATTGTGGTATATTATATTGTGGATTTGAGCATCGTGTCATGAGATTTTAATATGGCAGGAAGAATGGGCACCCGCCAATAGTCCAAAATCCGGATATGCTTAAAAATGCACAGGCGCGGTGATGTGAAGCCTGGTGACTCATTGATGTGTTGTTGAGGAATTAATATTGATAAAATTCTTGAGTATTGCATTTGATTTGTATATGCGATTCGTATTGTTGCGATTTATTCATCGTGCTAATTAATTTTTGAGCATCTATTCCTGTCATATTGTGTACTTTCCCGTATTTTCTTTTAGTTGGTAGGTTAGCGTGGATTGGGACGCTATAGACTATTTTGGAGAAATATTTTAGAGCATGGATTTGGAAGATATTTTGATGTATAAATTAGTTGTGTAATTCTAGTTGGAGAATTTTGTATTTGAGAGAAATGTTATTGTAATCATTAGTGTGAAAATAGAACCTGTGGATTTGTTATATTTAAATTGTGGACATTTAGATGCTCTATACTTTTATTGATGGTTTTAGTTTAGTTTTATCGTTGTTGCACGTCGCGTGTCTCTTTTCGGGCGCCCGGGATGTTACAAATGGTATCAGAGCTTAGGCATACGACAACCCTCAGGTCTTGGGTTTTGGGTCTAGCATGCGATTAGACATGTTTTCTTTGGAGATAAAAATTTTGTTGAGAACGTGTTAGGCATCGTGGTGAGGATATTTAGAATTTGATTGAGGACGTCAGTGCGGTGATTTTTTGGGAAATAGAATCGAGTAGCATTTTTTTTAGCGTTGGGTTTCGTCGAATTTCGAGGACGTAATTCCTTGTTAGTGGGGAAGTATGTAACAACCCGAATTTTTTAAATGGGAATTTTTAAATTAATTTTGAAAATCGAAGAAAAATAAAATTTTGGATTTAATCATTTTGAATAATTAAATATGTTGAGTTTTATATTTAAATTTTGGATTTTCATTCGGATTGTAATCAAAATTAAAATCAGAGTCATAATGGAATTTTAAAATAAGAAAAAACATTTGTCACGGATATAGTCCGTGACTAATGGGAAAATCCTTTTTTAGTTAAATGGAATTAAACTAGGGGAATTGGCAGTGTCCACACACCTGTTCGATCGATCGATCAATCGACCTAGGGAGTCGATCGATTGACTATGCCCAGATTTGAGTCAGCAGATTTGTTTTCGAGAATTGGAGACTTTACAAATTCTTTCTTTTCCCGTTATATATAGAAATCGTGGGTGAGAGGTTTGACCAACCTTTTACCATCTCCATTATGCAGTAGACCCTTTATATCTCCTCTTCCTCTTTATACCAACCCTAGCCCCTATTTTATTCAATGTTCAACCTTAATTTTGGAGGCTAATTTTTGGGGTTATCTCGTGTTGGGACTAGAACGTTATTGGATCATTTCCACGAGAGGAACGTGATGGTGCAATCAGATTTAGAATCTAAAATTTATTTGTCGATTCATGTGGTGATTTTGAGGTACAGGACTTACACAATATGCTCCTAAATTCTCTCGAGAGTATTCCGTTTTGATTTATGTGTCGATTGCACTTAATACGTCATGAATATTGCATATTTGCGCCCTTTATCTTTGTGCATTCTAGCACTTTTACGTTTTTAATTCCTATATTATGCTCGTTAACTAAACAACCTCGGATTTGGATATATATATATATATATATATATATATATATATATATGTTTTGCAGGGGTAAATTGTGTTTTTGTAGGTATTAGAACGCTAAAAGTGAGGATCAGTTGCATTTCGGAGAAGTTCTGCCACCGGAGACTACTAAAATGGCATTTTATTCTATTTAAGCTTTATCTTAGGCTCATGGAATTTTCACAGATGCGCAGTTCATTGAGTTAGCATCGCGTGGCCGCAAACGGCATGTCGTTTCGAGTTCGGACGAAGAAGTTATGGTCGATTCCATATTGTGGCTTTCCTCCCATGTGAAGACCAAATGACAGCAGAAAACAGAGTACCGGTCGACCGCGCCCAGGGGGTCGGTTGACCGTGTCTTGGGATTTTTCCTTGCGAAGAAGACATTGGGCTTAACTTAAAGGACCGATCGACCGGCCCACTGGCCGCGGTCGACCGGTAGCATAAGATATTTTACCACTCGATTCCTTTTCTTTTCTTTTTCCTTTTCTTTTCTATTTTTGTTTCCAACTTACTATATAAGAGAACTTGTGTTCTCTTCAGTAGAGATCTTATATTTTACATTAGGTTTAGGGTTTGTAAGGAGATTTGGCCCTTCTCTATTTTTCTTTGGGATTTACCCATTTTTATGTATGTAAGTTTACTTTTCTTTGTCTCTTTCATTTGTTTATTGCTTTCTTTACTTTCTTCCTTTCATTTCCATGTCTAATTAATATTCATTTCTTGTAATTTATTGCTTTTATAATTAGGTTTACTTTCTTGCTTTCAATTTATGTCGTTTACCATGCTTTCTAGCTAATTTTTCTAGGTTGTGTTGGATTGAACTCACCTAGGGTTGATGTGTTGCTTTGCTTTGGTGATGGAGTTTTACGGGTTTATTTTGAGTGGGTTTTCCTAGTTATTACGCCTAGGATATTTGACGGGGTATATTGTGTATGCTCCGTACTTACAATCTTGCGTACGTAATTTCGGGGGTATTTGTTGACGCCAAAATCTTATTAGACTTTTATGTGAATTTAGGGGTGTGACGACTTTGGGTTTAATTAACTGTCGTAACGAGACGCAATCTTAATAACTAGTCGACATATGTAACCATTTTATACTAATTAAATCTAAGTGAGGGATATCCAACGCAACCTATAGTTTTTATTCGCTTTGTTAATTTAGTTTAAATACACTCGCCTAGTTTAATCTTTCCCTTTTTGCATCTTTTCCTTTTTGTTTATAATAATCTTTTACACTTTTATTTTAGGTATATTAAACCGAATAAATTCTTGCAACTTGGCTTTGCGGATTCGATACCCGGACTGGCCGCTATACTCCCTTAAAATAGTGTAGTCATAATTTAGGTTTTTGTATAGAGTTGGTGAGCCGAATAACAAATGATCGGCGCGCAGGTGACGCTCGCGCAGTGGCGAAATCCGGCCTATAAAATGGCGTCGTTGCCGGGGATGCGTTTTTTTAGAATTTATTTGATTTAGTATTTCGTAGTATTTTCTTTCTATTTTTATTTTTTTCTAACCTTTTTGTAGGACTTCTACATTTGATCACTAAGAAACACTTGAATTTTTTGCGTGTGCATCTACTTTGTGGAATTCGCCACTTCGAGCCATCTTTGGGGTAAGCATGTCTTATTCCAATCCTTTCGGTAATCATGATGACAATTCTCAAAATCCTCGCAAACCTATGACTTTTGGTCAATACTTAGAGTCCCAAAAAATTACAAATTCAAAAATGAGTTTGGGCGAGTATTACAAAAGTCAAGAGGATGATGATAACGATTTTGGGCCTCTAACTCCTTATAATAGGAATTTTGAAACAAATTGCAATAGCTTTCAAAATTCCTATAATAATGAGTTTGAGTATAGGTCCGATAATAATTTTCAAACTCCTCATTTCCAAGAATCCGCACCTCGGCCTATGACTTTCGACGAGGGTTTGCGCATGCTTGAAAATGAGAAAATTGAAAATCGTTATCGGGAATAAAATCGTTTGTGGGAGCATGAATTGGATTTATTATTTGAATCCGACGACGATTTTTCTTCCGAGACTTTTGAAGTCGAGGAATGTTTTGAACTAAATGAGGACTTTGTTCCTACTTTGGAAAAAACCATTGTTGACTTTTCCCATAGCATAATAGATAATGAAAGTGAGGATGAAATGGAAGTAATATCCATTTGCAATGAAATGATTTCTTCTTTGCCCCCCAAAGAAGAACATTTCATTGAAAATGATCTTATTTCCTTCGAAACTCAATCTTCAAGCGATGAGGACTCATCTGTTGAGTTTGAATTTCTTTCCTCCCCATTTTCATTCTCCGCTATCACACCGTCACAAGTACCTGATGAATCGGTTCCGAACTTTAATGTGTTAAACCTTTTCACAAATGCGGAGTACTTGCTCGAGTCTCCTTCCATGATCGCATCTTTGTCTTCATGTGCGCCCCCTTCCATTCCAATTTCAAAATACTTGGGAGAAAATTCAGTTTATTTTGAACCTCTTGTGTATTTGTCACCCGTCTTATCCAAATCCCCCATTCTCCCTCCAAAAATTTGAATTGGGGATGGTTCACTTCTTTCGCCTTACACATGCCTTCCGTTGTTTGAACGAAATTCCTATTTTCCGGAAGGTATGCTTGTAAGTGAGGGTACACCGGTTATCATCCAAAGTAAAATCGTGTTTTGGATGGACCCTCAAAAATTTCAACTTCTAGTATATAGTTAGTTAAAAGTTAAAATTGTAGGTTATAAATAGTTAGTTTTATTTTTCTTATTTTTTCTTTATTCTTACTCATATTCTAGCGTAATTAGTTAAGTTTTTGTTATTTGTTTTTGCTATGCTTGTTACTAACATGTTTTGTATAATCATTGGACGTGTACTTTCCAAAAATCGCTCCATTATGGGTAATATCGCTATTTTACTCTCTTTAACTTGGTTCTTAATTCACATTGAGGACGATGTCAGGTTTTAAGTTAGGGGTGTGGGATATTCTATCCATTCATTGGTAGTTCCTTCGATTTGATTATATGTTATTCCCAAGCATGCTTTTCTTATAAAAAAATTAAAATTTCCAAAAAGATTTTCTTTCTTTTTTTCTCCTTTTTTGGGCATTTTGCCTTTGTTTCCGATGATAAATTTTAATAATTGCCCGATCCAATAGACAACTCAATGATGCATGTTCTCGATTTGAGAAGTTATTAGACTTTAGTCCTCAATCATTGACATTATGAATAACTTCATGAATTAAACTTTAACCCCATGAGCACATGCACGTTTCTTGCTTTATTGATTTGGTTTAAGATTTTTATAACTCGGTAATCTTTTATTGCATTGTATATAATTACACCGAGTGAGCTTTGGGCTTTTATTATTTTATGAGTGTTATACACTATTCTTTCCTCATTGAAAACATTGAATTTTTCGGTAATCTCTCTATTCTTTCATTGATCGTTCATTAATTAAGTTTATATCTTGAAATGTGTTACTTGAGCATGATTTTCATAAATTATTTTGATTTGAGACCTGTGTAAACTTTAGGAAGATCACAGGCCATATTTTTTATATCACCCATATTAGCCTTGACCTCTCCTTAAATGTTTCCCCTCGTCAACCCCTTTCAGCCTAAATATAACCTTTCGTTTCATAATCCCAAATCCCAAAACCAACTCCGAATTGGAGTTATAAATCATACACATTACCTTCCGTACCTTTGTTTGGAATGTTACTTGGGATTGAATGATGTTATTGTCTAATGGTTGCAATTTAGGCATGTGAGAGTGTGAAAAGTAAAAGAAAAGAAGTAAGTGAAAAAGAGTGAGAAAAGAAAAAGCAAAAGCAAAAGAAAAGAAAAGAAAACATGAGAAAAAGAAAAAAAGAAAGAGAAAGAGAAATTTGTATATGTTGTTTATAGTGTTTAATAAGCTTTGATTAACCTCCCCATTTGTATATCTAATGTTTTATTGTGGAACCTTCTTTCTATTTTTTATATTTCCCGCATTCTTCCCATTATTCCAAGTCTTCATTCCGAACGCTTTGAATTCATACATATACACTTCGTTTCGTACCCTTAACCCCATACCTACATTACAACCCTATACAAGTCCTATGTGATCTTAGGGTGAATTTAATTTAAAAGTTGAAATAGTTTTTATAATCTTTGAAAATACATTTCACCTCGTTTAATGAGCGGTGTCTTTTATTGAGATTACATGTTTTTATTCCCTATATAGCGTTCTTCATCTGTGACATGTGTACGGCCTAGTTTCCATTTACATTTACTCTTTATGCCCGTATGTTTGGTGTGTTAACTCCCTATTTTGAGTGAATTCACTTGATGAGTGTAATACTCGTGAGGATTGAATATATGCTTTCTTTAATTTTTATTTGATTTATATAAGTTTTTGCCAAATCATATTTTGCGTGTGCTCCCTCCCCTCCCACATTTTAAGGTTTCAATTCTATGAAGTTCATTCTATAATGTTAATAATAGGGACTTTTGTTTGAATTCATTCACTATGATAATAATGCGTATGAAATATTTTTCATATTTTTGGGCTTGTCGCATGTTGTTTGGTCAAATTTTGAGGAAACCATATGATATTTGTGGGTTTCATCCCTGAAAAACCTCACGAGACGACACTAGTCCATTAGGGTAACCTAGAGGTTTAACCACTTATTGCATATGCTAAATGAAATCGTGTTCCCTACGAAAGTGACTTTTATATTTCGTTGCATATATACGTTTTGTATCGCCTTCCGTGGATTGGTTTTGTTTGTTTCATCACTAGGGGCTAGCAATGTCTTAGTTAGGGGGTGTGATACATCACGAATATTGCATATTTGCTCCCTTTATCTTTGTGTATTCTAGAACTTTTACGTTCTTAATTCCTATATTTATGATCGTTAACCAGACAACCTCGGATTTGGACATATATATGTTTTCAGGGGTTAATTGTGTTTTTATAGGTATTGGAACGCTAAAAGTGAGGATCGGTTGCATTTCGGAGAAGTTACGTCATCGAACACTATTTTAAGGGAATTTTAGTCAATTAACGCTTGATCTCTAGTTCATGGAAATTCTACGGCTACGTAGTTCGTTGAGTTATCATCACGTGGCCGCAAACGACGCATCGTTTCGAGTTCGAACGAGGAAGTTATGACCGATTCCGTATTGTGGCTTTCCTCCCATGTGAAGACCATATGACAGCAGAAAACAGAGTACCGGTCGATCGCGTCTTGGGATTTTGCCCTGCGAAGGGGACAGTGGGCTTAACTTAAAGGACCGATCGAACGGTCCCCTAGCCACGGTCGACCGGTAGTATAAGATATTTTGCCACTCGATTCCTTTTCTTTTCTATTTTTGTTTCCAACTTACTATATAAGAGAACCTTTTTTCTCTTTTATATATATCTTACATTTTACATTAGGTTTAGGGTTTGTGAGGAGATTTGGCCCTTCTCCATTTTCCTTTGGGATTTCCCCCTTTTTATGTATGTAAGTTTACTTTTCTTTGTCTCTTTCATTTGTTTATTGCTTTATTTACTTGCTTCCTTTCATTTACATGCCTACTTAATATTCATTTCTTATTATTTATTTCTTTCATAATTAGGTTTACTTTCTTGCTTTTGATTCATGTCGTTTACCATGCTTTCTAGATAATTTAGTCTAGGTTGTGTTGGATTGAACTCACCTAGGATTGATGTGTTTCTTTGCTTTGGTTATGGAGTTTTACGGGTTTATTTCGAGTGGGTTGTCCTAGTTATTATGCTTAAGAGATTTGAAGGGGTATATCATATATGCTCCGTACTTACAACCTTGCGTGCGCAATTTTCGGGGTATTTGTTGATGCCAAAATCTTATTAGATTTTTATGCGAATTTAGGGGTGTGACAACTCTGGGTTTAATTAACTGTCGAAACGAGACGCAGTCTTGATAACTCGTCGACCCATGTAACCATTTTATACTATCTAAATCTAGGTGAGGGATATCCGACGCAACCTATAGTTTGTATTCACTTTGTTAATTTAGTTTAAATACACTCTCCTTGTTTAATCTTTCCCTTTTTGCGTCTTTTCCTTTTTGTTTATAATTATCTTTTACACTTTTATTTTAGGATAAAACGAATACATTCTAGCAACTTCTCTTTATGGATTCGATACCCGGACTAGCCGTTATACTCCCTTAAAAGAGTGTAGTCATAGTTTAGGTTTTTGTATAGAGTTGGTGAGCCGAATAACAAACGACCGGCGCGCAGGTGACACTCGTGTCGCTGCAAAAACCGATCTATCAGCACTCATATTGAATTGTGATTCATTTGAAATCTAAAAAATTGTTGGAATCTAAGTATTGATTCATTGTGGTATATTATATTGTGTATTTGAGCATCGTGTCATGAGATTTTAATATGGCACGGAGAATGGGCACCCGCTAATAGTCTAAAATCCGGATATGCTTAAAAATGCATAGGCGCGGTGAGGTGAGGCCTGGTGACTCATTGATGTGTTGTTGAGAAAATTAATATTGATAAAATTCTTGAGTATTGCATTTGATTTGTATATGCGATTCGTATGGTTGCGATTTATTCATCGTGCTAATTAATTTTTTAGCATCTATTCCTGTCATATTGTGTACTTCTCCATATTTTCTTTTAGTTGGAAGGTTAACGCGGATTGTGACGCTATGGACTATTTTGGAGAAATATTTTAGAGCATGGATTTGGAAGATATTTTGATGTATAAATTAGTTGTGTAATTTTAGTTGGAGAATTTTGTATTTGAGAGAAACGTTATTGTAGTCATTATTGTGAAAATAGAAATTGTGGATTTGTTGTATTTAAATTGTGGACTTTTAGATGCTCTATACTTTTGTTGATGGTTTTAGTTTAGTTTTATCGTAGTAGCACGCCACGTGTCTCTTTTCAGGCACGCAGGGTGTGACACAAAATTCCCAACAGATTCTGAAGGAACATTCTTTGGAGGTACTTGCCCAGTAGGGGCAACAACATTACCCAAAGTCATTTGCTAGTTAGCTTCCACCTGAGAGAATGAGGATAAGTCAAAAGGGTGAAAACAGAGTATGGGCACAATAGATGTTCAAAAGTCCCACTTTTACTTAAAGCACCACCCCGCCTAATAAAATACCGGGTGATCAATCCTATACCAAATTAAAACAGGAGTCTCATATGGTTCATTCTCAGTATCACTGTCGAAAACCAATTTAATTACTAATAACCTTTTAGGCTGGCGTCAAAATTTTATATTAACTAATCCTTTTAACCAAACCAACTAAATAAAGCATCACAATAGTTTATATGCAACAACTGAAATGAAATAAAATATCCGAACACTCGGTTTAACATAATATAACCAAATCGAATGTCGTACTAAAAGAATAAATCAATACAATTTGCCCATCGGCCTGAATGTTTCTACAATACCTCCTATCTAGATCTCAAGGATAGAAGCGTCTATAATAAACCTGCATACATCCATAGCTGCTGCAGCAAGCGTCTGACTCGAAGGAATCATCATCCAGGCGTCCCCGTGTCTGGACACCTATATATATATATTGATATATAGCAAGAGAGGAGAAAATAGAGGAACGGGTCATAGCCCGAGTTCGAAAATATTTAGCAAGTGCATAAATGTCATATGTTTAAAATATGAATTATCTCATATTTAAATTGGTATCGCACTCCCATGAGATATCCCTCACCCCTCTTCTAATAGTGCACACCTATCGCATAACTTTATAAACAACTTAGTTAAGCCACCCTGCCTAACTAATCCGTTATCACCCATCCTCTAAAAATCCTCATAAACCCAAGTACTAAGGGTTAAACTTCTCCCCATTCCCAACACCGCGCTACGTTAGTGCGTGGGGTGTCTCGCGAAGCGAAATCCAAATAAGGAACCTCCCCAATACACTACTACCTGGCAATGTTGATCGTCGAGATTCATTAGGCCCTCAGCGCATAATGCATATATATATATATATATATATATATATATATATATATATATATATATATATATATATACTGTTCATATTCCCAAAACTTTCATTTTATTATATAAAATCTCGTATATATATAGTTCTCACTTTAATATACGAATCAGAATTTAAATCCGGATATAATCTACCGGAAGGGGGATAACTCTTATCATTCTTTTTATTTTATATATGTTTACTTTATATGATATCTCAAACAATATACTATACACAACAAGTATAATTATACCTATCACTATCATAAGTATAATTACCATCCCACCGAGCTATAACTCAAGGATGCAGTCTCATAGTGCCTATCCAGATCTAGGTTTACTCACTATACCACGGTACCAAGCCAGACTCTCTCATGGTCATGAAAAATACACAACGGTGGAGGCGGTCATATTCCCACCTGAAAGTGGGATAACAATATCGCACCCATATGCGGGATGAAATGACCTGGGGATATACGCTCCCTGCTCCTCAAGTTAGGGGATTCACCCACATCGCGCAACCTCCCTAGATCGTACTAGAGAAGATATATAATCTGGCTGTTCCAACCCTACGCCCGTGAAAGCCCGTGGAATCAGCATCTAAGATACAAATATACCAATTATACACAGATATATATGTATTCGTATCATATTATATATACTGTAACCACATCGTCTATATAATCTATATCATTCCTCAATATATATGACTATAATTGCCAACTCATATAGCAATAGCCGAACCCAAATGCTCCCATTCATAAAAGTATAAGTATTTACGCACTTAAAATACTAAACCCATAAGTATTCTCTTACTAAAAGTATAACTCGTACTTTAACCCCTTTTTAGGGATTTATGTATACTCCCGAATATACAAAATTCCATCCTAGTCACCTCGTAGGATTTACTCACACATATAATCACATTTTATACGCGCACAATTTATATATATATCATCGCGTACCGGAATATCACCCCGAGTATTACTCGTCTCAAACACCCTTAAATTTGTAAGCCCTTGGATTTCACCTTCAACTAACCCAAGGTATACACCTCACTCCAATAATAGTTTATAGGTATTTTCACTACATTTAGGAACCCCTAATATTTATCTCCACAATTTATTTCGGTCTCAAACACCCTCGAGTAATAAAATCATATCAAATGCAAGAAAATCAGAAAAATACGCGGTCGGCGCCCACGCGACCCTATCGAAAATATTTAAAACTTTCATTTTCTGAAAATCAGAAAAAACCAAACTGATACTGTCCTGGGAGGGCGGACCGATCCGGTCCTATGCAAATTTCAGCACGAGACAGCTATGGTTGTTTTGGCTTTTCCCCCAATTTCTTCACTAAAACCACTCCTAAAAATCATCCAAACATCATCCACCATCAATATAATCATGAACCAACTGTGATATACTAAACACATCAATTATTGGTGTTATTAAACCGTTTCTCTTAGATTTAAATCCTAAAACCATTAAAGCCCTCGTTTTATCATTTCTCCCATTTCTAACCATTTCTACACTCCATCATCATGGATTTAACACTAGAAATCATTAAGAGTTTACAATACATCAAATTATAAACCAAACTCAAATTTTCCAAATTTATTTTAAGGGTTCTAACCCAAAATTATGTAGTTTACCAACTATAATATGAGATACACGCACTCAATTAAATAAAGCAAGTAAACATTTGCCTCGTGGATAAAATCCGACGACCTCGAGTCAAATCCCGCGGAGTTTGGCCGGAATCTCCTTTCCTCTCCCTTTATTCCTTACTTTCTTCTCCTCTTTCTTTTCTCTTTTTTCTTTCCTTCTCTTTCCCTCTCTAGTGCCTTATATAAGAGAGAAATAAGGGTTTACCCCTTAAAAACTCAAAAATGACTCGTTTACTCAATTGCGAGTTCCTATTAGTCCAAAATCTCCGAAAACTAAACACTACTCCCGGATACTCTATTCTGACTATCTCGGCCATTTCAAAATCACTCGCACACTCAAAATATCCATCCGAGTCACTTAACTACAAATCACTAATTAAACCCAACACATCATAATACGGGTTTTCCAATTAAAATATTATTCTTTGTCGCTTTATCCAACTGCGACATGTAATTAAAATAGTTCAAAAGTAAATGTAGCACACATAGAAGATCATCTAACCCTCGTAAACTCCAAAAATTATTATTCAGAGAAATTCCTCAATTCTCCAAATTACACCCATTTATGTAATTTAAATATCCATAAAAGTGCGGGGTATTACATTCTACCCCCTTACAACGGAATTTCGCCCCCGAAATTCAAATATGATAGGTGGCACTAACTTAGGATCGCTAATCACATTACCTCTTACATACACAAGTCGAAAGGTACTAACCTAAATAGTATCCACCTATCTCAAGGTTTATACTATAACTCACTAGCTTAACCACAAGCTTAAATAAATCTCCGTATGCTACAACGTTACCTTTTCGTAAGGTTGACTCTAATGTCACATCGTACCTAGTGCTTCTATGAGCGCATATAAAGAAAACGAGCCTATAACCGCCGCTTCAACGTATCAGTCCCATCGGAGATCCGTTACACTAAGCATCCTCCCATTTACATCAGGGCATCTAATTTCCCTAAAAAAGAAACTACACCAGCGGTTAACTACTCCCGTCAGTCTTCTCGCTTATCTTAGGTATGATAACTATTATTGCACAAATATAATTGGATCATTGCGTACCTACTTCGATGTTCCATCAAATCCATTACAAATCCAATTATAACTGCCTTGCAGTATAATCTTCAGCTTTATATACTGCGTCCCTTCTATTTCGGGAGGTATATACAATCAATTTTCCAAGGTGCCCATACATCTTTTAACACGTGCCTATCTGCACAACCATTTTAAACGTCCAACACGTAACACTCTCTTTAAAAATAATCCTCACTTTCTTGGCTTGGTGCTAACACCAAGGTATTCCTAACCCGAAAATTTTTAAATTCAATTCTTCCTATACATGGAAATCTAATCCTTCCTAAAATTAACCCACGAATCTTCTCGTGGTTAACTCACCACAATCTCCTTATATCGGCGCCACTTGTCCTTTTGGCCTTACTTCCCAATAATCCTAAGATCGATGTGTTTCCTACACACGTAAAATGAGTACTATACTAACTTAGTTCCTAGTGCCCAAGACCTATCTCAATTTCTGACATTTGCTCGGGTTCATGTGTAGGACATCTCGTAAAGAAAAATTCAGACAAGGAACCCTCCCGTTACACTACTTCCTCACATCGTCGGTCATCGAGATATAACGGTCTAAGGAACACCAGCGGGACATTCTAAATCCTACCTCGCTAACCTACGAACGTACTTCTACCACTATGCCCTTCCATCTTGGAGAAATGGAAAGTCTAACTAATTGGGGGGCCTACTCTCTGCAAAGGTGTTACAAACATTCTACCTAAAACATACTTCCTCTGAATTAGCCTTCTATTCAAGGCCTAGATATAAGCCTCAAATCAATTTCTCTAACTCTTGCCTCACCCATATACTTGCGGTGAGAGAACCATTTCAATGCTTTTTCCATCACACTTCTATCTCCATAAGCATGCAATCATCACACGGATCTCAGTCTATAGTGTTTTCTCCACACTAGGTGACTTATCATCAAAATCAACATCCTTGCATCCCATAACATCTCTCCACTTTCGACGCCGTTAAGAGTCATTCATGGAGTGTCTCGCAAGCAAAATCTAAACAAGAAACCCCTCCGATACACTACTACTTAACTTTATCGGTCATGGAAGTCCGTTAGCTTTAAATATGCAACTAGAATAATCCCATACCATCTATCAACAAAATGTGGTCAGAACTCCTACTTATTCCTAGGAGGCATACCATAACGCGCTTGTACTAACACTAAGTACCTTGCGCAAACAACGACGAGCTTAAACTCACATCTTAAACGTGCATGATTGTGGTTTGGCCTAATTCTGGGGATTTCTTCTTCCGAAAAGGATAGCATTCGGGTAAAGGTCAAGGATCCGACTAAATTTATCGCTTATTCTAGTGTGGTAGAAGGAGGAACTGTGGGTCCAGTGAGAAATTTGATCAAAGATTTTATGTGCGGCTGGGAAGACCTGAAAAGCCCCCATAGAGTGATGTTAGCTTGAGTTTTCTTCAGTTGATCGAGGATCTTGCTTTCCTCAAGGGTCATTTCTGGCATAGGAAGGTTTTTAACGCCCTTCCCTTTGTCATTGGCTGGTTGTGAGCTTGGGATCTGGTAATGCCTCCCTGACCTGGTCATGTGATTTATTGAAGAAGGGAAGAACATGAACCCTATTTTTTTTGTCAATTTTGGGTTGTTCTTCGATATTGTTTATTTTTCCGAGGATCTCCTCAATGATATCATCCTACAAATGTCGGTTATCGGGCTAGTTTTCTCGAAAGCTTGTTCTTCATTCGAATCTTTGAATTCTTTCCCCCATTCGGTGGCAATAATTCTATCTTTCCATGTAAAGTCAATGCATTCCATAACTTTAATGGCTTCCTTATACAGGACTTCCCATTCTGTGGGGATATATAAGGGTGAAGGAACCAGGCGTCCTTGTAGCTTTAGAGCATCAAGTAACTCGATCATACTGTAAATATCGTTGGTTTGCCCGAATAATTCTTCTATAATCTGTACAACATCATCTAGGCTGACTTCATCGATTGGTACCACCCAACTATCTAATTGTCAGGCCCATTTTCGTGCTTCCAAGAATAGTGTACTGAACTTCTGGCAATCAATGATCATCTGTGAGGGAAATTTTTGCCCAAACTCCTCCATCTTCAGAACGAGTACGGATAGCGATGCATCCTTTGGTAAGGAGTGACAGTGCTTGATCAACGACGCTAACAGGGTGTAGGAGGAAATATGGGCATGTTTGGAGAGGTTTGGGAGAGTGTATGGGTGTGATTTGAGTTGAGGGATCAAGTTCTGGGTTCATTTCTAGGAAGATAGAATTGGTATGATTTGGGAGTGGGTTGTGAGTAGTGTTTAGCTTAGGATTGGCTAGTGGGGCAATGGTAACCCGAACGATTAGACCTTGGATTATGTTTCGGAGGTGAAATCATTGGCCGTTATTATGGCTAACAGTTTGGTGAAAGGCGCAATGGGCATCTGCCTTGAAGTTTTTTGGAAGTGGATTCGGAAATGGAAGGGGGTCCAAGTGTTTGATAAGGTTTCGGCTTAACAGGTATTGATAAACTTTGGAGAGGGGGGCATGGAGATCGGTGTATTCCTTTAGGACTGGGATAGGGCGGCTTTCTGGTGCCCACGAAGTGGTTGGTTGAGAGATGTTGTTGATGGTTGAGACTGCAACACTGGCAGGTTTATCATATTTTCTGGGGGTGAACTGCCCAGACACTTTCTTTGGTTCAACCTTTATTTTAGCAAGACCTTCCTCGATTTCTACTCCTGCTTCTCTGAGAGCTCGAAGATGGGGATAGTATTGTCCTCCCATCATTGCTCGGACATGGGGCAAGAAGTTCTTCTTCACTATGTTGACTTGTTCTTCCTTGGATGGCCGATTGGACATAGTGGCTGCTTTTTCCCTCCATTGGGCTATGAAGTTACTGCTTTTTCCCTCTATTTGAGCAAATCTAAATCACTTCGGGTGACCTCAAGCTCTTCGTTATATTTGTATTGCGATATAAATTCATGGGCTACATCCTCCCAGGTACGGATTCTGGACTCCTCTAGAGACAAAAACCATCGGAGGGCGCTATCGTTCAAAGTTTGCTAAAATAATTGGTCCATCACTTCTTCAAAGGCCCCTAGGAGAGTCATGGAGCGGTGATAACTGCGAAGATGAACAATCGGGGGTCCACTTCGTCCGAATTTCTCGATATTTGGCATCTTGAAATTTTTGGGTAACCTCTCCTAAGGATAAGGAGACATGTGGGTGTAGTCCATGTAATTCCCAGAGATTCGGACTTGGTCGAACTTCTTAGTTAGCATATTGAGATCTTCTTTGACCTTGTTCAACTCTTACTCTTTTAGATCAATGATTATAGGCAAGTTAACCCCAGGCTGGGCAAGGTTTGGCATATGAAGTTGGGCAGGTGGTGGCCCATTAGCAGGAGGGGCACACGGAGCATGCTGATACTTTTCAGGAACCCAGATAGGCTCGGGTGGACCCTTAGCACGAGGGAATAGGGCCTTGGGCTCTTAAGGAATAGGAACCTCATTTCGTTGCATCTGTCGGACATCAGTCTGGAGGTTGTCAATCTTGGACACGAGCTGAGCTAAAACTGCCGTCAGATCGGGCTGCACAACTGGTACTTGATTTGTGTTCTCCATGGAAAATGGATAGATACTAAACTCGGAAGAAGTAGCAGGGGAACGGACGGAACTACATGGTGATTTGACTGAAGACCGAAGTCAATAAGGAGCCAGGCCAAGGGCGTGCAATCGACCTGAGAAGGCATATAATGGGATTTATTTTTGACAAAAAAGGATGAAAATATTTTTGACATTTTTTTTAGATTGAAATACAAAATATTTTTGGATTTTTGATAAAGAAAGGAAAAATGTTTTTGGATTTTTTGATAAAGAAATAAGAAATGCTTTTGGATTTTTGATAAAGAAGGGAGAAATATTTTTGGGAGACGGGTCTCAGCATGATTATTATTATTATGTTCTCACTTGTATTAAATTATCCTAAATGCAAAATGAAATGCCGGACAGGACCCGAGCCTGGAAAAGTTGGGTTTGTAACATATGCAAAGTTATGGATGGACTTGTAACCAGGCTCACGGGCAGGGTCCTATTTTAAAAATGCGCAAAAATTTTGGTCGACAGGCCGACTCAGAATTTCGACAGAGTTTCGGGTCAAAATCGACAATTTAACCTGTGTGTCCTAGACTTGACACCTAAATGCGGGTATGCAGTTTGGTTGGGTGAATCGGAAAGGATTCCCCCCTTTGGCGTGGCTTCTACGATATACGTCTTGCTTTTGAGGGTAATCGATACGTGTGGACAAACCATTGGATATACCTGAGTGTACGTGAATTGACTCACTATATACCTCGTGGGGACGGTACGTGTGAGAGAGAATTCGATATACTCGGCATATGTGAACGAGTTCCCTGCGATATACCTCTCGTCATAACTTCGGTCAAGCGGTACGATGCGGGGGAACCTTCGATATACGTCAAAGGTACTTGACCAATGGAAGGTGAGAGTCATATCGCTTAGGCTAACTGCACCCTGCCGGACCAGCGCCCATCACGAAGTTACCCTCCAGTTACTGGATAAAATTTGGTCAATAATAATGCTCTTTGATGATGTCGTGTGAATCATGCATGATTATCTTATTAGTATCTTATGAGAGTATCTTTCTTGATCATGCCCAACAAGGAGCAAAGTACGAGTAACAATGGTATACCAAGTATGTATGGGTGATGCGTGCAACATGTGGACATATGTGATCCAAGGTGCACGTGGTGTGAAGTGTACATGGAGAATCTGCTACAAGTGTGTGAATAGAAGCATAAGCATGAGGTACACATGAATAGTAAAGGGGAACATGCTAAATAGGGAAAAATATAAACAAATATAACACCCATGTAAATAGAGTCTAGCCCTCGAAATAAGTAAATCCCCAGCAGAGATGCCACTGTGGCCATCATCACGATCCTCACGGTGGGAGGTACGGAGAAGAGTGGGCGTCTTCAACGTCGAGAGGATCTTGATCCTGCGCATCCCTCTCGGGAGCGCTTCGGTCGGCGTCGGTGATGAGGTAAAAAATGTAGAGAGATGGAGTCTCCAGTCTATTTTACTCAAAATAAACAAAAGAAAAAGGGAGCCATCTCGAAGGATAACATCCAAAGACATACTAATACATACGAAACCAAAATTATTCAAAAGGGGTCCGGAGGCTAAGTTACGAAATGGGAATGTGTTAGGCACCCATTCCGCCCTTACGGTCTCTCATGGGTTATTGCTATTTTCCTTTATTGCCCCGTGATATGTGTGCATGTGTATATGTAGTGGAGATTGGAATCATCGACTTGTATCATGGAAGAGATAAAGCGAGTCATCCATAGGAATGTTCCTAAAAGTAATATTAGAAAAATAGAATTTACGCGATTATCCTAGCGTTGATCGTTATAACGGAACGATAACACATATGGAATAATACGCCACTAAGCATAAATATACGCATATGTAAATATATAGAACCTAATAGAGTTAAGTTTAAAGAACGTAGAAAAATAGAAAATGAGAGAAAAATAGGAATAGGACTCGAGTCTCGGGTTTTACCACGAGACGCCTACGTAGCCTATAGAGGCATCAAAGTCCACGTAGTTCGTATGCAAAACTAGGGGTGGGGGTTTATCCCATAAATCCAACCGAGGACTTCTCTTATATGTGTGTGTGTGTAAAAAAGTATTTTAGTTGTGAGAAAAGTTTGACAAAAGTGTGAGAATTCCCGTTTGGAATTTATGAACTTTTTCTTATTTTTTTTGGGTTTTATTTATATGAAAATAAGAGATGTGCAATAATACTAAATAAAAAGTACATTAGGATATGTGAGATGAGAGAATAAAAATGCTAAGTAATAATGCAAATTAATGCGAATTTAGGAGAATTTAAAGAGAGAGTTGAGAAAGTTGAACCTTCTTGAAGATCTTGAGCTTGATCTTGGATGTTGGAGATCAGCCCTTGCAATTGGATGATGATGGAGGGTAGTTAATTCACCAAGTTTGATGAAAAATAAGATGAAAGGTGAAGGTTGGAAAGGGATTTGGATGTGAAAATCACGTTGACTTCGAGAGGGGTTTTCTGAATTCATTGAGAGTGATAGATTTCAGATCTTCTTCTCCTTTTGAAATGAGGTCATGCCCTCCTTTTTACAGGCACAGGGCATTGTCTATCGGCATATCCCTGTTCCTTCTAATCGACAGGTGTGTTTAGGAACACTGCCAATAGGCAGGGTTTGGAACCTTCCGTTTAGCAGTCTCTTTCAGGTTCCTTCGGAAAATTGGTCGTAGAGCGCAAACCGTTGATCCGAATTATGCACGGGGCAAACCTTTAGAAATTTACTTCAAAGACCTTCGAAAGTCATTAGACTGCTCTCGGGTCTAGGAGTTGACTTTGGGTCAAATGTGGCTCGGAAGCATTTGTCGGTCCTTTAGACGTGGAATCACCGGACGCAAACGGGTTATTCGTCCGCATGGTAAGTCAGAATCGCGCACCGGGTGGACCGTTGGAAAGGTTAGGAGATGTACTTTGACATTCCAAAGATCTTAACTCGGTTTGGGGAGTTGACTTTGGTCAACCGGGGCCGGGAAGCGCTCGGTGACCTTTCGAAGTAAAACGAATCGTTCGTCCGTACCGTAAGTTAGAATCGCGCACGGGGAGGACCATTGGAAAGGGATTTCCATGCCCTTCAAAGATTCATTTAGGCTCGATCGAGCTGAAGAGTTTGACTTTTGGTCAAACGGAGCCTGGGAGTGCCCGATGGCCTTTAGGTCAGTACCCGGGGTATGACTTAGGTTTGTAGCGATGAGGGGAGGTTTTAGGGACCTAAGGGGAGGTTGGGGGCTGCTAAAATGGGGTGTCTACACATTCCTCAATATATATGACTATAATTTCCAACTCATATAGCAATAGCCAAACCCAAATGCTCCCATTCATAAAAGTATAAGTATTTACACACTTAAAATACTAAACCCATAAGTATTCTCTTACTTAAAGTATAACTCGCACTTTAATCCCTTTTTAAGGATTTATGTATACTCCCGAATATACCAAATTCCATCCTAGTCATCTCGTAGGATTTACTCACACATATAATCACATTTTTACGCGCACAATTTATATATATATAATCGCCTGCCGGAATTTCACCCCGAGTATTACTCGTCCCAAACACCCTTAAATTTGTAAGCCCTTGGATTCCAGCTTCAACTAACCCAAGGTATACACCTCACTCCAATAATAGTTTAGAGGCCTTTTCACTACATTTAGGAACCCCTAATATTTATCTCCACAATTTATTTCGGTCTCAAACACCCTCGAGTAATAAAATCATATCAAATGGAAGAAAAATCAGAAAAATACGCGGTCGTCGCCCACGCAACTCTATCGAAAATATCTACAACTTTCATTTTCTGAAAATTAGCAAAGATATGGTCCTGGGAGGGCGGACCGATCCATTCTTGTGCAAATTTCAGCACGAGACAACTATGGCTGTTTTGGCTTTTCTCCCAATTTCTTCACCAAAACCACTCCTAAAAATCATCCCAACATCATCCACCATTAATATAATCATCTACCAACTATGATATACTAAACACATCAATTATTGGTGGTATTAAACCATTTCTCTTAGATTTAAACACTGTTCTGAAAAACCCGCCTAGGCTCTGCCTAGGCACGCCTAGGCTTGAGGCTTGGGAGAAACGCCCCGCCTTAAGATTTTGACGCCTTATGCTTGGTAAAACCCTTAAGGCATACTTTTTCTCTAAAAACAACAATGCTTTAGTGAAACGATATCGCCTTTTAAAGATTTTTTGCAAACCGAACCATTATCTCATCCAAAATAATCAAATAGTATTTTTATTTGCAAATATTTAGACATATTTTTATGATATGTACAATTTTAGTATTTTAATAGCCTTGTTATGGTTAAAAAATATTAAAATATATTAAAAAGACCTAAACGCCTTTTCACGCCAAGGCCCGCCTAGGCTTTTAAGGCTTAAGGCTTGGCCTCCACGCCTCGATCACGCCCCGCGTTTTTTAGAACCTTGGATTTAAATTATAAAACCATTAAAGCCCTAGTTTTATCATTTCTCCCATTTCTAACCATTTCTACACTCCATTATCATAGATTTAACACTAGAAATCATTAAGAGTTTACAATACATCAAATTGTAAACCTAAACTCAAATTTTCTAAATTTATTTTAAGGGTTATAACCCAAAATTATATAGTTTACCAACTATAATATGAGATACACCCACTCAATTAAATAAAGCAAGTAAACACTTGTCTCGTGGATAAAATCCGACGACCTCGAGTCAAATCCTGCAAAGTTTTGCCGGAATCTCCTTTCCACTCCCTTTGTTCCTTCCTTTCTTCTCCTCTTTCTTTTCTCTATTTTCTTTCCTTCTCTTTCCCTCTCTCGTGCCTTATATAAGTGAGAAATAAGAGTTTACCCCTTAAAAATCCAAAAATAACTCGTTTACTCAATTATGAGTCCATATTAGTCCAAAATCCCTGGAAACTAAACACTACTCCCGGATACTCTATTCTGACTATCTTGGCCATTTCAAAACCAATCGCGCACTCGAAATATCCATCTGAGTCACTAAACTACAAATCACTAATTAAACCCAACACATCATAATACTGTTTTTCTAATTAAAAAATGATTATTTGTCGCTTTATCTAACCGTGACATGTAATTAAAATAGTCCAACTCATTTACTTATTCCCAAAAGTAAATGTAGCACACATAGAAGATCATCTAACCCTCGTAAACTCCAAAAATTATTATTCAGAGAAATTCCTCAATTCTCCAAATTACACCCATTTATGTAATTTAAATATCCATAAAAGTGCGGGGTATTACATTCTCCCCCCCCCCCTTACAACAAAATTTTACCCCCGAAATTCGAATACGATCGGTGCCACTAACTTAGGATCACTAATCACATTACCTCTTACATACACAAGTCGAAAGGTACTAACCTAAATGGTATCCACCTATCTCAAGGTTTATACTATAACTCACTAGCTTAACCACAAGCTTAACTAAATCTCCATATGCTACAACGCTACCTCACCGTAAGGTTGAATCTATTGTCACATCGTACCTAGTGCTTCTATGGTGCATATAAAGAATACGAGCCTATAGCCGCCGCTCCAACATATCAGTACCATCGGACATCTGCTACACTAAGCGTCCGCCCATTTACATCAGGACATCTAATTTCCCTAAAAAAGAAACTACACCAGCACTTGACTACTCCCGTCAGTCTTCTCACTTATCTTAGGTGTGATAACTATTATTGAACAAATATAATTGTATCATTGCGTACCTCCTTCGACGTTCCATCCAACCCATTCTAAATCCAATTATAACCTCTTTGCAGTATAATCTTCAGCTTTATATACTTGTAGACACCCCATTCCGTTACCCCCAACTCTCCCTAGGTCCCTAGTACCTCCCTTCATCACTACAAACTCAGGTCATGTCCCGAGTACTGACCTAGAAGCCATCAGGCACTCCCTGGCTCAATTTGACCAAAAATTTA
Organism: Sambucus nigra; assembly: GCA_949130495.1. Taxonomy (NCBI): domain Eukaryota; kingdom Viridiplantae; phylum Streptophyta; class Magnoliopsida; order Dipsacales; family Adoxaceae; genus Sambucus; species Sambucus nigra. Next base: position 49,190,203 of record OX422221.1, read on the forward strand.
AACTCTTCATCTCGACTGAGACTGAATGAATCCTCGAAGGGCACTCAATACCGTTTCCAATGGTCCATCCCGTGCGCGATTCCGACTACGAACGATCCGTTTGCGTCCAAAGCTTGACCCAGAGGCTACCGGGAGCTCCCGGGCTCTGTTTGACCTAAGTCAACTCTTCATCTCAATCGAGGATGAATGAATCTTCAAAGGGCACTGAATACCCTTTCCAATGGTTCATCCCGTGCACGATTCCGACTTACCATGCGGACAAACGATCCGTTTAACTCCAAGAGGTCACCGAAAGCTTCTAGGGCCCGGCTGACCAAAGTCATCTCCCCAAATTGGGTCAAACTCTTTGGAATGTCAAAGTAAATCTCCTAAACTTTCCAACGGTCTGACCCGTGCTCGATTTGGACTTACCATGCGGACGAACGATCCGTTTGCGTCCGAATGATTCCCCATCCAATGGACCGATAAACGCTTCCGAGCCATATTTGACCCAAAGCTAACTCCCGAACTCGGGAGAGGTCCAAAGGACTTTTGAATGTCTCTTAATTACCTTTCCAACGGCCTACCCCATGCACGATTCTGACTAACAGTTTTCCCTCGACAGCCAATTTCCCAAAAAGTCCTGAAACACACTGCCAAATGGCAGGTTCCAAACCCTGCCTATCGGCAGGTGCCGATGGGCAGGATCAGGCCTATCAAAAATACAAGTGAGAAGAATTAAAAAACCCCACTTTTCCAGGCTCGGGTACCGTCCGACATTACATTTAGAAGAATTAAATACAAGTGAGAACATAATAATCATAATAATCATGCTGAGTGCCATCTCCAAAAGAAGTTCTCCCTTATTTATCAAAAATCCAAAAATATTTATCCTTTCTTTATCAAAAAATCAAAAAAAAAAGAAGAAAAATAGTTTTTTTCCTTTTTCTCAAAAATAAATCTCATCCTACGCCTTCTCAGATCGATTGCAAGCCCTTGGCCTGGCTCCCTATTGGCTTCGGTCTTCAGTCAAATCACCCGGAGTTTCGTCCATTCCTCTACTACTTCTTCCGAGTCCGGAATCCATACACTTTCCATGGAGAATACAGATCAAGCACCAGTCATACAGCCGAATCTGATGACAGTCCTAGCTCAGCTCGTGTCCAAGATTGATAACCTCCAAAATGAGGTCCGAGAGATGCAACGAAACCAGGTTCTAATTCTTCAAGAGCCCGAGGTCCTATTCCCTCATGCTATGGGTCCACCCTAGTCTATCTGGGTTCCCGAAGAATATCAGCATGCTCCACGTGCCCCTCCTGTCAATGGGCCGCCACCTGTCCAACTTCCTATGCTAAACATTGCCCTGCCTATGGCTAACCTGCCTGTGGTCATTGATCCGAAGGAGTAGGAGTTGAATAAAGTCAAAGAGGATCTCAAGATGCTGACCAAGAAGTTTGACCAAGTCAGGATCTTTGGGAATTACATGGACTACACCCACATGTCTCCTTATCCTAAAACGAGGTTGCCTGAGAAGTTCAAGATGCCAAATATCGAGAATTTCAGAGGGAGTGGACCCCCGATTGTTCATCTTCGCAGTTATGATCTTTCTATGAATCTACTAGGGGCTTCTGAAGAAGTGATGACCCAATTATTTTAGCAAACTTTGAAGGATAGTGCCCTCCGATGGTTTTTATCTCTTGAGGAATCCAGAATTCATAGCTGGGAGGATGTATCCCGAGAATTCTTGTCGCAATATAAATATAACGAATAGCTTGAGGTCACCCGTCGTGATTTAGATCTACTCAAACAGAATCCAGGAGAATCATTCAGTAACTTCATAACCCGATGGAGGGAACAGGCAGCTACCATGACCAATCAGCCATCCGAGGAAGAACATGTCAACACAATGAAGAAGAACTTCTTGCCCCATGTCCGAGAGATAATGGGAGGATAATACTATCCCCACTTTCGAGCTCTCAGAGAGGTTAGAGTAGAAATTGAGGAAAGGCTTGTTAAAACAGAGGTTGAACCAAAGAAGGTGTCCGAACAGTTCACCCCTAGAAAGTATAACAAGCCTGCCAGTGCTACAGTCTCAACCATCAGCAACATCTCTCAACCAACCACATCGTGGGCACCAGAAAGTCGCCCTGCCCCCATCCAAAGGGAATACACTGAGATCCATGCTCCCCTCTCCAAAGTTTACCAAGCCCTGTTAAGCCGAAACCTCATCAAACCCTTGGATCCACGTCCATTGCCAAATCCACTCCCAAGAAACTTCAAGGCCGATGCTCATTGCGCCTTTCACCAAATTGTCGGCCATACCACCGACCAACTCTTTCACCTTCGAAACATAATCCAAGATCTCATTGACCGGGGTACCATCCCCCCACCAGCCAATCCTAAGCCAAACACTACTCACAATCCACTTCCAAATCATGCCAATGCCCTCTTCTTAGAAGAAAACCCAGATTTCGATCCATCAACTCAAATCACACCCATATACTCTCCTAAACCTCTTCAAATTTGCCTATATTTCCTCCTACACCCTACTAGCCTCGCTGATCAGGCACTGTCACTCCTTACCAGAGCATGCATCACTGTCCGTACCCGTTCTAAAAATGGAAGTATAGAATTGTGAGAAGTGTTGAACCAACTCCTAGAGTTCGCGCTGAAATTGCCTTCACAGATGGTTATCGATTGCCAAAGGTTCAGTACACTATTCTTTGAAGTACGAAAAAGGGCTCGAGATTCAGACAGGTGGGTGGTACCAATCGACGAAGTCAGCCTAAATGATGTTGTCCAGATTATGGAAGAATTATTCAGAAAAACCAATAACATTTATCACCGGGTTACTTGACACTTTGAAGCTATAAGGGCACTTGGTCCCTTCGATCACACATATTCGTACAGAATGGAAGGACCTGTATGAAGAATCCGTTGAAGTTTTGGAATGTATTGACTTTACATGGAAAGACAGAATTGTTGCCATCGAATGGGGGGAAGAATTCGAAGATTCGAGCGAAGAACTGGCTTCAGGAAGAGCTGGCCCAGTAGCCGACATATGTGGGATGATATTATTTAAAGAACTCCTCGGAGAAATCTACAGGGTGGCAGAACAACCTGAGATTGACGAGGAAATGAGATTCATGTTCCTTCCTTCTTCAGTAAATCATATGACCAGATCAGGGAGACATTACCTGATTCCAAGCTCACTACCAGCAAATGACAAAGGGAAGGGCGTTAAAAACCTTCCTATGCCAGAGATGACCATTGAGGAGAGCAAGATCCTCGATCAACTGAAGAAAACTCCAGCTAACATCACTCTATGGGGACTTTTCATGTCTTTCCAGCTACATAGAAATGCTTTAATCAAATTTCTCACTGGACCCACAGTTCCTCCTTCTACCTCACCAGAAGAAGCGGTAAATCTGATCGGATCCTTAACCTCTACCCGAATGCTATCATTTTCTGAAGAAGAAATCCCCAGAATTGGATCAAATCACAATCATGCACTCAACATCTCTGTCGAAGTTATGGGGAAGGTCGTGCCACTCTCCCTTGTCGATAACGGATCCGCCTTGAATGTTCGCCCTCTAAGAACCTTCAAGTGTTTAGGCCTGAAAGAAAGTGACCTCGCTCCAACCTCCGCCTCTGTACGTGCCTACGATAATACCCGTCGTGGGGTGATAGGATCCATAAAATTTATAATAGGGGTTGGCCCTATAAACCCTGTCGTTGAATTCCAAGTCATAGACATCCCAGCTTGTTTCAACCTGTTGCTCGGACGACCCTGGCTCTATAATATCAAGGGTGTGTCTTCCTCACTCCATCATAATTTGAAGTTCTTCACCAATGGGAGATTCATCACCATTTTAGGCGACGACGAAAATATCGAGGGTGCAAGCACCACCTGTTCAATTCTTGAGATACAGCACGAGTCAAATGATATGCTCCTATCAGGATTTCGAGTTGAGCCAATCCTACTCCCGACAGGGGACGGTTTCAAAGAAAGGGTTTGTACAGAACATGACCCTCATGGCAATTTCAATGTGATTCAGATGTTCAGAAACATGCACTTTATCCCCGGATTGGGGCTAGGGCAAAGGCAGCAAGGGATACTTGAGCCCATCGAACTGAAGAAAGCTTTCCCTCCTTTTGGCTTGGGGTATCAACCATCAGAACGAGAGCTCAGAATGATCCACCAGTATCGACCAAAGAGAAGATTAAACTACATCCCAACTACCTTAGGAGACTCCTTGAATGGACGATTCATCAACGAAGGCAAAGATTTCCACTTTTATGGTTTTTCGAAACCATGGGCCGAAAGTTTCCAACACCGCGTACAATCGCTCATCAAAGATAGCAAAGAGACTGAGGAAAGTGATTCTGAAGATTCCTTCAACTTACAGACACTAGGCTGACACTCTGCATGGTTCATTCAGGCACTACATCAATGGATCCATCCCGTCTAATTAAAGCTGCTGATACACCCCTCCTCAACTGGCATGCTGCGCTAGTTCTACCTGTTGAAATCTCCCCTAACCCCAATGTTTACCCTATTTCTTCTTCTGTTGTCTATCCTTGTTCAAATGTAATCGAGACCTCTTTTGATAAGGTTCTCAATGCTATTTTTCCTATCAATGAAATAAACGAAGATTTTGAGTATCTTGATGTGCCTTACATTAACTGCTTGGATTCTAATCAAACTTTTGATGATTTTACAAATGAACAATTCTTAACTGATCTAAATAAGGTTAATAATAAACAACATAACCGCATTCAAGTTAATAAAGAAGAGACTGTTGTTATTAATCTCGATTCTAGTATCCAACTACGCGAGATTAGGATAGGGGACACCCTTGACGAGCATGAGTGTGCACAACTCGAAGAATTGTTGAAGGAGTTCGTGGATGTCTTCGAATGGTCCTATGATGATATGCCCGACATTGATCCTAAAATAGCTCAGCATGAGATTTCCACTCTCCCAGATTACAAGCCGGTTAAACAAAAATTGAGAAAGCTCCGCACCGAATGGTCGCTCAAGGTCAAAGAAGAGGTGGTCAAACAGTTAAACATGGGCTACGTTCGTGTGATCGAATATACGACATGGCTAGCCAACATAGTACCTGTGCCGAAATCTGGAGGGAAGGTTCGAATGTGTGTAGACTATCTAGATTTAAACAAAGCTTCTCCAAAGGATGATTATTCGCTCCCCAATATCGACATGATCGTGGACAACACAACCAGTCATACTCTTAAGTCATTCGTCGACGGGTTTGCCGGATACAACTAAATTAAGATGCATCCAGACCACCAAGAAAAAACCGCATTCATCACCCCATGGGGAACCTTTTACTACACCGTTATGCCATTTGGTCTCAAGAATGTTGGGGCTACCTACCAAAGGGCTGCCACAACCATCCTGCACGATCTGATTCACAAAGAAGTCGAGATTTTTGTGGATGATATGATTATCAAGTCCAAAACTAGAGAAGGTCATGTTACCGCTCTTTGGAAGTTCTTCGATTGACTGCGACGGTATCAGATGAGACTCAATGCACAAAAGTGTGTCTTCGGCGTTACAAGGGGAAAACTCTTGGGATTCATGGTCAGCAAAAAGGGGATAGAAGAAGATCCTGCAAAGCTGAAGGCCATACTTGAGATGCCACCTCCCTGAATGGAGAAATAAGTCCGAGGTTTTCTTGGGAAATTGTAATATATTAACCGGTTCATCAGCCAGTTAACCTCCATCTGTGAACCGATCTCCAAGATCCTCCGAAAGGATTCAACCAAGGTTTGGAACGAGGCCTGCCAAGAAGCTTTTGACCGAATCAAACAATATCTGACCCAAACTCCAGTGCTCATGCCACCACAACCTGGTCTCCCTTTGCTCCTATACCTAACCATAACCGACACTTCCGCTGGGGATTTGCTAGCCCAATACCTTGAGGACTCCCGTAAAGAAAGATCCATCTATTACGCCAGTAGCAAATTGGCCGAATACGAGGTTAACTACACTGCTTTGTAAAAGGCATGTGTCACACTGGTCTGGGTCACCCAAAAGTTGCGATACTACATGCTCGCCTTCCTCATCAAACTTGTATCCCGAATGGATCCCATCAGATACCTGCTTGAGAAACCCGCCTTATCCATTCGAATGGCTCGATGGTTATGCTCCTAACCGAATTCGATATCGTGTACGTCACACAGAAAGCTGTTAAAGGAAGATCCATCTCTGACTACCTCGTCGATTACCCTGTAGAAGAAGCAGTTGTCCGGATCTCCAAATTCCCAGGTGAAAATATCCTCTGCATCGCTCAAGATCGCCTTCGATGGAAAATGTTCTTTGACGGCGCTGCCAATAAAAAGCGATATGGCATTGGGATACTTTTGACCGCCCCAGATGACTCCCACACTCCCATTGACATTAAATTGGATTTCCCATGCACCAACAACATGACGGAATACGAGGCATGCACTGTAGGCCTCAAAGTTGCTCTCAAGAAAGGTATTCGATACCTTGATGTCTACGGGGATTCTGCCCTTATCATCGGTCAAGTGATCAGAAAGTGGAAAGTCAAGTACGAAAAGCTCCAACCCTTCCATGCCCACTTAGAAGATTTAGCCTCCCGATTCCGAGATATCACCTTCCATTACCTACCCCGAGCAAAGAATAACCTATTCGATGCTCTCGCCACCTTGGCCTCTATGGTCGACATGCCCGAGGGAATAATAATGACCCCCTTGCTAGTTCAAAAGGAAGACAAACAGAACCATTGCTACCATATTGAGCTTGTCTCCACTGAAGATCCTGAACTAGATGATTGCTGGTACTATGATATCTGGTGCATTCTCAAACATAGTAGGTATCCCGAGGGTTCCAACAAGAAAGATCAAATGACCCTTCGAAGACTGGCTGCCCAGTTCACCATCTTTCATAAAGCTCTACTCAAGAGGAACTTCGATGGAACTCATCTACACTGTATCGCAGGGGCTGAGATTGAGAAGATAATGCAGAAAATTCAAAGCGGGGAATGCGGACCCCACATGAATGGTCACATGCTTGCCAAGATGATCATCCGGCAGGGCTACTACTGGACCACCATGACCCAGGACTGCACCGCCTATGTCTGGAGATGCCTCAAATGCAAATAATTCTCCAATCTTCAAAACCTACCTCCACGAGAATTATACAACATGACCTCTCCCTGTCCATTCTCCACCTGGGGTGTCGACATCATTGGGAAGGTTACACCAAAGGCTTCAAACGTACATGAATTCATCCTAGTCGCCATTGATTACTTCACCAAATGGGTCAAAACTGAGTCATACGCAGTGTTGAACGCCAAGAAAGTGGTCAAATTCCTCAAGAAGAATATTATCTGTCGATATGGGGTCCCGCACGAGCTAGTGTCAGATAACGGGTTGCATTTCTAAGAAAAAATCACCGAAGTAGTCAACGAGTACGAGATTCAGAGACACAAATCTTCTCCCTATCGACCTCAGACCAATGGTGCAGTTGAAGTCGCCAACAAGAACCTCAAAACTATCATCTACAAGATGACCAAAAGTTATAAGGATTGGGCCGACCGGATCCCGTTCGCCCTCTGGGGATATCTAACCTCAATCCGAACCTCTACTGGGGCTACCCCTTACTCCCTGGTCTACGACATGGAAGCAGTCCTACCTGTGGAGCTGGAAATACCCTCGCTACGGGTCATGCTCGAAAATAAAGTTAGCGAAGAAGACTGGTGCCAAATCCGTCTTGATGAGCTAGCCCTCCTAGATGAAAGAAGATTAAAAGCTATTTACCATATACAGGGGTACCATCACCGAATAGCGCGATCATTCAACAAGAGAGTCAAGGACCGCGGTGTCCGGGAGGGGGACTTAGCCCTCAAAGAGATAATAGAACCCATCTGGGACCCCAGAGGGAAATTCAAGCCCAATTAGAGCGGCCCCTAAATTATGAAAAAAATCTTATTCGGCGGTACCGCCATGCTCACTGACCTAGATGGGGAACAGATGGCTCGTTCAGTCAACCTGGACTGTCTCAAGAAATTCTACCCCTAGTTCGAAATCTCGACGCGCTACGACTCTTCTCATCCCCCTTCTATTCTAAAAAAAAATCTCTTCATTTCCCTCTACCCAGAACTACATGGGCCTGATCCTCTACAAAAACTATCTTTAAATAGATAAAAAACTTTTCAAAAACCCCCGAGGTACGTAGGCAGCTCATACACCTCACATGAGTGCGGCCCTTTCTTTTTCACAAAATACCATTCTTTTCTTACCTCCGAGAACGACGGTTCATTCTAAAGAATACTTGAACAAAAGGATTATGTATGCCTTAGCGATTAGTATAGATAATTCAAAATACAAAACTCATCGAAAGGCACAGCTGGATGATCAGAAACTTATTTATTTCATTAATAAAAAATTACAGCACGGATTACATAAGAAAATGAATGAATAACTCCCTTCCCCCTACTACCATAAAATGCCAAATAAAATTCCCGCATCTATTACACAAATAAACTCTCCAAGAGTCCTACTCACAGCTACCAGAGAAGCCTTCACCCTCATCATTTACATCCTGAGGTCTCTAAGTTTCCCTTGCCTGAATAGAGTGCCGTAGACACTCCATGGACCGATAATCCCGAACCATCTTCGAAAAGACCACAACACCCCTTTGCACGATGTTAGATAAAACAAACCATATTTGTCCAGTCTCCACTGCCAACATCTTGCTGACTACTTTCCTCCACAACCACTTCATATAATCTTTGGGAACATGCAAAACTTTCCCGACAGACTGGGAGGGACGGGTCGACGGACGCCAATTTTCCCACAGAGATCCAAGCAACAGACGCAGGCGCTCAGCCAAATCTTCTACCGAAAAGAAATTTGAGATCCGAGGTGGCATGACCTGGGCCTAGCCAAATTGGCACTGAAGCCGCCAAGGAAAATAAAAGGAGGTCTGCCTGAGACCAACCAACCGCATATATAAATACTCTCCTAGATCCAGAATAGGCTGCTACTGCCCCCACCAAGGCACTGACCAATACAGACCACGAGCCCCATGCTCCACAAGCCAATGCTCCCAGTTCTCAACATACAGACCAACACTGATGAAGTAGCGTGAAAAGAAGTTGGGTACGACCGACAAGGGATATTTCAGAGGCGTCGCCAAGCGAATTCTTTCAGACAAGCAGATGAACAGCAGTACGGGGCTACCCCTCAAAAAGTCAGAACGACCTTTTCTCCAGGCATCCAGGCCATTCAGGGTCTCCGCCAATATCACCGTCGCAGGATTGCGACGGTAAGACATCCATGAAGTACTGGATGCGAGTTGCGAGTCCACCTGCAGTTCTCCAGTCATCAGCAATAATTTTGAAACCAGACCCAGAACAACAGCTCCAGCATAGCCAGCATCACATATTTCCCACAAATGCATAGACTGCAGCACCGCCGGGAGGGAGATCATTCCTCAAACAACCAATGATCTGGCCGCCGAAGGCGAAACATGAAGAAGTCCAGCCAACAAATCCCTGGGAGAGCGGGAAAATTCGGGCAAAGCCGAAGCAACACTAGGATTTACGCCCAGCATGGCAGAAAATTCCTCGTAGGCAGGACAAACTTCATCCAACCTAAAGCGAAATACGTGGTCTTCGGGGTACCAGAATTGTACCGTCGCCATCAGCACGTTCCCCTCAAGAGGCTGATTGCGCCACGGGGAGACTCAACGCATGTTGAAAGCATCATAGTCGACATTATAAGAGCACATTGCTTCTAAGGATTCGAGGTAATTAGCAAACTCAATGCTACCAGGGAGAGCCATCTTGCAAGGCTAAGAAATAATGGGCAAGTAGGTGAAAATGCAAAGGTGTGATGAAAACACTCCACCCTTACCCCTTTTTATACTTGAAAATCCTCACAAGAGACATAATCCCTGCAGAAATCGAAGGGAATCCTACCCCACAAGGTACCAAAGGCTGAAAAGGGTACCAATTAAAGCTTTGAATTGATGGGACTGGACTGAACTACCGATAGGAAGGTCAGGCTGCTTGCCGATCGGCAACCCCCCCATTTTAGAAATTTCCTCTTTTCCTCTTTTGTCAAATCAGAAAACTCAATAAAAATAAATTGATATTCTCAACTGAATTTCTAAATCCCTTTAATTTCCCCTTTTTAATAAAAAACTTTCCTTTAATTTTTTTTTCAAAAATAGTCCTTTTTACGGTCTCAGCAGCAAAGTAAAAAGCGCATGTGCTTGCATTCATTCATCATTAATAAAAGATAATAAAAAAACTCCATTGCATTGCATATATCTGTTTTCTGTGTTACATCATTTTTGCAGGAAATATAAAAAAAAAGAAAAAACAATGGGACTCAGCCCAAACCCACATTCTCTCTCCCCCTCTCTCAAGAGCTTTCACCCCTGCGACGTGCTCTCTTCCCCCTATGGAGAGACGACGCACCACCACTACCCGAGCCCGAGTCCTCTTCGAATGAGGCAGACGACACCAAGAAAGAAGGAAGAGGAACCGGATCTCGAAGATGGGCGGTCGTCGAAGATATCCAGTCTCTGATGTCCCTTAGCCAAGTGGTCGACACCCGGACTTGCTGCAAGAAAAGGTGAAATCAGTATCAAAACAGAGATGACCAAAATAGAAAAGAAAGAAAGAGAGGAACAGAAAGGTATACCGCAGGTCGAAGGACCTCCTCTGTCAAACCCAACTCCTTCGGATCCATCGCATGAGGACGGTGCAACATAGGCACCTTCCCTCCATCAGCCCGCTGAATGTTGTACGAGGGGGTATGAAACCGAACAAAAGGAACCTCTGAAGTCGTCGCCGCCGCAGATGCCGATGGACCACCACCACTGTGGGAAGATCCGACCGCCCGACTCGAACCCGCAGGAGGGAAAGGCAGGGCATCATATATGCTGGGCACCATCAACTAGCTCGTCACAAAGTCCATATAGTCATACGGCGCAGCTGTATCGGTGTACAACAAGTAGGACTCGCCGATCATCGTCGCGATCCTCTCATCCTCCGACAGCAGTCCCTCCTACCTCATAGACGTAAGAGGTTGCGCAGGTGGCACCACCACCTCCTCCTCAGCAATCTGACGAACCACCCGCTCCCCGAGGTACCAGGAATGGCCGAACTCATGCGCCAGTAAATGCCACATCATAGCATTCACTCCAGTTGCCCCCGCATCCTGAATGGCTGCCCCCCAGGGATAAAAGGTCACCTGAAAATATCCAAGCAGGCATAAATCAATACAAGATCAGAAGGTGCAAAAAACCAAGATTGAAATAGAAACAGCCTTACCCTACCACTGGTCAGGTCATTCAAGACCTGACGCACCGCCTCCGGAGAGAGAGATCCCTTCGACTGCCGATTGGCCTTACGCCATCTATACAATCAACAGAAGTCCCCAACAGTGTCATCCTTCAAAGAAATCAGCGGGGTATTGCACCCAATCACCTCGTAGAACCACGTTTGAACTCACAAAGCAAAAAGAGACGCATAAGGAAAATGCGAATGCGTGAAAGAAAAATGCGGATGCATGAAAGGAAATGCGCAAACTAAAGAATACCTCAAGAAGGTACGTGGCCCCAGTAAAGGTCTGTCGGCAGCACCGGCTGAATGCATCCAGAGAAGAGTAAAGGGTCGCCAAAGTCAGACTCCCCCAATCATAGAAAGCGATATTCGAAAACATATTCAGGTACGACAAGAACCACAAATGGACGACGTCGCCGCTCGACGCCACCATGAAACCTCCCAACACCAGCAAAATGAATAACTGAGCCATTTGCCTCACTTGACCAGAAAGCCTCGAAAAATCCTCGAAAAATTCCTAAAAATCCCAGGAAGGATTTAGAACATCTTCACCAAGAAAATTTCTCATTCCCTCGAGCGGAACCCCTCTTTCCCAGCAAAATCCTCAAAAAACCAAGTGAATCTCCTCCCGAAAAAGCACCAGAGAATCTCTAAGGATCGCCTGATCACTTCCCCAGCGGAGTTTTTACAGCACCAAAATAGGTTGTCCCCCCCCCCCCCCCCCCCCGCGAGCTCTCCTAAAGAAACAAAATCTTCCCCAGCTATCAGCTTCCCAGCTCAAATCAAAAGGCACTTTCTCCAGCAAAATCAAAATCTAATATTTATCCACTCTTAGGTTAGAAATGACCTCGGTCTTGGATCGTCACCTGAGTTGGGTCAGAATTGACCCCGGTCCTCAGTCGTCACCACTCTTAGGTCAGAATTGACCTCAGTCTTGGATTATCACCTGAGTTGGGTCAGAATTGACTCCGGTCCTCGGTCGTCACCGCTCTTAGGTCAGAATTGATCTCGGTCTTGGATCGTCACCTGAGTTGGGTCAGAATTGACCCCGGTCCTTGGTCGTCACCACTCTTAGGTCAGAATTGACCTCGGTCTTGGATCGTCACCTGAGTTGGGTCAGAATTGACCCCAATCCTCGGTCGTCACCACTCTTAGGTCAGAATTGACCCCGGTCCTCGGTCGTCACCACTCTTAGGTCATAATTGACCCCCGTTATTAGATCTTCACCCTAAGCCCATAGATTTAGCTTTGACCCGCAGAATTGGTCATCCCCCAACACCACTTTAGGTCCTCAGAATCAACCTAAACCTTTGATCGTCATTTCATCCCCAGCACACTCCTCAGGTCCTCAGAATCGGCCTCAACCCTCTGAATCAGTCATACTCCCTCAAAAGAATCATGTGGTGTCTATTCGATGGTTATCATTTGTTCCAAACTCACCCGCCGAGGGGCTCTGTAGACACCCCATTCTATTACCCCCAACTCTCCTTAGGTCCCTAGTACCTCCTTTCATCACTACAAACCCAGGTCATGTCCCGAGTACTGACCTAGAAGCCATCGGGCACTCCCCGGCTCAGTTTGAACAAAAAGTCAAAATTTTCATCTCGACTGAGACTTAATGAATCCTCGAAAGGTACTGAATACCCTTTCTAACGGTCCGTCCATTTGCGTCCGACTTACCATGCGGACGAACGATCCGTTTGCATCCGAAGCTTGACCCGGAGGCCATCGGCCGCTCCCGGGCTCTGTTTGACCTAAGTCAACTCTTCAGATCAATTGAGGCTGAATGAATCTATGAAGGGCACTAAATACCCTTTCCAAAGGTCCATCCCATGCGCGATTCTGACTTACCATGCGGACGAACGATCCGTTTAACTGCAAGAGGTCACCGAACGATTCCAGGGCCCAGTTGACCAAAGTCAACTCCCCAAATCGTTCCTCCGAAGGAATCTCTCTTCATTGTACCTATCTTAATTCAACACAAAGTCCAGTTATCCATATAACTCTTTATTCACTGTCGGCCTCTGACCGATCCTCATGTGAATAATCCATAAACTGCATTCTTTTCATTCATGTTAAATTAAAGGAACTCGCGGTTAAAAACCATCCGTAAGATTCCTTTATGAGCAAAACATCTTGCTCCCCAAACATGGTGACTACCGTTCCCACCATTTCAACATTGCTCCAACGAGTGAAAATTTTTCCTCAAATTTTCACATCTGGGCATTTCCATACCCTGCTCTAAGCCAAATTTTCTGAACCTTCTACTTTCACTGAATCACGTTACATTGACTCCGTATAACTTAAACTTCAACGTATGGTCCTTATCAAATACCTTTCGAACATTTTCCCAATTTACTTCACTGGGTAATTCACGTTTAGCACCACTCTTTACTACAAAGGTACACAAATAATTATAACTATTATACTTTAGTAGTCGTTGCAACAATCCTTGATAATGCCACAAGGGGAGTGACCTCTACTGCGGTCCTTATTCCTAACTTCCACTTACAAATCCTACTAACCCCGCCTCCTGCTACCCTCGCAATGACCTTACCTGGTCGCCCTTCATCGATAAGCACACGAATCTTGAACGAGCACATAAAAGATTTACTATAATCTTACCTAATAGTAGGAGAACGAAATCTCATAAGAGGAATCAACAATCCTAATCATAGGGCTCTATATCAAATCGAAAGCAACGCTGAATGCGTAGTTCGTCCTCACAGATTCCTAAGGACACTAGAACCTGCTACTCTGATACCATATATGACACCCCACCTAATAAAATACCGGGTGATCAATCCTATACCAAATTAAAATAGGAGTCTCATATGGTTCATTCTCATCATCACTGTCAAAAAGAAATTTAATTACTAATAACCTATTAGGCTGGCGTCAAAATTTTATATTAACTAATCCTTTTAACCAAACCATCTAAATAAAGCATCACAACAGTTTATATGAAACAACTGAAATGAAATAAAATAACTGAACACTTGGTTTAACATAAAACAACCAAATCGAATGCCACACTAAAAGGCAGTAAAAGAATAAATCAATACAATTAGGCCATCGGCCTGAATGTTTCTATAATATCTCCTATCTAGATCTCAAGGATAGAAGCGTCTATTGTAAACATGTATTCATCCACAACTACTGCATCAAGCGTCTGACTCGAAGGAATCATCATTCAGGCATCCTTGTGTCTGGACACCTATATATATATAGAGAGAGATATATATTAAGAGAGGAGAAAATAGAGGAACGGGTCAGAGCCCGAGTTTGAAAATATTTAGCAAGTGCATAATTGCCATATGTTTAAAATATGATTTATCTCATATTTAAATTGCTATTGCACTCCCATGAGATACCTCTCACCCTTCTTCTAATAGTGCACACCTATCGCATACCTTTATAAACAACCTAGTTAAGCTACCCTGCCTAACTAATCCGTTATCACCCATCCTCTAAAAATCCTCATAAACTCGAGTACTAAGGGTTAAACTTCTTTCCATTCCCAACACTGTGCTACGTTCGTGCGTGGGGTGTCTCGCGAAGAGAAATCCAAACAAGGAACCTCCCCGATACACTACTACCTGGCAATGTTGATTGTTGGAATTCATTTGTCCCTCAGCACATAACGTATATATAAAAACTCACATGGATATATATATATATATATATATATATATCATAATCCCAAAACTTTCACTTTATTATATACAATATCGTATATATATTGTTCTCACTTTAATATACGAATCACTATTTAAATCCAGATATAATCTACCGGAAGGGGGATTACTCTTATCATTCTTTTCATTTTATATTTGTTTACTTTACATTATATCTCATCTTCATATACAAACAATATACTATACACAATAAGTATAATTATACCTATCACTATCATAAGTATAATAACCATCCCACCGAGCTATAACTCGAGGATGCAGTCTCATATTGCCTATTCAAATTCGGGTTTACTCACTATACCACGGTACTAAGCCAGACTCTCTCATGGTCATGGTAAAAATACATAACGGTGGAGGCAGTCATATTCCCTCCTGAAAGTGGGATAACAATATTGCACCCATATGCGGGACGATATGACTTGGGGATATACTCTGCCTGCTCCTCAAGCCAGGGGATTCACCCACATTGCGCAACCTCCCTAGATCGCACTACAGAAGATATATAATCTAGCTGTCCCAACCTTACACTCGGGAAAGCCCATGGAATAGGCCTCTAAGATACAAATATACCAATCACACACAGATATATATGTATTCGTATCATATTATATGTACTATAACCACATCGTGTATATAATCTATATCATTCCTCAATATATATGATTATAATTACCAAGTCATATAGCACTAGCCAAACCCAAATGCTCTCATTCGTAAATGTATAAGTATTTACACACTTAAAGTACTAAACACAAAAGTATTCTCTTACTTCAAGTATAACTCGTACTTTAATCCTTTTTTTAATTATTTAAGTATACTCCCGAATATACCAAATTCCATCCTAGTCACCTCGTAGGATTTACTCAAACATATAATCACATTTTCTACGCGAACAATTTATATATTTATAATCGCTTGCCCGAATATCACCCGAGTATTAATCGTCCCAAATACCCTTAAATTTGTAAGCCCTTGGATTTCACCTTCAACTAATCCAAGGTATACATCTCACTCCAATAATAGTTTAAAGGTTCTTTCACTACATTTAGGAACCCTAATATTTATCTCCACAATTTATTTCGGTCTCCAACACCCTCCAGTAATAAAATCATATCAAATCCAAACAAAATCATAAAAATACACGATCAGCGCCCAAGCAACCGTATCGAAAATATCTACAGCTTTCATTTTCTGAAAATTAGCAAAAACTGGACCGATCCGGTTCTGGGAAGGCGGATATATAATAAAAAAATTCGGCTAAATCGTGCCTAACACTCGTAGCACTAGCCCATAATCGCCGAGTCTATTCCCTGACTCTTAATTTAATTAAACTCTCATTAATTAAATATTCAACCTAACATCGCCCTAATAGAGTATTCGAGCTTATCCACCCAACCCGTTCATCAACTATTTCTAAAATCATCTCACTCAGTTCATAATTCACAATTAATCTCAATTATATATCTCACTATAATTCTTCCAACTTTTAATTACCCCATCATCCTTAGGTAATTTAACCTCTTTTAAATTACCCTAATAACATTCTCTATAGGTTTCTGAATTCTTTTGAATCTCCCAAAAATCACCCAAACCATCCAAAACAACCCAAATTCGTGATTGTCGAAAAATCGAACCGGTTAGGCTCCTGTATCAAACCGGTTCGCTGCCCCGACATAGCAAACCCCAATCGGACTTTTAAATTCCAAATCCAAAAATATCTCCTTCTAGATGATAATAAACCTTCATCAAGATGTATAGAACTTAATGGGATGTAACTATGATGATACTAACATTCATAAATTAGTCTAACATCAAATATTGGACTACAAATCACCAATTTATTCAATCGAATGGGTTTATATCAAATTCCCCAAACATAATCCTAGATTTAATTCCTCAATCCAAATTAAGCATAACTACCCCATATATCTCTACAAGGTTCGATTTTCAGAAAGTATAATTTTCATACAACATTAAAGTTTTCATCCAATTAAACACAGGATATTAGTTTCACCCCAAAATTCCTTTTTTCATGTGAGAACCCTCCCCAAATCACTTTTGGTTCTACACCTACCATGATATAAAAATGAATTTCTGAAAATGAAATTGAAAACAAGTTAATCACTTTCCTATCGAGGTTTGTAGGGTCGAATTGCGTATTGTAGAAGATGAATTGATGGTAGCACACCCAATCCCTCTTTGAGTTTGGCTCCTAAAGCTATCCTCTTTTCTTCCTTCTCCCTTTTCTCAATTTCTAAGGTTTAGATAACGAAATTGTGGCTGCCTCAAACCCTTAGACTTAGGTTTATAATCCCTAATCCCAAACATTAGGCTAACGGGCCAAGCCCGAAGGACCCAAATACCCCCATGTGGTCCCGATTATGTCTAAAAAGACTTCGGGACCTAATTACTACCCCCGGGTACTCTATTTTGACTATCTCGACCCACCTGGAACCAATCGTGATCTCGAAATCTCCATCCGAGTCACTTTACATAAATTTACTTTACTCTCTCGACCTCATATAGTCTACACTTGACTCCCGGTTGAGATATAACACAATCCCATCGATATCACTCGCTATGACGTAAAATAATTATTTACTATTCACTTAGTAATTTTATTCCATAAATATTAATTTTTATCTCTCCCGATTAATATTTTAATAAACATATAATATGTAATTCAATTAAATTACGTCACACGTGTAATTTAAAATAATCGAATTAATTAAATTTTAAATATTCAGAAATACGAGGTGTTACAGAGAGTTGTTAAGTAAATTTTGAGATCCTTGCCAACCCGATTTATCCCTAAAGTCACTGTCCTGAGTTATTTAAAAATGTTAGATACTCTTAGGTTTGAAGAACTCAACCTTCAAACTTTTGAAATTGATATGTTTCCAAAAATTGTTATGAAAAAGGAAATAGGGATTGCTTTGAAAGCTCAATCAAGGAAAAAAGAAAATGTTTATGAATTTGAGTCTAAATTTGATTTTGAATTGGATGATTTAGCTCTTTTCAAAAAAATCAAAAATTTTCTCAAATTTAACAAAGAAAATTCTTCCAAAGAAAAGATTTTTTTGAGAAAAATAAAAATAAGAATGAGGGCGAGAAGGTTTATGAGAAAGATGAGATAAGATGATATGAATGTGAGGAAAAATGACACAAAGCACATGAGTGTCCCACTAAGATAAAGAGATAGGGCAAGAAAGCTGCACACAAGGCCACTCTTAGCGATAGTGAAGTCGAGTCGGTGAATGCTAGGGATGAATCACCACATGAACAGTGTCGCACGTTCATGGCCAATCACATTAGTACTACTAGTTTGTCCCATGCCAATGAGGAAAGTTCTAAACGTGAGTACCTCGATAATATTTCGAATCATTCTGGAGACGGTGAAAGTGAGGAAGAGAATTTGAGTAAGGGAGAAGGTGGTTTCCAAAAGGCCTTTGGCCGTCTTTACACTAAGACTCTAAAAATGATAAAGCTTAATAAAAATTTATCTGTTAGGGTGTGTGATTTAGAGAAATAAGTTAATATTTAAGAGAGTGTGAGGTGTCGGTGATGTAACTCGAGAAGGTCGAGATTTTTTTATGTGAGCAGTTGATTATTTTATTTAGGGAGAATGACGCTTTGACCAACTCTATGGCTAATCTTATTAGAGATCTTCAATCTTCACTAGGCACTCATGATAAACTTGAAGCCCATGTGTTCTAACTCCAGAGTGATCTCAAACGTGTCCGGGACGTCAATATGACTTTAGAGGACACATCTAAGAAGGTTGGAAATATGCTCCTCGGTCCCTCATTAGATAACGTTGAGAGGTGAGGAATAGGTTATGACGGACACACACTTCCCATGTCGAATACAAGCTGGTTCTCGAGTTTATGATGGATACCTATGGCCCTTGTCCTAACCTACATAGTAGAGCTCGTCCTAGACGCTTTAAGATAGGTGGACCCAAATCCGTTTATGTTTGTTCCTATTGCAAACAAAGAGGTCACCTTAGAGAGTTTTATTTTAAGCTAGCGATAGTTTCTTCTATGCGTGTTCCCCGGTATGCTCCCACTCGAGTTCATACACTTGTTCCCATATGCACTCCCACACGTGTTACTCCACATGCTGCCGCAGATCACCATAGAGATTTTGCTAGTTTTCGAGAGCAAGTAGAGTATTTTGTCAAGACTTCACAATGTTTAATTGAGGAATTTCATTGGATGTCTTGTCCTTTGGAGAACTCCTTCGGGCCTACTACTTGAGGTGGAGACTTGTTTTTAGAATAAGGTGATTATCATGTTCATATCTCATATTCCTATTGTTAACTATTATCATTGTATTTATTTATTTTTCTTTCTGATATATTAATAAAAATCCAAAAAGAGTTAAGTTTGAAAAAATCTCAAAAAGATTTTTGTTTTTTATGAAAACGATTTTCTTTTGATAAATTTTTTGAAAAAAGACAAGTTTTTTTTGTATTTTCTATTTTTCACCATATATGGATGGATATTTAAGATATTCAGATCATCGCTTCATACCATCCATTCAAGTGGCTTTTTCATAGTGTTTTGAGACATGAATTTGTTTCAATAGTGTGCTTAATAATGTGTGAATATCATTACGTTTCTCATTGATGACTACTTTCTACATGTTAGACTCCTTGTCACCTATACTGCATACGTGCATGAGCTTTATGAACATTGTACTTACTTCTCATTTGTCGAATACGATGTTCTCATCTCAATTCGGCTTAACAATGAACCAAATGT
The DNA here is from genome assembly GCA_949130495.1 of Sambucus nigra. Taxonomy (NCBI): domain Eukaryota; kingdom Viridiplantae; phylum Streptophyta; class Magnoliopsida; order Dipsacales; family Adoxaceae; genus Sambucus; species Sambucus nigra. The sequence goes on from OX422221.1 coordinate 49,209,997, forward strand.
AAAAAAATATAAGTTGTGCATGTAAGACTCATTGCCCGAATTTCATTTTTTCCAGATAATATTGTCATATGTTAAGCAATGGAAAGGGGACACGAAAGATTAAAGTATTCTTTGCCTTAAAAGACACAATTTGCATAAAAGAGACTAAAAAGATTTGAGGCACACAAAAATAGAAGTGCTAGGCCAATTTATTTTAGATTCATTGATGCTTCATTATATATGAGCATTATGATTTCTTAAAAATAATTGAAAGTGAATTCTTATATGAGAGTTTTTGAGGGAGTTATAAAGTAGAAGATCAATGGATTTGCCCAACGGACTTTCTTAAATAATTTTAAATGGTTTGGTATTATTGGTGTGAGAATTATTTAAATTCATAGCATAAGTTGAGTCAATTTCATATGAGTTCACTATTTTTATACCTAAGTTAGACTTTGAGTTCTTTGTTTATAAGTGTCTCATGAATTCGTGCACCTATGTTATGATTTTTTATGTTAATTTATCTATGGAAAATATTCACACAATTGCATTTCGTTTTCATGATTCAGATATTTTTGTGTTATTCCATGGTGACATGTGCTTTTGTACCTTTATATAGTTTTATATTTTATACTTTATACTTGTAAAGTTTGAAAAAGTTTAAAAAATAGAGGCATATGTTCTCCAGGTTTCCTTCTACTTAGACCTTTTGAGATTATCATTACATGTGCTCTAATTGAGTATCTTTGTGATGATATCTTGCTTCTTCGCGTGATGCTTGTTATTCATGACTAGTTTCTTCTAACACCTCGCGCAAAACACGAGGCACTACTAAATCCTCAACAATTAGTATAGAGCATCTATATTCCACAAAATAAATATAATGAATCCAAAATTTACACTTCCAAAATAGTAACAATTTACTTTTACTCGAAAACAATACTAATCTCTCCAAATAAATTACACTCCCAATCTATACAAAAATAAAATCCTCCAAACGCCGTGCTCTAAAATCCTCCCAAAAATTCGTAGCATCCAAATCCACGCTAACCTGTCACTAAAAGAAAAATATGGAGAAGTACACAATATGACAAGAATAGATTCTCAAAATAATAACGGTGAATAAATGCAATAATACGAATCTGAATTCAAGTTCAATGAGACATCCGAGCATTATACTAATTTAATTTTTCAATAACACATCAATAGGTCATCAGGCGTCACCTCACCTAAGCTTCGTAACACCTTATCCTAGCTATTGGACTTTTGGACTATTGACAGGTGACCATTCTCCTTGTCATATAAAAATTTCATGACACCATGGACATAAAAAAATATAATATCTTAATCGAATCAATATTTTAGATTGCAATAAATATCATGATATCAACAATACGAGTACAAATAAATGAGGAACAAATGACTACTTTCGAGAGATTTAAGGAGCATATTGCGTAAACCATGTACCTCAAAATCATCACATGAAAACCATAAGATTCTGCCTCCAAATTTTGATCACACCACCGTGTTCCTCTAGCGAAAACAATAAAAACTTGTTCTAACCCAAACTCGAGAAAACACCATATAAGCCTTTAAATCTTGAATTAAAACTTGATAACTTTGGGACTAGGATTTGTAGTAGGAACAAGATGAAAATTATAAGGGTCTATTGCTCTTAGAGGTTGTGAAAATATGTTTGAAAAGTCCTAACCCCGTATTAATTTAGGTGGAGAAAGATTAGAGAATTTAAATGGCATTAAAATCCTATTGAAACTAAAACAGTTCGTCTGTTAGTAATGCTCCAGGACCGTGACAAACAGTTAGTCACACTTTAAAGCAGTGACAAATAATCTGAAGCAAGATTTTTATTTTGGCCCTTTTTTAGCCTACAGAGTTTTATGTTTTGAGGAATCTTCTAAACAATCCAAGACTTATATATACTCATATTAGGAGTCTTTTAAGCGAGCTTTCCAAATTCCGAATTAATTTAATGAATTACCGGATAAAATTAAGGGTTGTTACATTTCTACTTCTTTTTCTGTTGCAAACAAAAAAGGGAAGAACAAATTGAGGGGGAGTGATAAGCACCCAAAAGTGTTTAAATTATGACCCAAATATGAGCATTTTAGTCACTCGTTTTCGATCAAATTGGCCTTATGTTCGTATTTATCTATATCGCAGGTCAATCGGCAATCGCAGTATCAAATTGTGTTAAATCAATGTAGTTGTGACAAAGTAGCGACCAAAAGCAATCAACGAAGAAATCAAAGCATCCGCGAAGTCTGAAGTCCCTATTTGAGCTTGTTTGATGAGTATCGATGCCCTAAACCCTTGCCGGCACAAAACCTAACCCTAACCATCACCCGAGCCTTGTACGTGTTTAGTTTGTAAATTTATTATTTTGTTAGATTTGTATTTGAGCCGTATATAATTTTTAGGAATTTTATATTTTATTTGTGTACGTATAGCTGTAGATACTAGGGTTCGTTATTGTGCGTCGAGTGTTTTTCTTTTATTTTTATATAAATAAAATAGTTGTCTTTATTTTGTTAGGCTTTTCTTTATTTTCAATTTTATTAGTTTAGGTTCACTATTATTATTTTATTTTTATTGTTTATGAGTATTTTAATTTAGAAACTTGGTATTTAATATTTCTGTCTTAGTAGGTTTTATTTATTTTTTAATTAAATTGTAAACATTTAACTATATATTTATATTTATTTTTATTAAGAATTAAACACAACACACCGTTTCTCTACCCTCACTTACACCATACCTTACCCACTTAACTTCTACCTCCGGTCACCCACACATCCATCTCCATTAGAAATCGACAGTGAAGTCATATCCGATTTCACCTCCAAACACGAAGTCATATCCATAATCTAACCTTAACCCATTTCACCTCCAAACACGAAGTCATATCCGATTCCAACTAGAACCCTGGACCAACCCATCTTTACCCAACGATCTATCCCTCCATCTCCGGCCAAGACCCTTAGCTATCCCGGCCCTCCGAGCTGTTTGGTTTGCGACTATAACTCTGTTTTCTGTGTTTAATTACAATTCTAATAAAAATTTGAGATTGATAACCTGTTTTTAAACATTGAATTACAATATTTCTGTTGTATAATTAAGTTTTTCAAAAAACAGATTGAGTGTGTTTTATAACTTATATTTTTTATTTTTAAACTCATAATTATTTATTCTTTATATTTTAATGCATTTATACCTGAATATATAATATACATAAATAATACATTAATATGTGTGTAATTCTTATTTGTGTGTGTGTGTTCGTGTATATACAATACTGCTCTTGTGCGGACCAGTTCGCATTTTAAGAATGCAGACTGGACATGTGTCACCAGGCGGTGAACCTAGAAATTATCGGCTAAATTATAGGCACACTCTCTTTTCTGGGCTCACCGCTAAGTGACACATATCCGATTCGCACTCTTAAAATGAGGACTGGTCCGCACAAGAGCAGTATATATATATATATATATATATATATATATATATATATATATATATATATATATATATATATATGTACACAAAATTACGTATGGAATAATATATACATGCAAAATTACGTATGGAATAATATATATATAGTGAATTATACATGCAATATCATTACGTATATATATATATATATATATATATATATATCAAGGTTCTAAAAAACGCGGGGCGCGATCGAGGCGTGGAGGTCAAACCTCAAGCCTTAGAACCCTAGGCGGGTTTAAGCGTAAAAAGGCGTGAAAAGGCGTTTAGGCCTTATTAATATATTTTAATATTTTTACACCATAACAAGGCTATTAAAATACTAAAATTGTACATATCATAAAAATATGTCTGAATATATGAAAATTAAAATACTATTTGATTATTTTGGATGAGATAATGATCCGGTTAGTTAAAAAATTCTTTAAAAGGTGATATCGTTTCACTAAAGTATTGTTGTTTTTAGAAAAAAGTGCCCCTTAAGAGTTTTACTAAGCATAAGGCGTAAAAAACTTAAGGCGAGGTGTTTCGCCCAAGCCTTAAGCCTAGGCGGGGTTTTTAGAACAGTGATATATATATATATTAAGTTAGGGAAGTTTTTGAAAATGTGTACATTTTTAAGGGTGAGGATGAGTGCCACCTCCTTATACATTTTACAAAATTGAGGGTTAAGGTCATCTCCTTCCATTTACATTTCAAAATTTTAACTTTTTTTGGTTTCCCCCTACTTTTGTTTCCCCCGATGTTCTAAAGCTTTTCTTTCTACCGAACACACGGGCTCAAGACAACCCGAGTCTCTGCCCCCTCTCTCACTCCTCAAGCGATATTCACTCTCCCTCTCTCTCTCGGCTAATCCTATTCATATTCTAGGTGGGTGTATTAATGGCTCTTTTGTTAGGGTTTTATTAAATTTAGGGTTTGTTATGTTAGGGATCAAAATTTGATTTTGAGCATTGGTTGTGTTTTGGTTTCAATTTGTAGATCCGTCTACTGATTTTGTTCTAACCAGGTTTTGGTCCTTGGTTATATTTGGGTGTGTAGAGATTTGGGGATTTCATTTTTATGTAAATGTTATTTTTTTAAATTATAAGCATAGTTACTCATAATTTGTTTATGAACTTTCATCCAGTATTGTTGAACTTGCAACAGGGATACACCACCAAACTTCAGGTCTCCATTCAGGTATTGCTATACCACTTAAATTTCTTATAGATCGAGTGCCTCTGTAAATTTTGCGTCTCTATACATTTCGTGTGCCTCTGTACATTTCGTGCGGTTTAATTTTTGTCACAATTTTTTTCACAAATCTAATGTTTTTTTTTTTGCATTTTAATGTTTTTTTTGCAGATCTGATGTTTTTTTTGCAGGCCAAATGTTTGTGTGGTTCGATTTTGGGTAAGTGTTTTTTTGCACATTTGAAACTATTGAGTTTAGTGGTGTTGATTGATTTGCAAATCTTAGGTGGTGTTTATACAAGAACCTTTATTTTTTTTGATATATTTGTATTATTATTATGCAAGACCCTTTATTTTTTAGTTAGTTTGATTACTAAGTGACTCAAGAGAACCAGAAATTTGGTTTGGGATTTTTCGTTTAAGAACGATCAGGGTTCAATTTTTTATGTTGAATGCTGAGGGGTTTTGATATAGATATGGATCATGGGGTAATTTTACATGAATTGTTTTAGTTATATATGGAAATCAGTAGCTCACAGGGCAGTAGTGCATTGTTGAAGGTGAAGATGACGGGGGAGTGTTGCTAACTTTTAGTTCTTTTGTAATTATTTTTAACTATATGAAATAATTGTATAAATTTTGTTGGATTCTTTATATATTCCTTGCCTTTACCTATATCATGATTTTTTGTGCATATCATTAATGTTTATGTGCTCATCTAATTTATCTATTTTTCTCTCTTCTTTCCAAGGAAAAAAATGACCTCGGGAAGCCTGCATCTTTGACTTGGTAGAAAAAAGTAAATAGTGAGGGAAATACCCTTTTTGATTCAAATGGTATGAATATTAACTCACACTATGAATATAGACTCACACTCTTTCCATCCCAAATGTTAAGAGTCCTACTTTCTTTATTTAGACATCCCTAATTAAGAGTCTACTTAGAAAACAACTTACGAAAAGGCAAGTTTCCAACATAAGAAGTTAGTCTTTGAAACAAAATAAGAGCTAAATTGTTAAGTTCCTTACATGAAGAAATCTGATTATTTTTTGAAATTTTCAATTCTAAAATGTTAAGTTCCTTAGAATAAGAGCTAAATTTTAAGTTCATTGCAATAAGAGCTAAAGTGTTTTTTGAAATGCGATAAATGGAAGATACACTACATTTGAATTCCTGCGAGATATTGTAATGTTTTAATCAGTTGAATTCTCTGTTCAAAATATTTTAATCAGTTGGATTCCATGTTGAAAATATTTTAATCAGTTTAATTCGATGTTCAAAATGTTTTATTCCTCTGTTGAGTGGGGAAATTGGTTTAGAGTTGTTCATTTTGTGTTGTTAATTTGTGATGTTTCATTTTGTATGGTTGTTGATTTTTCGTTTTAGCCCTACATGTTCATATCCCATTTCGTTTTAATCCCCGGTTGAAAATGTTGAAGTCCACTTCAGTTTAATTACTTTAGGTTATTGGATTTGGTTCGAGAAAGTGCATTTATGTTTCATGTTTGGTTCAGTATCACATGTAATGAAATCGATCATAGGTATTGTTCAAGTGTAAGTTGATTGCGAAACCTATACCTAAAAGCTCTTGCAAGTGTAAGTTAAATGTAAGTTGTTTATGTTTCATAGGTAATGTTCATGTTTGTTCAAGTATAAGTCGTCTAAGCTTTTATATTAAGTTTTATAAGTTAAGAGCATGGCACAGAATTACTACTATACTCATGCTACTGTACTCATTATGAATTAAGAGTACAGTAACATAATAGCATGGCACTGAGGTTCTTCATTTCTATCTTTCTTTCAAATAAATCGTCATTATTAAGTTGGTGTCCAGTGTACCATTAGTATAAGATCGAAAAGAATGAGATGTACAAGAGAAAAGGAACTAGGGGAAGAATTTCTTGATAGTAAGGGAATCTATAACAGAAAATCGTGAATGAAAAAAGCGTGGCGAGAATTCGGAATAGATGGCTTTTTCTCAGTCTTTTATTAGTTATGTATCTGTTCCTAGGTCTGTTTCTCTATTTTCGTTTACTCCAGGAGGTTATCAGCCATAATAAGGCACAAGGGTTTGGGATTGGACTAGAGTATGGTTGGAGGGGAGTTAAAACAACCCATATTCCTAATGTAGTAAGTGGTCGGGCCGATCAGGCAGGAGAAACAAAATGAAATCCGAATTTGGCCGAAACCCCCAAATAGTAGGGGGGGTCAGAGTATAGCACTAAATTCTAAAAAATTGTGCATTAAGTTTTCTAACAATTCTATTGCAAGCTTTTATGTCTCATAATCGTGCCATGCTCTTAAGTAAAAACATTTTCTCAAATCAATTCATAAGTTGTAGGACTCTGAAATGTTTACTACTATATTCTATTGTACTCTTTCTACTGTACTAATAATTCTACTGTACTCATGCTACTGTCCTCTTAATTCAGTGACATGCTCTTAATTTGTTAGAAAACATGCCCATCATTTTATGCTACTGTACTAAACTCATAATTTGTTAGGGTTCAATTACAATTAAACTCATAATATGTTTGATAAAATGTCAATGTGGTGATGTAACTCAAGTTCTTGAATATGTTTGTGTTTGTATTATGAGAAAGATTAGTACTTAGTAGTGTAAGTAAATTTTTAGTACTTAGTATTTGATTCCAACAGCTTTCATTTCGTATCTGGGGGTAGAATGGTAATTTTAATCTAACATTTGATTCCAGCAGCTTTCGTTGTCATCGTGCCCATGTCGAGCGTATTATTCGTAGTTTAACTCCACTCACCAATAATTTGTCAACTAATCAATCTCATGTTCAACTACGCTCATTAATTACTACCCAAAATCTTCACCATGAATTTGGTTCACATAATTTATCAGACATGAAGAAATACCCTAAAAAACTTTTATTTTATTTTGATTTGGTTTATTTTGAACATTGTTTCATATGCACTTAGTTTGGTGATTTCTGATTTTGGGAAAGGATACTGATGTCAAGCGTGTATGCGACTGCCAATTTTTGGGTAAGGATACTGATGTCAAGCGTGTATGCAACTACCGTGATAGTTTTATTGATTATACAGGGACACATTGGCTTAACAAATGGATCACTGATACAGTGCAAAATTTGGTGGAGGATACACGTAATTTGTAACGTCCACCAAATTTGATTTGACCAAATATAATAAGTAGCCTGAGGACTGATTTTGTCCAGTAGTACCTGTAGGTTGTTTGTTTAGATATCATTTTATCCATAGGCCTTTAGATATTGGTTATGTCCAGTAGTACCTGGGGCTACTATTATAGTTTAGTTTTTTACTATTATATGATAAGTACCTGGAGCTACTATTATATGATAAGAAGCATGAGGACTGATTTTGTCTAGTAGTACTTGCTTTTCTTATTGAGAATGGGTTGTTCGACATGATCCGTGCATCAAACCAATCAAAACCACAACATAAAAAGAATCAATGAAACCTATGGAGATGATTTTTACTTTTCTTTGCCGAAGAAAATCCCTCGAAAATTAGACATGAAGAGTATGCCCTTCTATTTCTATATTTCAATTGATTCATTTTGAGTTTTCTTCTTAATATTTAATATTTCATTCTAGTGGTTATTTCAACTATAATTTTAGAATTTTTTTACTTAATCCCCACTTTTTTCTTAGTTCCTACTTTTTAATGTTGTGTCTTAATTATTCCAGACTTCATGTAGAGACAGGTGAAGCATATGACTATTATTATGATGCTACTTCTCGCTATTATTAGAGACAGGTAAAACCCATCACAATTGGAACTAAATTTGAGTGTGTTCAGTGATCTATAGTTGAAATCTTCACTTGAAATATGTTAATGGTCCTTATATATAAGGATGAAAACTATAGTTGGAACTAGCAATCTATAGTTGGAACAAAATGTGAGTGGTGAGATTTTTATGTTAGTGCAAACATTTTTATTCGTGATTTTGAACTTTTTCTTTTGAATCACTGTGGTCATTGATCTGAAATTATTTATGTGAATGTGTTCTAGGAATGAGTACTAACCAAAGTATGCATTAACTTTAGGTACAAATATGAGCTGATTGAAGACACAAACATGGTAAAATTGCAAGTATGGGGTGGGTGAAGCTCTCACTCAGCCGCTCACTCTCTTGCTCACAAAGTACACACACATTCACACAGCCAGTGCAAAGCGTTGAACGAGATTTGAATTTCCCTTATATTTTCAGTCTTATTAGATTGGTTTGAAAGTTGTGCCGCAATATTTTTTTCTTCAAAGGTATGCAATTGGGGGTTTTCTTCACAAATTTAGTTTTTTTATTAAATTATTATATTTCTTCACAGGTTTGCACTGAATCTAGCAGTGGTTTATGCAAGAAGTACCTTAAAGTTGATTTTGTATTTTTAATAATTATGCTCGGTAGAACTTGAACATGTTTGGGTGCTTTATTTTTTTAACGGGATTGGTGGTGAATTTTAACTTGAATATCTTTGCAATTTGATATTGATTAAAAGTTGTTCGTTGGTAAAAACATCATGGTGAATGTGGAAGATCATCTCCAGATATGGAAGCTATGAAGTTGGCTACATGTGCATTGACAGGGCATGACGAAATGCTATCATTTCTCGAAGTTACTGCCTTCAGGTGAATGGTAAAAGGCAATGAAATCCTGGGGACTTTCCAGCCCACTTCCATCAAGCATATTCCTTATAAGATCCTGAAGGTGATAACCCTCCTCAAAATCCTTGGATTGAAATCAAAAGTACCGTTTACCGAGAATTATCCTCATAATGATATTAAGGAAGAAAAATCAGAGGATAAAAATCAAATCGTAGGATGTGTTTTTTCATTTTTTTTGGCCATGTATGATGTTTGTGTTCTGTTTAATGTTTGTGTAAGTTTTAGTCTCTTTGTGAAAGAGTTATTAGTTGTTTGTCAAACTCTTTTTTACGTCAGACTCTTTTTTGAATCCATCTATGGAGAGGTTCATCGCTTGCAATTGGTTGGAGACTTTCAACACTCGACTTATATTGCATTCTTTGAGTTTGTAATGCCTAATAGTGCAATTGTTTCAACACTCGACTTATATTGCATTTCTCTATCCAAAAAAATATATTGTATGAAATGAACCCAAAGCCTTAATAGTTGCAACCCTCAATATGTACCGATGCTTGAAGATTCGGTGATAATTTTTGTATAATAAGACCTTTTTGAAAGTTTTTCTATCATTTCTTTGTTGATTTTCTTTTGTTTTTGACATCTCATATGGACTATTCGTGGATACGCGTTGAAAAATGTACATTCTCCATCACTCATGAATTCAAGTATATTTCTTTTTATCTATAAGTATTGTTTTGTATACTCTTAATTTAAACTTTAATTTGTTTAGACTACTCCTCTTTTATTATTCCATCATTTTAATTAGTTTGAATATATTTACGTGTTGAACAATCGGGGTCTTTTTATGTACTGCATTATTGACTCCTCTTGGTTTTTTTATTTTGCAGACATTTTTTTTCGGGCCTATCGAACTGCAGTTCAAAGTTGAAACATCACGATGATCAAACATCTAAATGGTAACTTTGGGGCTTCATTTTTTATCAATTTCAGTTGGTTTAGCATCCTAACATATATTATTATTTGATTTGTACATCCTAACACACACGCGCCCCTTACCCCATCCCCTCCCCCTTCCCCACTCACACCTGCACACACCCGCACACAAACACACACAAAAACATGCACACACGCACTACATATATACGCATATGCTCCATATATATGCAGTTGCATATATATGCACTGCACATATATCATATGTTTCAATTGCATATATATGCAATTGCATATGCATATATATGCACTTCATATATATGCAGTTGCATATGCATATATATGCATCATGTGTATATATACTGACATCTCATACTCTCTTTGTAATCCTCTTTTGGTAGTCCTCCCAATACATTTGGCCTATATCAGACATGTATAGATGATTCTAATTTGGTATTGTATGCATATATATGAAATAAGATGGACCCAATGATGGTCTGCAACAACTATCAATGCTGCACAAATTTTGTTATGAATTTGCTTTTTGGTTTTAATTTCAGTGGTCTTGGTGGTTACTTCATCAATCGTGGTCATTTTCGGTTCTTGATTCTATTCGCTTCTTGAGTTCCTAAGGGTTTATATGTTTCAAGTTACGAATCCTTTATATGTTTCATGGTTAGTTCAATAATAATTTTTTTTTTACATTTTATTAATTTATTGATTGTTTTTTTGATAAAATGCTTAACTTAGTTATTTTATGATTTTAGTGGTGTTTATATATCGAACCTTCTCCTGCATCTTTTATACAGGTGTTGAGATTGTGGGAGATTTAGTAACAGAATAAGAGAACATAGAGGTTGACCATGGTATTTGGTTGACTCAGCGACGGATATAACAGGTGATCCATTTTCCAATTAAAAGAGCCTTGAGGTCCATTTTCTGAACAAGGTGTTTCACCCCCTTCACTACTTATTGATAGATTTCATATAAATAAGTCAAGTTTCTTTCTCTATGCTGAAGCCATACATTAATTAGGTACTCATAGTATTTGGCGTCAGTACTTAGACATGACACGAACCACAAACACACCAATTTAAATCATCACTGTGTTATTTAGTTACTGGTATTAAATTAATGGATGAATAATGAGAGGTTTGTTTTTATGTTTATAGTAGTTGTCCGACAACTTTGAGTTCTTAACCCTCCGTTTGATCAAGATATGTTTTTATCCAAAACCTTTCAACACAACTATTGAAACATGCCATAGAGGTGGTTAATACATATTAGTTCACTACTCTGTTGCTTTTCTTTACACTGCATATACGCTCACACGCGCCCCCTCCCCCTCCCCCACTCACACAAGCACACACGCACAAACAAACACACACACAAACATGCACACATGTGCCCCTTGTTCGTCCCCTCCCCCCTTCCCCACTCACAAGCACACACACAAACACAAACACACACACGCGCACTGCATATATGCCTCAATATGCATATATGCATACACGCACACTCGTGCAAACGCGCACACACGCCCCCTACCCCATCCCCTCCCCCCTTCCCTACTAACACATGCACACATGCGCCCACAAACACACACAAAAACATGCGCACACACGCACCCCCTCACATGTTCTCCCTTCACTTCCTCCGCCACTTCCCTGCCTTTCTTCTCTTCACCGCCATCCCCTACTACTGGCCATCTCTTCTCTTCATCTTAGCTGATGCATGCATTAATACATACATTATACAAAATAATATTGCATTTGATATAAATTGAGTCACGATATCATTTTTCTTACAGATTTCGGTAATCAACAAACTTATATTGGAGAATTGGAGAAATATATATTGAAGTTCATATCGGTAAGTTATCCTACTTTTTAGGTAGGTTTTTGAATTTTTTCCAGTTATGCATATGTTTTTATATGATGCGTATCGACAGTGGTGCATACATCTTATGTTGATGTTGCATGTTTTTAGGGTGTGGGTGCATGCAAAACTCTGTGCACTTGACGATGATGCGTGCAGGTCTTGACTCAACAAGTTACCTGGACGACTCGATTCGGAGGAACTTATCAATAGTGGTTTATTATGTACATACATTTGGGGTTTATATTTGATTATTGTTAAATTGATGAAGTGGTTGAAATGAGGTCCAATATGGACCTCGAGTATTGTAGTATTGCTGTTCTTGAGTATTTTTATTTTTTTAAACATGGTGGATAGTCCTATAAATAAAGGAAACTCTGTCCAAATATTTTAAAATTAGAAAAGAAATATTGTACATTTATTTAGATGTACCTTTTTTTTGTAATTTTAATGTAAACGACTATTGTTGCCATGGATTTGGTTTGTTTATTGATTATAATGTCAATCGAGTATGAATATAGTAATATGTATTGTGAGTCAACCGAGTATGAGTTTTTTTATTTCACTTTGTTGTCGGGTAACGATTTTGTTTTTCAATTACGTACTTTTTGTTTTGCAATTAAACACGACACGACATTGAATATTATTGTTTACCTATCTCAAACACGACCCAATTTTTTTTTTAACCAAAAACGAACTTTACAAAATAAACACGACATGAGGTTTTGTTGCCAATTGAGAACACTAACGTTTTGCAGGATAGTCCTATAAATAAAGAATATTATGACCAATTTTTTTAAAATTACACTTTGTTTTGTCGAGGAACGAAATTTTTGTTGTTTTGTAATTACGCACTTCGAAATTTTTTGCGTTTCGCTATTACATACTTTGAAAAATTATTGTCGTTTTGCGATTACGTACTTTGAAAAATTTCTTCGTGTCTTCAGGCACGGACATACGCTAGTATATATATATATATATATATATATATATATATATATATATATATATATATATAGAGAGAGAGAGAGAGAGAGAGAGAGAGAGAGAGAGAGAGTTAAACTCTCCAACATAGATCATTAAATATACATAAAAACATGTGATATTAAAATGTACATAAAAATACATGATATTAAATGTACATGTACATTTTAATATCATGTATTTATTATGTATATTTAATGAGGTATTTTGGAGAGTTTAACTACACACACACACACACACACATGCGTAATATTTTTTTTTTGCGTAATATAAATATATATGTTTGTCAATTTTGTCAATTTTTTAAAAAACTGTATTTAAAAACAAATTTACCAAACGCATACCAATAGTTATAAATACAAAAAATTGAATTTTAAAACTGTATTTAAAAACGACGTTTAAATCGAATTTTCTGAATACAGAACCAAACGAGCCCTTCACTTTATAATATTATTTAGAATAGTTTGTTTTATTTTATTTTTATTATAATCCACTGAGTTGATTGTGAAGAAATTGGGAAACAATTCAAGATCGCGATTCGAAAAGGAGAATTTGCGTATCGTATTCTTTCTCTATTTCAATGTTTATTGATGTTATTGTGATTGTGCATGCTTATTTAAATATGTTCGGCTAATCACCCCATTTAGGGGATGGAATGAAACCGCGTAGGATGTTAATTTAATTAATTAATCAAATTGATTGTCACATTTCTAGAAGAATTATTTTTGAATTGTCACAAATTAATTTGCGTATCGAGATATAGTAAATTAATTTAGTTTTAATATTTTATTTTGGGAATCGAACTAGAGATAGGTTTTTCTTAAATTTTGAATCTTAATTCGGTGTTAAAATTCAAGGATTCATGTGATTTTTACAAATTGATCTTAACATGTAATTTATTAAAAATAGTATAAATCTTAGTTTTTTAAAGTGTGACATTTTTCAATTAGTTTTTTGAAAAAGATATTATTCAATTTATAATCGTAATGAGAGTTATATTATGAATTTAATATTATCTTGACATATTTCAATTCAATAAATTAAGAAATTAAAAAAATTGTTCGCTCGATGTAATCCCATCTCTTGTGCCTTCTCACATTTTATCACACCTGGTTAAGTATTATTTTTAGTTTACTTAATCACTTTTGTTTTCAGCATTAATTAATTCATTCTCCCTTGAAGTTGTTATAAAAATAAAAAAAATATATAATTTTTTTTAGTAAAAAATGGAATTACAAGTATTCACGCTATTTGTTTCACCTTGAAAGTTGGATTGATACCCGTACTTATCACCATATGAGTTGTTTAACAAGTTTTGTAGGTGTTCAAGGTATTTGGAGACACGACTTTTGAAGACAACGACATATACACAAAAAGCGCTTCCATCAAATGGCGTCGATGTCGAGGACACACTAAAAAAAACTATCATTAAATGGCGACGTTATCGCTTTCTTGACGAGGAGACAAAATGAAGACTTGTGTTTCATTTGTAGTTGCAATTGTTATTTTTTTTTTATTTCATTAAAGTGGTTGTATTAGGATTATTGAGGTCTTGTATTTATTTGGGTGCATTTTGACACCACTTTATTTGTAATCATTATTAAAAAAAAAAAAAAAGGGAAACGGGACAAAATATATAGAGAGAGACCTTAGAATGGAATGTGAAGCCTCTTTATTTTGGGTTCGTAGGACTCCCAGGGAGGACTGAAGTTAGGTGAACTCCCCCCCGGTTGACTCAACTCGGTCTTCACCTCACATGTGTAAAAGCCGTGGGAGGTAAATTTCTTTATCACTCGCGAATCTCCAGCAAGCGAGTTCATTTTTTTATGTATTTATGTGCTCCTGTGTGATTTTAATTTTTGAATCGCACTTAATTTGAATGGTTTGATGAATTAATCTACATAAGACCTAAACCTAGTCATTGCAACGAGTTGGGATTTCATCACCAACTCAATCACTGTATCCTATTTGCTTGTTACCAGTGCTATAACTTAAATCAAAATCAATTAACTAGAAAACCAAGTAAGACCGGTGTTCATTAGGAACCTTTTGGAACGAGACACTCGAAGGATACTCTACCGAGTTCTTTCCATCCCTACCAATCTTCAATCGACTTTCTTAAGACTATTATCTAGGGAAACTGGGTTTCAAGTGAGGTTGCCCAGTAAAATGGATTTGTGCTTTCTCCAGCGTGGTACCGGAACGTCGATCGTTGTAGTAACTAGTGTGGTGAGACTTAACTAGTAAGCCTCTTGTTCTCTCAGGAAGAAAGTAGGAGCACATATTTTTCAAAGGTGACGTATGGCTCCGTGTTTCTCTCGCCCGCAGATTAATTAAAAATTTGACTACCCTATCACTTAATTGAAGATAATAATTGGCTACGTGCTCATTAGGATTTTTTTCTTTGCTTGTACCTATCTAATTAAACTCTTTCGATAGTCGATTTTATGATCCGTCCTATTGAGTTTCAACAAGTGTCCATTGTATCCACTTTTTCGAAAAATCCCAAAAATATTTTCCTCTTTTAAAAAAAAAAATATTTTCACAAAAATCAAAAACATATTTTCTTTCTTTATTCCAAATATCAAAAATATTTTCCTTTTCTTATATTCAAAAATCACAAAAAGATTTTCTTTTCTTTTGAAAATTATTTAAAAAATCCAAAAATATTACTCTCATCATGGCCGACGAACGTCCATTAAAGGAATACTTTGGCCATTTTCCATTATCCCAAAGCATGTTTGAATTTAAGCCCGAGTTGAACCTCCATACTTTACTTCGGGGATTTAACTCTCTCACACACACCGTTGTTACTCTTGTGCCATCCACACACACATCTCATACTCCATCGTCTCCGGTAATGAGTGTCAACCCATCTAATGCTTCGCCGTGCACCTACTACTTTCACATCGATCACTTATCCCATGAGTGTCTCTACTTTCCCTATCCATTTGAACCCACCATGACCCACGTGTATCCATATGACACTGTTTCGGAACCACCCTCGACTTATTGTAAGGACATATCCAATACCGAGGGTTATGGGCACCCAAGTTATTCGAGCCTCCTATGCAATATGAATCCCAACACCCTATTGTGGATCCTCAGGATTTTCAACAGTCGTCATGAAAACCTAGTGCACCTCATCTCGATCAGTTCCCTCACTATGATCCATATGTCTATCAACCTTTTGTCTCTCATGGAGATGCTTCTCTCATGTATGATAAACTTGACCCCTTTCCTCACACTTCATATGAGTATTCTCTTCATCCTATTGTCTATAGCGAGTTGTGTTCACCTCAACCACCATCGCCACCCGCCAACACTTCACCACCACCATGCGCATCCGATCTCTAAAGCCTCTTGAAAAAGTTCATCCTCGAATAAGAGCATGCTACTCAAGACCTTCAACGGATTGAACAAAGGTTAAATGATTTTGAGTGTGCGACAGAGTCGGATTTTATCCCAACTCAACCCATTGCTGTACCCATGTGGAGTGATAATGAGTTATCTTATGACATGAATATTAAGTGTGACCAACCCTATCATTCTAAGAATCTCGACCATTAGACCACCCCGTGGTCTGGATCTCAAATTGACAATTGTGTTGACTTAACCAATGCTTGTGAGACTGATCACACCTTTCATTGTCCTATAGAACCCACCATTGAGGTTCATCTTTCCCATCCCACCGAATCAAAAATTATGCCCGAGTTTACACTTATTGATCCCACCGTATCTGTCCCCAAGGCACCAATGAAGCTCTCTATATCTTTGTGTTGGAACGATAGGCCCCCAATTTAAAATACTTATACTTTAAAAAGTAATAATTTTCTTTTTAGAGGCGGAAGCGTAGATGATGGTTCAATTGAAGTGAATTCATAAATTTTAATTTATTTTCAATTAAAGTTAAACAAAGTGAAATTAAATTCAAACACACACACTAATTAAATTTCACTTAAACCAAATTAATTAACCCAAGTCCTAGGAATTTTCCTAAGTCATATTTTCAATATTACTCAATTAGGCCAAACTAATTTTATCAAATTAAATTAACGACTTGAATTAACTACACATTACCCAATATTTAATTAGCACCAAATTAAATTAAGTAGTGATTAAACCAAATTTTATCTTTTTACCTAAGCATGCGTTCTAGGTGAGTATATCAAAAGATAAAATAAACAATTGATCACTACGCCACGATGTACGAGGAAAAACCCATAACGGGAAAAAATCTCGGACGACCCTAGCCTCAAATTCACTAAGTACGAAATTTAAAAATACAAGCAAGATAACTTAAAACACTCGACTTGATCCCTCTCAAGCCCCGACGCGTCTTCTTGTATACACCTCTGCCTTGCGAATAACCACGGAGTTCTACCGCGGTCTCGGAATCCATCGATCGGACTTTATATGGTCACCGTCACCCAAACAATGAGCCTTTCTCCAAGTGGGTAAATCAACGCAAACTTCTTCTACTTTATGGGATGTATAAGCAAACCCAAACGAACTCTTCAAACGGTAGTGTAATACCGGTGCCAAACATTCCAATCAATGATATATATATTGGAACTTGGAATAAACCATATGGGTGTAAACAAAGTGTTTAACATATTTTTCTTTGAAAAATGAACACTTAAACTTGAACTTTTTCTTATGAAAGATGAACTCTCAAAACACTCTCTAGGTGTTAGAATATTATGAAAAGTTAAGTTGAAAAAGTTGGTTCCCGCTCATATTAAGTCTGTCAAAAAGATAGTGGGGAAAACAAGTGGGAAAGTGGGAAAAACTGTCAAAAACTGCCCAAAAACTGTTCGAAGTTTCGTCTGAACTCGTTAGAAATCTCGTGGAAAATATCGTTAGAACATCATTTTTCGTTCGAACGAAACTTCGAACGACATTCCAGTGGCCAATCTGGAAACTCGTTGGCAAATTCGTTCGAACGACATATTGTTCGAACGACAAAATCATTCGAACGACACTTCGAACGAGCTTCCAGAAAGTTTGAAAAATTCTATTTTTAGCCCCAAAACTTTATATACTTTATTTTAAAGTTTTAATAAAATCTTTTCTAAAAATAAACAACAGTTTCAAATAAACTAAACCCAATATAAAATGTTCGAAGCTCCTATATATATATATATATATATATATATATATTAAAATGCATTCATACCTTAGGAGCAATGGAACCATGTTGATGACGTAGAAACGAGACACTTAAAACTCGGCATTTTGATGAAGCTTTAACCTTGGCCGCTACGTCTTCAACTTTAGTACATCATAGACTTGAAGGATGTTCAATAACTCTATCCTATGACTCAAATGTTTTTGTCCGGAATTGAGCCAAAAGTACAAAGGACTCAATTGGAAATTTGTGTCCTTACAAATCTCCCCCTTTGGCTATTCCGGGACAAAAACCAAACAAAAATCCTAAAGGGCCGTCAATCTCACTAGACTAAAAAACAATCCCACCCAAAATAAAAGTACAATGCTTGACTCAAACAACCCAAAGGATCAAAATCTTTGCCGGTGAAAGTTGCCACTTAGAATATAATTCCTGCACAATTAAGCAAACACATTAAACGCATAGGGAATATCAAAATATTAAATGCAATATAAATAAATTACTCCCCCTTAATTAATCCTCCCCTTTATCAAACAAATGACCGAATTAGAAGGACGTCTCCCCCAAAGATAAATCTCTCCCAAACTAAGATACGATTATAATAAGAATAGATACCATTTCTCCCCTATCATTCTCCCCCTTTTTGTTCAGGAATAGATAAAGGCTAAAGAATCAAAATGTAACTTATCTCCCCCAATCAAATCATATGCACCCTCTAAACTAAACAAGGGATAAGTAGTATGGGACAAGCTAAACATGCAATTGTGCATAAAGTGATAAGAACGTTAAAGCATGTGGAAAACTCAAATTCAACTAATCCATACAAGTAAATACCAACTATGATGCGAAAACAAATGATACCAAATAGAAGCATAAGATTCTAAACATGTGATATTAAACAAACTACGCAACAAACAAGGTACCAATTATGAATTGAAGCATAAATGGATTAACTAAACATGGCAAAGACATAAACAAAATATCATATGTGTGTATACATAATAGATACAAGCTAAGCATAAGTACACACATATAGATATAAACACACAAATGACACAAAATAAGATAAGCTTTTCACACTCGTATGGAAACAATGTGTCATATGGAGACGAAAGTGTTGGGGTGTGAACTAGTAACAATTAAATTTAGACCCAATCACTTAAACATGTTCACGGAGTTCTCAATTGATCACAAACTTCATCACATTTGAATATAACATCATGTGACAATATAAATTGAAATCACTGAACAAGCATACACAATGCATACAAGCCTAGCATGTTGATGATTCTACAAACCAATAGAGTCATGACATTGAAAGTACAACTAGGATAAACGGACATTGTGCAAACCATTGATATATCATCCAAACTCCCTCAATAAGCATATATTTTATTCTTTTGAATGAATAAATCAACTAAACATAGGCCTTGGCAATTATTTTTCTTTTTAAGATGCCTTTGGACCACGTATTTCTTTTAGGTCCAAACAAATGGCGGCTTACTATTCACAAAGGATAATGAATCCTTTCGGAGCCCTTCCCCGTGCACATTTATATTTATCATTTTTTATTTCTCATAAATCTCAAGTGCAACGGATTTTGACATGCACTAGTCCTCCTAGGTTACAAATATGTAGATGACAAGATTGGTAGGAAAACACCTCACAAATCTCAAATATACATATGAAGTTAAAATTTCAAAAGAGTTCATGCATGTGTGAATAGAGGCATATAAAAATAGAATCCATTTAATCAACACAAAATCCAACTACTCCATGTAATCATGGTAAAGAACACAATAAGGATTGGCAATCTAAACCAAAAGTTCTAGTTACATGGGAGCGAAAAACATGGGATTCTAACACAAGTATACGCCACATAAAGTGTGTCAAACTAAAATACACACGAAAAAAATCTTTTTTCATTTTTGAAATTTTTAACCAAAAATAAAAATATATACTCAAAAAACAAACAGAAATCATTTGAATTTTTCGTTAAGATTAAATTATCAAGAGATAAAAACCCAAATGATAAACAAAAATCTTTTTATATTTTTCATTTAATGCAAATAAAATAAATATAATACAAAAGATAAACAAGTCATGATTTCTAGCATGAGATATTAAATCAAGAAATGACTAGAAAATGACTAAACATGCATACACCTAGAAATGATATAGAATATGAAGCACAAAAAGCTAGTGTATGCAAAGAAAACTAACACATTCAACCTTTAGATTTAGCAAGTGACGAAGCATGTGATAGTAAATGAGAATCAAAAACCCTATCTTGTAAAGCTACCAAGTCGGATGTCCTAACCCAAACTAATGACGAATGACTATCTCGGGGTGTAGGAATCTTGACTACCTTGGTTTACTTACGGTGGGATTTTTTAGGAACTCGTTTAAGATCAAAATAAAATTTCCTAAGATGACCTTTTCGACCACAATGTGAGCAATTAAAAACTCGGCGAAAGGACTTACCTACGGAATGATCATTAAAAGCTTTCCTAGGCGATTCTCCTAAAACATTAGTTTTGGCTTTATGAGTAGATTCAGTACAAGTATCGAAGCCTAAACCACAAGTGTCATTTTTGAGTTGGACCGTGCCTAAGATTTTATCTAGTATTTCGAACCTATATTCCAAATCAAATTTGAATTTCCTAGAGTCATTTAATTTATTTTTTAATTCTAAAATATTATATTCTAATAAAACATTTCTCTCTTCAAACTCAAGACGCTCATTTTTCAAGGATTCCATTAAACCTCTAAGGCTATCTCTCTCGCCTTTGATATATTCAAGCTTCTCTCGAAGAGTCCTCTCACGTGCCTAAGGTCTTCTACCAGCATACTATAATCAATGACCTTGACACACTCTCTTAAACTTGCTTCTAACTTCAAATTAGCTCTTTTTAATTTAATAGATTCTTCGCAAAGTTCTTGAAAAGCATTTTGAAGTTCACTCACATTAATCTCTTCTTCATTTTCACTCTCTCTTTCTTCTTCACTCTCACTACCATAAAAAATAAGGTAATCATAAACTATGATCTTGGAAGTTTCATGTGTTAAAGTTTCATCAATAGACGAGTTCTCACTATCGTTCACATGACTAGCCATAAAAGCCACAAAGTTGGGCTTAGTGGGGGAATCAGGTCCCTCTTCATTGTCACTATCACTAAGGGTTGCTTTAAAAGAAATTGGTTTCTTACCCTCTCTCCTTAGTTTAGTGGGGCACTCAAATGCCCTATGGCCATACCCTTCACAACCAAAACATTTTTCTGACTCGTCCCTATTTACATTTTCATTAGAAGTTTTAGGGATCTTCTCGGCTTTGTCATGCTTAGATTTACCAAATTTCTTTAAATCATTTTTAAATTTATCTTTGTTAATTTTAAGAAACTTTCCAAATTTCCTAGCAAATAAGGCCATATCTTCCGAGTCACTATCACTCTCGCTCTGTACTACTTATTTTTCCTCTTTTTGGACTTTTAAAGCAATGCCCTTTTCAATTTTCTTTTTAGTTTTAGAGGGAAACAAGTCCAGTTTATAAATTTGTAAATCACCTACAAGCTCTTCTAATTTCGTAGAGGCTAAAGGTGGTAAAGAATTTAAAACGGTCACTTTTGGAATAAATCTATCGGGTAGGGACCTTAAAATTTTCTTTACTACTCGGTTGTCGGGTATTTTCTCTCCCAAGTTAAAAGATGAATTAACAATATCGGAAAGTCTAGCATAAAATTCATCAAAAGTTTATTTTTCGTTCATTTTAATGGTTTCAAATTGAGTGGAGAGGTTTTGGAGTTTCGAAGCTTTAACGACACTTGTACCTTCATGAGTGAGTTTTAAAATATCCCACGCTTCTTTAGCGATCTCACGCGTCATAATACGACGAAATTCATCTGGTGTGACAGCGCTAAACAAGGCATTTAAACCTCGGGAATTAAAATTTGAAAGTTTAAACTCATTTTCACTCCATCTATAGACCGGTTTGGGAACCCGTTCATTATCTACTAAATGAGTTGGTGGAGACCACCCGTTAACTACACATAACTAAACCCTCTTGTCGATAGATTTAAGTGACGATTTCATTCGCGCTTTCTAATACGCGTAATTAGAACCATCGAAAATAGGAAATTTTGAGAATGGGGAAAATTCTATTTTAGCCAAAAATATTTAAAGGATCTTTAACTAAATAATTTATCATTTTGGCTCTGATACCAATTTGTTGGAACAATAGGCCCCCAATTTAAAATACTTATACTTTAAAAATTAATAATTTCCTTTTTAGACGCGGAAGCGTAGATGATGGTTCAATTAAAGCGAATTCACAAATTTTAATTTCTTTTCAATTAAAATTAAACAAAGTGAAATTAAATTCAAACACACACACTATTTAAATTTCACTTAAACCAAATTAATTAACCCAAGTCTTAGTAATTTGCCTAAATCATATTTTCAATATTACTCAATTAGGCCAAACAAATTTTTTCAAATTAAATTAACGACTTGAATTAACTAATTATTACCCAATATTTAATTAGCACCAAATCAAATTAAGTAGTGATTAAACCAAATTTTATATTTTTACCTAAGCATGCGTTCCAGGTGAGTATAGTGAAAGCTAAAATAAACAATAGATCACTACGCCACGATGTAGGAGGAAAAACCCACAACGGAAAAAACCCTCGAACGGCCCTAGCCTTAAATCCACTAAGTATGGAATTTACAAATACAAGAAAGATAACTTACAACACTCGAATCGATCCCTCTCAAGTCCCGACGCGTCTTCTTGTATACACCTCTGCCTAGCGAATAACCACGGAGCTCCACCGCGGTCTAAAAATCCACCGATCGGACTTTATATGATCACCGTCACCCAAACAAGGAGCCTTTCTCCAAGTCGGTAAATCAACGCAAACTTCTTCTTCTTTGTGGAATGTAGAAGCAAACCCAAACAAATTCTTCAAACGGTAGAGTAATACTCGGTGCCAAACACTCCAAGCAATGATATATATATTAGAACTTGGAATAAACAATATGGGTGTAAACAAAGTGTTTAACAGATTTTTCTTTGAAAAATGAACACTTAAACTTGAACTTTTTCTTAGGAAAGATGACCTCTCAAAACACTCTCTAGGTGTTAGAATATTATGAAAAAGTTAAGTTGAAAAAGTTGGTTCCCACTCATATTAAGTCTGTCAAAAAGATAGTGGGGAAAAATAGTGGGAAAGTGGGAAAACCTGCCCAAAAAAACTCTTCCCGCCAAATCTCGTTCGAACGAGTTTTTCGAACGAAGTCTCATTCGAACGAGATTCTAACGAAGTTACAGTTTGAACTCGTTAGAAATCTTATTGGAAATCTCGGTAGAACATCATTTTTCGTTCGAACGAAACTTCAAACGATATTTTAGTGGCCAATCTGGGAACTCGTTGGCAAACTCGTTCGAACGACATATTGTTCGAACGACACTTTGAACGATCTTCCAGAAGTTTGAAAAATTCTATTTTTAGCCCAAAAACTTTATATACTTTATTTTAAAGTTTTAATAAAATCTTTTCTGAAAATAAACACCAGTTTTAAATAAACTACACCCAATATAAAATGTTCCAAGCTCCTATATATATTATAAAATGCATTCATACCTTAGGAGCAATGGAACCATGTTGATGACGTAGAAACGAGGCACTTTAAACTCGGAATTTTGATGAAGCTTTAAACTTGGCCGCTACGTCTTCAACTTTAGTACGCCATAGGCTTGAAGGATAGTTAATAACTCTATCCTATGACTCAAACATTTTTATCCGAAATTGAGCCAAAACTACAAAGGACTCAATTGGAAATTTGTGTCCTTACACTTATACTCATTTGAGTTTGCATTATATAGGAGCTCATCTAGTTTGGAAATAGTGACAAAATTGTGTCTATCCCTAGTTGAACCAAAAAGCCTCAGAAACTTCAATGCTTCATTGATATTCCTCTACAAATTCTTGAAGGTATAACACATACACCACACACTAGGATTGCATATATATATATATATATAGTGTTTTATTAATGTGATGACCTTGTGTGAGTTAAATCCCCTTAATATGTTTTTTAAATAATTTTTGGGATTTAATTAATATTTTCTATGATTTTAAAATAATTTTTGGAAATTAAAATTAGAACTTAATAAAGTTTTTGAGTTAATTTGTAAATATATTTTATGCCTTAAAACTGTCTTGGGTAGAAATCAAAAGCGGCATAAACATATGTGGGTGAAACTTGAATTTTTTAGAAACTCAAAATCACGCGTTTAAGAGTTTATCTTGAGCCTACACGTGTTGCACACACAACGATTTGATTTGTGTTTCTTATCACTCACATCCCTGTGACTTATTCTGGACCTTTGGATCGTCTTAATCTACGGTCTGCATGTGTTTGGAACTAATCCAAGTAAATTGGTTTTAACCAATCAGAGTTGGCCTTTACATCGCTTCTTGTGAACCCTTAGATTTGCATCATTTTAGCTGCTCTTAATCTCAGCCCTTGATTTGAACCATCGTTCCAAATCCTTCATTTAGTAGTATAAATAGATTCCTTTGGTGAGGCAATTGAAGACTTTTGTGATTTCCTCATCTGAGAGAAAAAAGAGAGAAGAGAGAGAAAGATTAGAGAGAGAAATAGAAACCCTAATCCAAACTTCGTCAAACCCTAAACCCGAAATACTTTTCCGAGAGTTTAAACCTGAGTGTTTAGATCATGCTTTCAGAATTTATCCTCTCTTGTTCTTGATCATCCTTCCAACTTAATCACGTTGGAAGAGTTTTCACTTTCTCTACATAGAAACTTGAGACTCGTCTCTGTGATATAAATCACATAGATAGAGTACTGTTTTGATTTCTTATTTCGAGAAATCTTACTTGTTGGTTATTTTAAAACTGATTTTATGTTTTTAAACCCTAAACCAACAATTTTCATTCTGATTTCACTTTACGAAAACTATCAGACTAAGATCTAGTTTTGAGATCTTGATTGGGGATTGCACTTTATGTATAATATTTTCAAAACAAGAATGTGACGATCCGGATATGATTATGATAAACCAAGTTTAAATCATGCTTTTCGTATGGGATGGAGATAATGTGTTATTAGAATACACAATGTTAAGTTATTGCGTTTAGTCTAATCCTACCTTCATAACTTATGAAATGTTGAATTAATCACAAACACAAATTTGTGAAGTCTTCGGTAGGAATATTCAAGTTCAGGACTAGTTTTGGGCACTATAATATGATAATTGACTTGAGGTGAAAACTAGATAGTTGTAGGTATATGAGTTAAGTTTGTAACACAACAAACTGTGTGTAAAACAAAGGTCCGAGGAAGGAGTTATGCTGAAATTACGAATAGGGGTAAAGTAGTCATTTAGCTTTAAAGGATATTTTGTCTTATATGGTGACACATGTGATATTTTAATTGAACAAGGGGGAGGTGACTTATGCCGACTTATAACTCTTGAAATAAGATCTTATTTCAGCATATTTCAAAAAGGAAGAGTTTTAGCCTAAGGTGAGAGAGTCGGGAACTTCGGGAAGAAGAAAGTGAGGAGAAAAATTGAAGAAAAATCCGTAGAAATTACGTAAAAGTCCCTAAGGTAAGGTACCCATAAATCTTGTTATATTTTTGGTATTTCTGATTGAAATGATAGAAATAATCATTTGGTTACTAAACTTCCATGTCTTGAGGTATACTTATGAATAGATACGAGTTTAAGCAAAGTTAAACGTGTAAATCATGTATATTGATTCGATTGGAAACCTTGTGTATTAAAACTCCTATATCTTTTTGTATATTTATTGGAATTGAATCATTCCAATTGGAGATAAAAATACACTCAAATATGTATAAAATATCCTAAAATGATGTGAAAATACCAAGAAATGAATCTTTAATGAAAGTTTGAAGTTCAGGTAACAATTTGACCCAAAGGTGTAAGTATGCACACTAGGTGTTCGATGTTTTGCTTGACATAGAAAATGAACCTTACAAGTTATAAATTATGAAACTTTAATTTTTTATTTTTAAATATGTTTATGAGTGTTAGGAGAAATATCACAGGAAGTTATGATGTAGAAAAATTAGGAAAAATCCTGGAAGTTGACTGAATGATTAAAAAGGCTACAGGGCAGATTTTCTTTGTAATAAAGAGATGGACACATCTTGCTCTAGGAAACATGAAATGAAGTGCTGTATTTTTATATTGAAAACTTAATATGATAAGAATTGGATTGGCCAAGAAGAAATTAAAGTATGTTTGAGCTATGGAATGGATATGTTAAATATCTTAACATGAAATTCGATGGGACTTCGTTTATGATAAATGATTTAAATGTGTTGGAATATAAGGCCCCCGATTTTAAAATCCTTATACTTTTAAAACAATTTCCTTTTAAATAGATATGCGGAAGCGTAAGATGGTTAAAAAAAATGAATTACCAAATTTTAATTTCTATTTCAAATTAAAATTAAACCAAGTGAAATATGATAAACACACACACTATTTAAATTTCACTTAAACCAAGTTAATTAATCCAAGTCCTAGAAAATTTGCCTAAGTCACATTATGCAATTTTATCAAGTTAGGCCAAACCAATTTTATCAATCAAATTGAATGACTAGAATTAAATTAACGTAAACATTACCCAATATTAATTTTCACCAAATTAAACAAGTAGTGATTAAACTAAACCAATTTTATCTTTTTACCTAAGCATGCATTCTAGGTGATTTTGCAAAAGATAAAATAAACAATTAATCCACTACACCGCGATGCACGAGGAAAAACACACAACGAGAAAAAACCCCGGACGGTCCTAGCCTCAAATCCACTAAGTACGGAATTTACAAATACAAGCAAGATGACTTACAACACTCGACTTGATCCCTCTCAAGCCCCGACGCGTCTTCTTGTATCAACCTCTTCTTAGCGAATAACGACGGAGCTCCACCGCGGTCTCGTAATCCACCGATCGGACTTTATATGGTCACCGTTACCTGAACTAGGAGCCTTTCTCCAAGTGGGTAAATCAACGAAAACCTCTTCTTCTTTGTGGGATTTAGAAGCAAACCCAAAACGTCTCTTCAAACGGTAGAGATGAGAAACCGGTCGAAGCAAGTACAAATATATCTATGGAAGCTTGGATAAACACTATGGGTGTAAAATAAGTGTTTAAAACATTTTTCTTAAAAATCAACAACACTTAAAAAAGGAAGTTTTTCTCTTTTTATTTCTCTCTCAAAACACTCTCTTAGAGGTTGTAGGATATGAAAAAGCTAAGTTAAAAACTTTGGTTCCCGCACTTAAATATTCTGTCAAAAATTAGTGGGGTAAAGTAGTGGAAAAAGTGGAAAAAACTGCTCAAAACTGCCAAATACCTGTTCCCGCCAAATCTCGTTCGAACGACATTTTCGTTGAATGAGATCTCGTTCGAACGAGGCTTCTAACGAAGTTCCAGTGTGAACTCGTTAGAAATATCGTTGGAAATCTCGTTCGAACAGCCATCTCGTTCGAATGACATTACAGTGGCCAATATTGGAACTCGTTGGCAAACTCGTTCGAACGACTTGTGGTTCGAACGAAAATCTCATTCGAACAACACTTCGAACGAACTCCCAGAAAGTTTAAAAAATTCATTTTTAGCCCAGAAACTTTATAAACTTTATTTAAAGTTTTAATTAAATCTTTCTGAAAATAAACACGAGTTTTAATTAAACCTACACCTATTATAAAACCATTCCAAGCTCCTATATATATATATGTAATGCATTCATACCTTGGGAGCATGGAACCACTAATGATGACGTAGAAACGAGGAGCTTTAACTCGTCATTTTGATGAAGCTTTATACACTTGGCCGCTGTCTTCAACAAACACGTCATAGGCTTGAATGGATCAATATGAACTCTATCCTATGACTCAAATGTTTTTGTCCGAAATTGAGCCAAAACTACAAAGGACTCAATTGAAAATTTGTGTCCTTACAAATCTCCCCCTTGACTATTTCGGGACAAAAACCAACAAAAATCCTAAAGGGCCGTTAAGCTCTATTAGACTGACAAAAAAATATCCCACCCAAAATAAAATTACAATGCTTGACTCAAACAACCCAAAGGATCAAAATCTTTGTCGGTGAAAGTTGCCACTTAGAAAGTAATTCCTGCACACTTAAGCAAACACATTAAACGCACAGGGAATATCAAAATATTAAATGCAAATAAATAAAGACTCCCCTTAATTAATTCTCCTCTTTATAAAAAAAAATGACCTACTTAGAAAAACATCTCCCCCTAAGATAAATTTCCCACAATCTAAGATATGATTATAATAGGAATAGATACCATTTCTCCCCCTATCATTCTCCCCCTTTTTGTTCAGGAATAGACAAAGGCTAAAGAATTAAAAACATAAACTTTTCTTCCCCAATTAAAGCGTATACACCCTCTAAACTGAGCAAGGGATAAATAGAATGGGATAACAATCTAAAGATGCAATAGCGCATAAAGTGATGAGAACATTAAAGAACATGGGCAACAAAATCATAACTAATCCAACAAATAGTAACGGATACCAACTAAGATGCAAGAAACAGATACCAATATGATACATAAGTATTAAGCATGTGATAGCAACAGAGAATGCAATAAGATGGATACCAATTATGAATATATGGACGAAAAACCAAGGCAAAGAATAAAGAAAAATATCAAATATATGTATACATAAGATATACCTAATAGACGCAAGTACACATATATAGATATAAACATACAATTGACACAAAATACGATAAGCGTTTCACACTCTTATGGCAAACAATGTGTCATATGGAAACGAAAGTGTTGGGATGTGAACTAGAAACAATTAAATTTAGACCCAATCACTTAAAACATGTTACGGAGTTCTCAATTGATTGCAAACTTCATCACATTTGAATATAACCTCATGTGACAATATATATTGAACTCAATGAACAAACATACACAATGCATACAAGCCTTGCATGTTGATGATTCTACAAACCAATAGAGTCATGACATTGAAAGCGGAACTAGGATAAACGGACATTGTGCAAACCGTTGATATACCATCCAATCTCCCTCAATAAGCATATATATTTATTTTGAATGAATATATCAATCAAACATATAAGGCCTTGGCAAATTATTTTTCTTTTAAGGCCATATTTTCTTTTAGGCCTTTGGACCACATATTTCTTTTAGGTCCAAACAAACGGTGGCTTACTATTCGTAAAGGACAATAAATACTTTCGGAGCCCTTCCCCGTGCACATTTATATTGATCATTTTTTATTTTTCACAAATCTCACGTGCAACGAATTTTGACATGCACTAGTCCTCCTAGGTTACAAATATGTAGATGACAAGATTGGTAGGAGAACACCTCACAAAGCTCAAATATACATATGAAGTTAAAATTTCAAAAGAGCTCGTGCATGTGTGAGTAGAGGCATATAAAAATAGAATCCATTATATCAACACAAAGTCCAACTACTCCAAGTAAGCATGGTAAAGAACATAATAAGAATTGACAATCTAAACAAAAAGTTCTAGCCATATGAGAGCGAAAAAGATGGGATTCTAACACAAAAGATTGCCACATAAAGTGTGTCAAACTAAAATACACACAAAATAAAAATCTTTTTGAGTTTTTGAAATTTTTAACCAAAAATAAAAAATATATACTCAAAAGACAAACAAAAATCATTTGAATTTTTTTCATTAAGCTTAAATTCCAAGAGATAAAAACCCAAATGATAAACCAAAAATATTTTTGTATTTTTTATTTAATGCAAACAAGATGAAGGGAATATAATACAATAGATAAACAAAAATCGTAATTCTAGCATGTGATAAAGAATGGAGCATAGACTAGAAAATGATTAAACAAGCATACATTTAGCATGTGAAGATATCATGAAGTACAAAAGCTAAAGTATGCAAATAAAACTAACACATTCAACCTTTAGATTTTGCAAGGGAGGAAGCATGTGAAAGTAAATGAGAATAAAAAACCCTATCTTGTAAAGCTACCAAGTCGGATCTCCTAACCCAAACTAATGACGATCTCGGGGTGTAGGAATCTTGGCTACCTCCGTTGCCTTACCTTTGGATTTTCTAGTAACTCGTTTAAGATCAAAACAAAATTTCCTAAGATGATCTTTTCGACCACAATGTGAACACCTTAACTCACGGCGAAAAGATTTACCTAAGGAGTGATCTCTAAAGAGTTTCCTAGGCGATTATCCTAAAACATTGGTTTTGGCTTTTTGAGTTGGTTCATTACAAGTATCGAAGCCTAAATCACAAGTGTCATTTTTAATTTGTACCGTTCCTAAGATTTTATCTAATTTTTTCAAACGACACTCCAAATCAAATTTGACATTACTAGAGTCTTTTAATTTATTTTTTAATTCTAGAATGTTAGACTCTAATAACACATTTCTCTCTTCAAACTCGAGAAGCTCCTTTTTTAAGGATTCCATTAAACCCCTAAGGCTATCTCTCTCGCCTTATACATATTCTAGCTTCTTTCTAAGAGTCCTCTCACGTGTCCTAAGGTCTTCTATCAACACACTATTATCAACGACCTTGACACGTTCTCTCAAACTAGCTTCTAACTTCAAATTACCTCTTTTTAATTTAATTGGTTCTTCATATAATTCTTGAAAAGCTTTTTGAAGTTCACTCATATTAACCTCTTCTTCATTTTCACTCTCTCTTTCTTCTCCACTCTCACTATCATAAAAAATAAGGGAATCATAAACTATGACCTTGGAAGTGTCATGTGCTAAATTTTCATCTATAGATGCGTTCTCACTATCACTCACATGACTAGCCATAAAAGCCACAATGTTGGGCTTAGTGTGGGAATCGGGTCCCTCTTCCTTATCACTATCACTAAGGGTCGCATTATATGAAATGGGTCGCTTACCCTCTCTCCTTAGTTTAGTGGGGCACTCAGAAGCCCTATGGCCATAACCCTCACAACCAAAACACTTATTTGACTCATCCCTATTTAAATTTTCATTAATAGTTTTAGGGATCTTCTTGGCTTTGTCATGCCTAGATTTATCAATTTTCTTAAAATCATTTTTAAATTTATCTTTGTTCAATTTAAAAAAATTTCAAAATTTTCTAGCAAACATAGCCATGTCTTCCGAGTTACTATCACTCTCGCTCTCTACTACTTGTTTTTCCTCTTTCCGGGCTTTTAAAGCAATGCCCTTTTCAATTTTCTTTTCAGTTTTAGAGGGAAACATGTTTAGTTCATAGGTTCGTAAATAGTCTACGAGCTCTTCTAATTTCATAGAGGCTAATGTTGGTAAAGAATTTAAAACGGTCACTTTTGGAATAAATCTATCGGGTAAGGACCTTAAAATTTTCTTTACTACTCGGTTGTCGGGTATTTTCTCTCCCAATATAAAAGATGAATTAACAATATCAGAAAGTCTAGCATAAAATTCATCAAAAGTTTCTTTTTCATTCATTTTGATAGTTTCAAATTGAGTGGTGAGGTTTTGGAGTTTCGAAGCTTTAACGACACTAGTACCTTCATGAGTGAGTTGTAAAATATCCCACGCTTCTTTAGCGGTCTCACACATCATAATGCGACGGAATTCATCCGGTGTGACAACGCTAAACAAGGCGTTTAAACCACGGGAATTAAAATTTGAAAGTTTAAATTCACCCTCACTCCATCTATCCGCCGGTTTGGGAACACATTCATTTTCTACTAAATGAGTTGGTGGTGACCACCCGTTAACTACAGACGTCCAAACCCTCTCATCGATAGATTTAAGTGCCGATTTCATACGCGCTTTCCAATACGCGTAATTAGAATCATCGAAAATATGAAATTTTGAAAATGGAAAAAATTCCATTTTAGCTAAGAATTAGTTAAAGGATCTTTAACGAAGTAAATTATCGTTTTGGCTCTGATACCAATTGTTGGAATATAAGGCCCCCGATTTTAAAATCCTTATACTTTGAAAATAATTTCCTTTTAAATAGATATGTGGAAGCGTAAGATGGTTAAAAAAATGAATTACCAAATTTTAATTTCTATTTCAAATTAAAATTAAACCAAGTGAAATAGGATAAACACACAAACTATTTAAATTTCACTTAAACCAAGTTAATTAATCCAAGTCCAAGAAAATTTGCCTAAGTCACATTATGCAATTTTATCAAGTTAGGACAAACCAATTTTATCAATTAAATTGAATGACTATAATTAAATTAACGTAAACATTACCCAATATTAATTTGCACCAAATTAAACAAGTAGTGATTAAACTACACCAATTTTATCTTTTTACCTAAGCATGCATTCTAGGTGATTTTGCAAAAGATAAAATAAATTATTAATCCACTACGCCGTGATGTACAAGAAAAAACCCACAACAGGAAAAAACCTCGGACGACCCTAGCCTCAAATCCACTAAGTACGGAATTTACAAATACAAGAAAGATGACTTACAACACTCTACTCGATCCCTCTCAAGCCCCGACGCGTCTTCTTGTATCAACCTCTTCTTAGCGAATAACCACAGAGCTCCACTGCGGTCTCGAAATCCACCGATCGGACTTTATATGTTCACCGTCACCCGAACTAGGAGCCTTTCTGCAAGTGGGTAAATCAACGAAAACCTCTTCTTCTTCTTTGTGGGATTTAGAAGCAAACCCAAAACGTCTCTTCAAACGGTTGAGATGAGAAACCAGTGCCAAAACTCCAAGTAAGTACAAATATATCTATGGAAGCTTGGATAAACACTATGGGTGTAAAACTGGTGTTTAAAACATTTTTCTTGAAAATCAACAACACTTAAACAAGGAAGTTTTTCTCTTTTTATTTCTCTCTCAAAACACTCTCTTAGAGATTGTAGGATATGAAAAAGTTAAGTTAAAAACTTTGGTTCCCGCACTTAGATATTCTGTCAAAAGTTATTGGGGTAAAGTAGTGGGAAAAGTGGGAAAAACTGCTCAAAACTGCCAAATACCTGTTCTCGCCAAATCTCGTTCGAACGAGATCTCGTTCGAACGAGATCTCGTTCGAACGAGGCTTCTAGCGAAGTTCCAGTGTGAACTCATTAGAAATATCATTGGAAATCTCGTTCGAACAACATTTTGAACGAAGTTACAGTGGCCAATATGGGAACTCATTGGCAAACTTGTTCGAATGACTTGTGGTTCGAACGAAAATCTCGTTCGAACGACACTTCAAATGAACTCCCAGAAAGTTTAAAAAATTCATTTTTAGCCCAGAAACTTTATAAACTTTATTTAAAGTGTTAATTAAATCTTTCTGAAAATAAACACCAGTTTTAATTAATCCTACACCCATTATAAAAAAAAATCATTCCAAGCTCCTATATATATATGTAATGCATTCATACCTTGGGAGCATGGAACCACTATTGATGACGTAGAAACGAGGCACTTAAACTTGGATTTTTTATGAAGCTTTATACACTTGGCCGCTATGTCTTCAACAAACACGTCATAGGCTTGATTGGATCGATATGAACTCTATCCTATGACTCAAATGTTTTTGTTCGGAATTGAGCCAAAACTACAAATGACTCAATTGGAAATTTGTGTCCTTACAAAATGATATTATATCCTCTTATGAATTGAGTTACCTTTAAGTTATTATTTGGATTATTGATACTCTCAGGATGATACTAATATATTAAGAATGATAGGAAGGGAGGAACAATCGTTCGAACAAGTTCCAGGCAAAGGCAAGGGAAAAACACATTAAGTGGGCAAGCTGAGTGTACTCACTGGTAAGATGTATTTATACATGATTATAAATATGATATGTGGTACTTGAGTTGAATATGGATATGATATGTGTAGTTACTGAGCTGGTTATAGATATGATATGTGGTACTTACTAAATTGAATATGGATAGGGTATAGATATGATATACTTACTGAGTTGAATATGGATATGATATGGCTGGTTATTATATTTAATATAGATATGATATGTGTGGTTACTGAGTTGAATGTGAATATGATATGTGTGGTTACTGAGTTGGATATGGATATGGTTACAGAGTTGATTATAGATATGATAAGTGGTATTATTGGGTTGAATATGGATAGGGTATAGATATGATATACTTACTGAGTTGAATGTGGATATGATATGAGTGGTTACTAAGTTGAATATAGATATGATATGTGTAGTTACTGAGTTGAATATCAATATGATATGTGTGGTTACTGAATTGGATATGGATATGGTTACTGAGTTGATTATAGATACGATATATTGTACATAATGAGTTTAATATGGATATGATATGGGTGGTTATTGAGTTGAATATAGATATAATATGTGTGTTTAACGAGTTGAATAAGGACATGATATGCGTGGTTACTAAGTTGGATATGGATATAGTTACTGTGTTGATTATAGATATGATATGTACGTATTCTTTAGTGATGTTATGGCTTATTTATAGCCAAGAGATATTATGGCTTATCAATATCCAAGAGATGTTATGGATTATTAATAGCCAAGAGATGCTATGGCTTATTAACAACCAAGAGATGTTATGACTTATCAACAACCAAGAG
The DNA here is from genome assembly GCA_949130495.1 of Sambucus nigra. Lineage (NCBI taxonomy): Eukaryota > Viridiplantae > Streptophyta > Magnoliopsida > Dipsacales > Adoxaceae > Sambucus > Sambucus nigra. The sequence continues at coordinate 49,244,853 of OX422221.1, forward strand.
ATGTTATGGCTTATTAATAGCCAAGAGATATTATGGCTTATCAACAGCCAAGAGATGTTATGGATTATTAATAGCCAAGATATGTTATGGCTTATCAATAGCAATAGTTGTTATGGATTATCAATAGCCAAGAGATGTTATGGCTTATTAACGGCCAAGAGATGTTATGGCTTATTAACAGCCAAGAGATGTTGAGATGTTATATATTGTTACGTAGATATGACTTATTTTCATTTAATTTTATGCACTAGTGTAGTAGTAATGCATTCACTGAGCTATTTTTCTCACGATTCCAATGTTATATTTTTTTATCCAGGTAATGAAAGGTCACTACCAAATCTAGGAGGTCAGGTGGGGTTAGCAAGAGATGCGTAAAACCATGATTTTGGTCAAATTAAAAAGGGGTAATTTAATCCTACTTATCCTTTGAGCAAGTTTGAATAAACACAATTACTTTAAAATTTGAAAAGTTTTAATTTCATGGATTCATGTTATTAATTGAAAAGAATACTCGTATTTATGGTTTAGTTAAGATAATTATGATTTGACTCACTTTGAATTTCAAACTTAATGATAAGTAATTGGGTTGGGGTGTGTCAACTTTGGTATCAGAGCCTTGTTTTTAGAGGTTCTGGGGGGAGGATCGCCTAGATTTGGCAGTGGAAGTAGAAATTGTTTTAAGTCATAAGTGAATTAGCTCTTGTTGACTAACATTTGCTAGTTATACATATATATTATTGTATGGGATATGAAATTTAAGGATCTTGCATGAAAGGAAATGAGATGTTAAGGTTTATTCAGGGATGACATCGAATACATGTATTTTAATATGAATCATTGCATTGTTTTATTTGTGGTATGGACAAACATGTCATTGAAGGAAAATTTTTAAAGACAAAATGTGGGATATGAAAATTATGAAGTGTTGGATGTTATCTCTTCTTATACTGAATATATAGACTTGAGTTGTGTCACTTATTGAACCATGGTTTGGTGTATGTCCATTTATATAGGAGAGTGAGGTACGGGAAGCCATATTCCGTTAAAGGATGAGATGGTAAATTGTTAGAGTGTGAATAAAATAAAGATTTACAAGGTAAAGGTAAAGAGAGAAGATTAATAGTTGCATATGTTTAAATTTTGATATGTGAAATGGTCTGCAATTCAATTAGTTGTCAATATATCACAATTGATCTGAATATGGGTTCATATTGAATTATGATAAGTAGAAGAAAAGAGTAATAAGAGTTGAGATGTATTTTTTTAATAGTATGAGTATATGTAGTGAATATTAATTTTGGGATGTTTTGAAATGCTTATATGAATAGTAGAGTTGAGACTAAGTGTTAAGGAGTTGGAAATTTAAAAATATTGGGGAGCCCTTTTAAGAGTATGTGTTGCATATAAGTATGGGAAAGATGCTAATCGGGTTGGAATCAACAACTGGTTTGGTTGGATATTGAGTTGTAATTGTCATAGTACGTAAGTGTTATCACTAAGAGTATGTTATATAATGAATATGATTTACGATATACGGAGTCTCCAAGAAGTATGTGTAAGGATAATGTGCTATGTAAGATACCACAATGTGATATATTAAGGTATTTGTACAGGTTATTGAAAGAAACACGACATATAATTATTAGAGAAGTATTATGGGGTTGGTAAGTATGTTAAAGTTTTAAGTGGTGATGTTACTTTTAACATCCATGTCACCAAATGGGTAAGATGAGTGCATTATTGATATTTCATAAGAATATCAGGTTAATAAAGATTGGGATAAGAATAAGATTATAAAGTTATTATGTTTGATAAATGACTTTCTAAGGTCATTGTATGTTTAGTTAAAGAACAATCAAATGAGACTAAAACGTGAGTAAAGTGAGAAGTTAGATTAGTTCATAGTGCATGACTTCATACTATATATAAAGATGAATATGAATTCTAGGTTAAGAATGAATTTCTAGTGAATGATTGTTCAGTTTCGATATATGAATAGTAGTGAGGCTATAATTAACTTAAGAAATTGTAAGGATGACATTTAACTTACTCTTAAACTTCATAAACGATACAGAAAGTAGTTAAGGTCAAACACATGTATTTGGTGTTGGATGGGAGACGAAAATATGATGTGTAATAAGCTAGTTTGAGAATATGATATTTATGACTTGAAATATTACACGATGAATCTTACATGTTGGTTAATATCATTCTAAGCATCGATACAAATCACATAGATAGAGTACTATTTTGATTTCTTATTTCGAGTAATCTTACATGTTGGTTATTTTAAAACTGATTTTATCTTTTCAAACCCTAAACCAACAATTTTCATTCTGATTTTACTTTACTCAAACTATCAGACTAAGATCTAGTTTTGAGATCTTGATTGGGGATTGCACTTTCTATATAATATTTTCAAAACAAGAAAGTGTTAGGATCTCGAATATTTCATAACAAGATTCCCTCTTGATCAACAGGTATTTTGAAAGGTCTAAAATCTGATTTAGTTTTGACTAAACTGATTTTGAAATATCTTGCATATCTAGTGATTCTGTATTTTATTAAATCATTCTGTCTGTATTAAGTGCGAGTGTGTTGCATGCATATGTTAGGGAGCACATCACCACTACACTTTCACTCTACCACACTTAAAGTGTTGGTTGTATGATCTAAAACTTGTTTGAGTCAACGTAAAGCTGGAATCGAGTAAAATTATGAAGTTGGAGAGATCATCAAAAACAACAACCTTTAGAGAAGTTTGATCTAATCCATAGGAGCTGGTAACGATTATAAACTTAGTTTAGGTGTGTTTGTGTGGTTTGATTGTTAAATAGCTTGTAATTTGTTATTCTGATTTTAGTGGATTTTCGTTTTGTGACGTAGAGGTCACCATGGATGTTTCCAAAATTGGATGGGGTTTTACCACATTAAAAATTACTTCTGCACTTCCTCATTTTATCATCACCTTCTTGTAAGCTAAGCTGATTTAATAGTTTAAGTTTAGTTTTTCAAAATTGGTTAATTCTAGATCTGAAATAACTCGTTCAAACTATTTTGATAATATTTTTGAACACATCTTGTGTTAAGTTTTCTTTTGATTAAAAGAGTTTATTCAAAAAATAGTTCGGAGTCATTTTAACACTTTAATCTTGTATTAAACGTCTTAAGTGGCATTTTTTTCAATTGGTATCAGAGCGTGGGTATTTTAAAGTCTTTTAAATCCTGTGTTTCTGAAATTATTTTTTTCAAAACAAAAGTATGGACGAGAAATTTTAGAGACTAGGTAACCTGTCCAGACCCCCTCTCTTTGATGGAACCAATTTTCCTTACTGGAAGGTAAGGATGATTGCTTTCATTCAAGGAACTCTGGGAGATGAAGTCTGGGAAGTTATAGAAAAGGGTTACACTTTTCTTACTAAACCAGCAACTGAAGCAAGTATTGTGAGAATCAGGAAGTTACTAAGTGAATTCACTAAAGATGAGAAACAAATTTCATTATGTAACAATAATGGCAAGAATGCCATATTTATGTCTATCAACGAACATGAGTTCAAGAGGATCTCATCTTGCATAACTTCTAAGAAAGCGTGGGATACTTTTGTAACTGCTCATGAGGATGATACGAGATTTAAAGATGATAAAACTCAAATTCTTATCCAACAATATAACTCTCTTGTCATGTCTGAGACTGAATCCTTTAATGATTTCTACATTAGGTTAACTGATATTGTAGCTAAGTTGCATGTAAACGGTATAACCTATGATAAAAAAGAGATTGTTTCAAAAATTCTAAGATCACTTCCACAGAAGTTTGATAATAGAAGATATGCCGTTGAGGAAATGGATGATCAAAATATTACCCTAGAACTCCTCAGTAGTAAACTAAGAACTGTGGAAATGGAGCTAGAATTCAAGAAATAATTAATCCAGACCAATAAAAAATAGGATAATTCTAATCTTATTTTTTCATCTAAGTTGATCAAACCTGACCTTGACCTTGACTCTGATGAGGACTGTGACTTGGATAACTTGGATAATACGATTGCTCTTATGTCTAAGAAATTCAAAAAGATTATAAACTTTAGAAACAAAGTTGCTTCTAGATAAGGGAAACCAAATTACTCTAACACTTCTAATAATAGGCCTCATGAGAGAAGACATGATAAATAAAAGACTGATGATCACAAGAGACCTCAGAAAGATCTTAAGAAGGTTGAATGTTATAGATGTGGCAAATTAGGACACATGGCTCGTGACTGTAGGGTTAACTTAGACAAAAACCCCAAACACAATAAGGCTCAGCTATGCAATACTTGGAATGACGCAAGTGACTCTGAAAATGATGAATCTGAATCATCCAACTCTTATGACCTTTACATGCCATTCTTTGCTAAGATAATATACAACGATGATGAGTAAATTGATCATACCATGGCTGATATCGCTTCTTCTAATGTGTGTGCCTTAATACTTGAGAATGATTGAAGTACTGCAAACCGAGTGTGTGAGTCAAAGTGAATGCCTTATTGATGATGCCAATGGGTGTGTGAGTCCTAAAATTGAATCGATAGGGGACACAACACACTGCTCACTTAGTGACTCCGATAATGAGGACCTTCCTGACATTCACACACTTTACACTAAAACAATCAAGAAAAGAGCTAGATTAGAGAAGCTTGTCAAACCTCTTTCCAAGAAATTAGAGTCCTTAAACTAAATAGTTAAACAAAATGCTGAAGAGTATACGTCTCAAAGTTTAACTCATGATGAGAAAATAAAGGCTTTTGAACAAAGAGTGAAAGACTTGACTGAATCTAATAATGTCTTGGAAAAGAAGTATAAAGGATCGTTATTATAATTGGAACAAACAAAAGAAAAGGCTTCAACAGTCTTTAAAAAATTTCAAAATTTGAAAGCAATTCTAATTATTTTGAGGACTCTGTTGCTGATAGCAAGATCAATTATGATGACAGATCTAGAATAGGCTTTTGCACAAAAAATATCAAGCAAACCAAACCTTTTGAAACCATAAAGTTTGTTACTGGTGGGAAAAGACCTATGAAAATTTATCTAGACTTTCAATCTTTGAAAAATGATTTTGATAAAAATCAACAACAATTAAACTTTGATGAGACAAGTACCTCTAAGCATAATGTTCAACTTAAAGTCAAGTACGTTTGTCCTCCCATTAGAAAGAGTGAGACCTCCTTTCAAACTGTTCCCTCTAGAAATAATGCCAAAAGTTATAATTTAGGGAAACCTATGTTCAACAAATTTCCTAAAGACTTAACTTCTACGAGCAATCTTTATTGCTCATACTGTGATGTGTACGGACACTCTTTAGATAGTTACTATTCCAAATGCCTATACCAAACTACCTATCCCTCCTTTATCTATCAGAATTTTAACTATTCTAGGAAAAGCCGTAACAATTATGTCCTTCCTAAACCACTAGACAGAAACTCTAACTATCGAAAGAGAAAGACAAGATCTAATATTAAAAGATAATCGATAAGAAATAATCCTAGAGTCTTTTCTCGACCAAATGCTCAAAATGTTTATAACAACAATATAATTGCGTAAAATTTGTTTAGATAAAAATCTGAAGCTCGCAAATTTTATCAAATAAGAGTTAATAAGCGCAAATTGAAAACCAGAGCTATTTGGGTAAGAAAGGATAATCTAGTACACCAGGTGACATGTAACATAGTGATCAGTGCTTTGAAAGCTGAACACACCACGTCTGGATGGTACTTAGACTTTGGATGTTCTAAGCATATGACCGGGGATGAATCCAAACTCTTAAAAAAAACTAACTTCTCTAGAGGCAAAGTCTTGTTTGGAGATGGTGTTTTAGCCCAGATCGTTGGCAAAGGAACACTCCAAGAAGAAGAATTACTTGTTCTTGAAGATGTTTTATTAGTAAAAGGTCTTAAGGCTAATCTAATAAGTATTTCACAATATTTTTACTCCAATCATGCTGTCACCTTTTCGAAGAACAATTGCAAAATTTTAAATGAAAATGGTGAGTGCATAATTACAGGACTCTGTACTCCAGATAACTGTTACACCGTCAATCTAAGTAGAGTGGTCTGTAACATTATCAGAATGGATGATAATGAATTATGGCATAACAAAATGGGTCACATAATTTACGACAGCCTTAGTAAATTATTCTCTCAGGAAATTATTCAAGGTATTCCTAAAATAAAACCTATTTCCAATATAGTATATGGTCCTTGTCAAGAAGGAAAAATAGTTAAGGCATGACATTCTATCCTCTAAACCATTAGAACTCATCCATATGGACCTAATGGGTCCTTCCCGTACTATTAGTCTTTGTGGTAATAGTTACATTCTAGTTATGGTTGATGATTACACGGGATTCACTTGGGTTGCTTTTTTAAAACAGAAGTCTGAAACCTTTAGAGCGTTTTTGAAAATCTTACTTTGTATAGAAAATGAAAAGGACTCCCAAGTAGATAGAATCCGGAGTGATACAGGAGGTGAATTCATCGATTCAGGTGTCTTTGAATATTGTGACTATAATGGTTACAAACACGAGTTCAGTGCTCCCAAGACACACTAACAAAATGGGATAGCCGAGCGTAAAAATATAACTATTCAAGAAATGGCAAGAGTTTTAATACATGCCAAAGATTTACCTAAATACTTTTAGGTTGAATCAGTTCGTACTGCATGCCATATTATTAATAGAGTCTACCTTAGGAAGAATTCTAAACAGACCCCCTATAAACTTTGGGATGGCCAGAAACCGAATCTTAAATATCTTATGACATTTGGTATATGTTATGTCTAGAAAGACGGAGAACATTTCTCTAAGTTTGAAATAAGAGGATATAAAGCTATATTTTTAGGTTATTCACCTGATAGTAGAGCCTATCGAATTTACAACTTGCGTACTAAATCCATAATGGAATCCATTAATGTGATTGTAAATGACACTTCTATAGAAAGTAAAACTACTAAACTAGCTATTGTGGACGAGTCTGAAAGTATTTAAAATTATGACTCTCCTGAAATAACTGAGTCTTTACCAACTGAGACCCCTGAAGTGCCTAACTGGGTTTCCAAAGACCATCCTTTAGATAGTGTTGTTGGTAATCCTACTGAACCAGTTCGTAGAAGATCTCAACTTCGCAACATTACTCATTTTGCATGTTTTGTGTCTCTTATTGAGCCCAAAAATGTAAATGAAGCCTTGAACTCCCCCTTGTGGATTACTGCAATGCAAGAGGAACTTCTTCAATTTATCATTCATGATGTTTGGTATCTTATACCTAGGCCTGAAAATAAAAGGGTTATTAGCACACATTGGATTTTTAAAAATAAGACTGACGAGTCTCGGATGATCATTAGGAATAAAGCCAGATTAGTTGCCCAGGGGTACTCTCATATTGAAGGAATAGATTTTGAGGAAACGTTTGCTCCTATTACTCGACTCGAATCTGTTCGTTTACTTTTTGCCATAACATGTCATTTACATTTCACGCTCTACCAAATGGATATAAAGCCTGCCTTCCTTAACGGAATTTTAACTGAGGAGACATATGTAGAACAACCCAAAGGGTTTATTGACCCTCATCATCCTAATCATGTTTATCGTCTTAAGAAAGCTCTTTATGGGCAAAAACAAGCTCCTAGAGCTTGGCATGAGCATATATCCACCTTTCTTTTAGATAATGGATTTAGGAGAGGAGGAAATGACCAAACCTTGTTTGTCAAATATTTTGACAACAACATCACCATTGCTCAAGTATATGTCGACGATATAATTTTTGGATCCAACTCCCCTTCAGAAACAAAGTCCTTCTCAGACATTATGCACAAAGAATTCCAAATGTCGCTTATGGGAGAGCTGTAATTTTTCTTAGGTCTTCAAGTTAAAAAAAATTCAGAAGGTTTATTTGTTTCGCAATCTAAATATGCATTAGAGATTGTAAAAAAGTTTGGCCTAGATACTGCTAAGGAAGCTAGAACGCCAATGAATACCTTTGTCAAACTCTCCAAAGATGAATATGGTAAATCTATTGATTCTACTTTATACCGTAGTATGATAGGAAGTTTGATTTACCTAACTACCTCGCGCCCTGATATTATGTACTCTGTTTGTGTGTGCGCCCATATCAAAATAATCCCCAAGAGATCCATTTATTATGTGTAAAGAGAATAATTAAATACATAAAAGGCACTCACAATTTAGGGTTGTGGCACACTAATGACACGTCGAGCACTATTGTAGGATACACTGACGCTGATTGGGCTGGGTGTTTCGACGATAGTAAAAGTACTTCTGGCGCATGTTACTACATTGGTAACAACTTGGTTGGTTGGAACAGTAAAAAACATAACTACACTTCTTTATCCACTGCAAAAACTGAATATATCACATCTGGAAGTTGTTGTGCCCAATTATTATGGATGCAACTAATGCTGAGAGATTACGATATAAAAGAAGAAAAACTTCATCTCTATTGCGATAACCAAAGTGCGACCAACATCTTTAAAAATCCAGTTCAATATTCTCGCACTAAGCATATTAAAATTCGATATCACTTCATATGATAAATTAGTTGAATAAAAAGAATTGGAGATTAATTACCTGCCTACTGATATACAATTGGCTGATTTCTTTACAAAACCTTTGGATTTTAAGCGTTTTGAATCTTTTCGCAAATCAATTGGCATGGTTTTGGCTAAATAATTCCTTTTCCTTAATCTGTATAACTACCAGATCTTCACATGCTTATAATCAATCTCTGAGGATGTAAGGCATGTGTGTTAGTATAATGATAAAGAACACCTCTTATATATGTTTTATGTAGGAGATTCAAGTTACTACTTATCTACCTGTTTATATTCTTACTGCCCTTTGTCCATTTGAGACAAAACGGGGGAGAAATTTTGAGTCAACTTGGACACTCTTGTACATTATCATCTAATCAAATTGATCTTAGGTATCTTATTGCAGATTTCAGTACCTCTTTATTGCATCAGATTTTGATAGGGTAATGGTTTGTACATAGTTGAGTTTTATAATTTTTCCATTTCTGGGAGTTTGGGTAAATAGATTTTTTGTATAGGAATAGGATTTTCTTATTTCTTTTTGGTATCCCTACGAATTTTTATTGACTCAAAGGAGATTTTGTCTCATACTTCTAAAGGGGAAGATTGAAGCACTCTATATCTTTGACTCATTTGAGTCTACATTATATAGGATCTCATCTATTTTGGAAATAGTGACAAAATTGTGCCTATCCGTAGTTGAACCAAAAAGCCTCAGAAACTTCAAAGCTTAATTGATATTCCTCTACAAGTTCTTGAAGGTATAACGTATACACCACACACTAGGATTATTTATTTATATATATATATATATATATATGTGTGTGTGTGTGTGTGTGTGTATAGTGTTTTATTCATGTGATGACCTTGTGTGAGATAAATCCCCTTAATATGTTTTTTAAGTAATTTTTGGGATTTAATTAATATTTTCTATGATTTTTAAATAATTTTTGAAATTACAATTAGAAATTAATATAGTTTTTGGGTTAATTTGTAAATATATTTTATGCCTTAAAACTGTCCTGGGTAGAAATCAAAAGCCACAGAAAAATTTGTGGTGAAACTCGAATTTTTTAGAAACTCAAAAACACACGTTTGAGAGTTAATCTTGAGCATACACGTGTTGCACACACAACGGTTTGATTTGTGTTTCTTATCACTCACATACTTGTGACTTATTCTGGACCTTTGGATCGTCTTAATCTACGGTCTGCATGTGTTTGGAATTAGTCCAAGTAAATTGGTTTTAACCAATCAAGTTGGCCTTTGCACCGCTTCTTCTGAACCCTTTAATTTGCATCGTTCTAACTGCTCTTAATCTCAGCCCTTGATTTGAACCATCGTTTCAAATCCTTCGTTTACTAGTATAAATAGATGCCTTGGGTGAGGTAATTGAAGATTTTTGTGATTTTCTCTTCTCAGAGGAAAAAAAAGAGAAGAGAGAGAAAGATTAGAGAGAGAAATAGAAACCCTAATCCAAACTTCATCAAACCCTAAACCATAAATACTTTTCTGAGAGTTTAAACCTAAGTGTTTAGATCGTGTTTTGAGAATTTATCCTCTCTTGTTCTTGATCATCCTTCTAACTTAGTCACGTTTGTAGAGTTTTCAGTTTCTCTACAAAGAAACTTGAGATCTCATCTCTGTGATATAAATCACATAGATAGAGTACTGTTTTGATTTCTTATTTCGATAAATCTTACATGTTGGTTATTTTAAAACTGATTTTATGTTTTCAAACCCTAAACCAACAATTTTTATTCTGATTTTACTTTACTCAAACTATCAGACTAAAATCTAGTTTTGATATCTTGATTGGGGATTACACTTTCTATATAATATTTTCAAAACAACAAAGTGTTAGGATCTCGGATGTTTCACAACAAGATTCCCTCTTGATTTGCGGGTATTTTGAAAGGTCTAAAAGTCTGATTTAGTTTTGACTAAACTAATTTTGGAATATCTTGCATATCTAGTGATTCTGTATTTTGTTGAATCATTTTGTTTGTATTAAGTGTGAGCGTGTTGCATGAATATGTAAGAGAGCACACTAAAAGTGTTGGTTATATGATCTTGAACTTGTTTGAGTTGACGTAAAGCTGGAATCGAGTAAAATTACGAAGCTGGAGATAACATCAACAACGACAACCTTCAAGGAAGTTTGTTCTAATCCAGGAGTTGGTAACGATTCTGAACATAGTTTTGGTGTGTTTGTGTGGTTTGATTGTTAAATAGCTTGTAATTTGTTATTCTGATTTTAGTGGATTTTCTTTTTGTGACGTAAAGGTCACCGTGGATGTTTCCACAATTGGGTGGGGTTTTACCACGTTAAAAATTACTAATGCACTTCCTCATTTTTTCATTACCTTCTTCTAAGCTAAGATGATTTAATAGTTTATGTTTTGTTTTTCAAAACTAGTTAATTTTAGATCTGAAATAACTCGTTCAAACTATTTTGATAATCTTTTTGAACACGTATTGTGTTAAGTTTTGTTTTGATTAAAAGAGTTTCTTCAACAAACAATTCGGACCCATTTTAAGAGTTTAATCCTGTATTAAACGTCTTAAGCGACATTTTGTTCAATTTCCGTATAAGTTCGCTCTGGTTACGAGTGTTCCTCAATGTCTTGAGATGGAATTCGAGATGGTTCCTAATACTATGGATATGGATCCTGTCTCCACATGCTTGGCCTACTTTGAGTCAGATTTTGTTGTTGATCCCTATATCTCGAATGTTAATGCCTCGTTATATTTTCCCACCACCTCAGACTGTGAATTATGTGTGGATAAATTGATATTTTCATCATTTACTTCCACACCTCATCATGTGAGTACTCTTGATGTTGACTCCGAGACTCATGCTGAATGTGTGTCCCCTACTCTCTAGTTGGATCATCTTTTCTCACCCGTTGTCCCATCCGACCCACCCATTGTCCCTTGCGACTCACCACCTGATTTGGACCTTGCTATTATACTTCCCATGTTTTCATCTATGCCTTTAGGTCTTCACCTACACCCTCCCTCCCTTTCGTGTGTTTTTCCTTCATCCCACCATCCATCAGAGTATTTGTGATACTCTCACTGTTGATACCAAAATTAATGTGCTGATGAGGACGAATAAGATGAAGACACGTGTCAATCTACATGGCACAATAGCAGCGAGGAAGATCATTTCCCGACCAACCGTGCTTCTTTCCGAACAACGAGAATACATCGAAAAACTCTATCACACCGAGGAACTCTATCATTCCGAGGAACTCTATCATCCCGAGATACTCTAAGTATTCCGAGGAACTCTATCAACAAGCAACTAAGGCGGTCTGAACTGCATCTCGGCCGTATCATTAATTACCAGACGGACAACTGTTCAACTATTCATTATATTCTTGACGCACACGCTGCATTAAATGTATTACCCTTTCATATGTATATCATTTAATGTATTGGACCTTTCATGTACAGCCTAAAGGCTATAAATACCTTGTATCATCCTCAATTCAAGGGACCGGAATTTCTTGAGAGAACTTGTAATCAAGAATTCCACAAACACTCAGCAATAACATAACAGTGGACGTAGGCTTTATTCCTAGCCGAACCACTTTAAAAATCTTTGTCTTATTTATTTATCTGTGATTGAAAAATTAGAGCGATCTAGTTTTTTACATCAACAGATTGGCGCCGTCTGCGGGAAACGACTGTTATTATCGTTTTTCATAAAAATCATTTGTCACCAATGGCAGATAATCCAGAATCCAGTAATCGACATGTTGGAAATACTGGAAATCATCCAAATCCATCTGCATCCCCAGATCTGACTGGAATTATGACGAATCTGGCTCAAGGACAAACCGCCATGCAAGAATCTATGAGGCAACTCATTCAAACTCTTCAGGGCGGTGCACCTACCTATTCAGGGCAAAGGAGTGATCATAGGCAATCGCAATCTAGACGTACTGGGTCATATCGCAATGAGGAGTCTAACGATTCTTCTTATCAACCTGGGCGAACTTCATCGATACGGGCTTCGGATACAGATCAACGTATCACTCTCTCTCCGGAGAGAACTAGCGCTTTGGAAAGGTTAAGTAGAGTGTCTCCTTTCAGTCGGTTAGGACCAAGGAGGAACATGAGTCCACCTAGGGCTCCATCAAGAAGTTTTCGACCACCACCAGGTTTGAGAGAAGGATCTGCGCAATCGCTACCAACCACTCGTCGAGATAAATCTCAGGAAGCTACGTCAGAGCAATCAGTTGCTCGGACTAAGCGGCCCGAGGAAGGGAATGAAGCATGGAAAGGTTCCATTCAACGTTTGGAGGATAGACTGGGAGAAATGGCTAAGGCGAGAAACCCCTTACAGAGAACTTTTGTTCAAGGAACACCTTTTGTGCAAGCCATTGTGGATTTCCCTACACCGTCGAAATTCAAAGCACCCGTAGTGACTCCCAAGTACGACGGAAAGACAGATCCCGTACTTCATATAGAACAATACCAAGCTGCTGCAGATATTTACGCTGTCCCCGACGAGATGAGGTGTAGAGCATTCTCGGGAACTCTTACCGGATCTGCACAGATATGGTACAATAATCTTCCTCGGGGTAAGATTTCAACTTTTGTTCAGTTAGCCGAGCTGTTTATTGGCAATTTTTGTTTTGGAGCAAAGCCGGTAAAGCGAGTAGCACACTTGCTAAGTGTTAGACAAAAATCAGGTGAAAGTACTAGAGATTACATAACTCGTTTCAATAACGAAAAGTTGGAAGTCATAGATTATGAAGAAAAGACAGCAATCACTGCTCTGATGAGTGGTTTGCTGCCTAACAAGCTGTATTACACTTTGTCCAAAGATCCACCTAAAAATATGTCGGAGTTGATGGCAAAGGCGGCCAAAATCATGAATGCCGAGGAGGCTATGGCTGCGAAGAAGAATATGGATAAAGAAGTTAAAGTGGAGGTCGACAATTCTAAGAAGAAAGATCAGAAAAGTAATGGTGGTGACAAATATTCCAAGAATAACAGGATGAAGTTGGAAGCCCTAAAGAAGTATGATAATTATACTCCATTGAAAGTGGGTATTAATCATGTTTTGGAAGAAATCAGGAATAACGAGGAAATCAAATGGCCAGAGAAACTGAAGACAGATCCCGACCTGAGGAATAAGACCAAATATTGCGAGTTTCACAAAGATCATGGCCATATGACCAAAAATTGTATAGCCCTTCAGAACAAGATTGAAACACTCATCCGAAGAGGAAAATTATCAAAGTACGTATGACACCTAAGTCCCATCCCATAAACCCAAAATAAAAAATACAGGACACGGACTAGTATATGTAGCACCGGCAAGCATGAACTGTCTGAATGTTATGTAGACTTGAAATCTCGAATCGTTGAAGCATGCCTACACACATGAAATAGACAAACAAATACCCAGTGAAGTATGGAGGAACAAATAAAGCCAATATATATATATCCAAATTATACTAAACGGTAATAGATATTAATATGAATAAACTCTGAAAAATCATCATTTGTTAAACGATTGAGCAACAAAATGATACCAAATTTAAAATACCAATTTGTAATACCAATTTGTAAAATATGCAATATAAAAACATGCCCAAATATCCCCCTACATCAAATACATATCTCCCCCTTTTTGTCTTGAATAGACAATCTGGTGAAAATATAAACCAATCAAAGTATCTAGCATGAGACTATACAAATTTGAATCAATTGGATACCAATATGAGAATTGAAAACGCTAGATAACCATGAAACAACTAGCTAAATATGATCAGGAGATGACAAATCAGTAGATATTAAACCAATGAATCACACAAAGAATATAGCAATCTAATCAGGTGTGATAAACGGAATATATGCAAAAATCCAATTTAGAACCAATTAAAACCTGCATATAAACTTGTCAGTCCAAAAACACTTCCAACAGTACCAAAAATTTCATAATATAAACCAGTGGACTGCAAACCAATCAGAAGCAAGAATCCAGCCTGTCGTTCGAACGAGCCAGGGGCGTCGCTAAAACTAAATGAGGACGTCGCTCGAACGAAGTACAGATGTCGTCCGTGCGACACAGAGATGTCGTTCGAACGACTTCTCACAACTTCCCAAATTTTCACATTTTCCCAGAAATATCTTATATTTTTGCCGAGTGAAAAAATTTCCAGAAAAAATCAGTGGAAGGACCTGACAGCAGCAAAACAGTGTTAAAATAGTAGGCTTTTAACACAAAATGCAAAAACTCATAAAAACTAAAAATGCGAGTTACATGCAAACATAGTACCGATGTGCTCAAATATGGACATGGAATGAATGGGCGTGAAACTACAACAAATGAGTCATCATTCCAACACATCGAAATATTTAAGAAGCTCTAATTAATAGAGATAGATCATCAAACTTTATCATAGACATATGAGCATTAAAGTTCGAGCTTAATGAACTAAACATACTACATGCACACAAATCCATAATTTTGATGATTCTACAAACAATAGCGCCAAATTGCAATGTTTCAACATTAGGATTAGTTGTGCAAACCCGTTTAAATTTTCAATCCATCCAAACTCCCTCAATATTATCATATTTTCTTTGGAATGAACTAAACTAATTTGGCCATCTTCTTAGCATATTGCATTTTCTTTTGGGCTCTTTTAAACGGTGCCTTTCACGACGAGTCAATTTTGAACTCTCGCAGCCCTTTCTCGTGAATTACTCATCATTTAAAAAAATATATCAATTCAAATCCTCACAGTAAACGGGTCTTACATGCACACTTCTCCTTAATTCTACTTATGCAAAGATGACAAGATTGAGATAAGAACGCCTCACCAAATTCAATTATGCAAGAGAAGTCAAACATCCATATAAACTCGTGCATGTGTGCAATGTTGGCATATATATAAAGTCGAATCAAAATGCATATCAACTTCGAAACAACCCCATATAAACAATGGTTAATATTATTCTAAGCATCGATAATAATGACAAAATGTCCTAGCCACATGGATAATGAAACGATGGGTGGGTGGGGGGGGGGGGGGGGGTCCAAGCACACCAATATGCCACATCAAACATGTAAACTAAAAAAAAATCGAAAATATTTTTGGCTTTTCATATTTTGACTCAAATAAAAGCAAAATATTTTTGGGTTTTCAAAAGTTTTCTCAAAACAAAATCTTTTTGGATTTTTCAATACGACTCAAACGAGTAAAAACTATAATACAAAATGATACACAACTCATAATACTAGAAATGAATATATCAAGAAGAAAACTAGCATATGACAAACAAGGAAACACTATCATCCTTTAGATTTAGCATGGTAAGAATCAAGCGCACCCAAACGAGAATCATGAAGATTAATTCCTAAAGTCATTAAATCCGATTTCCTAACCCAACTAGGTGTAAAACGACTCATGGGGGTATGGGGAAACGGGGCAAATTTATTCCTAAACTTCCTAGGAGCTTGTTTAAGGTCGTAACAATAACGCCTAAGGTGACCTTTCCTACCACAAAACGTGCAAGTGTAGCTATGGTGGAAATGATTACCTATATGTGGAACTTTTCTAACCTTCCTAGTGTTTCTCACACGTGCGCGGGGGGGGGGGGGGGGGGGGGGGGGGACAACTCTCTCACCAAAACCTATACCTCCCCTATCTCCCTTAATTTGGACGGTGCCTAAGATCTTATCTAATTTCTCCGACCTAGCCTCCAAATCAAACTTAACTCTAGACGAGTCTCTCAATATCTCCTCTAACTCATGAATCCTAGACTCTAGCAAACGCCTAGATTCCTCAAACACTAAAATCTCCTTTTTCAACGACTCCATCAAACCACAGAGATTGCCTATCTCTTTCTCCACAAACTCTAGTTTCTCCCTAAATTTCTTCTCTCGTGCCCTAAAATCCTCAAATCAAACTATCATTATTTTCTATGGCACGCTCATTCAACCTAACTTGCAATTTTGAGTTAGCCTTTTTCACCTTCACCGTTTAGGCATACAACTCATTAAACGCAACTTGCAACTCTTTCACATCTATCTCCTCCTCGTCACTCTCTTCACCCTCACTAGCATGGGATTCACTCAAAACCTCCTCAAAAGTGTCTTGCACATGAGAATTATCGTCGCTCACATGACATGCCATGAACGCAACAAAGTTACAATCAATGGGGGAGCTCTCTCCCTCTTCCGGATCACTATCACTTAAGCTGGCACTATAGACAATGGGTTGCTTGCCCTCTTTTTTAAGTCTAGTGGGACACTCCTTAACTTTGTGACCGTACCACTCACATCCAAAACACTTATCCGACTCATCTCTCTTAGGCTTCTCAAACTTATCTTTAGAAGTGGGATCTACTTTGTTGTTCTTGAATTTTTCAAATTTCTTGGCATTTTTCGATTGCTTTTGAAACTTAATAAATTTTTAAAATTTCTTTGCCAACAAAGCAACATCCTCAAAATCGGAATCGAAATCGAAATTTGAAACTTTATTTTCCTTCTTCTGGGTTTTCAAAGCAATACCCTTTTCTTTCTTAGGCACTTACTTGGAGGTGATCATGTTGTAAGTCACCTACAATCTCTTAAAGTTTCGTCTACTCTAACTTACCCAAGGAGTTTAAAATGGTCACTTTTGCATCAAAACTACTAGGAAACAACCTAAGGAATTTTTTAATGATACGGTTATCGGAATTTTCTCACCTTGGTTAAATGACGAGTTGGCAATATTGGACAACCTAGCATAAAACTCATCAAAAGTTTCACTCTCTAACATCCTAATGGCCGCAAACTGTGTAGTCAGATTTTGAAGCTTCGACGCCCTAACCATGCTAGTGCCCTTGTGAGTGAGTGCCAAAATATCCCAAGTCTCTTTTGATGTTTCACAAGTCATAATTATATTCTTCCTGTGGGACATGTGAAGAAATAATGTGCAGACCCTTAGAATTATATTGTGTAAGTCTTTGTTCAGTTTCGGTCCATGACTCAACAGGCTTTAAACTAGTGACCTCACCTACAATAGTTGCAGGGGGTGTCCAACCTTTCTCAACTGCTAGCCACACATGCTCATCAATAGATTTTAATGCACATCTCATTCTCATCTTCCAATAAGTGTAATTAGTGTCATTAAAAAAGGAGTTCGAGAGAATTCGTTATATCCAAAATTCATCTCTGAAAACACACGGGATCACAAAACAAATAAAATATGTTTTCTAGCTCTGATACCAATTTGAAAGAGTGGTCCTACACGTGTGTTTCAAATCAAACCAAATTTTACCAAAAATTATCCAACTTTTAAAGTGCACCAAACCATGTTGTGAAACCCCAATTCTTACTTTAAACCAATTTTATCTTGATTAATCCTAAACATGCATCTAGTGATTAAAGCAAGTAAAATAAAGTAAAGAATAATCACAACGCTGAATGTACGAGGAAAAAACCTAAAACGGGAAAACAACCTCGGACGGCCGAGGCCAGACAATCTCTATGAACAAAGGTTTTACAAAGACAGATTAACCTTACTCAATGACTCGATCCCCATAGGTCTTGACGCACCTTTTGGTCTTCTACCATTCTTCAATAGTGCCCACGCAGCACAACACACACGTCCACGTATGTCTCGGTGTCCACCGAATGGCTTTGATTTGTCTATGATGTCGAACAAGAAGTTCTTCTCTTTTCTTCACCGTAAAACCCTGATGTTTAATGGTAGAATAAACCTTCTTGGTGCTGCAAGATCACTTAGACATATAAGAATGAAAACCCGGATCTTTGCAAACTCTAAGGATGTGTTTATGCTTTGTAAACCTTAGAAAACATGTGCAAAAAACGTACTGGATGGTAAACTATTTTTTCAAATGCACACCTACGAAACTCTGACGAAAACACGCTTTAAATAACAATTAAGCACCACCTCGAAAAATGTGTCATTTGAACGACAAGGCCACGTCGTTCGCGCGACATGAGCATATCATTCAAACGATAGCTTATGTCGTTTAAACGACAGTGCGTTAGTTTGACCTTTTGAATTTTTGTTTAAAACGTCTCTTTTAAAAAAATCCAAATTAGTAAAACTCTATTTCGAGTTTATCAGAATAAAACGTAGTGTAAACCTTTAAAACACTTTAAAACATTTTAAAGCATTTTTCTTTATAAAAATACATCCTTATCTTCTATAAAAACGATTCCGAGCACCATTAATTATACGCATTCATACCTGAGTGATCTCATAATGCATTTAACTTGAAGACGAGTAAACTTGCACCAATTAAACTTCGGCATGATTAATTCTTTGAAGCTTTGCCGCAACGTCTTCAATTTCTTCAATACGTCATAGACCAAGTGGGATCATGACAAAATAAAATCTCCCTATGACATATTGCAAACACAGTTTTGTTCACAGAATTAAGTCAAAATAATACAGGGACTCAATTGTAAATTTATGTCCTTACATCCCTTACCTTTATGCTCACTAAGGCCATTGATCAGTGCCTCTTCATCCTGACCCTTACATGTCTTTGCCCTACCCTTCTCCCTACCCACCCTTGGTCCATCGATGCTTTGCCTTGACATACAAGTGCTTTGACCTTGACCCTTACAAGCATTTTTCCATACAAGTGCTTTGATCTTGAGCCTAATTTATCAAGACTGACTTTTCAGTCTTATTTGGGGGTGATTCTCATCACCCACCCCATTTTTTCCACCCCGGTTTATCCTAGTTTTTAACTTATTTTTGGGTGAGTTTTGTGCGGTTTGGCTGAAGACGTTAAACTTAACGCTACTGGGAGGTATCCCGTCGTATATTGTTTCTGAGTATAAGTCTTATCCTGTTTGTGAGTATATCTTTTAAAACTCGTATGCGTCACGATATTTTATTTGTCTCATGTGTGTAGTACGTTCCGCCTAAATGATGGTCACTTGGACCCATACAAGATGAAGACAAAGCTAGCCAAAGAGAAGATCAATTTCTTTAGAAGAATGCTTTTGTGTTTCTTGACTTGGGAAGGGTATTTTTAGTATTAATCATTAGGATACAATTTGGCCTTGGTTTGTGTTTTATACCGCGATAGCTAAAGGGGGATATTTATAAGAGCAAGTTTTATAATTGCTCATTTGTTTTGCTTGTCCCTTTACACCTACACTGCACCTTCATGACTTCTATGGATTTAAAGACAAAGTTGAAGACTTTTGGAACATTGAATAATTGTACGTCTCAACAACTTTAGAAGAAGTTATGGATGCATTTGGTAAAGTGTTACTTCATTTTTCGGGGGCTTTAGAATTTTTAAGAGTTTGTTTTTTAAAATGTTTTTACAGAAAACTTTGAAAAACTCGATATCTCGTTAGAACGAGAATAGTTTGTCATTCGAACGAAATACACTATTTCGTTAGAAATGAGTTTTATTTGTTCGAATGAGATTTGGAACGTCGCCTTTTTTTCAAGATCAAGAATCTCATTAGAAGGCTCGTTAGAAGCTGTTCGAATGAGATAGGGCTGGTCATTAGAACGAATCTTTCAAACGATCAAACGAGTTCTTTTTTATCAGTCTCCAAAATCTCGTTCAATATGTCGTTAAATACCCAATCGAATGAAAACAGGTGTGTCGTTTGAACGAGGTACTTCTTATTTGAACGATCGTGTGAGATTTTATTTTTTTGTTTAAATCCGATCCAAATTTCTAATAATTATCCCTTTATAACAAACTTCCTTATAAAAAGAGAGAGGTGATTAAAGTCCTAAAGAAATTTTTTATAAAGTTTTTTACCCCTTTTGAATTCTCTTTGTGATCAAACTCTTCCATAATTATTCCAAACCCGTTGGAAACATAAAGATCACTTTATCAAATCAAGAAGAACCATTCTAGTTCAAAAACTTTTGTAGAGAGAAGTCGCTACTGCTGATTTATGGAATCGAGGTTTCATTACCGAAGAAGAAAAATGTGGATAGGTAGATACCAAGGGAAGGCTCCTTCTTATGGAAGGCTATGTATTGGGTCATTTTCTGTAGAAGAAATTGAAGATTCTGCGCATTGTACTTAGTCAATCTAAGTAGTTTATAAGTCGACTGTCTGTCAATTACTCTACAGTGCTGAATATAGGTTTTGCACTTTTAGGAATTTTTTCTGACTTCTTGATATATCTGCAAGCTTTATTTGCTAAATTAAAATTTGGACCATATCTTTGTATGCACATCTAAATTAATCAAAGATAAAATTTGGTAAAATTAAATTTGTGTGTGGAAAACAAAAATATTAATAATTCCATAGAATCCCAGCATTATCAGATAATATCTTTCATATCTTTTCTACCTTTTTCGATTTTTGTCTTTTATATTAAGGACAATGTATAAATTAGGTTTGGGGGCATTGAGGTCATTTTTCTCAGCTTTAATTTTTTTTTTAAATCAGATTTTTTAAAATTAAAATCCAAAAATATTTCAATATAATTAAGTTTTGAAACGTTTTCTTAATATAGAATTAATTAATAGATCTCTTAAGTTATGAAATTTTTACACATTAGATATTGAGGCTAGGGTAATACGCTTAACGAATAAATGTGGAGATTTTAACCCGGTGAGATTTTGTGTCATTCGTCATTTCTGAGAGATTTAAATCAATCCGAGTTAAAATAACTCAAACTTTCCTTTAGTGATAAATTTGTTAATGATCTCAAAATCCTTATTTTGTTCGATTACAGAAAATAAAAGTAAAAATATGAATCTCAAACACTAGAAGTCTTAGTAAATCATCTTGAGACATAAACCAACTTAATGAAACTTGAGAAATAAGATTAGATCATCGTTTTGAAAACCTAAAAATTAAGCCTAACTCCAACCTGTTTACATTATTTCGTTCCAAGCCCATTCGAGCAAAAAAAAAACTTTTTTTTACTGAAAATCCATTATCCTACTCAACTCCAACTAGGAGTTAAAGGCCCATAAAGAGAATTCATACTCATTTTACCCAATAATACTAGGGTAGAATTATGGTAAGAAGAAGACAAAAAGAAAAGGAGGTTGAGAAAATAAAAGAAAGAAAGAATGAGAAAATGAAATGAAATAAAAAGAAAAAAGATGCCGATTTAAAAAGAAAAAAGGAAAAAAATAGAGGTCGAAAAAAGTGCATAAAAGTCAAATTACCAAAAACATCTATATTCTTAAAAAAACAAATTGAACTCCAAAAGTCATTATTTCTAGCGAAAACCCGAGCCTACAATATAATCGAAGAAATTACTAATCGATATGAAGAGAAGATAGTAATAGTGTGGAGAGAAGATGAACATGATCTATGGTGTGATTTTGTATTTTCAAAAAGTAATCAATTTTTCGTTCATAAGATCAGATTCATCCATATAAAAAAAATATTTTTCATTATGTATATGTAAAATTTTCTCATTTAAATTTACTCTTTTATTCACATATATCGAGAAAAAGTAACTGATTTTTAAGTGTTTGATTGTGAGTGCATCCCGTAAGATTTTGAAATCAAAACGAGCTTTGAGATAAGAAACATAACAATTATATCTTTCGAAATGGATGGTTATATTGGCTATGCACATACACATGATACGTCGAGATTAAGAAGTGAAGTTCTATTTATTTATGAAGTTATGCTTAAGACTTAGTTATATTACTTTTGTGTCTTGTGTATTGAGACAAGTTTTAATTTTTTTGGAGTATATTCACTGCAAATCCTCATGAGATAAAACTTATCAACTAGGGTAACCTACGAGTTTAACAACTTGTTGTACATGTTAAGTGCAATCGTTATTCCTATGAAAGTGAGTTAGATTTTAAATTATTAATTTTTCTCAAGGAATAGAAAAGTTAAAGTTTGGGGGTATTTGATGAGTGTCTAACTTTGTATTGTTTATGCCCAAATTTAGGTCTTGTTGGGCCCGTTTTATCATAAATAATGACCTTCCACATCCGTTTTCACAATTCGAAAGAAAAGTGTAAGTTTAAAAATAATTCGAGTTAACAATGCAATTTTAGTAACTCTGGGGGTAAAACTGTAATTTTAAAACTTAAGGAGCTAAAAGTAATTTTATAAAGTTTATCTGGGCTAAGTAAATATCTCTTTGAAATATTAGTTGAATTCCGAGCTAAAACGAGTAACTTATGAATTTTGGGGGCTAAAATGCAATTAAGGAATAATTCTGTAATTTTTTAAACTTTTAAGACCCTAAATTTTAAATGATTCTTTTTATTTTGCATTTTTGCAAGTACCTCGGGAGTTTGGATAACAAAGGAGTTGATATGTAAATTTTGTTAGGATGTGTCACGAAACGTCATGGTTGATACAGTTGTACTAAATGATTTTTATAAATCGCTCGAGTGTTTATTAGGATCGTGCTATAGCTTTTCGAAAGGCCCTCAAAAGACTCACAATTTTTTTGTTGGGCCGTATTTCAAAATGTGAAATTTTGAGGGCGAAAAATAACTTTAAAAATTTTGATGTGAATAACTATGAAAATGAAAATTTGAAAAATAAAGGAAACCAAATATAAAGAGGAGCAGGTTGTTGCTTTTGTGCGTGGACTCCAAGCTAAAAAAGAAAGATCCAAAAGAGATTCAAATTGTAAGAGGGTACTTTAGATTATAAATGGAGGCGTAATCCCTTTGAAGTATGGTGATGATAAGTTAATTAGCTAAAACCTTGGATTAGTGATAGAATATGCCAACACAAGCCTAATGAAGGTGAAGCTTAGTTTAAACTCACAAACCTCTCGTGTATAACTCAGGAAAGTAGTAAAGAACTCAGAAGTAACTTAGCTAGAGGGAGAGAGAAGTAAGCACCCTAGATACACCTTGGCAAGCAGGCAAACACACTAAAACACTCTCAAAGATCTATGTCACGTATTAAAAGCTTCGTAATGAATGACAATGGTGAGTGAATAAGACCTCTGGTTTGCAATAACTCTCTCTCTCATGTATATTCTCTCTAGTAATAACTTCTGAACTCTCAAAAAGATCTCTCTTCCTCCAAGGTGGTTGGGGTCCTTAAATATCCCCCCACACCACCCCTGAGGAAACTCAGTCATCAATGCCATTGAAAGACCTCCCTCATACTTTATGTCACAACATTAAATGCCTGATGCACTAGTTGTATCCATGTCATAAACATTAAATGTCAAGACATGCCTTTTAGCTGACCACTGTGTGTCAGGGGGTTGCTATCGCAGAGATGGCTCACCAACTACCTGACAGCCCCAAATACAACGGTGGTTTACTCAAGTACAGGTCTGACATTATTTAGCTGGTTAGTGACATCACCTATAGTAGATGTGACATTAAGTAGAGGGCTATTTGGTTCTCAACTCAATGCCCAATGGAACTCCAAGCTACTCCGCCCGAGGTTCCACGGTCAGGGTCCTTCGGTGTTTTACCAGGTGTATCTAAGATGGTCAGGACAAGCCCCAACGGTGCCTCACTTCTCAATCCTCCAAACCAAGTCCCTCTAAAGGTCCCACGGTGAGGTCATTCCATAGATCATGAACTCTCTCCCAGGCCCTGCCAAGCCTAGTCTCTTGCTTGTACCGTTTGACCTCATACTAAAACTCATTATTATTCTCGTTACATCATTACAACCGTTATATCTTACAGTCAATATAAATAAAGATACAATATGACTAATACAACAAGCTAAAATACAAGTTGACACGCTAAGCTGTCTCGCTTGAGCTGCCTCACTTGAGCTGCCACGGTGCCTTAATCCCCCAAACATTGTTGCTAATGTGGACTTATTTCTAATCTTCGTAATTACCTTCAAGCCCCCTTTACAATTGCCCCTTCGTGGAGAGATTTGTTGGAACAAGAAATTTCTGGACGAAACTTCTCAATCCGTTGAAAACTCTCTGCGTAAAAAAATTTTGGCCTTCTTTCCCTCGTTAGAACCTCAACGTTATAGTCTCCTGGAAAAAGTAAAATTCTCCCCGATGTACTTGAGCCGAAGTGCCATAACTCATTGGTTCTTGGGCGAAGGGACATCGCCACTTTATCCTGATGCCGAGCCTCAACCGTTCTAGCTTTAATATTTGAAATTCTCTTGAAAGGCCTACTAAGCTTCTCAAATACTCGTTTGGACTCCTGGTAAGTAAAATTCTCCCTTGTGATGCTTCGCTGTGTTCGGAAAAGAAGAAATTCTCCCCAATGTAACTGAGTCACCCTTTAAGCAACGTTTGGACATATGGCGAGGGGACATCGTAGCTTTTTTGGACCGTTGGGGGACTACCTTTGTTGGGAGTCATTGGATATGTCTTATAAAAATTCTAACACCAAAACTCAAACTTACTGGGGAAGGCAACCCCCTTCTTTTCCCCAAGCGTCACTTCATTAATGTCGTGGCGCTATCTTTTCAGTTGTCGAGGCCCTTCCCGAGGTGCCACGTGTTCATTTGAAATGATTATAGGCAACCCTGCACGTGCCATGGTAGGAAACTCAAACGACCGGTTCTTAAAAGGGTTTAAAAGTTTCAAACGTCTCCTTATTTCAAACCTTTCTCCTGCCTTATTCTTCTTCTTCTTCATGCTTTCATATTGCTTCAGAGAGATATGTTTGTGCGAACTCTGTGCGACCTCCATTGTTACCCCATTCGTTGCTTAGTCTCCTCCCTTTTTAATCTTTTGCACCACCACCTGCGGTTATGCTCCTCCCCTCTTGTTCTTAACCCTTCTTGCATAGCTATATCATTCATCACCGCGCTCTCATGTCTTCTTCTAGTACTTCCAAGTTTGTTGCCACCACTCAGCCAGGTTCCCCCTCTGTCGCTGCTGGCGTTGCCACCGCCCTAAGTGGTGCTTCCCTGGATGCTGCTCGTCAAGAGCAACTACTCTTCTACCGCCGGGAACCCATTTTTGAAGAAGATGATAAGTTTTCTTAGGCATGCAAGACCTGCCACTTCTCATCCAAGTTCGATCGATTACTGTTGGGTGATGAAGAAGTGGATTCCTCGAAGTGGGGCTATCTTTCGCCAGAGGGAACTCTGCGCTTTCTCCTGGACCGTGGTGAGTTTTCCTATTCCTAGATCGACTTCGAAGCACCTGGGGGGTCACCAGCCCATTTCATTGCTTGGCACACACACATGCAGAGCTCCCACGTAACTTCTCTTGCGAAGGTTGGGCTGCATCGAGCCTACTGGTTTGGCGAGTTCACCCTCTCAAAGAACAACGTGGCACTCCAACTGCTGGTCTCATGATGGAACATCACAACCCACACCTTCTTCGCTGCGTGGAGGGAGTTCACTATTATATTGGAGGATGTCTGTGAACTCCTTGGGTTTGATCCTATGGGAGAGTTCACCTACCACGACGAGCCTCTAGATGCCGAAGAGGCTGCTGATCGGGTTAAGCTGGATCGTATCTGCCATAGTTGCACCGGTCCCTCAAATAAAGACACATTTACCCCCCTTATCAACTATTTTTTCAAAGCCCCAACGCCGAAGGATGTCAGTGATATAACGGGCCGCGGTCGAGGTACCTCCCTAGAATTACCAGCCTACATACTAGTATTACTTTCACACTTCTTTCTTACTGGAGAACCCAATGATCAGTCCAGGAGGGACTTGATAAGTATTTCCGTTCGTTTGTCTAGAGGGTTCAACCTACCTCTGGCCGCCATCGCCTTTGGGTCCCTCTACACCTGGTTGGATCAAACCCATATTGACATGGAACGGTCACTGGGCGATTACAACTTGGCAAATTTTGCCAACACCATCATCTTGACGGGCTTCCTCTATACCCGCCTTCCTGCTATTGCTGCGAAGTCCGTTTCCCTGCCCATGAGCGAAGGTATTAATCCCCCACGCCTCCTATATTTCCATAAGAAGCAGAGTTGTAAGGAGATAATGGAGGTTTTTTTATTGCTCAGACTCCTTCGTAATGAGGCCATACAGTGAGCCCACCTTTGCCCATAGTTGGGACTTCTTTCCTACTGCATCCACAACGGCCAGATTTAACCCGGTTGTTGAAGATCCCTCACAAGCCGTAGTGCTACTTTTCACCTCGGGGTTCCTCCCCTCTTATACTGAATGGGGATACACTTCCGAGCCTTATAATCCTGATAGATGCAGTAGGCAGTTCGGGTTCGATCAGGGGGCTCCTCGACCTGTGTTCCAGGACAATCATTCCAAGGCCACCTTCGCTGAAGCCTGCACCTTCTACACTGCAACCGAGGTGCTTGGTGTGATATTCACCATTGATGGCCGTGTCACCCTTCCTAGTGCTACTAGGAAGGGAGACGTATCCAGTTTTTTTGCCACGAAGTTCCATCTGGAGCAGTTGGCCATGATTCGTGAGTACATCCAATCTCCCCCTCAATATCCCCCAGTCCTTTCCTTTTCTTCTTCTGAGCTGGGTCTAAAGGGGAACTCCGTGCTTGGGGTTGAGTTTCCCTTAAGTAAAACTATTAAAGAGTCTCCTTATGAACTATCCCCTCATTGCCCAATAATCCCAACTGCTACCCCGAAACCCAAGGCCGCTGCGACCCCCAAACCATCTGTCCCCATGGCCGAAACTGCCACGGGAGAAGGGCCTTCTAAGCCACCTGCCAAGAAAGCCAGGAATTCCAAGTCTAAGAAGGCTAAGGCCCAAGGTCAAATGCAAACTCCATTAGAGGCATTCCCAATTGCCTCCGTTCCCCCTCCCATGTCTCCAGAGCTGGCTGAAGAGCTGAGGAGGCGGGTGGAGGCCGAGGTTGCCCGAATAAACATTGAATTCTAATAGCACACACTCACCGTTTCTCCTCCGGGTACGTTCCCTGTGATCTTGGTTGATCCCATGGAGCCAATGGTAAAAAGGAGGAGAAGGACAAGGATACCTGAAACTGGTGGTTCAATGAGCTCCAGGAAGAAAACCCTGGGTACCAAATCCCAGAGGAAACAAACACATGAGAAGCCTTCCTCCCCAGCTCCTTCGGCTGCCGCCTCCTCGTCACCTTCACCTGTGGTTCTACCCTCTCGTTCTCCCTCTGGATCTGAGGTATGTGTGCATTCTTTATTTCTCATTCTTCATTTCTTAACATAGCACCTTTACTTATTGCCTGATAACTTTGGTGCAGGGAGTTGAAGAAGCAAGGTTCAGTCCTCCCAGTCCCCCCAGTCCCGCAGTGAGCCATTTCGTGGGGGGACGTTGCACTACCCCTCTAGCCACTGCCGCCCTTCCACATTTTCCTTTGATAAGCCTCACCTATTCGTGCCGTTCATCCTCTCATCGGGCCAGGGATGCCGCCAAGGGTGCTGCTGAGATATATGACTCGCCTGAGGCAACTGTTCCAGCTTTCTCTGAGTTACCCCCAGAGCGAGAGGTCTCTCTTCCCCTTGTTGTGGTCGAAGAGGGTGCCCCGCAGGTAAATTTTTTCCCAAGCCTTACATCTTTTATTTCCCCCATTGGTTTATTCATTAATTCTAACATGTTGGGCTATTTTAGGTGGTAGTGGCGTCGCTGATAGCCAATATTCTCCTTCCTTCTGCATTGTCAAGACCTATTACTGTAGTTTCTCTTTTCAGTGCCATAACGGGGGTAAGCTAGGTGCATTTCTGTATCCTATCCTTTTTGCGATTACTCCTTTTATCTAACACTTGTCTTTACATTTGCAGCTTTCTCCAAGTCTTTCTCTGCCTTTTGTGTTGAGTGCCTTTATCCCTTCTCAGGCCCAGGTAAGTGCAACTGCTCTCGTTGGGGCGTCCCTCGAACGTCCAACGTTTCCTTCTAATGATGCGCCCGTGTTGTCCATAGTACCCTATGCTGGCGAGGGGAGTGTGCCTACCCTTGAGGCTTCTTCATCTGAGGGCTCCGTTAAGGCTGCTGAGGTAATGAGCCCGCCTCCCACGGGTTCTAGCATTATGGCTCCTGTGGTAACTACCCATCTCGCTCCTGCTGCTGTTGAGGTACTTTTCTAGTTTCTCTGTATGTCTCAACTTCTCAAACTCCACCTGTATAGGTGACTTGATTAATGAAAACATTTGTTTAAGATTTTTTCGTAAACTCCACCTATAATGGTGGCTTACTAATGAGAACACTTGTTAAGGTTTTTCATAAACTCCACCTATGATGGTGACTGAACAACGAAAATGCTAAGCTAAGAATTTTCATAAACTCCACCTATAACGGTGACTTAACAACGAAAACACTTGTTAAGATTTTTCATAAACTCCACCTATAACGGTAGCTTAACAACGAAAATGTTTGTTAAGATTTTCCATAAAATCCACCTATAACAGTGACTTAACAACGAAAACTCTTGTTAAGATTTTCATAAACTCCACCTATAACGGTGACTTAACAATGAAAACACTTGTTAAGATTTTTCATAAACTCCAACTATAACGGTGACTTAACAACGAAAATGCTTGTTAAGATTTTCCATAAACTCCACCTATAACGGTGACTTAACAATGAAAATGCTTGTTAAGATTTTTCATAAACTCATTATTTCCTCTGACTGTTTTCAGGTTGCTCAAGAGGATTCTTGACCAGTTCATTCGCCTATTGACTTGTCGCGTCGTGAAACTATTTCCTCCGAAGGATCCAACCATAACGATTAAGGTTCCACGACAGGTGGTGCTGCGGAGAGCGAATCTGGGTGCGAGTTTCCTCTGCCCGACTTGGCTCCTACCACTTTCTGCCTGATGGTACTCCAACGTTCTCCCCAAATGCCTGCCAACCATCATTTAGTCATCGAACAACTTGTGAACCATCATCCTGAGACCTTTACGGTGGACTGCCTATGTTCAAACATTCCAGTTATGAGCCATAGGCTTCAAGGCATGGCCATTGTTATTGCTGAAATTGCCAACACTCCAACTACGAACGTGACCAGACCCCTCCTCAACCAGTTCCTGGGCTATCTGAGGGAGTTGGGTCGTGACGGGTTCCGTTTTTACTGGTCCATCGCACATTTGAAGACTTTGAAGAGCCAGCGGTTAGACAACTAGAGGGAGCTCTTACGAAAACATCAGGAGGATCAGAGGGCCGAGGAAGCCAAGCTCTAGCACCTCTCCTCGGATTCATTGACAAGGAGGTGGAGGACCTCGAAGAAGCTCTGTGTTTGGCAAAGATAAAATGAGAAAAACTTCTTATCGATCGTACTCAAGCACAGACTAGGTTGGAAGTTTCCATTAATGCCCAGCGGTCTTGCTTAGAAGCTTCTTCGGGCCTTCCTAGAGATTTTTTCTCCTCCCCAGATTTGTGGTTCCTCCTGGGTCAATAAGTTTTTGTATATGCATTTTTATTTTCTTCTCATTTAATTCTTGGGCGATAGTTCCCAATTTTATAATGCCCCAAAGTATATAAATGGAAAAAGATACTCATTATCATGCCATTTCTTTATGTTACAACTTATTGCATGGATTGTGAAGTGTGAAGTTCTATAATTCTTTCATCTCTTCCTGAGATATAATAAAAGGAACTTACATACTCATCATAAGAAAGAACTTGTGTATTCATAACAACAACCAAATACATCAGTGATAACTGTCTACACATGATAAACCTTCAACCACTTATTGTTAATCTTGAATGGTTTATCTTCTTCTATTTTTGAAATTAAGCAATAACCTGAGTTATGAGCCTCCTTTACGATGAAAGGTCCCTCCTAATTCTCTACAAACTTAGGTAGATGAAGCCCCCTAATATGTTTAACTGCTGCCTTCAATACAAGATCTCCCTCCACGAACTTCCTTGGTCTTACCAAGTTATCATATGCCTTGAAGATATGCTTTGTATACATTTAAAAGTGTTACATCGCATTATCCCTGTGTTCGCCCAACGCCTCCAACTGTACGTGTCTATTCTGAGGGAGCATGCTGCTTTGCAAAGCATATCGAACCGAGGGAACTTCTAACTCTATCGGGAGAATTGCCTCAACCCCATAAACAAGAGAGAACGACATATACCCTGTAGGCTTCCTCTTAGTCGTCCGATAGGCCCATAAAATGACTGGTATCTTGTCATCCCATGATCCTGGGAAATCCTCCACCGTTTTAGCCAAGATATTGACCAAAGTCTTGTTAGTCGTTTCGGCTTGACCGTTCCTCTTTGGGTATGCCACCATCGAAGTGTGATGGACAATGGAGTATTTGTCTGTGAGCATCGTTACCTCTGAATTGACGAAAGGGGTTCCATTGTCTGAAAGGATAACCTTTAGGATCCCAAAATGTCAAATTATGTAGTCTCTGATGAAGTCGCTAACTACTCCTGCTGTTGCCCTTCCCAGTGGTATCGCCTCGGCCGACTTTGTGAAACACTCTATTGCTATAAGGATCCATATTTTCCCCCTCGAAGAAGGGTGTATTGCCCCTACCAGGTTGAACGCCCACATGTGAAAAGGATAAGGCCTTGCCAGGGAGTGTATGTCCACTGACGGGGCATGGATCATATTTCCACGAAGCTAGCAATCCTTGCACCTTCGAACGAACTCAGCGGAATTTTTCTCCATCGTTGGACAATAGTACGCCAAAGTCATCAACTGGTCATACAACTTGGCCCCTCCTATATGAGCTGGATCGTGCGCCTGTTTGAGAACCTCGATCCCTTCTTCCTTCATGATGCAACACAATGGCCTGTTGAAGTATCCCCTTCGATAAACCTACCCCTCTTGAACGTAAAACCTCGGGGCCCTTCACCAAAATCCCATCGCATTAATTTTTTCTGTTGGGATAACTCCATCTTTAATGAAGTCAATATAGGGTTGTCTCCAATCAGGCTGAGTCTCCACGAAATGACATTCCGCCGCCTCGAAGAACAACTAGCATTTATCGCATTTTCGTTGTAACTCGGCTTCATCCTGCTTCATGCTAGGCCAGAAATACCCTTCCCTTTGAATTATTCTATAAAGGAGGATCTCAGTCATTTCGCAGTGTTCTTCGTGCATTTTCTTCAATCTATGCCCGTATTTTTTTGGGCCGATGCACCTTGACAGCCATCCTCCTGCGTTTCTGAAGTAAAGGTTTCCCTGGTTTGTAAAGTACTGGGCCAATTCTCTGAACCCCATCATTCTTTCACCAAACTCCAGTTGCCTCTTAATCTATCCCCTCCAATCTGCGTCCTTTTCCATCGATAAAATTGATTGTACCATCAGATGAGCTGTTCTTCGTTGAATCACGACAGTAGTTACATCGCTCCTCATGATCATCTTCTGGGCAATGGTGACATAGCTTCTGGGTGATGGTTCATCGTTCTAGGCTGCCTCTTGATCTCGGTCCGATGGAACTGGCCAAGGAGCCTCTGAATGATCGTTCTGTATGGTGCCAGGCTCATGTGTTTCAACGCTTATTCTCCATTCACTTGCCAACCACCAAGTTTTAATCCCCCTCGATGCAAAGTGAACGGATCCTTCTTCGAAGAGCTTCAAGAAATCCAAACACCAATGCTTCATATTCTGCCTCGTTGTTATAGCAAGGGAAATCTAACTTGTAAGAAAGGCAAACCTCCTCCATTCCTTTCAAAATAATGATCCCTGCACCTCCTTTCTTTTCTGCCGATGACCCATCAAACTACACTGTCCATTCCACGTCCATTGCATCTAGATGGTTGGCCTGTAAATTTTCTCCTGGTATATCTTCTTTGGATGGCTCGAAGGTTCCCGAAGGTAAAATGGCCAACAGATCTGCGTACGGCTGGCTTTTAATTACACGAGGAACCATCTAGCTGCCCTGCCAATCAATATAGTTCTTGCAAGCAAATACTTAATGGGGTCACATCTAGTTATAATATGAATTGTAAAAGACAACATATAATGTCTAAGTTTTTGCGCTACAAATACTAAGGTTAAACAATGCCTTTCTAAGCTACTATATCTGACTTTTGGCCCGTGGATGATCCTGTTGAGGTAATAGACTGGTTGTTCTTGCCCATTGATCTCTTGTGACAGCAAAGCTCCCATGGACCTTGTGGTGGATGTGAGGTATAGCTGCAATAGTATTCTTTCCCTTGGTGGAACCATGGTCTGTGGTGATATGAGCAGCTTCTTCAATCCATCAAGAGACTCCCGGTGAATTACCTCCCATTTGAACTTCGTGTTCTTTCGTAGTAGCTGCATCAGTGCGTGTGTTATCTCGGCTAACCCAAGCACGAATCTCCTAAGGTAGGAGACTTTACCGAGGAAGCTCTTAAGCTCCTTCGCCGTTCTTAGACGTGGCATTTCTAAGATCTCCCGCTGCTTATCCTGGTCCATCTGCACCCCTTGTTGGTCAACCAAGAAGCCTAGGAAATTCCCACTTGTTACTTCGAAAACGCACTTAAATGGATTCGACACACCCCAACCCAGTTACTTATAGTTAAGTTTGAAAGTCAAAGTGAGTCAAACCATGATTAATTTAACCAAACCATAAACACGAGTTCTAATTTCAGAATCATCATTATAAATTCATATAAGTGAAAACCATTTTACAACATCAGAGTATTCGTGCACATAAAAAATTTCTTGAAGGATAAGTTAACTTAATTGCATCATTTACACAAAAAAAATCCATGTTTCTCCCATTCCTGGCTAACCCAACCCGACCTCCTAGATTTGGCAGTGACATCGCATTACCTAAAAAAAATGTGAACATAGAAACCATGAGCAAAATAGCCTAGTGAATGCATCACTACTATACTACTGCATGAATTTAAATGCAATAACTTATGTCCATATAATTATGTATTAACTTATCCGGCTCATTCATAATGAATGACCAACTTTTCCGAATCATGATTCACATATCCTATCTAAATAGACAATTCTCCCCCATTCCTGGTCGAGGAGTAACCCCTTGTCATTAATAGACAAATCTCCCCCATTCCGGGTCGGGGAGTAACCTCCCATTTCGATAAACCGAAATGAATAATTTCACATTCATAACATTATGATCATATTCGTAATAGTATACAAATACATCATTCCAGTGAGTACACTCACTTTGGTTGACAACTATGTATTCACGTTTCCTTCTGGTGGAGCTGAAATGGGTTGATTAGACCTTACACATGTCAATCTAACTAAATCAGTACTGAAACTCAATCATAAATATTATCCTAACATAATTATATAACTTTCCATGACTATACATCAACAATATAATTCCAATTAAGTCACATTCCATAAAACATAAGTAAAGGCAAAACAATGATATACATGTTGATAAAGTTACGGACATTCAACCGTAGGCAATACCTTATAAGTAATTTATAACCAAAGTCAAGTAAACATGAAATTATACTTCTCAATGTATATAAACATGAAACATGTACTCAAATTACCCTTTGTAAGGACGAAATACAAACATTCATTCAAGGGGTATCCAGTATGGCCTGAAATTATTGTCCTACATACTTAACCATCCTATATTCCCAAATTGTATAAATAAAGGTGTCCAACCTTATCAATATGAAAACATATATGATTATACTTTCCAGTACAAGTGACGGTGTAATTTTTCAAGATTCCTAGAGCAAGTTATGACCATTTCTTTACAACACAAGAAATCTGCCCTACAAGCTCCTCTATTGTTCCTTCAACTTCCAAGAATTTTCATAATTTTTCTATAGCATAATTTTCCATAACTTTCCATAATTTTCAATAAATTTTCAATAAACATACTGAATAGTACATAATTAAAGTTTCAAAATTGTTTGACTTCATTTGCTATCTCAAAAGCTTGACTAAACTTTGGGCATACCGAAATGAAGTATACAAACAGAGACTATATACCAACTTGAAATCATCACTACGGCATATCTACAAGGAGATAAATTCTAATTTTCGGATATGATATGAATATATGCGTTTACTTTAATATCCAATTGGAATTTCTCAATTTTAGTAAGTACACAAAGAGATATGCAAGTTTGAATACAAGAGGTTTCAATAAAAAACAATTTTAAGGGTTTGTGCATTCAATTTAACTTGAACTTTCATCTAACCATACTTATATATAAATTGCTGAAACTTTAGTAAAACAATTATGGTTTGTATCATCTAAATCAGTAATATAAAGAAAAATAACAAGAATTGTAATTAGGATTACCTTCGGTACTTTTACGTAATTTCTACGGATTTTTCTACACTTTTTCTCCTTACTTTTCCTTCCTAAACTCATTCATTCTCTTTCCTCAAGGTAAAAACCTTTCATGGCTGATTTTGGCTGAAGGATAAGGCTATTTCAAGGGTATAAGGTCGGCCAAGTCTTCCTCCCAAGCCAACCAATCAAATTAAACCATTTGGTTTAATAAAAGACAATTTACCACTTAAAGGGAATTGACCAATTTGCCCCTTGTTCGTAAATTCGGTATAACTCTTTAATTGGGCATCCATTTGATGTACTATTTGTTTTGTTAAAACCCTAACTAACCTTTCTACAACTATCTAGTTTTTTCCTCAAGTCAATTGTAATGTTATAAGGGTCAAAACTAGTCTCTAACAGGAACATTTCTATCGAAAACAACAAAAAATTGTGTTTGTAATTAATTTGACATTTCATGATTTAGGAAAGTAGGATTAGACTAAACATAAGAACTTAATATTAGATATACTAATAAAGCATTCTTAATATCACATAAGGTAAGCATGATTTAAATATAATTTATCATAATTATATTCAGGTTATCACAAGATTCATCTTTAATTTAAACTTCATGCAACGGGAAAACACCTTCCTCAAATCGCTCAGATGGGACTCCTCCTTGCTCGACTTGATGACCAAATCATACACATAGAATTCAACAAATTTGTGAAAGAAGTCATAGAAAATGTCCATCATTTTTCTTTAGTAAGTCGTCCCAGCGTTCTTGAGTCCAAATGGCATCACCCTATACATAAAGTCGCCCAACGGGGTTCTGAACGCTGTTTTCTCTGCATCCACGGGGTCCATCTTGATCTAGTTGTACCCTAAATACCCATCCATGAAGATATACATCTCATGACCTTCCGTTGCATCTATCAAGCTATCGATGGAGGCCAGAGGGAACTCGTCTTTGAGGCAGGCTCTTTTCAAATCTCTGAAGTCCACGCAGATCCATATCTGGTTTTTGTCTTT
Source organism: Sambucus nigra (assembly GCA_949130495.1). Taxonomy (NCBI): domain Eukaryota; kingdom Viridiplantae; phylum Streptophyta; class Magnoliopsida; order Dipsacales; family Adoxaceae; genus Sambucus; species Sambucus nigra. Next base: position 49,280,469 of record OX422221.1, read on the forward strand.
CTTCCCTACTAGGACAATATTGGATAACCAAAGTGGGTGATGTATCAGTGTGATAAACCCTGCTGTTAGTAAGCGTTGAACTTCTTCTTTGATCTTCAAATCCAGCACAGGCTTGTTCGTTCTCGTTTCTTATTTTACTGGGATGGCTGAAGGCATCACGTTCAACTTGAGATAACTTACTTCTTCATTTAGCCCCTCCATCTCTGTGTACTTCCACGCGAAGACGTCTATAAATTCTCGAATCAACACAATCAAGGCCTCTCATTTATCTTTACCGAGCTGCTTCGAGATGAAGATGGGCCTTGGGTCTTCCCCTTCTTTTTCCAGGTTCAACTGCTCTAGCTCTTGTGCCTGCGGCTTCGGTCGATCCGTCATGTAATTTGGTTCCTCGGTGACTTCCTCCTCAAATTCTTTTATGCTGTAATTGTCTATCACCATACATTGTTCCCTTTAATCTACTATACAACACTCGTATATCGGGTCAACCTCATCGTCAATTTCCTGGGCCTTCCGTTCACACCGTTATAATAGATACACCACCTTTCCTTCCTCGATAACGACCTTCTTGCACTGTCTTTCGATAGTGGCAACTGCTTTCCTCTTCTGCTCTCTAGATGCCTCGACCATTCTTTTTCCTGAATACCGACTCAACACACTTCGTCATTAGACCTCATGCTCCATCGGATCCACTCTGTGCCTCATCCTGTCTTTGAGCTGCTTTGAGATGGCTTAGGGCCGAGGGACCACCTGGTGAGCTTTTTCGATCATTACTCTTTCATTGCTTGCAACCTCTTTACTCTGCTCGTTCAAGGGCCCCGTCCTTTCTCTAATCGAGGGAACCCATGCTCCCTCCATCCTTCTCGTTAGGACCCGGACATCCCCTTCCAACTCAGTATAAAATATTACGTCCACCAAGTGAGCTTCCTCGATAGTGAAGGGCCTCTTTTTAGCCCTAATGGTCACCTCTGTTCCCTTGATGTTCGCCTTAGCACACTGGTGGTACGTAGAAGGAACTAGCCCTTGGTTGTGCATCCACACCCTTCCTATTAGCAGATGATAAGAAGTTGCACTCTCTATCACATGAAATTTTATATGGGAACTCAAATTTCCCATCACAACCCCCACATTAACATACCCAATGGATTTGGAAGATTGGTTATCATACCCCAAAATTACCAAAGGCATGGGGACCAACCTTTCTTCTGGAATATTGGCTGCATGAAAGGAGTTAATTGGCATGATATTGATGGAGGCTCCCCCATCCATGAGAGTTCTTGTAAAATTAACTCCGTTGACACTGGCAGTCACGTACAATGGTCTGTTATGAGGGAATCTCACAGCCCTATTGACATCGCTGAAGGTCACCTCTGACAGGAACCTCCTTACCAACCTGGCCATGGGTCCCTTCCATTTCAACGAAGGGACTACGTCTTTCCTCGCAATATCTAGTATCGCCTGGGTTATTTCCAGCCCACTTTCTTTTGGAATCCCCACTTGGTCGAAGAACCAGGTGAACTTCAGGGATTTTGAAATTGCACAGTACTCTAGGCTCGGATCTGCTTCCTCACCTTCAACGTTGTACACATCCTCCACGTCTTTGGTGCTTGCTTCATCGTAGGTCAAAACTACGTTAACCATTCCCTTCATACAGGTCTCCAAAGCTACTTCATACTCTTCTCTTTCTCCTCTCTCCGCCTCTTCATTGTAGGCCACCATGAGATTGGCCCCATGTGTTGGTAGTGGGTTGTTATTGACATTCTGTGGAGCGATTTGCAACGTCCCTCACTTCACATACTTGTCAATAATTCTTCTCAGTGTGAAGCAACTTTCTATTGGCTTCTGGATCCTCCGATGAACCTAGCAATACTTTGGATCGACCTTCGTTGCCGCATCGGGCTCCCCAGCGGGAACGTCCTTTGGCTCATAAACCGTTCCCCCTTGGACCATCGCATTGTAACAGCTAATAGCTTCTTCTACTGTACAAGGCAATGGCGCTGGGTCTTCCCTATATCCTCTTATTATCCTTCTTCGGTGCTTTACCCTATCTCCCCCTCGGTGTACCCTACCTGCGGGGGCTGAGACCTCCCCCCGCGTGTTGCATCGGCTGCCTAAACATTATGGGCACCACCACCGGATTGGGTCGCACCACCAAAGAGATATTTCTTGTTGCTTTTAAGAACGCCACAAAAGTCCCCTCGCACGTCTCATTAATAAGATGGAAGATGTACTCAGGAAGTAACCCCTCAGCGCAGATCTGCAGTAACTTGGATTCTTTGGCCTCCTCTCTTACATCGAGGGATCTTTCTCTGAATCTTCGAACATTAGGCCACCACTTCTTCCCCAGGTCGTTACTTCTCCCTACCCAGTTGGGTCAAAGTAAACTCATCTTCTGCCAGAAAGAACTTTTGGACAAACAACACGTGCATCTCTTCCCATGTAAAAACGCTGTTGGGAGCCAAATGGGAATACCAGGTATATGCTTTATTGGTCAAGGATTTAGAAAACTCACTCAACCTAAGCCTTTTATTATTACAATGCTCCCCCAAATGTTCAACAAAGCGCTTAATATGCTCCTTCAGGTTCCCACCCTTTCCCGTGTATTTTTCAAAAACAGGAGGAATATAGTCCTTCGGATAGGGCTCATCGTTGTATTCCTGGGGATACGGTGTTCGAAAGTCATTAAAAACTGAAGCTACCTCGCCAGCAGATTGTGAGGAAGCCTGCATGAACTTCAGCATCTCCTTTTAAATCTCCTTTCTCATTTTCTCCAGGGGTGATGCTACTGGGGCAACAACTAATGGTACCATGGGCTAAGTGCCCGTTGCAGCTGGAGCAGGAACCACGGTTGGGGACACCAATGCTCCTGATGTTTCCCATGCTAGATTCACAATAGAGGGTATGCTCGCTGGGACTGTTCCCGCTACAACTGCACGTGGCGGGGCCGTTGGAGCTACCCTTGGTGTTACGAAGGCATTAGCCTCCAATCTTCCCAGTATAGTTGAAGCTACTGGAGTTTGCAAAAACTTATAAAACTTGCTCATGAGGAGCGCGACCTGAGTGGGTCCCAATCCCGCACTCGTGTGACGTCTCCGGAACAGGAGGTACCTCTACTCGAGGATCCCCATCCCTTAGTGCCTCCAGTTCTCTCGCAACTTGTTCTTTATTACGCTGGATGTCATCAAAGTTGAGCCTTCGCTTAGCATTATCCTGCGCCATACTCCTTACTTAGAATAATGCCTCCCCAGCAGAGTCGCCAAATGTAAGAGGGTACTTTAGATTATAAATGTAGGTGTAACCTGTTTGAAGTATGGTGATGATAAGTTAATTAGCTAAAACTTTGGATTAGTGATAGAATATGCCAACACAAGCCTAATGAAGGTGAAGCTTAGTTTAAACTCACAAACCTCTCGTGTATAACTCAGGAAAGTAGTAAAGAACTTAGAAGTAACTTAGCTAGAGGGAGAGAGAAGTAAGCACCCTAGATACACCTTGGCAGACAGGCAAACACACTAAAACACTCTCAAAGATCTCTGTCACGTATTAAAAGCTTCGTAATGAATGACAATGGTGAGTGAATAAGACCTCTGGTTTGTAATAACTCTCTCTCTCATGTATATTCTCTCTAATAATAACTTCTGAACTCTCAAAAAGATCTCTCTTCCTCAAAGGTGGTTGGGGTCCTTAAATATCCCCCCACACCACCCCCGAGGCAACTCAGTCATCAATGCCTGTGAAAGACCTCCCTCATAATTTATGTTACAACATTAAATGCCTGATTCACTAGTTGTCTCCACGTCATAGAAATTAAATCTCAAGACATGACTTTTGCCTGACCATTGTGTGTCAGGGGGCTGTTGTCGCAGAGGTGGCTCACCAACTAACTGATAGTCCCAAATACCACGGTGGTTTACTCAAGTACAGGTTTGACATTATTTAGCTGGATAGTGACATCACCTACAGTAGATGTGACATTAAGTAGAGGGCTGTTTGGTTCTCAACTCAACGCCCGATGGAACTCCAAGCTACTCCCCCTGAGGTTCCCCGATCAGGGTCCTTCGGTGTTTTACTAGGTGTATCTAAGATGGTCAGGACAAGCCCCAACGGTGCCTCACTTCTCAATCCTCCAAACCAAGTCCCTCTAAAGTTCCCACGGCGAGGTCATTCGATAGAGAATGAAAGCTCTCCCTGGTCTCTCGCGAGTACCGTTTGACCTCACACTAAAACTCATTATTATTATCGTTACATCATTACAACCGTTCTAACTTACAGTCAATATAAACAAAGATACAATATAACTAATACAACAAGCTAAAATACAAGTTTTCATGCTGAGCTGCCTCGCTTGAGCTGCCATGCTGAGCTGCCACGGTGCCTTAGTCCCCAAAACACTGTTGCTAATGTGGAATTATTTCTAATCTTCGAAATTACCTTCAAGCCCCCTCTACACAAATTAACTCCAACTCTTCCCAAGGTTATTTGTGTGGTCAAATTTCAAGATAATATCACATTTTGAAACCACAAAAAAACCCCATTTTATTTGCAAATACCTATTTCATGGATACTTTTTTTTAAATAATTTTGGGATTTTTATAATTTCGATGTCAACCAATGATTTTTTTTTTATCCCTACTCAAACACCTCATCCATTGCCTATAAATAGGGCCTTAGGGCTCATTAATTTTGAGAGAGAATTTTAGATTGACCCTTTGGAATGATTTTTGGTAGTTTTAATTTGATAGTTATTTTTATTTAAGGGCCAAGAATTGTATCTTTAATGGAGAAATTTAGTTAAGATTATTTATGACACATAAATTTTCTGAGTTTTTTTATTAATAAAAGTTATAATTCATTCTTGCAATTTTATTATGTCTTCAATTATACTAGCATTAGATGAAGTTTATTATACTACACCAAAAACAACAATTTTGCACACCTTGATATTAAAAATCTGGTACAGTTTTAAACTGTGCCAAATTCTGGCACGATTTAATGACAATCTGGCACAATTTAAAATAGTACCAAAATTTGCCACTATTTTTAAGTGTGGCAAAATTGAGTACGCTTACTAAAATATAAAAATCCTAAAAAGAATTAGACTTAGTCATTTGGAGTCTCCCCCTCACTCCCACTTTGGAGCTTTGGAGTCTCCCGCTCGTCTCTCTCTCTCCCCCATATTTTGGTCACAAGTCGGCTGTCGTTCGTCTCTCTCTCCCACGTTTTGGTGGTGTAGCTTGTGGTCACACATTACCGCTCGGATCTTTCTCTCTCTCTCTGGTGGTGTAGCTGGTTGTCATCTCCTTCTCTGGTGGTCTAGCTACTGGTGGTGTAGCTGGTGGTCACTACTAAAATAGGTATGCGACTAGGTATTCTTTAAATTTTTACTTAAAAGATTCCTCATTTTTGTATTTTTCAGGTTTTATATATACATTTTTAAACATTTATTATGTTGTATGATTTTTTTATACAAATCCAATGTTGATAATAAAAAAGACAAATAATTGATTTCTGGATGAATCTTGGAATCTTTTAGTGGTAATATGTTTTTTTTTATGTTCTTACCCTTTTATTTAAAAGGCATATTTGTTCTGATTCGTATAGATTATGGAGTCATAAGAAAATTTAAGAGCAAAAAATTCAATAATAATGTAAAAAAAATCCTATTTAAATAGTAAGTGGACACCCCACCAATTAAATTCTAGATAAATGAGATTTTTTGTCGAAAATTTAAGAAAAGACAAAAAAAAAACTATTTAAATAGTAAGTAGACGTTAATGCTAAACATTCAATAATAATGTTACACATGTAGAAAAACCATGGACCCGCTCAAGAGGTCTCACTACGACTGTGGTGAGAACTCTTGAATTACCCCATTTTTGGACAGTTTGGAAATGCAAAAGTCTGTATTGTACATAATGTTTATGCATGTTCTATTTTGAAAAATTCGATGGTATCTCTTTATGTTCTTTGGGTGCATACTAGATTGATGTAATTGAGTCAACTAGGACGTATTCGTTGTTTTTATTCATTTCAAGCTATGATAAATCACAACCATTTGGTTATGATTCATTTTCGTTGTGATTTAGGGTAAATACATACATACATACATACATACATACATACATACATACATACATACATACATACATACATACATACATACGTACATACATACATACATACATACATACATATATTTATGATTTGTGATAACTTACGGAAACTAGTTAAACTCTCTAATGTAATTGTATGGGCTTGGTAATAGAGGGGTGTGTGTGGGAGTGGGGGTGGGGTGGGGGTTATTATAACATGATTGGTGACCAAAGTTTACCCCTTAGCTAGACATATAATTTTAGCTTCCTTTGTGTAGTAATGATTAATGAATATGATCAATCACTGATTAACGAAACATGGATTGAATGTTTGGTTTTTCTAATTTATTATTTATCTTAATCACTGCCACGACATGCTATTGGATGTTTAGATTTATGCTAGCCAATTCGTGTATGTGACTTGGGAATGACTTGAGGCACTAGTGCTATCTATATCCTCTGTTCTATTTTGTTGCCTAATTATTCTGACTTAAATGATTTTATGAATCTTTTTAATCAATATTTATAATTTGGTCAGTTTGTAAGCAAGGACACATGTCATGTCTTTCTATTATCTATTCTTTACTTCAAATGAGTATGGGTGGAGATTCTTTCATAGATCAACTGACACTATTAATTTTTGGTAAGTTTCTATATTGGTGTATGTGTTTATGAATACCTTTGGATCCACAACATCCAACAAAATTAAGATTGGAATAGCACTTGCAAGTATATATCTATTGAATTCCCCTTTGGTCCTTACAAATGTTAATCTGTATCTCTTGAATTCTTGATTCTGTATCTGTTGTCAATTCTTATTTAATATATTTTTGTATTTGTTGAACGAAAACCTGAGGTCATTCAACAAATAAACTCATATCCTTATCTTGTTTTTGTAAATGTTTATTGAAGGAAATTTTTAACCAACACTAATAAGTGGATGCTATCAGTCATATATTATACCATCTCAAAAGTCTATTGGTTATGAATCAGAAAATGTGAAGAATGATTTGCATTAAGTAGGTACTGAAATGTGATTGGCGAGTTTAAATTTAAGTTGTAACTGGATTTTTGTAGACTAAAAATTAAACAGAAGGTTCTTTGAACTTTTAGATATATATTGATATATGGTTTAATAAGTGAAATTTTATTTTCCAAACATATTAACAGATTTGTAGCACTTAACTTTAAAAGAACCCGATAATATGTGTGTATTTGTTGTTAATTCCATTTGTGTGTTGCAATTTTTATAGGAACGAAGATATTTTAAATAAATTTCACACTTAAGTTATGAAAAACTTAGCAGCCACACTAAAATTTTATAAACACGATGTCTAGGTATATTTTTTGTGTTGAATTATTTAACAATGTTATCCCAAGAAGCAGGCTCTTGGGGAAGTGAACCCTGAGATGCTCGACACTCAAGTGAATCCAGTGGTGTGGGAAATCAGTGGACATATGGTGCTAAAGACGAAAAAAGACTATGAGGAGGCGTCTGCGGCAAATGCTTGGAGGCTTCTTGCTGAGGTCTCCCTATATGGAGAGAGGTTCCAGGACAAGGTTGTTGTCCACTTGAAAGTTTTATACGAACTCTCTTTGATTTTTTATTAGAATGCATTATATATATGATTTAGTTGATTTGGTCTGGCCATATTTACTGAGTTTTTTTTTCCAAAATGAAGCCCCCTATTTTGCAGTCAAATGACTCGGAATTACATAAAAAGTTCTCTTTTAAGTAATGTCCATTGAGATATGGGACTGCTAAGATTCAAGAAGATGCCTTAATCCTATTTCAAGCTTGTTTACGTGAATATCTAGGCTCATACATTCGGGAAAATTAGTGCAGCCGATAGAGAATAACCGGTCTTTCTGCTACGGCCAGTAAAATACTTATTATACCATCTGTAAGCTCAAAATTACGTTTTTCATATTATTTTACTGTTCTTCAATATATCCTTGCCTTGAATTATTAATACTCAACTGAGTGTATATGGTCTAATTTATACTCAGAAGATCAAATAAGTCAGTTGCTAGAATCTTATCAGTTATGACTTTCATGAAACCTAACGCCATAACCAACCATAACAGCCCCCAAAAGGCCCCATAAGAGGCATGGACACCTCGGCAGGGACCAATATAACTTGTAGGAATTGACCCTGTAGTCACGGGTCTCCCGATTTGAGAATATGATGATAATTTGAAAATATCTAGATTAGTCTTAAAAACATGTCGTTAGAGGGTAAAAACCTAAACTCGTGCCCAAACAGCCCCGTAGAGGCTCTAACACGTTGCACAGGACCAATGTAACTCGTAGGAACTAACCGCATAGACGTGGGACTCCCGCTTTAAGAACATGATGATAATTTGAAAACATATAAATTAAGCTTAAAAACAAGTCGTTAAAAGGTGAAAACCCAAATCAGCCACCAAACGGCCCCGTAAGAGGCATGGACACCTCGCACTGGACCAATATAACTTGTAGGAATTGACCACGTAGTCACGGGTCTCTCGATTTGAAAATATGTAGAAAATTTGAAAATATCTAGATTAGGCTTAAGAACATGACGTTAGAGGGTGAAAATCTAAACCAGTGCCCAAAGGGCACCGCAACAGGCGCTAACACCTCGCACGGGACCAATGTAACTCGTAGAAACTGACTGCATAGTCATGGGACTCCCTCTTTGAGAATATAACGATAGTATAAAAACATCTAGATTAAGCTTAAATACAAGTTGTTAAAAGGGTGAAAACCCAAACCAGCTCCCAAACGGCCCCGTAAGAGGCATGAACACCTCGCACGGGACCAATATAACTTGTAGGAATTGACCGCATAGTCACGGATCTCCCGATTTGAAAATATGAAGATAATTTGAACATATATATAGATTAGGCTTAAAAACATGCCGTTAGAGAGTAAAAACCTAAACCAGTACCCAAACGGCCATGTAAAAGGCACTAACACCTAGCACGGGACCAACGTAATTCATAGGAGTTGATCGTGTAATCGTGGGACTCCCAGTTTGAGAATATGATGATAATTTGAAAATATGTAGATTACACTTAAAAACTAGCCATTAAAGGGTGAAAACCAAAACCATCCCCCAAATGGACCTGTAAGAGGCATAGACACCTCCACGGGACCAATGTAACTTGTAGGAACTGATTGCATAGTCACCGGTCTCCCGATTTGAGAATATGACGATAATTTAAAAATATCTAGATTAAGCTTAAAAACAAGCCGTTAAAAGGGTGAAAACCCAAACCAGGCCCGAACGTCCCCGTAAGGAACTGACGCATAGTCACGGGTCTCTCTGTTTTCTTTTTTCAATAGTTTGTTTCAGTGATTCTTGAAATTGCTATAGTATAATTAATAATTTTGTTCTAGGTACATGCTTCCACCCTCTTTTGCAACTAAAGACTAGATATATGTGTAATCACTCTTTTGAGTCCATCTAATCTTTGGTGCAAATTGATATATGTGGTGTCCCATAATATAGACGCAAGAATGTGTGATTGGGCACTTATCAACTTAAGCAGATGAATTATGTGGTGTCCCATAATTGATATATGTGAATGTTTAAATCCACGTGATGCGTGAGTGAGGCTATCCGTGGCAACTGATCTAGGACTAAGTTTAGTGTGATTAAATAGGACTAAGTTTTCAAATCCCAATTATTTGATATATGTTTACAGGATAAGCCCGAGGCATCAAAATTAAAGGGCAAGTAGTGCTTGCACTATAATGATCTACGAATAATATTTGGAAATAATACAGTGACTAAAGATAAGTGGTATGCAACAATACCTGATTGTTCTTGCAACCTTGAAAAGTAGGTATATTTATCTTGACTAATCTTTTTGGTGCGTGGTAAGGGTACGGTTAAGTGGTATGCTAAACTATTATTACATGAATGGTTGATTAGTCAAATGTTTTAGAGCCTATTATCTTAAACATAAAGCACATGGATATATAGTGCGCAATGTCCCTCATTTTAATTGTTTACTTTCTACTCACTCCTTTCATAGTTTTATCTCGGGGTTGCAACTCGAGAAGTTTTTGCAAGGGTTGCTTGGGGTACTGCAATTGTAATATGCAATGGACAACATGTACATGTTTCGTAACTGTAATGGATAATATGAAATTGTAACATGTATAATTGTAATATGCAATGGACAATATGCAATTGTAACATGTTTCATAGTTATGAAAAATACATAATTAAAGTATCATGTCCCCTTCCCCCTGCCATTTATATATTTCATATGACGTGCCAACGTACCCCATAAAAAACCTCTCGGTTTGGGTGCCAACCAAGCATTCAAATTCTTAAAGAACATGCTTATTTAGAAATATTGGACTTATGGATAACATATACATGTTTGAAGTGCATAATAAGTGATGAAGTTGATCTAACTTCACTGAATATGCTGGTTTTAATCATTTGATGTCGAACTACATATCTGCCTTCCATTATGTTCATTTCTTCTTGTAAGTTAACTTTTTAATAGTTGTTTCTCATTCTCACTCTTTGTTACATTTTAGATAGATATTCATCATAATATTCAAGAACGAGTTAGGTGGCAAGAATGTCAAGGTTTTAATCCTTGTCTTCTATGTTGGGTGCTTGAAAATCTTTGCATTAGAGTTCTTCTCTGACGTGTCTTTCATTATTTATTTTTATATTTCCTCTGTTGTTCGTAGGTTCCTCTTGAACTATCATTTATGGAAGTTGTTCAGGGATGCACCAAAACTTTGACCTTTCAAACGGAGTTGCATTGTGAAGCTTGCGGTATCAAAGTATTGAAATAAATCAATGAGGTAATAACTAGTTACACATTTCTTGTGGGGCTTTTATCCCACTTTCACTTTGGAAACAGTGTATCATAAACTGGATTATAGTTAATTTAGAATATGTCCCAAGGTAGATTTGTTATGTTGATGAAGTAATTCATTGCATCTAACACCCTTTGGTTTGCATCTAACATCAGATGCAAAGTCACATGTCATCTCTCTCGGAGTCTGTTTCAGTATGTGCTTGGACCCCAAAGCAAGAACCAAATCAGGCAACCATTATTTTGTTGCAAAGACAATATGTGTTGGATATGCAGAGCCCAATTATTCTTCGACTGACATGATTAGATTGAGTAGATAATTGGCGAGATTATAATCTTCTGGTGGAGGCGATGGTAGATTGAGTAACTTGGCTGCATAGGTGAAGGAACTCTTTAGACACATAAATCTCTTTTAAGTCATCCTCTATAAACTGTAGTTGGTCGTGGTAATGCTGCCTTAAATTTGAGCTCATGAATTATGTGTATTCAAGTGTAAATTTCAAGCATTTTTCTTGATTGTGAGAAGAAACAAGATCCATAGCAGTGGGATCCACAACAAACTGGATAACAGCAGTTAGCATTTTTATCACATTTGATATATTTTTTTGTTTTGTTTTGTCAAGGTTGATCCTACATGAATGTCATTCGATTTACTGGGCTGCATAGTTTTTATATTTCTTGATGTTTCTTTTACATTTTTCTATGGCTTGAACAACTAGATTCTGTATCATTAACTTGGTTTGCTATGGCTAACTAGATTATGTATCACTGCTTGGATGCCTTCTACTGAACGGATAAATATGTGCCATTTGAAGTTGAATGACAGCACTATGTATACTTATATTTCATCATTTTGTCTATAGGTTCTCATATTTTGAGATGTCCAGCACGAGGTTAGGAATCAAATTTGAAGTTGTCGAAGATTACTCAACTAAACACATTGTGCTGTGATTGTACAAAGTTGAATTGACTGTTAATTTTTTGACGTTTTAAGGCTTTTCTAATGTGTATCATAGGTTTTTTTATTTTGTCAATTTATATGTCCTCATTTTGTCTTGCTATAGTGACTATGGAGATGGATTGAAGGCATGGTATGCCTCTTTTATGCAAGGTCAACACGGACACACATTTAAGAAATGGGGATGATGGTGAGACGCATATTTGGGCTCACCGTGTTACACGTATGTATGGCTTATTTAATAATAAAAGTATTGAATTTATTGCTCCATTATTAGCATTTTCAATTTTCCGCGGTAGAGGTTTAATTTGTTAAGCTATTGCTTGCTGGTAGTGAGTACCATTTGCTTGCCGAGTGTATGCAATATTACCCTTTCCTGCACTTTGTTGACATTCTTGATTTATATATATATATATATATATATATATATATATATATATATATATATATATATGCTCTCATCAATTGCAAACGATATAGTTAGACTATAATTTTATATTAGTTATTCATCTTAATTTTCGTGTCAATTAGCACAATCAGTGTTATGCTTAGACTATAATTTTACACTAGTTATTCATCCCCAACTTTGATTGAATGTGATTCTTATAGGTACATAGGACTGGTTACTAGTTAATAGTTTATGTAGCTTCATTTATTTTCCAATATATCTGTTTGAGATTGATTCATTTAAACCTATATTAATGTCCTAAAACAATTATTCCATTATATGATATGAAACTCAATGATCCTTGGTTAATGTTTGGACAGGTCTTGAAGCAATTTAATCGAACTGGTAAACTCGTTTGGTCACCATCCAACTGCTAGTGTTTTGGATGATGGAAAGTTGCTGACTTTTTACCAACGGGTCTCTATGATCCACATTTGGATTTGCTTTTTTTTTTATTACTTGTGCTCCTTATATGTATCTATTTCATTCGCATCTAAAAAAATCCCCACTTTTCCTTTTTTGATTATCCTTAACTTGGGTATCATTAGTTTAATGCTCAACCGAAGACTTTAGTTTCTTGTAGTCATCTCTATAAGGATTTAGGTTCTTCCATTATTTTCATTGTTGGGATTTTTTGTTTGTTTGTTCTTCTTTATGTTTTAATAAATTTGGCTCTCCAAGTTTTCTATAAAAATAGTCTTCATCTGTGAATTTGTCTAGAAGATTGATTAATTAACTTTTTTTGTAATTTTATTTATAATTATTTATTTTACTAATTTGAAAATCTGGCACAGTTCAAAACCATGCCAAAAGTGTATCAAATTTTGGCACGGTTTTGGATCGTGTCAAAAGTGCACTAAAATATACTCAATCTGGCACAATTATAAACTGTGCCAAAAGTGTGCCAGAAATATCAAATTCTGACATGGTTTAAAAGTGTGCCATAAGTGTTCATGTTTGGCCAAATCTGACACACTTCTAAACCGTGCCAGAAAAATGGCCATTTTGGAACACCTGATTCTGGCACAGTTCAAAATCAAACCAGATTTGATCTGGAACAGTTTTAAACCGTGCCAGATTGCTATTTTTGGTGTAGTATGTTTGATTAATATTGTGTGTAGCTTAAATTGGTTTTCTTTCATAACTTTTTGTAATTGCAACAAAAATTCGGTACTTATTTAAAACAACATGAGAGTGTATTTTAAATCTTTGTCTTTGTTTGAAAATTCATTTTTTATTTTAAGTTTGAGTACTTTTTGATGTGTTATACTTTTAATAAATTAATTGACATCATATGTTTAAAGACTACACTTTAAAATTTAAAACTGAACTTTTAAAGGAGTAAGGATTTAAGCAGTATAAAATTAAAGACTTTAAATTTGATTGTGAACTTGAACATTTTATTTTTCGAATTAAACGTTACGAGAATCGGTTTAATTTTAGTTATAAAATTGAGGACGACGAATTTAAATTAATGCATAATATTAGTTAAATGTGATAAATTGATCCAACATCCTAGTTCTCTCACACACTAGATTATATATTTCATAGTTGCATTATTTTATTTGTGTTAGATTAGTTTAATATTTCATCTCATCTCTAAAAAATTTAGTCTAGTTGGAAAGATATAATTTTTAAACATTAAAATTGATAAATTTTCGTGCGTTCTAACCGTACTTACACTCACTATTCTATAATAGCCTGTGCACTTGATGTATTTTATAAATTGATACTAATTTGTTCAACATTCTCCGAACTAAGGGTGAAAATTTCAGTAAGTATGTGAAAAGGTTCAATGACAAACTACTCTGGATCAATCACCCAGATGAGAGGGTGACGGTCTTAGCATTTCTGCGTGGCCTCAAAAGCAGCAACACTATTTACTCTCTATCGAAGAACTGCCCCTCTCCCACCATCATCGTGGAGATAATGAGAAAAATGGAAAAATAGATACATGCAAAAAATGGAAAAATAGTTACATGCAGAAGTCTCCATCAACAGTCGCCACCCTCTCTTAGGGAGGAGGATATACGCGATGGAAGATCGGAGTACAAGTTGGGTAGGCAAACGACTCCCTGAAGGTCAAAGGGGTGCTACAAGGGAGACTGAGCACTAACCAAATAATTCTCTCCTCTTAAAATGACATTAGGATGGGATCGAACCACCATGGCAGACCCAAAGATGATGAGGTGGTGAAAAAGACATAAAATAGGCATGTCAAAGGTAAGTCTAACCTGTATTTCCAGTTTCACCATGACTATAGCCATGATACGAATGACTATAGAAGATGATTGTAACAAAAGGACAAAGGGGGACCAATGGAGAAGTAAGTCAAAAGAACATGAACAAAGGTAGGAAGGACCTAGAGAAGTGGCAGTCTGAGATAAAGATATATTAATTAACATGATATCATGGGGATTTACAGCCAGAGGGGAATCGACGTCGAACCAAAAATCCTACAAGAGCTAGAAATGAGAATTAATGGAGATCCAAAAAAAGAAGCCCAATGAAGATTTGGACGACATCATCTTCACACTAAAGGATTCCCAAGATTTGATCACTACACATCACATTCCCCCATTGAATGAAACTTTGGTATCAATCTGGATGATTGGAATGAATATGATCGATACCGAAAGCTTAACAAATATGATTTTCTATGACAACTTCGAACAGATGAAACTGAAGGGAGCTCGATTGAAGCCCGTGAAAGGCCCACTCGAAGGCTTTGCTAGGGAGTCAGTATATCTAGAGGGATATATAAAATTTAAGTTCATAACAGGGAGGGGTCCCAAGTTTTAATGCCCCGACCCGAATTTATGAGTTACCCGTGAGTCAACTCGGTCTGACCCGAGCGTTATATGTGAAGTGCAATGAAACAACCTATATAATGTTGATAGTCCAGTTTTATTTTAGTTAACGTTTCACTTATTAGCATGAGATTCCAGTTTAAAAAAAAAACTATGTGAGGAACCTACGGAGAGCACTCTGAAGTCCAAGTAAATAGAGATACTAATATAAATAAATAATGTACTTATCTTTATAACGCCCTCAAAATACGAAACCGCTCCCAACCTACCATAACAAAGCTAGGGAGTGAGCCAAATGCTCAATGGGAAATAGACAAATGTAGTATAGAATCGAATAGCAGAAAGGAGACTCGACACATTATGCCTACGTGCACATGCAACCACATAGTATACGAATAAACCTCAAGGTCTGCCTCACCCAAATTCTCAATTACTGTTTCAACTATGGCAACTAAATTTCCTTACCATGTAAACATCACACTATGGGTCAATCTACAAGTTAACACGACTATATAAATCTTGGTAGGTCCACACCACAATCTCCACACGAGATCATATTCCTTAATATACTATTATAATCAAGAAACACCCAACCAAAGTCCTCAACCAAAGGAGCTAATATTTTCTCACCACAAAATCAATACTTATGAATGGTATTTAGTTATCTAGTCTCCACACATGAGATACACAACCTTTACAACTAGGTCGCAGCGAACACTACTCACTGTTGCCACTATCAAGGCTAAAGTCACTTCACAATGCATCTCACACAAAGGTTTTCGACATTGTCACTATTAGCTACACAACTTCATGTGTTAACCAAATTGTCATCAATGGAGATATCACCCCAAGGATCTATAATACCCCGTATTTTTATGGCTTTTATATTATGGAGATTTTATTAAATTAAATTGGGATGAAATTTATTTAATATTAATACGGATTTTAAAATAAATATTTACTAGCGTGATGAGAGTTAGTAATTATTTGGTGGAAATTACTTAATGAGTATATTAATACATAGAATTGGATTTAATAAAATTGTCGCGAGTGAATAGCACGACAATTATAGAATTTAAGTCGGGACGCGCTTGTGTCGTGTCAAGACTAAATTAATGGAATATAAAGTAATTAAATTATAAGGCGTTCGTATGGTCATTTCGAGTGCGCCAACTTGTCCGGGGGTGTAGTTTGGGTCTCGGGATGTTTTTAGGCCTAACCGATAACCCGTGAGGGAATTTTAGTAATTTTCCTTTTTAAGGCTTAATTATGGATGAAAATTGAAAAGGTATATCTGACGGGAGTTAGAATCCTCGAGGGTTAGAAGTCATAGAGTTGCAGAGAGGCTAAGGAAAAGAGAAGAGAGAAGCCTTCCAAGGAGGAGAGCCACCAAACTACACCACCTTTGCCATCTTTCACCACCAATGCGTAAATCGGGAAATGACGGACACAACTATAACCATCGACACCAGCGAATTAGACCTTTATCTCTGAGGCAAGTATTCTAGCTTGCTGTAATCTTAGTTGATATTACACCCGTGCTACTGTAGGAGGACAATATCGATGTTTCATACAAAAAAAAAGATAATTGATGTTTGGGAATTCATGTTGGAATTACAGAATATAAATCATGTTAGAATGATTACCCCGTTGGATTTCGATTGGTGAACACGAAATTTATGCCCAGTAGAGATAGGAATCTGAATATCAATGGAATTCATATGTAAAAATATAAACTAGGGATAAAGGATAATTTCTTTAATTCAATTGATTTGATGATGGTTCTTGATGAATTAATGGAAGTTTTACGTTAGAAATCATGGATAATGGTTTATATAATGTTCCTTATGCTTGGTTGGGAGCTTGGGACTCACTAATGGCGATTTGGCGAAGTTTTATGGAGGAAACCCATAGGTTGGAATAGCAGAATCTGGGCAAGAACTGCTCGATCGATCGATCGACTTAAGAATGTCGATCGATCAAAGGTTCGATTGATCGACCCCTTATCGATCGATCGAACCCCTCCTGAAAATTGAATATTTTTCCCTTTTTGATTAATTCAATTAAAATACGTAGGGGTCCTTGGGAATAATTTAAAGATCATGATGGGACATGGGAAGGACCAGTAGGGTCAAAGCAGGGTCCGAGAAATGAAATTAAATACGTGATGCAACCGTGGGGTAACGGGGGGCATATAATTTATTAGAATTCGCTTGTACGTTAGGTGAGGTATTGGGAGACTCAAGAAAGACTTAGACCAGTATGTTAGTGATGGTACACCTACTGAATTTACATCTAGTAAAAGAAAACACTTTGAGGGATGAGAAGTACTTACGAAATGGCGACAATTGAGAATAAAAAGAAATGGGTTAATTATACGTAGGACTTGGGGTGATTTGTACCACGTATGATTTAGATATTATTATGGGTCGTGGGCATACCTAAAAGAACAATGAGAAAATATATATATAAACGACTTCATGTGTATATATATAATGATATTGATCTGTGTATAGTCACACCCGTACTACTTGCTATCATGGAGGTTTTCGCGCCAGAATAGTCTTATCTCGATGGGACCTTTATGGGGGATATTGACTCATGCCTTAGAACATAGGATTTCTTGGTACAGTCTATTAGAGAATAATAATCATACGGTCCTAAGAGACGTGAGGGTATGTGCTGACCTCTTAGTGACTTGGAACTATGATTCGCCTCCATTTTGTGTGTATTGTGTTAATACAGTTCGAGAGTGATTCCGAACTAGTATTTCCCTTCGTACGAGAGATACGGGGACTTGATAATAGATTATGCTAGCACCATAGATTTTATGTGGGGTGCGAGTTAGTGTATATATATTTCATGAGTAAATTACATATATGCTTATACCTGGAATTCTTCTACTGTGCGTATAAGTAAATAAATATTGAATAAATGCTTTTATTATAGTAAGAACTTGACATTTCGCGGCAGTATTGAGAAATACGTAGTTGACTTAAATGATCATCAAGAAGATGGTATTTTAAATAAATTGGAGAATACGACTTCGTGTATAAGAATTTATGGGAGGAGAATTGGGTTAGACTTATGAGTTATTTTAGTAGTACGATAGGTGTGCACACTAGATGAGAGGAGAAAATTCTCAAGAGAGTGTCGCGTACTAACATATGTGTCATATCAACTGGTAAGCATTTTAAAATACTTGCTAAACTATTTTTAAAGTTGTTTTACACTCGGTCTCTAACCTCTTTCCTATTATCTTCCTCCTTATATGTGTATATATATATATATATATATATATATATTACAGGTGCTGAGCCACAGGGGCGTTAGACGTAGATTTATTGGATTGGACGTACCGCAGCTTGTGTGGGAGTTGTAGGTCCTTACACTAGATAATTTTTCCTTTGACTCCTCAGCTTCTGATTTAGTTCTCTTTAATAAGGGCACGTGTCTCCCATTTCCTGATTTCTATTTAGACTTGAGAGAGCTTTCCTACTTTTCTATTATTTCAGGATTCTATTTTATTTGGGATTGTTTTATCTATTACGATTGATGGTAGTTGTGGATAATTATTTGGATTGAGTAATCTAGTTGGCATAACTCATTCGAATGGTTTGGTTTATTTTTCATCAGTATTATTCATAAACTGGTTTATATACGTAAGATCGTTACAATGGAGTTTAAATTAAACAAAATCAAATGTTTGGACACTTTAACTTAATTATTTATTAGGGTGTTAATAAAGAAAAATTATTTTATGACAGTGATGCTAAGAATGAAACAACTGGGCACTTTGAATTAATTTAATAAATGATTGATCACCCGGTATTTAATTAGGCGGGGTGTCATAGGTGGTATCAGAGCATCAGGTTTTAGTGTCCACTAGAATTTGTACGACTCATTATGCTTCGAGCTTTGCGTCATTGATGTAGAGCCCTATTTTAGGACTGTTGTATTCTTGCATTTATGATTACGTCTTCAACTATTTGAGATTGATAATAAACTGTAGACCAATAAACTTCCTTCTTATTTCAGATGCCTCCAAGACAAGCATCCCGAGATAGAAATGCCCAGCTTGAGCAACCAGCAGCTCAAGGTCGGGGAATGATGAACGCAACTGAGGTCACCGCTATAGTTGCTCAGGCGGTGAATGCAACGTTAGTGGTGGTGCAGCAGGCCCCACCCCAGGTTCAGGCTATAGCGCCTGTGCGAGCACAACTTACCACAATATGGGAAAGGGTTAAAGATGCCTTACAGAAGGCACATTCCCCGGAGTTCTCGGGTAGTTCCGATATTGTCATCGCCAACTAATGGAAGAAAGACATCTAGAGGCATCTGCGCATGTATGAGTGCATCGACGTTCAGAGATAATTATTGTCTTCCTTTAATCTAGTAGGGGACGCTTTACAGTTGTGGGAGTCCACTACCACCTTGGAGGAGAGGGATAACTCGTCGATTCAGACTTTTTGGGTGCGGTTTGACCACAAATATTCCCCATCCGTCGTGCAGACTGAGATGAGGTGGAGATTACTGAATCTAAAGCAGGAGGGTATAACAGTTGTAGAGTATGAGGAGGAGTTCACGAGACTTCTCACTATAGTTTCGAATGAGGCACCATCGAAGAGAAGAAAATCTTGTTGTTCTTGGATGGATTGGCCTGAAAGATTCGTCAGCATCTTAGAGGTAATCTGTCGTTTAGTACTTACACTGATGTGCTCAATGCCTCTCTATTGCATTACCAGGATTATCGCTTCCATTAGCAGGGAAGCAAGCGAACAAGGGAGTCCAACCAGCAAGGTCGGACTAGAGGTAGTGGTGCCGGTAGGGCACTAGCAGCTAAGGAGAAGATCCACCATAGTGAGTAGATTTACCATCAGGGGGACCCTGCTAAGCGATTTCAATTCGATGATTCTAGGTAGGGTTATAGGGGCTTTAGACAGGGCCAGCAGGGCCAACATCGTTAGCAGTAGGGTCAACAACAGGGCCATCAGGTTCAATAGCCTTTTCAGTAGGGCCAGTGGTGGGGTGGAAACGACTAGCAGGGCCGAGGTCAGTAGGGACAGAGGGGAGGAAACTTCAGGGGCAGGTGCTTTGGATGTGTCAAGAATGTCCATAGGTGCCAAGATTATGCGGAGGGAGATAAGGCCCCACAACAGCAGGTTTCCTATCATGAGCTGTAGAGGCCTCTCTTCCCAGCTACCCTCCTAGCGCCAGCTCAGATGCCATCCCTACCAGCCATTCCAGCATCCCCTGTTTAGCAAGGGCATTTGCAATATGAACGTGTCTATAACGTCCACCAGCCAACAGCACCACAGGTGCCACCCGTGATTGAGGATACGTTTCCTATCCATGGCACTAAGGGGCGTATTTTATTTGATACTGGGGTGTCACACTATTTTATATCCACTTGCTTTGCAAGAGCCACGGGATTATTAGGCACAACAGAGAGTACATCGACATGTGTAGACTCACCACTGGGGAATGGGTCTTTGATTTTCTTTATATGTCGGGGACTAGGTGTAGAGATTGGTAGCTTGATTCTACCTGCAGATATGATAGTTTTAGATATGCAAGAGCATGACGCCATTATTGGTATGGATTGGCTAGCGACTTATAGGGCCATGATAGATTGCTTTGGTAGGAGTATTATCTTTGCCATTCCTGGTCAGAAGATTTTTTTGGTGGCGATGCCTTACACTGGGGGAGGATCATCCACCCACTTATACTACATAGAGGAGGAGGTCTCTACGTAGATTATGATTCCCCTAGATTCGATTCCAGTCATTCGTGAGTTTTTGGATGTATTTCAGAAGATACCAGGCCTACCCCCTAGTAGAGAGAGATATTTCATTATAGACTTGATGCCGGGCACTCGGTTGTAGCCCATGCACCATACCGTATGACTCTAGTCGAGATGAGGGAGTTGTGGGATCAGATTGAGCCGCTGTTAGGCCAGGGCTTCATTCGTAGGAGCACCTCACCTTAGGGTGCTTCGATGTTGTTTGTGAAAAATAGAGATGGTTCACTGAGATTGTGCGTGGACTAACGAGAGTTGAGCAAGGTCATGATACGAAATAAGTATCCATTGCCTCGGATCGACGGCTTGTTCAACCAATTGAGGGGAGATGCCTTCTTTCCAAAGATAGACTGGATATCGGGATACCATCAGCTACGGATTAGGGAGCAGGATGTGTTGAAGACTGCTTTCTTGATGAGATATGGGTCCTATGAGTTCAGAGTCATGTCGTTCGATCCGACAAATCCTTTATCCATATTCATGGACTCGATGAACCGAGTGTTCAGAGAGTTCTTAGATAAATTTGTCATCGTCTTTATTGATGACATATTGATTTATTCACAGATTGAGGAGGAGCATGCTGGGGGAGCACTTCAGCAGGAGGAGCAGGCTATATCTTATGCCTCTCGCAAGATTAAGCCTCATGAAAGAAATAACCCCACCCATGACCTGGAGCTAGCAGTGATCGTGTTTGCATTTCGAATTTGGAGGCATTATTTGCTAAGGGATAAGTTTCTCTTATTCACATACCACAAGTCACTGCAATACTTGTTCACTCAATGGGAGTTGAACATACATCAGTGCAGGTGGATAGAGTTTGTGAAAGATAACCAGTTCGAGTACAGTACCATTCGGGGAAGGCTAATGTGGTTGCTGATGCGTTAAGCCGTAGGCCGGTAGGTGAGGTAGCAAAAGTATGGAAGGTGAAGTGGAAAGAGTTGGGACACCAGGATGTAGTGGCCCGATCCTTTGTATCTATGATGACGGTCACGCTAGAGATTGTTATAAGGGTGATCCATGCCCAAGCAGCTGATACGTTTTATCAGGATCAAATTGAACGAATCCTAGCTGAGGGTGATGAGTCCTATTCAGTGAGTTCGGATGGAGGTTTGTGATGTAATGGGAGATTGGTAGTCCCGAAGGGAGAAGAATTGCATCATGTAGTGATGACGCAGTTGCACGAGTCCAGATTTGCGGTACATCTCGAAAGGGATAAAATGTACCAGGACATGAGGCAGAAGTACTGGTGGAGTGGGATGAAGAAGGACATTGCAGAGTTCGTGTCCAAATATACCACATGTCAGATGGTGAAGGTGGACCACCAGAGATCGCCAGGATTACTTCAGCCGCTGGAGATACCTACGTGGAAAAGGGAGAGTATTTTCATGGATTTCATCACTGGGCTGCCTACATCACATCGGGGTCACGATTCTATATGGGTAATAGTGGATCGATTGACCAAGGTAGCTCACTTTCTGCCAGTGCGGACAGACTACACTATGGGCCAATATGCGCAGTTGTTTATTGCTGAGGTAGTGAGATTGTATGGGGTGCCCCTGGATATTATGTCTGATAGAGACGAGATTTTTGTGTCACATTTCTGGGAGAGCTTTCAGGAGGATATGGGTACAGAGTTGAGATTGAGTTCAGCTTATCACTCGCAGACATACGGATAGATAGAGCATACCAATCAGATGCTGGAGGATATGCTCCGCATATGTGTCCTTTATTTTGGTGGGGGTTGGGAGCCTTATCTTCTATTGGTGGAGTTCGCTGATAATAACTCCAATCAGTTTACGATCGGCATGGCCACATTTGAGGCTTTGTATGGCAGACCTTGTCGTTCTCCCGCTTGTTGGCTAGAGGTGGGGGACAACATATTGCTCAGGCCAGAGGTGATCTAGGACATGTCAGCCAGAATCGAGTTAATCAGGAGTCGCATTCAGGTAGCCCAGGACAAGTAGAAAGGCTATGCCGATGTAAAGCGGTCTTTCAGTGAGTTTGGCATGGGAGACCAAGTGTTGCTGCGAGTGTCTCATATAAAGGGAGTAATGAGGTTCGAAAAAAAAAAGGAAATTGGCTCCGAGGTATGTAGGACCATTTCCCATTATCGAGAGGGTAGGACCGGTGGAATACAGATTGGGATTGCCAAAACACTTGCACCGTATTCATGATGTGTTCCACATTTTGTCGTTGAGGCGATATCTTTGGGATGATATGGCCCACACTCACATCATGATAGAGGAGATTGACTTACTTCCCGACAGTTCTTATGAGGAGAGATCAGTGGCTACCCTAGACCATAATGAGAGGATAATGAGGTCGAAAGTAGTTCCACTTGTACGGGTCTAGTGGGAGCATCATAACATGGAGGAGTCCACTTGGGAGCGCGAATCAGATACGCGCAAAAAATATCCAGATTTGTTTTTACCAGGTATGCCTTATTTTCATAATTTCGAGACGAAATTCCGTTATTAGCGGGAAAGTATGTAATACCCCATATTTTAATGGCTTTTATATTATGGGGATTTTATTAAATTAAATTGGCATGAAATTTATTTCATATTAATCTGGATTTTAAAATAAATATTTTCTAGCATGATGAGAGTTAGTAATTTTTTGGTGGAGATTACTTATTAATACATATAATTGGATTTATTAAAATTGTTGCAAGTGAATAACACGACAATTATAGAATTTAAGTTGAGATGCACTTGTATCGTGTCGGGACTAAATTAATGGAATATAAAGTAATTAAATTATAAGTTGCCCGTATGGCCATTTCGAGTGCGCCAACGTGTTCGAAAGGGTCGAGATAGTTAGAAAAATATACCCAGGGGTTTATCTTGGGACTCGAGACTTTTTTAGGCCTAACCGATAACCCGACAGGGCATTTTAGTAATTTTCCTTTTGAAGGCTTAATTATGGACAAAAATTGAAAGGGTATATCTGATGGGAGTTAGAGTCCTCGAGGTTTAGAAGTTGTAGAATTGCAAAGAGGCTAAGGAAAAGAGAAGAGAGAAGCTTTCCAAGGAGGAGAGCCACCAAACTACACCACCTTTGCCATCTTTCACCACCAATGCCTAGATCGGGAAACGAGGGACGCAACCATAACTATCGACACCAACGAATCAAACCTTCATCTCTGAGGCAAATATTCTAACTTGTTGTAATCTTAGTTGGTATTACACCCATGCGAGTGTAGGAGGACAATATTCATGTTTCATAAAAAAAAAGATAATTTATGTTTGGGAATTCATGTTGGAATTACATAATAGATATCATGTTAAAATGATTTCCTTGTTGGATTTAGATTGGTGAATACGAAATTTATGCCCAGTAGAGATAGGAATCTGAATATCAATGGAATTCATGTGTAAAAATATAAACTAGGGTTAAAGGATAATTTCTTGAATTCAATTGATTTGATGATGGTTCTTGATGAATTAATGGAAGTTTTATGTTAGAAATCATGGATAGTGGTTTATATAATGTTCCTTATGCTTGGTTGGGAGTTTGGGACTCACTAATGGCGATTTGGTGAAGTTTTATGGAGGAAACCCGTAGACGAGAATAGCAGAATCTGGGCAAAAACAACTCGATCGATCTATCGACTTAAGAATGTAGATCGATCGAATCGATCGACCCCTTTCCATTGATCGATAGACCCCTCCTAAAAATTTAATATTTTTCCCTTTTTTATTAATTCAATTAAAATACGTAAGGACCCTTGGGAATAGTTTAAAGATCATGATGGGGCATGGGAAGGACCAGTAGGGTCTAAGTAGGGTGCAGAAAATGAAATTAAATACGAGATGCAATTGTGGGGTAAACGAGGGGCATATAATTTATTAGAATTCGTGCATATGTTAGGTGAGGTGTTGGGAGACTCAAGAAAGACTTAGACCAGTATGTTTGTGAGGGTACACCTAGTGAATTTACATCTATTGAAAGAAAACACTTCGAGGGACAAGAAGTACTTACGAAATGGCGACAATTGAGAATAAAAAGAAATGGGTTAATTATACATAGGACTTGGGTGATTTGTACCATGTATGATTTAAATATTATTATGGGTCGTGGGCGTACCTAAAAGAACAATGAGAAAATATATATGTAACCGAGTGCATGTGTATATATATATAATGTTATTGATCTATGTATAATCATACCTACGCTACTTGCTATCACGGAGGTTTCCGAACCGAAAAAGTCTTATCTCGATGGGACCTTTATGGGGGATATTGACTCGTGCCCTAGAACATAGGATTTCTTGGTACAGGCTATCCGAGAATGATAGTCAGATGGTCTTAAGATATGTTAGGGTAAGTGCTGACCTCTTAGTAACTTGGAACTATGCTTCGCCTCCATTTTGTATGTATTGTGTTAATACAGTTCGAGAGTGATTCCGAACTAATATTTCCCTTCGTAAGAGAGATACGGGGACTTAATAGCAGAGTATGCCAGCACCATAGATTTTATGTGGGGTGCCAATTAGTATATATATATATTGTATGAGTAAATTATATATATTCTTATACCTGGAATTCTTCTACTGTACGTGTAAGTAGATAAATATTGAATAGATGCTTTTTTTATCGCAAGAACTTAAAATTTCCCAGCAGTATTGAGAAATACATAGTTGACTTAAATGATCATTAAGAATATGGTATTTTAAATAAATTGGAGAATGGGACTTCGTGAATCAGAATTTATGGGAGGAGAATTGGGTTATACTTATGAGTCATTTTAGTAGTACGATAGGCGTGCATACCAGATGAGAGGTGAGAATTCTCAAGAGAGTGCCGCGTACTAACATGTGTGTCATATCAACTGGTAAGCATTTTAAAATACTTGCTAAACTATTTTTACAGTTGTTTTACACTTGGGCTCTGACCCGTTTCCTGTCATTTTCCTCCTCTTGTATATATATATATATATATATATATATATATATATATTATAGGTGCCCAGCCATAGGGGCGTCAGTCGTAGATTCATCGGATTGGACGTGCCGCAGCTTGTGTGGGAGTTGCAGGTCTTTGCAGTAGACAATTTTTCCTTTAACTCTTCAGCTTCCGATTTAGTTCTCTTTAATTAGGGCACGTGTCGCCCATTTCCAGATTTCTGTTTAGACTCGAGAGAGATTTCCTACTTTTCTATTATTTCAGGATTCTGTTTTATTTGGGATTCTTTTATCTATTACGATTGATGGTAGTTGTGGATAATTATTTAGATTGAGTAATCTAGTTGGCATAACTCATTTGAATGGTTTGGTTTATTTTTCATTAGTATTATTCATAAAATGGTTTATATACGTAAGATCTTTAAAATGGAGTTTAAATTAAACAAAATCAAATGTTTGGACACTTAACTTAATTATTTATTAGGGTGTTAATAAAGAAAAATTATTTTACGACAGTGATGCTAAGAATGAAACAATCGGGCACTTTGAATTAATTTAATAAATGATTGATCACCCGGTATTTAGTTAGACGGGGTGTCACAGGATCGAACTTGCTTAATTACATCACCAACGTTAACTACCCATAAGCGTCATACCTTAGGGTTATATATACCTTTCAATCACCAATCATTAGTGTCTAAAAGAGACACCCTTACTATCAACCTCTACTGTTGACCACATGCAACTCGTGCCACTTGCCCAATGGGAGTCATCCCACTCTATCGACAACTCACATGATTTTATGTCGCCAAGAATTTCAACACAAGCACCTCACACTAACAACCACAGTGTCACCACTATAGACTTTATGGACCCGGGTAAATTACTACAATTATAATCAGAAGTGAGAAAGCGATTAATAACTATCGACTTAATTGTGTGCCACTTGGCACTAACTTACTTGTCGTGATAACCTATTTGACCTTACTATCGAGGACACGAGCTAAACCATCAGTAAACTAGCATGAGAGACCCAAACCACACCGACGTCAAAAGATCCAATATCGACCTCACAACGTCACTCTCGAAAGGAACCTTGAACCTAGATTTCTGATACCATTTGTAACCCTCTGACCCGGATTTATGGGTTACCCGTGAGTCAACCGGTCCGACCCGAGCGTTCGAAGTGAAGTGCAATGAAATAACCTATATAATTTTGCTAGTCCAGTTTTATTTTAGTTAACATTTCACTTATTAGCATGCAATTTCATTTTAAAAAAAACTACGCGAGGGACCCATGGGGAGCGCCCCGAAGTCCAAGTAAACAGAGCTACAAACGTAAAATAAATAAAGTACTTACCTGTATAACACCCTCAAAATACGAAACCGCTACCAACCTACCATAATAAAGTGAGGGAGTGATCCAAATGCTCAGTTGAAAATATACAAATGCAGTATAAAATTGAAGGGCAGAAAGGAGACTCGACACGTTATGCCTACGTGCGCATGCAACCACATAGTATATGTATATAGATATACATGCACATACATATACTTAATGCATGAGATAGTTTTGCTTTCGAAAACCTTATTTATTCCTATTAATTTACCCAAATATTATAGGGATTTCATGTACTCATCCTTAGCATTTTATCACTTTATTTAACACACCCGGTTTAACACTTGAAACCACTACCTTTGTTTTATCCATTCCTTTACCGGAATCACTCTTTTTATTTATTTCAGTGCATTTTAGTATTTTCGTTGAAACTCACCCTTTCAACACATGCAAATATCGTGTAAGAAATACTTATTTAATCTTTGACAACCTTCTACAACATATTCATGTGTTAATTATGGATTTAACTTCTTAGGTTGCTTAATCGCCCATTTACCCACACACTTTACCCTTTTCCTTGCTTTATGGACATTCATTAATTATACATTTACTTGTTCATTTGTACCCTTATCGAAACATTTATTTATTCATTCAAGTTAGGTTGTACTAACATATGTCACCACACATCCCATTTCTTGATATGTTCCATATTACGTTTATCATTTATCGGAGTCTTCCAATACCGCATACTTCAACGGGCTCCACACCGCCGGCTATGTGCACCATATGCTCTGGCCAGTGTCTAGGGTTTTTCAACCAAGGACTCCAGGCCCTTATTGCTTTTTTTGGTGTCATCTGAGTTCCTTTTATATGTTTTAATATTCTACAAATGTCCACATTACCCACTTTTTCTTTTTACCCGATCGAAGCCAAAACCCGGGACTCTACCGCCCCAACTTGTGTTACACTTTGAAATTTTACCATTTCATGTCCTTTACACTTTAACCTTGATTTCATTGCAAAAAATCATATTGTTTTAGTACCACTTTGTGTAATACCTTTTTCAATGTTTTTATTTCATAAAAATACTTCACTATAAGTAAAATTACCATTTTAACCATTTATTTCCAAAATCACCTTTTACTCATTTTCACAAGTGTTAATTTTTCAAAACATCACTATTAAGTTATTCATACCAACTTCTTAAGTGTTTTAAAACTTTAAAACCTTTTTACACTTGGAGTAATATTATTCTTAATTGGAAATACCTTTACACCTTTAATTCCTTTATAATTCCATAAGTGTTAATCCTTTACAGCACTACTAAGTTATACACACTAACTTTTCCATGTTTACCCATTAACACTTAATGAATACTCTTATTAACACTTTCCCAAACCACATATTTCTTTACTTTCTTTATTCAAGAAATCTAATTCCACTTAAGACTACTTTTATAAGAAAATACCATTTCTTTCATTTTACATGTTGTCCTATACTTTGAAGTTGTAAGGTTATATGTACTTAGGTTATTTCGTAGAATACACACACTACACTATATAAAAATTTGCCAAGTAGAGAAATGTTCTAATTTTACTTTCCTTTGCAAATTTGAAGATTAGCAAGAACAATTAACAATTAAAGTGATGGGATAGTTAACTTGATTAAGAGATATAAAATTAACCAGTTTTATCCTTTTTATCCTATGCATACATCTATGTGACTTAATAAAGTAAAGTGCAAAAATCACAACCACAACGCGCCAATTTACGAGGAAAACCCAAATGGGAAAAACCTCGGATGGCTAGGCCTAGACAAATCCACTATAAATAGGTTTTACAAAAGGACTCAAAAGTTTTACAGACATTGACTCAACAAGACATGCTGATGACGTCCGCTACGTCCGAATTTGTAATACACGAAGCTGTAACGCTTTGCTCGACACTCCTCATCTCGCAGTATCCACCGAAGCCCAAACTACCATCTCCAATAAGCTTGAATGCAGAAATCCACTACAAGTGAACTTGTTGAATTTCAGGTTGATGGTATGGGGTTGTGGTTCAAAAGATAAATTGTGTTGGAGAAGGATTTTTCATCAAAAAGGAAGATGTGAATTTTTTTCTCTCAAGAATGTGTAAAACTTCCTTGTGAAAAAGAACTGATTTTCATCCATGTATTAAAACTGGAAAAGAAGTGGACCATGACAGTTATTTAAAATAACTGCAGGAAACCGGTTAAAAAAATTTCAAAACTGACAGATCTCGTTCGAACGAGATATTTAACGATAGACCAGTACAGATGTTAGATAAGGCGTTAGAAATCTCATTCGTTTGAATGACATTTCTAATGAACTTCTAACGAGCTACCAGTGTAGGTTGGGCTAGGTTGTTAGATCCAGGTCGTTCGAACGACCTGGAGAAACTTCGAACGAACTTTCCTTTTTCTTTAAAAAGAAGTTTAAAATTAATTTCAAAAATGATTTTTATAAAAATTACTCCAACACATAAAAATGATTTTGGTCATATACCTTTTTAGGAGAATGGAATTGAAATGCGTATTGATGTCGCGTGAACTTTGGATGCCCGATTCTCTAAAGTTGTATAAAGCTTGATTATGCAACTTGATTAGAAATGACCCAAACGAGTTTTGTCCAACGGAATGTAGCCAATACTACAAATGACTCGCTTGGAAATTTGTCCTTACAAAACTCCCCCTTTGTCTATTCTGGGACAAAATGGAATAATAAAAAATAAATAACAGACTGGATTTCCTAAGCCAATCGTCAAGCCAATTCTAAAGCCCGTCCCAAAAACCCAAATAAAAAGACAAACTAAATAACTCGACTTACGGTGTGCTGCAGAAGGGTAGGCGATACAGCCTACACACATGAAACAACAAATACATAAAATGCATGGGGAAATAGAGAATATAAATCAAGCGTTAACTAATCATGAGAATATAAAGTAAGTTAATTAATCATGAGTATAACATATGTTGAATTATAATTAACTCCCCCTAAATTATGAACTCATGAAACTCTCCCTATCAATGTTTCTCCCCCTTTTTGTCTGAAAAAGACAAAGGGATAGACATAACCGACATGGTTAGATAATAGAAAAATATGCAACATAATCCAAGATCCATAGATGCAACAATTGAAGAAACGGGAGATAAATATCATTAACTATAGATGGAAAAACTAAATACCCATATATTAATAAAGAGAATATAACCAAATCAAATAAACATGTACAAGTGAGAAAATGTAAATAAAGATGTTCCGCTCGCCCTCACAAGTACAAAAGATGAAATAAACTTAAACAAAAATGAAATCAAGGAGCAGGGGCGTCAGTTGGTGACCCGGTACCGGATGATCCAGTTCCACGGCGCATCTCCATGCGACGAATCTCCTTAAGGTGCTCAAGAAGCATCGAATCACGGGTTGCTTGAGCTTCATCCTGACGTGCTTGAGCCTCCTTGCGACGAGCCTGAGCCTCCCTATCCCGTTGCATAGAAATTAATAGCTCCAATAGAATTGCACTGTCCTGGCGCCTGTCTTCTTGAATTTGCTTCATTTGTGAACGCAGAAACCTAAGATCCTTCAATTAAAGGGGGCGGAGCATGAAAAGATGAGGGTCTAGGGGTAGCACGAGTGTGTGATGGTCTAGTAGCTGCAGGAGTCGGGGAAGTGGAGGATTGAGTGGATGTGGATTGAGAGGGAGTGAGTTGAGGGGTATCGGGGAGTAAGTGACCACGAGACCTACCAACAGAGGACATATCAATGGTTTGGTAGCGGGTCACAGGGACATCGGTGGGAAGACGAGGGCAGCCGACAACAAGACAATGGCGGGTAATAATGACGGCAAAGGGAAGGGCTTGTCTAGCGGGACTGGATGGGTTGATTCTAACAGACTTAATGACTAGATAAATAAAGGCGGGTAAGTCGATGGCAGCCCAAATGCTAATGGAAGACATAAGGTCCACGTGCATCTTAGTGATTTGAGTGGAGTTTACACGAGGGATAAGGCAAGCACATACAATCTAATTTGGGACCATAAAATTCGGATGTAAATTTTTATGAAAAATGGTAACAGTATCAGGTTGGATAATCCTACACATGGTGCTCATAATTAGAGTAGGGTCAGGACAAGAATCGGGAGCCTAAGGGTAGGATGGATTATTGACACGGGGTAAAGAGATGAGACGAGCTATGGTGTCAGGACTGACAATGATCTCCCGACCTCTCGCTCGAGAGAAAATATGATCCTCCCGAATAGACATCCAAAAATAAAATTCTCGAATAAGGTCGGGAAAAATTGTGTAAGTGAGGTTGAACAATGGGTCCCACCCTAAGTCATATATTCAGGAGTGAACTGTCGTGCCTGCTAAAGATGTGAGTTGGACAAGTTTCTCACGGACAATGGACCTAGTGGAAAAACCCTATGTATGGTATTGGATATGACTGGTGAGAGTCCTCCAATGCAATTTAAGGTTGGGAATAGATGAATTAACATTAGAGTTCTCATCAAATGAGGATGAAGATGAGGAAGAAGGGCGTTCCTCAGGAGAGTCGCTTATGCGACGGTTGCGACGACTACGAGGGGCAATTTTAGAGGGCTAAACGAGGACCTACCCAAACAAAATCCATCCAAACCGCCAAACACACCAACAAACCAAATAGCAACAATTCCCATCCTCTGTTAGAGATAAAATAAAAACGAAATAAAAAATAATTAAGTGAAGTTTCACGAAATTATAAAAAAAAATTTAATTTAGAAAAAAATGATAATATTCAGGGAGTTCAACTTAATGAGGGGCAAAAAAAATTATGATATATTATATAGCCCTAAAGAAAAAGCTATACACACACACACACAGATATATATATATATATATATATATATATATATATATATATATATATATATATATATAGAGAGAGAGAGAGAGAGAGAGAGAGAGAGAGAGACATATAAAAAAGAGAAGAGAGAGAGAAAAAATACCTAGAAAAGAGAAGAGGAAGAACTTCAACTCGGAACCCTAAGACAGAATGAAAAATGGAAGAGGATTGAGGGTTGAGGAAGGAAGAAATATGTTTGATGGAGGTGATAGGAAAAATTGTAGGTAAAATGGGGTATGGGTGTAGTGGGGAAATGGGTTAATGGGAGTAGAGGGAAGAGGATTCGAGGAGAAATGGGAGAAGAGAGAGATGGAGAAATTTGGGGGAAATGGGGAAATATTGGGGAACGAGGAGAGAGAGAGAAAAAAATGAAGCGGCAGAAATTTGGGAAGAGAAACCGCCCAAAATAAACCCAACTTGTTTGAACGAGAAATATCGTTCGAACGATATGCTAGAATGAAAAAAGAAACTCGTTAGATACTTCGTTAGAAGTTCATTCGAATGACAATTCGAAAAATATCCCAGACTCGAATTTGGAAAGGTCGTTCAAAAACTCGTTTGAACGAGTTTTTCTGATGAAAATCAAACAGGTTAAAAAATACGAAAAATAAAATAAGCATGGAAATAACATATAAGAAGGAATTGGGAAGGCTAGAAAGTTGCCAAAATGAATGTTTTAATTGTCCTATGGTTGTGATGACATATTTAAACCGTGGGAGCAGATATGTAGGGGTGTGAACAATGCGATTGAGAGCTTTTACCTAAGACAACACACAAGTGCGAAATGCCAAACTATATATAGACGCAATATGCACTCATATCAGCCTTGTGACAATAAAGAAATATCATAGGACGCTCAAACACTAAAGCAACATGCATACAAGATAGATGATTCTCTCTCCAATGTTGTCACAATTAGAAAGCAATGTGTCGAATAAATGTGCATGCCCATTGATTTTCAACTTATATCTCCCATTAGCAACTTTAGATTGAGACTTTTCTTTTGAAGAATCAATCACGCTAAATAACTTTGGCCTTGGAATTATATATCTCATATTTCAATGCGTCAATTTTAGGCACAAATGCAATAATGCAAATGGAGGCTATTCGAGTAAAAACTCTTTGTTTTTCGTAGCCCGAGTCCATTGCTAGAAACAACAAACAACCGGATGAATATAATTACATTTGTTGTTTAAATCCGGGTAATGGATGATCATGCACAATTTTGATTGCTTATAAAAGATGTGACAAAGATTGAAAAGACAACACCAAATCTCACCTTATGAGTGCAATGTGAAAAAGACATCCGTAATATTTCGTGAAATGTGTGTGCAAGAAGGAAAATATATGAGACAATCACATAAATACATATCATACAAGAGAATTATTGTTCATAAGAGAAATGAAGTCTGGCTTAAGTACTCATCGAAAGCCACATGGATATGAAATAGAATAGAGATCCGAACACATCAAACACAAGACCATATGGACAAAATTTTGAGAAAGATTTTCTAACCTTTCCCGTTTTCCTTGAAAATAAGAAAGAAAAATATTTTTTGAAGTTTTGAATAAAATATTTACAAAGATAATCTAGTTCATAGGTAAAAAGATAGACAATAAACACAGCCTAAACTAGATAGGCGACTTCGATCTCAATCAATGGAGCAAACCCCAATCGATTTCCTAAGGTTTTCAAACCTAAGGGCATCTAGAGGTTTTGTGAAGATATAGTCCAATTGTTGATCGGTGCCAAGGAAGCTTAAGGAAACGATTTTCTCTTCAACCAAGTCACGAATAAAATGTTCACGGATCCTAATATGCTTGGTTCTAGAATGTTGAACGAGATTATGAGAAATGTGAATTGCACTTGTATTATCGCAATAGATAGTCATAGTGCCTTGAGAAATACCGTAATCTTCCAACATTTGTTTCATACAAATGAGTTGAGTGCAACAACTCCCGACGGCTATGTATTCGGCCTCCGTCGTTGACAAAGAAATAGAATATTATTTCTTGCTCATCCATGAGACAAGTGCACTTCCGAAGTAGAATCAACCGCCAGATGTACTTTTGCATATATCAACATCTCCAGCCCAATCGGGATCCGAATATGCCGATAGATAATCATTTTTGTCGAAGGAATACCAAATCCCAAAAGACAGGATCCCACTGACATATTTGATGATACGTTTAATGGAAAGTGAATGAGACTCTTTTGGGGAATCTTGATAACGGGCACAAACTCCTACACTAAAGGAAATATCCAGACAACTAGCGGTTAGGTAAAGTAGACTACCTATCATACTCATAAAAAGAGAGTGTGCTCTACACCCTTTCTTTCGGTGTCCTTGCTAAGTTTAATAGATGAACTCATTGGAGTACGTGCATGCTTAGCGGATTCTAGTTTAAATTTCTTAACAAGGTCTTTAGCATATTTCGTTTGGGACAACAATATCCCACTTTTGAGCTGACAAACTTGAAGACCTTGGAAGAAACTAAGTTCACCGACCATACTCACCTCAAATTCATCTTGCATTTCTTTTGAAAAAAATTGAGTATGTTTATCACACGTAAAACCAAACACTATGTCGTCGACATACACTTGTGCAACTAGAATAACTTTCTCATCACAATGGATAAATAGTGTCATATCTACTCCCCCTCTCAAAAATCCACGAGAAAAGAGAAAGGAAGTGCGTCATTCATACCAAGCACGGGGTGCTTGTTTCAGGCCATATAGCGCTTTCTTTAGAAATAAGACATGATTAGGATGCTTCGGGTCCTCAAACCCTTTAGGTTGTTTAACATAGACTTCTTCTTGAAGAATACCATTTAAAAAAGAACTTTTGACATCCATTTGATACAATTTAAATTTAAGGTGACATGTTATTTCTAGTAAAAGGCGAACCGATTCTAACCTAGCAACTGGAGCAAAAGTCTCTTCAAAGTCAACACCTTCTATTTGGGTGTATCCTTGGGCAATAAACCTAACTTTTTTACGAACAATGACACCATTTTCATCCATTTTATTCTTAAAAATCCACTTGGCACCAATGACGTTAGTATTAGAAGGCTTGGGGACTAATTCCCAAACATCTTTTTTTCTTAAATTGAAATAATTCTTGTTGCATGGCATTAATCCAATGTTCATCTTTCAACGCTTCTTTAAAGTTTTTAGGTTCAATTTTAGAAGTATAGCACAAATTGGTAACTTCATTTTCTAATTGAGCCCTAGTATTGACACCTACCGCGGGATATCTTATAGTTTTTGAAGGGTCATGAATTTTACGAACCCAAGAAGAAGGATCCTTTCTCTCAATTGTGGGAACAACCAAGTCAGTGTGAGACTTAATATTTTCTAAACCGAAAACATCATCACACTCACATGACAAGTCTTCCTCATTTTCAATAGATGTGGCTGGAGCATCATCTTTTATTACAACATTTATTGATTCCATGACTTTTGAACTGTTTAGGTTGAAAACTCTAAAAGCTCTAATGTTTTGAGAATATCTTAGGAAAATACCTTCATCATTCCTTCAGTTAAATTTACCTAGGAGTTCTCTATCCCGACGGATATAACAAGGACTACCAAAAACTCTAAAATAGGCCAAATTAGGTTTCTTGTCAGTCCACAATTAATATGGTGTTTTCTTAGTATTAGGACGCAAATACACCCTATTTACGGTGTGACATGAGTTTTAACCGCTTCAGCCCAAAACCTATGAGGCATATTTCTTCCTAGGAGCATAGATCTTGCCATTTCTCTGATCGTTCGATTTTTTCTTTCACCTATACCATTTTGTTATGGATTTTGAACGATAGAGAATTCATGCTTAATCCATATTTCATCACAAAAGGAATTTACACCGGATTGTTTGAATTCGGTTACATTATCACTCCTAAAGCGGTTTATGGTAACACCGTGTTGATTTTTAAGAATTCTACATTTAACAGTGAGAAAATTAACAGTCTCAGATTTTTCTCTTAGAAAACCTACTATGGAGTATCTTGAGAAATCATCCACCATTAGTAAAATATATCTTTTTCCTCCTATGCTCTCGGCACCAGTGGGACCCATAAGGTTCATGTGTATCAATTATAAGACACGAGAGGTAGTTATCGAGTTTAACTTTTTATCAAGATTCTTAATTTACTTTCCTAGTTGACAAGGCCCACAAATAGTGGAGGTTGGTTTTCGTAGATATGGTAAACCTCGAACTAGCACTTTTCTAACTAATCGATTGAGATCTCTAAAGTTAACATGACCTAACCTTTGGTTCCAAAGATCGACAGACGAGGCTTTTGCACTATTTCAAACTAAGGAGGATTTAGGAACTATTCCATAGCAATTGTCACTAGTTCTCACACCTTGTAAAATAGACTCTCCAGATTTATCATATACGGTGCACTCCGATTGACTAAACTTAACATCAAGATTTTCATCACATAGTTGGCTAACACTTATCAAATTAGTCTTGAGACCATCAACATTGAAAAATCGAATAAATGCGGTGTGTGATATCGATTTCAAATTATTCGCAAGTTTCCAATTAAACCTTATTTAATTAGATTATATTATTAAACAAACTTAAATCATCCCTGTTGATGTAAAAAATTAGATCGCTCTAATTATTCAATCACAGATAAATAAAATGAGACAAAGATTTTTAAAGTGGTTCAGCCTTATAAGAATGGCCTATGTCCACTGTTATGTTATTGCTGAGTGTTTGGGAATTCTCGATTACAAGTGCTATCAAGAAATTCCCATCCCCTTGAATGAGGGTGATACAAGGTATTTATAGCCCTTAAGCTGTACATGAAAGGGTGATACATTAAATGATATACATATGAAAGGGTAACTCATTTAATGCTCTTCAAGCGTGTGCGTCAAGATGATAAGCATTCAATGAATAGTTGAACTGTTGATTATCTGGCAATCAATGCTGTGGTCGAGATGCAACTCGAACCGCCCTAGTTGCTCATCTTCCAAGAGTTCCTCGGAGCATTGGAGTTCCTCGGAGGGCTGGTGTTCCTCGGAAGACTGGTCTTCCTCGGAGTACACCTGTTGCTCGGAGTGAGTACATTGGTCGGGGGAATGATCTTCCTCGTTGTAGATTGACACGTGTCTTCTTATTATTCGTCCACATCAACATACTAATTTTGGTATTAACAGAAGCCCCCAATGTTTCATATTTCGAACTTTGAGGAGTATGGAACATTCTTTCTCGGTATATGGAAATATTAAATGACCTTCCTGGGTTTTAGGAGCCTTTTCTTCGTATTTGAATTTCCTTCCAAATTCGCAGAATCCGCCTTTTTTGCATTTTCATAAGCGCTTCGATCTTCGTGCACTTTTTGTCCTTTTAGTCGCCGGTAGCGTAATAGTTTCCTTTTTGTAATCATTTCTTTCGCCGATTCCCAAGGCAAAGTATTTAAGCTTCAGAGGCAATTCCATCGTCTTCTACCTTTTTCAATTTCTGCTTTCGAGTTTTCTATAGCTTTTCTCTCTCCTGTGCGTTCATACCATTCTTCGTTTGTTTGTCAACAAATCTCCTTTTTCCCTGTAAGCTCTTCTTCCTTCTTCTTTTATTCATCATGGTTTACATTATTGAGTCTCTTGAGAAATTCCGTTCTGATTTCTCTATTCCATCTTGGGTAATTTTGGAGGTTCTTTCTGAGCCTTTAAATTATTTTCGTTTGGTTGAGGGACATTGGTTCCCCAGCCTCTTTATTGCT
The DNA here is from genome assembly GCA_949130495.1 of Sambucus nigra. NCBI lineage: Eukaryota > Viridiplantae > Streptophyta > Magnoliopsida > Dipsacales > Adoxaceae > Sambucus > Sambucus nigra. The sequence continues at coordinate 49,318,291 of OX422221.1, forward strand.
GAATGTGGATTTTCTTTTCCACCAAACCCTTTATGATTAGAGTTTTGTCACTACTTCGATGTTGTTCCTGCAAAAATAGCCCCCAACACATGGAGAATAGTTAATGGGGTGCATAAGTTAAATCAAACTCATAGAACTCGTATAGGAATTCCTGAGATTATGTACTGTTATAGATGGGCTATTTAGACAATGTTTATTATTTAAAAACTAGATTTTTGAATAGGGCTCTAGTAGTCAACCTCCCTGATGCTAACAGGGATTATTTTGAACATGGAGTAGTTATAAAAATTGGCAACATGCCCCTTTGGTTGGAGACGAAGTATATGAGGGTCCCAAATGCCCTCCATATGGAAATGGGATAGGTTATTTTCATTTTATTTTATTTCTGAAATTGTGATTTCATCATGTTTGAATAAATGCATGATTGACATTTCAATATGTTTTTGTTTGCAGTTGACAGCAAGAGAAAAACTCCTAAAGAATCATAAGTTAATATAAAGCATTTGAAACATATCTGGAGTTTGCATCAAAAGGTTGCAGACGAGCACGTCAGGTCTGCTTCATACTTGCTGCAGTACAGGAGCTATACCTCCTCCTTTACTGCTCGTCCTGTGGTCAGCATTAGTGAACCATTACCCGCTTCTGAGGAATCTTCACCAGAATCTCACATTCCTTTGAGTCAGAAGATGGGTAAGAGAAGAGTTCCTGCTATCTTCGAGGAGACCTCCTCTGCTGGTGATGGAAAGAGAAACAAGGTTGATGTCCCAAAGGGGACAAAGAAAGTGGATGCTGTTCCTTCTGTTGCTGCTCAGAAGGCTGCCGAGAAGCCTCCAGTGGCTCCGAGCAAGAGAAGTACTTCTGTGGAAGTGGTCACCATTTCCACCACCAAAGGTTCTTTGGCTGAAACTGCTAAAGTACCACTGAGGAGATTGAAGAAATCCTCCTCGGTCAGTTTTTCTGAAACCATTCCCCAGCTCCAAGCTAGTGGAGCTGGAGTTCCAACCATTATTCCTCCGAGTTATGCGATGAGCTCGGTAAAGACTTGGACTATTCCTGAAGTCCAAGGAATTGAAGAAAACATGTCTAGGGATATGCTGACATCCCTAGCTACTCGTCACATTGCTTCAGTAAGTTTCTCGTATCCTGAATTTTTCTTTCTTCCAGTCAATATATGTATCTCGGCACTGACTTATCATTACCTTCTTTTTCAGCTGGTGAGTTGCTTTAACACCATAGTGAAGAAAGATGAAGCGCTCAAGGCTTCAAGCTCCTCGTCCAGAGTAGAGGATTCTTTCCAGGGTTTGGCCCAATCTCTGAAGGAATCCCGTCAAAAATACGACGAGGATAGGGGTGAATGGGAAAAGAAGTTGACTGCGTCTGAGGCAGAGAAGGTACAGTTGGGCAATAAAGTGAAGGATTTGGAGAGAGAGAATAAAAAATATGCCGAGAAGCTCACAAGATTTGGGGAACTTGAGAATAAGTTGAAATTGGCCGAGGAAGAGCTGACCCTTCTGCGAGAAGTAAATCGCCAGAAGGAGGCGGTGGAGGCCAAGTTGAAAGCCACCGAGGATCTTCTATCCGAGAATCTCTCCTCGAAGAAAATGAAGAGAAAAGCGGCTGTGAAGAAATCCTTTTGAACTGGTTGGGACAAAGGATGGGATAGGGAGGTAGCGACAATGATGACCCAGGTCAATTATGGGAGTTTGAAATACTTCCGAGATGGTTGGGTTGCTGCCTTGCAAGAATTGAAGGTGAGTGAGGACTCTGAACTATTTCAACAACATCTTCCTGGTCCTCCTCCAGCTATTGAAGATGAAGAAGAGGATGAAGCCGCATCCGAGGAGTCTTCAATGATAGTGGGTGATCAATTACTTGCTCCACAGCCCAACCAGACAGCCACCGAGGAGATTTCTTCTTTGCTTGCTCCTCCTGAATAAGTCCCAACTTCTGCCAACCAAATCGTTGTTCCCACCGAGCAACCAAGCTCCTCGTCCCAGCCTCCCGAGAAAATCTTGGGAGACAAGAAAAAGGTGTGAAGTTGTTCGGTATTCTCTTTTATTTTTCTTTTACTTGTACATTGTATTCTGAATGGTGTACTCTCTTTGATGATGTAATAAAAATCACCTTTCTTGTTTCTCTACATTGTTGATACCTTGTCTGCTTCTTTTATTAACTCTTGCCTTCTCTTCTTTACTAGTTTGTGGCTAGAATGGAATTATTATCTGCCAATAATACAAAGTTGATGCAGCAATGCCATGAATATTATAAGGCTGGTCACACAGAATTGAGTGTATCAGAAGTTGCTGACATCCTCGGTCATGATGCTTCAGAGCAGGCAATATAAGCTTATCAATACCTGAAGGGCTTACTTGATCGAGCTGTGGCCAATAACGTGGCGTACTATGACATGATCGAGGAGCTTCAATATACTTTAGAAGATCTTCAGAATCAGTACAAGGAATCAACTGCCTTGTTGCATGAGGGGTATGAAAAGAAGTATCAACAGCTTTCTTCCGAGAAGGGCTACGACAAACTCCTTACTGGGTATGATGTCAGGGAGAGGACCCTAAAGGGATAAGTTAAAGCTTGTAGATAAATTGCTGAGCTGCTGGAGCAAGGGAATAATAATTTACAGAAAGTGCTAGCACAATATAAGTCTGCAGCCTCTTCTTCAACAGCGGTAATCCCAGTGACTGATGAGGGATTTTCCTTCTTAGAGGTTGAGAATGCCAAATTAAGGTAAGAATTGGATATCTTGAGAAGGTCTGGTACTTCTACTTCTGCTCGGGGATGAGGAAGGGGTTCTCGTGGGCGAGGAAGAGTTACCCAGGATGTTGTCGAGGAACGAAGTACTCCACCTGCTCGGGGTCGATCAAGAACTCCTCGTAGTATTGAAGAAGCTCGTACTCTGTCAATATTGGAAACTCAAGCGTACCAATTGAATGCAAAAGATCGGGCTTTGTCTGAAATGTCCAAGAAAATCCAAACTCTGGAGGATCAACTTGCATCGACAAAGTCTGCTCTGGATAATAAGGATGCTCTTGCCAGAAACCTTCATGAGAAGCTTGAAAAGTTGACATTTCAATTTAATAAATAGCCCAGGGAGTTCTGGATGGATGGATACAATGAAGCGTTATTTCACTTAGATGATCGTATCCAGAATGCCAATAACGAGGGTTACAAGCAAGGTTGGCTGAATGCCTTGGGCGTGCTGAAGCTCGAACAGGGGCACTACCGGTGGGATTATTATGATCCCGGGGTTCTTGACTTGCCAGTGCCACCGTATAACTTGGACATGGAATGGATCCCAGCTCGTGCCATTCCTCGGAGATTAATTGCAAAATACCTTGGCGACTATAATCTTCACTCTCAGATCGAGGTATCTCGTCCCGAGCATCTATTGGATACTCCTTCAGTAATGAATGTCAGAATGCTCCGAGATATTAACTTCATTAATTCTCCTCTTTGCCTGGAAGATCCTCCTACTGGCGAGGAGCCTGTTTCAAAAGGGAAAGAAACCAATAGAGTAGGGATCTCAATGTAATAGTTAGTACACATGTAATTTGTAATTCATTTTGAATTTTAATGAAAGACTTTCATTTTCTGTTTGCAAATCTGTATTGCTATTGTATTTGTCAAACACTTTATATTTATGCTTGCATAACAATATTATAGGGTTCATTGACCAATTTAGTAATAAACAGTTACCAGTATTAGTAATGTTGCTCGATCACTTAATAATAAAGTAATGAGTATAAAAATGTTTAAAATTTTTCCAACCAACCAAGGTTGTTAAATTGTGCTCGTCGACCAATTATAGTTAGGGAGAGTTTTATCCCCGACCAGCTATACTTGGTAAATTTTTGTCTTTTTCATAAAATGTGCCCGACCAACCAAGGTCGATGATTTTTCCTCGCCGACCAACTACAGTTAGTGGGTTTTTATCCCCGACCAACTATACTTGGTTTAGTTTGGAATATTTGTTCTTCGAGAAACTTTTATGTAATAAACTTACTTCCCGACCAACATAAGTTGGCATTTGAGAGCATATTTTGTTTCCTAACCAACCGAGATTGGCCTTTCGTCGATCATCTTGTGTTCTCACTCTTTTACCAATCGGAGTTGGTCTGAGTTCGAACTATCATGTCCACTAGCTCTTTTACCAACCTGAGTTGATCACGCTAATGTACGTCTCCTAACCAAAGGAGTATAGTTTGTTCTCGCCCTTTTACCAACCGGAGTTGGTCGTGGGTTTGAACTATAATGTCCACTAGTTCTTTTACCAACCTGAGTTGGTCACGCTAGTGTACGCCTCCTAACCAAAGGAGTATAGTTTGTTCTCGCCCTTTTACCAACCGGAGTTGATCATGGGTTTGAACTATCATGTCCACTAGTTTTTTTACCAACCTGAGTTGGTCACGCTAGTGTACACCTCCTAACCAAAGGAGTATAGTTTGTTCTCGCCCTTTTACCAACCGGAGTTGGTCGTGGGTTTGAACTATCATGTCCACTAGTTCTTTTACCAACCTGAGTTGGTCACGCTAGTATACGCCTCCTAACCAAAGGAGTATAGTTTGTTCTCGCCCTTTTACCAACCGGAGTTGGTCGTGGATTTGAACTATCGTCTTCTTTTTACTGCCGAGCAGCGTTGCTTTATTCCCCGAAAAACTTTCAATAAAAGGAGAGAAGATTGTGAAATATCATCGTTTTATTCATATTGATGGAACTGCTTTACATTTTACATCACTGATAATACTTGCGTAGGTGTTCAGCATTCCATGCATTCTTAAATTCCTCTCCTTCTAGAGTTGCTATTCGGTAAGTTCCTGGTCGGACAACTGCAGTAACTCGGTAAGGTCCATGCCAGTTTGCTTCCAACTTATTGTGCTTCTGAATGACCTTCTTTAGCACGTAATCTCCTTCTTTTAAGTCACATTTTTTCACCCTCTTGTTGTAGAATAGAGCTGTTTGTTGTTGGTAAGCAGCATTCCTAATGGCTGCCTCTTCTCTAACCTCCTCGAGCATATCCAAATCCAATCTTCTCATTAAATCGCTGACTGGGGAATTGAAATTCAGCACTCTATGTGTTGGAAGACCCAACTCGGCAGGTATTACAGCCTCACTTCCAAATGCCAGCATATACGGTGATTCTCCAGTTGCTGCTCGGGGAGTTGTTCGGTAAGCCCACAATACTGACTGTAGCTCATTAATCCAATTAGCTTTAGCAACACTTAGCCTCTTCTTCAAACCATTTAGTTAATGTTATGTTCATCACTTCAGTCTGCCCATTGCTTCGAGGATGGCCTGGTGCTGAATGAACCTTCAAAATGTTTGACTGATGACATTAGGCGGCGAATTCCTCGTTATTAAATTGTGTTCCATGGTTTGTGATGAAGGCATGAGGGAGACCATATCGGCAGATGATGTTCTTCCAAACGAATTGGTACACCTTCTCGTATGTCATATCAATCAGAGGCTCAGCTTCTACCCACTTAGTAAAATAATCCACTGCGACGACGAGGTACTTGAATCTTCCTCGGGTCGTTGGCAGTGGTCCAACCAAATCCATTCCCCATATGGCGAAAGGCCAAGGGGAAGTTATGGGTGTCAATAATGCTTGTGGAGTTCGTCGGATGGAGGAAAAACGTTGGCATTTATCACATCTCTTAGCATAGGCTATACAATCAGCCCTCATCGTTGGCCAGTAGTATCCTTGCGTCATCACCCTTTGCAAAAGTGTTCGACCTACTACATGGGCTCCACAGGACCCTTCATGAATCTCTTCAATCAATTCTTTCACCTCGGAGGGATGTACAGATCTTTGCAAACCTGCCATAATTCCTCATCTATACAAAACACCATTAGTTAGTACATACAGAGCAGCTTTAAACTTCAATTTCTTGGCAGCGATCTTATCCTCCGGTAACTCTCCTTCCTCGACATATGCCCTGATGGGATCCATCCAAGATGGTCCTAAATCAAGAGTAATAATATTCATCGTCAGGTCTTCATCTATGCTTCGACTTTCTAACACCTCAATTGGTATCGTTCTTCGCAACTCGGTACGAGTAGCTGATGCTAGTCGGGCCAGTGCGTCCGCTTGTGCATTCTCCATTCTTGGTATTCTGATCAACTGAATGGCATCAAATTCTGCCAACAACTCCATCGCCTTTGCATGATACTTGACCATTAATTCTCCTTTAACTGCATACGTTCCCATCATCTGATTCACAATTAATTGAGAATCACTGAATACCATCACTTGTTGTGCTTCCATAATCTTTGCTAAATTAAGACCCGCTATCAAGGCTTCATACTCAGCCTCATTATTGGAAGCTTTGAATTGTAATCGTAAGGCATATTCCACGTCAATCTCGTCTGGGGTGTTCAAAACAATCTCTGCCCCACAACCTGTTGTGCAAGATGACCCATCTACATATAATCTCCATGTAGGTAACTTGTCTTCAAATTTCTTATCTGACAGAGTTCCTCGGTGAAATATCTGCTATTTTCTTTCATCCTCCCCTGGCAATTTTCGCTCCTCGTCGACCATCTCTTCTCTCCCTTTTACCAACCGGAGTTGGTCTGGGTTTGAATTTGATGATCTTTCTACATCCACAAGCCCTTTTACCAACCGGAGTTGATCTGGACTTATGTCTGTTGATCCTGTAACATCCACAGGTTGGTCAATGAGTAACTTTTGCTCCTCGGGGGTATCAGGATATGTAAATTCTGCTATAAAGTCCGCTACAGCCTGCCCTTTTAATGATGATCTGGGTTCATACACAATATTATATTCACCGAGCTCTATTGCCCAACACATCAGTCTTCCTGATTTTTCTGTCTTATGAAGGGCTTGTCTCAATGGCATGTCGGTATACACGGCGATGGTATGGGCCTGGAAATAAGGCCTCATTCTTCTACTTGCTTCAATTAATGCCAATGCCAATTTTTCTAGCTTTGGATACCTGATCTCTGCACCTCGGAAAGCCTTACTTGTGTAATAAATTGGCTTCTGGACTCCATTCTCCATTCTGATTAATGCCGAGCTGACTGCATTCTCTGATACTGCCAGGTACAAGTACAACTTTTCACCCATTACTGGCCTAGATAACAATGGAGGTGCTCCCAAATATTTTTTCAAGTCTTGAAAGGCTTTTTCACATTCATCATTCCACTCGAAAGTTTTTTGAAGTGTTTTGAAGAATGATAGACATCTATCAGTTGCTCGGGATACAAATCTGTTGAGCGCTGCAACTCGTCCTGTAAGACTCTGCACCTCTTTCTTCGTCGTTGGAGATCTCAACCCTAAAAGAGCTTTGATCTTTGCTGGATTTGCCTCAATGCCTCGCTGGTTGATGATGTACCCGAGGAACATTCCTTCTCGTACTCCAAAGGTGCACTTCGTCGGGTTGAGCTTCATCTGGTATTTATCCAGTTGATCAAAGGTCTGACCTAAGTCAACTAGATGATCAGCAGCTTTCTTGCTCTTTGTCATCATATCGTCGACATAGACCTCCATATTGCAACTGATTTGTTCGGTAAAAACCTTGTTCATCAGCCGCTGGTATGTCGCTCCTGCATTTTTCAAACCAAAAGGCATAACATTATAACAATAAGTTCCCCTAGGGGTAATAAAAGAAGTGCTTTCCCTGTCTTCAAGTTTCATTTTGATCTGGTTGTATCCAGAGTAAGCGTCCATGAAGCTGAGCAGCTCGTGTCCCGAGGTAGCATCCACTAGTTGGTCAATTCTGGGCAATGGAAAGTGATCCTTTGGTCATTCCTTGTTGAGATCGGTGAAATCAACACACATTCTCCATTTATTATTTTTCTTCTTTACCATCACCACATTTGCTAACCAGTCTGGATATTTCACATCTTCAATGAATTGGGCTTTCTGGAGTTTCTCGACCTCCTCTTGTATGGCTTGATTCTTCTCGGGACTAAACACTCTTCTTCTCTACTTTACAGGCTTAATCTCCTTATTCGCATTGAGCTCATGACATAAGAAGTTCGGATCTATTCCTGGCATGTCCTCATGACTCCATGCGAAAGTTTTCTTTCTGTTTCTCAAAAAAGTTATCAACTCCTGTTTTATTGAAACATCCAACGATGAACCTATCTGGGTTACTCGTTCAGGGTGTTCGTCGTCCAGAATAACATTTTCTGTAGATTCTACCACCTGTCCTTTTACAAGTTGGGATTCATCTCTAGGATCAAGTGTTTCAATTTATGTACCTTCCTCCACCTGGTAGGTAGTAGTCTTTTTCCTTGACTCTTCAAGCTCCTCTTGCTCGGCAGACGAATAATAGCATTCCCGAGCTACTTTCTGATCACCTTTCATAACTCCTACTCCGAAATTTGTAGGGAATTTTAAACACTGATGTACTGTAGATGGAACTGCTTCGAACTTCTTCAGACCAACTCTTCCCATGATGATGTTGTAAGCTGATTGCATATTTTTATCCATCACAAAGAAGCGTATTCTTTCTGTTCGACAAGCAGGCCAAGTTCCAATGAATATATCCAACTTGATCGTCCCAAGTGGAAAAACTTTCTCGCCAGCAAAACCCAATAGAGGTCTGTGATAAGGATCCAATTGAGATAATTTCAAATTTAAACTGTCAAAGCATGAATAGTACATGATGTCTGCCGAACTACCATTATCTACCAGCACTCTTGAAATCACTACTTCTTTCATCCTCATTTTGATCACCAAAGGATCGTCGTGAGGGTAAAGAACACCTGCAAGGTCATTTTTTGAAAAACCGATGACCAGCTTTTCTTTGTTTACCTTCCTCGGGCGATCCTCTTCAGCCAAATTTATTCGCTTAATGTACGAGCAAGCTTGAGCCTCTCCGAGGTAAGCCTTTCTTTCTACAGTAAGGTCTCCTCCTCCTGCATCTCCTCCTGTAATAACATTACAATCAAATGATCCAAAACGTATGGAAAATACCTCTCGTTCTGGCTGCCTTGGCTTCTTGGGAAGATCGGGGTCATCATCTGGATCATCTTCATAGTCTCTCTTCTTTTTCTCCTCTGCTCGACGAGGAGATCTAAACCTCTCCCTAGTTCGGTCATTATTCCTTTTTTCACCTCCCCGATCAACATACTTTGCTAGTTTCCCTCTTCAGATGAGTGTTTCAATCTCGTTCTGAAGAGCTATGCAATTTTTGGTCATATGGCCGTGATCCTTATGGAACTCGCAATATTTATCCCTATTCCTCAGGTCAGGGTCTGACCTCAGTTTCTTTGGCCACTTTACTTCCTCGTTATTCTTGATTTCTTCCAAGACATGATTAATACCCATTTTCAAAGGAGTATAATTATCGAATTTCTTCAGGACTTCCCATGACGATTTATTATTCTTGGAATGCTTGTCACCGCCATTTCCCTTATACTCTTTCTTCTTGGATTTGTCATCTTCCACCTTGGTTTCTTTATCCATATTCTTCTTCACAGTCATAGCCTCCTCGGCATTCATGATTTTGGCCACTTTTGCCATCAATTCTGACATAGTTATAGGTGGATCTTTGGCCAAAGTGTAATACAACTTGTTAGGCAACAACCCACTCATCAAGGTGGTGATTGCTGTCTTTTCTTCATAATCTATAACTTCCGATTTCTCGTTATTGAAACGAGTTATGTAATCTCTAGTACTCTCACCAGATTTTTGTCTAACACTTAACAAGTGTGCTACTCTTTTTATTGGCTTTGCCCCAAAACAGAAATTGCCGATGAACAACTCGGCTAATTGAAAGAAAGTTGAAATCTTACCCCGAGGAAGATTGTTGTACCATATCTGGGCAGATCCAGTAAGAGTTCCCGAGAATGCTCTGCATCTCATCTCGTCGGGGATAGCATAGATGTCGACGGCAGCTTGATATTGCTCTATGTGTAGAACGGGATCTGTCTTTCCATCATATTTGGGGGTCACCACGGGCGCTTTAAACTTTGATGGGGTAGGAAAATCCACAATAGCCCTGACAAAAGGTGTCCCTTGAACAAAGGTTCGTTGTAGGGGATTCTTTGCCTTAGCCATTTCTCCCAATCTATCCTCCAACCGCTGAATGGAACCCTTCCACGCATCATTTCCCTCCTCGGGCTTGTTAGTTCGAGCAATTGATTGCTCTGAAGTAGCTTCCTAAGATCTCTCTTGACGAGCAACTGGTCGTGATTGTGCGGATCTTTCTCTTAGATCTGATGGTTGTCGAAAACTCCTCGACATGACTTTAGGTGGACTCTTATTCCTCCTGGGGCCTAATCGACTAAAAGGAGACGCCCTGCTCAGTCTTTCCAATGCACTGGTCCTCTCTGGAGAGAGAGTAACACGTTGCTCAGTATCTGTGGCCCTTATCGATGAAGTTTGCCCAGGTTGATAAGAGAAATCATCAGATTCCTCATCACGATACGTCTCTGTACACCAGGATCGTGAAGAAGGTAAATAGGTTTGCCTCTGACCACTTCGCTGTCCCGAAGGTGCCGGTGCTACGCCATGAAGGGTTTGTATGAGTTGCCGCATTGTTTCTTGCATGGCGGTTTGTCCTTGAGCCAGATTCGTCATGATTCCAGCCAGATCTGGAGGAGCAGAAGGATTTGGAGGATTTCCAGTATTTCCAGCGTTTCGATTGCTGGATTCCGGATCATCTGCCATTGATGATGAATGAAGTTTTGTGAAAAACGATAATAACAATCGTTCCCACAGACGGCGCTAATCTGTTGATGTAAAAAATTAGACCGCTATAATTATTCAATCACAGATAAATAAAATGAGACAGATTTTTAAAGTGGTACAACCTTATAAGAATGGCCTACGTCCACTGTTATGTTATTGCTGAGTGTTTGGGAATTCTCGATTACAAGTGCTATCAAGAAATTCCCATCCCCTTGAATGAGGGTGATACAAGGTATTTATAGCCCTTAAGCTGTACATGAAAGGGTGATACATTAAATGATATACATATGAAAGGGTAACTCATTTAATGCTCTTCAAGCGTGTGCGTCAAGATGATAAGCATTCAATGAATAGTTGAACTGTTGATTATCTGGTAATCAATGCTGTGGTCGAGATGCAGCTCGAACCGCCTTAGTTGCTCATCGTCCAAGAGTTCCTCGGAGCATTGGAGTTCCTCGGAGGGCTGGTGTTCCTTGGAAGACTGGTCTTCCTCGGAGTACACCTGTTGCTCGGTGTGAGTACGTTGTTCGGGGGAATGATCTTCCTCATTGTAGATTGACGCGTGTCTTCTTATTATTAATCCACATCAACATACTAATTTTGGTATTAACAATCCCCTAAACATGCATCTAGGTGTGTGCGTGTGTCAATCCATAAATAAATAAAGCATGCAACACAAGTTTAAGGAAAAATCCTCGAAGGGCAAAACCTTTTTGATTTCTAGAACTATGACAAGTTTATAGGACCATTGACTTACATACAATCTTGCTTTCGCCCACAAGAGTAACGCACGATGTCTTCAATAAACCTCCAAAGAAAGGGCTAGAAACAACCAACAATGGTTCACACGTAGATATACCACAAGACCGCAATCCTAGACATGCAGTCTTATCGGTGTAGGTTATCCTCCCCATAAGAGTAAACAACAGAAAAGGTGTGTTCTTGAACACCAAAAACAATTCACTAAAGCATATTGGGATTTTTGTGAATTGTAAACAAAGAGGGATTAAACCCTAAAAGGAAGAAGCCAAAAGAATTTTTCTTTCGCAGTTTTTCTATTTAATAAAACGCTGAGACTTCTTTAAACAAAATGAAACCATCGAATGAGGTTTTAAAGAAAAACACGCCGCCTCGAAAATCGTGCTCATTTGAACGAGATAAGGGTCTTGCGCGAACGACGGATGTATGTCGTTTGAATGACATCGCGCGACACTGACATGTCGTTCGAATGACGTACAAATGTCATTTGAACGACTGTTGCGTCAAAAAATAATATTTTAATGTCCGCTTCAATACTTAGAAAAAATACTCATTCTCAAATTTTGATAAAAAAGTCCGCTCCAATACTTAGAAAATATTTTGTAACAATATCCCAAAAGCTCTAAGTGTACAATTAAGGTATTTAAAACAAAACCTTACCAAAGTAAACTTCGCGGAGTCTTTTTGATGAAGAACTTGATTAATTCGGATCCGTCTTGATGTAAATGGCTCTTGAATGCTCTTCGACGGTGTAGCGGTATATGACATAATAAATTGATAACAGACTTATAAAAAATATGTCCTTACAAACATAAAGGACATTTTCAAGTTTAGAAAAACCAAGATTTTTAATAGATCCTCTACCCATGATTCGAGATTTACTTCCATCCCCAAAGGTGACCTTACCATATCTATAGTTCCCAAAAGTGGTAAACAAAGATTTATCACCGATCATATGTCTCGAACAACCACTATCAAAGTACCATTGAGAGGTATTTTGAGCCTTAAGTGCAACATGAGCAACAAAAGCTTTATTAGTGTTATTTCCTTGGACTTTAGAGAACCTTAGAAATTTTTCCATAAGACTTTTAGAAGTATTAACTAGATACTCAACTTGGCTCTTAAGATTAGATAAGGAGCTATAGTTTTGCTTAGAAGTTGTGAAATAAGAGTTCTTCTTAAGCTTGTAACAAAAATCTCTAAGATGACCCCGTTTGTGACAATAAGTGCACACATAGGGTTGTTTTGGAGTCACTTTTAGAGATTTCTTATGTAGACTTATTTTAGGTAGATAAGGTTTAGGTGGATTTGATTTGGTAAAAAACTTAGCTACGGGTTCGGGTTTGACTTTGGATGACTCTCTTTCTTTACATCCTATAACTTTTCTCTCTTGATAACCTTTCTCCTTATATCCTAAAACAGGACCTAGAAATAATTTTTCCATTCTTCCTGAATTATCTTCGAGTGCGACTTTGACTTCACGAGAGGACTAAAGATCTTTTTCAAGTTGGATAATTTTAGGTTCAAGAGATTTTCTAATCTCTAAAGACTCATGAAGATCTTTGTTTACACCTTCCAAGGAGATAATTAAGTCATATTTTTCTTTACCTACCACGATAAGCTTCTCAGAAAGAGATATCTTAATTGCCTCGAGTTGACTAACTAAAGCCTCATTATCCTTCAAAATTTTCAACTCCTTTTATAAAGTTAAAACTTTAAAGGTTAATCTTTTATTTACCTTTTTAATACGAAGATACTCAGTGTATAGTTCAGAATAGGCTGATTGCAATTCACTCTCATCAATTTCACTCTCACTTCCTATTTCATTACTACTAGCAGAGTGAGTGGAAGTAACCTCAAGATTTTTCTTGGAATTGAAAACATTAGGATGTGACTCACTTGAATTACTAGCATAACTTTCTATAAATGCAGTGAAATTATTTCTAGACGGGTTAGAGTCATCAGAGTCTTCAGACTAATTATCACTATCGCTTAGAGTAGCATTATAAACTACCTTTTCTTTACCTTGTCTCTTAAATTTAGTAGGGCACTCCAACTCTCTATGACTATGACCCTCGCACTCAAAGCATCTCTCCGAATCATCCTTTTTAAAATTGTCTCTATTAAAATTCTTAAGATCCTGATTATTGAATTTTCTATTACCTTTGTTTTTGTTGTTCTCAAATTTTGATTTTTCAAATTTTGAGTTTTGTGTTTTGAACTTGAGATTGTTTTTAATTTTTTTAATAAATAGAGCTATATCATCAGGATCTATATCAGACTCATCAGACTCATATACTTCTTCTTTCTTTATTTTCAATGCAATACCCTTATCTTTGGTTTTGTTATCTTTAGGAAACATATCTAATTCATATGTTTGAAGATCACCAACAAGCTCTTTAAGTTTTAAAGTATTTATATTTCCTAAGGAATTAAGGACAGTAACTTTAGGAATGAACCGTTTAGGAAGGCATTTAAGTATTATCTTAACAACATGATCTTCAGGAATTTTATCACCTAAGTTAAAGAAAGAGTTAACAATATCAGCTATGTGAGCATAAAACTCATCAAATGTTTCAGTTTCTTTCATAGTGATGGTTTCAAATTGAGTTGTTAAGTTTTAAAGTTTTGAAGCTTTAACTACACTAGTTCCCTCATGAGTAACTTGGAGAATATTCCAAGCTTCCTTTGATGTCCCACACGTCATTATACGACGAAATTCATCGGGAGTCACCGCACTAAACAAGGCATTTAAACCTTTAGAGTTAAAGTTACACCATTTCAAATCATCCTCACTCCAATTTTCTACCGGTGTTAAAATAGTTTCATCATCAACAATCATAGTAGGAGGAGACCATGCTCTTTCAACAGCAACCCAAACACGTTCATCAATTGATTTAAGGGCAGATTTCATACGTGCTTTCCAATAGGTGTAATTAGTTCCATCAAACATAGGTGGTCTATTCGACGAAAACTTTCCATATAACCTCCAGGATTCATCTAAATAACTTTTAGAGACTAGCTCTGATACCAATTTGAAGTTGTAAGGTTATATGTACTTAGGTTATTTCGTAGAATACACACACTATACTATATAAAAATTTGCCAAGTAGAGAAATATACTAATTTTACTTTCCTTTGTAAATTTGAAGATTAGCAAGAACAATTAATAATTAAAGTGATGGCATAGTTAACTTGATTAAGAGATATAAAATTAACCAATTTTATCCTTTTTATCATATGCATACATCTATATGACTTAATAAAGTAAAGTATGAAAATAACAACCACAACGCGCCAATGTACGAGGAAAACCCAAATGGGAAATACCTCAGACGGCTGTGCCTAGAAAAATCCACTACAAAAGGTTTTACAAAGGACTCAAAATACTTACAGACATTGACTCAACAAGACATGCTGATGACGTCCGCTACCTTTGAATTTGTAATACGTGAAGCTCCAATGCGCTTCTAGACACTCCTCGTGTTGCGGTATCCACCGAAGCCCAAACTACCATCTCTAATAAGCTTGAACGCAGAAATCCACCGCAAGTGAGCTTGTTGAATTTCAGGTTGATGGCATGGGGTTTTGGTTCAAAAGATAAATTGTGTTGGAGAAGGATTTTTCATCAAAAAGGAAGATGCGTAATTTTTTCTCTCAAGAATGTGTAAAACTTTCTTATGAAAAAGAACTGGTTTTCGTCCATGTATTAAAACTGGAAAAGAAGTGGACCATGGTAGTTATTTAAAATAACTGCAGGAAAACAGTTAAAAAAATTTCAAAATTGACAGATCTCGTTCGAACGACCTTTCGTTCGAACGAGATATCTAACGATAGATCAGTACAGATGTTAGATAAGTCATTAGAAATATCTTTCGAATGAGTTCATTCGAACGACATTTCTAATGAACTTCTAACGAGATACTAGTGTAGTCTGGGCTAGGTCGTTAGATCCAGGTCGTCCGAATGACCTGGAGAAGCTTCGAACGAACTTTCCTTTTTCTTTAAAAAAAGGTTTAAAATTAATTTCAAAAATGATGTTTATGAAAATTATTTTTTTATGAAAATTACTCCAACAGATAAAAATGATTTTGGTCATATACCTTTTTAGGAAAATGGAATTGAAATTCATATTGATGTCGCGTGAACTTTGGATGCCCGATTCTCTAAGGTTATATGAAGCTTGATTATGCAGCTTGATTAGAAATGACCCAAAAGAGTTTTTTCCAACGGATTGTAGCCAATACTACAAATGACTCGATTGGAAATTTGTCCTTACATAATTTATCCTTATTACATTTTAACCCCATTTTCATACACTTTAAGGGCAAAAATTTCTACTTTTCTCATTTCATGTTTAAACTAACATAATATTCTTTAAATTTGTCTATACACTTAGTGCCAAAATACTACAAGTTTATCTGCATCACAAGATGGATTCTAAACTAAAAAAATCCTACAGCATGGTGTAAATATACTTTTCATCCTAGAAATTCACCATACTTACAAAAATACATTTTTTTTATACACAAAAGACATTTATTTCGTTCAAACTCAATAAATGTCCATTTTTCATAAAATCTTTATTTTTATAAGAAACTTTAAAACATTATTTCACCAATGTTTACCAACATAAATTGTTTTTTTCAAATATTTTATTTCATAAAATGTTTTAACACCAATCTTTCAAGAAAATACACCATTTTTATAAAATACCAACTTTTTGTATTTCAAAACCTTGAAATCATTACCCATTATTTATTTTCAACAAAATAACATTTTCCAACATTTTTATTCCATAAAAATGTTTATTATTTCTACACATTAATTACACAATTTAACTAAATGCACCCTACTCAAATAGTCTAACTACAGGACTACAAAATGCAAAATAATATCTTACACTAAGAGTAAGATTTTTTCCACCTCTAATGGCTCAAATGGTGGTGGAAGTGATAGTTTAGGAGGAGAAAATCCCACCTCCAAAGGTGGCCTCATGGGGTTACCAAATGCGTCCTCCAAAAATGCTTCAAAGTGACCTTCTTTCAAGCGTCAATGCAAGAGCCACTTAAAGTCCATTAAAATCCACCTTTATCTTCTGAAAAAATCCCCCAAATATACTCTCCAAAATTCGTAGATCTTTTTTATCAATGCTAGAAATGGTATTGTAGTCTTGAAAATGGTGGAATATTACATAAAAAGGTGGTATAATGGTGGTTTGGTGGTGTGAGGAGGTGGTAGACCACCCACCTCTCTCCCACTCTCTCTTTCTCCTTCTTTCATTTTCTCCCAATAACAAATAACCCAAATACACCAAACAAATGTAAGGACATAATTTCCATTGTCCGTAGTTAACATATAATATGTCGTATACCGCTATAACCATCGAGGGAAGCTCAAGTTCATACATTCATGAAGACGGATTCGAATTTTAAGTATCTTCAACAATTGTGCGATATGAGGTTCAATTTCATATAAAATGTGTTTAAGTTTCGTAATTTCTTTACATTAGTATCGGGATACTTTTCGAAACTATTTTTAAATAAAATGAGGCATTTTTTTTAAGTCAAAATATTTTTTCAAAACCTGTAGGCGAGCTTTTTAAAATAATATTTTCTCGCTCCTATCGTTCAAACAATAACTTCGAACGACATATAATGTCGTTTGAAGGGTCGTTTCTTATTTGCTTTAAATGAACCCGTATTGTTTTAATTTTTTAAAGGTCGTTTGTAAGTCATTAGTATCAACATGAGATGTCGTTCAAATGACTTCTAACGACACGTGCCGCCTCAAGATTTTCCTTCAGCTTTGATACCAAATTGAGAATGCAAAATAATTGCAAAGGGTGATTTCAACAAAAATTGCAATATTATTTTTGTTTTTTAAAGGTTGTTAGTATCGACATGAGATTCCGTTCAAATAACATAGATATGTCGTTCGAACGACTTCTAACGACAGGCACCGCCTCAAGATTTTCGTTCAACTATAAATAACTGAGTTGGAGACATTTTTCATTAAGACTTTATATACACGAAAACTTCTTTTTGGCAGAAATTTAAGTCTTCAATCTTTGGGTGAAAAACGTAATTTTGATTCACCAAATCATCCCAATTATTTTGTGGAACCCAAATCACTTCTTGTTGAAGTTTGTTCTTGTGGAGTGCCATCTCTACTGCTGGATTGGTAGCTCTTGAGGGAGGTGCTTGCTGATAATTGCGATCACTTGGGAAGACTTGAGGTTGTTCCTTGCTAAAGACAGAGCTACGATTCTCGTGGTTTCTTATGGGAGTCCATTTCTAGTTTCGAGGTTGCGGCCTATGTGAGTTTGCTGCGATAGATTCATTGCATATTTCTAAGATTTTGCCCATTCGGGGAATTTCTCCTGAAATTAGTATGTTTAGCAATTTGTGATTGTTTTTTATGGCATGATTAATTTATTCACCTAGATGGATGTTTTAGGATTTAATTAATTTGGATCAAAGATTGACATCTAGTTAAATAAGTTTATAGTTTGGAAATTTGCAAATCAAATTGATAATCAATATCGCATCATTCTCAAATTGGTATAGAGCATATTTGAGTGTTTGGGTTATAATTCTTTTGTTTCTAGTTCATACCCATTCATTCCATTCCACATGTTTGGACACATCGATACTATGCTAGTGTGTAAAGCTTATTTATTTTGTGTCGTGTTTTATTATCATTTATATCTATATATGTGTGCCGAATTTTCTTTGACGTATTTTTCATATATTATATATGGTATGTTTGTTATATTTGTGAAATTGGCATTTTTTTGGAAAAATTAAAAAAATTCAAAAATAGTTAGTTGTGTTTGCCTTTGAGATGATCATTACATATACTTGATTTACGTCTTTTTGTGATGATATCTTTTCTTCGTCGTGATACCTTTCACTTAATGTCTATTGTTTCTACTTCTTTCTTTATTTGTCTATTTCGGATAAAAATAAAGGGGGAGAGCAGATTAAAATGGATTTTTTGATGAGTTTGAATTATGTGGGAGTATTTATTTATGAATTATAACTTGGTTCAAACTCGATGCGTCGTGAGGGTATATGTTTTTTGTCTCATGTGTGTAGGTACTTAAAGAGGAATTTAAGAAACACGGATGAAGACAAAGTTTGAAAGGGAAGAAGTTGAATTTTGAAGACAAAGAATCTTATGCTGTTCCGTTCTAGGGTTGGTAAAGGTATTAGTATCTTTATAATAGGAGATTTTGATTTTAATTTGGTGTTCGGTATATTTATTTATTTTATAAATGAATATCCAAAGGGGGAGATTTGTAAGAACAATTTTACTAGGATTGTTCATAGCATAACTTTAGGCTAGTTTGGTGTATCCCGTTACAAATCGTTACGCCCCATCAAGACGAACCAAACTCAAGCATCTCCAAGTTTGAATACTTTTTGTCATCCCAAAATGTTTAAAGCGATTTAGAGTTTGAATTAATTCATAGAATCATATTTGGGATGCTTAATTTTTATCAAAAAGACGAACATGGCTTTTACTTTTCAAAAAATATGTTTTTTGATACCTGTAAGTGGAGTTTAAAAAATAAAGTTTTTGATGTTTTCGTCGTTCAAATAATAAGAACATGTCATTCAAACGACATCCTACTATCATTCAAATGACATTGGAAGTCATATTAACGACATGCCATTGTCGTTTAAACGACATTCCAAAGTCTTTCGAACGAACCCGTCGACTCAAGGATCTTATAAATATCTGTTTTGTAAATTAGTTTGTTTAAAAAATTTGCAAAAACGTTACTGCATATTAGCAGCAAAATTTCTTCAAGTTTTGTGTTTCCAAAACACTATTTTAATTCACAAAAGGCATCCTTGAATATTGTTATTGTGAATTAGTTTAAAACCCTAGAAAATTTTGTATCTCTTGTATACACCTTGGTGTATAGGCACTCCATTACTGACTTGTAATAACTACGGGAATTCACTATTGAAGACTAAGGCTGAAGCTGACGGAGGCTGCGGTCCATTATGGTTCTCGAGGGAATTATTGTTGATTTTAGGCTGCGGTTTATGAGAGTTTCCTTGGAAGATTCATTGCAAGTTTCTCTTTGTAATATGTATGTTGAGATTTACATTATATAGTGAAATAAAGGTTTTACCCGAAAGGGATTTTTTCCTGAAACTTGGCCTTGTCGTATTTGTGTGGTTTGATTTATCTGTTTTATCACCATAGATGCATGCGTTGTGATATCGATTTTTTTTGAAAAATCTGATATTGAAAAGAATTTGCACTTTTTTCGATGGATAACTTATATAATTGGATGCCCGTCTTTGATGGTACTAATTATGCTTATTGGAAAGCCCGCATGAAATCTTCATTAAAGGTATCTATGAATGTATTTGGGTTGTTCGTGAAAGAGGGTGGACTCCTACCACTGTCACCGTTAATAATGTGACAAATATTAAATCGGTGTTAGACTGGACTGAGGATGAATTTAAATGGAGCACATATAATTCTTGTGGGCTAAGTGTATTTTCTGGAGCCATCACACCCAACGAGTTTCGACGCATCATGACGTATACCACGTCAAAGGAAGCATGGGATGTTCTTCAACTTACCCATGAAGTCATAAAAGCAATGAAAGAATTCAAATTGCAAAATTTAACTACTCAATTTGAAACTATAACCTTACTTGAATCTGAATATTTTGATGAGTTTTATGCACGTTTGTCTAATATTGTCAATACTAGTTTAAATCTTGGTGAACATATTCCTGATGCACGAGTAGTTAATTT
Organism: Sambucus nigra; assembly: GCA_949130495.1. Classification (NCBI taxonomy): domain Eukaryota; kingdom Viridiplantae; phylum Streptophyta; class Magnoliopsida; order Dipsacales; family Adoxaceae; genus Sambucus; species Sambucus nigra. The sequence goes on from OX422221.1 coordinate 49,338,511, forward strand.
TTTTTTGAGATCGTTGCCAAAACATTTTATTCCCAAAGTCACTATGTTGAATTCCTTAGGAAATTTGAGCAATCTTAAGTTAGGAGAACTGGTAGGAGACTTACAGACATATGAAATTAACATATTTCCTGACACTCTCAAGCCTAAGGATGGAGGGATAGGACTTAAGGCTCAGTCTAGAAAAGGGGAGCAAGTGACCAAGAGAGAGAAGAAAAAGAAAGAGAAAGTTTGTGAGTTCAAGTTTGAGGAAAAATTTGATTTTGATGATGTGGCCATGCTTGCGAATTTTTTAAAAAAGTTTCTCAAATTTTCCAACAAAATTCTTCAAATAAAAGGATTTTTGAGAAAAATAAAAAGAAAGGAGAGGCCAAAGAGAGTGGTGAGAAATAGAAAGAGGAAGACGAGAGATATTTTGAGTGTGAGGGTAAAGGGCACAAAATATTTGAATGTCCCACCATGCTTAAGAGAAAGGGCAAGAAAATTATCATGCCTGCCACTTTTAGCAATTGTGATGAGGAAGTGAACGATTCTGGGGATGAATCATCATATAGTATGCGTGTAGCCTTTATGGAAAGTCACGTGAGCACACCTAGTTTCTCCCACGACGATGAAGATACTTGTGCACGTGAGACCCCCGATCATGATTTGAGATTTTCTAGATAGTGTGAGAGTGAGGTTGAAAGTGAACTCCAAAAAGAATTTAGAGATTTGTACGCCGAGACCTTAAAAATGAAAAAGTTGAATAAGGAGTTAGGTCTTAAGGTGTTAGATTTGGAGAGATAGATAGAGGTTTTGAGAGTATTTGAGGCGTCAGCGAGTCAACTCGAGAAGGTGAAAGTTTCTTTGAATGAGTAGTTGATCGTCGTAGGTCGAAAAAAGAGTGAACTTGAATTCCGTGTGTCCCAAATCGATAGAGATATCAAACATGTACAGGAGGTCAAGGTTATACATCTAATAATTTAGGAAAGATTCTCCTCAGTCCCTCTTTGGGTAATGTTGAGAGATTAGGAATAGGTCATGATGGTGTGCCTACTTCCCATGTTGCACCCGAGACGGTTCCCGAGTTTGTGATAGATCCATATGACTCTAAACCTAACCTAACTAGGCATCTGCTACCCAATAGGAGAGTGCATCCTAGACATTTTAAGAGAGATGTTCTTAGGCCCGTGTATGTTTGCACCCATTGTAAGAAGAAAGTACACCTTAGGGAATTTTGTTTTAAGTTGGGCATTATGTCACATAGATTTTTTCCACGTGTTCCCACACATGATACTTTTCATGATCCTGCACATCACATGAGAGAGTTTGCACATATTCGAGAGCAGGTTAAGTTTTTAGTCAAGATTTCACATGATTTGATGGATGTTTTTCATAGGATGTCACCACCTTTGGAAAACTCCTTCACATATAATAGTTGAGGTTTGGACTTATTTGCTAGAATAGGATGATTTTCATGATGATATTTTTTCTTATTTCTAGTGTGTACCACTTTTGTATTTATTTTTTTCCATTTTGATATTGTTTTTGAAAAACCAAAAAAGATTTTTGTTTTTAAAAGTTTTTTTGGAAAAATACCAAAAGATTTTCTTTTTTTTTTTGAGAAAAACTGAAAAAGACAAAATGATTTTTTTTGATAAATTTTTTTGGAAAAAGACAAATATTTTTGTATTTTGTTTAAACCGTTTATGGATGGACATTTAGGATGACCAATTCACAATATCATTCCATATCTATGTGACTATTTGATAGTGTTTTGAAACGATACATCATTTCATCCATGTGCTTTATAATATTTGGAGTCATTAAGATGAGATTTAAGATTACTTTCTATATGTTTGACTCATGATTTCCTTTAATGCACACATGTTAGGATTTATATGATTATTTTTCTTGTCTATCACATGTTGGTCGAAGTGTTTTCATCTCAATCCCATCTTTAAAACAAATTGTATGAGATAAAACTTGACAATAAAAGTAGTGCATGTAAAAACCGTTGCCCGAGAGGAATTTGTTTAATTTGAAAAAATGATGATTGAACATGGGGAAGGGATACGAAAGGTACATATGTCCTTTCCGATTAATCCACTGTTTAAATCGTACCTAAAAAAGTGTGGCATTGAAAAAAGTAGCCATGGCCAAATTAGTTTAGTTTAATATGATAATTCAAAAGAAAAGAATTGAATATAAAAATATGATCATTACCATATATTTGAGGGAGTTTGGTTGGAAATATATCAATGGGTTTGCACATCCTAACAAAGTCTTAAAAAAGAATTACAATATTTTAGACATTATTGGTGTGAAAATCATTTTAGACTTTGATTTGTTGATTCGATTGAGTCGATGTCATTTCAATTAAATATTTTTTACACCTAAGGATGATTATGAAGTTGATTCGTTTGGAGTATCCATATTCATCGTGCACATTTTTATGATTGTTTAAGTTGATCTACCTATTGAATATGTTCACACCCATTCATTCCGTTTCCACGATTTGGTAATCTTAGTGTAAATTCATGTGTCTATAAATTTTATTTGCTTGAAAATTTTTTAAAAATTAAAAAGATCTTGTGGATATTTTTTATCGTAGTTTATCTATTCGTGATGATTTACTTGATTGTGTCACTCCGAGTTTATTTTTGTGTTTATTCTTTTCGTTTTCTATTTCAAACAAATTAAAAGGGGGGGGGGGGGGGGGGGAATGAATTATGAATTATGGGGGAGTGAAAGTTTGAATTATGGGGAAGATTTGATACCTGATTTATGCTATCTCATTTCAAACTCGATATGTCATGAAGGTATTTGCTTTATTTATTGTCTGCAAGACTTTGATGATCATTTGGAAAGCACACAAAAGAAACACAAGGAAAGCAAAGAGATGTGATTTGAAGAAATTTCAAAGTTAAAGATTTTCGAAGAATTTGAAGACTTGCATTTTTAGTACCTTTTCACTTTTGGGTTGCATGTAAGGGTATTAGATTTGTATAGTATTTTTGTCTTGATAATTAGGATATTTTTATTTTGTACCGGCATAGACATAGGGGGAGATTTTTAAGGACATAATTTCCATTGTCCGTAGTTTACATAGAATATTTCGTATACCGCTACAACTGTCAATGGAAGCTCAAGTTCATACATTCATGAAAACGGATCCGAATTTCAAGTATCTTCAACATTTGCGCGACATGAGGTACAATTTCATATAGAATGTGTTTACGTTTCGTAATTGCTTTACATTAGTATTGGGATACTTTTTGAAACTATTTTTAAACAAAATGATGCATTTTTTCTAAGTCAAAACAAATTTTCAAGACCTGTAGGCGAGCTTTTTAAAATAATATTTTCACGCTCCCGTCATTCAAACGACAACTTCTAACGACATGCAATGTTGTTTGAAGGATCGTTCGAAGGGTCGTTTCTTGTTTCCTTCAAATGAACCCACATTATTTTGGTTTTTTAAAGGTCGTTCGTAAGGTCGTTAGTATCGACATGAGATATCGTTCAAATGACATAGACATGTCGTTCAAACGACATAGACATGTCCTTCGAACGACATAGGCATGTCATTCGAACGACTTTTAACGACATGCGCCGCCTCAAAATTTTCGTTCACCACTGATACCAATTTGAGAATGCAAAATAATTGCAAAGGGTGATTTCAATAAAAATTGCAATATCAATTTTATATTCTCTTCCACATTTAAAATTAGTATTTCAATTTTTGTTGAAATCACCCTTTGCAATTATTTTTCGTTTTCAACAAGCCTTAATAAAACCCTCCTTAAGGCTAAAAACCCCGTTTTTCCCCTTTTGTATTGATCTGAGCTCGACATAGCAAAGATCCAGTGCCACAAATTGTGACAGCGCACAAGGGCAACTCAGATTAAAAATTTCGACCAACGTTGCTCGAACGACTTCCCCTATGTCGTTTGAACGACTTCTACTATGTCGTTCCTTCCCTGGATCTCAAGACCCTTCGTGTGACCTGCTACTGTAAGTTAGTAGCATGTCATTAGATGCCTTTATCTCCCGACCTACATCTCGTTACTAACGATAGCCTATTGTCGTTCGAACGACCTCCCAATGCCATTTGAATGGCCCTTTCTCTTCATTTTATTTTTCTTCAATTCTTATCCACAATTCTTCCTTAATTATAATTTACTGCTCCTCATTTATAATTCACATGTAATTTATTTAAATTTTTGGGACAGGGTATTACAAACTTACCTCCATGGGAAATTTCGTCCTAATCCATCATTCCTCTAGCTTATGGGGTCAACCAACTTATATTCTAAGTCCTAAAAATCCTCCAGGACAAACCATCGAAGTCCGCAACACTAAAGTCACCAGATACTCAACATGCGACATGTTGTAATGTTCATCATGACATCACATAATCGACTCCGAGTCTCCACTAGCTTTATGATCAATTCCAAACCATTACTTGAACTACTTATGCTAGTACCTAAGGCATACCATTGCCTCTATAGGCAAACCATTTTCTAGCGATCAACGTTCACCCATAGAAAATTGTAATACAACCAACCACCGTATATATCACCATAATCAATTCTAGCTTAGGACTGTACATCCCGTGTTCCACATGTTATCCTAACTACACAACTCGTATGATCTTTCCTAGAACCATACTAGGTTGTTCTCTCACTCCAAGGAGGAATAACCCCATCAAATCATTACCGTACGCCCTGTTTACACCTTTCGATGCATCACTCTGATGAACCTAACACTACTTTAGGCACCTCATCCTTGAGTACTCACTAAAGTCTCACTCTAATCCACTCACCGTAGCAAAGTAACATCGTGTCCTAAATTTTCCTCGATTTCCAATAATATACCTTATCCTTAAACCATCATCTCGCTCTTCATAACCCGAACCACTGACTACCGAGCCATGCAGTCGAAAGTCCACTAGCTTAAAGGGAGACTGATACTACGAGAAAACCGTGTGGTCGAAAACTTAGCCACCCCTATGCAAACTTTATGCAATAATAACAATACTTCAGATAGGCGCTCCCAGTTATCGAGATGCATTAACCAAACCCGATCCACCAAGTTCTCCTGGGCCCATCGCATCAGTCCATGACATGCCACAAATATGAGTTACCACTTAGGTGAGAATACTGATTCCTAATTCCTGAAACCGAAAGGAATATAGGAGAGTTAGAAGGAACAAATAACTCTCCCAAGAAATTTTGCCCATAGGCATCCAATTCTAACTCACGGAAGCAAACCTACGTCGTGCTTGAAGTCATGCCATTCATTCTTAGAGTTCTCACCGAGTACGAATCCAATCCATACACCTTGACGTGGGTCACTAGCCGTGGCGAATCAAATCACAACTCATCATTCTCGCAATACAAAGATAGTTAACAAATCGTTAGTCCTTTAGGAGCTCAAAGTTTGACTTCTCTTCTTGGGAGAAAGGACTTACCTTTCACATCCTTGGCGTACACGAACCATTACATTTGGCGAATACCTCATGCCTCAGTCACTGATCTTGTCCAATAACTAGTTACGACATCACCAACCTACTAGACCTAGGTTATTATCTGACTTAACATATCGGGATCGAAATCCTAATTTCCATAAACATCACTTAGTTCAAGCGAGGCACTCACATAATCGTGTTCTTTTGACCACACGAGATTGTCACCAATTCGCCTTACCGTTTATATCCACACGCAATTTACATGACGACCACACCCATCGTTATTGGCATTTTAAGGGTAGTAAGTGTCGAACTGGGCTATATCTCCTAACCCGTACTAACATGGCAAGACATGCCAAGAATTAATCCTTCCATTACCAAAATTACCCTAGCATATACGGTCAACATCCCGACATAATAATCATGTTTCGATGTTACCCCACCTCGGTTTCCATTTCAATCTCCACATGGCGTCATCACTCTAAGTCTCGAATATCTTTCCTAGAACATCTCAAAATCGTGTATCACCACATCAATACTAGTCATTCCATGACATCCGACATCACTCCTATGAAGACACTACTATCGTCCTACCTTAGGGGTTGCACCACCCATCTGTGCTGACTGGAAGGCAATACCCGACATGGTTACTACACAACCAACAATCTGGTATCATCATCTGAACCTCAACACAATTTTTTCTAGAATTCTAAAGGTCTTTCATACCGAAATTAATTGGCCTCCTAAGAAAATCAAACACATTTCATGTGAAAGTTACAAACCCGACATGATTTCACTATCCATACCTTAATCACCATAGGTGCACTCTATAAGCCTTACGATACCCATAATGGTATTACTTGGTGCCCCCAAGGACATTAATCTATGAGCTTTTATCTATAGTTCACCTTAACCATCAAACACCTCAAGGCATCAGAACATTCGATATTTATCCTCAATGACATCATAGAAAATTTGTCCTATAGGTGTAACAACCTGCGTAATTTTGGGCTATTTTAATTAATTTTTGGAAAATGGAGGAAAATAAAGTTTTTGATAAAAATTATTTTTATTGCTCAAATATGTTGGATATTATTTTTAAAGGTGAGAATTTCAAACTGTTTCGAAATCGGAGTTAAAACGGATTTTAAAATAATTTTTAAATGTTTTTAACTCTTGGAGTTGTTTTGACTTCCAACTCTTCATTTCTTTGCATTATAAAAGGAAGTCGTGGGAAACCCTTTTAACCTACTTTTGGAACAAATTTTGACAGAAAATATATTTTATATTCCTCTTCTTTTTATATACACATTGGCCCTTGAGATTTGTGAGTTCCAACCTTAGATTAGAGGTGTTCTTGGGGCTATTTTGTTGGATGTTCTTAGAGGAGCTTTTGTAGATCTTTTGAGTTGATCTTAAGGATGTGATCATTGGTTTCTCATCATGGTTTGAGGTATGGGGTTTTACACAATATGCTCCTTAAATATCGCGAGTGTCATTATCTTTGAATTCTTGTTAATTGAACTCATATTTGAATTGATAAATTCATTGAAATCTGGAAAATAATTGTTGAAATTATTTTGATTCATGTGGTATCATTATATTGTTGATGAGCACGTTGTCATGAGATTTTAATATGGCACGAATGTTGGGCACCCGCCAAAATTCCTGTTTCCCGGACTATGGCTTGATAAAGCATATACGGATGTGGTGAGGCCTGGTGACCCGGTTAAAGTGTTATTGAGAAATTATATTGATAAATGCTTTGAGATTTGCATTTTGAATTGAATATTCATACTCGTGTTGTTACGTTTTATTCATCGCTAACATATATTTGTTGAGCATCTTTCTTGTCATATTGTGTACTTCCCCATATTTTCTTTTAGTGGCAGGTTAGCGCGGATTTTGGGGCGCTATGGAGATTGATTTTAGCGAGGATTGTTTGGGAAAGATTTGTATTATTTTGATGTATAGAGCTTTGGAGATTTGTATTTTATTTTCGAGTTAGTTGTTGTAATTTTAATTCGATAGACTTGTTGTAATTGAAGAGATTGAGATTAGTGGATTTATATTATTGTGGGTTTATTTAGATGCTCTATACCTTGTCACTTGTGGATTTGGATTTATTTTATCGCATTAGTGCTCCGTTCGCTCTCCCCGGGCGGGCGGGGTGTTACAAATGGTATCAGAGCTTAGGTATACGGCAACCTTCGGGGCTTGGGTTTTGGATTCATTGCGTGGTTAGCAATTTTTAGAGATAGCAAATTTTAGGTGATATTCGTGATAAGTTTCGAGATTAGAGGTGAGGAATTATTTTTGGAGACGAGATTATTTCGGAGATTATTGGCCTGATTTTTGAGAGTTAAGCATTCGGCGGATTTCGAGGGCGAAATTCCATTGTTAGTGGGGAAGTGTAACAACCCGCGTAATTTTGGGCTATTTTAATTAATTTCTGGAAAATGGAGGAAAATAAAGTTTTTGATAAAAAATATTTTTATTGCTCAAATATGTTGGATATTATTTTTAAAGGCGAGAATTTCAAACTGTTTCGAAATCGGAGTTAAAACGGATTTTAAAATGATTTTTAAATGTTTTTAACTCTTGGAATTGTTTTGACTTCCAACTCTTCATTTCTTTGCCTTATTTAAAGGAGACTTTTGGATTCCAACTCTTCATTTCTTTGCATTACAGAAGGAAGTCATGGGCAACCCTTTTAACTTGCTTTTGACACAAATTTTCGCAGCAAATATATTTTATATTCCTCTTCTTTTTATATACACATTGGCCCTTGAGATTTGTGAGTTCCAACCTTAGATTAGAGGTGTTCTTGGGGCTATTTTGTTGGATGTTCTTGGAGGAGATTTTGTAGATCTTTTGATTTGATCTTAAGGATGTGATCATTGGTTTCTCATCATGGTTTGAGGTATGGGGTTTTACACAATATGCTCCTTAAATCTCGCGAGTGTCATTATCTTTGAATTCTTGTTAATTGAACTCATATTTGAATTGATAAATTCATTGAAATCTGGAAAATAATTGTTGAAATTATTTTGATTCATGTGGTATCATTATATTGTTGATGAGCATGTTGTCATGAGATTTTAATATGGCACGAATGTTGGGCACCCGCCAAAATTCCTGTTTCTCGGGCTATGGCTTGATAAAGCATATACGGATGTGGTGAGGCCTGGTGACCCGGTTAAATTGTTATTGAGAAATTATATTGATAAATGCTTTGAGATTTGCATTTTGAATTGAATATTCGTACTCGTGTTGTTACGTTTTATTCATCGCTAACATATATTTGTTGAGCATCTTTCTTGTTGTATTGTGTACTTCCCCATATTTTCTTTTAGTGGGAGGTTAGCGCGGATTTTGGGGCGCTATGGAGATTGATTTTAGCGAGGATTGTTTGGGAAAGATTTGTATTATTTTGATGCATAGAGCTTTGGAGATTTGTATTTTATTTTCGAGTTAGTTGTTGTAATTTTAATTCGATAGACTTGTTGTAATTGAAGAGATTGAGATTAGTGGATTTATATTATTGTGGGTTTATTTAGATGCTCTATACCTTGTCACTTGTGGATTTGGATTTATTTTATCGCATTAGCGCTCCGTTCGCTCTCCCCGGACGGGCGGGGTGTTACAAATGGTATCAGAGCGTAGGTATACGGCAACCTTCGGGGCTTGGGTTTTGGATTCATTGCGTGGTTAGCAATTTTTAGAGATAGCAAATTTTAGGTGATATTCGTGATAAGTTTTGAGATTAGAGGTGAGGAATTATTTTTGGAGACGAGATTATTTCGGAGATTATTGGCCTGATTTTTGAGAGTTAGGCATTCGGCGAATTTCGAGGGCGAAATTCCATTGTTAGTGGGGAAGTGTAACAACCCGCGTAATTTTGGGCTATTTTAATTAATTTCTGGAAAATGGAGGAAAATAAAGTTTTTGATAAAAAATATTTTTATTGCTCAAATATGTTGGATATTATTTTTAAAGGCGAGAATTTCAAACTGTTTCGAAATCGGAGTTAAAACGGATTTTAAAATGATTTTTAAATGTTTTTAACTCTTGGAGTTGTTTTGACTTCCAACTCTTCATTTCTTTGCCTTATTTAAAGGAGCCTTTTGGATTCCAACTCTTCATTTCTTTGCATTATAAAAGGAAGTCGTGGGCAACCCTTTTAACCTACTTTTGGCACAAATTTTCGCAGCAAATATATTTTATATTCCTCTTCTTTTTATATACACATTGGCCCTTGAGATTTGTGAGTTCCAACCTTAGATTAGAGGTGTTCTTGGGGATATTTTGTTGGATGTTCTTGGAGGAGATTTTGTAGATCTTTTGAGTTGATCTTAAGGATGTGATCATTGGTTTCTCATCATGGTTTGAGGCATGAGGTTTTACACAATATGCTCCTTAAATCTCGCGAGTGTCATTATCTTTGAATTCTTGTTAATTGAACTCATATTTGAATTGATAAATTCATTGAAATCTGGAAAATAATTGTTGAAATTATTTTGATTCATGTGGTATCATTATATTGTTGATGAGCACGTTGTCATGAGATTTTAATATGGCACGAATGTTGGGCACCCGCCAAAATTCCTGTTTCTCGGGCTATGGCTTGATAAAGCATATACGGATGTGGTGAGGCCTGGTGACCCGGTTAAATTGTTATTGAGAAATTATATTGATAAATGCTTTGATATTTGCATTTTGAATTGAATATTCGTACTCGTGTTGTTACGTTTTATTCATCGCTAACATATATTTGTTGAGCATCTTTCTTGTCGTATTGTGTACTTCCCCATATTTTCTTTTAGTGGGAGGTTAGCGCGGATTTTGGGGCGCTATGGAGATTGATTTTAGCGAGGATTGTTTGGGAAAGATTTGTATTATTTTGATGTATAGAGCTTTGGAGATTTGTATTTTATTTTCGAGTTAGTTGTTGTAATTTTAATTCGATAGACTTGTTGTAATTGAAGAGATTGAGATTAGTGGATTTATATTATTGTGGGTTTATTTAGATGCTCTATACCTTGTCACTTGTGGATTTGGATTTATTTTATCGCATTAGCGCTCCGTTCGCTCTCCCCAGGCGGGCGGGGTATTCCGCAATATCCCATTGTAATAAAGACACACCCAACCTAAGTCCTCAACCAAAGGATCTAATATGTTCTCACCACAAAATCAATACTTATGAATGGTATTCAGTTATCTAGTCTCCACACATGAGATACACAACCTTTACAACTAGGTCGCAGCGCACACTACTCACTGTTGCCACTAACAAGACTACTCTCATCACCAAAGTCACTTCACAATTCATCTCACACAAAGGTTTTCGGCATTTCCACTATCATCTACACAAATTCATGCCTTAACCAAATTCTCATCAATGGTGATATCACCTTAAGGATTGAACTTGCCTCATTACATCACCGATGTTAACTACCCATAAGTGTTGTATCTAAGGGTTATAGATACCTTTCAATCACCAATCATTAGTGTCTAGTTGAGACACCCAAACCATCAACCTCTACTATTGACTACATGAAACTCATGCCACTTGCCAGATGGGCATTTTCCCACTCTATCGACATCTCACATAATTTATATCGCTAATAATTTCAACACAAGCACCTCACACTAACAACCACGGTGTCACCACTATAGGATTTCATGGACACCCGTAAATGACTGCAATTCTAATCAGAAGCGCGAAAGTGATTAATAACTATCGACTTAATTATGTGCCACTTATCACTAACTTACTTTTGGTGCTAACCTCTTTGACCTTACTATCGAGGACACGAGCTAAACCATCACCAAACTAGCATGACCGAACCAAACCCCACCGATGTCGAAAGATCCAATCTCGACCTCACCAAGTCACTCCCGAAAGGAACGTTGAACTCAGAGCTCTGATACCTTTTGTAACGCCCCAACCTGGATTCATGGGTTACCCTTGAGTCAACATGGTCTAACCCTAGCGTTAGGTGTGAAGTGTAATTAAACAACCTATATAATGTTTCTAGTCCAATTTTATTTTAGTTAACGTTTCACTTATTAGCATGCAATTACAGTTTAAAAATAAACTACGTGAGGGACCTACGAGGAGCACCCTGAAGTCTAAGTAAACAGAGTTACTAACGTAAAATAAATAAAGTCCTTAACTGTATAACACTCTCAAAATACAAAATCGCTCCCAACCTGTAGTAACAAAGCACGAGAGTGAGACAAATGCTCAGTGAAAAATATACAAACGCTATATAGAACTGAACGACAGAAAGGAGACTCGACATGTTACGCCTACGTGCACATGCAACCACATAGTAGACATATAAACCTCATGGTCTTCCACCCAAATCCTGAATGAATGTTCAACTATGGCAACTAAGTTTTCTTACTATGTAAACATCACACCATGGATTAACCTACAAGTTAACACGACTGTATAAATCTTGGTAGGATGCGCCATCGGGTATTGCCTATAAATACCAAGGTCCACACCACGTACGCCACACGAGATCCTATTCCTCAATATACCATTATAATTAACACACACCCAACCTAATTCCTCACCCAAAGGATCTAATTTGTTCTCACGACAAAATCAATACCTATGAATGTTATTCAGTTATCTAGTCTCCATATATAAGATACACAACCTTTACAACTAGATTGTACTAATAAATTTTACCACAAAACCCATTTCTTGACATGTTCAATATTTCCTTTATCATTTCTCGAATTCTTCTAATACCGCATACTTCGATGGGCTCCATACCGCTAGCTATGCGCACCATATGCTCTAGTTAGTGTCTGGGATTTTTCACCGAGGGCCTCCAGGACCTTTTTGCTTTTTTCGGTGTCATATGAGTTCCTTTTATATGTTTTAATATTTTAGAAATGTCCAAATCACCTACTTTTCATTTTTACTCAGGCCGAAGCCAAGACCCGGGATTCTATCGCCCCAACTTGTGTTACACTTTGAAAATTTACCATTTTATATCCTTTACATTTTAACCTTAATTTTATTCCAAAAAATCATATTCGTTTAGGACCGCTTTGTGTAACACCTTTTCTAATATTTTTATTTCATAAAAATGTTTCACTTTAAGTAAAATTACCATTTTACCGATTTATTTCCAAAATCACCATTTACTCCATTTTCATAAGTGTTAATTTTTCAAAGCTCCACTATTAAGTTATTCATACCAACTTCTTAACTGTTATAACTCTTTAACACCTTTTTACACTTGTAGTAATATTATTCTTAATTGTAAATACCTTTACACCTTTAATCCCTTTTTAATTTCATAAGTGTTAATCCTTTACAACACTACTAAGTTACACACACTAACTTTTCCATGTGTATCCATTAACACTTAATGAATATTCTTACTAACACTTTTTCAAACCACACATTTCTTTACTTTTTTTATTCAAGAAATCCATTTATACTTAAGACTACTTTCATAAGAAAATACCATTTCTTTCATTTAACATGTTGTCTCATACTTTATCCTTATTATATTTTTAACCTCTTTTTCATACACTTTAACGACCAGAATTTCTAGTTTCTTATTTCATGTTTAAGCCCACAAAATCTTCATTATACTTGTTTATTCACTTAGTGCCAAAATACTACAAGTTTATATGGATGAGAAGATGGATTCTAAACTCAAAAAATCCTACTGCGTGGTTTAAGCATACTTTTCATCATAGAAATTCACCATACTTGCAAAAATACATTTTTGATACACAAAATATATTTAATTTCTTCAAACTCAATAAAAGTCTATTTTCATAAATATTCATTTTTGCAAGAAACTTTAAAACTTTATTTCACCAATGCTTACCAACATAGATCATTATTTCCAAACATTTTATTTCATAATTTTTTTAACATCAATCTTTCTAGAAAATACACCATTTTCATAAAATACTAACTTTTAGTATTTCAAAACCTTAAAATAATTACCCATTCTTTATTTTTAAAAAAATAACATTTTTCAATATTTTTATTCCATAAAAATGTTTATTATTTTTACACATTAATTATACCATTTAACTAAATGCACCCTACTCAAATAGTGTAACTACACGAGCACAAATGCAAAATAACATTTTACACTAAGAGTAAGATTTTTTCCACCTCTAATGTCTCAAATGGTGGTGAAAGTGTTGTTGTAGGAGGAGCAACCCCCACCTACAAAGGTGGCCTCAAGGGGTTACCAAATTCCTCCTCCAAAAGTGTTCTTCTTCCAAGCTTCCAAGAACACCCACTTCAACTCCATTAAAATTCACCTTCATCTTCCCCCAAAATCTCCCAAATATACTCTCCAAAATTCGTATCTCTTCTTTATCAGTGGTAAAAATGGGTATAGTAGGCTTGAACATGGTGGGATATTACATAAAATGGTGGTGGAATGGTAGTTTAATGGTGGGAGAAGGCGGAAGACCACCCACCTCTCTCTCTCTCTCTCTCTCTCTCTCTCTCTCCTTCTTCCATTTTATACCAATAACAAATAACCCAAATACACCAAAAACCCCTTAATAAAACCCTCCTTAAGGCTAAAAATACCATTGTCCCCTTCTAGGTTGATCAGAGCTTGACAGCTCAAAGATCCAACGCCCTAAATTGTGACAGCGTATAAGGGCAACTGAGATTAAAATATCGACCAATGTCATTCTAAAGACTTCCCCTATGTCGTTTGAACGACTTCTACTATGTCTTCGCGTCCCTAGATCGTGTGACCCTTCACGCAACCTACTATTGTAAGTCAGTAGCACGTCGTTAGAAGCCTGTATCTCGCGACCTATATCTCGTTACTAACAACAGCCTATTGTCATTTGAATGACCTCCCAATGTCATTTGAAAGACACTTTTTCATCATTTTATTTTTCTCCAATTTTTATCCACAATTCTCCTTGATTATGATTAAATCCTCCTCATTTATAATCCACGTATAATTTATTTAAAATTTTGGGACAGGGTATTACACAAGTCCACCACCTCGAAAGTATAATTTTTAGTTGTGAAGTAAACCTAGGCATATAATGTCCTCATTAGATAGGTAACCTTGAGCTGACTTGATGTTGTCCTTTTAGTCAAGTCTCTAACTATTCGATTCCCAATATTGAACGCAACAAGAATGATATGGGGGAGTTCATCCCAAGAAATAAGTTGTTACTTTTCATTATTAAAGAAGAGGAATGAATATTTCCACATATACGGGCTTGCTCGTAGAGAAGAGCCGACTATTGGGTCGTCCGTCGAAGATCTGATCTCGATACGTTTGTGTGATAATTGTCTAAAGGGGGTAGTACACGTGGGGTCGTCACGGACTAGTAAGAGACGGGATAAATTGGTTTTATTTTAAAAAAAGGCAACACAAGACTTTTATGTGGATCCCCGATGACATGTCCGGCATAAATGCCTCAATAATGACACATCAATTGAAGGTTAACCCAACTAAGCGGCCAATAAGGCAAAAGAAGAGGGCGTTTAGCATGGAGAGAAATCAAGCGGCCCATGTTGAGGTGGAAAAATTTCTCGATGCGAAGTTCATTCGGGATGTCAAGTCCCCCAAATGGTTAACAAATTTCTTGATAGCCAGGAAGCGTAATAGGAAATGGAATCTTTACCTGGACTATTCAGATTTGATCGAGTCTTGCCCAAAGGACTCATATCAACTTTCAAGAATTGATGCATTGGTGGATGCATCATCTGGACATGAGTTACTATCTTTCATGAATGCTTTTTCCAGATACAACCATAGCTGAATCCATCTCATAGATGAGGAGAAAAATTATTCGTGACCAACTGATTAGGCATAAATTCTTCCAAATTTATCCCTTGATTTAGTTACTTTTAGCACCTCAAACAACGTAATTGAGTTGAATTTATCTCATAATCTTGCTACTGACTGATCTTAATGAGTACACCGAGTTTCTAGTATTTCGTAGTGATTTTACAGGTATTTGATGTCAAGAAACGGAAGAAGGAAATCGGAAGAATCAAGAAAGAAAGAAGGAAAGTCAAAAGGGCAAAAGCATAATTTCCACCCGGAATTCGGATGAGGTACCTAAAGAGAAGTTGAAGATATCACATTCATGAGCACATAGGAAGAAACGGCACCTCAATCGGAGTCCCAGAACAAAAGTTATGAGCAGTCAAAGATTGAGCAAAAAGTCAACAGACAGACCGGTCCGCCCCTACCCCGGACCGGTCCGCTTTGCCAAACTCCAAAAGACCCCGGATCACAAGAAAACCGAAGAAGGCAAAAATTAAAAGAACCGGTCCGCCCCAAAATAAAAAGAACCGATCCGCTTCAGAGGCAGACCGGTCCGCCAAAGACCCGGACCGGTCCGGGTATCGAGATTTGCAAATCTAATCTTCTTCCAAAGAATCCTAGTGCAGCTGAAATTCCTAAATTCTTGGAGGGTATAAAAACCCGATTTATTATTGTTATTAGTAGGATTTTCCTCTCTTTTTCCAAAAACCCTAGTTTAGCTACAAATTCCAGTTTTAATTAAAAAGATTGAAGCTTTATTCAGAGATTAGTGGATTACCAGTTTTCTTAATTGCTGCAATTACTGCTTGGGTGAGATTAATGGGTTATTTCTTCTTTTCAACTTCATTCTACATTAATTCACAAGTTTCCTTACATTAATTATGAATCCCTGCACATCAATCAGTGTTTCCATCACTTTCATCATGCTAGCCTAGATTTTCTAAGGCCGGGGTACATGAACCCAGCCTGATGTGTTAATTGTACGTGTATAACATTAATCCTCTGAATTTAGTGATTGAATACGACCGTATTGCGTAGGAACATAACAATTATAGGTCTTTATATCTCGTTTGCCTCTGGGTAACCATGATGATTTAGAATACAATTCGAGTGTTACTATCGCAATACCGATTTACTCATCCTCAGATTAGGTATGACGTGGGCTTGAACCTCGTATACATAATGCTTGGGAGTACTAAATTTCGGGTCAAATCAATCAGTTAAATTTATGATTAATATTATAACTGCAATTCACTAGGGTTGGGGGATTGTATTCCCGTCCTGTTTTTCTCATCACTTAGTTCAAAAGTTTTAAAATCATCTTTCATCATATTTTAGGTAGTTTAGTGTAATTGAATTCTTCAATAATTTCATAATTGCATTTAGTATAATCAATTCTCAAAACCGAATCATTTTTTCCTTTTCTTTTAGAGTCAAAGTTAGGATTCTTCCGTCTTTTCCCGTCGTCACAACTCCTTTGACCTTTTTCCCTGAGGATCGATACCCGACATATCAGATTATTACTTGACCGACAGGCTTGCACTTGAGCCTAGAGTGAACGCATTTCTGAGACACATTTTCAGTCGCGTCAAGTTTTTGGCGCCGTTGCCGGGGAATTAGGTAGACTTAGGATTTGATCGAGTCAATCCAAAGCTTTGACCATAAATTTCCAAAAATCCAGAAACATAAAAAAAAATATTCAAAAAGCACAAAAAGATTCACAATCATCTCTCATTTTTAATGCAAAATTCTGAACTCACTCCCATACCCCATAATACTCCAACCAGCATTCACGAAAATCCAATTGTTGAGTATAATCCCGATACTCCCCACATTCCTAACGCCCCTTAGTTCTGGATCCCATCTCCCCCACCATCGCACTCAATCTCCAATAAAACTCCATTTTCCTTCTTAGGACACACTCCGAGCACACCAAGTGAGAGCACCGAGTCGTTAAGTGAGGAAGAGATGTCGCAACACGGCAGTGCACCCGTCGGTGAGGAAGAGCCCCCATACCGCCCGCTGAGAGAATTCTTATATCCCGAGCGCACTGTCACTACGGGATGCATTATACTCCTGTATAATGCCGGGAAATTCCGTTTCAAAAATGGGATGATCCAGATGCTACCACATTACCATGGTATGGATTCTGAAAAGCCATACCTCCACATTAGGGAATTTGAGGATGTGTGTGATACGCTCAATGATCAAACTTGCACCCAAGAGGTGATCCGCCTCAAACTCTTCTCTTTCTCTCTCAAAGATAAAGCTAAGACCTGGCTATGGTCTTTACCTCCGAGCTCGATTCCATATTGGAACGAGTTGCAATTGAGATTTCTCAAGAAATGCTTCCCAACACATCGAATAATCTCCATAAAGACTCAAATTCAAGCGTTCAGACAAGCTGAAAATGAGCCATTTCATAGATGTTATGAGCGTTTCAATGAGTTAGTTACTTCATGCCCCCATCATGGATTTGATTCAGCGCAAATCATCTCTTTTATCTATAACGGGCTGAATCTTAACTCCAAGCAACTTGTTGAAACTATGGGAAGTGGTCCTTTTGTCGACTTAGATGCCCACGATGATGAGCTTCACCTGAGGTATGTCACCTAGACTACCCAATCCTGGGATACATCTGACCCTAATGCTCAAAATTGAAATCAGTAAGTGACCACCACTCCGTCGACGTCCGGACTATTTCACGTAGATAAGAATTCTATGATGGATAGCCGATTGGATACCCTTGAGAAACGATTTCGGGACCTATGCGAGATATATGACAAAGGACCAGCTGGACCCATACCAAACCCCGTCGAGAAGGTGTGTGCTATTTTTGATGCGGGCCATTCAACTAAGGAATGCCCGACGATACCCACCTACAAAGTAATGCTTCAGGAGCAAGTTAGTGGTATAGGAGGATTTAAGGGTAATTTCGGTGCTCCGCACGGGAATTGATACAACCCTTCATGGAAAAACGATCCCGATTTTAGCTATGGGCAATAACATGCCGCAATGAACCCTCCGTCACATGTTGCCCCTCCTCCACCACAACACTTTCAACAAGCTCCACACATGCAAGGACATGTGCAAGCACCACCACCTCAAGGAACGTATATTCCGCCACCACGGAGAACTCTAAAGGATACCATGAATCAATTCATCACAAGCCAGACCGCAACTAATGCCAAATATGATCGTCTGATTAGCGACATAAATGTAAGTATGTCAAAGATATAATCCTCGTTGAGTGTCCAAGAGAAGGGAAAGTTTCCCGCCCAAGGCCAAAGACCTCCCCAAGGTCAAACTAGTGTTAGCTCCACCTCCACTGAACATCAGGAGCAATGTCAAGCTGTGACCACTCTTCGTAGTGGGAGAGTCGTTGATTTATCACCTCTCCCACACGACACGATAAAAGACAAGGAGATTTAGCCTGGCACGAAAGAGGCCGAAGATGTCCCCTTGAATGAGAGTGACAAAGAAGACGCTAGTGAGCCAGAGGTGGTAGTGAAACCACCCTCTGCGGCACCGTTCCCTCAAAGGTTGATTCCCTCCCATAAAGGAAACCCATGTGAAGACGTGCTAGAAGTGATAAAGCAAGTAAAGCTAAATTTACCTTTCCTCGATGCCATTAAGCAAATTCCAGCTTATGCAAAAGTCATTAAGGACTTATTGATGGTAAAGAGAAAGATGAAGGTAAAGAAGAATGTCTTTCTAGCACAAAACGTGAGCTCCATTCTACTAAATGATCTCCCGCCTAAATTCAAAGATCCCGGTGCACCCACCATATCCTGCATCATTGGAGAGAATAAAATCGAAAAAGCCTTACTTGACTTGGGAGCAAGCGTAAATATCCTCCCTTACTCCATCTATAGGCAACTGGACTTGGGCGACCTCAAGCCCACAAAGGTCACTCTCTAATTAGCGGATCGAACAGTGAAGATCCCAGGAGGCATAGTCGAGGACGTGATCATCCAAGTTGACACTTTCTACTTCCCGATAGACTTTGTCATTTGGGACACGGAGCCCTCCTTCAATTCGAGCAACCATGTTCCCATCATCCTTGGGCGTCCATTCTTAGCTACGGATAACGCAATCATAAATACTCGGAATGGGTGAATGCAGCTCACTTTTGGGAACATGACCTTGGAAACCAACATCTTCCACATAGCCCAACATACGGGGGAGGAAGATGATCTTCACGCGGTGAGCCTCATAGATGAGATAGTAGAGGAGTATTTTGAGGAGAATTACTGTGGCGATGCTTTAGAGTCCTGTTTAGCGGCGAGATACGAGAGTGAGGGGACCTACACCGACTTTGAGAGGGAGGTTGGGGAGTTGAGAGAGCTACTCGATGAGAGTACGTCGGACGAGGACGTGAGAGATGTTAATTGGGTTTCTAGATTCGAGGAGTTACCTCCGAGGGATACACGCATGGTTCCCTCCAGTGACAAATTTCCAACCCTCTAATTAAAGAAACTCCCCTCCCATATTAAATATGCATACCTAGGAGAGGATGAGACATTTCCTGTTGTTGTCTTCTCTAGCCTAGACGAAGGGCAGGAGGGTAAATTATTGAAAATTTTGAGGAAGCACCAAAGTGCTTTTGGTTGGTGCATTGCTGATTTGAAGGGGATAAGTCCTTTGATTTTCACTCACAAGATCCATCTCGAAGAGGATGTCAAGCCCTCTAGAGAAATGCAAAGAAGACTAAATCCCAACATGAAAGAAGTTGTGAGAATCGAGATTATAAAATTATTAGATGTCGGGATTATCTACCCAATCTCGGATAGCAAATGGGTGAGCCCTATTCGAGTCGTCCCGAAGAAGTCGGGTATGACTGTGATTGAGAATGCTAAGGGAGAGCTAGTTCCCCAACGTACCACCACCGGGTGGCGCGTTTGCATTGATTACCGGAAACTCAATGCGAGAACTAGGAAAGACCATTTCCCCTTGGCATTTATTGATCAAATGCTTGAGAGAGTAGAGGTCCACCCTTACTATTACTTCCTTGATGGTTATTCCGGATATAACCAAATTGAGGTAGATGTACTTGACTAGGAGAAGACAACCTTCACTTTCCCTTTTGGTACGTTTTCCTACAAACGTATGCCATTTGGCTTGTGTAATGCACCCGCAACCTTTCAAAGGTGCATATTGAGCTTATTTAGCGACATGGTCGAGAGAGGACTCGAGGTGTTCAAGGACGATTTCAGCATTTTTGGCACCTCTTTCGATCATTGTTTAGAAAAGCTGGAAAAAGTACTCGCCCGGTGTGTGGAAAAGAACTTAGTGGTGAATTGGGAGAAATGCCATTTCATAGTCACCGAGGGAATAGTTCTTGGCCACATAGTATCATCCAAAGGAATAGAAGTTGATAGGGAAAAGATATATGTCATAGCTGATCTTCCCCCACCAAAATAGCTTAAAGACGTGGACTCATTCTTGGGCCACGCGGGGTTTTATCGAAGGTTCATTAAGGACTTTAGCACCATCGCTAGACCCTTAAGCAACCTAATCATGAAGGACACCCCGTTCGAGTGGATGGAAGCATGCCAAAGCTCTTTTAAAAAATTAAAAAACATGCTTGTGTCCGCTCCCATCATGCAAGTTCCAGGTTGGTCCTTACCATTCGAACTTATGTGTGATGCAAGCGATTATGCGATTGGGACTGTTTTGGGCCAAAGAAAAGATAAGCAAGCTCATGTAATCTACTACGCTAGCCGGACCCTTATCGGACCTCAACTCAACTACTCTACCATGGAGAAGGAGTTGCTAGCGGTAGTCTTTGCCCTTGATAAATTTCGGTCATATCTCATTGGTTCCCCCATTACTTGCTTCACCGACCACGCGGCTTTGAAATACCTACTTGCAAAGAAAGATGCCAAGCCGCGCCTCATAAGGTGGATCCTACTCCTACAAGAGTTCAATCTCTCCATCAAAGATAAAAAAGGGGTAGAAAACATCGTTGTCGACCACTTATCGCGGCTTTCGTCTGATGTACCTAGTGATCCCGTACCCATAGACGAATACTTTCCGGATGAGAAACTTTTTGCCACCTCTCCTTTACCTTGGTTTGCGGATATAGTGAACTACCTTGTCATGGGAGTCGTCCCTCCCGATTGGGCACCGCAAGATAAGAAGAGGTTTATTACTTGGTCGCGCATGTTCTTTTACGATGATCCCTTCCTTTTTAAATACTGCGCCGACCAAATCATCCGACGATGCATACCGGATGACGAGATCCCGAAAGTTATCCAGTTTTTTCATTCGCAAGCTTGTGGAGGCCACTTTTTGATGAAAAAGACGGCCGCTAAAATTCTGCAATGCGGTCTCTATTGGCCCACAATATTCCGGGATGCAAATGATGCTTGCAAATCTTGCAATAGGTGCCAACGGATGGGAGCCATTACTCGACGAGATATGATGCCTCTTACCCCCATACTCATCATTGAGATCTTCCACTGTTGGGGTATTGACCTCATGGCTCCCTTCCCCCCGTTCTTTGGTTTCCAATACATTCTTTTCGCGGTAGACTACATTTCTAAATGGGTGGAAGCTATAGCTACCAAGACAAATGACAACAAAGTGGTGATAAAGTTCCTGCAGGAACACATACTTTCCCACTTCGGTGATTCGAAGGCGATAATTAGTGATAATGGCACGCACTTTTGTAACAGGCCATTCGCGAAGCTCATGACAAAGTATGGCGTCGTTCACAAGGTTGGAATGACTTATCACCCATAAACGAATGGGCAGGCCGAACTAGCGAATCGGGAAATCAAGAACATTCCCGAAAAGACCGTCAATCCTACCCGAAAAGATTGGTCACTTAAATTGAACGATTCGCTATGGGCCTATCGTACCGCATACAAGAATCAACTCGGCATGTCCCCTTTCCTCTTTGTATATGGAAAACCTTGCCATCTTCCCGTTGAGATCAAACACAAGGCGTATTGGGCGATTAAGAATTGAATTATGCCATGGACAAGGCCGGTGAAGCTCGCAAGCTTCAATTGAATGAGTTAGAAGAACTACGCGATGATGCATATGATAATGCCAAAATTTACAAAGAAAGGATGAAACTCGCTCATGATAGCATCATTCGACGAAAAGAGTTTCTTCCTGGGCAAAAATTTCTTCTCTACAACTCTCGGCATCATCTCTTTCGGGCAAGTTGCGGTCACGATAGTCTGGCCCGTTCGTTGTGAAGAATGTTTTCCCCCATGGAGCCTTTGAACTAGACGATTTAAAAGGGGGAAATACATCTAAAGTGAATGGATAACGCCTAAAACCATATCTAGAGGAGTGTGCGGAAGAAGTCGACACTGTTTGGTTGTCGGACCCCATTTACAGGGTAGAGTGAGCTGTTGCAGTGAGGTCGTCTCACCCTCGATGCGTATGGGGTGAGAGTAGTGTGTGTTGTGAGAGTTGTGTGCGTTGTGAGAGTCGTTAGGCCTAGGTTCAATCGGGAAAATCATTCGTGTGTTTCGGGAATTTTGAGTCAAAGGGTGTTGACCAGAGAAATCGATAGTGTTTTAGTCCAGGTTGATAGGGAGTATGTTGTGAAAGTGAAAATTTTCGGAGAAGAGAGATCAAAACCAAGTTCGGGGAAAATCCAGCCCAAAAAGCCCTGGGCCGGACCGATTCCTTTAATTTAAGGCCGGATCGGTTCGCCCCCGGACCGGTTCCTTTAATTTTAAAAAGGACCGGTCCGCCTGTCGAATTTTTGTATATTTAAATTCCCGAACCGGTCCGCCCCTACCCCAGACCGGTTCGCCTTCTGCAGATTTGACTTATCCCCTTCCCAAGATTCACCCCCCCTTCTCCCCAATCCCATTCATTCCCTCTAATCCGTTTTCCCTCCTCCCAACCCCAACCTTTCCCTCCCAAATCCACCCCATTTTCCCTCCAAACCCTTTCCCTCCAATTCCAACCCCTCCCCTCACCCCTTCCACTATAAATACACCCCAATCCCTCCCTTTCTCTTCACACCTCCAACACAAATCCTCTCTTCTCCCTCTCTATCTTTCCTAGAAAAAATCCCTTCTGCTTCCATGGCTCCCCACGTTGCCCCCACCAAGTATGAATCCACCGATATTCAATCCTCCGGTCACAGGAAGTTCCGCTCCCGCCAAGAGGAGCGATGGTGCAATCAGTTTTTCGGTTTGGGCTGCAAACTCCATATGGAGCGCCCTGTCCAATGGGAAGGGCTACCCAACTCCATCACCTCCCTATTCATGGCTCGGGGTTGGTGCCGATTCCTTAATGAACCCTACGAAGCGGTTTGGGTAACCGAAGTTCGCTCCTTTTATGGCACCTTAGTTTGGACGGTCCAATTCGATGCCCAAGCTTACGTGGATGGGAACGTCATCCCATTTTCTTTGGCTCTTATCACGGCTAAGTTGGCCGAGTATGACATTCCGGACGTTCAAGAATTCACATATCCATGAAACGTCCCCCCAATCAACAAGGATACTTTCATGGCCCACATTGCACCAAATGTGGCTTGGGCGGGGCGAACCGTCGCCGTTGGACATATTAACGAGAAGGTGTGCCTCACATTTCAGATTTTGTGCGCCAACATACTGCAAACGTCCAACGATTCCGCCATGCGGCCTCGACAAGCCACTTTGACCTATCACCTCTTTGACCCCCACACATCCATCCATTTGGGCCGCACTTTATACGCGGATATCATTAATGCGTCCTTGGATGATAAGGGCACCACCCCTCTTCCCTATGCCCGTTTGATCACTTCCATCCTTAAGGATGTTAGCATAGCGGCGCCGATCGATCATACTCGCATTCCCGGTCCTTTTGGACAAGGGACCCGTACCAAGAGCACTAAACAACTAGCTGTCCTATGGGCTAGGCGGGGTGGTGATAGTGAAGAGGAGGCTGCCTCGAGCGAGAGCGAGGAAGAAGAAGGGGTAGCAAGTGAGGATGTCGAGATGGGGGATATCAGTCCAAACGAGGAGGACGACCCAGATTTTGAGTGGGCGGGAAGCGACCTATCAGACCGCATGTCGGCACTTGAAACGAACTTCGACAACTTTATGACCGACTACCGGCGCGACATGAACTTAGTTCTCCGCTTCCAAGCGAACATCTATCGATGCCAAGGGGATCCTAATGAGACACTGCCATCCTATTACCACAACCCCTACGGCCCCGACACGCTCGGTTCTTCCCATCCCCCCCGGTGAAGCTTGATATGGTGTTGACATCTTTTTCTTTGTTTTTCCTGTTCACAGTTTGTATGCTTTTATTTGTAATTGTACCACAGTCTTGTTTGTAATAAAAACTGCATTTTCTCCATTTGTTTGTTTTATTTATCGCACTTATTATTTTGCCTTATTTAGATTTTAGTCCTTTTTGCTTGAGGACAATGCAAAAGTCTAAGTTAGGGGGGGTCACAAGTGCGTATTTCTAAAACTTCACAAATTTTCAAAAATGCCCAGAAATTTCCAAAAAAATAAAAAAAAAATTGAAAAATCCAAAAATATTTTTGTTCAAAATAAATAAAAATTGGAATTCAAATTTTTCAAAAATATCATTAAAAGTCAAAATTGAAGTCTCAAGTTGTAAAATCCAACATACACAAAGCCGAAATTGACCAAAGATGGAAATTGAGCGAAAATTGACGACTTAACGAATAAGTGTGGAGATTAACAAACCCGGTGAGATTCGAACCTATCACTTTTCGCGAGTTTTTAAATCAATCCAAGTTAATTGTTAACTCAAAGTTCTTTTCAGCGCCAAAAAAGTCACCGAGGATCTCAATCCTTTCATTTTGATCGGTTATGAAAGACGTGTGTGATATTGCTTTGAAAAATGTGCCAAAATTGATCTCTAAACCTAAATTCATCTTGAAACGCATATGGTAACGCAATTGGTATTTTGGACAATGAAGTAGGCCATCGTTTGTTACCCAAAAATATAAGCCATAAAAAGATGTGAAAAATTATCCCTTTGATAACCCAATTGAGCCGAATAAAATTTATCCTTTCCGTTTGATAACCTGAAAAACCCAAATAACCCGAAATTGTGAAAAATGAGAAAAATTCAGAATTTAAGTCCGGAAAGTGCATAAAAAGGGGCAAGAGAAAAAAAATAAATATGCTCAACAAAAATAGTGAGAAAAGGAAAAGAAGTGAAAAAAACATAAAAAATAGAGAAAAAGAAGAAAAAAACTAGCAAAAGCCCGAAAAAAGTACAAATGGACATTATATATTAATTTTCCAATTCCAACCTTCCCCACCTCTTTCATTTTACCCAATATACCTTAAAACCCAAAAAAGTCCTAACCGAGTCTAAATTGCGAAATTGGTTACCGCGTGGAGAACTAATACACCAAAAGATAATAAAAGAGATTGAATGCGCGAAAAAAGAGGCAATGTTCCCGTTTTTAAAACCGTAATCCGTTGATGAGATCCTTTCACTGTGAAATTTCCGTCATTCTAATTGTATACGTGATTTTGCATCTATTACATTTACTCTTTATATCACGCATACCGAGAGAATAGCCATAATCCGAGAGATTCGTTTGTGAGAGCATTCCGTGAGAAATTGAAATCAAAACAAATTTTTGGATAAGTAACCTAATGATCAATCGGTGGAAATTCGCGGTTATATTTTTGGCTTCGCACACACGCACTATGATTTGAGACTTGTAAATATGACTTGATGATGACTATTTTTTGAAAAAGTTTGAATTGCACAATTTTTTACGTGTTTTGAATTTTCTTTGAGTCGAATTTTGTGGGTATATTCTCTGCAAACCCTCACGAGACACAACTCGTCCTACTAGGGTGACCTAGGGGTTTAAAGGCTTGTTGCATATGCTAAATGCAACTGCTTGCCCTCGAAAAAGGTATTTTATCCCAATAAAATGATTTTCAAGAATTGAGCCTTGCTAGGATTCTTTTACATTGCTCGGGGCGCGCAAAGTTCTAAGTTAGGGGGTTTGATTAGGCATAAATTCTTCCTAATTTATCCCTTGATTTAGTTACTTTTAGCACCTCGAACAACGTAATTGAGTTGACTTTATCTCATAATCTTGCTACTGACTAATCTTAATGAGTACACCGAGTTTCTGGTATTTCGTAGTGATTTTACAGGTATTTGATGTCAAGAAACGGAAGAAGGAAACCGGAAGAATCAAGAAAGAAAGAAGGAAAGTCAAAAGGGCAAAATCGTAATTTCCACCCAAAATTTGGATGAGGTAAAGAAGTTGAAGATATCACATTCATGAGCACATAGGAAGAAACAACACCTCAATCGGAGACCCGGAACAAAAGTTATGGGCAGGCAAAGATTGAGCAAAAAGTCAATAAGCAGACCGGTCCGCCCCTACCCCGGACCGGTCTGCTTTGCCAAACTCCAGAAGACCTCGAATCACAAGAAAACCGAAGAAGGCAAAAATTAAAAGAACCGGTCCGCCCCAAAATAAAAAGAATCGATTCGCTTCAGAGGCAGACCAGTTCACCTAAGACCCGGACCGGTCCGGGTATCGAGATTTGCAAATCTAATCTTCTTCCAAAGAATCCTAGTGCAGCTGAAATTCCTAAATTCATGGAGGGTATAAAAACCCGATTTATTATTGTTATTAGTAGGATTTTCCTCTCTTTTTCCAAAAACCCTAGTTTAGCTACAAATTCCAGTTTTAATTAAAAAGATTGAAGCTTTATTCAGAGATTAGTGGATTACCAGTTTTCTTAATTGCTGCAATTACTGCTTGGGTGAGATTAATGGGTTATTTCTTCTTTTCAACTTCATTCTACATTAATTCACAAGTTTCCTTACATTAATTATGAATCCCTGCACATCAATCAGTGTTTCCATCACTTTCATCATGCTAGGCTAGATTTTCTAAGGCCGGGGTACATGAACCCAGCCTGATGTGTTAATTGTACGTGTATAACATTAATCCTCTGAATTTACTGATTGAATACGACCGTATTGCATAGGAACATAACAATTGTAGGTTTTTATATCTCGTTTGCCTCTGGGTAACCGTGATGATTTAGAATGCAATTCGAGTGTTACTATCTCAATACCGATTTACTTATCCTCAGATTAGGTATGACGCGGGCTTGAACCTCGTATACATAATGCTTGGGAGTACTAAATTCCGGGTCAAATCAATCAGTTAAATTTATGATTAATATTATAACTGCAATTCATTAGGGTTGGGGATTGTATTCCCGTCCTGTTTTTCTCATCAATTAGTTCAAAAGTTTTAAAATCATCTTTCATCATATTTTAGGTACTTTAGTGTAATTGCATTCTTCAATAATTTCATAATTGCATTTAGTATAATCAATTCTCAAAACCAAATCATTTTTTCCTTTCCTTTTAAAGTCAAAGTTAGGATTCCTCCGTCTTTTCCCGTCGTCACAACTCCGTTGTCTTTTTTTCCTGAGGATCGATACCCGACTTATCGGATTATTACTTGAGCGACAGGCTTGCACTTGAGCCTAGAGTGAACGCATTTCTGAGACACATTTTCAGTCGCGTCACCAACCGAGGGACATACTATCATCGAGTGATGCCATTCAGATTGAAGAATGTCGAGGCAATGTATTAGAGGGTCATTAGTAAAATGTTTGAAAAGTATATGGGGTGGGCAATAAAAGTCTATGTTGATGATATGTTAGTAAATAGTCTAAAGGAAGATGAACACG
The DNA here is from genome assembly GCA_949130495.1 of Sambucus nigra. Taxonomy (NCBI): domain Eukaryota; kingdom Viridiplantae; phylum Streptophyta; class Magnoliopsida; order Dipsacales; family Adoxaceae; genus Sambucus; species Sambucus nigra. The sequence goes on from OX422221.1 coordinate 49,366,455, forward strand.
TTATCAGCCTTGAGGAAACTCCAAAATACTCAACCAATATCAGGTGAAGCTGAATCTAGAAAATTGCACTTTTAGAGTTCTGTCTAGGAAATTCTTAGGCTTCATTGTTACTCGTACGGGGATAAAGGAAAATTTCAATAAAATTCACGTAGTCTTAGATATAAGGATCTCGAAAATGGATAAGTAAATGTCATTAACCGAAAGATACTACATGGGCTAAGGATAAAGTTGGAAAATTCCAGAGAACTATGTGTGGAATGATTACTTTTGGTGTTATGGGCATACCGACTAACTACTAGGGGGACCACCGGGGCAACGTCATTCATCTTAACATACTGTATATAAGAAGTTGTACTGATTGGGCTTGAGTTTCCCATTCTCTAAATGCACTATTTTGAACAAAGGGAAAATGACAAATAACTTAAGGCTAATATTGACCTCCTTGAAGAAAAAAAAGAAGAAGAAGCATTGAAGATGGACGTTAATTAATAGAAAACTGCCAGATACTACAATCAGAGAGCGAGGAGCCGGACAATTAAGGTCGATGATCTTGTTCTTCAAAAAATAATGAAGTAGACCAGGAACCCATGTCATAGTAAACTCGCATATAAGTGGGAGAGTACCTACATGATCTCCTGAATAATACGAATTGTAAAATATGGTTTAAGGTATCATGAAGGCCATGCTCTCCCCCGTCCATGGAATGTCAAGAAACTGAATATATACTACTAGTAGTGAACAAAACAAGAGTTGAATGGAACACCATTTAATAGTGGAATCAATCAACATTTAACAATCAAATATCTATGAAGCTTTTGTATCCATTTTATTTATTTTCTATATCATTCATAATTGTATTTCATGTTTCCTTTTCTCTCTATAACGTAGCTTCATGCAGAATTGAACCACCGTTATGAATAAAATAGAATGTTTTCTACAAGATTATGGCTGTCTACTTTACCCACCTAAATTTCTCGGAACATACGTGTTTCTGTACCAGCAAAACGGTCGGATAACACCCTAAATTATTCATAACATACTATATTAGAAACCAATATGACGACAATATAAGGTCTCACAATAGTTCTTATCCCAGGATAAAATCTCAGTATGCCTTTTCCAGAATTATATGTCTTAAAAAATGCTCAGTTGATCACCGAGTCAACTCCCGACCTCCTCAGACCTGCTCCATCTAATCGGCACCAAAGTAAGTATAAAGAAGGTCAAGAAGGAAAATTTCTAATCACTCAGTTCATTAACTTTAAAAAGGGTAAATAAGATGTACCTAGTGTTATTGTGAAAGGGATTTTTTTTACAGCAAATCAACTGATGATCGGGGATATGATTATTCGCATTACCCATCGAGAATTCATTGACTTATTGAGTATAAATAAATCGGTGTTCATCGAGTATTAGCAAGTAAATCAACTGATGATCCGGGATATGATCATTCGCATCACCCTTCCAGCATTCATGACTTATCGAGTATAAACAACTTGGTTAGTAGCAACTGAGTACAATCACCTCAGTCAGCTTCACTTGTGGAAGACTTATTCATTTGTATCAAACTAATGGTCGGTTTTCACCGAACACCTTAGCTAGCATCACATATGGTTTTCATAGAGCACTTCAAGTTAAACGTTCAACTAAAGGGTAATTATTAATAAAGGCATATCATTTATTCACGCCATTCAAATAAAGTGTTGTGAGATCATTCAAGTCAATCAATCAAACAAGTGTAACACCCCGTATTTTGGAGAATATGGAAATTAGTTAAATTGGTGATTTAGGAATTTATTTAATTTGAAGAAATTATTTAATTCAGATGATTTAGATTTAATTAATTCAGTTTAAGTTAATTTCACGCGTGCGGTAATTTGAGGTGAAAAAAGAAGATTTTATAAAGTGACTTGGACGGTGATTTTGAGGTCATGGTTTTCTCTGAAAGGGTCAAAATAGTTGAAATAGTGTACCCGGGGGTATAGATTGGGTCCCGGGGCGATTTTAGGCCAACCCGGCACTGTATAAAGGTTTTTCGATCATTTGGGAGTTTGTGGTGTAAAGAACTACGAAAATGCTAAATCTTATATTTGATATTTGAGAAAGGAACTAGGGTTAGCACAATCATAATGGAAGAAAGGAAAGAAGAGAGGAAGATGAGAAGAAATCCAAAGCTTCCTACACAGTTTTTCGCTCCGAACGCAATGGAATCGAGATCAGAACGAGGGGAAACCACCACACCATCATCAACCACGAAATTAGACCTTCTATTGAGAGGCAAGTTTTTAAATGTCAATTTATTTTAAGCATGTTATAATACCCATGAAGAATAGGGTTTAATTTCATGTCTTTGGGAGAAATAATATGGTTTTGAGTGGGTTTAATTCATAAATTGAGATAGGAATGCATGTAGATATATTCCTTTATGTTCATAACACGAAATCAGAGGATTTGGAGTGATTAAGATGAATTAAATATGGGTTCTTGATGAATAAAGATGAAGAACATGAGAGACTAGGGTTTTGTGTAAATTAAAGTTTTGATCGGTTCTTAAATGAATTTCTATGGGATTTAATATATTATTTACTATCAAAGTTATCCCTATACGTTTAATGAAGGATATGTTAAGTTGGTTGGGAGTTTGGAGAAGTATACTGGAGTTTTGGAGAAAAACTTTCATGGAAAAATTACAAAAATGTAAGGAAGATGATGAACAGTACCATTTCGAATCGATTCAGCCCAAGACGAATCGATTCGGCTATTTGTCAAAAAATAAAATTTCTAGATCTTTTTGTTATGATCGCGTGAACACCGAACTCGTAATTTTTTGATTTTTTTAATTAGTTATGATTTTTCTACGAAATGGTGCCCGAGATCGAAATCTTTAGTCTGGAGGATTAAGGCTAGATTTGTTTGGGCTTAAATCGTAAAGTAAATAATTCTAGAGAATGAGAATGGATCGTGGGGAGGATAAGGTAAATTATGAGGTAGACCGGTAGGATAATTGTGGATTAACTACTGAATTAACTTAGGGGGTAACAATGGGCCCTTCGGGTAGAGAATAATACTCAAGAATATACGATAGAGAGTATATATTGAATAAATTGTGCTGTGAGTATTCGAGAGATAAATACTACGCACGGGTGATAATCATAGGTTGAGTGTATACCTATACGAATAAATTATTATAGGTTGAGTGTATACCTATACGATTCTATTATTATAGGTCGTGTGTGTAGCTATATTGAATATACATATGAATAGGTTGTGTGTATGCCTAGTATGTGCTTTTATGTATGTGAACATACCTACGCTACTTGTTATCACGGAGGTCCCGCACAATGGGAGATCCCACCTTGACGATTCTAGTGAGGTCTGGATTTGTTCCCCCGAATATAGTACTGTTAGTGGATAACTATGCGAGAGAAATAGCGAAGCCGACAGGTCATTTTGGTATGCCAGGTATATGCGCATCCCAAAGACTTAGTACTAGGATTCACCTCCATTGCTTGTGATTTGATTTTGGGTTCAAGGAGACATGCCGAACCATTTATCCTTGATTTAGTACAAGAGGTACTCGGACTGATAACAGAGTACACGAATGTCCATCACAGTCGCCAGACCAGTGGATGTTATATATATATATATATATATATATATATATATATATATATACTTGGATGTTTTCTCCCACTTATGTGTGATGGTAGTGAGGCTAGATAGTGTGTTTCTGAAAAAAATATTTATCTACTTATATGCGATAGTAGGGAGGCTAGATAATGTGTATCTAAACAAAGATTTATCTACTTATGCGGGATAGTAGCGAGACGAGTTATTATGTATCTAAGAACGATTAATCTACTAAAGAGTAAATAGTAAGGAAATTAGATAGTGTACATCTAATTAATGCTGAATCTACTAATGTGTGAATAGTAGGGAGATAGATAGCGAATATGTAAAATAAAGTATAAGCAGAGAAACTTAAATGGTAAGGCTTGAACTGTACTATATGTGAAATAGTAACGTGGGCTTAATAACAACAGAAAATAGATGTTAGTTATTAAGGGTATTCAGTAGCGTACTGTATGGGAGTTACGAGTAAGTTGAAGAGAATCTTAACTAAAGACTTAATGGAAATTAAGGATAATTAGTAACGTATTGTATGGGAAATATGGGTGAGCTAGAATGATTTGAGGATTATTAGATATTTTATACCTGGTAGATTGGGTAATTTGACTAGGTGGGACGTTAGGTGCACACTATAGATGCGAGGTGAGGAAACTCAAGGGAGTGTCCGCAGCCTAACATGTGTATCTAATAACTATTCATTTGAATGCTTGCTAAATATTTTCAAATGATTTTTACTTGGGCTCTAACCCGTACTTACAAAACATTTTAGGTGTCCAAGCACAGGGACGCCAAGTAGGATGACCTGTTTTGGGATGCGTAGCTACAGAACTTGTGGATGCTTGCAGAATTTGGACTTAGAGGTTTCACTCACTTCATTCCTAGTGTATGGTGCAATTCATTATTTCATTCGGGCATGTCAGCCCTTAGTTATTTCATTATGTCGGTTAGACTCTATATTCGAATTTATTTATTTTAGACTTTGATTTGGTTTTGGTAACTGATGGTTTACTCGGTACTATTTTATATCAGTTGTTTAATAGATGATTCTTCAGCTTATTCATTTTTGCATGCATGGTTAGTTATTTTAATTTCTTCCACGTATTGTTTTGTTTTAAAATAAAAAGTTAAAATTTGGCACTGAATTTTTTAATATTAGGTGGTTAGTAAATGTTTTAAAAAGTTTTAGACAGTGATGCAAATAATGAACCAAATAGGAATCCTATTTTAATTTAACGAAGGCCTGATCACCTGATATTTAATTAGGCGGGGTGTCATCGCAATTTATACAAATAACATTTGTATCATTTAAAGAAAAATAATTCAAAATTACATCACAAAAGGGGTTCATAATTACGGTGTTCAAAGATATTATAAACAGTTCGAATGTCAAATGTTCATATAAGAAAGGAAACCTAAGGATTATTGGCAAGGGCAAGAGCAGGAGGCCGAAGACGACTAATTTCTTCATGTGTTAATAAGTGGAGGCCTTCGACTTTAGATCCCACTGAACGCCAAGGCTCAATGAGGAGTCTATGGTACTCAGCATAATCTCTGTATCCATACATGGAGAGGATGTCATCGGATCTTCCTCGGCTCATTCACAGTCAGTGGAGTTAAAAGTCAAAAAGTCCATGTCAGGATGCACAATCTTTATCCAATTCACCAACTCCTTGTAACCGTTCAGGAATGATTGAGTAGAATTCAAGAAATACCTTATATGTTTGAACTGGATAAGGGGAGCCAAGGTCCTCTCAGCTCGACCGGCTTCATCCTTCTCCTTATCTTTCTTTATCAGTTATCGCTTCAGTTCAGTCACTTCATTCTAAAGTCGAGTGTTCTCTGTAGAAATAGTGTTTTTTCTGATATAACTGTGTCCTTTGCCTTATTCCCTATGAAACCAAATGTTTCAAAACAAAAGTGTTTTTTTATTATGACAACATAACTCATATAAGATAACAACTTCACTATCTTCTCTCTAAATGTACTTGAGATTAAAGCAAACAATCAATACATGTTACTAGGAACATATCATCCAAGCAACCACACAATTATATCCATGAAAATAAAATGAAATTCACAAGTTGACTTCAAGCTCACTTTAATACCCCGAATTTCTGTGCATTTTTATTTAATTAATATAAGGAATTAATTGAGAAAAATACATTTTAATTAAATTACGCGAGTTAAGTAATTTAAAATGATTAAATGGTAAATGTGTTTAATTGGATATGAATCGGGAGTTAAATACGGATTAATATTACATGATAATATTTACTAAGTGCAAATAGTAAATAATTGATAATTATGGTGATACAGCATAGCGAGTGATGTGCGCGTATTTTTACTTTATCTCATCGGGAGTCATGCGTGTAGACTATTTTGTGGTAAGAAATGAGAAATATGTTTTAAGTTACTCGAATAATAATTTAGAGTTCACGTATGGTTCCGGATGGGTCGAAATAGTGTACTCGGGGTATAGTTTGATCCCATGTCAATTTTGGACCAAACCGACACTTATCGAGGGTGTTTCGGTCATTTTTGTAAATTGGGTTAAATGACCAACGAAATTTAGAGACTGAGATCTGATATTTGGAGATTGGGGATTAGGGTTCATAACACAAAAACTACTAGAGAGACCATTAGAGAGAAGGGATAACTAATTCTCAAAGCTTAAGGAGAAATTCTAATGGTGGGGAAGACTTCTTGCACATCAAGCCAAATTGGAAGGGGAGATTAGAGAAGAAATAATCAAAACTCAATAAAGAACCACAAAATCATATTTATCAATTCAAGGAAAGTGTTTATTTCAAATCAAATTCAAGTTATAATACCCATGTGTAGGGAGTTTTAAAAATTGGTTGTTTCTATTGAAAAATCTTGAATTAAATGTATGAATTGATAACATGTTTGGGTAGGATTGCATGTAGAATGAATCCCTATGTAAATATAAAATCAAATTTGAATATATTTGATGATTAACATGGAATCTTTATGGGTGATTGGTTGAAGAACATGGATCTTTAATGACTTAGGGTTTAATTGATGAACATAAGATGTCAATCTGCCAGAATTTTTGACGTAAATTTAAATGTATGCCATTTGAATTATAATTTGAATTAGAGCTTTAAACATACATGTATGTAACTTTATATCTCTTAGATATCCAATGAACTTGGAATCAGGTCAATCGGAGTTCTGTAGAGGGAGTAATCGACATGTTACTACAGGGTGTTTGATCTGCCAGCATAGTAATCTGCCAGAATTTTAACGTAACTTTAAATGTGTACGATTTGAATTTTACTTCAAATTAGAGTGTGAATCCGATATTTTTGGAAATATCTATCTCTTACTTTCCAATGAACTTAGAATCAGGTCAATCGGAGTTCTGTAGAGGGAGAAATTGAAATTTTACTAGAGGGTGTTTAATCTGCCAGAAAATTTATGATTCGATTCGGCTGCCAAAAAATGTGAGATTTTTCTTTTTAAGCCTCAAATGCTTAAAATTTTATCGGGAAAGTGTTTAGGACCTTGATGAAATATATTGAGGGAATAATGATATGGCAGTAGGTCTATGATTGAGTGTTGGACTTTAATTTCGTGAGAGAATTAAAGTGGAGATTCATAGGCTTTATTATGACGTATTCTAATTCGAGATGATAAGAATATAATTACGAAAAAGCGTGAGCAAGCTTAAATTTATTGGTTCAGTAGGTTAAAAAGGGTGACTACTGAATTGATATAACAAGGGGTAACTTAGACCCTTAGAGTTATGTGAATACTCGAATTAATACGATAGTGAGATAAATTGTAAAATAAAATGCACGGTGAGTATTTGAGAGAAATATACTACGTACAAGTATGGATGATTAGGTTATGTGAATACCTATTTTTATTAAATCTTAGGTTGTGTGAATACCTATTATTTTCTAAATTAGGTATTGGGGTCGATGGCTTTCCGGACCAATACACTAAAATTCGAGTTAGGGTCGATGGACACTCCAGACCAACATCGAAGATATACAATATTCATCGGTATCGATGGAAGGTCTGAGCCAATATACATATGCATTAATATTAATTGGTATTGATGAAAGGTCTGAGCCAATATGCATGTACATTACATTTACCTTGGGGTTGATGTATTTCCGGACCAATGTAAATATTAGGATAATTGGGGTCGATGGCTTCCGGACCAATAATCCTTATATATGTATTGTGTGTGAAAAATATATACCTCATGATACTGTACTTATATGCAAGGGTAGACTTGTAGATGATATATATAGATATGTACATCTAGATGATAAATTAAGTAGAGAGAAACTTAATTACGAGATTAAAGATATATTGAGAATATGCATGTACATTACATTTACCTTGGGGTCGATGGCTTTCCAGACAAATGTAAATGTTAGTATAATTGGGGTTGATGGCTTTTCGGACCAATAATCCTTATAATATATATTGTGTGTGAAATACGTATTCTGAACCAAGAGATTTAAATCACTATTGGTGCTCGAAGTATGATCCCGAGAAAATAAACCCAAAGTGTGATGTGGGGAGGTGATTATAAAGTATGTGCTTATAGTATATATTGTGTGCGAAATATATACCTCATGATACCCTACTTGTGTGCGGTGGTAGACTTGTAGATGATATATATATATATATATATATATATATATATATATATATATATATATATATACATCTAAATGGAAAATTAAGTAGAGAGAAGACTTAATTACAGGATTAAAGATATATTGGGAATATATATGGTTAATTAAGTAGTGAGACTTAGTTATGGAAGTTAAATGATGATAGATGTGAAATGCTATATGAATTAAGTAGTGAGAATTAATTATAATGATTAAACATAACATATGTGAATGTTATATGGGAAATTAATAACATGTGATAGATGTTACTAATGAAGCGTGTAGTATGGGCGGTACGGGAAAGTAGACTATTGATAAGATCGATTATATACTTTAGTCGAGACAGCTTGGGTATGATAGCTAGGTGGGATAAGTATAGAACAGTAGGAGTGCACTTTAGATGATAGGTTAGGAAACTCAAGAGAGTGTGCATGAACCTAACATTATATAATTAATAGCCGATTTTAATTGTGATAAATTACTTTCTAAATGTTTTTAAAATATTTTGAGTACTAACTCTTGCTAGTAAAATATTTTCAAAACCTTTTAGGTGTCCAACCACAGGGACGCCATGCATGATGATATCATTCCAGGGACTCGGAGCCGTAACATTATGGATGCCGACAGGATTTTGAGTAGCCGATTCTCTTATTCAGATCTAGCATAGGATCTCATTTTGTATCTCTTATATAGACTTTTGTCAGTGGACAAGCTTGCAGTTTTAGTCTTGTATTTAATTTACTCTACAGTTTAGATTTAGATTGTATTTGACTTTGGGTATTTTTGCCATTGGATTTTATCATGTATTGGATTCATTTGCATATTATGATGGATTGAATTATATTCTATTGTGTATGATGATTTAGACTTTAAAAATGTTCTTTTATTCCCAGTTAATTGAAAGTTAAAATTTTGGCACCGGTCTAATTTCACTTAGGTGATTAGTAATAATTTTTTTTTCGATAGTGATGCTAAGAATGAACCAACTGAGAAATATGTTTTAATTTAATTTAGGACTGATCATCAGAGATTTAATTAGGCGTGGTGTCACACTCACATCAATCCCATTTTCTCAAAGTCTCAAGCACTGATGAATAAGCATAAATACTCTATATTTATCCCCCTAATTTCAGTCTTTTTATGATCCCATGCATGGCATTTCACTTGGTTTTATCTCATATTTATGCTACTAACCCTTTTTGGAAATTATTTCGTGTTTTTGTATCTCTTATGTGTTTTATAGGTATTTCATGCAAGATAGTGCGAGAGAGAACTCAAAATACTGAAAGAAACCAAGAAATGGGAAGTTAAAGGGAATTTATGTAATTTTTTAGCCTTATTCTAGAGGTGGGGCCAACTGAAAACTTGAACAGCTTGAAGTCACAAGAATATTAAAAAAAATGACACCTCAATTCGAGTTACGGTGAAGAAGTCATGTGCATTCGAAGATGAGAAAAATCAATGAGGCAAAACTAAGGAAGGAAGAAAGGAGAACCAGTTTGGTCAAAGGAGAACCGTCTCGCCTTTAGTCAAGCTCCAGAACCGTATTATTCATGCTTTGAAATTGTTGCAAATTTCCAGAAGCGGGATTTTTATTTTGTCCTTATCTTTTACCCAAAAAAATTTTATGTTTTGGGGACTCTTTTAAACAACTTCTAACCTATATATTTAGCCATTGGGGTTCTTTTAATTCATATTTCATTCATGTAAAAGCTCCTAATAAAGGAGGAACATCTAGGAGAACAATTTATAAGTTTTGCACCTTTAATTCAAGAGCTTTTTATATTTTTCTTCAAGCTTTGATTTCTTCTTGCATGCTTAGGTTCTTCAACCTTAATAACCTTAAATTCGAGCATGTTTGTTATTCTTTCCTTATTTTCACATGTTTGTTAATGGATTCTTGTGTAGTTAATACCACCATATCTAGCTAGTTCAAGGGTTGTCATCATGTTTCCGCCATTGATGGGTGTTGAGTTTTGAAAGTTATATTTTGGGTAGAAATACAATTAATTGAAACCTCGTGTATTAAAGTTGAAATATTATGCGTTTAACCTTCTTTGTCATGCAACGTTAGTGTTTATAGCAATATTCCAAAATTAGTCCACTTGTGACTATATTCGAGTGAAAGTTTAATCTTTTATTGTTGAATTAAATTTCATCCTGTTTGATGTTTATAATTAATTGAATATGCTCGGTTAATTGTTTTCGAGTCAAAATCCTTTATATGCGTTGTTTAGCCCATGGTGAGGATGTGATACTAATCCCATTTTCTTATTCCTGACTTAAGTTTTAATTAGTTTTAGTTAACTTCTTTATTTTCCCCATTTTTCCTTTCTCACCCCATCATCATCTTTTACACTTTATTTTTGAAGTAATAAATCAATTAAAATCTATCTAACATTCCCTGTGGATTCAATACCCATACTAGCCGCTATACTCCATAAAAGTGTAATTAAAATTTATTTATTTTTGTATTACGGTCAAAAGCCAATAACAACTATTAGCGTATTACACGGACGTTCGGTTTAATTGGTTCGAAAATAATTAATCGAGCATATTCAATTGATTATAAACATTAAACATGAATAAATTTAATTCAACAATGAAAGATTAAACTTTCGCTCAAATATGATCCCAAGTGGATTAATTTCGAAATATCGCTATAAACACTGACGTTGCATGACAAAGAAGGTTAGATGCATAATATTTCAACTTTAATGCACGAGGTTTCAATTAATTGTATTTCTACCCAAAACCTAACTTTCAAAACTCAACATCTATCAATGGCGGAAACATGATCCCAACCCTTGAACTAGCTAGACATAGTGGTATGAACTATATAAGAATCCATTAACAAGCATGCAAAAATAAGGAAAGAATAATAAAAGTGATGGAATTTAAGGTTACCAAGGTTGAAGAACATAAGCATGCAAGAAGAAATCAAAGCTTGAGGAGAAATTGAAAAAGCTCTTGAATTAAACTTGCAAAACTTGTAAATTGTTCTCCTAGATGTACCCCCCTTGATTATGAGATTTTACATGAATGAAATCTGAATTAAAAGAACCATAATGGATAAATATATAGGTTATAAGTTGTTTAGAAGAGTCCCTAAAACATAAAACTCATTTGGCTAAAAGATAAGGAGAAAATATAAATCTCGTTTCTGGAAAATTGTAATTGTTTTAAAGCATGACTTATCTCTGCCACAGTTCTGGAGAGCGATTAAAGGTGAACCAGTTCTCCTTTGACCGAACCGATTCTCCTTTCGGCCTTCCTTAGTTTTGCCTCATTGATTCTTTTCATCTTTAAATGCGCATAACTTCTTCACTGTAACTCGGATTGAGGTGCCATTTTTCAAGTATTCTTGTGACTTCAAGCTCTTTAACTTTCCAGTTGGCCCCGCCTCCGGAATAAGGTTCCAAAATTACAAAACTTCCCTTTAACTTCTCGTTTCTTGGTTTATTTCACTATTTTGAGTTCTCTCTCGCACTATCTTGTATGAAATACATGTAAAACACATAAGAGATACATAAAACACAGAATACTTGCTAAATAGCGTTAGTAGCATAAATGTGAGATAAAACCAAGTGACATACCATGCATGGGATCATAAAAAGATCGAAATTTAGGGGATAAGTATGGAGTATTTATGCTTAATCAAATCCCCCTAGTTTAGAACTTTGCACGCCTTGAACAATGTAAAAGAATAAGAGGATGAGTTGAGGAATCTTCAAAAAATTTATTGGGATAGAATACCTTTTTCGTGGGCAAACGATTGCATTTAGCGTATGCAACAAGCCTTTAAACCCCTAGGTTGCCCTAGTAGGACGAGTTGTGTCTCGTAAGGGTTTTCAGTGAATGTACCCACAAAATTCGTTTTTGACTCAAAGAAAGATAAAAAAACCTAAAAATTGTACAATTAAAATTCTCCCAAAATAGTTACCATAAATTCATATTCATGAGTCTCAATTTGTAGTGTGTGTGTGCGAAGTCAAAAATTTAACTGCTAATTTCTACCGATTGATAATTACGTTACTTTTCGAAAATTCATTTTGATTCAATTTCTCACGGATGCTCTCACAAATGAATCTCTCGGAATGTGGCTATTGTCTCGATATGCAAATATAATGGACACAAGGTCACACACACAAATTTGAAAGATCAAATTTTTATGGTGAAAAGATCTCATCATGGGATTACGGTCATTGGAAAACGGGAAATATAGTCTCTTATTCACACCAGTTAATCTCTCTTATTATTTTTTCGTATCTTAGCTCTCTACACAGTAATTAATTTTGAAATTCAGACTCGTTTACGAATTTTTTAGGTTATAATGTGTATTAGGTAAAATGGGAATGGTTGGAAAATTCAGAATTCGAAAATATTCTTATTATGTCCGTTAGTGATTTTTCGGGCTCTTGCTCATTTTCTTTTCTTTTTCCATTTTTTTTTTCTATTCTTCATAATTTTATTTTCTTGCTATTTTTGTTTACCATTTTTCTTTTCTTTTATATTTTTAGATTTTTTTACTTGCCCCTTTTTATTGCACCATTTTTACGTTGTTCATGAATTATTCTATTTTCTCAACTCCGGGCTAAATGGGGTTTTCGGGTTAATCAAACGAGAAGGGAAATTTTTTATTAGGCTCAACTGATCAGGCATCAACGAGTCAATCAAGCCAGTTCCATCACATCCTGTAATCTATCGAGATCAAAGCACATCACAATCCCGCAATTAATGATTCAAACAAGTCAAGGAAAGATCAGAAGCCCAATTGATTACTACTTTATTTTTTGTACTTTCGGAACCACTATACAAAAGTAAAGTAATATATTTTTGGTTGTATATTCTCACAACCTACACACCTAAAACCAACCTAGAGATCCCTAAACTTCCATAACTCCTGGACAAAAGACAAATAACATTTTGACTAAAACTTAAAAGGTTTAGTCGATTAAAGTCCTAGGAAAAAGTTTAGACAACTAAAATTTTGACAGCCCACTAAACCTTTGAAAATATTTGAACTAAAAGATTTTCGTCGACTAAAAATGGACTTTTAATCGACTGAAAGTGTCATGTTTTCCATAAAAAAATTTGGCAAAAATTTTCAACCTTTCATCCAATACCCTATGTCTTTCAAGAAGAATACCAACCATTTTACCAATGTATGGCAGCCTCTTAGCACTATAAATAAGACCTCCTCTCATCCATCTCACCACACCCAATCTCATAGAACCATATCCTCTAGTAAAGATTCATCTTCCTAGTTTGAGTTAATATCCAAAAATTCCATTAGATAGTTTATTTCCAAAATAACAAAAATTCAAGCTTAAAAAAATCCACTTGAAATAAAAACTTACTTTTTAACCCCTCTTTAGCAAAGTTATAAACCCAATATCCACTTGTTCTAGAGCCATATCCATAATTCCATCGTGAGAAACACATTAGTAATTCTTGTTTAGTTACTTTTTAGAGAGACAAAGTAAACTCACTCATTACTTTTAATAAAATTATATGGATTTACAATTCAATTATAAATCTCATTGTTCATTGTATCTTCTTAGCCAGCAGTGTCATAGTTGACGGAATTCTAGGCATTCATAGAACATCGCCTATTGCCTGGATAATACTTAGGAAATGATGAATTTAGCATCTTTTTGGTTGAGGTTTTCAATATAGTGTTAGTTGTGAGGTTTTAGTTCCACCGTAAGTGGACCGACGATAGTGCAATTCTTGAGTACCATCTCTATCGTGGTCATAGGCAGAGGTTGAATCATGTTAAAATCCCAGTTTATAAAGTTTAATTTCTCTTTCTCTCTCTCTCTCTCTCCCCCCTCTTCTTAAATATATTTATTATTTATTAAGTTCTCACTTATAATTAGACATATCATATGCAATTAGTTATTATAACTAAGTTGAGAGAGTTTTTAAATTTTCCATTAAAAGAAATATATCCAATTCACCACCCCTCTTGAGTAAATTTTTGGGCTAAAAATTGGTATCAGAGCCTCAATCATAGATACTTATTTTAAAAAAAGTATATTTTTGAGTATAAATATCAAAATGGCATTTTTACCCAATGTCTACATTATGAAAGCAAAATCAACAAACCAACCCCCCTTTTTATTGAACTAACTACAGTTTTTGGAAAAATAAAATGCAATGGTTTATTAAATTTCATAACTATGAAGGGTGGAGAGATATAGTTAATGGTTCATATATACCCATGAAAACTATAGATAATATTTCCGTCCCTAAAGATGAGACGAAGTTCACGGAAGATAATTTTAGAAAAGTTTAATTATAAAGTCATGAACACTCTCGTATGATCACTTTCTATGAACGAATATAATACAATTTCTCATTGCATATCTACTAAAAATATGTGGGGCACTCTTGAAATCACGCACAAATGCACATCAATTGTTAGAGAAGACAAAATTAGTATATTTATGCATAGTTATGAATTATTTCAAATGAAAGAGGAAGAATGAATCATTAAAATGTGTGATAGATTTAGTACAATTATAAATAAACTTCATAGTCTTGGTATAAAATTTTCTAACAATGAAAAAACTAGAAAGATCCTCAAGTCCATTCCAAAGCAGTGGGAATCCAAGAAGATTGTCCTCCAATCTTAATTTCAAATGGGAGACATGTCTTTGGAAGAACTCATTGATCTCTCATCACATATGAAATAGAGATCAAGGAGAGAGAAGAAACAGATAAAAATAATCAAAAGAAAGTCTAGCCCTCCTTGGAAATCAAGAAAAAGGATATAGTTCCACAAATGAAATGATGTCTCTTTTTACAAAAAAACATTCGGAACTTCAACAAATATCAACGAAGTGATGGTTACAGAAAATAAAACTACAACAGATAACTCTCTAACGAACATCAATCCAAAGAAAAATCCAAATGTTTTGGGTGCAATGAATATGACCATTTCATTGTAGACTATCCAAAATGAATATCGTAAAGAAGGAACGATAATATAGAAAGGCATGCAAATATATCCATGAAATCATCGTGAGTGACTCTGATGATTCTCATTAAATTTATGAATCTAGCGGATCAGATGAAGCAAACCTATCTCTTGCGGAATAAACAATGAGATACATTAGTATCAAAACTCTTGCTATGATTATCCAAACCATTTAAAAACGTTTTGTGAAAATTATAAAACTATGAAAAATAAATTTGAACAACAAAATCGTAACTCTTTTCTCAAACATAGAAAGGAATTAGAAGAATTAGAAAAAATGAAGAAAGAAAATGAACTACTTAAAAGACAACTCATTCATATTAAAAACATAAAGGATCATAAGATATTATTTCTTGAAAAGGATACAAAGAAACTAGAAGAGGAAGAAAAATATTTAAATTTTCCAAATAAATAAGTAAGTAACTTGTAAGTTACTAACTCAAGTACTCAGACAAATTTAAGATTCTAAAAAGTATATAGTATGCCTTGTATAAGAAAGTATATATAAAGGTGTTTCTAGTGGTTGTGATTGAATTGGTTGACAACCGTTAAGCCACTTACTTAGGTATCAGGATGGTTGCTATATATACGGTTCCATTCCTTTTAGTATAAGTGGGAGATTTTTATGGTCGTATACTAAAAGTCATGGTTAACTAGTGAATTTTAGTATGTTTATTTAATGAGAATCTTCACAAGTAATGTTTTCATCACATTATTTATATATTTATGCATATATGTCTTTTATTCTACATAGTAAATGATTTGGAGTGTAGATTTCAACTTACAAACGGAAGATCAAATCATCAATTCTTGTAGAATATAAGTATTGTTTACACTCTTTTATGGAGATGGACACACTACTAGCACAATAATTAAATACGTCTATCTTGAATACAGGAAACAGTATAGTTTCGACTTATTTTGCTAGTACACTTTGCCTGTATTGAACATGACCAATTGGACATAATTGTCTTTATACTCACTAAATAAGATAATGCAATCTTATGGTTATTATGAGTGCTTAAGCTCTTAATCCAAACATAATTAATAGATACGTGCATCAATTATTCATTACTTTAACCTACTGGGTGAGATTCATTTATGGATCAATAAGATTTTTAGATTGGGTAATATTGATTAGTGTATGGTAAAAGTTAATTATGAATGAAATCCATGTCCCACTATAGAGATTAATGATACCCTCTTGATGTAGCATATAAATTCTAATTATATTAACCCCAATCGATGGATTTAATTATCCGACATATCAAATATGTTAACCGGACGGTCTCAAGCAATTTATAAGAGGTCAATTAAATATGATTGACAGTAATTTAATCTAATCCACGAGTGTATGTAATCTTAACGTGGGGGGATTGTTAAGCATTTAATGACGCGGAGCTTAAAATTGTAATTCCGAGATAGTAGACTAAAGTGCAATTATTATTCTTTAGTGGAATGAACAATAATTTAAAGAATTATAGAGTTCAATTAGGATACCTAATTCTATAGAAAGTTAGTCTTTTATTTCTCCCAGGTGTCCCCGAGCTAGCCTACATAAGGAACCCCTTGTCTCCTAATAAATGTGGCATCATTATATATTAGGAAAATACTTAAAAAGGAGTGGTAGGGTCATGCTCCTTGGTACCCACCCACAAATAGCATGCAGTGTCTTAAAGGAATAGCATGAAAGATCTATGGGTCTCTTTCAAAGCTCTCATCTTATAAAATTGATTCAAACAATTGGCGAGTCAAAAAATTATATAATTGGAACCACGAGTTCCTGATATATAGAGGAAAAGGTATGAGAAATTTCAAGTCATTCGGATATAGTTTTATCCACTTGATTCATGCATCTTTATAGAACAGTGATTCACGAAGAAGAACTGATAGTAGAGATTTGATTTGGAATCGAATCAAGAACAGATCAAATTTTTTGATTAAATATTAAAGAAAATATTATAATACACATAAACCCTAATATAATACTTTGAGATTTATGAATATGAAGGTTTGGGGATGAAATAAATTCAAGAACACACGATTTTATCTGCCCAAAAAAATTTGCGACACGCTACGGTGTGTTCTTTTTCGGAGCCATAACTTGAGACCTGTTGATCGAATGGGGCTGAAATTGTCTTTGCGGGTTTCAGAGGCTGGAAGATATAAAAACTAAAAGATATCATTTTGACATTGTTGAGATTTAAAAAAATCATTTTGATTTTGTGGTTACCACACCGTTAGATTTAGGACACGAATCGGTGTAACACGAAAGAGATCAAATCTCTATGGTTCAAGCCAGAAGGAGCTGAAAAGGTATGAGATCATGAATTTCTTCTATAGATCTAACATAATCATTTTTTATTGAAACCCAATTATCATATAAATTAATTAATTTGGTATATTTTTTGTAAATCCTCCGGCATTGATATCCATGATCAATTGCCTCATATGTGGCTTGGGGATTTAATCATTATTCCTATGATGGTGAAAAATGTGGAGAAAAATCCATTGATTTTATAGTTGTGGAAGACTTTAACTCTTTCATTTCCAACACTTCCCTAATTGACTTGGGCTCCAAGTACACCTGCTGGAATAGTAAAACTAGAGAAGAGGCTATCTTTGAGAGATTAGACAGAAGCTTAGGCAAGGGCAAATGGATCTATAATTTCCCAAAAAAATGTGGTAAAACACCTTAATATAACTTGCTCTGATCATTTTCCTATCCTCATCACTTTCAACATCCTGTTGAATGGTGCCCCTAAAATGTTCAAATTCCAGAAAATGTGGACTAATAACTTAGGGTTGAATGATGTTATTCACATTGTCTGGTTAATGCCGATTAGTGAGAAACCTCTGAAATATTTTTTCTTAACGTTGTAGAACCTGAAGCCAATTCTCAGATAATGGAATCATTCCATATTTAAAAATGTCTTCCAAGCTGTTATAGACATGGAAGATAAAGTGTTACAGATTGAAATAAATTTGAGCATAATGCTATTGAGTCCAATAGTTAGGATCTCTATAAAGCTAGAGAAAATTTGAATGTGTCCTTAAGAAATGAAGAGAAGTTTTGGAAATAAAAAGACAACATCAAATGGTTGAAAGTGGGAGATCAAAATGTAGAGTTTTTCTATTCCTCGGTTGAGAATTAAAAGGCTAAACTTGTTATTCACAGAAATAATGATGATGAGGGCAACTTTAAGGAAAACTATGATAGTATGGGCCATATATTTGTTGAGCATTCCTCTAACTTCTTATTAGTTGACAACTCAGAAGATCACCATTATTTTCTGAACAACATCCATAACTATTCATTTGATGTTAATAACTATATGCTTACTGTTATCCTAGAAGATATTGAAATTTGGTAATATATTTCTTATAAAAATGAGGACAGTGCCCCTAGTCCTGATAGTTTTGGTGGCTCCTTGGATCACAACTGGGATATCATTAAAGAACATTTCATTTTGTCGATTCAATATTTTTTCTTAGTTAATGTCATCCCAAAAGCTGGACCAGTACTAACATTATCTGTAATACCCCATATTTTTTTTTCAAGAATAAATAATAGAATTATATTCTTGGATAAAATGAACATTTATGGAAATTGGATTTAAATCGGTAAATTAAAATTATTATATGCGAATAAATAAATTATTGTTATGTTGTATTTACGTGTGATAAATTTTGTGTTATGTCAAAATTATAAAAAGCATGTGTATCGTAGAGAATACATAATTGATGTGTGACACAATTAAAATTATCTAATGTTGGGATAAAATAATTCGGGACATATTTCGGGGAGTATATGGGCTCGTTTAGGTGTTTTAAACCTTCAGAAATGGTTTCGGGCCATGGGTATATAAGTTGGAAAACTTTTGGGCTAGTTTAGGAATGGATTCAAGCCCATTTGGGGGTCGAAAATATAAGGTTTTATTCGAACTCGGGAATTGGGGATTTACCACTTAATTGAGTTAATTAACTCCCATGAGGTTGTTCTATTAGAACCCTAGACACTCCACATAGATGTAGAGAGAGGAAAAAATAATTGCAAGGAGATTTCAAAGAATTCAAGGGAGTTTCCAAGGAATTCTATGGGGGTTTCGTCAACTACATATCCAGGCAAGAATTTTATTGCTCAATTTAACTTTCAATGTATTTCTTGATGCATTATAATGACCTCGTAGAATTTCTAGGTTTTAGGTTGGATTTTGGTGAATCAATGTTTGAATTAAACTCATGCATGTAGAGGATTAATTACAATATAGATTGTAATCCCGGAATCTAGATTGTAACCCAGAAATCTAGGTATCGAATTCTTGAAATTTATGATAGATACCTTAGGGTTATTGAGATAGATTTAAACATATTAAAATTTACATGTAGGGGTGTTAATGTATGTTTATGCTCTGGAGCTTTATGAACTTAATTATGGCAGTAAGAAATTTAGATTTAATGTTATTTAATAACAACATAAATTATAGGAATTTGGAGAGGGTAATTGAGGTTAAATGTGAACTTGATCACCCTAAGATAATAAACTAAGGCTTAGAATCATGGTAGTACATTTTTGAAAGGGTATAAACATTTAGGTTGGACTTGGGGAAGAGATTAAGAATTTGTGTGTTAAAGAAAAATAGTAGATTTGTGCAACTGCTGCTTTCTGAATCGATTCGGCCTTGGAGAGAATCAATTCGGTTTGGCAGATTTGGGTTATTATCTTAATCCGAATCGATTCGGCCTTGGAGTGAATCGATTCGGCCAAGAACCGAATCGATTCGGCCCTTGGGCTGAGTGAGCTGGGCATGGAGTTTGATTAGGAACATTTTTAGATGTCCATGCAAGTTGGAGGGACCGCGTTTGGGCCAACGGGGAATTTGGTAAAAATGTAAACATGTCTACATTTAATTGGAAAATACCATTTATCTAGATGGTTAATAATCATTAAAGGAAACGAAATTAATAATTCACTAGATGGTAAATTATTAATGATTGGATATTTGGGGACATTATGTGGAATCATTTTAAGGTAATTATGGAGTAGTTACCTATACATATTATATGGAATAAATAATATGTACTTGCGTATATTTGTGTGAACATACCAATGTTCGTGTACGGTCCTATTAGCTTGGGGTTTCGTGCGCTAAGACTGCATAGGACACGTCGGCGCAGGTGGACTAGACGATGTGTAGGTCATACAGGTACTACATAGTGGCGCCATCTATGAGAGGTAGGTGTTGGCACTAGGAGCCTTTGTCACCACTAGGTATGGGCCGTGAACATGTATACTGCATAGTTACTGCCCCAACTTATGTGTGTTTGTGATGTCCGCTTAAGATAAGAGAATCCTCCGGGCTTGCCGATAGACTACGAAATGGTAGATGCCTTTGTGTGTCGATTATATGAAAGGACATATATATATATATATATATATATATATATATATATATATATATATATATATATTACTTGGAGTTAAATGAAATTAATTAAATTGTCTAAGGTTGTAGACATAAATGACGGACCCTTACTATGTTATACATAAAAGATGTTTATGCCATTTTGTGAGATATAAGACTATGATACCTTGGGATTTGGTAATTAAATATAGTCGGTTTCATTATAGCATTTAATTATCGTTAAATCCGTTGTTATCTATTTGATACATTTGTCACAAATATTATTTGGGATTATGTCGAGATGCGAGTAATATCACACTTAGATGAGGGGTGAGCATGTGAGTGACGATGGGGAATATTTAGTTTGCATCAATTGTATTTATTGCATCTTATATTGATTAACTGAATTCTTGCACATCTAGGGCTCTGACCCAAATTTAAATATTTTCTCCCCCAGGTGCTCCTCACTATACCAAATCTGCCAGATTGTCACGGTCATTGACCATGGCAAGTCCAACTTGTCAAGGTCAATGACCGTGAAAGTCTGGGGGTGACAACATTTGTTGTGACGGACTTATCACGGTTATCTCATGGTCTG
This sequence comes from Sambucus nigra, assembly GCA_949130495.1. Taxonomy (NCBI): domain Eukaryota; kingdom Viridiplantae; phylum Streptophyta; class Magnoliopsida; order Dipsacales; family Adoxaceae; genus Sambucus; species Sambucus nigra. Next base: position 49,387,731 of record OX422221.1, read on the forward strand.
TGACTGTGACAGTCTTTGTCATAGCCAAAGACTGTGACAAACCTGTGGCATTTTTAAAAAAATTGTCACGGTCATTGACCGTGATAAGTATATTTGTCATAGACTTGTCACGGTCAACGACCGTGACAATTCTAGGCAGAATTGAAAAAATATCTATTAGGCAATATGGCCACTGCCACTGCCACTGCCCAGAAGTATATTCGTACCTGTTATAGGAACGTTGTACTTGTTCAAACATCATATATCCAAATAAAATAGAGATAATACAAATATACATTCAAAATAATAAGCGTCACGATATAATCCAAATATAATTCAAATGTAACAACTTAAAATAATTCAATTCAAATAATGTCACTACATGTCTGGGGTAGGTTTGAGGAGGTGGATATGCCACACTATATGCGAATTTATACACCCTCGAATATGCATTATGTCGCATTGTTCCCGAAACCACAATGGGGAGTTCTCCTTCCCGGGTATCACATTCGTGGAGATCACCTTGGCCTCGATGTCTTGAAGCGCCCGTCCATGAACTAGCATACCCTGGATGGTATCCGAGTCCCTCAACCCCCTCCCTATCCACTGGACATCAAATATGTCATGTATAAACACGCTCGACCAACCAAGTGTCGTCATAGGTCGGTCAAAGGGAGCGAAATAGGGGCCTGGATCATCAGAGTCCGCACGTGTCAGCGATGAAGCAACGACGTCCACGTTCTTGTCCTCCTCCACTTCCTCATCCACCACCTTCTCCTTCCCTTTCCCTTTACGCTCTTTGCCCAACGAACGCTTCATGAATGAGAACATATCTTAGACCGTCGCCTCCAAAAGGGACAGTTTCGCGTCATGCGAGTCCACCATTCGAGCCAACTCGGTGTTGCTCGTCTCCAATCCGATGATACAAGATTTGGCTACCCGCAAGATAAACCTCCTTGTCCTCCCCTTATGATCAGCGCCAAGCACTTAGCTGAGTGCGTCCGTGAACAAATATGCCTTTTCGGCATCAGACTGCGACTCATGCACTTCCTTAAGCTTTACTTGAAATGACAAAAAGCACATGATTAGTTAAATAAGTAAATAAAAAAATTATAACATAATTAACAAAACGTAAACTGTCGGATTACTTACAATCGTGGACGCGACAATTGGGGACAACTCCTTATCCTTCCCCTTCTTCGTTTGAATAGCCACATAAGCATCGAACCTATGTGGCCTACCCCCAGGGTTACTCCCTGCCCCCTGAAATAAAATAATGCAAAATTAATATCCGCAAAGTAAAATAATGAAGAATAATATATTTCTATAATTATAGAAAAATAAAATCTTACCATCATCCTATGCTCCACCTCGGCGTAAGACGCCCGACCGAAGTAGTGCACGTCCATCTTTTTTACCCGATTTTCCCTCCCTGATTGGCGAGATGCCAATTGTCTCTCCCCGATCTCATTGTCAACGAACTTTTACCATTGTGCCAATGAGATCGGCTCCTTCGACGGGATGGAGTCAAACATTCGGATAATGGAGTCTTGGGTCTTCCCAAAGTATCGGCTCCGCAAATTTTTCTTCCACGTCTTGTGTTTCTCCTTCAACTGCTCCAAGACGAAATGGCGTACTTCTGGGGCCAAGCTGAATTGTTCATGTCCAACAAATAAAATGTTAGTTGCGAATAAATATAAATTAAAATTGAAATTGAAATTGAAATTGAAATTGAAATTGAAATTGAAATTGAAATTGAAATTGAAATTGAAATTGAAATTGAAATTGAAATATTCATATAAATATAAATATAAATATAAATACATTACCCGTAGTGCGGCTCAAATAGCTAACTTGAGCTCATTTGGCACCTCCCTCCAACTAGTGTACCACAAGCCGATGATCGTCTTTACTAGCTCGAGAGATCTCGTTAATATCCCCATCTTGTTCTCGACGGCCATCCCCAATTTGCCATATTTGGGGAGCCTAGGGGCTGAGGAGCCCTTGTCGCCTCCGCTACCACCGAGCCCAGATGACATCATCATCATCCTCGCCTTAATACCTGAAGGAGACATTTTGTGTAAAAAAAATGTTGTTATTAGTAAAAATCCAAATTAATTAGAAGAAGACATGAAAATATGTACAATTACTACAAATCCAAACGAATTATTAATGTTTAACGCCTCAATTCTGAATTCCAAAACAACAGCATCTAACTCATAATATGTACAATTACTAAAAATTCGAAGCATTCCCACCCCCACCCCTACTGCCCACACACGCACACTACACAAGAGTGAAAATGATAAAGTGCAAATTAATTAAAAGCATTAAAAATAAATTGACAAAGTACAAATTGAAATATTTATTAAAAATTGAAAAATTATTTCAAATTTGGGTTATCATAAAAAATGGATTGATATTCTGTAGGAGCAGCCAAGTCATCCACACTACTATTTAGACGCTTTGGCGCATGTAGGACAATTGATCACGGGTCGTTGTTGATATACTCCGAGTAAAACACTTGGTTGGCCTTTTGAAATGCACAAATAAACGGCTCATCGCTCACGTGGTCGTTGCTCTTCAACTTGGACAAGTCAACCATGATAAAACTGGTGCGATGATCAACTTTACAAGTATTTTTATCCTCAACTCTTACCCAGTCACAGTAAAAAACAACCTCTTTGAAGCTTATATAATCCAATTCAATTATATTTTGAATTACACCATAGTAATTCATTTCAGCTTCAACGAGGTTTTTATCTTTTGCACTTGCTCGAAAGAAAGTAAGAGTCTTGTATGAAATTCCCGAGTTCTGTACATTTTTACTTTCCTCATACACCCTTGCGCCGAATACATAACCGTTCAATCGATACTTTTTGTACTCTTGTGCCATGAACAATGGTCCAGTGGCTAGATGAGCAAGCCTTGATGTCGCATCACCCGTCTTTAAGAGCTAAGAATATAGATAAATTAATTAGGTTAGTTGTAAAGTTTGAGTGTAATGTAACATTATATAACGACCATTTTCATTATAATTACCTCTTGTGACAACCATAGCCTAAATTCGCGGTCTGATTGTACCATTGTTTTTCTTCTTTTATTGTTCTCACAGGCTTCATATTTTTTGCATATTACAAAATTAATCATGTAAAAAATAATCTAAAATAATCAAAAACTTAAAATAATTTAAACTTACTTTTTCCATTCTTCGACATATTCATGTGTGTCAAATAGATAACGAGCTACTTGTTCATTTTGCAAACTCGTTAATTTCACTCGTTTTCCCATCATATGACCACCATCATCGACGATCTCATCAGTGTCATCAACGGTAGTCGAGTCAAGCATATATTCCCCAGTATAGATTGATGACTCCACGGTGATGTATTCCTCTGCAATTGATCCTACAATGACTCCACGGTGATGTAATCATCAAAAACTTTCATCAATCTTTCAAACAGATACATCCACCAATATCTAACTGGACCGCAAAGAAGTGCCTCATCGAGTAGGTGTACCAACAAGTGAACACTTATGTCAAAGAATGCTGGGGGAAAGTACTTGTCCAACACACAAATCGCTTCGGTCACTGCCAATTTTGCAACCACTATGTGTTCTCGATTGAGTACCTTCTCACTCAAAAATGAGAAGGTAATACTAATTTGCATAATAGCCCTCCGCAAATCCTTGTGCTTGGAGAAACAAGGCTTAAACAATAGAGGAACCAATTGCATGATCACATGCCAATCGCGGGACTTACACTTACGTAAATCATGAGTAGCATAATTCACAATCCTTTGCAAGTTGGACGAAAAATTAGATGGACCCAAATAACCATGTTCTACACAATCGAATAATGTCCCATAAGCTCTCCAATGAAATCTAATCGGATGCACGGAGCACAAACTTAGGTTTCCAGGGGTAAGGGCTCAATGTGATCTCTCTGTTGATGCTAGAACTACCAAAAAAGTTAGAGTCCTTTCGTTCAGGTTTTTTGGACAGAAGGACTCACAAAAGGACAATATATAGGGGGAGAAAGACTGACATGTGCATGATTTTTTTTGATGAAATTATTTTATCTATATTTAACCATATGTGGATGGTATTTGTTAAGTATTTTTTTATTTCTAAGTATCTTCTGAGGGTAAGAACTGAACAGAGTCCTGTTAGATTCGGGTAAAGAGGGGTGAGCTCTAATTTTTCATGCAAGGAGAGAGGAAGTAATAAACTAAGGTCTATTATTTTCTCAAAATAAAAAGTGGTTAAGGGAATCGAACGTTACATAAATCTGTTTTGGCAATAACTTGCATATTCATACTGTTTATCTATCAATTAAAAATGGGAAGACATTCGGTGAGGAATCTTATAGGATTTGGACCCGCCTCCGACCGTCTGATAAATTTTTTGAAACTTTTCATCAAAGCCAAAGGCGGTTAAGTATATGTTATTTTTATGCAACAAGGTGTGTTCCTAAAGGTTTTTTCTTAATAAAAAAGGGGATATGACTCGGTGATCAGTGGATCTCTTTTTATTTCCATTGATCATGATATATCGGGTTATTTGGTCTGAGAAAACTTTAAGGTACGTGACACTAGATTTCCCTAGTAATGGATAGCTGTGAAAAGCATACGAGACATACCCTAGTACTGAATAAAACTTCAAACCTTCCCTGTCACCGAGACTTTGGGATGAAGAGATAAGTTTCTCGATATACCAGAGGGGAGAAAAAGAGTGAGAATAACCATCGACAACTAGCCTTCGAGGAAGAAAATATTTAGAAGTACGAACTTCATTCGAGGGATCAACTTTTCTAAATTACAAACTTCCCTCAGGGAGAAGAGACTTTTTTGAAGTACGAACCTCTTTTCGAGTGAAGTGACTTTTTTAACGTATGAACTTCTTCTCGACTAATTTTTTTGGTATCGAGGGTATAGGGTTCATATAATATCAAAATCCAAAGTATGCTGTGCATGATATAAGTTGGTAATCTTCATTTTTACATACTTTGATGTTTATTTTATTACGAGGTCCTTCACACGTACCTATAAGTTTTGGAAAATATAGAATGTTATAATTGGGACCTAAGCATGTTTCTAAGTTTTGAAGGACCCTAAAACTAAGGTCTCTAAATAATTTAAAATTTACGGAAATTAGTCATATGGGGGAACGATATTAAGGAAGCATAAGGATAGTTCGTTTCTCTTGATTTATTCCCAGTAGAATTTCCACTATGGCATTATCGTCCCTGAGCGATGATGCGCCCCGGGGGAGAAAGGAACTTATATGTGTTCAATGGTGGATGCACAGGAGTGCTTGTCTCCCGATCTATCGTTTCCCCTTGAGGCCAGGTTTTTAACTCGATATAGGTCGAGCAGTGATGACTTTTCCCATGGAAGATGTTTGACGCTATATCTAATTTGAGGCACACACCCACGATTTTAGGCCTAGGCCTAAGTGTGTTCCGTGCAATAATGAGTTTTATCAGTTGTTCAGTGTCGCCAAAATGCTATATATAAAAATAAACAAAAAGTTTCGGGTTAGCCATTTCGAGTTAATCCTTAGATAGGTTAGATTTGTGGTTATTCCAGAGATTCTTATTGTGTGGGTTCGGGAACTAGGTTATGAGTGGGAAGGTGTTAAGAACCTCACTTGTTATTTATGCTTTCTTAATTATATGCTTATTATCGGTCTTAACATTAATTGATTATTTTTTTAGTCATTTTTAGAACTTGTTTAGATTCCTTAGCTTGAGAATCCCTTGAAACGTGGATAGGTACATAGATATGAAAGTGGTATCTGTGAGAAGTGTAGGAATGTTAATTAACAGATGCATGTACATACAGGCTTTGTGTATGACTTTGTTCTTGTATAACGGGTGGTCGTTAATATGCATGTGAGTGTGCAAGAGAGCTCGACTTCGAGATAGTTTTATATCTCTTTTGATGTTTTAGGAGAGATAGAAAGATAATATGAGAAATGGATGAATCTTTGTTGTGACAACGTATCGATAGATATATTATCGAGGTTGGTGCTCATGAGAAGGAATAGTTATTGTGCCTACGTACCAAAGAAGACTTGGGATCGAACCAGTTTGATTGGTTAAAGTATGTGTGCATATTTACACATTTGTATGGGGTGCATAAGAGATCGCATCTTTGAAATAGTTTGGTATCTCGTTTGTAGTGTGTATGAGAGAGGGTATAAGGGAGGTGAGAGATGATTACATCTCTATGGGTAGAATACATCATGAGACATATTATTAATGCTTGTATTCATGAGAAGGACTCGGTATTATGCATACGTACTCGTGTATACACTAGATCAAACCATACGTAGTTCGGTTGTTTACATGTTCCAACGTGATGTGTGTGCAACTGTAAGATGTGTCTGTAAGAGGGTTCGAGTATCTCAGGTGCTCGAGATTAAGAAAATTAGAAAACCAAATCAATATTGGGTTTGGAGTTACTTTGAAAGGTTGGTGGGGACCTCTATCTATAAGATCCGGGCACGGCCTTTGACCGCCTAGTCAAAGGAATCTTTTAATTGCACGGCTAAAGGACATGGCACGTGTAATGATGAAAAAGGGTGGGGGCACGTGCATGGATGAGAAAAGATCTGTAGAGATCTTATAATTATGACAGAGGAATGGGATGATCACATGATTAAAGGGTTGGGGGGGCTTTAAACATGCAATTAAAGGACCTCCATAGGGTGTTTTGTCTTTTTCTCTTATTCGCATATTTTATCCGCAAGGTTTTGTTTCTGAGGTCCTTGGTATTTTTTTTTTTTTTGGGGGGGGGGGGGGGGGGGGAGGTGGTGTGTTATGATTTGAAGGGTATTTTTACAGAGGGGTGAACATGATCCAAACTTTGATTGCGAATCGGAGTGTCCATAATCCACAGTTGTGATGGATGCTTTATCCATGTTGTCGGTATTGTTCTTAGGGTATATAAGGTTGTATATGGTTAATAAGACTGGTCACGGCTTCTTGGTTGTGACTTAACCTATGCCTCCTCCTCTTTTGCTGGAATTTCATCATTAAGATTCTCCTCTTCATATCCCAATTCAAGCTGACGAGACCTTTCTTAATTTTTAGATCTTATTCTCGATGACCTAGATTTCCTATGTGCACAAAACTACTCTTCAAAGGGGTTTTGGCTACCCATGACCACCTGAGTATGAGGGTTTGCAACTCCCTTGAACGGTCTTCCCACCAATGTCTTTGTTCGAGACATCACTTGTGACTGGATTTTGCCTTGATTAACTATCATCATTTTTGGGCTCCGGTGAACTTATCCATATCTCAAGGTCATGCAGTTCTTATAGCATGCATTCCACCTAGAGGTGGTGGCGGTGGTAAGACCAATGACATTTTTTAATCAATAAATTTGTGTTCTAGATACGGAATTCAACCTAAAAACACTGAATAAGAGAGTGAAAGGTAAACACGAGATCTAAGTTTCTAGGTTAATGTTTTTACCAATAATTTCTAGATTTAATGAATGTATGAATTAGTGGTGAGTTTTGGATCAAACTTCCATAAATATGATGGTGAATAGTGATTTCACCCGAAATTGCACTCAAACTAAGATCAAGTTCATATAATACACAGAAAATGAGCTGAATATGAGAGAAGGAAAAATGCTTAACCCAAACCCTCAAATTATAGATCGAAATTTGAGATAAGTTCCTACAACTAGTTTATGAGTTCACCCATGAAAAACAGCTGAGTTAATAGTTGGTTCTCATAGACGATGTCAATTGGATGATGCATAGAATTGCAACATCCAGATAATAAACATGGCCTTAATGAGTTATGAAAGTAAACATGATATGGGTATGATAATAAACAGTAATGAATTTGGCAAATGAAGTAAGAGAAAGATCAACACTCAAATATAAGTACTTCAGCCAATCGACATACGTCCACCATAGAAGTAGCTTGTTTATCATTATATGTACAGTGTTTTACAGGTTACAATTATGTATTTTATCTCACTAGAGAGTATTTTAACAGTTATAGTATGTTTTCAAAATAATAAGACTTATCGAACAAGTAATAAGGAACAGTGTATTTATAGGTGGCTTGGGGTGTAATATGAACCCCAAGTCACATGCAGAATGCAAAATGATGCTATCCTCTTGATTATGGACACATGTCCTTTTAGAAGTTGTGTAGAATGTGTGATTTCTCTCTTCATGTGAAATACAAACATGTGCACTCACTTGTACATGCCTGATATGACTAAAATACCTTTTATGGTGACTTTTGTGCAATTTAAGCATTCTGGTACCATTTGGCTGAGGCTACGAGGCTGGGGATATAAAACACAAGGTATGAGGCCGAGAGTCTGAGACACAACATATGAGGTTAAGGGTCTAATTCAATGGGTATGAGGCCAACCCCTTAAGGCAAAAGATCCCAAAAGGCCTATAACATAGAGAATACAATTTCTTGGATCATCAGTGTTTACCCTACCTACATAGGATTTCTAATTATCTATCTCGACCTAAGATAAGGAGACCCTTTTATGTTGGTGCCTAGTTGGCATAAAAATATATATACACCTCTTAGTTAGACAAGGTCGACGTTCTTTGTGGGAATATTAGGTTCATCCACGTGTACTCAGACATTCCAGGATAAATCATTGATTATACCATATATTTTCGCATGTGCGTTGTGATTAAGGGGCCCATTATTTTAGATGATTTTTCCTCCACGCATGTCCTGGGGTGGTTGTTTAATAGGGATAAGTTTCAATTAATGGCGAGTTTTGTAATGAATTGTTGATATATGTCACATACTTATATTTTATACATTATTTTAATTGCGAGTTAATCCTCAAATGAACAAAACTAATTGCGACAAAAACTCAAATAGTCATTTTTTTAAAAACCATTTGTATTTATTATTATATAGAATGAAATGTTTGTTTATTAAGTATGTATTCATTGTTATTCCATTAATTACATGAGTGTGTAGGTGTGACACCAATATCCAATTCTAACTGGTGGGAAATAAAAAATAATAAAAACCCTTCTTAAGGCATAGAATGCAGAGCGAAAATAAAGAGTAGAGAATAGAGAGACAAAAGTATGTCCATTAAAACCATTATCAAATCCAATCCCCTTTGAAGCCATCAATTATTGACCTTTGGAATTCGATCCTAAATGATCCCATTTAATATTTTTGTGTTTTATTTTTAATGAAATTCCCTAATTCTCGACATGGTAGTCAAAATATTGCAGGACTAGAAATACAACTAAACGTCTATAGAAAAACATAATTTTTTGTTATGAAAAATGTTGTATAATTTAGTTAAGAAAAAGGCATTAAATGAAAAAAGATGGTCTTAAGTGGGTAAAAGAATTTTATTTTTATAATACTAATGTTAAATTATAATTTCATCCCCACGAAATGCACATTTTACCCACTTAAAATAAAATTAAAAACACACACATTCCCACCCACCCCTTGACCTAAAGGAACCAAAACAGTGCTAGTATTGATATTAAATCTATGTTATACCTTTGATACGATAATATTAGTCTATTAGAGATACAAATAACAATTAACATTGCTATTCATATTTTATGTGTACACTCTCTCCTTACCATAAAAAAACAGGCCAGATATATGACCTGGCAACAAAATCTCTAGAAAGAAAGAGACATTTAAGTTCTGAGCTTAATAAGGTACATTTCATTTAGAAATATTGATAAATGACATATTTCTCTTTCTTTTCCCATTTCTTTGTCTAGATATCCCTTCATTTTTGTTTTCAATTTCACAAGGTACTCATTACCCTATGCTCTTTAGAATCAATTAGGCAAATACTCACCAATCTCCCCCTTTTTTCTATCTGATTAAAATTTAAGGATTTACTTCATTCAGTCTATTTTTAGATCTATTCACCATTTCGAATTCAAACCATTCAATCCAACCGATCGCTCCATATAGTTCCTTCATTTTCGCATGCATCCGGTACGCTATATATAAATTATGTTCATTTTAATGTTATTAATGTTTCCTTCCTTATAGATTTGTCTCTCTCTATAACGCGCATTTGCATCTTAACTATTCATATCAAAATTCTAGGGCTAAAGTCGAACCATTTTGAAGGAATAAAAAGGATAAGGATAAAGATTATGTCTTCTAAGAAGAAGAAGATCTGAAATGAGTGCTTCACGGTTCATAAAGTGTGCCATGGTTGGTGATGAAGATACTAGCAAGACATGTCTTTTAATTTCAAACACCAGCAACAGATTACGCACAGTCAGTCAATTTTTACCCTTTTTCAATTCTTAAGATGTTTCTTTCTTCTTTATGGTTATAATTGTGGAAATAAAAGGTAAACAGAAGAATTTCCTTCTAGGGTTCCTGGTTTTGCGTGAATGCTTGGGAATTTAAATTTATTGATTTGAACTTTTCTTTGATAAAATACATACTTATGATTTTATATTTACTAAAGTTCTTTCAATACATTTGACTAAAATAGATTTCATGTCTAGGGGTACTTGACTAAAATAACTTTCATATGTTTGGGTACTGAGTGGTCACATGTCTTTAATAGTGCCCTTGAAAACAATATTTGGCGCTACTGCTGAGTGTAAAAAAAATATGTCTGGGTGCTTTTATATTCGGTTGGCATTTATATTCATGTGATGAGAGAGTATTGGTGCTTATATGCCTTGGTTTGAACTTTAGATCATTTTTACCCGATAATTATTTTTGGTAGCTATAATATTCCACTCATTTCCTCTTTGTTGATTGTGCAGATAATACCTATAATCAACATCATATATATTTTTAATTGGACATTTATTGTCTATAAAGTTATCACATTTTATGTACATTTTCTATAATTTTATTTTACCAAGTAATATAATTGGAATAGGTAATAGAAATTTGATTACAATAAAAAGTTTCTTGATTTTTACAGATTACCCATAAAATTCTATCTTCTCGCATCTTTATATCCGATCCCATACACACACAATCAAAAAAATTATTTAACTTGTGGGTCTCAATTCATGTGTTTTTCAATTAAAAATAAGTCAATAATTATATAATACTATATGATTTTTTGTACTTTATAACATAAATTGTACATAGAATATTATTAAAATAAATATTTAGACAAGTCAAATTGTGTCATTTTTTGGTTATTTGTGTTTGACGCTGACATGACTATTTTGTTGTTCATCTTTATGAGTCATAATTTTTAGGGTCATATCAACAGATGGATAAATCTTAACTTCCTATCATATTGAGTTCAAGTTATATTATTTTATTTTCATTCTCTTTTCTAAGTTTGTTTGTAAAATATGATTGACTGAAGCCAAAGTACCGTAAAGAAGTACAAAAATTATTTGAAACTCAGATGCTTTATTTCAATTCTCTTTGATTTAGCTTTGTAGTGTACATGAAATATATATAAGAAAATAATCTAATATAAAATAATGAAGCATGGCACGAGTGTTTTATATAGCGCCCATGCATCACACAGGTTACAAGCTTGTTTTTTAATAGTGACAGTGGTTATGCTACTTGACAAGTTGACATGTTAGTTAACTTTATTAATAATGGGTACAAAAAACTGTCAGACCTCATCTTAAAATTATAAGGTCTCGTCAACGTTGGTTGCTACATAGTAACAACTTTGTATTCTTAACTGATATTCAGATGAGGTCACCGAAAAATATTGTCTTAGTATTCTTGTGTCACCACCAATAATAATATGGTAGTTTGTGGAACTAACAATATCATTTTAGTTGTACAAGTGTGCATGACTAAAGTACCGATAAGGCTAAAAATAATTTATTATATTTAGTCCCTAAAAGTATTTCACTTAGTGCTTAGTGTCACATGTTGCAGATTTATCACTAAAATTTAGTCCCAAAGGTTCCATCCCTACACCACAAGTCTCTGGAACTTTCTAGATTTTTCTAATGTATTCTAATTTAATGTTGAATGTAGTGGATTATGTTGTATTATTGTAGATAATTCTAGAATATTATTGTATGTAGGTGGGAATGTTCTAGGCTCTTTAGCTAGAATGTTTCTAAATATTGGATTAGTGACACTTGCATAGACAATATCCATTCACTATATATATAGTCGCTTATAAATAGGTGGGAGCCTCATTTGGCCAAACTAGCAAGCAAAGTTATAATCTCTTCTCCTTAAGTGCAATACAAGTATTCGCTCAAACTTTATTTGTGTACTTTCTTCATCTTTCTTTTGCCTTTTGTTATAAAATACTAGCTAGTTAGGCTTGTTTAGTAACACAAGTATGATAAAGAGTGCTAAGCATTGTTATGAATTTTTTTAGTGTCATAAATCACCTTTTATGTTCATTTTTTTTCAGTCAAAATCGTCATAAGTTTGGGTGTCATAATTGATGCCCATAAAAACTGTCATATTAGGTTAACAGTTATAAAAGTCATATCTATTATGAAAATAGTCATAATATACTCTATAAGGTATCATATTTTATTTAAAAAGCGTCATGATAAACAATTTTCAAATATTTAAAAACTTCATATATAATATTTCATCACATGAGGGTTTAATATAAACAGTCATAAATTAAACATATAATATAAAAAATTAATATCCATAGTTGACAAATAAATCTAAATACAAATCAAAATTCATAGTAACATAAAAATAGCCTTGAATTTTTTTGTATTCGAAGTCACGTACATCTAAAATGCACCAAATCAAGTCATTTGTCTATATAAAAAATAGTGGGACACAAATAGATATACCCACCATCTACGTTATTCACAAAAAAATAATGACCTACTACGTATATCATAGCTAGATATATCCACTATGTACATCATGTATAAAAATGTACACCCAAAAAACACGCATAAATGCGTCGATCTTCTTTGGCTTCTGAGAAATTGTGTCGACAAAATGCTCCAAATCATATAATATAAGGTTGAATAAATTCAATGAACTCATGTTGAGTTCATTGATCTCATGAGTTTGATATGAAGACTTTCCAACCAACTCCTTCATCTAAACAAGACAAATAAAATTACATTTAGCTTTTATTACATCTAAATTTAAAAAAAATATTAAAAACATGTGACCTTCGTTTTTATAGACTTTGATGAATTTTCCAAGAACTCTTGCATGAACTTCAATAGAAGAAAACCACACACAATTTTCCCTCATTGTTTAGGGAACTGAAAATAAAGGAGTTAGTATGTTACCCATATCAAATGTGAATATATAAATATTAAATTTAATTTATCGAACAAATACCTTAACATTCTCCCATTCTAGTAGTGATCTTTTTTCTTTGATTGCCAAAATGCTCTAATTCCACTTTAATAAAAAAAAGACATAATGACATATATTTATATTATAATTATGTAAAATTAAATTAATAATTCTATTATAAGTATTTATTTAGGACATTACTTACGTGTTTAAATAAAGCTTAAGGTCCATGCTCGGCACCCCTGATAAAGAATCAACCCAAAACACATTTTTTGAAATAAAGTTAACAACAACCAAAACCCAATGATACCTACTCTAGACACCCCATTCTGTTACCCCCTAAACTCTCCTTAGGTCCCTAGCAACTACCTTCATCACTATAAACCCAGGTCATACCCGGAGTACTGATATAGAAGCCAGCGAGCGCTCCCGGGCTCTAGTTGACCAAGGTCAACTCTTTAAATCGATCGAGACTGAATGAATCTTCGAAGGGAACTGAATCCCCTTTCCAACGGTCCATCCCGTGCGCGATTCCGACTTACGGCACGGACGAACGATCCGTTTACTCCGAGAGGTCACCGAATGCTTCTAGGGTCCGGTTGACCGAAGTTAACTCCCCGAACCAGATCAAAATCTTTGGAATGTCTAATTACATATCCTAAACTTTCCAACGGTCCACCCCGTGCTCAATTTGGACTTACCATGCGGACGAACGATCCATTTGCATCCGTCGATTCCCTGTCCAATGGACTGACGAATGCTTCCGAGCCATATTTGACCCAAAGTCAACTCCCGAATATGGGAGAAGTCCTAAGGACTTTCGAAGGTCTCTAAATTAACTTTTCAACGGTCCGCCCCTATGCAATTCTGATCAACGTTTTGCGTTCTGTGGCCGATTTTCCAAAAAGGCCTGAAAGACACTGTCAAACGGCAGGTCCCAGACCCTGCCTATCGGCAGTGTGCCTAAACTCACCTGCCGAACGGAAGAAATGGGGCTACGCCGATCTTCAATGACATGGGCCTATAAAAAGGAGGCCTAACCTCACTTGCAAGGGGTCCAAAAATCATAAACTTATTACTCTCAGTTGATCCAGAAAACCTCTCTCAATGTCAGCGTGATTTCTACACCCAAATCCCTTTCCAACCTTCACTTTTCATCATCCTTTTCATCATACTTGGTTAATTCACTACCCTCCATCATCATCCAAGTCTAAGGGTTGCTCTCTAACATTCGAGATCAAGCTCAAGATCTTCAAGAAGGTCCAATTTTCTCAACTTTCTCCTTAAATTCTCATAAATTTGCAATAACTTATTTTATTACTTAGCACTTTTATTATCTCATCTCACACATCCTAATATTCTTTTTATTCATTATTATTGCACATTTTTCATTTTCATATAAATAAAAACCCAAAAAATAAGAAAAAGAGGGTTTGCTCATAAATTCCAAACGGGAATTCTCACACTTTTCTTACACTTTTCTCACAACTAAAACACTTTTTCTACACGCACACATACACACAAATAAGAGAATCCCCCGATTGGATTTATGGGATAAACCCCACCCCTCATTTTGCATGCGAACTACGTGAACTTTGATGCCTCTATAGGCTACATAAGCGTTTCGGGGTAAAACCCGAGACTCGAGTCCTATTTTTACTTTTTCTATCATTCTCTACTTTCTCTAAACTCTACTCTCTCATATCATATATATCCATATATTTGTTCTTATTGGCGTATTATTCCCCATGCGTTATCGTTCCATCATAACGGTCAACGTAAGGATAATCGCGTAAATCCTATTTTTTGATATTATTTTTATACCTTCCTATGGATGATTCGCTTTACCTTTCCATGGATTCCTATCTCCACTACATATACACATGCACACACATCACGGGGAAAATAAAAAAGGAAAATAACAAAACCCATGAGAGACCGAAAGGGCGGAATGGGTGCCTAACACCTTCCCATTTCGTAACTTAGCCTCCAGACTCTTCTCGAATCATTTTGGTTTCGTATGACCCAGTATGTCTTTGGATGTTGTCCTTCGGGGTGGCTTTCCCTTTTCTTTTGTCTGTTTTGAGTAAAATAGACTGGCGACTCTAATCTCTCTACATTTTTCACCTCACCTCAAATGATGTCGGTCGAAGCGCTCCCGAGAGGGACGCACGGGACCTAAGGATCCTTACTCTCACGCTTCCCCCCCCCCCTCCCCGCCCCGCAGCGAGGATCAGGGATGGCCAAAGTGGCAACTCCGCTGGGGATTTATATCTTTTGAGGGCTAGACTCTATTTACATGGGTGTTATGCTTATTCATATTTACCCCCTATTTGCATGTTCCCCCTTTATTACTCATGTGTACTCCCGTACTTATGCTTCTATTCACACTCTTGTAGAAAATTCTCCATGTACACTTCGCACCACGTGCACCTAGGGTCACATATATCCACATGTTGCACGCATCACCCATCCATACTTGGTGTACCATTGGTACCTGTACTTTGCTCCTTATTTGGCATAATCAGAAAATACATTCTCATAAGATACTAATAAGAGGATCATGCATGATTCACACATCACCACCAAAGAGCATTGTGATTGACCAAATTTTACCCAGTAACTGGAGGGTCACTTCGTGATGGGCGCTGGTCCGGCAGGGCGCAGTTAGCCTAAGCGATATGACTCTCACCTTCCATTAGCCCAGTACCTTCGACGTATATCGAACGGTTCCCCTGCATCATACCGCTTGAACGAAGTCAAGACGGGAGGTATATCGCAAGGAATTCGTTCACGTACGTCGAGTATATCGAATTCACTCTCACACGTACCGTCCCCACGAGGTATATAGTGAGGCAATTCACGTACACCCGGGTATATCAAATGGCTTGTCCACACATACCGATTACCCACAAGAGTAAAGACGTATATCGTGGAAGTCACGCCAAAGGGGGGGACCCTTTCCGATTCACCCAACCAACTGCATACCCGCATATAGGTGTCAAATCTAGGACACACATGTTAGATTGTCAGTTTCAACCCAAAACTCTGCCGAAATTTCGAGTCGGCCTGCCGCCCGAATTCTCACGCATTTTTGAATGGGACCCTGTCCGTGATCCTGGTCATAAGACCAGCCATAACTTTGCATATATTACAAACCCAATTTTTCCAGGCTCGAGTCCCGTCCGACATTTCATTTTGCATTTAGGAGAATTAATACAAGTGAAAACATAACAATTATAATAATCATGCTGAGACTGTCTCCAAGGGAAAATTCTCTTTTTTTCTTTATCCAAAATCCAAAAACATTTCTCCTCCCTTTATCAAAAATCCAAAAATATTTTATTTTTCCATCTCAAAAAGAAAAAAAAACTTCATCCCCTTTTTTTCTCAAAAATAAATACCATTTTACGCCTTCTTAGGTCGATCACAAACCCTTGGCCTGGCTCCCTATTGGCTTCGATCTTCAGTCAAGTAACCCCGGAGTTCCGTACGTTACCCTATTACTCCTTTCGAGTCCGGAATCCATCCGCTTCCCATGGAGAACACAGTTCAAGTACCCGTTGTGCAGCCGGATCTGATGGCAGTCCTAGCTTAGCTTGTGTCCAAAATTGATAACCTCCATACTGAGGTCCGAGAGATGCAACGAAACCAGGTTCCCGTTCCTCAAGAACCCGAGGTCTTATTCCCTCGTGCTATGGATCCACCCGAGCCTATCGGGGTTCCTGAAGAGTATCAGCACGCTACATGTGCCCTTCCTGTTAATGGGTCGCTGCCTGCCCAGCTTCCTATGTCAAATCTTGCCTAGTATGGGGCTAACCTGCCTATGATCATTAATCCGAAAGAATAAGAATTGAACAAAGTCAAAGAGGACCTCAAGATACTCGCTAAGAAGTTTGACCAAGTCATAATCTCAAGAAATTACATGGACTACACCCACATGTCTCCTTATCCTAAAACGAGGTTACCTAAGAAGTTCAAGATGCCAAATATCGAGAAATTCAAAGGAAGTGGACCCCCAATTGTTCATCTTCGCAGTTATCACCATTCCATGACTCTACTATGGGCTTTTGAAGAAGTGATGGCCCAATTGTTTTAGTAAACTCTAAAGGATAGTGCCCTCCAATGGTTTTTGTCTCTCGAAGTGTCTAGAATTCGTAGTTGGGAGGATGTGGCTTGAGAATTCATGTCACGGTACAAATACAATGAAGAGCTTGACGTCACCCGCCGTGATTTAGAGCTGGTCAAATAGAACCCTGGAGAATCAGTGAGTAACTTCATCGCCCGATGGAGGGAAAAATTAGCAACCATGACCAATCGACCTTCCGAGGAAGAACAAGTCATCATAGTGAACAAGAACTTCTTACCCCATGTTCGAGCAACGATGGGTGGACAAAACTACCCCCACTTTTGAGCTCTCAGAGGAGGAGGAGAGATTGAGGAAGGTCTTGCCAAAATAGAAGTTGACCCAAAGAAGGTGTCCGGACAGTTCACCTCCAGAAAATATGGCAAACCTGCCAGTGCTACAGTCTCAACCATCAACAACATCTCTCAACCAACCACATCATGGGCACCAGAAATCCGCCCTGTCCCAGTTCGAAAGGAATACACTGAGCTCCATGCTCCCCTATCCAAAGTCTATCAAGCCCTGCTAATCCGAAATCTTATCAAACCTTTGGATCCCCGTCCATTACCAAATCCACTCCCAAGAAACTTCAAGGAAGATGCCCATTGTGCCTTTCACCAAACTGCTGGTTAGAGCAATGACCAATGCTTTCACCTACGAAACATGATCCAAGGTCTAATTGACCGGGGTACCATCGCCCCACCAGCTAATCCTAAGCCAAACACTACTCACAACCCACTTCCAAATCATACCAATGCCATCTTCTTAGAAGAGAACCCAGAATTTGATCCCTCAACTCAAATCACACCCATATACTCTCCTAAACCTCTCCAAATTTGACCATATTTCCTCCTGCACCCTGCTAGCCTCGCTGATCAGGCACTATCACTCCTTACCAGAGCATGCATCGCTGTTCGTACCCATTTTGAAAATGAAAGCATGGAATTGTCAGAAGTCTTAAACCAACTCCTAGAGTTCGGGCTGAAATTTCCCTCACAGATGATCATTGATTGCCAAAGGTTCAGTACGTTGTTCTTAGAAGCATAGAAATGGGCCCGAGATTAAGATAGTTGGGTAGTACCAACCGATGAAGTCAGCCTCGATCATGTCATCCAGATCATGGCAGAATTATTCAGGCAAACCAACATCATTTGCAGTATGATTGAGTTACCTGATACTATGAAGCTACAAGGGCACCTGGTCCCTTCACCCTTACACATCCGTACAGAATGGGATGACCTGTATGAAGAAGCCGTTGAAGTTATGGAATGCATCGACTTTGCATGGAAAGACAGAATTGTTGCCACCAGGTGGGGGGGAGAATTCAGAGGTTCAAATGAAGAGCAAGCTTTCTAGAAAATTGGCCCGATAGCCGACATGTGTGGAATGATATCATTTTAAGAACTCCCCAAAGAAATAAACAAGGTGGAAAAACAACCCGAGATCGATGAGAAAATGGGATTCATGTTCTTCCCTTCTTCAATAAATCACATGACCAGATCAGGGAGGCATTACCAGATTCCAAGCTCACTACCAGAAAATGACAAGGGGAAGGTCATGGAAAACCTTCTTATGCCAGAGATGACCCTCGAGGAAAGTAAGATCCTCGATCAACTAAAGAAAACTCAATCTAACATCACTCTATGGGGGCTTTTCATGTCTTTTCAGCTGCACAAAAATGCTTTGATCAAGTTGCTCACTGGACCCACAGTTCATCCTTCTACCACACCAGAAGAAGCGGTAAATTTGGTCAGATCCTTGACCTCTACCCGAATGTTATCCTTCTCTGAAGAAGAAATCCCCAAGATTGGGTCAAACCATAATCATGCACTCAACATCTCCGTCGAAGTTATGGGGAAGGTTGTGCCGCTCTCTCTTATTGACAATGGATCCACCTTGAATGCCTGCCCACTGAGAACCTTCAAATGTTTAGGCCTGAAAGAAAGTGATCTCGCTCCAACCTCCGCTGTTGTGCATGCCTATGATAATACACGTCGGGAGGTGATGGGATCCATAAAGCTTGTAATAGGGGCTGGCCCTATAAACCCTATCGTTGAATTCCAAGTTATTGACATCCCAACCTATTTCAACCTGTTACTCGGATGACCTTGTCTCCACAGTATCAAGGGCATGTCTTCCTCACTCTATAAAAAATTAACGTTCTTCGTCGACAGACGGGTCATTACCATCTTAGGCGATGATGATAATGCCGAGGGTGCAAGTACTAGCAGTTCAATCCTTGAGATACAGCACGGGTCAAATGATATGCTCCTATCAGGATTCCGGATTGAACCACCTCTACTCTCGACAGGAGATGACTTCAAAGAAAGGGTTTGTCCAGAATACGACCCTCATGGAAACGTCAATGTGATTCAGATGTTCAGAAACATGCACTTCATGCCCAGACTGGGGCTAGGACAAAGACAACAAGGTATACATGAGCCGATTGAACTAAATAAATCATTCCCTCCTTGTGGTTTATGGTATCAACCATCAGAATAAGAGCTCCGAATAATCCGCTAGTCACGACCAAAGAGAGGACTAAATCGCGTCCAAACTATCCCAGGTGACTCCTTGAATGGACGATTCATCAAAGAGGACGAAGACTTTCCCTTTTGCAGCTTTTTGGAACCATGGTATGACCATACAAATAAGAAGATGAAGCTTGGAATGGAGATCTTTTTCCGAGATAGCTACCCATGGGCCGAGTGTTCCCAACACCATGTACAACTGCTCATCAAAGATACCGAAGAGACTGAGGAAAGTGACTCTGAATATTCCTTCAACTTACAGACACTGGGGTTGGCACTCTGCATGGTTTATTTAGACACTACATCACTGGATCCATCCCACATGATTAAAGTTGTTGATACACCTCTTTGCAACTGGCATGCTGCACCAGTTCTACCTGCTGAAATCTCCCTTAATCCCAATGTTTACCCCTTTTCTTCTTCTGTTGTCTATCCTTGTTCAATTGTAATCGAGTCCTCTTTTGACAAGGTTCTCAATGTTGTTTTTCCTATCAATGAAATAATCGAAGATTTTGAGTATCTTTTTGTGCCTTACATTAACTCTTTGGATTCTAATTAAACTTTTAATGATGATGATTTTACAAATGAACAATTCTTAACTGATATAAATAAGGTTAATAATAAACAACATAACCGCATTCAAGTTAATGAAGAAGAGACTGTTGTTATTAACCTCGGTTACAGTGGCCAACTACGCGAGATTAGGATAGGGGATACCCTTAAGGAGCATGAGCGTGCACAACTCGAAGAATTACTAAAGGAATTCGTGGATGTCTTCGCATGGTCCTACGATGATATGCCCGGCATTGATCCTGAAATAGCTCAGCACGAGATCCCCATTCTTCCAGATTAAAGGTCGATTAAATAAAAGTTGAGAAAGCTCTGCACCGAATGATCGCTCAAGGTCAAAGAAGAGGTGGTTAAACAGTTCAACGTAGGTTTCATTCATGTGATCGAATATCCCACATGGCTAGCCAACATAGTGCCCGTGCCAAAATCAGGGGGGAAAGTTTGAATGTTTGTAGACTATCGGGATTTGAACAAAGCCTCTCCAAAGGATGATTATTCGCTACCCAATATCGACATGATCGTGGACAACATAGCCAGTTACGCTCTCAAGTCATTCATCAACGGGTTTCCCGGATACAACCAAATCAAAATGCATCCAGACCACCAAGAAAAAACCGCATTCATCACCCCATGGGGAACCTTTTGCTACACTGTCATGCCATTTGATCTCAAGAATGCTGGGGCTACCTACCAGAGGGCTACCACAACCATCCTGCATGATCTGATTCACAAAGAAGTTGAGGTCTATGTGGATGATATGATTATCAGGTCCAAGACTAGAGAAGGTCATGTTACTGCTCTCCAAAAGTTCTTCAAACGACTGTGACAGTATCAAATGCGACTCAATCCGCAGAAATGCATCTTCGGTGTTACAAAGGGAAAACTCTTGGGATTCATGGTCAGTGAGAAGGGGATAAAAGAAGATCCTGCCAAGCTGAAAGCCATACTTGAGATTCCACCTCCCCGAATAGAGAAAGAAGTTCGAGGTTTCCTTAAAATATTGCAATACATCAGCCGGTTCATCAGCCAGTTAACCTCCATCTGCGAACCTATATTCAAACTCCTCCAAAAGGATTCAACTAAAGTTTGGAATGAGGCATTCCAAAAAGCTTTCGACCGAATCAAACAATATCTGACCCAACCCCCGGTACTCATGCCACCACAGCCTGGTCTCTCCTTGATCCTATACCTAACCATAAACGAAGATTTTGCTAGCCCAATACCTTGAAGATTCCCGCAAAGAAAGAGCTATCTATTATGACAGTCACAAATTGGTCGGGTATGAGGTCAACTACACTGTTTTGAAAAAGCCGTGTATTGCACTTGTCTGGGTCACCCAAAAGTGGCGGCACTACATGCTCGCCTTCCCCATCAAACTTGTATCCCGAATGGACCCCATCAAATACCTGCTTGAGAAACCCGCCTTGTCCAGCCGAATGGCCCGATGGTTGATGATCCTAGCTGAGTTCGATATCGTGTACGTCACGCAGTAATCCATGAAAGGAAGAGCCATCTCTGACTACCTCGCTGATTACCCCATGGATGAAGTCGATGTCTGGGTCTCTGAATTCCCAGATGAAAACATTCTCTGTGCTGCTCAAGACTGCCTTCGATGGAAAATGTTCTTTGATGGCACTGCCAACAAAAATGGATATGGCATTGGGATACTTTTGATCGCCCCAGATGACTCCCACATTCCCATCGCCATCAAGTTGGATTTCCCCTTTATCAATAACATGACTGAGTACGAAGCATGCATGGTAGGCCTCAAAGTTGCTCTTAAAAAAGGTATTCAATGCCTAGATGTCTACGGGGATTCCGCCCTTATCATCGTCAAGTGCTCAGAAAGTGGAAAGTCAAGGATGAGAAGATCCAACCCTTCCATGCCCACTTAGAAGAACTAGCCTCCCAATTCCAAGTTATCACCTTCTATTACCTACCCCGAGCAAAGAATAACCTAGTTGATGCCCTTGCTACCCCAGCCTCCATAGTCGACATGCCCGAAGGAATAACAATGACCCCCTTCCTTGTTCAAAAGCAGGACAAACTAACCTACTTCCACCACATTGAGCTCGCCACCATAGAAGATCCTGAGCTAGCCAATTATTGGTACTATGATAGCTGGTGCCTCCTCAAGCATGGTAGGTATCCTGAGGGTTCCAACAAGAAATATAGAGCAATCCTCCGAAGACTAGCTGCCCAGTACATCATCTATAACAATGTACTGCTCGAAAGAAACTTCGATGGAACTCATTTGCACTACATCGCAGAGGCTGACATTGAAAAGATAATGCAGAAGATCCATAGCGGGGAATGAGGACCCCACATGAATGGTCACATGCTTGCCAAAAAGATCATTCGACAGGGCTACTACTGGACCACCATGACCTAGGATTTCACCGTCTATGTCCAGAGATGCCTCAAATGCCAACAGTTCTCTAACCTTCAGCATCTGCTTCCGCACGAATTATATAACATGACTTATCCCTAGCCGTTCTCCACCTGGGGTATTGACATCATAGGTAAGGTTACACCAAAGGCTTACAACGGGCATGAGTTCATCCTAGTTTCCATTGATTACTTCACCAAATGGGTCGAAGTTGAGTCATATGCAGTGCTAAACACCAAGAAAATGGCCAAATTCATCAACAAAAACATCATCTGCCTATATAGGGTCCCGCACGAGCTAGTTTCATATAACGGGTTACATTTCGAGGCAGAAGTCACAGAGGTGGTCAACGAGTATGGGATTCAAAGACACAAAGATTATCCCTACCGACCTCAGACCAACGGTTCAGTTGAAGCTGCCAATAAGAACCTCAAACCCATCATCAGCAAGATGATCGAAAGCTATCGGGATTGGGATGACCGGATCTCGTACGCCCTCTGGGGCTACCGAACCTCAATTTGAACCTCTACTGGAGCTACCCCTTACTCTCTAGTTTATTGCATGGAAGAAGTCCTACTCGTGGAGCTAGAAATACCCTCGCTACGCGTCATGCTTGAAACCAAGGTCAGTGAAGAAGACTGGTGCCAAAGTTGTATTGATGAGTTAATCCTCCTAGACGGGAGGAGATTAAAAGTGCTATACCACATACAAGTGTACCATCGCCAAATAGAGTGATCATTAAATAAAAGAGTCAAGGACCGCAGTGTTCGAGAGGGGGACCTAACCCTTAAAGAAATCATAGAACCCATCTAGGACCCCAGAGGGAAATTCAAGCCCAATTGGAGCGGCCCCTACATTGTTAAGAAGATCTTGTCTGGCGATGCTGCCATGCTCACCGACTTAGATGGGGAAGAGATGGCTCATCCAGTCAACCTGGACCTTCTCAAGAAATTCTA
Source organism: Sambucus nigra (assembly GCA_949130495.1). NCBI lineage: Eukaryota > Viridiplantae > Streptophyta > Magnoliopsida > Dipsacales > Adoxaceae > Sambucus > Sambucus nigra. Next base: position 49,411,525 of record OX422221.1, read on the forward strand.
CCCGTAGTCCGAAATCTTGGAGCGCTACGACTCTTCTCATCTCCCTTCTATTCTAAAAAAAAATCTCTTAATTTCCTTCTATCCAGAACTACGTGGTCCTGATCCTCTGTAAATAACCATTTTCAAACAAATGAAAAATTTTCAAAAACCCTAGAGGTACGTAGGCATCTCATACACCTTACATGAGCACGACCCTTTCTTTTTCACAAAATACTATTCTTTTCTTATCTCCGAGGACAACAGTCGATTCCAACATATACTTGAACAGAAGGACTACGTGTTCCTTAGCGATCGGTATAGATAATTCAAATAATACAAAACTCATCAAGGGCACAGCTGGATGATCAAAAACTTGTTTATTTCACTAATAAGAAAATTCGGTACAGATTACATAAAGGAACGGATAACTCCCTTCCCCCTACCTTCCTAAAAAATCCAAATAAAAAATACCCACATTTATTACAAAATATACTCTCCAGGAGTCCTATCCACAGCTTCCAAAGGAGCCTGCTCCGTCATCATCATCTATATCCTGGGGTCCCCAAGTTTCCCCTGCCTGAACAGAGTGTCGCAGACACTTCATGGACCGATAAGCTCGAACCAGCTTCGAAAAGACCACAACACCTCCTTACATGGTGTCAAAAGAGACAAGCTACTTTTTTCCAGTCTCCACTACCATCATCTTGCTAACTACTCTCCCCCACAACCACTTCATATAATTCCTAGGGATATGCCAAACTCTCCCAACAAACTGAGAAGGACGGGTCGACTGACGTCGATTCTCCCACAGAGAGCCAAGCCGCAAGCGCAAACGCTCGGTCAAAATCCTCTACCGGAAAGAAATTTAGTGTCCGAGGTGGCACGGACTATGCCCAGCCAAATTGGCATAGAAGCCACCAAGGGAAACAAAAAGAGGTCTGGATGAGACCAACTAGCCGCACATACGGGTATTCTCCTAGCTCCAGAACAGGCAGCAACTGCCCCCACCAAGGCACTGACCAGTACAGATTCCGAGCCTCATGATCCATAAGCCAATTCTCCCAGCTCTCAATATCCAAGCCAACACTGAAGAAGTGACGCAAAAATAAGTTGGGTGCAGCTGACAAAGGATATTCTGGAAGATTCACCAGGCGGAGTCTTTCAGACAACCACATGAACAACATCATTGGGCTACCCTGCAGGAAGTCAGAACGACCTTCTCGCCAGGCATCCAGACCATTCAGGTTCTTCGCCAGTATCACCTCCATAGGATTGCGACGGTATGACATCCATGAAGTAACAGCTGCAAGTAGTGGGTCCACCAGTAGTTCCCCAGTCACCAGCAGTAATTCTGAAACCAGGCCCGGAGAAACGGCTCCAACATAGCCAGCATCACCTACTTCCCATAAATGCATAGACTGCAACACCACCGGGAGGGAAATCATTCCTCCAGTAACCAGTGATCTAGCCATTGAAGACAAAATGTGAAGGAGCCCAGTCAGCAAATCCGTGGGAGAATGAGAAAATTTGGGTAAAGCCGCAGCAACACTGGGATTTACCCCCAGCATGACAGAAAATTCCTCGTAGGTAGGACAAACTTCATCCAACCCAAAATGAAATACATGGTCTTCGGGGTACCAAAATTGTAACGCCGCCATCAGCATGTTCCACTCAATGGGCTGATTATGCCATAAAGAGACTCGACGCATGTTGAAAGCATTGTAGTCGACGTTATAAGAGCACATCGCTTCCAAGGCTTCTAGGTAGTTAGCAAACTCAATGCTACCAGGGAGAGCCATCTTGCAGGACTAAGAAATAGTAAGGCAAGTAAGTAAGAATGTGAAGGTGTGATGAAAACACTCCACCCTTACCCCCTTTTTTATACTTGAGAACCCTCACAAAAGACATAATCCCTGCAGAAATCGAAGGGAATCCTACCCCATAAGGTACAAAAGGGATGAAGAGGGCACTAATCAAAAGCTTTGAATTGATGGGACTGGACTTGACTACCGATAGGAAGGACAAGGTTCTTGCTGATCGGCAACCCCCTATTTTTGGAAATTTTCCTTTTTCCTCTTTTGCCAAAATAAAAAAAAACAATTAAAATAAAATTGATATTCTCGATAGAATTTCAAAAATCCTTTTCCACCCCTATATAATTTCTCATTTTTAAAACCTTCCTTCAAAATCCCAAAAATATCTCTTTTTACGGTCTCAGCAACAAAGTAAAAATCACATGTGCATGCATTCACTCATTCATCATTAACAAAAGATAATAAAAAGAAACCCTATTGCATTACATATATATTTATTCTCTGTGTTACATCAATTTTGTAGGAAATAAAAGAAAAAAAAATAATAAATCAAAAAAATAAATAAATAAAAAACAACGGGACTCATCCCGAACCCACATTCTATCTCTCTCTCACCTACCCTTCACCCCTCTCTCTAAGAGCTTCCACCCCTGCGACGCACTCTCTTTCCCCTACGGCGAGACGACGCACCACCGTTATTCGAGAAAGAGTCTTCCCCGGATGAAGCAGATGGTACCAAGCAAGAAGGAACCGGGACCGCATCCCAAATATAGGCAGTCACCGAAGATATCCAGTCTCTGATGTCCCTTAACCAAGTGGTCGACACACGGACTTGATGCAAGTAAAAGGCAATAATCAGTATCAAAGAAGGATCAAAATAGAAAATGAACCAAAAAGAGGAAAATAATGGAAAGGTATACCGCAGGACGAAGAACCTCCTCTGTCAAACCCAAATCCTCCGGATCCATCTCATGAGGACGGTGAAACATGGGCACCATCCCTCCATCAGCTCGCCGAATGTTGTATGAGGGGGTATGCAACTGCATAAAGGGAACCCCTGAAGTCGCCATCGCCGCAGACGCCGACAGACCACCGCCGCTGTGGGAAGACCCTATCGCCCAACTCGAACCCGCAGGAGGGAAAGGAAAGGCATCATATATGTTGGGCGCCATCAACCAGCTCGTCACAAAGTCCATATAGTCATACGGCGCGGCCGTATCAGTATACAACAAGTAGGACTCACCGATAATCGTCGTGATGCTTGCATCCGCCGGCAACAGACGCTCCCACCTCATAGACGTAGGAGGCTGCGCAGGTGGCACCACCACCTCCTCCTCCATAATCTATCGAACCACCCACTCCTCCAGATACCAAGAATGGTCGAACTCATGGGCCAACAAGCACGACAGCTGTGCGTTCACCCCGGTCGCCCCCGTATCTTGAATTGTTGTCCCCCAAGGATAAAAAGTCACCTAAAAATCCCCAGCAGGCATAAGTCAATACAGAATCAGAACATGCAGAAACCAATACTGAAAAGGAAGGAGTCTTACCTTACCACTGGTCAGGACATTCAAGACCTGACTCACTGCCTCCAGAAAGAGAGATCAATTCGACTGCCGATTGGCCTTGCGCCATCGATACAATCGGTAAAAGTCCCCAACAGTCTCGTCCTTCAGAGCAATCAGCTGGGTATTGCACCCAATCACCTCATAGAACCACATCTGCCAAAGACAAGAATTCGCAATAAAAAAGAAACGCATAAGGAAAATGCGAATGCATGAAAGGAAAATTCGCAAAATTAAAGAAATACCTCAAGGAGATACGTAGCTCCAGTAAACGTTTGTCGGTAGCACCGACTGAATGCGTCCAGAGAAAAATAGAGGGTCGCCAAAGTCAGGCTCCACCAATCATAGAGAGGGATGTTCGAAAACATACTCAAGTACGGCAAGAACCACAAATGGACGGCGTCGTCGTTCGACGCCACCATGAAGCCTCACAGCACCAGCAAAATGAACAATCTGGCCATCTGACTCACCTGCAGCCCATCCTCCACATCGATCACCCTACTCAGCAAGACATCCTTCAGTAAGGACAACCGGATGGAATCCCCAGACACTATCCTCCCCACATCGCCGAGTGTCGCCCTCACCGCCTCCGGCCTCACCCTCGGAGAGAGATCCACCTTTATCCTCTCCCCATCGCAATCCAGCCCCAGCAGTTGTTGCACGTCTATGGGAGTCACGGTCATATACCCAAAACCGAAATGGAAGGTGTGGGTATCCCACCATCTCTCCCCCAAAGAGCGTAAGACCACTGTCGACCGAGGCGTCTCATCCAGCACAGTCGTCAACCTCCCAAAACCCGCTGAAGATACCACCCAACGCACCACAGGTGGAAGATGCTCCCAGACATCCTTAAGCCCCATCGTCCCACGGGCACGCATGTTCTTCAAAGAGATGTCAAACTTTCAAAAGAAGAAACCTTGTCAAAATTCAAGGAAGAAGGAAAAATAAACAAAAAGAGAAGAATGCCAAAAGTCAGGTTACTTACATAACCGCCATGACTCACCACCTCGAAGACCGATGATGCGACGGCTCCCGTAGCAAGGTCTGCTCATCCGTAACCAGCTCGAACGCATCAAATGAGTTCTCACTCCCCAAATCAAGAGGCTCCCTGGCCCTCCACTCCACGTTCTCCCAGTCATCAATAGTCAACCATTCCCTATGCGCTGCGGTGCTCACAAAGGCGGCCATTTCTTAGAGATTGGAACGCTAGAATGATATTCGCAGAAAGAAAGAAAGCAAGATGCTGTGAAAAATGAGGGGAATTCACCCCCTTTATATAGGATGCCAAGGGTCATTCCGATCGGCATTGACCCCCCACCCACCGATTGGCACTGACTCCTTACCTTCCTGAGGCAGTCCAAAAGTCTGTGCCACTGCCGAATGGCACCCTCTGAACCATGCCGACTGGCACCACCCTTGAAATTTCATACAAAAAATACCAGAAAGTCCTGAAAAATCCTCAGAAAATTCCTAAAAATCCTAGGATGGATTTAGAACATTTTCACCAAGAAAATTTCACACTCCCTCAAGCGGAACCCCCATTTCCCCAGCGGAACTCCAGAAAGCCATTTTCAAAGTTTTCAAAGGATACTCTACTTTTTCCCCAGCTCATTCCCCAGCAGAACCCAAAATCCAATCTTCATCCTCTCTTAAGTCAAAATTGACTTCGATCTTGGATCGTCACCTCTTCTAGGTCAGAATTGACCTCGTTCCTCAGTTGTCACCTCTCTTAGGTCAGAATTGACCTTGGTCTTGGATCGTCACCTTATTTAGGTCAAAATTGACCTCAATCCTCGATCGTTACCTCTCTTAGGTCAGAATTGACCTCGATCTTGGATTGTCACCTTAGTCAGGTCAGAATTGACCTCGGTCCTCGGTCGTCATCTCTCTTAGGTCAGAATTGACCACGGTCTTGGATCGTCACCGTAATCAGATCAGAATTAACCTTGGTCCTCGGTCCTCACCTCTCTTAGGTCAGAATTGACTTCGATCTCGGATCGTCACCTCTCTTAGGTCAGAATTAACCTCGGTCTTAGATCGTCACCTTAGTCAGGTCAGAATTGATCTCGATCCTCGGTCCTCGCCTCTCTTAGGTCAGAATTGACCTTGGTCCTCGGTCGTCACCTCTCTTAGGTCAGAATTGACCTCGATCTTGGATCGTCACCATAAGCCTACAGAATCAAATTTGACCTGCAGAATTGGTCATCTCACCTTTAAGCCCGCAGAATCGGATTCTACCCGCAGAATTGGTCATCTCACCATAATCCCGCAGAATCGGCTTCGACCCACAGAATTGGCTTCTACCCACCAAATCGATTATCCCCAGCACACTCCCTTAGGTCCTCAGAATCTACATCGACCCTTTGAATTGGTCATCCTCCCAAAAAAGCATCATGCGGTGTCTATTCGACGGCTATCGTTTGTTACAAACTCACCCATCAAGGGGCTCTGTAGACACCCCATTCTGTTACCCCCTAAACTCTCCTTAGGTCCCTAGCACCTCCCTTCGTCACTACAAACCCAGGTCATACCCGGAGTACTAACCTAAAGCTATCGGGCACTCCCGGGCTCTAGTTGACCAAGGTCAACTATTCAACTCGATCGAGACTGAATGAATCTTCAAAGGGAACTGAATTCCCTTTCCAATGGTCCATCCCGTGTGCGATTTCGACTTACGATATGGACGAATGATCCATTTTACTCCGAGAGGTCACCGAATCCTTCCAGGGACCGGTTGACCAAATTCAACTCCGCGAACCAGATCAAACTCTTTGGAATGTCGAAGTAAATCTCCTAACCTTTCCAATAGTCCACCCCATGCTCGAATCGGACTTACCATGCAGACGAACGATCCATTTGCGTCTGACGATTTCCCATCCAATGGACTGACGAATGCTTCCGAGCCATATTTGACCCAAAGTCAACTACCAAACCCGGGAGAATCCCAAGGACTTTCGAAGGACTCTGAATTACCTTTCTAATGGTTCACCCTGTACGCGATACTGATCAACAGTTTGCGTTCTGCGAACGATTTTCCAGAAGGGCCTGAAAGACACTGCCAAACGGCAGGTCCCAGACCCTGCCTATCGGTAGTGTGCCTAAACGCACCTGCCAAATAGCATAAATAGGGCTATGCCAATCGGCAATGCCCTGGGCCTATAAAAAGGAGGCCTGACCTCACTTGCAAGGGGGGCAAAAATCAGAAACTTATTACTCTCAACAGATCCAGAAAACCTCTCTCGATGTCAGCGTGATTTCTACACCCAAATCCCTTTCCAACCTTCACTTTTCATCATCCTTTTCATCAAACATGGTGAATCAACTACCCTCCATCATCATCCAAGTCTAAGGGATTCTCTCCAACATTCGAGATCAAGCTCAAGATCTTCAAGAAGGTCCAATTTTCTCAACTTTCTCCTTAAATTCTCATAAATTTGCAATACCTTGTTTTATTACTTAGCACTTTTATTATCTCATCTCACACATCCTAATATTCTTTTTATTTAGTATTATTGCACATCTTTCATTTTCATATAAATAAAAACCCAAAAAACAAGAAAAAGGGGGTTTTGCTCATAAATTCCAAATGGGAATTCTCACACTTTTCTAACAACTAAAACACTTTTTCTACACGCACACATACACACAAATAAGAGGATCCCCCGATTGGAATTATGGGATAAACCCCACCCCTCGTTTTGCATGCGAACTACATGGACTTTGATGCCTCTATAGGCTACGTAGGCATCTCGGGGTAAAGCCCGAGACTCGAGTCCTATTTTTACTTTTTCTATCATTCTCTAATTTCTCTAAACTCTACTCTCTCATATCATATATATCCATATATTTGTTCTTATTGGCGTATTATTTCCCATGCGTTATCGTTCCATCATAACGATAAACGTAAGGAAAATCGCGTAAATCCTTTTTTCTGATATTCTTTTTATACCTTCCTACAGATGATTCGCTTTACCTTTTCCATGGTACAAGTTGATGATTCCTATCTCCACTACATACACACATGCACACACATCACGGGCAAATAAAAAAAGAAAACTAACAAAACCCATGAGAGTCCGAATGGGTAGAATGGGTGCCTAACACCTTCCCATTTCGTAACTTAGCCTCTGGACCCTTCTCGAATCATTTTGGTTTCGTATGCACCAGTATGTCTTTGGATGCTGTCCTTCGGGGTGGCTTCCCCATTTCTTTTGTCTATTTTGAGTAAAATAGACTGGCGACTCTAATCTCTCTATATTTTCACCTCACCTTAAATGATGCCGACCGTAGCGCTCCTGAGAGGGACGCACGAGACCTAAGGATCCTCATTATCATGCTGCCCTCCCCCCCCTCCCCCCCCCCCCCCCCCCCCCCCCCGCGACGAGGATCGGGGATGGCCACACCTACATTATGAAGAATTATTGGATATCAATAATATTATACATACACATATTTATTATGCTAAAAAAACTTTTACATATCGATTAAATTTACTCAGTATTGATTGGAATAACACATTTGTATTTGTCAGATGCCTCCTGTAACGTTTCGGTTATAAATTAATATCCAATGTTTTTAGAAAATGCATCCCGAATGGAGAGGGGATTTACTAATCTAATAACTTCAAAAATCCTTCCAAATTTTTCATATAAACATCTATATGTAAAACAAACGCACGTAAGTTAGAAGGGAATTCATATATGCAAAAATGCAAACTCTATCTAACCTCGTGTATGCATTCATGAATTAAATAAAACTTGGTAAAACTTAAATCTAACCTCGTGTATGAAATAATGCAAGCTCCATCTAGTTCTTTCTCATACAAAACTGCACTAGTTCATTTTTTGGAATATAGGTTGTCTCAAGATCATAAACAAACTCTTGTCTCAATTTCTATGCGGTAAACATGACGATAAAATCAAATTTCAATGGGTAGAGTCGATCGATATTTGCAAAACCAAAGAAGAAGGAGGATTAAACTTAATGTGTATTTTTTATTTATACCTTTCTCATACTCACAAGTTATGGTGGGATTTTTTTTAACTCCAACTCATTATGGTCCCAGTTCATGCATTATAAATACAAAACGCTGGAATCCCAAAATTTTGGAGGGTCAACTTCAGTTTCATCATAAGTATGGAAAAGAATGCAAAATGTTTGAGGTGACTTCTCAGATGATGTTGATACTAATACCGGGAAATGGATTTTGATAAATAATGGTAATTTTAGTATAAAATCGGCTTGGCATTTGGTGAGAGAGAAATGACATGTACAACATTATTTTTCTCTAATATGGGATAAGAGTTCCAAACATTTCAGTTTTCATGTGGAGGTTACTTCATAAAGGGGTTTCCATAGACGAGTATATCAAATGGCTTCATATCCCTATCATTTCAAAATGTAGATGTTGTATAGTTACTTCTGAAAAGTATAGAGATCATCTTTTTTGGAGTTGTATTATTGCTCAATCTATTTGGAAACGGTTCTCGGATCTCCTGGACTTGAAGATTTCTTCTTCCAATTTTAAGGGGAACTCAATGAATTGGTGGATTAATTCAAAAGGTGAAAATATTAGAGGCATTTTATGTCGTATCATTTGTTGGCATTTATGGTGTGCAAGGAACAAATCTAACTTTGAAGGAGTGTCAATGATGGAATCTTCCATTTTCAATTGCATTTGTGAAGATATTAGTATCTATTTTCTTAGATTTACTTTCAATGGTTCTAAAACTAGCTTTTGTATTGATGTTTTAGAAGCCTTTTCCAACATAGGAGATCATATTGCTACTACTTGATGTACGCCACCATCGGGGGGATTTTCCCCGATATCTATCTTTATCAATATGATGGGAGATATGATTCATATTTTTTTTAAAAATAAGATCATCATCAAAAATAGCCACCGGAATCTTTACTGCATCCATCGTCATGATGTTATCAAGCCTATTATCAAATGCAATAATTGTGCCATCTTTGCCACCGAAATCTTTCTTTTTTCCCTTACTTTTTACCTGATCAAGAATGTCAAAATACAAAAAGTCAAATTAAAATTATAGAGATAAAAAGGACTGATTTGACCTGACATCCCAAGGCCCGATGCTAAAAAGGAATGCTTTATAGAGATGCTGAGAAGTTTTATGAATACAATGACATTCGAAAGGATGTATACAGTTCGTGTTATTTTATGAATACTATGAAATTCTGATGACTACTATGAATACTATGACATTCTGAAGGACATATATAACTCATATTATTAGAAATGACATGTTAAATTTTGGTACATGGGTAGTACTCAAGGGAATTTAATTTCTTGAATGGAGTTTATATATGTGACACCCCGCCTAATAAAATATCGATTGATCAGTCCTATATCAAATTAAACAACAATCTCATTTGGTTCAGTCTTAGCATCATTGCCGAAAACTTTTTAATTACTAACCATCTACTCTTTAATTAAGCTGATGCCAAATTTTATCTTATGAATTAAATCAAACCCAACCAATATAATAGGAAACCAAAATAATCATCACAAGAGAACATATAATCATGCCACACAATTAATAAAAGTGTTAGCCGAACAACATCGACTATACAAGCAATCCACAAAGTGCAAGTATAAAAGAGTACCGATACATGCCAAAACTGAATATAAAAGTACAAGCCCAATAGTACAACTGAAATGTCCCTATCTAGATAGAGAATAAGACAGACGTCTAAACAAATATCCCACAACATTCACATATATTGTAGCTACGCACCCTGTAGAAAGAATCAGTCCTGGCAGCCCTGTAGTAGGACACCTAAAAGGTTTTATAGCAGGGGTTAGAACCCAAAATATTTGAAAATATTTAGCAAGTGAATTTAAATGCAGGAAATTAAAATTCAAGTATGCTCTTCATATTTAAGTTAGTGTCGTACACTCTCTTGAGGATACCTCACCCCTCCACTAATGTGCACGCCTAACATTCTATACATGACCCACCTAGCTAACCACCCCTTAACTATTCTTGTCACATATATCACACGATTTCCCACTACTCTGACCCTAGTGGGTTTAGTATACTTTATAAGTTATTAATCTCGTTAACTTATTTAAGTCATTTCTCATTTAATGCCATATAACATTCTCACTAGTTATGCCACTTATACATTTCACATCATGTACATGAGTTATAAGTTATTATTCACAATAACTTATTTAAATTAATTCTCATTTGATACCATATAACCGTTTCACAAGTTATATTAATTATACATTTACACCATGTATATATATATATATATATATATATATATAATTTTGCACTATATATACGTATAACTATATCTCAACATTCACACGCATGTAGGATATAAATGCTATCACCCAACGCATAGGAGGCAGTCATAGTTCCCCTCGTAAGTGCCCGTTCCATACCATAACGGCCCACCCCTAAAAACAGACGCTTTGACCTGGGAATATACTTGCCCTGCAATCGCTAGTCGGGGGACTCACCCAAATCGCTCAACCTCCTAAGATAGAATTAATATTGATATGATTCACTATAAATATTATTCACACAAATATCTATATATCATATATATACTACACATCATCGTATATATATAGAAATCTAGGCTACCAGTGTATTATGTCCATACACAAGCCTAAAACATGTAAGTATATGGTCCGACTTCATTTCAATTAATTATACACTAATTAATTTTCATTATTTTGGTGTCACCCTACCAATTATACTCAAACTCTCTCTCTCGGACCGAAATTCAATAATTTCAATATATCATTCAATTTCATTCAATTAAGTCTACACACTTAATTAACAAGGCTTCCATTCACAAAGTCATGAACCTTAAATCTTCAAATTCATCAATCTTCCAATTAATTCAACGGTAAACATTCACCAATTAAAACCCTAGATCATCACCAAAGTTGCAGGATTAACTAAAGCAGACATTGTGCATCTCAAATACATAACAGTTCTGAATTAGGGGAAGCAAGAAATCTGACAGGCCCATAGGTCATTCAAACAACAAGCCTTGTCATTCGAACGACAATGGCTCTCGTTTGAACAAGATACCAGGTCTTGAAGCAATATCCCAAGATCCCCAAATTCTTTTTTAAGGGTTCTCCTCTTAATCTCTCCATAATTTAGTCTTCTAAAATGACTTTAATTTGCCTTACCCTTACACAATTAGGGTTAAAAACTCTAATCCCATTTTAGGGCTAATGGGCGTCCTAAAAAGGGTTCAAACCCATTATATACGTTTTATGCACTAGTTTTCTAAGGTTTTCAATGTCTAAAAACATTCTTAGAGATTTAGGATCCGAGCTTTCGTACTCATATGCTATATAGATCTTGGTTTGCACCATTGGAGTTTGTTCATCACTTTGAACATTGGGTTCGTGTTCAACATCATAGACGTTGCCAAGATGTATCGGACACTGAGGCTTTCATGAACGCATGTGCTGTGGACAGGTATAGTTGAAAGACTTCTATGTGGGCACTGTGGAGGAGTGGTTGAAGGATCAAAAGAGTGTCAAGACTTGTTGGGGATTGATTCGTTGAGTAAGTCTATCACGTGTAGTTTGTAGAACCACATCATAGTGATTGTCTGGCTTGGGTGGTCTGAGGTTTTTTCCCTTAGTGGTTTCCTCGTATATGCAGCGTTACTTTTGTGAACTTATTTATTTTACTTACTTTAATCACCTAGATGCATGCTTAGGACTAAATAAGATAAAATTGGGCTTATCGAGAATTGGTTCACATACTTGCTGCGTATAAAATTTGGAAAAAGGCTTTTTAAAAAGAAAGTTGGTTTTGACATCCTTAAAGCACAATGAAAAGAAAAAGGGGCCTACAAATTGGTATCAAAGCTAGAAATATATTTTTTTATTGTATTGATCCCTTGTGTTTTTAAGGATGAATTTCAAAAACTATTAAAGTTTTAGAGAACCTATTTTTGATGGCAAAAACTATAGTTTTTGGAAAATGCGAATGAGAAGTGCTTTGAAATCAATTTATGAGCGTGTGTGGTTAGCTGTCAAAAAGGGTTAGACTCCACCAGTTACATGAGAGGGTGAGGTTACTACTTCAAAACCCGTTGAGTCAAGGACCGAAGCCGAACATAGACTTGCACTTTACAACTCTAAATGTCTTCACATTATTTCCTCACATGTCATACCGGAAGAGTATAATAGAATCATGACATGTGAAACTTTTAAATAAGCTTGGGATATACTTGCACTTACTCACGAGGACACTAGCACGGTTGGGGCATCAAAACTTCAAAACCTCACTACACAGTTTGAGACGATTAAGATGTTAAAGAGTGAGTCGCTTGATGAGTTTTACGCTAGGTTGTCCTATATTGTCAACTCGTCTTTTAACTTAGGAGAGAAAATACCCGACAACCGAGTCATAAAGAAAATATCAAGGTCATTGCCGAGTAGATTTAATGCAAAAGTGACCATTTTGAACTATTTGGGTATGCTTAAATTGATAAAACTTGAAGAGAATATAGGTGACCTATAAACTTATGAACTCAATATGTTACCTCCAAGAAAGTGACAAAGAAAGAAAAGTGCATTGCTTTGAAAGACCGGAAGGAGGAGACTAAATTTTTTGATGATGATTCAGATTCCGAGTTTGAGGATGTAGCTTTGTTGGCAAAGAAGTTCAAAAAATTTCTTAAGCTCCAAAAGCAATCGAAAAATGCCAAAAGACTTGAGAAATTCAAGAACAACAAGGTAGATCCTGCCCTTAAGGATAAGAGTGAGAATGTCAAGAGGGTTGAGTCGGATATTTTTTTAGGTGAGGGGGTTATGGTCACAAGGTTGCCGAGTGTCCCACTAGACTTAAGAAGGAGGGCAAGAAACCGATAGCATATAATGGCACCCTGAGTGATAATGAATCAGAAGAGGGATAGAGTTCCCCCATTGAGCGTAACTTTGTAGCGATCATGGCATGTAATGTGATCAGCGATGATAAATCTTCCCATGAAGATTCTCATGTGCATGACACTTCCGAGGCCGTTGAGTGTGAATCCCAAGTGAGTGAGGGTGAAGCTAGTGAGGATGAGTAGATTGATGTTGGAGAGTTGAAAGTTTCCTTTCGTGATTTGTATGCAGAATAAGTAAAGGAAAGAAAGACCAACTTAAAATTACAAGCTAAGTCGAATGTGTAATACACCGCCACAGCAATTTAATTAATTTATCTATTGATTTTATATACGGAGGAAGAAATTCTGATTAAAGGGATTTACGGGTGACAAATTGGATTACATAAGGAATATAAGGAGAATTATTTAATTAAGGATTATAGAAAAGTTTGGGTAACATACGATATGCGCCCTCTTAAGATTTTGGATATTTAATTGAAGCAGGTGTAAAGATTTATAGGGTTGGGGTTACAAGGGAAAAATGTGGTCTTCATAAGTAAGGTAGGCCTTCATTTGAACGACTCGTCATGTTGTTAGAATGATTAGAGATTTTCGTTTGAACGACTACGTCTGTCGTTCGAACGACGAGGACGAAGTCAGCTGCCTCGTTTGTTGTTAAAACTTCACTGGAGGACTTATTTCTCAAGCCAGCTCATGAGCCCTAACGATTTATTTGAATTAGGTTGTTTGATTAGTAGGCTTGCGGACTATTGATGTTTGTACGAGAAAGATAAAAGCGTGAGATTTACAACATTCAAAATCTGCTCCTGCCAAATTTGCTTTCAAGATAGGAGTCGTCGATCGATGATTACATGTCATGATCTTGGAGACTTATGACAGGGATGGTTTTGATGAAGTGTTTAGAGGGGTTAAAGGTTATCTTGACTGTATATAACTAGGGTGAGGCGTGAGATAATTGTGGCCATCCCGCAAAATCTTCGAGGGGAAGGGGGTGGAGAATCCCTCAAAAGATAGCGATCTCTTGCCCTTTTTCGAGGCGCTTCGGCCATCGTTGGTGTGGGGTAAATATAAAGAGATGGATTCACCAACATATTTTGCATAAAACAGGAAAAAACACCTGTCGCCACTTCGAGAGAGTGGCATCAAGGACAAAATGATGCATACGAAATGAATAGATCGAAGGTTCGGGGCTAAGTTACGAAATTGGAAGATGTTAGGCACCCATCCCGCCCTTTCAGCCTCTCATGGGCTAGTATTATTATTTTCCCTTATTTCTCCATGAAATGGGTGTATTGAAAAACGTTACTAATGCCGTTTAATACAATGATTAAACTGTATAAGCAACTCCGAGATGTTTGTTGAAGAAACCCTTTTCTTTTGAAAATAAAAATGATAAACAACAAGATGTGTTTACAAAAAAACTTATGTACGAGAATAACCAAGACTTTGTAATCAGTTTTAAAACTAAGATAGTTTCAAAATATCAGCACACTATAGAATGAGATGAGGAGATGAAGATAATCAGAACACACTATTTTTAACGTGGTAAAACCTCTCCCAATAGAGGAAACATCCATGGTGACTTCTAAGTCACGAAAGTAAAAATCCACTAAAAATAAATAACAATTACAAACAATACAACATACATGCACACAACTCAGCCTATTCTAAGTTTAGGAATATACCCCACTTGGTGTCCTTCTAACTTCTTGTAGATCTGATTGTTGATGATGTTCTTCCAGTTTGATAACTTCCTTTGCTTTAGCTTTCTTTGTGTCGACTCAATAATCTTTGATCTTATACCCAACACTTTCAGTGTGGTAGTGTGTCAAGTGTTTGTGATGTGATTTCTATTCACATGCATGAACTCACACACACTTAGTTTTTACAGACAGTCCTAGAAAATTACATATAAAGACTATATGCTGTGATTTTCTTTTCTTTCTTTTTTACAAAACTTAGAACCTTTTTGACCTTTTAATCTATCCCAGATTCCACGGATATCTTGCTTCTAAATCGGTCAAGATCTTAATCAATCTCAGTTTTTAAAAATATTTTCGAGATTGAAAATCTCCAAGTGAGAATCCAACTAGGTCAAGGTTTAGTTTCATAAGAACATAAAACATAAAACATTTATAGATCTAAATCAGCAAAGATTTTCTTAAAACGAGAAACAAATATGCAGATCTAGTGATATATAACATGCAATAGTGTAGATCTAAGATTTCTATGAAAAAGAAATACAGATCTCACCAAAATGCCTAAGTTGGTAACAAGATCACAGATCAAGAGGTTACAGCTACAAACGATCAAACCAGTAACACCAATCTCTCTCAAACACTCAAGGTTGTGTTTGGATTTCTGAAAGTACGAAGGTTTGAATATGGTTTGAAGTTGTTTAGGGTTAGGGTTAGGATTTCTCTAACTCAGTTCCCTTTCTCTCTCTTCTCTCTTTTCTTTTCTCTCTTCTCTCTCACTTCTCTCTTCTCTTTTTTTTTTCTCAAGTTGGACGACTGCCAAAAGTCTCAAAATGCTGAGAATGAGAGGGTTTATATAGGAGCCAAGGAAGGTTCTGGATCGCTGATAGCAATCAACGGTTGAGATTCAGTCTTCCTTATATTGACTTTGATCCAAGGGTGGTAAAAAAGCGGTGGGTTAAAGCGAAGGCGATTGGTCCATAGTGATAGCACATGGATAGACTTAAAACACATGCAGGCCATAGATAAGGTTTGATCTAACGATCCACAATACACCAGGCAGTTCTCTCACAAAACAAACACAAATGAGATAACAAGAGCATGACAAGTGTTGGCATTTCATTGGCTGGAAAACGCGCGTCCAAAATAATTACATGCAACACCCTGAAGTCTCTGGCACATTGATATTCTACCCAATCAAACATTCTAATGAAAAACTAAGTTTTCATAATAGCATTTTAACCACACAAAGTTTATAAACATACTTTTATTAAAGAAAATATTATTTTAAAAATGTTTAAAAATTCCCAAAAATTATTAAAACAACATTTTAAGGGGAATTTAACACACACTCAATTATGAGCAATATATACACATGTATGCACTTCTAATGTGTGTAGTGTGATTCAATTTATACCTTGTTTGGATCATTGAAGAGGATTAGAAAGAATAAGTCTGAGGTTCTTTGGATTCTAGGTTAGACAACAAATTTTGTCACTATTTTCAAATTAGATGAACACTTATACAATATAGACTTAAGTAAGTGAAAGGTATAAGGTGCTTCATGTATGTGTATATATAATGGAGATCAAAATCGTTCAACTCATACCATGAGAAAGGTAGAGTGAGGTCACCCATAGGAATGTTCCCAAAATAATATATATAGAAAATACGATTTGTGCATTTATCGCGATATTAATCGTTATTATGAAACGATAATACATATTGGATGAAACGAAAACAAACATACTATGTAATGCAAGAATATGATAAATATGGAAATGGGATATTTTAGGAAAATTGGGGAATTTGTGAAATTTAGAAAACTAGAATTTGGGAAGTTGAAAAATTGAAAAAATGGACTCGAGTCTTGGGCTTTAGTCCAAAACTCATCAAAGTCCATGTAGTTCGAATGCGGCATGGGGGTGGGGCTTATCCCATATATACGAACAAAATTTTATTATAGATGTGTGTGTGTGTAGTAAATGTGTTTTTGGCTTTGAAAAAGTGTGATGGATAATTTATTTTGGAATTTATGGGCATAACTCTCTTTTTGTTTGTTTTGGGGTTTTTTTATAGAAAATAAAGTATGTGCAATCAACTAATAAAAATGTAGATATTAATGTGTATGAACTAAAGTAGGAACTAGATTATAAATCTAATGAAATTTATGCAAAAACAAGGAATTTAAAGAGAGAGGGAAGGAATTGGACCTTCTTTAAAGCTTGATCTTTGATCTTGGATGAAATCCATTTAATGTGAGATGAGTGCAGGATGAGAGAGAATATGATTTTTCCAAAATGGGTATGAAAAGGATGGGAATGTAAGCTTGAATGGAACTTCACATGGAGAACTTCGTTGATTTCGAGAGAATGTTGCTGAGATCACTGATGCTGATGGATCTCTCATATTGGTGTCCCTGGTAGTGAGGTCATGCCCTCTTTTTATAGGGTCAGGGGGTTATCGATCGACACTGCCCTTGTCCTGCCTATAGACAGGCGACCCTAGACACACTACCGATAGGCAGGGATATGGACCTGCCAATTGGCAGTCTCGTACATATTTTCCTAGAAAAATGGTGATAGAACGTAATTTATTGACCCAAATCATGCACGGGGCATACCGTTAGAAAGGTACTTCAGAGACCTTTAATAGTTCGTGGGACTCTCTCGGGTCCGAAAGTTTATTTTGGGTCAAATGTGGCTCGAAAGTGCGCGTTGGTCCTTTGGACAGGAGATTATCGGACGAAAATGGATCATTCATCTACATGGTAAGTCAGAATCACGCCCGGGGTGGACCGTTGAAAATTTTAGGAGATGTACTTCAACATTCCAAAGAGTTTTTCTTGGTTCAAAAGTTGAGATTTGTCAACCAGGGCTCGAAAGAGCCTGGTGACCTCTCGGAGTAAAATGGATCGTGTGTTCGTATTGAGGGTCAGAATCGCGCACGGGGTGGACCGTTAGAAAGGGTATTTAGTGACCTTTGGATATTGATTCAGTCTCGTTTAAGATGAAGGGTTAACCTTGGTCAAATGGATCCGGGGAGAGCCCGGTGGACTCCAAATCAAAAAATTAGTCGTTCGTTTGAACGGTCATGCCATTTCATGCACGGAGCAAACTATTAAAAAAGGGTTGCAGTGCCATTTGAAGATTCAAAGAGCTTTCTCTCTAACGACGAAGTTAATTGGGGCCAAATCGGGGCCCGGGAGCGCCCAGTGGCCTCCGAAATGATTTTCGATAGTAAAATGGTCCGTTCGTCTGAAACATTTTGCCGATTTGCGCACGAGGCAAACCGTTGGAAAGGTTATTTAGAGCCCTTCAAAGATTTAAAGAGCTTTCACTCTGACAATAGAGTTGATTGGAGTCAAACGGGGCTCGAGAGCTCCCGATGGCCTCTAAATCGGTACTCAAAGTGCAACATAGGGTTTATAGTGAAATGGGTACATGCTAGGGACCTAAGGAGAGACTTAGGGGCTCATAGAATGTGGTGTCTATAGAGCCCCTCGACGGGTGAGCATGGAACAAGTGAAAGTCATTGAATAGATAACACATGATAGAGATATATTCTGCGGACCTAAGGGACGAGGATGACCGGTTCTGAGGGTCGAGATCGATATTTAGGACCTAAGGGGATGCTGGGGATGGCCGATTCTGAGGACCTAAGAGGGGGGTGATTATTGAGGTCAAAGGTAGAGAGTGACCAATTTTGCGGGTTTAATTCAATTCTGAGGACCTAAGTCATAGCGACCAATTATGTGGGTCGAAGCCAATTCTGTGGGCTTAAGATAGGAGTGACCAATTCTACAAGTCAAAGCCAATTCTTAGGGCTTAAGTAGGGTGACCAATTTTGTGGGTCAAAGCCAATTATGATGGCTTAAATTCGGGGTGACCAATTTTGCAGGTCAAAGCCAATTAGAAGGGCTTAAGTAGGGGTGACCAATTCTGCGGGTCAAAGACGATTCTGAGGGCTTAAGATAGGGGTGACCAATTCTGCGGGCTTAAGTAGAAGCGACCAATTCTGCAAGTCAAATCCAATTCTACGGGCTGAAGTAGAAGCGACCAATTTTGCGGGTTGAAGCCAATTCTGAGGGCTTAAGTAGAAGCTACCAATTTTGTGGGTCGAAGCCAATTATACGAGCTTAAGTAAAAGCGACCAATTCTGTGGGTCGAAGAAAATTCTATGGGTTGAAGTAGAAGTGACAAATTCTACAGGCCGAAGCCAATTCTGAGGGCTTAAGTAGAAGCAACCAATTCTTGTGGGTCGAAGCCAATTCTGCAGGCTTAAGTTTCTTGGGGAAATTTGGAGACTCCACTGGGGATATGTATCTTGTAGTTCTTATATGTATTTGGGGAAGCATTTGATTTTAGGTTCCACTGGGGAAGAGGGAATGATCTGAGGGTTGGATGTTTCTTAACTGGGGAATTTTGAATTTTGTGGTGTCCTTTTGAGACATTACTGGGGAGACATGAAATTGATTTCGAGAATTTCGTTGGGGGAGAAAAGAGTATTGTCATGGAAATAAGTGTGGTAAAAAAAAATTCTTGGTGGACAAGGTTCTCAAATCCATTTGGGAATTTTTCGGGGATTTTTTGGGATTTCTGGCATTTTTTGGGCTTTTTGTACGAAATATCATAGGGGGTGCCGACTAGCATAGATAGAGGGGTGCCAAACGGCAGTGTCACGATATTTTGGTGTACCTAGAGCAGGTGGACGGACAGTTTCGATCGGTGGGTGTCTGGTAGATGCCGATCTGCATGCCCCTTAGCCTCCTATAAAAAGAGGGCAGGTTCTCCTAATTTTTCATAGCTTTTCGACTTGCCTTTTTCTGCAATGACCTTCTGAAAATCGGTCCAGTGTTCTAAAGTCAAGATATGGTTGAGATATCAAGTAACAAAACACACATGGCTTGGTTTAATGCTAACGGCTGTGAAGGCCTGGAATGAAGGGCTGGGGTGCCCCTTGTTTTGGGTAGCGAAAACTCTTTTGACTCATTCAAGCCAGTGGCAGAAGATCGGACTCTCTTGTGCGATCCTTCACGTCATCGCTCTTCTAGGGTGGTGAATGTCACACCTCGCCTAATTCTAGCGTCGGCCTCCACCAAAACTATGACAGGCGCGAGTAAATAAAATACCATTCTTAGTACAAGACATATATGAGACATAATAAGTCAATCCATAAGATAAATATTTAAATCAATCCCAAATGATAATACAACTGAAGGATAAAAGATCCATCACATGTTAAAACTTCAAATAAATCCAATCTCCAAAATGATTTAATTAAAACTGAGTAATACTCAACTGTGAATAATTCAACTGAAATCCTCTAACAACTTTGGAACCGAATGGCCCATTAAAACCTAAATGAAGTCTCATAATGAAATATGACTGAAAAGAAAGTTTAACTAGATAAAGCAATAAAAAGAATAAACTCCAGTTGCACCTCCAAACGATATCCAATAAGTCCTATGCAGCTACTCCAACATTAATACCTAAAAATTTAAGTCAACGCACGAGGTCAGAGCCCCGAGCATGAATACACACTACTCCCCTCAAATAGGATCGATGAACCCAGACAGTAGTATTATATGGAATAAATATCACAATAGAGTATTTTAATTACGAATACAATTAAACGCGGCAAGATAAATTACCAACCACCCTTAAAGATTCTGATAAAGACACACTAATATCATTTTAATTACCCCCAACCCCAAAACGTTAATTTAATTAAATTAACCCAAATTATCATTATTTTCTCAATTTATTTCACTTAAGAATAGCAGTCCTCCTGCCTCGGGTGATTTCTCCACCAAAATACACATTCCTTCACCAAAATGCCAGTTGGTACGTTTAAATTGTTGACCCCTGCTACATGATGAGGTTCCACACATGACACGACATAAAACATCGGATGACCCGTTTAAACTGTCGGGCCTCGCTGATTATGTTGCCAATATATTTTAATACCGGTTTTATTATCTTAGGTATTAAATTCTCAATTTCTCAATTTCATAATTAACAACTTACCCCACCCTTTTAATCGATGTGAGATCCTCAAAATACCCCTTAATCCCATACCTAAGGGTTCCCAAAGTACATATACATCTGTAATACCCCGTACTTTTGGCTATATTTATTTTTGGGGATTAATTAATTAAATGCGTATTAATTGGAAATTAATCCGGGTTATAAATACTAACGAGATGCGAGTTGGTATTTGATTATGTGCATACATGTTTTGATAAATGTATTTGGTATTATAAAATTTGTCGTGAGATTTATATACGGCATTTTAGAAATTTTGTTGAGACGCGTGGGACCGCCGCGTCATGGTGTAATATTTTGATAATAAAAGTGAATTTAAAATCTATAAATCGTATGGTCGTTTTGAGTGCGCCAACGCGTCCGAAAGGGTCGAGATAGTCAGAAAACACTACCCGGGGGTGTAGTTTGGATTCCGGAGTATTTTTAGGCCATACCGGCAACTTAAAGGGTATTTTGGTACTTTTATATTTTGAGGAATTAAAAGTGACGAAAATTAGAGATGTAAATCTGATGTGGATTAAATCCACTAAGCCCATTAACCAAACCATATTAACCTAGAAGGCTACGTAGGTTATTAGAAGAGTTTTCTAAGTTCCCAAATCAAAACCGTAGCCACCTTAAGCCACCATTGGAGAGGAAGCTTGGAGAGAAGAAATTCTGCAGAAAAGTTCTACCAAACCTACACCAAACTCAGAGACAATCAAGGCAAGTGACTTTATTCCATTTAATTTCAGAGAATGTCTCTTCCATGTTAGAAATTGAGGAATTTTAATTGTTCTTGAAAGATGAATGAAAACCCATGTAGTTTGGAGTTTAGAACTTGAAAATTTTGAAGAGAATTGCATGTAGAATGGTAGGTAGATGATTTCTCTCATGTTAATTGTGATTAGAAGAAATTAAAACAGATTAAATTCTGGGATTTGATGATGATATAAATCTAGGGTTCATGTTCTTGATAAAATTGGGGAAAAGTATATAATCTTGTGATTTAATGATGTTTAGGATGCATTAATGTATTAAAAATATGTTAGTATATGACCTTAGCATGTTGTAGTATGATTAGAGGACTTAAAACTCTGTTAGAACGAACTTTGGAGAAGGATTGAGGTGTTAAAAATGGTGAGAAACGTAAGTTAGAAAATCTGGGACGAATCTGGTAGCTCGTTAGAAGCCCCTACCCAGGTCGTTCGAACGAACTCATTCGAACGAGCTTCTAACGAGTTGACCAGTCGCTGCTAACGAGAAGGGATCTCGTTCGATATCTCGTTCGAACGAGATATCGTTAGAAGGTACAGTTCGTTCGAACGAACTGGAATCTCGTTCGAACAGCCTCGTTTGAACGAGACTTCTAACGAGTTGGTAGAGGAATCTCGTTCGAACAGTCTCGTTCGAACGAGACTTCTAACGAGTTGACAGTTTGGTCCTTTTTGGACTGTTTTGATTTTTGGAGTCCCGTAAACTTGTTCGAGGGTAGAGTTAACATTCCTTGATGATGTATTGATGGATTGGGGACTTTTGGGTTATTACGAGGAGTAAATTTATATACGAGAGACTTAATTCAATGATCCATTTGGGTTGAGACGTGAGTGTCTACTACGACGTGAGAATAGATTATGGCGCGTATGATGATAAACCGGAATAATATAAGTTGTAGATATTATAAGTTAGTACGAGAAAGCGATATGTACTACGATTAAACTACGGGATTACTAAGATGTGTGTTTACTTAGTATTGGTATATGAATTGTGTGTATGACATACCTACCATACTTGTTATCACGGGAGGTTTGCGTTCGCTTAGGGCCCTCTAATCCTTGTGTTGCTCGGATTTAGACTGGTTACCTCGATGAACATAGGTCATAGAAAGAACTTATTGGGATATTAATAAGTCCGCTGATCGTAGGAGCGTAGGTATGTGCGTGACCTATGTGATGTGACTGTGTTCGCCTCCACTATTTGTGATTTGTGTTATCTGGACTATTCCTGAGAGATTCGAAATATGTGATCCTTATGTACGTGATGTACCGGGATGGATAGCAGAGTATGTGTGCACCACAGCTTAGTTCTCGGGGTGCTTGTATTGTATATTTATGATGTGAATAATATACACTTAATTAATGAGAACCTTCATGTTAATGTTGTGAAATAATTACGGTATTGCTTTGAGAAATATAACGAGTTAACTGATAGTTATATATATTGCATATTGAACATCTGAGTTACGTTAAACCCCTACCTAATTACGAGCGTTAGTATGTTAAGAGAACCGAGTAATAAGGGCAGGACCTATGATAGTCTAGCTAGATATGTTGTCACGTAGCTAGTAGTCTGTATCACTCTAGATGGGTACTTGCGTTAGGAGTGCACAGTTAGACGAGAGGTGAGAATATCATGTGAGTGCACGTCCTAACATGTACTTTGCATTTTATGTTTTAAATGTTTTTAAAGCACTTGCAGGTTTTTAAAATATAACTCCACATTCGGGCTCTGACCCGTTTGCTTTTCAAATCTTTTTCTTGTAAAACCATTTTAGGTGCCCAGCCACAGGGACACCAAGCATAGGGTTCTCATTCAGGTGACGAGCTGTAGCTGTTTGTGGAAGCTACAGGGATTTGCTTGTAGACGCTTCTATCTTTTTGATTCCAGAGTCACTATCTATCAGTTGTAGGGCATGTTGCCCATTTCTATTAGAGACATCTTTTACATTACAGTTTTCAGACTTTGATTTGTATTGTTTTAGTATTCGGTTATTTATTTCAGTATGGGATTGTAGTGAGGAGTTTTCCTCCAGACTTTATTTACACTATGTGATGGTTATTCGTTTTACTTCAGTATGGTGAATGGTGTTGTTATTCTTTATTATTACTTGTTGCATGTTAAGCAGACTTATATTAAAATTTGGCAACTTACTTTTTAAATACTAGGTGGTTAGAAAAATTAAAATGTTTTCGACAGTGATGCTATTAGCTGAGCCAACTTGGCATTTTGAATTAATTTAATAAAGGAGTAGCTACCCGGTATTTAATTAGTCGGGGTGTCACAACATCCTATCCTACGTATAAGATGAACTTCCAATATTTACTCATCCTAGTCTCATGCCTAGGCCTGCATGACGATGATAAAACATAAAAATCAACCCACCCCTCAACATGATAAAATCGCAATAATCTACCATCACTAGTCTCATACCTAGAAGGCGTAAAGCATTAAAAGGCCTACCCACTAGTCCCATACCTAGAAGGCATCCTAAATTATAGGAAGAGCAAAAATACCCAACAACCCGTCGTCACAATGGCAATTTAATAATACCAACAAGTCACGCAAACAAGCATAAATAAGTGAACGTATAAAACTATGCATAATAGTCCAATTTAATTAAATTATAATTTAATCATCACATCATCATAAACACCTAATTAATCCCATTTAATTATTTTAAATTAAATACACCGAGCTTTCACCATAACTATATCATATTTCCAATCTCATTATCTCTACACAATTTACATGAGTTATACGTCCCCAAATTTATTTAATTCAAAACCAAAGTTTTTCTACATGCAACCTACACCAATAAAACCCAAAATCCACTCATCAATCTTATGTACCCTAGGGTTATTAATATTATTCAGATTAAAAGATTTAATAAAAACAATCCAATAATTAGTGTCCACTTTTCCAATTTAAGTCACTACTTTCTTTTAAGAAAAACATGATTAAAGGTTTGGGTAATACTTAAAACGCATAATACCAAAGGAAAGGAATAGAGTATTCATGCCTGAGATTCAGATGAAGAAAATATGGTAGCACGGTCGAATTCCTCTCGAAAAATTAACAAACAAGTGTTCTTTGACAAACTTGATTAAACCCCAATTAAGCCTTCCAAAACTTATGATAAAAACTTGATTATGTAGGAGGCTAATGATTATGGAGGAGAGGAAAAACTTTTATAAGAGTTCTGTGGTGAAAAACTTGTGAAAAAGTGATTATGTAAAGTCCCTCCACGAATTAGAATGGTTATATACTAATTAGGAATCATAACCCCACTCTAACACTACAAATAAATCACTGAACCGCCTCAATTCTGGGTATAATAGATCGATCGACACCCTAGGTCGATCGATCGATCGATCAAGTACACCACCTCTGCCAGAGCCCCTAGTTTAATTATATTTAACTAAAAAAAATATTTTCCAGTAGTCACGGCCTAAATCCGTGACAAACGCCTTTTTATTTTTTATTTTTTTTAAAATCCCATTATGACTCCGATTTTAATTTCGATTACAATCCGATTGAAAATCCAATTTTCAAATATAAAACTCGGCATTTTTAATTATAAAAAAATACAATTAAATCCTAAAATTTTATTTTCCTCAAATTTTTCAAAATTTAAAAATACCCATTTAAAAATCCGGGTTGTTACAGTGAACCTTGGCGGCTATGTAAGTATTGATGACTTTTGGTATTCTCTTCCCTTTTTTCTAGGCGATATTTCCTTATTTCTTGAACTTGATAATTGTTTTTCTTTTGCTTTTCTCTTTTTCTAGGCGATATTTCCTTATTTCGACTATGCATGCCCGAGGAACGACGGGGCTTAAGGATGTTTGGGAGCACCTTCCATCTGTGGTGCGTTGTATGGTGTCATCAGTTGGTTTTGGGAGACTGGTATCTACTTTCGCTGAGATGCCTCGTTCTACGGCTGTTCTTTGTGCTATGGGGGAGAGGTGGTGGGACACCACCCACACATTTCATTTTGGCTTTGCGAAGATGACGGTGACTCCCATAGACATGCAACTGCTGCTAGGGCTGGATTGCAATGGTATAAAGATTGCAGTGGATATGACTCAAAGGGTGACGCCGGAGGCGGTGACGGCGGCGTTGGGTGATGTGGAGAGGGTGGTCTTTGAGGACTCTTTTCGTTTATGTCTTTTGAAAGAGTTGTTGCTGAGGAGGAGGATTGAGGAGAGTGACGGTCGACAGGTGTGTCAGATGGCTTGTCTATTCATTTTGTAGGTGCTGGGAGGTTTTCTGGTGGCGACGAGTGGCTACGTCGTGCACTTGTGGTTTTTGCCATTTTTGAGGGTGTTTTTGGACATCCGTCTTTATGACTGGGGGAGCCAGACCTTGGCGACCCTTTATTATTCTCTTGATGCATTTAGCCAGTGTTGTCGCTAAATTTTTACTAGATCCATGTATCTTCTTGAGGTATTCTTCATTTTTTGCATTTTCCTTTGTGCGTTCACATTTTCCTTCATGCGTTTTATTCTTGATTTTATAAATGTGGCCCTTTGTCCCTTGCAGGCGTGGTTCTATGAGGTAATTGGGTTTAACATCTAATTGATAGCTTTGAAGGATGAGTTTTTTGGGGACTTTTTCCGGATCTATTGGTGGCAGAAGTCCAATCGGCAATTGAAGAAATCCTTCTCTCTGGAGACGGTGCGTCAGGTCTTGAAAGGCCTAACGAGTGAGTGGGTAATTCCCCTTTTTTCCTTGAGACCGTCTTTCCCTTGATGATCTTTTGTTGATATTAATCTTTTTTTTTCTCTTGTTGGGGAATTTACAGGTGACCTTTTATCCATGGGGGATGGCTATCCAACATACGGGGGTGGCTGGGGGACATACGTAGATGCATCGTTTGTTGGCGCATGAGTTTGGATATTCTTGGTCCCTCAGGGAGAGATTAGTTCGATATATTATGGAGGATGAGTTCACATTGCCACCGGCGAAGCCCCCAGTGTTCATGAGGCGAGTGCGGGAGATGTTGGACGACGCCAGGGTGGCGACAATGATGGGTGAGCCTTACTCTCCATATACCAACACAGCGGTGATGTATGATTACATGGACTTTGTGTCAAGATAGTTGATCCCACCCATCATATATGACGTGATGCCTCTTCCTCGTATGATCTTGAGTCGGCAGGTGGGTTCCTCCCACATTGCAGGCGGTACGATGACAACAGCGACAACGACGACTGCGAAGGCTCCCTTTGTACGTTTATTCTCGACTGGTTACAACATTCGGTGGGCAGACGTAAGGTCAGTGTGTATGATGTACCATCCTAATGCGATGGAACCGGAGGAGTTGGGATTGAGAAAGGAGGTCCTTCGACCTGAGGTATACTTTTTGTCTCTTTGTCTTTTGATTTCCTAATTTCTTCCTTTTCCTCGGACTGACTGATTTGCTCTTTTATATTGTCTTTTGCAGCACATCCGGGTCTCCACCACTTAGTTGAGGGATATTAGGGATTAGATATCTTTGGAGAATTCCCACATTAAGGATGTGATCCCGGTTCCTTCTTGTTTGGTGACGTCTGCCTCGTCTGAGGAAGGGTCGGGCTCTAGGAGTGGTGGTATATCGTCTCGCCGCAGAGGGAAGAGGGTGTGCCGCAAGGAGGGAGGCTCTTAGAGAGAAATAAAAGAGAGAGAGAGAGAGAGAGAGAGAGAGAGAGAGAGAGAGAGAGAGAGAGAGAGAGAGAGAGAGAGAGAGAGATTGTAGGTGGGTAGGGGCAGAGTCCCGCGGTATATTTTTTTGTGTTTCCTGCAAAACAATCTAACACAGCAAATATATATGCAAATGAAAGGAATTTTTTTGTTAATATCTTTTTGTTAATTAATTTATTTTTGAGTGATTAATGAACATTCTCTTTTTACTTTTCTGCTGAGACAGTAAAAAGAAATAAAAATTATTGGAGAAAGGATTTATTTTAAAATGGGAAAGTAAAAAAAAAAAAGAAATTCGGAATTCCCTTAGAATTAAAATTATTTTTATTGAATAAAAATTATTTTTTCGGCATGACCCCTCTCCTGCCTATCGGCATATCAGTCCAGTTCAATCACCCCAAGGCTTTGATTGCACTTTTTTCAATTGCTTGGTACTTGGGGGGTAAGTTTTCCTCCGATTTTTGTAGGGTTTCTTGTCTTTGCTTGAAAGTTCTCAAGTATAAATAGGGGTGTGGATGGATCTTTTCTTCACACTTCCACATTCTTTTTTCTTTACATCCTTATTTGCTCACTTTCTTATTCTTTTGTGATATGTCTCTCCCTGGTAGTGTTGAGTTTGTGAACTACATCAAAACCTTGGAAGCAATGTGTTCCTACAATATTGACTACGACGTTTTCAACATGCGGCGAGTCTCTTTGTGGCTCAACTGACCCATAGAGTGGAATATACTGATGGCAACCATGGCATTATGGTACCCTGAAGACCATGTCTTTTGTTTTGGGTTGGAAGAAATCTATCCGACCTATGAAGAGTTTTTTGCCATGTTGAGGACAAATCCCAGCGTTGCAGTGGTTATGCCTGAGTTTTCTCGGTCCCCTATGGAGATGTTGGCGGGACTTCTCCACATTTCACCCTTACCATCCAAGTCGTTGGTCATAGGAGGAATGATTTCTCTTCCTGCGGTGCTGCATTTTATGCATTTGCGGGAT
The DNA here is from genome assembly GCA_949130495.1 of Sambucus nigra. NCBI lineage: Eukaryota > Viridiplantae > Streptophyta > Magnoliopsida > Dipsacales > Adoxaceae > Sambucus > Sambucus nigra. The sequence continues at coordinate 49,439,961 of OX422221.1, forward strand.
GTCGGTGATGCTGGTCACACTGGGGATATTATTCTGGGCCTGATTTCAAAACTGTTATTCGTAACTGGGGAAGTACTGGTAGACCCCCAACTTGCAGCTATTATTCCTTGGATGTCGTACCTTCATAATCATATGGTGATGATACTAGCGGAGACTTTGAATGGTCTGCATGCCTAGCGGGAAGGTCATTTCGACTTTCTGAGGGGTAGCCCTGTAATGTTGTTCATGTGGCTGTCAAAGCGGGTCTGTATAGCGGTCCCACCTGAGAATCCTTTGCTGATGGTGCCAAACTTCTTCTCACGCTATTTCATCAGCATAGGTCTGGACATTGAGAGCTGGTAGAAATGGTTCATAGAGCATGGGGCTTGAGAGTTTCGCTGGTCAGTGCCTTGGTGGGGGGAGCTTCTACCCATTCTGAAACTCGAGGAGTACCAATATGTTCAGTTAGTAGGCCTCAGTCAGACCACTTTATACTTTCCCTAGTGGCTACTACGCCAATTTGGTTGGGAACAAATTGTGCCATCGTGGACATTGAACTTATTTCCTATGGAGGACCTGACAGAGCGTATGCGCATGCGACTTGGTTCTATGTGGGAGAATCATTGTCCGTCGACCCTTTCCTCCTAATCTGTTGGTAGAGTCTATCACATCTTAGGGGACTAGATGAAGTGGTTGTGGAAGAATGTAGTGGCTAAGATGCTGTATGTGGAGATTGGGTAAAGGTGGTTTGCCATATCTGACACCATGGAGGGAGGCATTGTGGTTTTCCCCAAGATAGTCTGGGACTATTGCTTTATGGAGCATTTGTGACACTCCATTCAGGCAGGAGAAGTTTGGGAACCCCATGATGTGGGTGATGATGGGGTTGGTTCCTCTGGAAGCTGCGGGTAGAACTTTGTGAAGCTTTTGTAATGGGTCTGGTTATGTGTTTGGAAATAATTTGAGGGTTATTTTGGAGTAGTGGGGCTTATTTTTATTTTTATTTTAGGAAGATAGGAGTGGGCTTGACAAGGGAAGTCGTCTGACCCCCTATGTCGATGTAATCGTACTAAAATTTCGAATAATGAAATAAAGGAGTTTTTTATCATCTAGTTATGCCGCTTGATGAGTTTTTCATTTTGAATTATCTATATCGATCGCTAAGGCATACATAATCCTTTTGTTCATGTATATGTTAAAATGAACTATCGTTCTCGGGGATAAAAAAAGAATAGCATTTTGTGAAAAAATAAGGGGGTCGTGCTCATGTAAGACGTATGAGCTGCCTACGTACCTCTGAGGGTTTTGAAATTTTTTTAAAAGTAAAAATATTTTTAGAGGATCAGGCCCCACGTAGTTCTGAGTAGAGGGAAATGAAGAATTTTTTTAGAATAGAAGGAAGAAGAGAAGAGTCATAGTGCGCTGAGATTTCGGACTTGGGGTAGAATTTCTTGAGATGGTTCAGGTTGAGTGGACACGCCATTTCTTCTCCATCAAGGTCGGTGAGCATAGCGGCCCTGCCGAACAGGATCTTCTTCACAATCTAGGGGATGCTCCAATTGGGCTTAAATTTCCCTCTGGGGTCCCAGATGGGCTCTATTATTTCTTTGAGGCCTAAGTCTATATCTCGAACACTGTGGTTCTTGACACTCTTGTTGAATGATCGCGTTATACGATGATGGTACCCTTATTTGTGATATAGAGCTTTCAACCTCCTTTCGTCCAAGAGGGACAGCTCATCAAGGCAGCTTTGGTGCTAGTCTTTCTTGTTATCTTTTTTTTCAAGCATGACGCATAGCAAAGGGATTTCTAGCTCCATGAGTAGAACTGCTTCCATGCCATAGACTAGAGAGTAAGGGGTAGCCCCAGTAGAGGTTCGAACAGAAGTGCGGTAGCCCCAGAGGGCATAAGGGATTCTGTCGGCCCAATCTCGATAACTCTCGACCATCATACTGATAATGGATTTAAGGTTCTTATTGGATGCTTCAACTGCTTCGTTGGTTTGAGGCCAACATAGAGAAGATTTATGTCTCTAGATTCCATACTCATCGACCACCTATATAACTTTTGCCTCAAAGTGTAACCCATTGTCTGATACCAGCTCGTGAGGGACCCCATATTGGCAAAAATATGTTTTTTATATACTTGGCAACTTTCTTGACATTCAGTATTGCGTATGACGCGGCTTCGACTCATTTAGTGAAATAGTCATTGGTGACTAGTAAGAACTCATGTCTATTGGATGCTTTTGGTGTAACTTTTCCTATGATGTCGATGCCCCATGTGGAGAACAGCTAGGGAGAGGTCATATTGTAAAATTCCCATTGGGGCAACCGTTGTAAGTTGAAAAATTACTGGCATTTGAGGCATCTTCGAATGTAGGTTGTCCAATCCCAAACCATAGTAGTCTAATAGTATCCTTATCGGATGATCTTCTTGGAGAGCATATGGCCATTCATGTGGGGTCTGCATTCCCCGTTATGGATTTTCTGCATCATTTCTTTAACTTCATCCCCTGCGATGCAGTGCAAATGGATTCCATTGAAGTTTCTCTTGAATAGTGCTTTATCGCAGACAATGTACTGGGCTGCCAGTCTGTGGAGGGTTGCTCAATATTTCTTATCAGAACCTTGGCGATACCTACTAAGCTTGAGGAGGCTCCAAATATCATAATACCAGCAGTTGGTTATCTTGGTATATTCCTCTGTCATGAACTCAATGTAGTAGCAGTGGGTTGGTTTATCTTGCTTTTGGTCAAGGAAAGACGCCATGGTTATTCCTTCGAGCATGTCAATGATGGAGCTAAGGTAGCAAGGGCATCGGCTAAGTTATTCTTTATTAAGGGTAGGTAGTGGAAGTTATTTTTTGGAATTGGGAAACTAGATCTTTGAGATGGGCATAGAAGGGTAAGAGTTTCTCGTCCTTAACTTTTCTTTTTTTAAGTACTTGACTGATGTTAACGGTTGAATCCTCATAGACATCAAGGTATCAAATTCCTTTCTTGAGGGAAACTTTGAGGCCTACCATGCATGCCTAATATTCATTCATGTTATTGGTGCAAAGAAAATCCAGCTTGATGGCAACGGGAGTGTGAGAGTCATCAGGGGCAATTAGGAGTATCCCAATGCCAATCCCTTTCTTGTTGGCAGCGCCATTGAAGAACATTTACCATCGAAGGTCTTCTTGGGAGGTATAGAGGATATTCTCATCTAGGAACTTAGAGATCCAAACAACGGCCTCTTCCATGGGGTAGTCAGCAAGGTAGTCAGAGATGGCTCTTCCTTTCATGGTTTTTTGCATGACATAGGTAATATCAAATTCAGCTTGGAGCATCAACCAACAGGCCATTCAGCTGGACAGGGAAGGTTTCTTGAGCAAGTAATTAATATGATCCATTCGAGATACAAGTTTGATGGGAGAGGCGAGCATGTAGTGCCGTAACTTTTGGGTAACTCAGAAAAGAGCGATACATGTTTTCTCCAAGGCGGTGTAGTTAAGTTCTTAACTGGCCAACTTGCGATTTACATAGTAGATGGCTCTCTTTGTGGGTTTCTTCAAGGTATTGGGCTAGTAAAGTCCCAGCTACAGTATCGATTATGGTTAGGTATAGGAGTAAGGGAAGACTAGGTTTTTGTGACATGAGTACCAGAGGATGGGTTAGGTATTGCTTGATTCAGTCAAAGGATTCTTGGCAAGCTTCATTCCAGAGTTTGGTTGAATCCTTTCGAAGGAGTTTGAATATGGGTTCACAAATGGAAGTCAATTGGCTGATGAATTGGATGATCCTTCTCCGTTTGGGGTGGTGGCATATCGATTATGGCTTCCAGCTTGGCTGGATCTGCTTCTATCCCTTTCTTACTAACCATGAATCCCAAGAGTTTCCTTTTGGTAATGCCGAAGATAAATTTCTGTGGGTTAATTAGCATCTGGTACTATTGCATTCGTTCGAAGAACTTTCGAAGAGCGGGAGCATGACCCTCCCTAGTCTTGAACTCGATAATCATGTCGTCTACATAAACCTCAACTTCCTTGTGTATCTGATCATGAAAAATGGTTATGGCGGCCCTTTAGTAGGTAGCCCCTGCATTTTGAGACCAATTGGCATGATAGTGTAGCAAAAGGTTCCCCAAGGGGTGATGAATGTGGTTTTCTCTTAGTGATCGTGGTGCATCTTGATCTGGTTATATCTGACAAACCCATCAATGAATGACTTGAGATCTTGACTGGACGTATTGTCCACAATCATGTTGATATTGGGTAGCGGGTAATCGTCCTTTGGAGAGGCCATGTTCAAGTCTCGGTAGTCGACACATATCCGAACCTTCCCTCCTAACTTCGACACGGGTATGATATTGGCTAGCCATGTGGGATATTCTATCACATGAATGAAGCCTACGTTCATTTGTGTGACTACTTCCTCTTTAAATTTGAGTGACCATTCAGTGCGGAGCTTTCACAGTTTTTGTTTGATCGATTTTCATGGGGGGGGAGTTGGAATGTCATGCTAAGCTATCTCAGGGTCAATACTGGGAATATCTTCGTAGAACCATGCGAAGACATCCATAAATTCCTTTTGTAATTCCTTGAGTTACGTGCGCTCATGCTCATTGAGGGTGGCCCCTAGCACAGTTGGCTACTAGAACTGAGATTAATAACAACAGTTTCATCTTCATTAACTTGAACGCATTTATGTTGTTTGTTATTAACCTTATTTAGATCAATTAAGAATTGTTCATTTGCAAAATCATCATCATCAAGAGTTTGATTAGAATCAAGATAACTAATATAAGGCACATCAAAATTCTCAAAATCTTCGTTTATTTTATTGATAGGAAAAACAGCATTGAAAACCTCATCAAAAGAGGTTTTGATTGCATCAGAGTTAGGAGGAACAATCAAAGAAGGGGAATGGGATAAACATCAGGGTTAGGTTAAATATTAGAAGGTGGCAGTGGTACAGCATGCCAGTTGAGGAGAGGTGCATCAATATCCTTGATCAGACGGGATGCATTCGACGAGGTATCCCCGGAGTGGATCATGCTGAGTGTTAGCCCCAGTGTCTGTAAATCGAGCGAATCCTTAGAGTCACTTTCCTCAGAATCTTTGGTTTCCTCAGTGAGTAGTTGTACACGGTACTAGAAACTCTTGGCCCATAAGTATTTTTCCTGAAAGAATATCTCCATCCCTGGTTTTATCTTTTTATCGGCATGGTCACACCATGGTTCGGGGAAGCCGTAGAAGGAGAAATATTCACCCTTTCTAATGAATCTTTCATTTAGGGAGTCTCCCGAGACAGTTTTGGAGCATTCTGACCTCCTCTTCAGTCGAGGCTGACGAATCATTTTGAGTTCTCCTTCAGATGGCTAATAGCCCAAGCCACAAGGAGGAAAGTCCTTCTTCAACATAATAGGTTCAAGTATCACTTGTTGTCTTTTTTCTAGCACCAGTCTGGGCATGAGGTGCATGTTCTTGAACATCTGAATTACATTAACATCTCCATGGGGGTTATATTCTAGACGAACCTTATCTTTGAAATCGCCCCCTGCTGGGAGTAGAAGTGGTTCAACCCAAAAACCTGACAAAAGCATATCATTTTTCCCATATTGTATTTCAAGTACTAGATTACTGGTGCTTGCATTCTCAGTGTTGTCATCATCACACAAGATGGTGATGACCTGCCCATTGGCGAAGAATTTTAGTTTCTGATGAGGGGAAGAAGACACCCCCTTGATGCTATTGAGCCACGATCATCCAAGCAGCAGATTAAAATAGGCTGGGATATCAATGACTTGTAATTCAATAACAGGATTTATAGGGCCAGGCCTTATAGCAAGATTTATAGATCCCATTACCTCTCGACGGGTATTATCATAGGCACGTACGGCGGAAGAGGTTGGAGCAAGGTCACTCACTTTCAATCCCAAACAATTGAGGGTTGTAAGGACATAAATTTCCAATTGAGTCCCTGTATTTTTTTAACTTAATTCCGTGAATAAAACTTGTTTGTAATATGTCATAGGGAGATTTTTATTTTGTCGCGATCCCACTTGGTCTATGACGTATTGAAGAAAATTGAAGACGTTGTGGCAAAGCTTTAAAGAATAAATCATGCCGATATTTAATTGGTGCAAGTTTACTCATCTTCAATGTTAATTGCATTCCAAGATCACTCAAGTATGAATGCATATAATTAATGGTGCTCGAAATTATTTTTATAAAAGATAAGGATGTATTTTTATAAAGAAAAAATATTTTAAAATGTTTTAAAAGGTTTACACTTCTTTTTAATTCTGATAAACTCAAAAAAGGAGTTTGACTTTACTAGGTCTCTTTGAAGAGACGTTTTGATCTAAAAGTTAAAAAGTCAAACATCTCGCTCGAACAACATTAGATCTCGCGCGAACGAGGTGTCTAAGTCGATCGAACGAGATCCTTAAGTCATTCGAACGACACACTTTTAGAGGCGGCGCTAAATTATTATTTAAACAGTGTTTGCATCAGATTTTCGTAAGTGTGCATTCTGGAAAATAGTTTTACAAACCAGAACCTTGTTTTCACATGTTTTCTAAGGTTTACAAAGCATAAACACATCCTTAGAGTTTGCAAAGATCTGAGTTATCATTCTTATATGTTTATGTGATCTTTCGGCACCAAAGTTGTTTATTCTATACATTGAACATCAAAGGGTTTTATGGTGAAGAAAAGAGAAGGACTTCTTGTTCGACATCGTAGACGAATCAAAGCCATTCGGTGAACTCCGAGACATACGTGGACGCATGTGTTGTGGATAGGTATCGTGGAAGATGGAATTCCTGTACGGGCACTATTGAAGAACGGTTGAAGATCAGAAGGAGCGTCAAGACCCGTGGGTATCGAGTCTTAGTGTAAGGATAATATGTCTTTGTAAAACAATTGTTTATAGTGATTGTCTGGCTTGGGTCATTCGAGGTTTTTTTTTCCCATTTTGGGTTTTTTCCTCGTACATCCGGCGTTGTGAGTATTCTTTACTTGACTTTACTTACTTTAATCACTAGATGGATGTTTAGGATTAATCAAGATAAAATTGGTTTAAAGTAAGAATTGGGTTTTCACAACTTGGTTTGGTGCATAATTAAGAGTTGGATAATTTTCGGAGAAAAATTGGTTTTATTTAAAAGACACATATCGGGCCGCACTTTCAAATTGGTATCAAAGCTCGAAAATATATTTTATTTGTTTTATGATCCCGTGTGTTTTCAAAAATGAATTCTGGATATAATGAATTTTCTCGAACTCCTATTTTTGATGGCACTAATTACATTTATTGGAAGATGAGAATGAGATGTGCATTAAAATCTATTGATGAGCGTGTTTGGCTAGCAGTTGAGAAAGGTTGGACACCCCCTGTCACTATTGTACGTGAGGTCACTAGTTTAAATCCTGTTGAATCATCGACCAAAACTAAACAAAGACTTGCACAATATAATTCTAAGGGTCTGCATGTTATTGCTTCACATGTCACACAGGAAGAACATAATAGAATTATGACTTGTGAAACATCAAAAGAGGCTTGGGATATTTTGGCACTCACTCACGAGGGCACTAGCACGGTTAGGGTGTCAAAACTTCAAAATCTCACAACACAGTTTGAGACCATTAGGATGTTAGAGAGTGAGACTTTTGATGAGTTTTATGCTAGGTTGTCCAATATTTTGAAGTCGTTGTTTAACCTAGGAGAGAAAATTCCCGACAACGGTGCCATTAAGAAAACCCTTAGGTTGTTGCCTAGTAGGTTTGATGCAAAAGTGACTATTTTAAACTCCTTGGGTAGGTTAGAGTCAACGAAACTAGAAGAGATTGTAGGTGACTTACAAACCTATGAAATCGACATGATTACCTCCAAGTAAGTGCCTAAGAAAGAAAAGGGTATTGCTTTGATAACCCGAAAGGAGGAAATTAAAGTTTTGGATTCCGATTTCAATTTTGAGGATGTTGCTTTGTTGGCAAAAAAATTTAAAAAAATTATTAAGTTTCAAAAGCAATCGAAAGATGCCAAGAAATTTGAAAAATTCAAGAACAACAAAGTAGATCCCACCTCTAAGGATAAGTCTGAGAAGCCTAAGAGAGATGAGTCGGATAAGTGTTTTGGGTGTGAGGGGTACGGTCACAAGATTAAGGAGTGTCACACTAGACTTAAGAAAGAGGGCAAGCAACCCATTGTCTATAATGCCACCTTTAGTGATAGTGATCCGAAAGAGGGAGAGAGTCCCCCCATTGATCTTAACTTTGTTACGTTTATGGCATGTCATGTGAGCGACGACGATTATCATGTGCATGACACTTCCAAGGAGGTTTTGAGTGTATCCGATGCGAGTGAGGGTGACGAGGAGGGGATAGATGTGAAAGAATTGCAAAATGCATTTATTGAGTTGTATACCGAAACAGTGAAGGTGAAAAAGGCTAACTCAAAATTGCAATCTAAGTTGAATGAGCGTTCCATAGAAAATAATGATAGTTTGATTGAGGATCTTAGGGCACGTGAGAAGAAGTTTAGGGAGAAACTAGAGTTTGTGGATAAAGAGAGAGATAATCTCTGTGGTTTGATGGAGTCCTTGAAAAAGGAGATTTTAGAGTTTGAGGAATCCAGGCATTTGCTCGAGTCTAGGATTCACGAGTTGGAGGAAAGATTGAGAGAATCGTCTAGATTCAAGTTTTATTTGAAGGCTAGGTCGGAGAAGTTAGATAAGTTCCTAGGGACCATCCAAATTAAGGGAGATAGGGGAGGTATAGGTTTTGACGAGAGAGTTGTTCCCATTCCCCCCGCACGTGTGAGAAACACTAGGGAGGTTAGAAAAGGTCCACATATAGGTAATCATTCCCACCACCACTACACTTGCACATTTTCTGGTAGGAAAGGTAACCTTAGTCATTATTGTTACGACCTTAGACAAGCTCCTAGGAAGTTTAGGAATAAAGTTGCCCCGGTTCCCCAAACCCCCATGCGTCGTTTTACACCTACTTGGGTTAGGAAATCAGATTTAGTGGATTTAGGAATTAAACTTCATGATTCTCATTTGGGTGCACTTGATTCTTCCCATGCTAAATCCAAAGGATGGTCGTGTTTCCATGTTTTTCATATGCTAGTTTGCTTCATGATTTATTCATTGCTAGTATAATAACATGTGTATCATTTTGTATTATAGTTTTCATTTGTTTAGGTCTTGTTGAAAAATACAAAAGGATTTTGTTTTCTAGAAAATTGTTGAAAATCCAAAAAGATTTTGTTTTTGAGAAATCTTTCGAAAATTGAAAAAGATTTTGCTTTTATTTGAGTCAAAATAGGAAAGGCCAAAAAGGTTTTCGGTTTTTGTCTTTGAGTTTACATGTTTGATGTCGAATATTGGTGTACTTGGACCCCCCCCCCCCCCCCATCGTTTCATTATCCATGTGGCTAGGACATTTGGTCATTATTATCTATGCTTAGAATGATCTTAACCACTGTTTATATGGGTTTGTTTTGAAGTTGATATGCATTTTGATTTGAATTTGTATATATGCCAACATTGCACACGTGCACGAGTTTATATGGATGTTTGACTTCTCTTGCATATTTGAATCTAGTGAGGCGTTCTTATCTCAATCATGTCATCTATGCGTAAGTAGACTTAAGGAGACGTGTGCATGTAAGAATCGTTTACCGTGAGGATTTAAATTGGTAAAAATAATGAGTGATTCACGGGAAAGGGCTGCGAGAGTTCAATTTAAATCCCATTCATTCCATATCCATGTTTAAGCACATCAATACTATGTTTGCATGTAATTCGCATTTTTAGTTTTTATGAGTTTTTGTGGTTTGTGTTGAAAGCCTACTGTTTTAACACTGTTTTGTTTCTGTCAGGCCCTTCCTGGAATTTTTTTGTGGAAATTTTTTCACTGGGAAAAAATATAACATATTTCTGGAAAACTGTGCAAATTTGTCAAGTCGCGAGAAGTCGTTCAAATGACATCCCATGTCGCACGAACGACCTCTTACTTCGTTCGAGCGACTTCGCATCTCGGTTGAGCGAAGTCCTATCTCGTTCGAACGACAGGATGAATTGTGCCTCCTGATTGGTTTGCAGTCCTCTGGCTTATTTTGATATATTTTTGGTACTGCTGGAAGTGTTTCTGGACTAATAGGTTTATATGCAGGTTCTTTTATCTCAAAATTAATTTTTGTGCATATAGTCTGTTTATCACACCTGTTTAGATTGATATACTCTTTGTGTGATTCCTTGGTTTACTAACTACTAACTTGTCATCTCTTGATCATTTTTAGCTGGTTATTGCATGGTTATCTAGCGTTTTCATTTTTTCAAATTGGTATCCAATTGATTCAAATTGGTATATTCTCATGCTAGATACTTGGTTTGGTTTATCTTTTCACCGGATTGTCTATTCGAGATAAAAGGGGGAGAGATGTATGTGATGTAGGGGAGATTTTTGAGCATTTTTATTGATATCTGGATTTACATATTGTTTGATTATATTTCTTCCTAATTGGTATCATATAATTGCTCACGTGTTTCAAATGACTTGTTCTTATTAGAAATATAAATTGGTAACATTTGTTCCTCCATACTTCCTGGGTATATGTTTGTCTGTTTCATGTGTGTAGGTATGCTTCAGCGATTCGAGATTTCAAGACTACATCACATTCAGACAGTTCATGCTTGTCGGTGCTACATATACTAGTCCGTGTCCTATAATTTTTGTGTTGGGTTTATGGGATGGGATTTAGTCGTCATACGGATTGACGGCCCGGTTAGGCATTTCACTGGTTTAGTTTTGTCCTGGAATAGTCAAAGGGGGAGATTTGTAAGGACATAAATATCCAATTGAGTCCCTGTATTGTTTTGACTTAATTCTGTGAACAAAACTTATTTGTAATATGTCATAGGGAGATTTTTATTTTGTCACGATCCCACTTGGTCTATGATGTATTAAAGAAAATTGAAGACGTTGAGGCAAAGATTTAAAGAATAAATCATGCTGATGTTTAATTGGTGCAAGTTTACTCGTCTTCAATATTAATTACATTCCGAGATCACTCAGGTATGAATGCATATAATTAATGGTTCTCGAAATTATTTTTATAAAAGATAAGGATGTATTTTTATAAAGAAAAAATATTTTAAAATGTTTTAAAAGGTTTACACTTCATTTTAATTCTGATAAACTCGAAAAAGGAGTTTGACTTTACTGGGTCTCTTTGAAGAGACGTTTTGATCTAAAAGTCAAAAAGTCAAACATCTCGCTCGAACGACATTAGATCTCGCGTGAACGAGATGTCTAAGTCGCTCGAACGAGATTCGTAAGTCGTTCGAATGACACATTTTTCGAGGCGGCGCTAAATTGTTATTTAAACAGTGTTTGCATCATAGTTTCATAAGTTTGCATTCTTGAAAACAGTTTTACGAACCAAAACCTTGTTTGCACATGTTTTAAAGGTTTACAAAGCATAAACACATCCTTAGAGTTTGCAAAGATCCGAGTTATCATTCTTATATTTTTACGTGATCTTGCGGCATCAAAGTTATTTGTTCTACACATTGAACATCAAAGGGTTTTGCGGTGAATAAAAGAGAAGGACTTATTGTTCGACATCGTAGACGAATCAAAGTCATTCAGTGGACACCGAGACGTACGTGGACGCGTGTGTTGTGCACAGGTATCGTGGAAGACGAAATTTCTTCGTGGGTACTATTGAAGAACCGTTGAAGATCATAAGGAGCTTCAAGACTTTTGGGGATAGAGTCTTAGTGTAAGGCTAATCTGTCTTTGTAAAACCATTGTTCATAGTGATTGTCTGGCTTGGGTCATCCGAGGTTATTTTCCTGTTTTGGGTTTTTTCCTCGTACATTTGGCGTTGTGAGTATTCTTTACTTTACTTTACTTGCTTTAATCACTAGATGAATGTTTAGGATTAATCAAGATAAAATTGGTTTAAAGTCAGAATTGGGTTTTCACAACTTGGTTTGGTGCATAATTAATAGTTGGATAATTTTCGAAGAAAAATTAGTTTTGTTTAAAACACACATATCGGGCCGCAAACATTAAGAGTTGATCCATTATCGACAAGAGAGAGTGGGACATTTTTCCCCATGACTTTGACAGATATTTTGAGAGCATAATTATGGTTTGGTCCCATCTTGGGGATTTCTTCTTCGGATAAGGACAGCATTCTAGTAGAAGTCAAGGATTCGACTAAATTCACTGCTTCTTCTAGCGTGGTTGAGGGAGAAACTATGAGTCTTGTGAGTAGCTTGATCTAGGCATTTCGGTGCAGTTGGGAAGACATAAAAAGTCCCCATAAAGTGATATTGTCTTGGGTTTTCTTTAACTGGTCGAGGATCTTGCTTTCCTCGAGGGTCATTTCTGGCATAGGAAGATTCTCGACACCCATCCCTTTATCACTCACTGATGGTTGTAGGCTTGGGATTTGGTAATATCTTCCTGACCTAGTCATGTGGTTCACAGAAGGAAGGAAAAATAGTTACTTCTTCATCAATATCGGGTTATTCATCCATCCTGTTGATCTCTCCTTGTAACTCCTCAAATGATATCATCCCACACATGCTGACTATGGGACTACTCTTTTCTGAACTCTGCTCTTCGTCTGAATCATTCAATTTTTCCCCCTACCCAGTGGCAGCGATATTATTTTTCCATGAAAAGTGGATACATTCCACGACTTCAATGGCCTCTTCATATAAGTCCTCCCATTCGACGGGTAAATGTGAAAGTGAAGGGACTAGACTCCCATATAGCTTCAAAGCATAGAGTAGCCCGAATATACTGCAAATATCACCTATCTATCAAAATAAATCCACCATGATCTGAATCATATCATCTAAACTGACTTCATCGGTTTTTACCACCCAAATGTCTGACTCTCGGGCCCATTTTTGAGCTTCTAAGAACAACATATTGAATCTCTAACAGTCAAGGGTCACCTGGGGGTAATTTTAGCCCAAACTCTAGGAGTTGGTTCAACACTTCTGACAGTTCCATGTATTTACCTCTAGAACGAGTGCGGACAGTAATGCATGTTCTGATAAGGAGTGATAAGGCTTGATCGACAAAGCTAAAAGGGTGTAAGAGAAAGTATGGGCATGTTTGGAGAGGTGTGGGAGAGTATATGGGTATGATTGGTGATTTACTTGGTATGATCTTGGTAGATGGGTCAAATTCTGGGTTTTCTTCTAGGAAGATGACATTTGTATGACTCGGGAGGGGATTATAGGTAGTGTTTGGTTTAGGATTAGCTGGTGGGGCAATGATACCCCGATTAATCTGGCCTTGGATCATATTTTGGAGGTGAAAACATTGGTCTGTGGTATGGTCGGCGATTTAATGGAAGTTACAATGGGCATCTGGCTTAAAATTTATGGGAAGTGGGTTTGGTAATAGACGAGGGTACAAGGGCTTGATAAGATTTCGGCTTAAGAGGTCCTTGTGAACTTTGAAAAGGGGAGCGTTAAGCTTTGGGTATTCCTTTTGGATTGGGTTAAAGCGTCTTTCTAGTACCCATGAAGTGGCAGGTTGAGAGATGTTGTTAATGGTGGAAACTACAGTATTGGCAGGTTTTTCAAACTTTCAAGGAGTGAACTGTCCAAACATTTTCTTTGGTTCGACCTCTATCTTGACCACACCCTCTTAGATTTCCGTTCCTTCTTCTCGGAGGTCTCAGAAATGAGGATAATACTCTCCTCTTATCATCTCTTGAACATGGGGTAAGAAGTTATTTTTCACGATACTGACCTATTCCTCTTCGGAAGGTTGATTGGTCATAGTGGTTGCTTTCTCTCTCCACCTTGCTATGAAGTTACGGACTGACTCCATAGGATTCTGCTTGAGCAACTCTAAATCATGGCAGGTTACCTCTAACTCCTCATTGTACTTGTACAGTGACATGAACTCGTGACCAACATATTCCCAACTGTGGATTCTGGACACTTTGAAAGATAAGAACCAACGGAGGGTGCTATCCTTCAAGGCCTGTTGGAACAATTGAGCCATTATATCCTCTGAGGCCCCTAAGAGAGTCATGGCTCGGTGATAACTGGGGAGGTGAACAATTAGAGGTCCACCACCCCTGAATTTCTCGATGTTGGGCATTTTCAACTTTTTTGGTAACCTGGATTTAGGATCTGGATATGTGGGTGTAGTCCATGTAGTTTCCAGAGAGTCTGACTTGGTCAAATTTCTTGGTCAACATCTTGAGGTCTTCCTTGACTTTATTCAATTCTTCCTTTTTCGGATCAATGGTCAAGGTTAACTTAACCCCTAGCTGGGTAAGATTCGGCATAGGAAGTTGGGTCGATAATGGCCCATTAGCAGGAGGAGCATGTGGAGCATGCTAGTATTCCTCGGGAACCCAAATAGGCTCGGGTGCAGGCAAACCCATAGAACAAGGTAAGAGGACCTCAGGATCTTAGGGAATAGGGACTCGGTTTCATTGCATCTCATGAACTTCAGTTTGAAGGTTGTTAATCTTGGATGTAAGTTGAGCTAGAACTGTTAACAAATCCGGCTACACATTCGGCACTTTATTTGTGTTCTCTATGGAAAGTGGATGAATCTCGAATGCGTCGGAAGTAAGGGGACTGACGGAGCTTCAGGGAAGTTTAACTGAAGATCGAAGACAATAAGGAGCCAGGCCAAGGGTATGCAATCGACCTGAAAAGGAGAAAAAATTGGGATTTATTTTTGGAAAAGATGAAAGGATATTTTTGACATTTTTTGGAAAAGATGAGCACAAAATGTTGAGGAAAAATATTTTTGGACACTTTTTGGAAAAAGAAAGAAGGAAACGTGAGAGACGTGCCTCAGCATGATTATTATTATGTTTATTAAGTTCTCACTTATTAGGCTTTCCTAAATGCAAAAAGAGAAATGCCAGACGGGACCCGAGCCTGGAAAAAATTGGGTTTGAAGAATATGTAAAAATTAGGGTTGGACTTGTTACCAAGCTCGTGGGTAGGGTCCTGTTTTAAAAAATGTGCAAAAATTTGGGTGGCATGCCGACCCAGAATTTTGACAGAGTTTCGGGCTTAAATCGATAAACTAAATATGCATGTTCTAGTTTTGACACCTATATGCGGGTATGCAGTTGTTGGGTTAATTGGAAGAGTTCCCCCTTTTGGCATGACTTCCACGATATACGTCTTGCTTTTGAGGGCAATCGGCACGTGTGGACAAGCCATTTGATATACCTGAGTGTACGTGAATTGCCTCACTATATACCTCGTGGGGACAGTACATGTGAGAGCGAATTTGATATACTCGATATATGTGAACGAGTTCCATGCTATACACCTCCCTCATGACTTAGGTCAAGTGGTACGATACGGGGAAACCATTCAATATACGTTGAAGGTACTTGGCCAATGGAAGGTGAGAGTCATATCGCTTAGGCTAACTGTGACCTGTCGGACTAACGCCCATCACGAAGTCACCCCCTGTTACGGGACAAAATTTGGTCAATGGTGATGCCCTTTGGTGATGTTGAGTGTATCATGCATGATTCTCGATTAGTATCTTATGGAGAGAATATCTTTATTGATGAGCAACACACCAAGTAGGAGAATGATGTACAAGAAATAAATCAATACTAAGAATGGATATGTGAGAGTGAGTAGTGTGTGATTATCTACAAGTGAGTGTGTGGTAGTGAACCTAAGCATGGATCAACTACAAGTGGTGTGTGATAAGTGTAAGTGAGCATAGATATATACAAGTGTAGGTGTGTGTTAGTTACACCTAAGCATAGATTCCTAAGTGGTGTATTTGACCCTAGGTTCACGTGGTGTGAAGTGTACATGGAAAATTTTTACAAGTGTGTGAGTAGTGGCATAAGCATGAGGTGTGTATGTACAGGAAATAAGGAGAGAAAAGGGGAACATACAAATGGGGGTATACGCACACAAGAAAACAAAAGCACCCATGTAAATAGAGTCTATCCCTTTTATGAAAAATCTTCCCCAATAGAGTTTCCATTGTGGCCATCCAGAGAAATTTTCGAGGGGAAGGGGGTGGAGGATCCCTCGAAAGATAGAGGTCTCGCACCCTTTTTCAGGGCCCTTCTTCCATCGTCGATGTGGGGTAAATATAAAGAGATGGAGTCGCCAGCCTATTTTTCACAAAATAGGCAAAAATCACATGTTTCCACTTCGAGAGAGCGGCATCAAGGACAAACTGATGCATACGAAACCAATAAATCGAAGGTTCGGGGCTAAGTTACGGAATGGTAAGGTGTTAGGCACCCATCCCGCCCTTTCGATCTCTCATGGGCTAGTGTTATTGTTTTCCTTTATTTCTCTGTGAAATTTGTGCGTGTGTATATATAATGGAGATCGAAAATATTCAACTCAAACCATGGATAAGGTAAAGTGAGATCATCCATTAGAATGTTCCCAAAATAATATATATAGAAAATACGATTTGTATGTTTATCGTGATATTAATCATTATTATGAAAGTATAATACGTGTTGGATGAAACGCAAATAAACATACTATGTAATGCAAGAAAATGATAAATGTGGAAATGGGAAATTTTAGAAAAATTGGGGAATTTATGAAATTTAGAAAACTTGAATTTGGGAAGTTGAAAAATTAGAAAATTGGACTCGAGTCTCGGGCTTTAGTCTGAAACGCCTATGCAGCCTATAAAGGCATAAAAGTTCTTGTAGTTCGAATGCGGCATGGGGTAGGTTTTATCCTATAGATCCGAACGAAATTTTATTATAGATGTGTGTGTGTAGAAAATGTATTTTTGGTTTTGAAAAAGTGTGACGAATAATTTCGTTCGGAATTTATGGGTGTAACCCTTTTTTTGTTTGTTTTGGGGTTTTTTATAGAAAATATAGTATGTGCAATATACTAATAAAAATGTAGATATTAATGTGTATGAACTAAAGTAAGCCAGCGTAAAACTTTGTCAGATCCTTATGAACATGAATCCTATGAATATACGTGCTAATGCTAGGGCATTCCCCTTAAGCGATGCGTTGCGCCTGCCACCGGGTGTTTCGAAAAATAGGCAAGGGGCGTTGCGCCTGCCACCGGATGTCTCGAAAAATAGGCAAGGGGCGTCGCATCGGCGCCCGGATGCGACGATAAATACGCAAGGGTTCCTGCAACAAGCTGGACGTGTGCGGGTAAAGAAGCTAGTCCAGGATACTAGACTTAGGTTAGCGACTTGGAACATAGGGACTATGACAGGAAAAGGGATGGAGTTAGTAGATACCATGATAAGAAGAAAAGTTCACATAGCTTGTTTACAAGAAACTAAATGGGTCGGTGAGAAAGCTAGAGAAATAGAAAATACAGGATTTAAATTATATTATACAGGAAAACATAGAAATAAGAACGGAGTTGGAATAATAGTAGATAAAAACTTTAAGGACGATATCGTAACCGTTATTAGGAAAGGTGATAGACTTATACTTGTAAAATTGGTATTAGGTGAAAACATAATTAATATTGTTAGTGCTTAGGCACCTCAAGTAGGATTAGATGAGCACACTAAAGTACAATTTTGGGAACAAATGGATGAACTAATTCAAGAAATACCCCTAGGTGAGAAAATCTATATAGGTGGAGATTTTAATGGCCATGTAGGAGAAGATCGTGTAGGATATGAGATAGTGCATGGCGGACATGGTTTTGGAGATAGGAACGACGAGGGAGAGTCTATCTTAGATTTTGCGATGGCTTATGATTTTGTACTAGTAAATACATGTTTTAAAAAGAGGCTTGAACACTTAATAACTTATAAAAGTGGAACACATAAGAGCCAAATAGATTTTTTCATTACTAGGAAAGGAGACCGATTAACGTGTAAAGATTGTAAGGTTATCCCGGGAGAGAGCTTAACCTCACAACATAGGATAATGGTGTTGGATATAAATATTAAAAATCAATCACGAATGCGAAAAGTGAAGATTAACCCACGAACTAGGTGGTGGAACTTAAAAGGAGAGAAATTAGAACTATTTAAAGATAAAGTATTAAATGAAGCAACATGGAATTGTGAAGAAGAAACTAACATAATGTGGAATAAGATGGCCACATGCATTAGGAAAATATCAAAAGAAATTCTTGGAGAATCAAAAGGCAAAGGGCCACAGTCTAAAGAAACTTGGTGGTGGAATGAAGAAGTACAGAATATAGTAAAAATTAAAAAGGAGTGCTTTAAAACATGGCAAACAAATAGAAATGAAGAGAATTTTGAGAAATATAAATGCGCTAAAAAGGAAGTTAAGAAAGTGGTAAGAGATGCTAAGTTAAAAGCGTATGATGATCTTTATACAAAATTAGGAACACAAGAAGGGGAAAAAAGTATTTATAAGCTTGCTAAACTTAGGGATAGGAAAACAAAAGATTTCAATAACGTTAAGTGCATCAAAAGTGATGATTCGAGAGTCCTAGTCAAAGATGATGAAATTATGGAAAGATGGAAAAACTACTTTGAGAGGTTATTAAATGGAGATAATGGGAGTAGATTAGATATAGAGTAACTTAGGGAGACTCGAGAAGATATATTTTTTCGTAGAATTAGGACAACAGAGGTCAGGATTGCTCTAAAAAAGATGAAAACAGGGAAGGCTTTAGGACTAGATGGTATCCCTATTGAGGTTTGGAAGTGCTTAGGGGAGGATGGAGTATCATGGCTTACCAAATTATTTAATAGAATTTTAATGACTAATAGGATGCCCGATGAATGGAGAAAAAGTATTTTAGTACCTATTTATAAAAATAAAGGGGACATACAAAGTTTTTCAAATTATCGTGGTATTAAGTTAATGAGTCATACAATGAAACTTTGGGAGAGAGTGATTGAATATAGATTGAGATTGAAGACAACAGTATCTGAGAATCAATTTGGGTTTATGCCTGGGAGGTCAACAATGGAAGCAATCTATTTATTGAGGAGATTAATGGAGAGGTATAGAGAGAAAAAGAAGGATCTTCATATGATTTTTATAGATTTGGAGAAGGCGTATGATAGGATACCCAGAGATATAATATGGTGGGTTCTACATAAAAGAGGAGTGACTCGCAGATATATTGACGTGATCAAGGATATGTATGATGGTGCGATGACTAAAGTAAGAACATCAGCTGGAGAAAGTAGTGAATTTTCAATTACGGTAGGGCTACACCAAGGTTCAGCATTAAGTCCTTATCTCTTTGATCTTGTTATGGATGAGTTGACTGGACAAATACAAGATGAGGTGCCATGGTGTATGCTATTTGCAGATGATATTGTTTTAGTCGATGAGACTAAGATGGGGATAAACGCTAGGTTGGAATTGTGGAGAGAAACTTTAGAAACAAGAGGATTTAAAATAAGCAGAACTAAAACAGAATATGTGGAGTGTAATTTTAGTAGTAATAGGAGGACAAATGGAGATGTGGTGAAATTGGAGGGTCAAGAAATACCTAGAAATGATCATTTTCGTTATTTAGGATCGATTATACAAAAAGATGGAGATATTAGTGATGATGTTACGCATAGGATTAGAGCAGGCTGGGTTAAGTGGAGAAGTGCGACCGGCGTTCTGTGTGATAGGCGTATACCTTTGAAGTTAAAAGGAAAATTTTATAGGACGGCCATTAGACCCGCCATGTTATATGGGACAGAGTGTTGGGCAACCAAGAAACAAAAGGTGCAGAAAATGAGTGTGGCGGAGATGCGAATGCTAAGATGGATTTGTGGTAAAACTCGAAAGGATAAAATTAAAAATGAACAAATTCGTAAAACGGTGAAAGTAGCTCCTATAGAAGATAAATTGAGAGAAAATCGACTTCGATGGTTTGGACACGTCAAGCGTAGACCAATGGATGCTCCTGTAAGGAAGAGTGATTTAGTTAGTATTGATGGTAACCCAAGGGGTAGAGGTAGGCCTAAATTAACTTGGTGGGATATTATAAAAAAGGACATGATATCATGTGGTGTAACCAAAGATATTGCACTGGACAGAATGGAATGGAAAGATAGGATTCATGTAGTCGACCCCAAATAATTGGGAAAAGGCTTTGTTGAGTTGAGTTGAACTAAAGTAGGAACTAGATCATGAATCTAATGAAATTTATGAAAAAATAAGGAATTTAAAGAGATAGGGAAGGAATTGGACCTTATTTGAAGCTTGATATTTGATCTTAGATAAACTCCATTGAATGTGAAATAAGTGTTGGATGATAGAGAATATGATTTTGCCAAATTGGGTATGAAAAGGATGGGAATGTAAGCTTGAATAGAACTTCACATGGGGAACTTCGTTGATTTCGATAAAATGTTGTTGAAATCACTGATGTTGATGGATCTCTCATGTTGGTGTCCCTGGTAGTGAGGTCATGCCCTCCATTTATATGGTCAGGGGGTGCCGATCGGCACTTCCCTTGTCCTGCCTATCGGCAGGTGACCCTAGACACACTACCGATAGGCAGGGATCTGGACCTGCCAATTGGCAGTCTCGTACAGATTTTCTTAGAAAAACAGTCATCGAACGTAATCTGTTGACCCAAATCACGCAGGGGAATACCGTTAGAAAGGTACTTCAGATACCTTAAATAGTCCTTTAGGCCTCTCTCGGGTCCGGGAGTTGATTTTGGGTCAAATGTGGCTCAAAAGCGCACGTCGGTCCTTTGGATGGGAGATCGACGAACGAAAACAGATTGTTCGTCTACATGGTAAGTAATAATCACGTGTGGGGAGACCGTTGGAAAGGTTAGGATATGTACTTCAACATTCCAAAGAGTTTTTCTTGGTTCGAAAAGTTAACATTGGTTAACTGGGGCTCGAAAGTGCCCGTATCGTGGGTCATAATTACACACGGGGCAAACCGTTAGAAAGGGTATTTAGGAACCTTCAGAGATTCATTCAGTCTCTCTTGAGCCAAACGGTTAACCTTGGTCAAACGGATCCCGGGAGCGCCCGGTGGCCTCCGGATCGATTTTTGGGGAAAAATTAGTCATTCGTCCGAACGGTTATGTCATTTCGTACACTGAGTGGACCATTGAAAAGTGGTTTTAGTTCCCTTCGAATATTCAAAGATCTTTTAGCTCTGACAGTGAAGTTGATTGGGGTGAAATCAGGGCCCGAGAGCGCCCGGCGGCCTCCGAATTGATTTTCGATAGTAATGGTATGTTCGTCTGAACCGTTATGCCAATTCTTCATGGGGTGTGCCATTGAAAAGGGTATTCAGAGCCCTTCAAATATTCAAAGAGCTTTTTCTCTCATGATAGAGTTGACCAGAGTCAAACAGGGGCCGGGAGCGCCTGATGGCCTTTAGATCGGTACTCGAAGTGCGACCTAGGGTTTATAATGAAATAGGTAGGTGTTAGGGATCTAAGGAGAGACTTAGCGGATCCTATAATGTGGTGTCTATAATAATAATAATCTGATTACTGCTATTTCATTCCATACTCCTCGCATAAATCACAGTTGCTCCCTCTTTCTTGATTGAGATGTCTTCCACTAGTAATGGGAAGTTATTAATCGATTTTGATTCGAGTGTGGCGCTGCGTAAACTATTTAGTGATGCGAGTTAGGCTTGTTGTGGCTTATGCGTCATGGTACGTGAGTGCATCCTTCCTGGGGTTCATTTTTATCCCATACCAGTTTACGTGTGCGTGTATTCTCGCATTCTTATATATAGTTGCGTGCTTCAGCCGATTTCTTTAATTAACATGTGTTAGTTAGTCGACTTGACTAATTACGACGTGGTCGTGTGTTCGAGGTTATAACTTAAGAATGTTATGAACATTAAATCTTGTTAAAGCATTAAATGGGGGTGGCACTTGGTTCAAAATTTTGCGAACTTAGGGACGATCGCTCGTATAGGTATTGTTGGAATACCCAGGATGACCCTAGGTTAGCATGGGGACCTCTTAGGAGGTATCAGTCATGTGAAACTATGTGACAAGGGGATTATCTTGGAAATTATTGAGATGGTTAACAAGAAGTGTTAAGATTGTATTGACCTAGGCTAGGCTCTGTAGCATTTTTTTGTAATCCGAGTGGGAGCATCAAGGTAAGGGAACATTGAATCAGCCGTAGAGTTGGGTCAGTAAAGCTGCTAAGTGTTGACTCGCCCGCTTCCAGTTATGAGTTGGGATACGTGGTCCGAAAAGTATTTCAGGAGATGTGGCTTGTGAATCCTAACGTACACATAATTAATGGGTTCGTTAATGTTGATTCCATATTTGGTGAATAGAAATCATCTTGAAGCTTGTTTAGGTAGACATGTTAGACGTGCGTGAGATTTTTGTAAAATGAAACCTTAGGATCCGTTGTGATCGAATTAACAATACGAATTTGGGCTTGAACCATAATGCTGATGAGGACTAGGAATAGAAATTTATCATAATTAACTTGACTATGTATTGTGATAAATTAAGAATTTCGAGGATGAAATTCTGTAAGGAGGGATGTTTGTAATACCCCACCCCAACAATTTAATTAATTTATGTTTTGATTTTATATAATGAGGAACAAATTCTAATTATAGGGATTTATTGGTAACAAATTGGATTACTTAAGGAATATAAGAAGAATTATTTAATTAAGGATTATAAAAAAGTTTGGGTAACATACGATATGTACCCTCTTAAGATTTTGGATATTTATTTGAAGCAGATGTAAAGATTTAGAGGGTTAGGGTTACAAGGGAAAAACGGGGTCGTCTTAATTAAGGAAGATCGTCAATTGAGTGACTCATCATGTCGTTCGAACGATCAGAGCTTGTCGTTAAACGACCAAGTATGTCGTTTGAATGACGAGAATGAAGTCAGTTGCCCCATCTATTGTCAAAACTTCATTGAAGGCGTTATTTCTCAAGCCAGTTCATGGGTCCAAACGATTTATTTGAATCAGGTAGCTGGATTAGTAGGCATGTGGACTATTGATGTTTGTACGAGAAAGATAAAAGTGTGATATTTGCAACGTTTGAAATCTGCTCCTACCAAATTGGTTGTCAAGATAGGAGTCGTCGATTAACGATTACGTGTCACGATCTTGGAGATGTATGACAGGGTTGGTTCTGATGAAGTGTTTAAATGGGTTGCGGGTTATCTTGATTGTATATAACCAGGATGAGGCATGATACAATAATCTGATTACTGTTATTTTCTTCCATACTCCTCACACTAATCGTAATTGCTCCTTCTTCCTTAATTGAGATGTCTTCCACCATTTTATTTCATAAAAATATAGTGCATAAAACCACACCACCAGACAATTATTTCCCCCGCTGATTAAAAGATGGAGCTACAAAATATTAGAGCTATTTGTTGGGAGTTTAAAGAAGTATTTATTGGAAGTTTTGATGGGTGTTTGAAGTGGGTTGTGCATAAAGGAAAAAGATGGGTTGCTGAGAATTTTGGAGTATTTGTTGGAGATTTTTGTGGATATTTCATGGTGGATCTTTATGTGACTCCCTTTAGGGCCACCTTTGGAGGTGGGGGATTCACCCATCTTCATCAACAACAACACCATCTTTGGAGACTTTTAGGTGGGAAAACTAATTTTGAATCAAATTTTAATGTGTAGTACATTTTCAGCATGTTACTTACATATGTTAGGTTAAATATATATGTGTAGGATATTGGCTTACATCTTAGTGTTGATTATTAACTATCCTGGCATTTGTATGGAATGGGTAGAAAAAAGTTGAATTAAAATGGGTCTTGAAAATAGAAATAAATTTCATAATGATAAATAGACATTTTTATGAAATAAAAATGTTAAAAAAATTATTTTGATGGGTATTCTTAATAAACTGAAATAGGGCATTTTTATGAAATAGAAATGTAGGAAAAGCCATTTTTATGTATTTCTAATGAAAAGGAAATGATAAATATTTTCATGAAATAAAAATGTAGGAAATGCCATTTTGATGTATTTCTAATGAAAAGGAAATAATAAACATTTTTATGAAATAAAAAATTTAGGAAATGCCATTTTGATGTATTTCTAATGAAAAAGAAATAATAAATATTTTTATGAAATAAAAAAGTAGAAAATGTCATTTTGGTGCATTTTTGGTGAAAAGGAAATAATAATCATTTTTATGGAATAAAAATCTAAGGAAATATTTTTTTAATGTATTTTTAGCCAAAAGAAATAATGGGCATTTTTATGAAGTAAAAATGTATGTTTAATCCAATTGGTAGGATTTAGTATTTGAAGTTCACTTTTTATGCATATAAACTTGTAGTATTTTGATAATAAATATGTGAGCAAGTTTAAAGGGAGCCTTGTCGGGTCTAAGCATGAAATAAGACAAACGAAAATTTGGGAACTTAAAATGTAAAGTGTGGTGTTAACAAGTGTTAAATGGCTAAAGCGTTTAAATGTTAAGTTGGAACTTAATAACCTTACATGAGAAATAACACTTGTTAAATGACTAATTTGCAAGTTTGGTGAATAAAGGGTAAATTGGTAATTTACTTAAAATGGAACATTTTTATGAAATAAAAATGTTAAAGAATGTCTTTACACTAATATGTCTCAAAATGAATTAAGTCCTAAAGCGTTAATGAATCTAGTATAAATCACGTGTGTATGGATAAACGACTTAAAGAAGAAAAGAAACTATTTTCCAAACGTTAATGGAAAAACGGACGGTTAAGTCTGGATTTTTTGGCTTCGGCCGGGTAAAACTATGGGAGTGGAATAATGTGGACATGTGTAAAATATTAAACACATTAGTAATGACTCGGATGCAATCGGGAATAAGCAAGAAGAGACCATAGCCCTTGGGTGAATAGCCCTAAATCACTCGCCAAAGCATATGGTGCGCATAGCCGTTGGTGTGGAGCCCATGAAAAATATGCGGTAAATGATGATTCCGAGAAAAGATAAAGTAAATTAGGAATATTTCAAGAAATGGGTTGTGCGGTAATATGTGTTAATAAAACCTAACTTGAATGAATGTAATGAATGTTCAGGTAAAGGGAAAGGACAAGTAACTGTGTAAATCTATTAATGTCCATAAGTTAAGGTAAAACGGGTAAAGTAAAGTGGACAAATGGGTGATTAAGTAGCCGAAGTTGTTAAATCCATAATTGCACAAGTATGCATTGAAAGGTTTTCAAAAGACAAATAAGTATTTTCTAACACAATGAATGCGTGCGTTGAAATGGTAATTTCTATGACAATACTAAAGTATATTCTAATGCATAAAAAGGAATGAGTTGGAATAAAACTAAGTGTAATGATGTTAAAATAGAACCGGGTGTGTTGAACAAGGTGAGAAATGCTAAATATGAATAAAGGAAGTTTCTACAAGATTAAGGTAAATTAATCTTGAAAGAGTATGCGCTTGTGTTCAAATAAGAAATAATATAATTAAATTCAGTTTAACTCAGACAAACCCTAAACATGCAACTAGGTGTGATTGAAACAAGATGAGATCATGCAATAGTTATTCAAGCACCCGCAAGTGAGGAAAAATCCCCAAAAGGGGCAAAACCATTTATTTCCATTATAATATTGTAACGTACAATTTCGGATTACAATGAAAATACAAGTGACTAAGAATTACCCTCAGGTGTCGGATTCTGTAGTCGGCGGCTGGAGATATCCCTTTCTAGTAGGGCAGCAATGAAGAAGAAGAGCGGTTTTCTTCACAAGGGTTGAACAGCAAAGGATTGTGTTCTAGGGTTACAAACAGATTCACAAATGTATGAAAGGTTGTGTGAATCAAAAAAAAAAACTAGAGTCTTGGGACTCAACAGGTGAAGACTTACATTTTTTTGTACTCTGAAAATCGTGTAGAAGTCTTGCTAAACCAACTCCCCGTAGTGGGATTAAATAAGAAGTCCTGGGCCTTAAAAATCTGAACACGATCTGTTCGAGTTTATCCAGGGCGGATCGGTTCGGATCTGAGGCAGATCGGTCCGGGTAGGCGAATCGGTCCGGGTAGGCGGACCGGTTCTTTTTATTTTTGGCTTTATCGGTTCGCTATCGGTCCGGGGTGTACTGGCTTTTCAGCAAGCGGATCGGTCCGGTACAGGGGAAGACCGGTCCGCAGGCAGATCGGTTCTTTTTCTCTGGGCGGACCGGTCCGTCCTGCCAGACTTTTGGTTTGTCCTCTTCTTTGATATTCGGATCCGTTGATGACGATATGAATCTTGAATTTCTTCAATGGTGTAACGGCGTACGACATAACAATAATATATGATGGACAAAATGTCCTAACAAATCTCCCCTAGGTCTACGCCGGTACATACATAAACAATAACAATCCGAATTATCAAACTTACAAAAAAATGCCTATACAAATCTACCCTTCCATGAACCCAAAAACTGAAAAGGTACAATTGAATAAGACTTCATCGTTTGTCCTTCAACTCTTCAGGAATCTTCAACGCTTTTCTCATTAGGGTGTGCAAAAAGAGATCATTAATGAAGTGCCTACACACATGAGACAACGCATACCGAGTGACATATCGAGTTTGAAATGAGATAAATAGAGATACCAATTTATGATGAAAGCATACGTTATCAAATCTCAAAAACTCAAAACTCCCCCATAATATGATAATTCTTTTTATGATGTCCCCAAATAGACAAATGAGAGAAAAAATGCAAACAAGCAATGACGGGGTGTCACAAGTAAATACACAACTATTTTTGAATTTTTCAAAATTTTTAAAACAAAATCACACCACGAATGAACACAAAGCAACCAAGTCGATGATAGCGTTAATGAATGGGTGTGATCAATATTCGATAGGAAGATCAATGCATACAAACATGACATATGTGCATGATGAATATTGGATATTCCTAGCGAATGAACTCAAATGCTTCCTTTGGTGTAAAAGAATGACAATATAAGACATTCACTTAATTTAAATCAACAAATCAAAGCTCAAAGCGATTTCCACACCAATAACGTCCAAAATGTTTTCATGCTTTTTCAGGACTTTCAAGGAAGTGCAAACCCGTTTAAAGATTCTCCAACCAAACTCCCTCAGATATATATTTTGAATAGAGGTATTCTAAATTCTCAAACTTTGGAGAATTGATTGTGAAACCTAAATGGCCCACATTTGGCATGAATTTCTTTTTATTGCCTTTAAATTTTTTCGGGGCTCTTTTAACCTCTTTGGACCTCGGATATTAAAATTTCTCCATTTTTTAGGTCCTTTTAAACGGTGGCTTTTACGTAAAGGATAGATAATTACCTTTCGCAGCCCCTCCCCGTTCTTAAACAAACACTCAGTCTCACAAAAAATGGTTTTCACATGCATTAGAATCTTGTCAAGTTTATCGCATATTGTACATTGCATAGACAGAATTGAGATGGAAACACTCAAGCCAATATGTGATAGACAAGTGCAATAATAAAATATAGCCGTGCATGTGGAGAATAAAAGATATAGGAGTCAAACATGTAGGAAGATATCACTAATCACATCTCAAAAACTCCAAACAATGTAAAGCACATGGATGAAATGATGTAGCCTCTCAAATCTCTATCAAACAGTCACATGGATATATGGAATGAAGTTGTGACTTGGCTATCTTAAATGCTCATCCATAAAAAGGTACAAAAATAAAAAGCAAAAATCTTTTTGGATTTTTCAAAATTTTATCAAAATAAAATCTTTTTGTGCTTTTCTAAAAAAAATTCAAATTTTTTTTTTGTATTTTTCAAAAAAAAATAATTAAAAGCAAACTAATGATACAATCTAGCAATAGAAAACAGATGATATGAAAATGACAAAGCAACCTATGCTAGACACGGACCAACCCCTCAGTCAACTGTGCAAATTCCCAAAGACTTCCTAAGACATTCAAATCTAAAGGTTTCGTGAAAATATCGGCTAACTGACGGTCGGTGGGAACAAAACTCAGGGATACGACATTCTCCTCAACTAACTGACGTATGAAGTGCTCGCGTAACCTGACGTTCTTTGTGCAAGAATGTTGGACGGGATTGCAGGATATGTGTATCGCGCTCGTGTTATCACAGGAAATGATCATGGTGTCCTGTGAAATCCCATAATCCTCCAACATTTGCTTCATCCACAAGAGTTGCGTGCAACAACTCCCGGCGACAATGTACTCAGCCTTCGCAGTGGACAAAGAGATGGAGTTTTGCTTCTTGCTCAACCAAGAGACATGAGTAGAACAAAAATGGAAACACCCACCAGAAGTGCTCCTACAACCATCTGCATCCCTGGCCCAATCGGCATCCAAAAAGGCGGACAAACGGTCATCGGTATCAAAGGAATACCAAATACCATATGAGAGAGTCCCACTCACGTATTTGATAATACGTTTTAGAGCGAGCAAGTGTGACTCTTTCGGAGACACCTGATATCGCGCACAGACTCCAACACTAAAGGCTATGTCGGGACGACTAGCAGTCAAATAGAGAAGACTGCCTATCATACTTCTATACAAGGTTTGCTCTACATCCTTGCCTGAAGTGTCCTTACTAAGCTTGGTAGAAGTACTCATAGGTGTACATGCATGCTTAGCGGAGTCTAAACCAAATTTCTTCACTAGGTCTCTAGCATACTTGGATTGGGAGATGAACATCCCATCCTCTAGCTGACGAACCTGGAGACCAAGGAAGAAAGTAAGCTCACCTACCATGCTCATATCAAACTCACTTTTCATCTCCTCCTCAAAGTGGTGAGCATGCTGGGAGCATGTGGATCCAAAGACTATGTCGTCCACATAGACCTGGGCAACCAAAATAGCACCGTCATCTCTCCAGACAAACAATGTCATATCAACTCCCCCTCTCTTGAAGCCACGGGCTAAGAGATAGGAAGTAAGCCTCTCGTACCAAGAACGGGGTGCTTGCTTCAAACCATACAAGGCTTTCCTCAGATAGTAGACGTGATCCGGATGCTTAGGGTCTTCAAACCCTTTTGGTTGTTCCACATAAACCTCCTCCTGTAGAATGCCATTCAGAAAGGCACTCTTGACATCCATCTGATATAACTTGAAGTGCAGATGACATGCGATGGCGAGTAGTAAGCGGATGGACTCAAGCCTCGCAACAGGAGCAAATATCTCCCCAAAGTCTACACCATCTATCTGTGTGTAGCCTTGAGCGACCAACCTAGCTTTATTTCTGTTTATGGTACCATTTTCATCCATTTGATTCTTGAAAATCCACCTGGTACCTATCACATTAGTATCACTAGGTCGGGGGACAAGTTCCCAGACATTGTTCTTTTTAAACTGAAGCAACTCATCCTGCCTGGCAGATATCCAGTTTCCATCCATGAGTGCTTCTTTGTGATTCTTGGGCTCGACTTTGGACGTGTAGTAAAGATGACTAACAACGTTCTCTAGTTGAGCACGAGTCTTGACCCCTAGAGTGGGATCGCCAATAATGGCTGAAGGATCATGACTCTTGCGAACCCAAGCAGGTGTGTCCCCTAAAACAGGAATAGGGTCCACAGAGTGTGGGTGAGGGACAAGTAAGTCACTCCAAGAGAAGTCCTCATCCTCACACTATAGGTTAGGATCAATAGACGTCGAAGGTTCGTCATCTTGCACGGTGACGTTTATTAATTCCATAACCTTAGAGCTCTTCAGGTTAAAAACCCGGTACGCTCTGCTATTCGATGAATATCCTAGCAATATTCTCTCATCGCTCTGGGAGTCAAACTTTCCTAATTGCTCTTTATCCCGTATGATGTAGCATTTACTCCCAAAGACACGAAAATATGCAAGGTTAGGTTTCTTGCCTGTCCACAATTCATAAGGCGTTTTAAGTGTGTGTGGACGCAGGTAAACCCTATTCACCGTGTGGCATGCAGTAGACACTGCCTCTGCCCAAAATCTCCTAGAGAACTTATGACCTAGAAGCATAGACCTAGCCATTTCCTGGATCGTTCTATTCTTTCTCTCAACAATACCATTTTGCTGAGGAGTTCTCACAGCAGAAACCTCATGTTTGATCCAGAGGCTATCACAGAAGAGATCTACCTTTACTTCTGTGAATTCAGTGCCATCGTCACTACGCATTCTGTTAATAGTGACACCGTGTTGATTTTACAGGACACGGCACTTGGTCATTAAAACTCTACAGTATCGGATTTCTCTCTCAGAAAACCTACGATAGAATATCTAGAGAAATCGTCCACCATCATGAGAATGTATCTCTTACCACCCAGACTCTCCGTACGAGTAGGACCCATAAGATCCATGTGAATCAACTCAAGAACACGGGAGGTGTTAATGAAATGCAACTTCCTATGAGGACTACAGATTTGCTTTCCCAATTGACAGGGTCCACAAACCGTGGAAGTTGGCTTTCCAAGCGATGGTAAGCCACGTACTAGGTCCTTTTTAACTAAACGAGACAATTCTCTAACGTTCACATGACCTAGACGTTGGTGCCACAGATCTATAGGAGAGATCATTGCGCTGTTGCAAACAAGCGAGGGTGTGGGCTCAGTCCCATAGCAGTTATCCTCTGTCCTCACCCCTTGCACTAAAAGTTTCCCGGCTTGATTATAGACTATACAAGCTTCCCTGTCAAACTTTACTACAAAGTCATCGTCGCACAGCTGGCTAATGCTGAGAAGGTTTACTTTCAATCCTTTGACGTACAAGACATTTTATAGCTTAGGAAATTCTGGTAACTCTAATGTACCTCGTCCTACAATGCTAGACTTACTCCCATCTCCAAAGGTAACTCTCCCATCATCATAATCCTCAATGTGAGTAAAAAGAGAGACATCACATGTCATGTGTCTGGAGCATCCACTGTCAAAATATCACTGTGAGGTATTATGTGCCTTGAGAGAAACATGAACAACTAGGGCCTTTTTATCTTTCTTAGGTACCCAAGAGAAGATTACCTTTTTCTTTCCCTTGTTGTTGTTGGTTTTAGCCGGGATGCGAGAAGCATTGACAGACGGCAAAGACATCCGTCAAAATTCTTCCATCAAACTCTGTGATGTGGAAGCTAAAAACTCAACTTGCTCTCTCATACTGGCAAGATCATCAGTGTGATGTGGTGGAGCACAAAAACGTCGGGTCCGACCCAAATTATAGCAAAACTCCCTAAGGTGGCCATTTCTTTTGCAATGGGAGCAAAAGAGCACAGTATTAGGAGAACCTCGATTTGCTTTTCTTGGTCGAACTCTCCTTCTTGGTTTTTTATGACGGCCATATGGAGTCGTGGTAAACTCAGGAATTGGTCCAGGTGCAATTTGGGACGTGAAGGCACCATCAAAACCTATTCCCTGCCTATCACCAAAACCTAAAGATGGACCGAGGAGCATCTTTACCATCTTCCCAGATCCGTCCTCGATTTGAACCTTGACTTCCCGAGCTCTCTCAAGATCATGAGTAAGATGGGCAATACGGGCTTCAAGTTTCTTTCGAGTCTCCATGGAGGAATGGAGCTCACTCGTAAGACTAGCCACTTGTATAGTCAAGTCTTCTTTCTCTTTCTCAAAACAACTCTCTCTCTCTCTAAACAAACTCTCTTTCTTAACATAGTCATACTCTCTCTCTCTCATAGCGGTGCAGGTGGAGGACTCTCTCTCGCTCTCGCTTCTTCTAGATCTTCTTCTAACGCGGTGATACTAAGAACTAACTCTTTGTTTTGCTTTTTAGTTTTGAATGATTCATTATATAACTCAGCGTAGGCGCGTTGAAGATTACTCTCGCTCTCACTTGCGTCTTCCTCCCCCTCACTCACATCGCTCTCACTATCGAGATGTCCCTGTGAATCAGCATCCTCATCGTCGTGAGGTGCACTAGGAGTACTCACATGACTAGCCATGAACGCGGTGAAGTTACGCTCATGCGGTGACTCATCTCCCGAGTCCACCGACTCGACCTCACTGTCGTCACTAAGGGTAGCATTTAGGACATCTTTTCCCTTTTCTCTATTAAGACGAGTGGCACACTCAAACGCTCTATGGCCCTTACCGTCGCACTCAAAACATCTCTCACTGTCTTTCTTAGGGGGTTCTTTGAAATCTTTCTTTTCAAACTTATTTTTCTGAAAATTCTTTTTATCTTTGAAATTCCCACTTTTCTTAAATTTAAGAATTTTCTTGAAATTTTTAGCAAATAAGGCCAAATCATCTAAGTCAAACTCACACTCAGAATCAGACGTTACTATCTCTTTCTTTCTAGATGACTCAACACTCTTTCTTCCCGACCCCTCACTTTGTCTCTCTTGGGCATTAAGTGAAATTCCCTTATTTTTAGACTTGACAGATTTAGGAAACATGTCAATTTCATAAGTTTGCAAGTCTCCTACGAGTTCTTCCAATTTTAGCGTATTTAAATTACCCATAGAATTTAGCACAGTGACTTTAGGGATAAAACGCTTAGGCAATGATCTAAGAATCTTTTTCACAACTCTAGCATTAGGAATTTGTTCACCAAGATTAAAGCTAGTATTAACAATATCAGACAGCCCAGCATAAAATTCATTAAAACATTCAGTTTCAATCATGGTGATGGTTTCAAATTGAGTTGTTAAATTCTACAATTTAGATTCTTTCACGGCATTGGTTCCTTCATGGGTAAGTTGTAAAATATTCCATGCCTATTTTGACGTGGTGCACGTCATGATACGTCAGAACTCATCAGGGGTGATGGATCCGGAAATAGCACTTAAACCCTTAGAGTTAAAAGATGACCATTTAAAATCTTCTTCAGTCCAAGAAGTGACAGGTTTTAAACTGGTCACATTTTCAACAGTGACGGAGGGAGGTGTCCACCCTCTTTCAACTAAAATCCAAACACGTTCATCTATGGCCTTTAAAGCAGACCTCATGCGGGCTTTCCAATATGCATAGTTAGTTCCGTCAAAAACTAGCATTTTATTATATGATTTCTCCATTGAACACGCACTTTTTCAAAAATCAATTTTTCAAAAAATTGATATCTTAGAAAAATTTTGCAGTAAATTAGGAATACGCAATAAAATGGCGTAACCTGCTCTGATACCAATTTGAAAGAGTATGCGCTTGTGTTCAAATAAGAAATAATATAATTAAATTCAGTTTAACTCAGACAAACCCTAAACATGCAACTAGGTGTGATTGAAACAAGATGAGATCATGCAATAGTTATTCAAGCACACACAAGTGAGGAAAAATCCCCCAAAGGGGCAAAACTATTTATTTCCATTATAATATTGTAACGTACAATTTTGTATTACAATGAAAATACAAGTGACTAAGAATTACCCTCAGGTGTCGGATTCTGTAGTCGGCGGCTGGAGATATCCCTTTCCAGTAGGGCGGTAATGAAGAAGAAGAGCGATCTTCTTCACAAGGGTTGAACATCAAAGGATTGTGTTCTAGGGTTACAAACAGATTCACAAATGTATGAAAGGTTGTGTGAATCAAAAAAAAACTAGAGTCTTGGGACTCAGCAGGTGAAGACTTAGAGTTTTTTGTACTCTGAAAATTTTGTAGAAGTCTTGCTAAACCAACTCCCCGTAGTGGGATTAAATAAGAAGTCCTGGGCCTTAAAAATCTGAACACGATCTGTTTGAGTTTATCCAGGGCGGACCGGTCCAGATCTGAGGCGGATCGGTCCGGGTAGGCGGACCGATTCTTTTTATTTTTGGCTTTATCGGTTCGCTATCGGTCCGAGGTGTACTGGATTTTCAGCAAGCGGATCGGTTCTTTTTCTCTGGGTGGACCGGTCCGGCCTGCCAGACTTTTGGTTTTAAATAAGAAATAATATAATTAAATTCAGTTTAACTCAAACAAACCCTAAACATGCAACTAGGTGTGATTGAAACAAGATGAGATCATACAATAGTTATTCAAGCACACACAAGTGAGGAAAAATCCCCAAAAGGGGTAAATCCATTTATTTCCATTATAATATTGTAACGTACAATTTCAGATTACAATGAAAATACAAGTGACTAAGAATTACCCTCAGGTGTCAGATTCTGTAGTCAGCGGCTGGAGATATCCCTTTCCAGTAGGGAAGCAATGAAGAAGAAGAGCGGTCTTCTTTACAAGGGTTTAACAGCAAAGGATTATGATCTAGGGTTACAAACAGATTCACAAATGTATGAAAGGTTGTGTGAATAAAAAAAAACTAGAGTCTTGGGACTCAATAGGTGAAGACTTAGAGTTTTTTGTACTCTGAAAATCGTGTAGAAGTCTTGCTAAACCAACTCCCCGTAGTGGGATTAAATAAGAAGTCCTGGGCCTTAAAAATCTGAACACGATTTTTTCGAGTTTATCCAGGGCGGACCGATCTGAGACTGAGGCGGATCGGTCCGGTACAGGGGCGGACCGGTCCGCAAGCGGATCAGTTCTTTTTCTCTGGGCGGACCGGTCCGGCCTGCCAGACTTTTGGTTCCTCCTCTTCTTTGATATTCGGATCCATTGATGACGATATGAATCTTGAATTTCTTCAACGGTGTAACGGCGTACGACATAAAAATAATATATGATGGACAAAATGTCCTTACAAATCTGGAATTAGTAAGGTTCTTGGAAGTAAAATGGTTAATGTATTTGAATGTGTATTTTTTAAAGGTATATTTATATATATGTGGATACTTATATATTTTCATATACATGTGATTGTAGCATGTGAGTATTCTTGTTTGTTGTTCGTCTCTATACTGCCTTGTATATTCCCACTGGGCATAGGGTCACACCCTCTCTTTGTCACGGCAGGTTGGGTGGGGGTTCATATTTTGAGAGCATTACACAGGTAATTACACTTTATTTGTTTTACGTTAGTAGCTCTGTTTACTCGGACTTGGGGTGCTCCCCACGAGTCCTACACGTAGTTTATCTTGAAACTAGAACCGCATGCTACATAAGTGAAATGTTAACTAAAATAAAACTGGACTAGAAAAATTATATAGGTTGTTTCATTGCACTTCAGACCTAATGCTTGGGTTGAACCGAGTTAACTCATGGGTAACCCATAAATCCGAGTTGGGTCATTACAGAATGAGCGTGCCGTAGAGAATAATAATGCTTTGATTGAGGATCTTAGGGCATATGAGAAGACTCTTAGGGAGAAACTAGAATATGTTGAGAAAGAAAGAGATAGTCTTCTTGGTTTAATGGAGGCTTTAGAGAAGGATATTCTAGAGTTTGAAGAGTATAGGCATTTTCTTGAGTCTAGGATTTGTGAGTTAGAAGAGAGATTAAAAGACTCGAGTAAGGTGAAGTTTGATTTGGAGGTTAGATCGGAGAAGTTGTATTGGATGTTAAGCACCTTCCAAATCAAGGGAGATAGGTTTGGTATAGGCTACGATGATAGAGTTGTTCCTATTCCGAAAGACAATACCAATCGTGTGAGAGATCCCACTAGAAACGTTAGGAGAGGTCGACATTTTGGTAATCATTCCTGCCGTATTTACACTTGCACTCATTGTGGTAGGAAAGGTCACCTTAGACGATTTTGCTATGACCTTAGGAATGCTCCTAGGAAGTTAAGGAATAAGGTCGTTTTAGTTCCCAAAAACCCCATGCGTCATTTTACACCTACTTGGGTTAGGAAATCGGACTTAGAGACTTTAGAAATTAAACTTCACAGTTCTTGTTTGGTTGCACTTGATTCTTCCCATGTTAGATCTAAATGATAGTTGTGTTGCAATGTTTGTCATATGCTAGTCTTTGCATCATGATTTATATATTGTTAGTGTTATGACATGTATATCTCTTTGTATTATATTTTTTCATTTATTTGAGTCTTATTTGAGAAATAAAAAAATATTTTGTTTTGATAAAATGTTTTGAATATATAAAAAGATTTTTGGTTTTAAATATTTTTTTGGAAAAACACAAAAAGATTTTTGGTTTATTTTTGTGTCGTGAGTGTTTCATGTTTGATGTGGCATATTAGTGTGCTAGGACCCCCATCATTTCATTTTCGATTTATTTTTGTGTCGTGAATGTTTCATGTTTGATGGCATATTAGTGTGCTTAACCATTGTTTTCATGGGTTTGTTTGGAAGGTTAAATGCATTTGAATTGAACTTTGTATATATATCGTCTTTGCAAAAATGCACGAGCTTATATGAATATTTGACATCTCATGCATATTTGAGTTTGACGAGACATCCTTATCTCAATTTTTTCATCTATGTGTAAGTAAACTTAGGAGGAGGTGTGCATGTAAGAACCGTTTACCATAAGGATTGATATTGCTTAAATTAAAAAAATGATGAGTGTTCACGTGAAAGGGCTGTGAGTGAATAATAATCACGTAGTGAAAGGCACCGTTTAAAAGAGACCAATAAAATATTATAGCAATAAAAAGAATTATATTCCAAAATAGGGCCAATAGGATATGTCCAAGTTGAGAAAATTAGAAACTTCAAAAGATCTTGAAAAAGAATATATATATTTGAGGGTGTTTGGATGGGAAAATTAAATGGATTTGTACCACGAATTCTTGTGGTTAAAAATAGTATCATGACGCTATTGCTTGTAGAATTGTCACAATTCTGGATTTATGTGTATGTTGATTATTTAGTTCATTTAGCTCATTATATTAATGGTCACATATGTGTAAAACTAAGTTTGATGACATTTAGCAATCAATTATAGTTTCATGACCGTTTCAATGTGTTGGAGTTCTGATTCATTTATTTTAGTCCAATGCCCATTCACTCCATATCCATGTTTAAGCACATTAATACCATATTGGCATGAAACTCACATTATTTTACTTGATTTATTTTTTCTGTTTTGAATGTGTTTTGTTGCTGTTTGGTATATCTAGTTAACTTTTTCAGGAAATTTTTTTCTTGGGCCAATATTCGTGTTTTTTAAAACTGGAATTGAGCGTTTTTTATGTCGTTTGAATGACATATGGACATCGTTCGAGCGATAAGTCTATGTCGCGTGATGAATTGATGTCGCGAGCTTCAAGAGAGATGGTGAAAAGTGTCAGGTATCTGTTACGAGAAGGGTCGCGTGATGGGTTGCGAAAAGGGGTGTTCACGCAAGAGCTTACTATTTTAGGATGTTTGATGTTGCTTGTTTGGTGGTTCAAATGACCAAGCATTGTCGTTTGAGTTACTTTTGGGAAATTTTTGGATTGTTCCTATTTCGGTACATGATTCTTGTTGATATAATTTTCGTACTGCTGAGTTTCTTCTGGACAGTTTATATGCAATTCTTATTAATAATTCATGATTCATTGATCATATTGCATTGTTTTTAGTCTCATGATAGAATAGATGCTGGATTTATATGATTACTCTTTGCTAGATACAATTTAGTATCGTTCGATTATTTTTAGCTGTCGATTTATGATTATCTAGATATGCTTTATTGATTATCACATGCTAGATATTTTATGTTTCATTGTTTTCCACTTATTGTCTATTCAAGATCAAAAAGGGGAGAGATGTATGTGATGTAGGGGGAGAGTTTGTTTGATGAGCATATAATTTTTGTTGCATTACAAATTGATATCATATGATTTTATGCTTATATAGTCGTATTAATTAGTCTGCACAATTTGATATCCTGCTTTTAATTATGTTTTCATATTGGTATCAAAATACTTTGCTCACATGTTTAACAAATGGTTTGTTTTTACATATTGGTATTTTAATATCATTTTTTCCTTATACTTC
This sequence comes from Sambucus nigra, assembly GCA_949130495.1. NCBI lineage: Eukaryota > Viridiplantae > Streptophyta > Magnoliopsida > Dipsacales > Adoxaceae > Sambucus > Sambucus nigra. The sequence continues at coordinate 49,477,555 of OX422221.1, forward strand.
ACTGGATATTTGTCTATTTTATATGTGTAGGTATTCTTCATCGAGTTAAGATTTCAAGACTACATCACATTCAGACATCTCATGCTTGTTGGACCAACATTTACTAGTCCTGTCCTGTAATTGTTGATTTTGGTTATTATGGGATGGGATTTAGGCGTTATACGGCTTGACGGCCTAGACTAGGTTTTTCAATATTTGTGTTTTGTTCCGGAATAGTCAAAGGGGGAGATTTGTAAGGAAAAATTTTCCAATTAAGTCCATGTATGTATCTGACTTATTCCTGGAACAAAACATATTTTTGAGTCATAGATAGATTTTTTATTATGACGATCTCATACAGCTGATGACATAAAGTTTATTGAATACGTTGTGGCCAAGCTTCAAAGTTTAATCAAGTCAAAATTAATTTGGTTCACGTTTCATGTCTTCATTGCATTTTGATTTCTCAGTTATGAATGTGTAATGATTATGGGACTCAAAAAATGTTTTTAGGATGTTATTTTTATTAACAAATGTTATAAAAGAGTTTATCTTCGTTTATTCTGAGATGATGATTGTTTAGAGTCGTATTGAACCTTCCCTTTTATTTAGAAGGATCAAACGACACTTGCAGTCATTCGAGCGACATTGAAAGGTTGTTCAAGTGAGATACACATATTGGTATTTTTTATTATCAATCTAAATGCCCTCATAATCTACACATGCACATGAATCTTAACTTCCATTAGTCAGCAAAATGTTCGGCAATCAATTGGTGGTGACATGATTTTCAGCACATCTAGCCGGGTATTCATCATCATCACACCGGTAGTTATGAAATCCTTGTGGAGTCACTAGAATAATTGACCATTTAGGATCGAGTTGATCTTGAACATAAAAAATTTGTTTAGCTTGACAAGTTAATAAGAAGGTCTCATTCTTATGTCTAGCTCTACAAAGATCAATAGATTTAAAGCCAAGCTCGTCTACTTTAATACCATTACTGTTCTCGACCCAATCACACTTAAAACTAGAATTTTGAAAGTGAAATAATCAAGCATCCATATTTCATTGATGATACCATAGAAACTCAAATTTAAACCACGGGATGCTTATCCTTTACACTAGTAACTTGCATTGTTGTGGGCATGATGTTAATTCCAATGTTTTGGTTAATTCATTCAGTATCATGTTCTTTTGTATGGTAATAACAACCATTAACGATATAACCCTGATAATTTATCATGTCTCAACGAGGTCCTCAAGCTATCCACTTAAGATGTCTGAAAAAATATTATTGGGGAGATTTAACTTTTCAACCTGATTTTTATTTAATGCTAGTTACAATTTTAATAGTATATTAAGTCTCCAAATATTGATTTTAATCATACCCTTTCATGAAGCCAACCAATAATGGTCTTGTTATGTTACTCTTGTAACCATTTTTCATCTTTGCACTTTCGAGGATACTTTTGCCTCAAGCTCTCAACATGCTCCTTATAAAGGTGTTAAGAGAACAATCTGTTAACCATTGAAATAGAATACAATATAGTACATGATTTGTTACAAAAGCAATGAAAAGAGAAATATCTCGATATATGGTTAAATATCATCTATGTTTTGCATCACATAATGATGTGCTTTCTCCCATGATAATTCGTCCACCTCAATTACTTTACCCCCTATTGGTTTGCCATTGCATATTTTTTCATCGTCATCATCTGTTGTATTTCTACCTAATGGAACCCCAACGACATCGAGCCCATGTAAAAATTACGTACAAAATTCAGTTTCTTCTTCGGCAATATAGCATTGGGCGATGCAACTTTTTAGAAGATTTCAATTTTTACTTGGAACTTTAAGAATTTCATGTTCCTATAAACATTTTAAATAAAAAAATGTCAATAATATTTACTTATAACTTTATAAAGTAATGACATATTTTTTAAGCATGTGCAAAGCGAAAACTAGACCACATAGTTCAACCTCCCTAATAAGATGTACCATTAGATGCAGTATTCTATCAAAGAATGACGGGGGGAGTACATTTTTAACAAACACAATGTGATGATAATTTCATCTTGAATATTATTCAACTTCTTCACACCCACTTCTTTTATACAAAGAACATTACAGAAAAATCACACCCTTGTGATTACAAATCTAATATGATTTGGTAACACGGATCGAATGGGCACAGGAAGTATCTGTTGCATGAGTATGTGACAATCATTGGATTTGAGACCAAATAATTTTAACTCTTGCATCAAAAAAAGTTTACTAAAATTTGATCAGTATCCATTGGGAACTTTGAGCTGAAGAAACTCCTCGCATACACTTTTCTTCTCCTCTCTGTACAAATTATAATATATGGGTGGTAAATACATCCATTTTCCCTTATCTTGTGGTGACAAATCCCTTCTTAAACCCAATTCTATAAGATCAAGATGGCTCTTGACTCCATATTTTGTCTTACCAAGAATGTTGAGTAACGTCCCTATTATGTTGTCATAAACTTTCTTCTCAATATGCCTAACACCCATATTGTGTTGAACAAGAAAATGTTTCTAATACCCCAACCTAAAGAATATTGATTTTTTTCTTCCAACATTTGGAGTTATTAAGCTCATTCCTATTCTCCTCGGCGTGTTTCCTCTTTTGTTCCAATTTATCCTTTCCCGTTTTTATTTGCGCTTCAAAAGGATGCATATTTTTTTCCCTAATATGCATTAATATTTTTAAACTGCTTTATTATTTTTTCTTCGTTCAATGGATTAGGATGTTCATGAAACTCTTGCTTACCATTAAAAGCTTTCTTTTGATTTTGAAACAGATGATTTTGTCGAAGAAATATTATATGTGACATATATATATATATATATATATATATATATATATATATATATATATATATATATATATATATATATATATATATTCTTATTAAAATTATTTAATCGAATAGAATTTGTTTCTTCACTACAAATTGGACAAGAATAGTAACCCTTTACTGCACAACCACACAAATTATCATATGCGAAGAAATCATTAATGTTCCATCGTATACCACCTTCAAAGTACGGATTCTTGGAGGTAAGCATCATAAGCTTGTACACCTTCATACCATAAGGTTTTTAAGTACTCAATAAATGGTACCAAGTAAACATCGATATCATTGTCAAGCTGTTGCGGACCCGATATCAACATTATTAACATAAAAAAAATTCTCTTTGTGCTCAGCGATGGCTCAAAGTTATAAGTTGACAACACGATCGGCCAACAGCTATACTTACTACTAAAAGTACTATGTGGGTTAATCCATCTCCTGAAATTTCTAACCAAAGGTTTCTAGCTTCGTTTGCAAACTCCGACAAATTTTCATCCACCAACTTCCATGCAAGGGAATCCTCAGGTGACATAACTTACCATTCACTTGTCTTTCATTTGCATGCCAAGTTAAGGCCTTTACATTTTGTACAGATTTAAACCACCTTTTGAACCTAGAAATGGGTGTAAATGCCATAATACTTTTATAGGCACTCCAACCTTCACCTCAGTTGTATTTTTTTTAAGTTATACCTTGGTCCTCGACAAGTAGGGTATTCATTTGAATCTTTGCACTATTTTCTATAGATTATGCACTCATTAGGGCATGCATGTATTTTTTCAAACCGCAACCCAAACACTGACAATGTCTATATATCCTTTATTCGTAGATAAAGGTAGTTCATTATCTTCTGGGAACAATTGGGAAAATAATTTAAACATGTTTGAAAAGCTCGTATCTATCCACCCACTATTTTCTTTCAAATTGAGTAGACTCACCAGTGCAAACATCTTCGTAAACTTTTTAAACCCTTTGTAAAAGGGCTTTTTGGAATCCTCAAGTAGCTTTTCAAATAATATAGGATCCCCCAAAAGTCTTCATTTACCGTCTCAAACATCTCCTCCATACAATCAGCATCTTCTGAGTTTTCAACCAAATTATTGTGATGGGTGGGGTCACCCATGTTGACATGTGAGAAAGTTAAATTAGGAGCAACTTCCCCGTGCCATAACCATATATGATAACTTTGGTCAATACCGTTCACATATAAATGAGATTTAATTTCTTTTAAACTACATTTCAAGAAATTTTCACATGATGTACATGGACCGTACAACTTCACTATTTACAGCATTCCTTTCTGCAACTTTAAGAAAATATTCAACCCCTTGTAAGTACTCGTTCGATAATCTATGCATAGACATCCACGACTTGTTTGTTCCCATTTCTCAAATTGTACCTATATTAAGATTGTAAATCTTAATTGTACGAATGTGATTTCCATATAAAATAACATAATCCTCAAATCATATTTATTTTCCATTTTCTAGTACGAAAAGTGTGCATGTGTTTTAGACGATTTATGTTAGTTTAAGTCACAAATAATATTATTCATGATGTAATACTAACACCACCGACGCACATTAACTTTATTACCAAAGATAAATGACAGAATGGATGCATTTTAACTCGATCTCCCAATGTGCATTGAAAAAAATCTACTCTTATTGAAATCAATTTTGTAAGGACACAAATTTCCAATTGAGTCCTTTGTAGTTTTGGCTCAATTCCGGACAAAAACGTTTGAGTCATAGGATAGATTATATTGATCATACTTCAATCCTATGACATGTTTGTTGAAGACGTAGCGGCCAAGTGTATAAAGCTTCATCAAAATGCCAAGTTTAAGTGCCTCATTTCTACGTCATCAACAGTGGTTACATGCCCCCAAGGTATGAATGCATTACATATATATATAGGAGCTTGGAACAGTTTATAATGGGTGTAGGTTTAATTAAAACAGTTGTTTATTTTCAGAAAGATTTAATTAAAACTTTAAACAAAGTTTATTAAGTTTCTGGGCTAAAAATGAAAATTTCCAACTTTCTAGAAGTTCGTTCAATATGTTGTTCGAACGAGTTTTTCGTTCGAACCAAATGTCTTCGAACGAGTTTGCCAATGAGTTCCCAGTTTGGCCTCTGTAACTTCGTTTGAAATGTCGTTCGAACGAGATGGATGTTCGAACGAGATTTCTAACGAGTTCATTTTTTAAAGAGACTGGAACTTCGTTAGAATGTCGTTAGAAGGCCGTTCGAACGAGACTTCGTTTGAATGACAAATCTGGCTCGAACGAGATTTGGTAGGAACAAGTAAATGGTTATTTTTAACAGTTTTCACCCACTTTCCCATTATCTTTCCCCACTAACTTTTGACTGAATATCTAAGTGCGGGAACCAACTTTGGAAAGTGAACTTTTTCATACACATCTATCTTCAAGAGAGAGTTTGAGAGCAAAAGAGAAAAAAGAAAAAGTTCATGTTTTAAAGTGTCTATTTTTCAAAGAAAAATTCATTTACACTTTAGTTTTCACCCATTGTTGTTTATCCAAACTTCCATATATATATATATATATATACATTTCTTGGATTTTTTACACCGGTTTTTCATCTCTACCGTTTTGAAGAGGCGTTTGGGTTTGCTTCTACATCCCACAAAGAAGAAGAGGTTTTCGTTGATTTACCCACTTTGAGAAAGGCTCCTAGTTTGGGTGACGGTGACCATATAAAGTCCGATCGGAGGATTCCGAGACCTCGGTGGAGCTCCGTGGTTATTCGCTAGGCAGAGGTTGATACAAGAAGACGCGTCGGGGCTTGAGAGGGATCGAATCGAGTGTTGTAAGTCATCTTTCTTGTATTTTTAAATTTCGTACTTAGTGGATTTGAGGCTAGGGTCGTCCGAGGTTTTTTCCCGTTGTGGGTTTTTCCTCGTACATCGCGGCGTAGTGGATTAATTGTTTATTTTATCTTTGCAAAATCACCTAGAACGCATGCTTAGGGAAAAAGATAAAATTGGTTTAATTTAATCACTACTTGTTTAATTTGGTGCAAATTAATATTGGGTAATGTTTATGTTAATTTAATTCAAGTCATTTAATTTAATTGATAAAATTGTTTTGTCCTAACTTGTTAAAATTGCAAAATATGACATAGGCAAATTTTCTAGGACTTGGATTAATTAATACGGTTTAAGTGAAATTAACATAAGTGTGTGTTTTAATCATATTTCACTTTGTTTAATTTTAATTTTGAAGTAAATTAAAATTTGTTTTTTATTGAACCATCATCTAACGCTTCCGCATATATAAAAAGAAAATTATTACTTTTCGTAAAGTAAAAAGACTTTTGGTTTTAAAACTGGGGGCCTATCGTTCCAACAAGTGGTATCAGAGCCAAAGCGATAAATTATTTCGTTAAAGATCTTTTTAAATATTTTTGGCTAAAATGGAATTTTTCCCATTCTCAAAATTTCCTATTTTCGATGGTTCTAACTACGTGTATTGGAAAGCGTGAATGAAATCGGCACTTAAATCTATCGAAGAGAGGGTTTGGTTATTTGTAGTTAACGGGTGGTCTCCACCAACTCATTTAGTAGATAACGTGTTCCCAAACGGGCCGATAGATGGAGTGAGAACGAGTTTAAACTTTCAAATTTTAATTCTCGTGGTTTAAATGCCTTGTTTAGCACTGTCACTCCGGATGAATTCCGATGCATTATGATGTGTGAGACCGCTAAAGAAGCGTGGGATATTTTATAACTCACTCATGAAGGTACTAGTGTCGTTAAAGCTTAGAAACTCCAAAACCTCACCACTCAATTTGAAACCATCAAAATGAATGAAAAAGAAACTTTTGATGAATTTTATTCTAGACTTTCAGATATTGTTAATTCATCTTTTAACTTGGTAGAGAAAATACCCGACAACCGAGTAGTAAAGAAAATTTTAAGGTTCCTACCCGATAGATTTATTCCAAAAGTGACCGTTTAAATTCTTTACCAACTTTAACCTCTACGAAATTAGAAGAGCTCGTAGGTGATTTGAAAACCTATGAACTGGACATGTTTCCCTCTAAAACTGAAAAAGAAAATAGAAAACGGCGTTGCTTTAAAAGCCCGGAAAGAGGAAAAACAAGTAGTAGAGAGCGAGAGTGATAGTGACTCGTAAGATATGGCCTTGTTTGCTAGGAAATTTAGAAAGTTTCTTAAAATTAACAAAGATAAATTTAAAAATAACTTTAAGAAATTTGAAACTTCTAAGCATGACAAAGCCGAGAGGATCCCTAAAACTATTAATGAAAATTTAAATAGGGACGAGTCAAATAGGTGTTTTGGTTGTGAGGGTTTTGGCCATAGGGCTTCTGAGTGCCCCACTAAACTAAGGAGAGAGGGTAAGCGACCCATTTCATATAATGCGACCCTTAGTGATAGTGATAAGGAAGAGGGACCCGACTCCCCCACTAAGCCCAACTTTGTGGCTTTTATAGCTAGTCATGTGAGTGATAGTGAGAACTCGTCTATTGATGAAACTTTAACACATGAAACTTCCAATGTCATAGTTTATGATTCCCTTGCTTTTGATGGTAGTGAGGGTGAAGAAGAAAGAGAGAGTGAAAATAAATAAGAGGTTAATGTGAGTGAACTTCAAAATGCTTTTCAAGAATTATATGAAGAATTAATTAAATTAAAAAGAGCAAATTTGAAGTTAGAAGCAAGTTTAAAAGAGAGTGGCAAGGTCATTGATGATAATATGTTGGTAGAAGACCTTAGGACACGTGAGAGGAGTCTTCGAGAGAAGCTTGAATATGTAGAAGGCGAGAGAGATAGCCTTAGAGGTTTAGTGGATTTGAGCCTAGGGTCGTCCGAGGTTTTTTCCCGTTGTGAGTTTTTCCTCGTACATCGCGGCGTAGTGGAATAATTGTTTATTTTATCTTTTTTAAAATCACCTGGAACGCATGCTTAGAGAAAAAGATAAAATTAGTTTAATTTAATCACTACTTTTTTAATTTGGTGCAGATTAATATTGGGTAATATTTATGTTAATTTAATTCAAGTCATTTAATTTAATTGATAAAATTGGTTTGGCCTAACTTGATAAAATTGCAAAATATGTCTTAGGCAAATTTTCTAGGACTTGGATTAATTAATACGGTTTAAGTGAAATTAACATAAGTGTGTGTTTTAATCATATTTCACTTTGTTTAATTTTGAAGTAAATTAAAATTTGTTTTTATTGAACCATAATCTAACGCTTCCGCATATCTAAAAAGGAAATTATTACTTTTCGTAAAGTAAAAAGACTTTTGATTTTAAAATTGAGGGCCTATCATTCCAACAAGTGGTATCAGAGCTTTGATTGAGAAAAGCTCTCGCTTTCAAATTTTTTGACATTCTTGACATTGTTAGTTTTCTGTAAAAATTATTTTGTTGAAATTAGTTTATTGAAAAACCTAATTTTTGACCTTGTTAGCTTATTGTAAAAATTAGTTTTTTGAAATTACTTTATTATAAAAACATTATTAGTTTATTGTAAAAACATTGAAAAAACTTATTTTCTTATAAAAAAAAGTTTATTGAAAAAAAGTAGTTTATTTTAAAAATGTTGTTAAATTAGTTTGTTGAATATGTTGAAATATTTTAAAAAGACATGCAGAGGAGGCAAGACAACTCAAAGTCAAACAACCTCAACCCCAACACCTCCGTCCGGACCGTCGGCCCCACCCAATATTGAAGAAAATTTAGAAGATTATACTACTGATCCGGGGTTAAGAAAAAGTATTTCAGAGTATGACGTGAATGAAAGGAATGCGGTTCGATTGTATTATTTGACAAAAGGCCCTTGCCATCCTAAAAATCACAACTTTCCTTGGCATTTATGTGCAAATGAGAAACGCAGATTTAGGCCTGTGTGGTTCAATGATCACGCAAATTGGTTACAGTATAGCAATCCCAAAGATGTTGCATATTCTTTGTATTGATATCTCTTTAAACCTGATAATAGTGGTTGCTTTGTTACTGAAGGATATACAAATTGGGGAAAGAAAGATAACTTTAATAAGCATGTTGGAAAACCTACGAGTACACATAATAAATGTGTAAAGGCTGGTGAAGATCTATTGAAGCAAAAGCAGCACATCGAATTTTCTTTGGTTAAGGTAGTCAAACTCAAGCGAACCATCGTGTTCGCACTACAAGAAAAAATCCTTTTTATGAAATTTTTTAAGAGTCATAAAATGCATTTTATGACGCTTTATTTTTTAATAAAAAAAATCATAAGTTTGGGTGTCATAATTGATTCCCATAATAAGTGTCATATTAGGTAACGGTTATATATGCTTTTTTTCAAAATTGTCATATCTGTTACAAAAAAAGGTCATAATATACTTTATAAGATGCCATATTTATTTAAAAAGCGTCATGATAAACAGTTTTCAAAATTTTTAAAAATTCATAAAAGATTTCATCACATGACCGCATCAATTGATTATATTAGGTTTATTTTGCATCAAGGGTTGGGATTTCGAGGGCATGATGAATCCAATGAATCACTAAATAAGGGTAACTTTCTTGAGCTTTTGTAATTTATTTCCGATCACAATGAGGAAATCGTTGTATTAAAGAAGGCTCCCGAAAACCACATGTTGACATCACTCAAAATTCAAAAGGATATTATTAAATCCATCGTAGTTAAGACTACAAATGTTATCCTTACCGAGCTTGGGGATGATTATTTCTCTATCTTAGTTGAAGAGTCCCGTGACATATCGGTGAAGGAACAAATGGCTATTGTTTTACTCTTTGTTGATGTAAAAGGATATGTAATGGGGCATTTTCTTGGGATTGTACATGTTAGTGATACTTTTGCTTTGTCACTTAAAGCAGTTGTTGATGAACTTTTATCCACACATGGATTAAGTATTGCATGTTTGTGTGGGCAAGGCTACGACGGAGCTAGCAATATGCAAGGAGAATTCAATGGACTTAAAAGTTTCATATAATTGGAGAATGAAACTGCTTATTATGTTCATTGTTTTGCTCATCAACTTCAATTAACTTCTGTAACTGTTGCAGAAAATCACCCTAAATTTTTTGCATTCTTGTATATTGTAACACTTCTCACAAATATTGTTGGAGCATCATGTAAACTTCGAGACATTCTTCGTGAGAAACAATTTGAGCATGCCACAATAAGAATTTGCGATGGAGATATTTTGACCGGGCGGGGTTTGAATCAGGAGTTGGCATTAACACAGGAAGGGTTCTCATTATAGCACAATTGTGAGTTTGATTTGGTTGTTCTCATCAATAAAGGACGTTCTCTTGATTATTGAAGATGATGCAAGAAATTGAAAACATAGAGGTCGTGCAATGAACCTAATCATACTTATGTAATGGTTTGAATTTGTGTTTCACTTACATTTGATGAATATGTATGGGGTATCTCGAATGAGTTATCACAAGCATTAAAAAAAAGACCAAGACATTATGAATGCTATGACTCTTGTGAAAATAACCAAACAACAATTGCAACAAATGAGAGATGATGGGTGGAAGTCATTGTTGGAGGAGGCTTCTTTATTTTGCATCAAACATCAAATACCCGTGTCGAGTATGGAAGACTTATTTTTTATTATACGAAGATCTCGTCGCAATCCAGAAGAAACAATAAATTATCATTATTATCACGTTGAAGTGTTCTATGCAGTGATAGATTTGCAAATTCAAAAGCTAAACAATTGTTTCAATGAGGTGAATACAGATTTCTTATTATGCATGTCTTGTCTTGATCCAAGCAATTCATTCTCTGCATATGACAAGAGAAAATTGATCCGATTTGCTGCGTTTTATCCCACCGACTTTCCTCTACAAGTGTTAATGATACTTGAATGTCAACTTGATAATTATATTGTGGATTTGCGCTCCGATGACCAATTTGTAGGAGTAATGGGGGTTGGTGGGCTTGCTAGAAAGTTGGTTCAATTGAAGAAGGATCGTGTATATCCATTGGTATATTTGCTTGTAAAATTGGCACTACTCTTACCCTTTGCAACTGCAACTATAGAAAGAGTATTTTTTGCAATGAAAATCAACAAAACTTTGTTGCGCAATCAAATGGGAGATGACACGATGAATGATTGTTTGATAGCATATATTGAAATGGAAATAGTGGTTGGCATTAACAATGAAGATATCATTCGACGTTTTCCGAATATGAAAACACAAAAAGTTTTGTTATAAACAAGATTATGTAATTTGATGTTTGATGTCTAGTTTTTGTAATGAAAGACAATTTGACTATTTATATATGGTATTCTTGATAATACGTAGGTTCTATAAATTGTGATTTTTTTTAATATTATTTAATTTAATTAAATATTATTTTATCCAATCACACCATGGTGTTGGAAAAACCATCCCATTTGTTTGTCCAGGTCATATGAGGTCTAGTGCTACCCAAGTCAGCGAGATTGCAACAATTAATATTCTCTGCGAACGCTGAAAATCTGCTGGACAAAGAGTTTCTGGAGTATCTCTTTTTTTCAGAGGGATCCATATGATCATTAAAGTCGTTGGTAACCATCCAAGGGATATTTGAGTCCATAGCAAGATCGGTGAGATTTTGCCAAGGTCTCTGATGCAAGTAGGGAGTGGGGTTGGCGTAGACAGACGAGAGAAGCCAAGCTTCGTAACTTTTCGTGGATACAATAAGTTGGATGGCCTGTCCGGAGATAGAAACCGTTTGTAGACCTATAAAGTGGGAGTTCCAAATCACCCAAATACCTCTTGATCTACCAATAGGGTCAGACTTGACATGTTCCGGGAGGCCAAGATTAGTAAAAAAATTCCCATAGGTCAAAATGGAACGTGAGTTTCGAGGATGACAACCTCAAGTGTGTACATTTCGTATAAATCTTTAAGAGTGGACTTAAAATAGGTTTCCCGGATCCCCGACATTTCCAATTGATCATAGAGATGGACTAAATATTATCATGGATGGGGAAGGGATCGTTATCAGGTCAAGCCAATCTGTTATTCACTCTCATTTGAGTTTCCTTCATGGAGGATAACTCTATTACCCTCACCGTATGACTCTTGTTCTCCATTGGGATTAATTGACCAGGTTGGATTAGGAGTTTTACCTGAGATGTTTCCCATCTCACTTGAAGAATAGAAGCCTCCTCCACTTTTGAGTTGACCCAAGTCGCACATTGCATTCCTGAGTTTGGGATGAGTTATTTGGAGGTCTCCCAACATAGCCAAGGGTAGAAATGGGTCCATTCGTACAGGGGGTTTGGGAGAGTGTTAGGGTTTGAGTTTGATTAGTGTGTGAGATGGGGTTAGAGTGATTAGAGGAGTTGCTAGGAATGGATTTTAAAATAGGAGAAATTTGTTCTGGTGGGGGGTTATTTATAGTGGGGAATAAATTCAGGTTGGAAAATATAGGTGGGGTGGGATTTAAGTTTTGCGGGGTAGTAACTACAAAGGGATTTATTTCAGCATCAGAGGGTCGTTCAAGTGAAGAACTTAAGCTGGAGTTGGAGTTTAAACTAGCAAAATTTAGGGAATTGGCAGGTGGGGTAACTTATGGTATAATAAGGTCCTGATGTTTACTAATCGTAGACTTAGACAGATGCGTTACTTTCGTGCGTGAGTGGCACGCGCCGCGTATTCACCCATTTGGGTGTTGGATTTTGGAAGTTTTTAAGGTAACTAGTTTTTTCTTGTGAAACTATTGAATTAGAACAATCAGAGGGCCCCACCAAATCGGCTCCCAATCTCTCATTTTGGTTCAGCAAAGATTTTATGTTAGGCCAACCACAGTGGGATCCCATAAACCTATGGGTTTTTGGGACAGATTAAAGGGTGATTCGCATAGTGGGAAATCGATAAGTTGGAGCTAGGGCGAGAAACAGTTGGGTGCCCAAGCCAGGCGAACAACTTTCCTGCGCCCAGCCTACGTATCATTGTTACCATTTATTACCGTTGCAGATATAGCCGTTGAGCAAATATTATTTATATTTATACTTTTAACCCCTCTCATTTACTATAAATACCCCATTTCGAACTCATTATTTCTCATTATTCCTTCCAATTGTTCTCAATTCTTCTCTCATTAATTTTAAATTTTTAAATTGTTATTTAATTTTGCATTTTTATCCATTAAAAAAATACGAAGGTGAATATTCGATTGAATCATTAATTTGGTCGTAAAAGAGAGGATTCAATTCGTGACATTAACCAACCTCAAGATCCCCATCGAGACGAGGTCTGTCAAGGTTGTCATCGTTTATATGAAGTAGGTACAACGAATGTTACCGACTCTATTGTCCAACAAACTTCATCTTCCAATGAAGAATTTATTGTGATGCGTGGTAGCATCCACTCAGCTTGGGAGGTTTATGACCAACTTTCGATGGATGAAAATGTGAGGACATATATCGATATGTATGGGTTCTCACATATATTTTCGAAAGGATTTCCAAATTCTGACAACAAATTAGTTGAGGCGTTAGCTTCGCGTTGCTCGGCAGAAACTCACACCATTCATTTGTCGTTCGTTGAGCTTGGAATTACGCATCTAGATTTTGTTCATTTAACTAGTACGAATTCTTTACTTCATTTTTAATTTCTTCATTTAGTTTATTTTTATTTAAATTATTAATATATTCATTATAGTATATTATTATTTTTATTTTTAATATATTACTTATATTGAATTATATTTTGCAGGTATTACAGGCGGTGTGGGAAACTAACTGCCTCCCTTTCCCCACTACGCCAATCGAACCGTAGAAGATATTCTCGCCACATATTTTCCGAGTCTAAACAATATTCATGTACACAATAAAAATATAGCTTTATCTTCTGTGAAAGAGTATTTACTTAATTTGGGGGTTAATGGGGCTAATCACCCAGCTACCACTTTACAAATAGCCCGGGTTATTATAATTTTCGTATGTGGGTTTGTTTTCTTCCCAAACGCGAAAACTACATTCTACAAGATTAGGCTACATACCCGAATGATTTTGAAAATATGGCGGGATTAGACTGGGGCTCGGTAATAATGGCGAAGATATATTTTGCCTTAGATGTTGTTAGTCGGGAGGAAGTCAAGGAATTGAAAGTTTTGGAGGTAAAGCTATATTTTTTATTTATTAATTATATAATTTTAATAAAATTATTTACTGATAAACTTTTTTATGTTTCAGTATTGGGCGTACGAGTACTTGCATATAGCTGCTCCTCTCTGACTTGTTGCTACACCCAATGTTTGGCCTCAAATGTTTCACTGGTCGATGGATAATCGGGCAGTAGTTGTAGGGCAAATGAGGTTTAAAGCCAGTTCAATGCAAAAAAAATTAGATTATATTACTTGATAACCATTTATAATGTTGCCGTAAAATAATTTTGGGTCGATAAATATTGCAAGACAATTGGGCATGCGACACTACATTCTATTGGATCTATAAATTGGGGGACGTGGTATCTAGGCGACAGATGTTATAAGCAGTTGACAGGTAGCATCATGATCCCTCACGACCCACTGCACCCAATGTCCTATTTAGAACGCCATCACGTTTTTTATCGACACAACGATTTGTTGTTTGTTGGGGATGATTTAGTCGTTACTAATCAAGCAGAATGGGATCTATATTGGAGCTTAGCATCTTGAGGTCCGGTGTTGCCGACCTTTTTTTGTTGGGCTAACCACGATGGTGTCGAATTTGCGACAATGGCTCCTGCGAACTTAAGAATTCCATTTCCACCTCCGTCAACACCGGGGAACATCCAGTATGAGACTCAACATACCACATAATCATCTGAACATTTAATTTCGACGAGGTGGGCAATAGATGTGGTGGATTCATAAGGTCGTTCTATGGCAGTGGAAATAGCAAGGCCCGCTATACGTAGTCATGCACCGTCGGTAAATTCATCTACAAAGGAGGATTGGAGAACAATGTTCATAGAAAGGGAAGATTGTTCGAAAATCGTTCGAGAACAGTATGTTGAGCGAGAAAGAATACATTACGAGAGAGAAAGGGCCCTCCTTCTGGAATTAAATAATTATCATAATATTGGCAGCTCATCTCAACAGTTCATGGGATTCGGCTCATCTTAACCGTATACGGGGTCCGATAATGCTTAACCTTACTATCCTACTCAAAACCTCGCCGATGATTATATGTCGCAAAATATCCCATCGTCCTCATATGTTAAGCCGCAACCCAATTATAGCGATGATGACTTTCTGGCTGGATTTTTTCCATCATATTATGATCGAACTTCGGGGAAATGATTTATTGTATTGCAAAACCAGTATGACTCTTTATGTTGTGTTAATACAAATTTGTGGCTCTTTTGTTTATTATTTGTGATGAATTTATTTATTATGTGATATATTATTTATTACTCAAATTTGTTCTCATAAATAAACTCACTTTATATATTTTCGTAAATAAAGTCAAATCTTATGAATCCAAGATGTTCATAAATAAAGTGACAGTTTCTTATGACATTTATAAATTGTCATGAATAAATTACAAATCCAAGATGTTCATAAACCATAAACTTGAAACCTAATAATACAAGAGAACAAAATGCAAGTTAATCATATGTGATGTACAATATATTGGTTTCCTTGACGTATCAAACTTAATGGTAGGTATGATTTATTATTGGCATTGTCATTATATGTAACATTGTGATTTTCAACAACAGCTTCGTAGTCCTCCTCATCAACATCGAGATCGTAGTAGTCAAATATATCATGTTCTAAATGGGTGAAGCCGGATAGATCAAAATTAGATTATAATGTTTCATCGTAATATATTTCCAACAATCTATCCCTAACATTGCTTTTTCCCAACTTCCCTAGATGGTCATCATGGTATCTTTGTAGTCTCCTCTCCATTTTCCAAATATCCTCATCCAGTGAATCAATTGTGTCATCATCATCGGGTGACATGATGAAAAATTGATCAGCACGCCCTCTTGGCACTGGTATTTGATGATAACGACACAAAACTTCCAAATCGCATCGTTCTTTGTATTTCTTTGGCCATCGCAAAGTACTTATGTAGATACGAATAACATGAACTTAATCCACTCGGGGTGGAGGATCAATAAAAATATGACCACAAGGGTGGTTAAACCTTCTAGAAGTGTTAATCGGCTCATTACAAATTAATCGCTTTCGGCCATACCAAACCACACGGATATGGTCTTTATAAAAACAAATATGTTCATAAATGGGAGAAGACATATTTTGAATTATCTTCATTGACCATACGGGGTATTTATACATGTCATATCACAGTGTAGGTGGGTAATAATTCCAGTTCTAACACACACCAAGTCAGGTAGTTACAGACGGGAAACATTTAACCATATGACATCGGTCACATCGATTATTTAAACACTTCAATATAATAAATCATACAAAGATGAGAACTCTTTACATTACCATTTTCTTGAGAAATGGATTCATAATCATGGCTCAAAAATGAAGACTTCCAGTTGCTTAACTCCATAACCAATTCCGACTTACCTTTTAGTCCTGACTATAAGATTTCGCCTAACATTTTCGTAGCCATCGAGCAAAGATGGAGGACCCCTCATAATGCTAAAAGAGGGCTTACGTCTAACGAGATCCGTGCATGCTGGTTCACGCATAAATTGAATTTTGATTGGTATGCCAAAGCTATAAATATTGGTGGTTATGGATGGGAAGAAGAGAATTACAAATTGGTAATCCACGATGAATCTGCATGGGAAACTTTGTGCAACTATTATCCACGTTGTCGAGCATTACGTAGCAAAGTATCTTACCTTTTTCATTCATTTCGTTGGATAATTTATGATATTTAATATTTGATAATGCGACAGTTTCTAATGCTTATGAAGCCGATTCTTTTTACTGCAAATGAGATTCAATCTTTTTACTACAAATTTAGAAGTCGTTTCAATAATTGATATTGCAAATTATTAATTTATTTGATAATGTTAAGTATAAATAAAAACAACAAGTTTTATTTCAGTAGACAAAAATCAAGGAACTTCATCGATACATAATAGAACCATACATGTCAAATATTTTGACGAATATACAGTACCCTATTGAATTCACTAAACAGATAAGAAGGCTCTTCATGGATACTCCTTAACCCTGGGATGTGCTCACACAACCGTTCCCACTGTTCCTTATTTGGCACTATTAGTGTGAAGGTTGAGGGATTCCACCCACATTCTCCGTTCGTTAGCACCATCTGGTAGAGGTGTAAAGTAGACTTTAGCTACAACCACGGTAATTCAAAATTACATAAAAGCCGAGGACGGTAATAAATTCCCATGATATTCTT
Source organism: Sambucus nigra (assembly GCA_949130495.1). Taxonomy (NCBI): domain Eukaryota; kingdom Viridiplantae; phylum Streptophyta; class Magnoliopsida; order Dipsacales; family Adoxaceae; genus Sambucus; species Sambucus nigra. Next base: position 49,494,778 of record OX422221.1, read on the forward strand.
CCATCAATCAACAATGGCTCGTATTCCTCCTGGGGTAACATCACCGGTGCGTTTTGAATAGTATCTCTCAGTAATTTCACAGAGCAAGTAGTAGTCCTCAACAGTTGACCATTGCGGGCTATTCATTTTCTGGATAATAATTGTACTGTCCAAACTATTTTGTGAGGACTCAATTTTTATTAAAGTCAATTATTTATACATCGTGTATTATGTCAGGCGGGAAACACTTCCACTTTTGACAAGTGTATTTTCCATCATTTCATGTCATTCTGGGCGGGAAACATTTCCACTTTCGATTTATGTCATTTCATAATACATCTAGTGGGAATCATTTCCACTTCAGACAAGTGTCATTTCATGTCATAATACATCCGGCGGGAAAAGTTTCCACTTCTGACAAATGTCATTTCCTAATTTTCAAGAGAGGAAACTATAAATCCTCCAAGGCTTACAATTTGGGAAATCAGCCACAATTTGAAAAAAGCATCTGAGTGTTATTGCTTAGGAAACCAGCTAAGTGTCATTTATGACTTAAATTTTCATTATAAAGTCAAAGAATCCAATGGAGGAATTATTTATTACAGCAATTTCATCATCCAACCAATGTGTCCAGGCATATTCAATGGCAACAGCCGTACACAATGAATTCCAAAGAAATATTTCCATATCTCAAAATATCATGAATCCAGGAGAAATAAATGAACGAAGGGTTATACATCAAGAAAGGTAAGCTACCCATAACCGTGTAATGGCGGACTACCTCGATGAAAATGCAGTTTATAGTCCCGAACAATTCCGACGTCGATTCAGAATGCAACGCCCACTATTTACACAAATAATGAAAGCCATTCAACAAAAAGATGATTACTTTGTTCAAAAAAGTGATGCCCTTGGGAGAAAGGGCCTTTCCTGTGTACAAAAATGTGTCGCTGCAATGCGCATGTTAGTGATATTGACATGACCGATGAATATATAGGCATTGGGGAAACAACTGCCATTGAGTGTGTGAAGATATTTTCATACTCTGTAATGCGGAGCTTTAAAAATGAATATTTGTCATTCTCCACTGTTGAAGATGTTTCACGAATGCAAGAAGAAAATGTGAAACAGGGATTTCCCGGAATCATAGGAGGCATTGACTGTATGCATTGGGAATGGCACAATTGTCCTCACGCATAGAAGGGACAATATAGTGGCCATGTAGGAGGTGCAACTATAATCCTAGAAGTTGTAGCTTCCTATGATACGTGGATTTAGCATTCTTTCTTCGGGCTACCGGGCTCGTGTAATTACTTAAATGTCTTGTCCAAATCTATAGTGTTTAATGAACTACTTGAGGGAAACACGACTCCTATAGAGTACGAAATAAATGGGAACTCTTACAACATGGGTTATTACCTTTCAGATGGTATATACCCACCATGCCCTACAATTATTAAGAGTTTCAAAAGTCCAGTAACTAGAAAACAAAGTGTGTTTGCCAGATATCAAGAGGCAGTACGCAAAGATGTCGAACGAGCATTTCGAATATTGCAATAAAAAATTCGTTTTATAAAAAAACCCGGCTAGATAATGGAAACACAATGACTTGAAGGTTATTACGAAATCATGAATAATATTGCATAACATGATACTAGAGGACGAACGACGTATTGAGTTTGATCCTACTGAAATGCCGCCAATTAGCTGCGACACTCTAGGGAATGCGTATGAGTACCGAGTGCGTGAGGCATTGATGTACAATAAGGGAAAACACAATTAGTTTAGGGATGACCTTATGGAACATATATGGAATATACATGCGAATTCTGAAGTGGACGAGTGAAACTTGTAAAAATTTTAATTTATAGTTCTTTAATTCCTGTTTATTGAAATTGAAGGCAATGAAAGATATTTCGATACAGTTCATTATTTTAATAATAAATGCTACTCAGTCTTGAAACAAGTATCTCATTAATAGGAAAATAAAAATATTAAATGATAATTACAAGAAGAAAATTCAAATAAAAATAAACATTAAATTGCCCCTGGATGGTGGGTTATGTCGAGTTTCGACGAGTCTACGTTGCAGTATCTGGTTTGTTTTCAATTCATGAAGTTGCAACTGAATCCGAGATAAGCGCGAGGTATTCATGAAAATTATAGAATTCTCAATCGCCTGTTTTCGTAGAACAAATAGCTCATCCAACTTCGAATTGATCTCCTCTTGAGTGCGTTGTGCTGCTACGAAAAATTCCTTGTACGAATCAGTAAAACTCTCTGAATTCTCTATCAACACGGTGTGAACTTTTAAACTACTAGAAACTCCCTTGCATTTAGGCCTCTATTTTTCGGCCTTACACCTGATTGGCCATCCCAGTGGGGTGTGCATGGCTTCAAACTCCTCACTCAACTGAACGTCCTCGCCCCCCGTTGATGTCCCTAAATCTTCCTCCATGAATTGGGTAGAAGTGTTTGCGAAATTATACTTCTGCACAATCTTTAAAATGTTAAAACAATGATCATATTCGAAATTTCTTTCGATTTCATTTCTAATATCGTCGACTACACATTTAATCTGTCAAAAAATAACATGATAAGAAATAATTAATTCATAATAATAAATTAGTATAAAAATTAAATTATGCGCATACCCACTCATCCCGTGATGTACCGCTCCCACGGGCATCACCAAACGCACGAGTCATCTTTGCAGAGTACAACATACAATCTCGATTAATGGTCGTCCACTTGCCTTGCAAGACTTTTATTGATCGGTGATATAACACACCTTCGGTATTATTGAACTCCGTTTGAATCTTTTCCCACATCGTTCTGTCACGTTGGTTAGTGCCCGTTTTTACGTCGATGGAATATTTACAATATGCATGGCACAATACGACTTCATCAAAGGAGCTCAAATTGGGAAGCCTCGATGTTAGAGAGGGAGAAGCCATATTTTATAATTTTTTGGAGTAAATAAGAGTAATAATTTTGGGAAATTTTTGAATGAAATTATATGCGATAGAAAGTGAAATATTTAAAGGGTAACAAGGGGAAACAACCGTTAATGGCCATTACCACCAGGCGGACAAATGTTTTGCGCCTGGACTGGGATAGACGACTTTTGTGCACCTGACATGGCGCGGACAACATTTGCCCGCCTCAACCACTCTACCGAATCCCTTAACCTTCCTCTCCACTTACGGGACATTAAACGGATCCTCTCCAAAAACTACCGAAGATACCACCAACTGTGAATACAACAACGGAGGAGTAAAGGATTCACAATGGGTTTAGAGGACCCTTTGTGGAGGCCCTTAGGGTCTGTTTGATTCAAAAGCGGACAAAAGTGAGGATGACAAAATTTCCATGGGTAAAATTTGTCAAACTTTACCAAGTTTTTTCACATGAGGCTATCAAACAACCATTAAGAGAAATCAAAGTCAATCCAATTAGTTTATTTAAATATTTTATAAACATTTTTTTAAAATAATTTAAACAATTTTTAAAACATTTTTATAAAATAGTTTTTAAAACATTTCTAAAACAGTTTTTATAAAACAGTTATAACGCAGTTTTTTATAAAACATTATTAAAACAAGTTTTAAAATAGTTTTTAAACTATTTAAAATGGTTTTTTAAAACTTTAAAACTGTTTTTAAAATATAGTCAAAGAAGTTTTTACAATATTTTTATAAAACGGTTTTTAGAAAAAATTGTAAAACATTTTCTTAACAAGTTTTTATAATATTAAAATAGTTTTTAAGTATTCTTGATGATACTGAAAACAGCACCACCAGATGAGGTGTTGATAAGCTAAGCTAGTAATAATAATGGTAGCGAAAGAGTATATATATATATATATATATTAGAATGAGGTGAGGAGAAGAGGAGAAACACTGGTATGTAAGTCGTTCAGCCAATCTGGCCTAAATCCACTATGAGTGCGTGAGTAAGAGTCACTAAAATGGGGGAACTAATGGCCTGTGATACAATCTCTCATTTTCTCTCTCTACTGTGTATACAAACAGAGTTTTTGATAGGGTTGTAATTTTGGATCCCTTACAATGTAGGAGAAGAAAAGTATATATAGTTTTTGGGGGGTGTAGTGTACCCCCCAAGCATGCTATGAGCATATGTGGGTTGAATACATCAATCATATGTGGAAACCTGGCTGGGCCACATGTAAGGAATGATGACCAAATATTCCCTCATATGAGGGGAATGATTTGGTTATAACCGACTTACTCACGTGTTCCACGTCTTCCATGTGCTTACGTGTGCTCAAACTTGCTTGACCATCTAATGGAACCTCGGCCTAGCCGAGTACAAGGTTGGGGATGTCCAAAAATGCTTTATTCTATCAATCATTAACATGACCTCGGCCTAGGATATTGGTCGAGGTTAGGCTAAGGGCCGGATGCAGTGTCAGCTGAAGCAAGGGATGAGATTGGTAGTAGTTTGAGCCCACAAGATGTTGTTGACCTCGGCTGCTGGCCAGCCGAGGTTGGTCAATGGGTAGCCGACGTTCCATAGGATGACCTTTTTTATGGCTATTGTAAGCTTCCTGTCAACTCAGTTGTGAGACAGGTCGAGGTTAGTGACCCTGAGTACGAGGGTACATTTTGGCCATATCAATCACCCCTAGCCCTTAGTCTTCTGTGTGAGTAGGTGACTGAGGGGTATGAGAGTCGAGCTAATGAAGGGACGTTTTGATGTCTTGGGGTTTGGAGTAGTTCCTTGGACACATGTCATTCACTGAAGCGATAAGCATTTTCCCCAAGATATGACCATTTTTGCGGTACCCTTTGGGTTTCCTAGGGTAATGATATGTGTATTGGAAATGGTGCCCCATCATTGAGAAGGTTTAAAAAACCTTTTCTCTTTCCTTGTTTCTCTTTCTTCATTTCTCTTTCTTCTCCACACTTCTCCTGCCAAGACTTTCTTTGCTGCAAAAACTCTCACAAATCCTCCATAGCCAAGCTTGATCATTTTTCTAGTTCCCTACACATCTTAGGCTTGTAAGTCTTTCCTCTTCGCTTTTCATTGCTCAGGTAACTTCCTTTCTCTCCCTTTTCTGGGTATATTTGTGCATTGGTTTCTTTTCTGTTGGGCTTTTAGTTTTTCGACGAGCAAAACCACCACTACCTAGTGGTTATTAGGCCAGGGTTGGTAGGGTCAGGTGTTTTTAGGGTTATTCTAGGATGCTCCGAGGTTATTTTAGCCTAGAACCCTTTCTTTTTTGTCCTTCGGTGACCCATCTTCAAGTGTTCTTGGTGTTCTTATTTGGGACCTTTCGATTTCTAATATTTGACCCTTAATTTAGGTAGCATAAGTTGTGTACCTATTTGAAGTTTGAGTCTTTCCCACAAGTGTAGTGTCATCCACCATATGCTCAGACTTTTGTATAAACTTCCTGAAGATTTTTTGACCCTGCGCGAGAAGGCCTTTGAAAAGATTAGTCAGATAGAGTTAGCCAAAGAGGAGGCTTGTAGGGCTGAGGCCTTTACCCTTAGACCAATATTTCCTCTACCCTTGAAGGTCATATACCCTGGGTCTAATGAGCATGTTGATGTTCCTGAAGTTCCTGAGCCAATGTCTGAGTTATTGTCGTCAGACCCTATGTCTACTGCTGAGGCTGCTGAGTCTGTAGACTCTTTTCAAGAGGCTATGGATTGTTATCCCAAGGGAAGTGTAGTCTCTGAGTAAGTGGTGGTTTCTGACCATTCGGCTTCCCACCAAGAGGCTAGCACCTCTCGTAGGTCTTCTTCCGTTGAAATATTAGGGCCCAGTGTGGTAATTCCCCCTCCTATTAACGCCATTCCTCTGTTAGCTGCTACTGACGCTGAGTTTGCAAAGAGATTTCCTGGTGGTACCCCCTCTGAGGCTCAGACTCAGAATGTTGATGATAATTATGATGATGAAGGGAGTGAACTTGACACTTCCAAGGTTGATGATCCTGAGACTTCTATCACCAAAAATGACCTTCTCGTCTTCAAACACCTGTATGTCATTCCTTCAATCGTTACCCTAAGGAAGCCCTTGAAGGATAAGAGGGCCTTTGACGGGAGAGAGGGAGAGCTCTTCGTCTATGAGCAGATGTTCAAACTAGGCTTCTGTCTCCCAATTCACCCAACCATCCGAGCTGTTATTTGTTATATCAACCTTACTCTTTCCTCGTTTTCTTCCAATACCTGGAGGGTATTGGTTGGGGCAATCGTACTCTGGGAGGTGGTTCTCATATCGACCTTCCAGTTAAGGTATTCTTAGCTTGTTACATACCCTCATCTTCCAAAAATCACCTTGGCTACTATCACATTGTAGCCAAGAAGTCTGAGAAGAAGATGTTGTTGGTCACTCAGACCTCCAACCATAACTGGAAGCCTCGATACTTCTTTGCCTCAGGGGCTTGGGAATTCGGTCCTAATGAGGCTTGTGGAACATCTATTCTAAGGAATCCCCTGAGGTGGGTCAGGGTCTCTTTCTCAGCCAAAACATACCCTGGATTGGGCCAAGACAACCGTAAGAATGCTGAGGATCTTCGTAGTCAGGGTGAGGATGGTAACCTTATCAAATAAGAGAATCTGATGACCCCTTACTATTTGTCTCAGACGGGTCTTGGAAGTGGTCCTTTGGCCAAGCTTCGTAAGTATTCCAGAACAAAACATTTTTATATGAAGTCCAGTCTCGTACCTTTCATATGTCTGGTTTTCTAACTCCGATCTTTTCTTTTACACAGAGACTAGAAGGAGTTTCTGAAGATCTTTGGAATATGTCTGCTCCCAGTATCACTAAATTACTGGAGAATAATGGTGGTAAGACTGTTCCACCCTCTGCCCACACAAAGAAGGGTAAGTCCCCTGCAGATGCGTCTAATAAGAGGAAGGCACCTTCAGACCCTTCCAGCATAAGGCCCAGCAAAGCTCCCAATACCGAGCGTGGTATCCCAATTTCTTCAGAAGATACTTTAATGCCTTGACTTTCTCAGCTGAAGATCGGTGACAACCTCATTGGCAACAGTGTTCGGGCTTCTCATGCCCTCGTCCACGCCATGATCGAGGATGATAAATCCTTTCTTCATTCCACGGATGTCCCTCTGCCGGCAGAGTTTGCAATTCATAGGGCGGCGGTTCAAGTATTTACTTACTATTTGTGTTACCTCTGATCTTAGCTTCATTATTACTAATATATTTGATTCTTCTTTTTCGCAGAGTGCCCTCTTTCTTCACCATTTGGCCGATTACACACTGAAGAGACTGCCTCTGATCTAGAAAGGCAGGGACCCTAAACATCTTGAAGTGGACCTTAGGAAGGAGATTGCTGACTTGAAGCGGGGTCAGAAGGAGAGAGATGTTAATATTGCTAAGATGGATACTGATCATGCCCAGGCTCTGAGGGACAAAGATCAGATCCTTCAATCTAAAGTTGATGCTTCAGTTAAGGTTGCTATGGAGGACGCTTCAGAGACAATCATCAAAGAGTATCAAACCTCTGATGAGTTTGTTAGCTTCAACCTGGAGTACTTAGAGAGAGGCATCAAGGCAACCAGCCGATGGGCTGCCATGAAGCAAGAAAGTTACGCAATTTATCGGCCAAGGACTTTATTAGCCTCGACTTTGGCAATGCCCAGCTCATTAAGGCCCTACAAGAGGTCGAAGAGGGTGGTCCAGCCGAGACAAGCCAGCTTGAGGTGGTTGAGATCAAGGATGCTGGACATCAGGATGACGGGGTTGAAGTTACCAATCAAGTTCCAGAGCCAAGCAACCCTGCTGCTGGTGGGTCGACTGAAGCCTGAGTATCTGAGTGTCTCTTCTGCATGTCTGAATTTTTTTGAAGCTTTTGTATAGACCCTTTTATTTGATGAACTGTAACCTCTTCTCTTAGAATGATGTAACATTTTTTTGTTCAAATGAATGCAATGTCATTTCCTTCACTTGTGTTGCTTTCCTTTACTTTTTGCTTTGCTGTTTCATGTCTATAACGCTTCATTCGTCCACCATATCACAAAATTTGAATAATGGGAATCAAATAAAGTAACAAAAGATATATAATTCACCAATTTAATGATGTTTAAGGTATGAGGTCACCAAATTAAGGTGTTTCACCTCATAATTCACTAAATTAATTATGTTTAAGGTCTGAGGTCACCACGTTAATGATGTTCCACCTCATAATTCACCATATTACAAATGTTAAAAGTTCTGAGGTCACCAAGTTAATGGTGTTTCATCTCATAATTTACCAAATTAATGATGTTAAATGTCTGAGGTCACCAAGTTAATGGTGTTTCACCTCATAATTCAGCAAATTAATGATGTTAAAGGGTCTGAGGTCACCAAGTTAATGGTGTTTCACCTCATATTTCACCAAACCAATGATGTTAAAAGGTCTGAGGTCACCAAATTAATGGTGTTTCACCCCATATTTCACCAAACTAATGATGTTAAAAGGTCTGAGGTCACCAAGTTAATGATGTTTGACCTCATGTTTCACCAAATTAATGATGTTAAAAGGTCTGAGGTCACCAAGTTAATGATGTTTCACCTCATGTTTCACCAAATTAATGATGTTAAAAGGTCTGAGGTCACCAAGTTAATGGTGTTTCACCTCCTATTTCACCAAACTAATGATGTTAAAAGGTCTGAGGTTACCAAATTAATGGTGTTTCACCTCATATTTCACCAAACTAATGATGTTAAAAGGTTTGAGGTCACCAAGTTAATGGTGTTAAACCTCATGTTTCACCAAATTAATGATGTTAAAGGTCTGAGGTCACCAAGTTAATGATGTTTCACCTTATGTTTCACCAAATTAATGATGGTAAAAACATATATACATTATAACAAAAATATCAGCACAATATTGCTATTTCTTCATTGACACCCTCTATATAAACTGATACATGTATTACAAAAATATAAAAACAATTGTAACATCATAAGTAGTATTTCTTTAAGTGATCGGCATTCCAAGGATTGGATAAAGGTTCTCCTTTAAGATTTTCTAGCCGATAGATACCCGGCACAACCTCATCAATGACCCTATAAGGATCATGCCAGTTGGGATGGAACTTATTGGTTTTTTGCCACATTTTCTTGAGGACTAGGTCTCCCACAGTAATTTTCCTTGACTTCACCCTCTGATTATAGAACCTCGCAGTTCTCTACTGATAGGCTGCTTGTCTTATCTCTAAATCTTCTCTTCTTTCCTCAATCAAATCAAGATCAAGTCTTCTCTCTTCCTAATTCCTCTAAGGGTCATATGTCTGAACTCTATGAGTGGGTAGCCCTATCTCTATTGGGATAACAACCTCTAAGCCGTGGGCTAGCATGAATGGAGTTTCCCTTGTGGGTGTCCTCATTGTCATCCTGTAATCCCAAAGCACGGCATATACTTCCTCTATCCATTTTCCTTTGGCCTCTTCCAGCCTCTTTTTTATCCCATCAAGGATTATTCGATTTGTGACCTCAGTTTGGCCATTTACTTGGGATCGGCCAGGAGAAGAGAAGAACTTCTTGATTCCTACTCTTTCGCAGTATTTTTCCAAGGAAACATTCTTGAATTGGGTTCCATTGTCTGAGATGAGGGTGTCTGGAAGACCATACCTGCATATGATGTTCTTCCAGATGAACTGGAAGGTCTTCTGCTCAGTGATTGTGATCATTGGCTCGGTTTCTACCCATTTGGAGAAATAATTAATTGCCACTATTAAGAACCGATAGTTATTTACAGCTCTTGGCAAAGGTCCTACCAAATCAATGCCCCATACTGCAAATGGCCAAGGGGAGCTGATTAAAGTCAGGGGTTAGTGAGGTTGATGAGGAATGGTGGAGAACCTCTGACACTTATCACATCTCTTCACATACGCAGTTGCATCTTTGGCCAAGGTCGGCCACCAGTATCCCTAAGTAATTATCCTATTATCCAGTGGCCTCCCTCCTATGTGGCTTGAACAAGAGCCCTCATGCACATCGTGCAAAATGTGTGGAACCTCTGAAGGGTGGACACACCTGAGGAGAGGGAGCGGGAATTCCTTTTTATACAAGACATCAGCTACAATAGAAAATTTTGCAGCTCTGAACCTTAGCTTCCTCATTTCTAACTTTAACTCTGGTAGTAGTCCCTTTCTGATGTATTTGATAAGAGGTTCCATCCATGAGGTCCCCAAACTTAGATTTAAGCAAGGTTTAGCAACCTCTTCCTCTTCGATGGTCGGCTTGAGCGGAATCTCGACTGGCACTATTCTTCTTATATCTATTTTTGTTACTGAAGCCAACCTCGCTAGTGCATCAGCTCGGCTGTTATCTAGCTGAGGCGCCCTCTTCATCTTTACTTCCTTGAAGCTTTCTATTATCGTTCTCACTATCTTCAAGTATCTGGCCATCCTTTTATCTTTGGCCTTATACACCCCTAGGATTTGGTTCATGACTAATCTTGAGTCACTATGGACTAGGAGTTGCCCAACATTGAGGGATTTTTCCAAAGATGAACCTGTTATTAATGCCTCATACTCTGAATCATTATTGGAAGCTTTAAAGTTGAACCTCAGCGCATATTTAATTTCCGTACCATCTGGTGCCGACACTATCAACCCTGCTTCACTTCCGCTTTCACAGGATGACCCATCAATGAATTGCATATGAAGACAAATTACCCTCCGCTCGGGTCCGCTGCCTGAATAGGTATCTTTCTTCTTCATTCTAGACTGTTCTTTGTCCGACAGTACTTGTCTCCACCTCGTCCAAAGTTCGACTGACGTTTCACTCTACTGGCACATCTGCAGCCTCTTGATTCTTTTCAACCTCAGCCTCATCCCAGGTAAACTCAGCCACAAAATCTGCAAGTTCCTGTCCCTTGATGGAAACCCTGGGTTGATAAACAATATCGTACCCCACCCCCCCACCCCCAACTCGATTGCCCAGGTCATTAGCCTTCCTGACTTCTCAGGCTTATGGAGGACCTGTCTTAGTGGGGAATCAGTGAGGATGACCATGGAGTGGGCTTAGAAGTATGGATTCATTTTACTAGAAGCATGTATTAGAGCATAGTCTAACTTTTCAATCCGAGGGTACTTATGCTCAGACCCTTAGAGTGCTTTGCTATTGAAGTACACTGGTCTCTGCACTCCGTCCTCTTCTCTTACTATTACAGCACTGATAGCTGACTCTCAGACAGCTAAATATACATATAGCTTCTCACCCTGAATTGGCCGAGATAGGAGCAGGGGGAATCGAGGTAGGACTTCGGCTCTTTAAAATCTATGTCATATTCCTCATTCAATTCGAAGGCCTTTCTAAGAACTTTGAAAAAAGGAAGATATTTATTTGTAGCTCTAGATACGAACCTGTTAAGTGCATCCACTCGTCCGGTCAGCCTCTGAATGTCTTTGATGGTTCTGGGTGTCTTCATTTCTAGAAAAGCCTTGATCTTCTCAGGGTTATCCTCTATTCCTCTTTGATTGATGATGAATCTCAAAAACTTTCCTGCTCCTACCCCAAAGACACATTTGTCTAGATTGAGCTTCATTCTATATTTTTCCATGGTGTCAAAAGTTCTTTCAAGGTCGGCCACATGAGTGTTGGCCTTTAGATTCTTCGTCATCATGTCATCCACGTAAACTTACATGGACTTGCCTATCAAATCTTCGAACATCTTATTTACAAGACATTGGTATGTATCCCCTGCGTTCTTTAGTCCGAAGGGTATGACCTTGTAGTAATAGGTCCCCTTGTCTATAATGAAGGTTGTCTTTTCTGAGTCAGCCGAGTCCATAAAGATCTGATTATACCCGAAATATACATCCATGAATCTCATGACCTTCTGTGGCATCCACCATCTGATCTATACGAGGCAGGGGAAAGAAGTCCTTTGGGCAAGACTTGTTTAAATCGGTGAAGTCTACACACATCCTTCATTTCCCATTACTTTTGGGTACTATGAAAGCATTAGATAACCACTCAGACTTCTATGATAAACTTATCCTCTTAAAGCTTTCGAACCTCATCTCTAATGACTTCGTACTTGTCTCTTGAATATATACTTCTTCTCTGCTTAATAGGCGTGGCGTCTTGGACAACATTGAGTTTATGACACATAATCTCAGGATTAATACCCGGCATGTTTGCATGGCTCCAGGTAAAGATACTTTGTCTCCTCCTTAATAGCTTCACTAGTTCCTCTTTGATCTCAGGCTTTAGGGCTTTGGCGATTTGGAAGGTTTTTTTTGGCTCGTACTCATTGAGGACGATGGATTCTACCTCTTTCGCGGCCTATCCCTTCTTAAGTTTTGTTTTGTCTCTAGGATCAAGGGTGTCAATGTTGTAAGTGGTTGTTGCCCTCTTATGAGCCTCTCTCTCTTTTGCAGAGTTGAAGTAGTATTCTCGTGCCGATGTTTGGTCACCTTGCACTTCCCCTACTCCATAGGGAATCAGGAAATTGAGCATTTGGTGGACCGTTGAAGGCACGGCCTCAAATTCCTTGAGGGCCACTCGTCCCATGATGAGGTTGTAGGCAGAGAAGACATTTTCATTCATCACAAAGAAATTGATTTTTCTGCTCAACCTCTTAGGCCATTCATCTCCCAACTGTAACACCCCGTAATTTTGAGGATTTAGTATTTAATTATTTTTGGGAGAAAAAAAAATATTTAAATTGGAGAAACTTAAATTTATGATTTGGAGAATTATTTTTAATTGGCGACTTTAAGTTAAATTGTTCGAATTAATGTTTGTCGCATTTTGAGGTCAAAATTAGAAAATGTTATAAAGTATTTTGGATGACAATTCTGAGTGCGCGGTTGAATCCGGATGGGTCGAGATATTCATAAAAGAGTACTCGGGGGTAGTAATCGGGTCTCGAGGCATTTTTTGGCATAGCCGGGCCCATCCGAGGTGATTTGGGCCATTTTAATTAGGCCCGTATGGCCTAAAACGGGATTAAGGGTTTTAAACCTAATTGGGGGAAAAGTTGAATGGCAGTTAACAAATTCTAAACCTAGGGTTTGAGAGAGACACAGAGGAAAGCAAATCAAGAACTAATTGAGGATTTTTGGAGCCAAATTAAGGGACTGATTGGGGTGATCTTCATCAACACCTTCTCTACGCCAACGAATCAGACTCTACGAACAATTAGAGGCAAGTGGTTAACTGTTGTGATTTTAAATTGATGATAATCAATTCATACTATGGGAGGTGTAAACAAAAATTCGTTTTGGGTGGGTATTCATGTAAAATTGGGTTTTCGGTAATTGATACACTTTAATGGGATTAAGGATGAAATTTGTTATGTTTATGATTCTGGAATGTAGAGATATGAATCGTATGTTAAAACCATTAAGAATCGATGGTTAATTTTTGTTAATAGGAATGAAAATCGTATTGGAGATTTAAAACCCGGATAAAACCCAAATTGGGAAAATGTTGGAATTAATGGAAATTAGTTGATTAATTAAGGTCTCTAGGATGTTTAGACGATTTTATTATGTGGAGATAATGTTGGTTGTGATTGGGTAAGGGTTTGTAATGAAACAAAAAGCTTGAGGGTTCATCAATGGCTGAAACAGCAAGCCGGAGAAGACAAATACATGTTCGATCGATCAATTGACCTGGGGGATCGATCGATCGATGGTCCCAGAATTTTGGTAGTTCGGCCTGTTTATATATGTAAAGAAAATTAATTTAGGATTTAATCCCCTACTTTTATTTAGTGATAAATTCATATGTGGCACATATTCCTTAACAATTATAAGGGGATATAATTGGGTTTAAGAGGGTGATAATTGTATGTCACAGGACGATAAAATTTGGGGATTTAATTCGTAGATATTGGTTTTGGACCGAGGGAAAAGGTTCGGATATTGTAGTTGAGTGGAACTACATTATTAAAGGAATCGAGGTGTAATTAATTAGTTCGGGGAGGGGAAATATAGAATCAGGTATTAACGATGGTACGGGCCAAGTGAGCGAGTCCGAGTATAATAGTTGGGTGACACCAAGTGTTAAATTAATTAATGTGTAAATTAATTAAATTAGAGCCGGACCATAGACTCGGATTGGTAATAATTAATTAATGTGTAAATTAATTAAATTAGAGTCGGACCATAGACTTGGATTGGTAATAATTAATTAATGTGTAAATTAATTAAATTAGAGTCAGACCGTAGACTCGGATTGCTAATAATTAATTAATTTGTAATTAATTAAATTAGAGTTGAATCATAGACTCTGGTAAATATTATATAAATTAATGTGCAAAGTATTTATATAAGAGTCGGACCATAGAGTCGAGGAAATATTATATTGATTGACGTGAGAATTAAATAAATTAGAGACGGATCATAGACACGGGGAGATGATAAATTAATAAGTGAGAAAATTAATTAAGTTGAGTCGGGCAAGAGACTCGGGAAATTACAGGCTAGTGTTACGAGTTTTTGAGTACACGGTAAAGCCAGGGTTTATATTATATATATACGGTGTAGTGATAGTATATATACTTGTGTATACATTGTGTGTGCTATTAAATATCAATGACTAGATATTTATTTAATTTATATACTCTAGTGCTATCAAGGGAGGTTGCGCGATGTGGGTGAGTCCCCTAGCTTGAGGAGTAGGGTGAGTATATCCCCATGTCATAGCGTCCGGTATATGGGTGAGGGATTTATCTCACTTTCAGGGAAGGAATATGACCGCCTCTACTACGTTTATATTTTGGTCCAAGTTGGTGAACGATTCCAACTTGGGTAACTAGGTTATGTGAGCACACCTAGTGAGGTAGCACTTTAGACGGAATCATCCGGAGAGGGTATACTCGAAGGGATGGATATACATATGATATATGTGTGGCTGTTGTGGTAAAGGTATGTATATAATGGTAGTAAATATTATATGCGGGTAATAATACAGTGTGTGCTGTAATTGTTTTATTTAACTTATGTCATGGTCATATGATATTATTTAAAGTAAATTAATTAAGTTATTAGTGAGATAACTTATAACCCATGGATAATAATACTCGGTTTAGAGTGGAAAGGCAAGGGAGGATTACAAGGACTAGTTGTACAGGATAGTACAACTAGGTGGGGTTAAGGAAATCATTAAGTGTGCACATTAGTGGAATGTCCTCAAGAGAGTGCGACACTAACTTAAATATGGAATGCATTCATATATTTTAAATTACTACAGTCAATTCACTTGCTAAATATTTTCAAAATATTTTGGATTCTAATCCTTGCTATAAAACTATTTTCAAAACCTTTTAGGTGTCCAGCCACAGGGACGCCAGGATTGATATTCTATTCCAGGGACACGGAGCTACGGCATATGTGGATACTAGAATGAGCTTGGATTAGATGCATCGTTCTTTCATTCCTAGAGTATGAATCATTTATCAGTTTCAATTTTATTTAGGGCATGTCGCCCAAACTTTCAGTTCAGTTTTCAAATTTATTTATTCAGGTGATGGATGTTTGTATTGGACTATTTACCTTGGTGGCCGATGTTTATTCGGCATGTCGTTTTATTATTTGTTCAGTTGATTTAATTCAGTTGTGTGAATGGTTTATATTTATTTCCGCATGTACCGTTTGGTTTAATTAAAAAGATAAAATTTGGCACCAGCTTTTTGGAATACTAGGTGGTTAGTAAGTTTTAAAAAGTTTTTCGACAGTGATGCTAAAGATGAACCAACTGGGATTCTTGTTTTAATTTGGTATAGGACTGATCACCCGGTATTTTATTAAGCGGGGTGTCACACCATTCTCACATCCATTTCATACATTCCCAATGGATGGACCTTCTCCCCACTAAAGCCAATCAAGGGGTGATGGTAAGGGATAAGCCTTGCTCGACTGAGACCCAAACTCTTGAAACATGGCCAAAACATAACATCTGCAAAGCTACCCCCATTACAAGGATCCTCTAAACTTTGCATCCATGCACCCTTGTGGTGATGACTAAAGGGTCATCGTGGGGAGCTAAGATACCCCTGAAATCGAGTCGTGAGAAGCCGACTATGAGGGTGTCCATATCTACCTTCTTTATCTTCTCACGTTAAACCTTTGTAGAAGCCAAATTTACAAGCTCGTCCTTAGTCCCTACTTTGGCTCCTGTCACGTGATCCTTGCGATCAGCAACCTCTGAGTCACCCCCTTCTAGTCCTCCACAGATAGTATTCACACCAAATGAGATCATACCGACTCTATTTATCGGGACATTATAGTCCTTTGGTGGGAGGTCAGGGTCATCGTCATCATCATCCGAGGCATCAGCCTTCTAGCAGGGGTATCTTCCCGGAATTTATCATTTATTTTCTTTTTAGGATCGTCTCTTCCTCCCTTTGAAGCTCTACCATCCACATACTTTTTGAACTTTCCGAACTTCAACATTTTTTCAATCTCATCCTTCAAAGCGAAGCACTGCTCAGTCAAATGGTCATGGTCTTGATGGAATTCACACCATAAGTTCTTGTTTCTCTTATATGGAGGAGCTTTCAGCCTCTCTTGCCATCTCAAAGATCTATCATTCTTTATTTCGTTAAGGATGTGTTCATAACTTACAGTCAGAGGAGTGTAGTCTGAGAATTTATCGTTTGCGGATCTTTTCTTACCGTCTTTGTTTTTCTTCTAAAATTTTCCTCCACTCCTGCACCCCCTTTCATCCTCGTATTTTACAGCCATAGCTTCATCTACGTTCATGACCTTTCCAACTATTACCAACAACTTGGCCATTGATTTAGGGGATCCTTGGCTAATTTCCATAAGAGTTTTCCCTTCTACAGACCCCCAATGAGAACTGTCATGGTTATGCTCTCTTCGTAATCTTCTAACTCCAACTTTTCCTTGTTAAACCTCATGATGTAATCTCTGAGGTTTTCATTCTTCCCCTACTTGACATACGGCAGATGGGTTGTCTTCTTCTGAGGTCTCACCCCAAAACAGAAGTTGTGAATGAACCTTTCGGCCAGACCTTTGAAACTCTCAATTGAATTTTTAGGAAGAGAAGTGAACTAAATATGCACATCCCCGGTCAAAGTGGTTGAGAAATCTCGGCACCTCATTGTAACAACCCAGACTTTTGAGCGACTATTTTATATTATTTTGTCTGATGGGATGATTTTATAAAATAGATAAAGTTAGAGTAAATATTATTTCCAGTGATTTAAGGGATAATAAATACCATATTTTGCTTATTTACTATTATGAGAAGGTAAATATCATTATGTTGTGTTTTATTGCATCGTTGTACTTTAAACCACGGTTATGACGTATATTCAGATTTGAGAATAATTAATGAAATAACATGACGTAGGGACATAAAATATTATACGATACTCCAGATGCCATTTTAGAGGGTGCGGTTAGTTTTGAAATAGTCGAGATAGTCGAAATAAGTGCCATATTGTATTTTTGAGTTTCGGGCACTTTTGCAGGTTATGATTCAATTATGTAGTTACGAGTCATCTTAATGGTGTATTAACATTTAAAAGAGGGGAGTCTATGTTTAAGACCCGTTTAAGTCTTCCAAACCCTTTTATTTCTCATTCTTAGGTTATAAGATAAGAGAGAGAAGAGAGAGTTGGGAGAAAATGGAGAAAGGAGAGAAAAATGGAAGATTGGAGCTTGAAATCGTTGCTACCGGAGGAGAATCTGAGACTACAAACTTAAGGCAAGTTTTTTACTTGCTAGATCATAATTTAATGTGAATAAATTGCATTTATAGTTATATTTTTGGAGATTTAAACCATTTTTGGGATTTGTAGATTTTTAGTGATTAAACCCTAAATATTGTAGTTTCTTTTGATTTGAGGAGAAAATATGAGTTAGTACTTGTGTAGGATTGTTTTGGTAGAATTAGTTGTTGTTAATGTTGATATAAATTGAAGATTTGAGGTTTTGGTAAATTTAGGGTTCTTAAACCCGTAGCCCAAATTGGGCATTTCTGCCAGGCCGAATCGATTCGGCTCCCAAGCGAATCGATTCGGTTGCAGGGGAGGATACAGGTCTGGGAGATCGAATCGATTCAAGTTAAGGCTGAATCAATTCAAACTGAGGCAGTAATTTGATTTTCCTCACTGAATCGATTCGTTTCTGGGCGAATCGATTGGTAGCCAGGGGCGAATCGATTCGGCCCTAGGCGAATCGATTTGGAAGCCCTGTTTTTGTGAGATTTTTCTAGTTTTGTTTTGAGTCTTTTCTTTTAGGTTCAAGGCTTAGGAACCTTCCTTTGGGAAGTAATAAGGGGGCTTAGAGGTTTGTATTATGGAGGTTAATGTCCTAGGCTAGCATGGGGATATTTGGGCTTATCCCAAGGGATAGTTTATAGAGGTTAATGTTTCGTTTGATATAAGAAGTTAACCTATGATTTATGGAAGATAAAATGATAAAGTTTGGGACTTTTGGGAGACTATTATTGTGGGAAATTCCTTTGATGATTTATGGTATTTCCTTGGGACTCTTGGAGACTAGTGTGAGGATATTGGCACTTTGGGTCTTAGGTCATTAATAAAATATGACTTTAAGAATAAGAAATGCATATTCTAAAATTTGGTACTTAATGGCTAAGTATAAAATGGATTTTGAGAATGAAAAAGTGAATGTTTTGAAAATGGAAAAATGATTTTCGTAAATGATAAATTACGTAAACACACCTCTCTAAATTGCTATCATAAGGGAAGTTGCGCGCGTGAGGTGAAGTCCCATGGCTAATGAATGCAGGGTGAATATAGTCCTTGGCCATATGACCGGTTGTTATATGTTTATTTAGGGATGTGGGGTAATTTCGGGTGTGGTTATGACTCACTCGCTGGTATATGGCCGCTTCCCGACGTCTCGCATTGTAGGGTGCCCAGGTTGTCTTGTTTGATACGCCCCGGAAGATGATAGCCATTTAGGGGCGCGCACAGTGGGGAAACCCGGATGGGCGGTCTTAGAAATGTTATATGATATGAAATATAAATATTTATAATAATGTGGGACATTATTGATGTTAAAGCATTTTATGATAATAAATTTGCTTTAAATACATTTCCTAGATGGAAGAAGGGAAATGGGAAGATATGAGATAAAAAAGCATTTTATGATAATAAACTTGCTTTAAATACATTTCCTGGATTGAAGAAGGGAAATGGAAAGTTATGAGATAAAATGGAATTTGGTAACACATTTTGTAAAATGAATTGCCATATATGTATTTCCTAAAGAGAAAAGGAAATGTGCATTAAATTGTGAATAATTGAAATGGTGTCTTTTTGAGTAATGTAGATGAGTTCTCACATGCTTATATGATCATTGAGCATTAGCATTGATATTGCGTTAGGTTGTGCTTTTAGAATGAGAGGTGAGAACCTTTATGTTTAATTGCAAGAGAAAGTTAAGTTCACGTCTATGATAGATATTCATAACTGTTATGCATTTTATTCACATGGTGATCATATCAAACCGGGCCCTGACCCGTCTATACTTCTTTGTTTTGCATGATCTCTTTGTCCGTTTAGGTGCTCGACGCCCGTATTGACCTCTCCATTCCAGTTGTCTTGGAGCTATAGCATTTTGCGAATATTGTAGGATATTTGTTATAGACGCTTCTATCCGTTGTACTCTAGCTATGTCCAGTTTATTTATTCGGGCGTGTTGTCCATGCTTTGTACTCATTCATTATAATGTGATATTTAATTATAATACTCGGTGTAACCATTTGTATTAGTCTGTTAACCGACTGCTTATTCGGTTATTACTTTATGCATATTGTATTCTTTTATTCGTTGATTTTTGGTATCCACCTTCTTCGTAAATTGGATTGTCTAAGTGTTTTTCTTTTAACTTACAAAATTTAATTTGACAGTCCGTTTTCTAAAAAAATTGGTGATTATCTCGTACTAATATTTTAACGACAGTGATGCTGAGAATGGACCATCTATGATTCCCGTGATTATTAGAGTATCGGGCTGGCCACCTCTTATTTTAGTAGGCGGGTTGTCACACTCATCTCATCAGGGATAGAGTAGATGTCAGCTCTAGACTGATACATCTTAATATGATGGACTGGGTTGGTACTTCCATCGTACTTGGGAGACACCATTGGAGGTTTAAATTTGGCAGGGGTTGGGAAGTTGATAATCGTTGCCACAAATGGAGAACCCTCAGAGTATCCCCTCTGCAACGGGTCTCGGCTTTTCAAGAGATCGCCAATTTTGTCTTCCAGCCTTTGAATAGAATCATTCCATGGTTTAGCAACGTCGGCTTGGACAAGGTTGTCCCCATCCACCTACAAGGGGTGGACTGAGGGTTCCCCAACTACTGCACAACGTCGGCTGTTGACCTTCCCCTGACCATAGTCTCGACTGTGTGGGAGTCGGCCATTATGGGGACGACAGCCACCTCCTTCCCTTCTAAAGCCAGCGAGACTTCTTAATCTAGACAGCCTCTCCCTCAGATAATTAACTGGGTCGAGCCTTTCATAGGTTGACCCTCTAATCAAGCGATCAAAAGTTGATCCTCTTTGGCGTGCATCACAGTCTCGTCTCTCACACTGACCTCGGCTCTGCTGGATAGGACGTACAGTGTTGTTTGAGATCTCATATGGCTCCCAACAGTATACCGGAGCATCCTCTGCCTCAATGTCATCGTACCTATCCTGAGGTCAAGGTTTTCCTTGCCTCCCCAAGCATAAATGCCTAGGGTCAACATCATCCCTCCTCCGCTGAGGAGTAGGCAGATCCTTTCGTGGTGCCTGGGGTGGTCCCCTGGCCTCGTGATGTGGCTGAGCAGCTGTCGGAGTTATCATCTCCGGTGAGACCCCAGGTGGTCTCATTATTATGTTCTGGCTTAGCTGGGCAAATTGCTCCTGCATCTCTTATTGAGTTGCATTTAAGGACTTCAAGGCTACTGCCACCTCAGCCATTTTGAATTGTGGTGGTGCTTGACTGGAACTAGGACCTCCAACACCAGATGGTGGAGGTGGTAACTCTAGTTCCATGAAAAAAGACTAGAGTGCTTGTAAATGAAAACACTAGAGAGCTTGATACCTTTAAGGATCTTTTTCAATGGTGAAACAGCTCCACGCAATGGGGGAGGACTGGTGCACCACCAGAGTCTCCGATAAGTCCAAGCTTCAAAAGGGAAGAGATATAGCTTCTAGTTCCCACCGACGGAGCCAAAATGATGATATCGAAAACATCACCACGAGATGAGGTGTTGATAAGTTCAAGCTAGTAATAACAATGGCAGCACACTGTGAGTGTGTGAGTAAGAGTCACTAAAATGGGGGCGCTAATGGCCTGTGATAAAATCTCTCACTTTCTCTCTCTACTGTGTATACAAACAGAGTTTCTGCTAGGGTTGTAATTTCGTATCCCTTACAATGAAGACAAGTAAATATAGTGCTTGGGGGTGTAGTGTACCCCCTTCCCCCCCCCCCCCCCCCCCCCAAGCATGCTATGAGCATATGTGGGTTGAATACACCAATCATAGGTGGGCACCTGGCTGGGCCACATGTAAGGAATGATGACCAAATATTCCCACACATGAGGGGAATGATTTGTTTATTACTGACTTACTCACGTGTTCCAAGTCTTTCATGTGCTTGCGTGTGCTCGGACTTGCTTCACCATCTGATGGAACCTCGGCCTAGCTGAGTATGAGGTTGGGGAAGTCCGATAATGCTTTATTTTGTCAATCATCAACATGACCTCGGCCTAGGAGGCTGGTCAAGGTTAGGCTGAAGGTTGGATGCAGTGTCAGCTGAAGCAGGGGACGAGATTGGCAGTAGTTCGAGCCCACAACATGTTGTTGGCCTCGGCTGCTGGCCAACCGAGGTTGGTCAACGGGGAGCAGACGTTGCAGAGGACGACCTTTCTGATGGCTATTGTAAGCTTCCTATCAACTCGACTGTTAGATAAGCCGAGGTTACTGACCCTGAGTACGAGGGTACACTTTGGGCATTTCGATTCTTAATATTTTTTTTAACTATTTAAAATAGTTTTTAAAATTATGTTTCAAAACTTTAAAACAGTTTTTATAATATATTCAAAACAGTTTTTAAAAATGTTAAAAACAGTTTTTATAATATTTTTATAAAACGATTTTTTTTAAAAATTTAACATTTTCTTAACAATTTTTATGATATTAAAAAAAATTAAAACATTAAAAAATAGTTTTTAAATACTCATAACAGTTTTTTTTAACTATTTAAAACAGTTTTTAAAATTGTTTCTTAAAATTTTAAAACAATTCTTATAGTATATTGAAAACAGTTTTTAAAAGTGTTAAAAACATTTTTTTAAATGTTAAAAATAATTTTTACAATATTTTTATAAGACAGTTTTTAAACATATTTGTAAAACATTTTCTTAACATTTTTTTATAATATTAAAAATAGTTTCTGAATATTCATAACAGTTTTATTAACTTTTTAAAACTGTTTTTAAAATTATTTTTAAAACTTTAAAACAGTTTTTATAATATTTTCAAAACAGTTTTTAAAATGTTAAAAACAATTTTTACAATATTTTTATAAGTCAGTTTTTTAAAAAATTTGTAAAACATTTTCTTAAATGGTTTTTATAATATAAAAAACAATTTTTAAAACATTACAAAACAGTTTTTAAATATTCATAACAGTTTTTTTAACTATTTAAAACAGTTTTGAAATTGTTTTTTAAAACATTAAAACCGTTTAAGAAGTTAGCAAATTTGTTGGCAAATATTTCTCACTCAAATAGGTAAGCAAAGTTTGCCAACACCTTATGCATAAAGGGTAATTTACATTGGTAAATAATGCCACGATAAATTATGCAACCAAATAGCCAAAAAGTGGAGAAATTTTCATATTTGTCAACTTTTTTACATTTGCCATTGCAAATATTGGCAACCAAACAGGCCCTTATTTCTTTTCAGTTCAGATGGGCCCACACTGGTCTCTAACCTTCCATTCTAAGCGTCAGGATAGAACGACGCTTTAATAAACGGGTTGACCCATTTATAACACGACCCACCCAACCCATTTGTGACCCATATAAATATGATATTATATTTATTATACCTATTTAATTTATATATTTAATTACACTAATGTCCAACAAAAGTATTAAAAGAAAGGTAGAGATGAGGGTAATTAAGTAAAAGACCTACCCATGAGGGCAACTTAGTAAATGTCTTATCCCACCAAAAACCCAAAATCTCATTCAGTGTCCCAACTTTTCATTTGTCATTCTCTCCGGCTGTAAGTTCATTTTTCTCTCTATTGTTAGTATTCCAACTTTTCATTTCTCATTCTCTCCAGCTGTAAGTCCATTTTTCTCTCTACTGTTCTTATTCCAACTTTTCATTTCTTTAATTTACTCCAAAGATGCAATGTCTCATTGTTGGATTCTTACATGTGTTATATTACTCCAAAAGCGCAATGTCTATAACTTTTCAAACAGAGTACCATTTTTTTTTAAGATTTATGAAACGATCTTAATTTTTTTAAGTTGTAAGCAAATCCATAAGTCCATTTTTTTAAGCTGTAAGTCCATTTTTTTTAATCGTAAGTCCATCCTTTTAAGATCCATCCATTTTTTTCTATGTAATATATAGATTGGATTTTGTTCTATGCAATATATATATATATATATATATATATATATATATATATATATATATATATATATATAGAGAGAGAGAGAGAGAGAGAGAGAGGCAGGCTCCTATGCACACTAAGTTTGCACATTACCTTTTAAAAGTGTGCAAACTTAGTGCTGGCGCACACCAATTTTTTTATGTGATATTTTAACATTTCAAGGAACCCATATAAAAAAAATCAGCTCAAAAAAACTTTTTTTGCTATTTTTAAAAAATCGGTCAAACTTTCGCAGTTTTTAAAGGGCTTAAAAACTGCGAAAGTTTGACCGATTTTTTAAAAATAGCAAAAAAAGTTTTTTTGAGCTGATTTTTTTTTATATGGATTCCTTGAAATGTTTAAATATCACACAAAAAAAATCAACTCAAAAATATTTTTTTTACTATATATAAAAGGTAATGTGCAAACTTAGTGTGCAAACTTAGTGTGCACAGGAGCCTGCCTCTATATATATATATATATATATATGCTCTGTTCATATGTTTTTTTAAGATCCACCCATTTTTGTTTATTTTGTGGCTGATTTATTTTTATTACTGTTATTCAACAGATGGACTATAATAATGTTGTATTTGAGGAACAAGACTGTGTTGAGTTTCAAAGACATTTGGGGGAAGAAGAATCTATTAGGAGAAATGGTCAAGAAAAGTCCAATGAGCCAGATGTAACACCTCGTAATTTTTGGGTTATTATTTTAATTAATTAATTCGGTAATTATTAGTTCATAAATTAATGAGAATTAATTATTGGGAATATTAAAAAGTGAATATATTTAAATAAGTTAAGGGGTGAGAGTTAATTTTAGAAATTTATTCCCGATGGCGATTTTAAGATCGCGATGGAGTCCGGTAGGGTCAATATAGCCCGAAATAAGTGGTTATATGCATATATTGGGCATTAGGGCCAAATTAGGCATATGTGAGCTCCATATAGAGAGTATGGACCCTTTTTATAAGGCCCATTGGCCCAAAAACGAGCATAACTTTTTAACCCCAAATGTGTTAGAGTCACGCATCATTAAATCACATTAGAAGACTAAAAAGGGGAAAAAGTTAAAGGGAGAGCCAAAGAGAAAAGGAACTTGGGAATCTTGAAGAGATTGTTTCAATTGCAAGTCAACACCTTCATTCAAGCCCTAGATACTTCATTTATAAGGCAAGTGGTTTAAATTGTGATTATTAAATTTCATTTATCTTTTCATATTAAAAGAGGTGGAATCCAATTGAATTCTAGGGTTTGTTCTTGAGTAAATTGGGATTTTCTTTTAATGGGAGTTTTAAATCTGTAGGGGTTTTGATTATTGACGAAATTGATGATTGAATTGGTGGAATTATTATGGCTAGAATTATTATAATGAAAGAATGAACTTAGGATGAATTTGGGGACGTTTTAATGCAGAAACCTGTTCAGAACAGAGGTTTAAAACTTGTTAATGGTGGACTGAGTTTTAGTAAGAGAGAGAGAAGGAGATATACCATGGTCGTTCGAACGACCTGGTATTTCGTTCAAATGAGATCCACTATCATTCGAACGACAGGGCTCTTCGTTCGAACCATCTCTGGTGCTTTCCATATTTCTACAATTCCCCTGATTCAAACCTATTGTGTTGGAAATTTACAGTTTCTACCCTAACTAAATTATGAAATTGAGTGTCGAATTAGGGTTAATTTGGCAATACTTAACCTTGAAATTGATTTGACTAAATTGCATGAATTGGAGATGTGAGTTCATGATTTAGCATATTGTAATCTTGTTGTTTAAGAGATTAGACTTGATTGCATGAAATTGAGGGGTGGATTGAAACAATTGAATTTTGGGTCGAGAGATAGAAAGTCCGGGTATACTTGAAAGGGGTTACGCCAAAATAATGGGAATTAATTCGTATGTAATTAATTAAAATGAAGTCGGACCCTAGACTTAATTATTGTAGGCTTGGGTATGGGCATAATACTACGATAGCCTGGATTCCTATATATATGTCGATGTGTAGTAAATATATGATTTATATATATATATATATTTGTGTGAATAATATATATAGTACAGCCATACCAATATTAATGCTATCATAGAAGGTTGCGCGATGTGGGTGAGTCCCTTGACTAGAGAATACAGGGTGAGTATATTCCCCAGACCATAGCGTCCGTATTAGAGGTGGGGCCATTACGGTATGGAGTGGACACTTCGGAGGGAACTATGATCGCCTCCTAAGAGTCAATGATAGCATTTATATTCGACATGTGTGTGAATGTTGAGATATGATATGTATATATAGTGCAGAATTATATACGGAAATATATATATATATATATATATATATATATAGTGTGTGTGTGTGTGTGTGTGTGTGTGTGTGTGTGTGAAATGTATCGATACTATAACTGGTGGAAATGTTATATAATTTAAATCGAGAAATGATGCTTCATGAAAGTTAATATGAATAATAACTCATAGAAATGTACTATACTCACTCGGGGTTTAATAGTGGGGTAATCAGTATAGTATTTAGGAGAAGGCTAGTTACGGGGAGAGTGGCTAGATATATTATGTATAATTCGTTAAGCATGCACATTAGTTGAGGGGTGAGGTGATCTCAAGGGAGTGCGCGGCACTAATTGAAATATGGAAAGCATTTGCATATTTATTTCTTGCATTTAAATTCACTTTCTAAATATTTTTAAATGTTTTGGGTTCTAAGCCTTGCTATAAAATATTTTCAAAAACCTCTTAGGTGTCCTAACATAGGGGCGCCAGGCCTGATTTCTTCCTACAGGGTGCGCAGCTGCAGTTTATGTGGATTGTTATAGGTTCTTTGTGTAGACGCTTGTCTCATTCTATCTCTAGATAGGGACTTTTCTCGTTGTACTTTTACATTCAATCTTGGCATGTATCAGTACTCTTGTATACTTGCACTTTGTGGATGGCTTGTAGTCGATGTTGTTCGACAAACTCTTGTTCTTACTTTGTGGCATGTTTAGCTTTCTTCCTTGTATTAGTTAATTTTCTTTCCTAATATGTTGGTTGAGTTGGATTAATAAAGATAAAATTTGGCATCAGCTTAATGAAAGACTTGGTGGTTAGTAATTAATGACTTAACGACAGTGATGCTAAGAATGAACCATATGAGATTCCTGTTTAATTTGATATAGGAATGATCACCCAGTATTTTATAAGGTGGGGTGTTACAGATGGTATCAGAGTATCAGGTTCAAGTGTCCCTAGGATCTGTGCGACTTACCTTAGTTTCAGCGTTGCGTTCTTTGGTATAGAGCCCTATTGTTACGATTGTTGACTCATGTTATGATTAATTGGTTATCGCTCTTCTGCTATTTCAATATTTGTATTAATTGTCAACTAATACAACTAGTTTTACATTTCAAATGCCTCCTAGGAGAGAGCGAGGGAGACCTAGGAGGGCATCCGCTTAGGGAGGACAGGGTGAGGCTCTCCAGGTGCCAGATGTCCCACCCACAGCCCCAACCGCCACTAGGGTTTGTTTATACTCAGAAGGTAGCTGGCATCGTAGCTCAAGAGGTTAATGCCGCCATGACCGATATGGCAGCCCATTTTCCCCAGCAGCAGCCACCGCAGCACGTGGCTCTAGCAGGTCAGGTCCATCCGGGGCTAACTGACTGGCAGAGGGTTAGGGAGGCCTTCCAGAAGGGCCATCCCCCGAAATTTCAGGGAACTGCGGACGTGATGGAAGCCTATTAGTGGAGACATGACATGCAGAGGCACTTACGGATGGTAGACTATAATGAGATTCAGCGACAGATGCTCGTGACTTTTAGACTGAAGGGTGCCGCCTTGCAGTGGTGGGAGTCCACTACTACCATTGCAGAGAGAGATCTTATGACTGTGGCACATTTTTGGGTGCGGTTTGACTGCAAATACTTTCCTCCGATCATCGAGAAGGAGATGAGGAGGAGGCCGAGGGAGTTGGCTCAGGGTGATAGATCGGTTGCCGAGTATGAGGAGGAATTCACTCGTCTGGCCACACTTATGCCAAATGAGGTGAGCAACGAGTAAAGGAAGAAGATGATGTTTGTTAACGGGTTAGCCTAGAGGATAGGGTAATATTTGATAGGGAATTCACCTTTTGTGACTTATACGGACGTGGTTAATGCGACCCTCCTTCATTGTCAGGATCATCATTTCCACTTTAATGGAAGCAAGGGAGTGGGGAGCCGAGTCAGCAGGGCAAGGACAATGGAGGTTCTTCGAGTGGTGCACAGTAGGGGAAGGAAACCTATCAGGGGAATCCAGCTAAGAGATTTTGATTTGGAGGTCAGGGGCTTAGGCAGGGATAACAGGGCCCAAATCATCACCAGGTTCCTCGGGGACGCTAGGTCTAGGGGAACAATAGGGGTGGCCATCAGGGTCAACAGTCGGGGAAGCCTCACCAGGGCCAACCTCAGGGATTGCAGCGTTAGGGACAGCATGGTCAGTACGAGGGGAACGATCAGAAAAGTTGATACATTTGTGGTCAGGCAGACCACCTCAGGAGAGATTGACCACCTCAGGAGAGATAGGGCCAACATCATGGTGCTCTGCAACGATATCAGGCACACGGACCTCAGGTCGCACCATCTCCCTCGATTCAGTAGCGGTTGGGACAGTTGCAGTACAGACGTGTGTACAACGTCCGAGATGTTTCGATTCTTCCAGCACCAACCGCACCGCCAGCAGTTGAGGGTAAATTTAATATCCATGGCCATGTTGGTAGAATCCTTTTTTATACTGGTGCATCGCATTCATTTGTTAAGACCCATTTTTCTAAAATGGTTAGGTTGCTAGACACAATCGAGAATCTACTCATGTGTTTGGAATCACCGATAGGGGGTGGATCGCTTATTCACTCTATTTATAGGGGGTAGATGTTGTGATTGGGGGTTTGAGTTTTGCGGTGGATCTCTTGGTTTTGGATTTGGAGGGATATGATGTGATCTTGGGTAGAGATTGGCTAGCCTATTATAGAGCGATGGTTAATTGTTATGAGAGAGACATAATATTCGGTATCCCGGGCAGGAAATGTTTTTAGTGGCGATGCCCCTTCCTGAAGGAGGATCGCGCACTCATTTATATTACCTTGAGGAGGAGACTTCATAGGAGGTGGTGACCCCTATACGCTCTATTCCGGTAGTGAGGGACTTTAAGGACGTATTACAGGACATACCGGGGTTGCCACCCAGTCGGGAGATTGAGTTCGTTATTGATCTAGCACTGGGTACTAGGGCGATAGCCCGAGCGCCTTATCGCGTGGTACCTTCAGAGATGCGTGAATTAAGGAAACAGATTCAGCAACTCTTGAGTCATGGATTTATTCGACGGAGCGCATCACCATAGGGTGCTCCCATGTTGTTTGTGAAGAAGAGAGACGGCTCACTCCATTTATGAGTTGATTATCGGGAGTTGAATAAGGTCATGATCCAAAACAAGTATTCACTGCCTAGGATTGATGATCTTTTTTACCAGTTGCGAAGGTCAGTATTCTTCTCCAAACTTGATCTGCGATCGGGTACCATAAGTTAAGGATTCGAGAGGAAGACGTCCCAAAAATCGCTTTTCTATCGCGGTATGATTCTTATGAGTTTCGGGTGATGCCATTCGGACTCACTAATGCACTGGCAATATTCATGGACCTTATGAACCAAGTTTTTAGAGATTTTCTCGATCAGTTTATCATATTATTCATAAACAACATTTTGGTCTATTCACACACGGAAGAGGAGCATGTCGAGCACCTCCGTATGGTCTTGCAGACGTTGCGGGATCACCAGCTTTGTGCCACGTATGAGAAATATGGATTTTGGCTTCGAGAAGTGAAGTTCTTAGGCCATATTGTGTCGGAGCAGGGGATTTCTGTGCACCCAATCAAGGTGTCAGCGGTGAGGGAGTGGGGTCAGCCCACGACACCAACTGAGATCAGGAGATTTTTTGGGTTAGCTCGGTATTACCGCCATTTCATCAGAGGGTTCTCCAAGATAGCAGGACCATTGACCAATTTGACTCGAAAAGGGGTACCCTTTGTATGGAGAGATTAGTGTCAGTTGGCATTCGACGAGTTGAAGGACAAGCTAACATTGGCCCCAGTTTTGGCATTACCGAAAGCAGGGGTGGATTATCGGAATTATACTAATGCATCCTTACTGAGACTAGGGGTGTTGCAAAAAGAAGAGTGGGCTATAGCTTATGGTCCCAGAAGATAAAGCCCCACGAGAGGAATTACCCCACCCATAATTTAGAGTTGGCCGCAATCGTCTTTGCCTTTCGAATTTGGAGGCATTACCTTTTAGGGGAGAGGTTCACCTTATTCAGGGACCATAAATCACTCCAATATTTTTTTACTCAAAGGGACTTGAACATGAGGCAAAGGAGGTGGTTGGAGTTTATGAACGATTATTATTTTGATATTCAATATCATCCTGGTAATACCAATGTAGTTGCGGATGCATTGAACCGATAGCCCAAGGAATTTTTGGCGGCATTTTGGAAGGCGAAATGGAGCGAACTTAGGCACGACGATGAGATCGCCAGGGCATGTATGGAAGTTTTAGCAGTCACACCCGAGATTATTGTGCGGGTTTTATGGGCTCAGGAGGATGATCCTTTGTGACAAGACAGGGTGAAACAGTTGCTAGCGGAAGGTGAGGATTCCTACTCCACTAGCTCCGAAGGTGAGTTATGCTTTAATGAGTGGTTAGTGGTGCCAGAGGACGAATATTTGAGACACGTTGTGTTGATGGAGGCTCATGGCCCTAAGTTTGTGGTACATCCCGGTGGGGAAAAATGTACCAAGACATGAGAAGGCAATACTGGTGGACGGGGATGAAACGAGACATTACGGAGTTCGTCTCGAAGTGTGTCACATGTCAGCTTGTGAAGGTAGATCACCAGAAACTGTCGAGGATGTTGCAGCCACTTGTCATCCCGGTGTGGAAGTGGGAGAGCATCTATATGGACTTTATTACGGGGTTAACTATTTCACAGAGAGGGAACAATTCCATATGGGTCATAGTGGACCATTTGACCAAGGTGGCCCACGTTCTGCCGGTTTGTACAGATTTTGAGACTTTACAGTATGCGAGATTATTAATCACATAGATAGTCAGATTGCACGGGGTCCCGATTAATATAGTGTCTTTTAGGGACAAGATCTTTGTATCACATTTTTGGCAGAGACTCCAGGAGGCTATGGGCACCGAATTGAGGTTGAGTACCGCCTATCACCGCCAGATGGATTGGCAAACAGAGAGGGAGAATCAGATGCTCGAAGATATGCTACGGATGTGTATTCTTGACTTTAGGGGAGGATGGGAGGAGTACTTTCCTTTGGTGGAGTTCGCGTATAACAACTTCTACCAATTTACCATAGTCATGGCCCCATTTGAGGCATTGTACGGTAGGCCTTGTCACTCACCAACTTGTTGGTTGGAGGTGGGGGAGAAAAAACTTTTGGGGTCGAAGATGATTCGGGACACGTCCGCTAAGATTGAGTTAATCCGGGGGTGTATTCGTATAGCCAAAGATAGACAAAAGAGTTACGCGGATGTGAATTAGAAGCATGTAGAGTTTGAGATCATGGATCAGTTGTTAGTACGGGTATACCCTATGAAAGTGGTGATGAGATTTGGCAAAAAGGGGACGTTAGCACCAAGGTATGTGGGCCCTTTCCCCATCGTTGAGAGAGTTGGACCGGTAGCGTACCATTTGGGTTTTCCCGATCATCTTCAGCTTATCCACAATGTATTTTATGTTGCATCGTTGAAGAAATATAAGAGTAGCCCAAGAGCATTTTGGCATGTCCCACTTGAGGAGATAGATTTGCAGCGCGATATTTCTTACGAGGAGAGGCTAGTAGCAATCTTAGATCGCAGTGAGCGTAAGTTACGATCCAAAGTAGTACTGCTTTTCCGGGTTCAGTGGCGTCATCATAGTGCCGCTAAGTCCACTTGGGAGCGTGAGGAGGACATGCAGGAACAGTATCCAGAGCTATTTACTGCAGGTACGTCCGAATTTCAGGGACGAAATTCCTTTGTAAGGGGGGAAGTATGTAACACCTCGTAATTTCTAAGTTATTATTTTAATTAATTAATTACGTAATTAGTAGTTCATAATTAATGAGAATTAATTAATGGAAACATTTAAAAGTGAATATATTTAAATAAGTTAACGGGTGAGAGTTAATTTTAGAAATTTATTCCCGATGGCGATTTTAAGCGCGCGGTGGAGTCCGGTAGGGTCGAAATAGCCCGAAATAAGTGGTTATATGCATATATTGGGTATTGGGGCCAAATTAGACATATGTCAGCTCCATATAGAGAGTATGGACCCTTTTTATAAGGCCCATTGGCCCAAAAACGTGAATAAGTTTTTAACCCCAAATGTGTAAGGGTCAGGCATCATTAAATCACATTACAAGACTAAAAAGGGGAAAAAGCTAAAGGGAGAGGCAAAGAGAAAAGGAACATGGAAATCTTGGAGAGATTGTTTCAATTTCAATTCAACACCTTCATTCAAGCTCTAGATCATCATTTGTGAGGCAAGTTGTTTAAATTCTGATTAGTAAATTGCATCTATCTTTTCATATTATAAGATGTGGAATCCAATTGAATTCTAGGGTTTGTTCTTGAGTAAATTAGGGATTTCCTTTTAATGAGAGTTATAAATCTGTAGGGGTTTTGATTATTGATGAAATTGATGATTGAATTGGTGGAATTGTCAGGCTAGAATTATTACAGTGAAAGAATGAACTTAGGATGAATTTGGGGATGCTTTGATGCAGAAACCTGTTCAGAAAGAGGTTTAAAACTTGTTAATGGCGGACTGGGTTTTAGCAGAGAAGAGAGAAGAAGAAATACCATGGTCATTTGAATGACCTGGTATTTCGTTCGAATGAAATCCATTATCGTTCGAATGACGGGGCTCTTCGTTCGAACCATCTCTGATGCTTTCCAGATTTCGGCAGTTCCCCTGATTCAGACCTGTTGTGTGGGAAATTTACAGTTTCTGTCCTAACTGAATTATAAAATTGAGTATTGAATTAGGGTTAATTTG
This sequence comes from Sambucus nigra, assembly GCA_949130495.1. Lineage (NCBI taxonomy): Eukaryota > Viridiplantae > Streptophyta > Magnoliopsida > Dipsacales > Adoxaceae > Sambucus > Sambucus nigra. The sequence goes on from OX422221.1 coordinate 49,527,435, forward strand.
GCAATACTTAACCTTGAAATTGATTTGACTAAATTGTATGAAATTGGAGATGTAAGTTCATGATTTAGAATATTGTAATCTTGTTGTTTAAGGGAATACACTTATTTGCATGAAATTGAGGGGTGGATTGAAACAATTGAATTTCGGGCCGAGAGACAGAAAGGTCCGGGTATACTTGAAAGGGGTTACACCAAAATAATGGTAATTAATTCGTATGTAATTAATTAAAATGAAGTCGGACCCTAGACATAATTATTGTAGGCTTGGGTTGGGCATAATACTACGATAGCCTGGATTCCTATATATATGTCTATGTGTAGTACATATAAGATTTGTATATATATTTGTGTGAATAATATATATAGTACATCCATACCAATATTAATGCTATCATAGAAGGTTGCGCGATGTGGGTGAGTCCCCTGACTAGCGAATACAGGGTGAGTATATTCCCCAGACCATAGCGTCCGTATTAGAGGTGAGGCCATTACGGTATGGAGTGGACACTTCAGAGGGAACTATGATCGCCTCCTAAGAGTCAATGATAGCATTTATATCCAACATATGTGTGAATGTTGAGATATGATATGTATATATAGTGCAGAATTATATACTGAAATTTATATATATATAGTGTGTGAAATGTATCGATACTATAACTGGTGGAAATGTTATATAATTTAAATCGAGAAATGATGCTTCATGAAAGTTAATATGAATAATAACTCATAGAAATGTACTATTCTCACTCGGGGTGTAATAATGGGGTAATCAGTATAGTATTTAGGACAAGGCTAGTTACGGGGATAATGGCCAGGTATATTATGTATAATTCGTTAGGCATGCACATTAGTTGAGGGGTGAGGTAAACTCAAGGGAGAGCGCGGCACTAATTTAAATATAGAGAGCATTTGCATATTTATTTCTTGCATTTAAATTCACTTACTAAATATTTTTAAATGTTTTGGGTTCTAAGCCTTGCTATAAAATATTTTCAAAAACCTTTTAGATGTCCTACCACAGGGGCGCCAAGACCGATTCCTTCCTACAGGGTGAGAAGCTGCATCTTATGTGGATTGTTACGGGTTCTTTGTGTATATGCTTGTCTAATTCTATATCTAGTCACGGACTTTTCCAGTTGTACTTTTACCTTTAATCTTGGCATGTATCAGTACTATTTTATACTTGCACTTTGTGGATGGCTTGTAGTCGTTGTTGTTCGACAAACTTATGTACTTACTTTGTGGCATGTTTAGCTTTCTTCCATGTATTAGTCAATTTTCTTTCCTAGTATGTTGGTTAAGTTTGATTAATAAAGATAAAATTTGGCATCAGCTTAATGAAAGACTAGGTGGTTAGTAATTGATGACTTAACGACAGTGATGCTAAGAATGAACCATATAAGATTCTTGTTTAATTTGATATTGGACTGATCATCCGGTATTTTATTAGGCGGGGTGTCACACCAGAGCTAGAGGTAACTAAAAACCCTATAAAAAGAGTTCGAAAGTTAAATTCTGTTGTTTGGGCTTTTTTGAACTCCTTTCATTGAGCAGTGATAAAAAACAAAGATGTAAATGTAAAAATTGTGGGTTTACATATCTTTGTGATAGTAAATATGGAACGGGTAACATGAGTCGACATGTTAAAAATTGTGAAAGGAGAAATACAAATGACATAGGCGAGTTGATTATGTCACAAGCAAATGGTTCATTGACCACCCGTTCTCCAAATTTTTGCCAGGATAAATTCCATCTTTTATTGGCATTTGCTATTATTAGGCATGATTTGCCATTCCAATTTGTTGAGTATGATGGCATTAGGTAACTATTAACCTATATTTCCCCCGGAGTCAAACATATCACCAGTAATACGACAAAAGCCGATGTAATGAAAGCCCACAAAAAAGAAATTAGTAGATTAAGCTCCTTGTTGTTAGATTGTCCGGGTAGAATTTTCTTAACCTCTGATTTGTGGACTTCTATTTCTACAGATGGTTATTTAACTTCGTATTTTAATGTTTTAAAAACTAACTTTTCACATTTTAGGAATTTGATGCTTTTGAGATCCAAGAGTTTATGACTAGTGGTCAAAAAAGTCGATTGGAGTTGTATTTGGATGAGCCTCGTGTTGATAGGAAAGCAAGAATAGACGTTCTTACATATTGGAAAGGTCCATATTTTTCATTTAGATGGGATTCAATGATTTCTACTAGGATTTGACCCGAGGTTCAAATCTGTTTAGACTTATGAGACTCAATCCCCTCATTACTGACATGCTTTGAACCACTATCTCCATTAACGGTCATATTAATTTCGTGGGGGTTTTCCGTCCTCGAGGATGTTTTACCGGTCGGGCAATATTCACTCTGGTGTCCGATTTTTGCCACAATGGAAACACAGATATGGAAGAAATTCATATTCAAATTTGTATTTTCTTCCTTCCAGCTTATATGTTAGGATTAATGGTTTGGATAGATCAACTTCCACGTAGACTCTAGCATATTTACCCTAGTAGATGATGCAGAATTGAAGTCCGTCTTAATCAGCCTGCCTACTTTGATCCCAATTTAAAAGAAAGGCTTTTTTTCAAGCCATTCAATGGGTAACCTTGGGAGCCTAACCCAAAGAGCAGTGGTCGCTTCTTTCGATTCTACCGGATTGAAGTTAGGTTATCATTTTCTCACAGTTAAGTAATAGTTCATGATCAACCAGGGACCTCTAGTGAGTACATTGTGATAGTCCTCTCGATTATCAAACTTTAATAGAAAATGGCCCTCTTCAAGGTCAATGACCTCAAAATCACCATGTAGGTTCCATTAGGGAGGGTACTTTGTTGCATAGAGCTTTGTAACCGATATTTCTACCAAGGAGTCTCACAATAACACTATCCTTTCAATTTTTTTCTCAATTTATCCATGTGTTTAGGTGGTTTCTCACCACTAGGCAAAGGGGGTCTTCCTCTTCAGGGTCTTCATTTAAATCTATGTCTTGAGAGACTTGGATTACTTGAGGGTTGCCCTCTTCATCTTCTTGACTAGTTGTTAACTAATTCATCAAAGTAAATGTTTGCATTAACTTTTTGAGTGACAATATCGCTATAGGAGAGTGAGAGCATTTATTTTCCTGAGTTGGTTTCTTCCCCCTTGCTCATTTTGGTTTGTAGCTTCTTGGCCAGCAATAGTGGAATCAGACTCCATATCGCACATTATAACCTCCCTAACCACCTCATTTTATTCTATCTCTGTGGGAGCCCAGGATCATGGGAGTTTTTCTTTTTTTGTTACTCCTAAAAATATGGTCCTCTTCATCCTTGGAGAATCCCATATTGGACTGGATTTTCGAAGTGGAAATGTCAATGTTCATTGTCATTGTATCTATTTTTCTTTAAATATTCTGAATCATTTAGTAAGAAGCACAAAAAAATTAAAAATGGGTATATCCTTCTTATTTTTCCAAGAACTTTGGGTAGACAGTTAATGACAAAGGCTACGGAATTATTTTCCTCCGAATTTGTATTTAGATCTTTATTTTGGCGTCCTTATATTTCCTCTATGTCATTGTTGGACCACACTCCTACTTCTTCTCCAAAATAGACCTCTTCTGAAGCCTTATTTTTTACCACATCCTTTTATGTGAGAGGTTTTCTGGCTACTTCTTTTCTACTTTATTGAGTATCTTCAATATCCCCCCTTACATGATCCTCCATTTCATGAGTGATTGACATATGTATGGTATCTTCTAAGTCCATGATTGTATTTTCTTCGGGTAAATCCGGTTTTCTTTTTTTTATGCTTCTTACTTAATGATCTTGTTCTTCTTGGGACCTCACATTGTTGAATGGTGTAGCGTAACTGGTTTATTGTGTTTTATTGATAATTTTCAAAGCCTTTTGATTTGTTTTCTCTTTTCTTTTGTTCCTTCTCCATGTTGTTTAAACTTCTAGGGTCACATAGTTTAGAAAATACACTCAAACCATTTGGTTTCAAGTGAAGCTGAAGATTTAGAATTTAAAATGTTACTGAAAATAACATATTTGAACATTAATTCAACTAAATTTGTTAATCTACAAAACCACAAACCCCAACCAGGTAGGATACAAAAACTAAAATATAAAACAAATAAATTTTAGCTACAAAAAATAAAAACAAAATATTTTACAAGCGTAATGCCCTAAGAAAATAAAGAAGGAAAAAAGTTGTTCTTTCTCACTATTGTAGCTAGCAGTACTCCACTAGTGCATTTCTATACATTAAGAAAATAAATATGGGGACTCAGGACCTATTCATGAGCTTAATGTTCCTAATCATGTATTTTTAAACATGGAAATTTCTTTGTAAGGTAATAGTTTAATTTTAGGTAAAAAAACCTTATTTTATTTAATTTGTGACGGTGGTAATGTTTGTTTGGTGGAATATCCATTTATCGCCAATAAAAATTCAAAATACAAATCACAACCAACCATTCAATCTGCAACAACTGATTTCAACAGTGATGTGGGAATCTTTTGCTTTTCCACATGTGGTTTCATGAGTATGTTGTGAAATCGTGACGTAAACCACCTCGTCGAAAGGGTTCCTAATTTTCTAAACACCACTTTAGAAAGAGAAACACTCTATTCTATTGTCAAAATTCAAGTCTCTTTTAAATGAGGCTACAAGGGATATTTTAAAGGGAAGGAATACCTTAGACTCCAAGTTATGGCCCTAATTACAAAAATGTCATTACTACTCCTTACCTATAAATACAAATAAAAAATAAAGGAAAATACAAATAACAAAAATAAAGAAAATAAAATGACTAATAAAACCCTAAAATAGGGCCCATATCCATCACTCTTCCCCTCTTAAAACCAATCTCGTCCTCGAGTGTACAAAATTTTGGAGATTCTTGGGGAAATTCCAAAAATTGTTCCAAAAAAATTGTGGAGACCCAAAAATAATTCTCGAAACTTGAGGAGTGCACATCCTACAATTTTAATCTTTATTTATACATATTATCTCTTTTTATTCACTTTCTTCACCTAATCAAGCCCTAGAAAATTCCACCTGGGTCAAAAATCAATGTTTGAAGGTGTGTAGATGGGATTGGGGTTGGGTAGGGAAGCCCAGGGGGTTTTCGAGTAGGCCTAGGGTAAAACCCTAGGCTTTTGGGAGCAATTTGGGGTTGGGGTCTACGTGAACACAAAGGGCGTTCGAGGACCAAGAGGGGAGGGGCTGGGGCTGCTGAAGATGAGGGGGAAGGCAGGGGGCTTAAGCTGCTGCCGACAGGTTTTTTTTTTCCAGGGGGAGGTAGGCGGGTGGGGTGGGGGGCTTCTGTGGGGTACGGGGGCTGGGCAGCATGGATTAGGATTGCGAATGGTTTTTTTGGGGTTGGGGCAGCAAGAGGGGTTGGGTAAAGAGTTTTTGGGCTCCGATGGTGGCAAGGTAAGACTAAGGCGGCGGGGCGGAAGCTAAGGTTAGGGTTAAAAGGGGGGTCGCTAGGGTTTATGGTTCTTCTTGGGTTGGGGAAGTCATGGGGGTTGAAGGGTTAGGTTTTAGCCCTAGGTTAGCAAAGAGTTGGGTCATTTTTTGTTGCAACTCTGCAATTTGTTGCCTTAACTCTCGATTCTCATCTTGTTGTTGTTGTTTGGATTTCTTGGGAGCCATTGAAGAGTAGTGAACGATTTTGATAAAAAAATACACCGATACACTAACACCAATGTGGAGCTTCACCCTCTCTAATACCTATTTGATGTAAACCACCCGTCAAAATGCTCCTAAAATTATCTAAACACCACTTTAGAGAGAGAAACACTCTTTTCTATTTTCAAATTTAAGTCTACCTCAAATGAGGCTACAAGGAGTATTTAAAGGGAAGGAGTGGCTTAGGATTCAAGATAAGGCCCAAATTACAAAAATGCCATTACTACTCCTTACCACTAAATACAAAGGAAAAATAAAAGAAAATACAAATAACAAAAATAAAGAAAATAAAATGACTAATGAAACCCTAAAATAGGGCCCATTTTCATCAATTTGAGTTCATATGTAATACTCTGTGTATGTCATGCATAATGGATGGAATAATATGTGGATGTGTTCGTAATTCAAGAACAATTTTCTTTCAGAATATTCATAGTCTATATAAAAAAAAAACTACTTTCACTGCTATGAAAATAATACTCACAAAATACCACAAAAAGAATAAAAATTAAACCATATATAATCCCATAAAGTGATCAACAAAAAAGAATACCAATCAAACCATATATAATTCGAATGTGATAGTTCTTTCTTATTTTCACAACAACAAGTAAAGTTGAGTTCCCATTTAATTTTTAAATACTCCAATTCATAGTCATCAACATTAATTCTATTAAATCCGAAAAAATAAATCCCGAAATTTATGAAACTTACTTTTTTTAATTCAATGACAGAAAATTCCATTTTTGGGATTTTAGCTTAAGAGATATCTCTTTATTAAAGAATCAAATGGAATCATGATGACATGTGATAAATAGGTAGGGGAATTTACTTTTCGAGCGACTATTGTCTACGATTCTCTCTCTATTTGACATATGAAACACACATATTTGTAAGATCAAAAATCCACATCTCAATTGATAATTAAAATTTTTTATGTACCGCAATATGTTATTATAATAAAAAATTAAAGATAGTAAAGTGATTTGACTAAAAGCTAATTTTGATGTTTTACATTGATCAATGTGATGTATTTTCAACATTTGACGATAACCCATTTAACCATTTAGTGCGTTCATATCTAATATATTGTTATATGCGTATATGGAAAAACCACGAAAGTAATAAATTAGAACAATGTATCTAGATACTTAGGTGTGTGTTAAGCACACAGTCCTAAAACAGAAATATCGCCCGCACTTTATCGAATGATGCCTCGAGCCTCAGATATTTGTCCCTAGGATTCAATAGCGCAGTTCATCCGATTGAAGCACTCAATGGAGAACTTTAGAACCATAATTATGTTGCACATAAATTGAAATATAGAAGAAAAAGTTTTTAAGAGAGAGAGAGAGGAAAAACTGAATTACAATATTATCTGCAGAGCCCCATAATAAAGGGACACATAACCACCCACTCTCTAAAAATGGGGGTAATCACCTCTCCACCAAACCACTCTCCAATGGCTCTAATAGAATAACAGATTTTAATGTAAATTAAAAAATACGTTTTCATATTAAAAAAAACAAATTTCAAAAATTAAATAAAACGAATTTAAAAATTAAATTATTTTTGGATGCATGACCCAAGCCCAAGTCTCAAGTCTTGATATATAATATAATATTTATATATCTATTTAGGTATACATGTCCCCAAATCATCATAACTACTCTTAATGGGACTTAACCCATGACCTTAACCAAAGTAACCACAAAATTTACCATTATGCTAAAGGGGCTTGTTGAGAGTATTTCATTCACACCAATATATATACCGAAATAAACAACAATCCCCCACATGAATGAAATACGAGAAGAAGGAACAAAAGAAAATTCTAGGGCAATAAAATTTCATTAATGGGCAGAGGTGTCTTTTGGATTTGAACCGTACTTCGTGTATGTTTATTGGGCTTACAAACAATTCTAGTGAATTACATACATTGAACTGACCAGTTATTTTGGTAAATCAGTTTAACAGACTACACACATGACACTTTAACAGACTTGTGGTTCAAAACAGTTTTGCTCATTAAGGCCATGAGTTATATCCTAGTTAGTATCTTAAGTGCTCTAGGAAACTAAGACACAATTCACATAGGTAGCGACTCCACTACCATACTCATTTAGGTGAATCTATCAAGAACATACTGTCAGATCGTGCTTAAAAATTCAAGCCATAGATTCATTAAGAGTTTAAGTCATCGTTTCTCATTACAGGCAGCACTACTATTATTATTATTAACACCATAGGGATGACACAATTACAAGTTTTGTAATGCTTATACATAATCATCCAAAATTAGTTTTTCCATGGAACCTATATCTTGGTATGTCCATTCAGATAGGTTGGGTATCCATCATGATGATTCTACTCATTAGGCTTTAAGCCCATCCCCTTTGATGTTTTGTAAATAATATCTCTTAATAACCCTTATGTTAACGGTTCCGTTAAGGTATCATTTGAATTCACAAAGTCAATGGTCATAATACCATTAGATATGAGTTTCCTCACACTATTATGCCTTTGATGGATATGTATTGACTTTTCATTGTAGGTCTTGTTACTTGTTTTTTTTATTACACCTCGGCATAATGAACAAATACTCTGAATACAGGTTTAGGCCATATCGAAATGTCTTCCAGAAACGTCCTCAGCTTCTCGACTTCTGAACATGCTTTCTCTAAAGATATTAATTCAGACTCCATTGTTGATCTCGAAATACATATCTGTTTTGAGGATTTCTATGATACGGCATCCCCCGCCTAACCTGAACACATATCCACTTGTAGATTTTTATTCCTCTGAGTCCAAAATCCAATTAGCACCACTATAACCTTCAATCATAGCAGGATAAAAGGCACTATATAAAGCATAATCCAAAGTAAATCTCAGGTATCTCAATACTCTAATAAGTGAATTCTAGTGATTAGTACTAGGATTACAAGTATATCTACTCAATCTCCCTACTATATATGCAGTATCAAGTCTGGTGCAGTTCATAATGTACATCAAGCTACTAATAATTCTTGAATATTCAAGTTGTGACACACCTTCTCCTTTGTTTTTGTTTAATTTACTATTTGGATCATAAAAAGTTCTAGAAGGAGTAGATTCATATTGATTGAATTTCCTCAACACACTTTCTATGTAATGTGATTGTGATAATTTAATTTTCATGGAATCTCGTTTCATTTTAATTCCCAAAATGAAATCTGCAACCCCCGGGTCTATCATATCAAACTGTTCACATAACATCTTCTTAGTATTTTTTATAATACTCATATATGATCAAAATATTAGCATATCATCAACATATAGGCATACAATCACACATGGATCTCTATAGCATTTCAAATACACGCATTTATCCAATTAGTCATAACTTGATCAAATTTTTCATGCCATTGCTTAGGATCTTTCTTTAGTCCATATAAGGATTTAACTAGCTTTCAAACTTTATTTTTTAATTCTCTAATGACAAATCCTTTCGAGTTATCCATATAAATATATTCTTCTAAATCTCCATTCAAAAATGTTGTTTTCACATCCATTTGATGAATTTCCATTTTATTAATGGGTGCGAGGGAAACTAAAATTCAAATAGAAGTAATTTTCATAACCCGAGAATAAGTGTCAAAGAAATAGAGTCCCTCATTTTGTTTATATTCTTTGTCTACTAACCTAGCCTTATACTTTTCAATGGATCCATCTAATTTCATTTTTCTTCTAAAAATCTATTTACACACTATGATTTTACATCCCGATGGCAAGTTAACTAAACTCCAGGTGTGATTTTGCATAATAGATTCTATTTCAGTAGTAACAGCCTCTCTCCAAAATGGAGCCTCTGGAGAATTAAGAGCATCGTGATAAGATTGAGAATCTCCCTCGGACGAAAATGAAATATAATCAGGCCCAAAAGATATTTCTATCTTAAGTATTTTACTTTTTCTAAGTTTCTATATTTCCATTTAATTTTCTCGCCTACTAATAGATGGCATATTAATATTTAAAGGAGCATCCTCAAGTCTAGTATTTGTGTTATGTGGAAAAATATGTTCATAGAATTCTGCCACACGAGATTCAATAATATTATTTGTAGATATATTATCTACATCTAATTTAAACACAATGAACCTATACACACTACTATTTTGAGCATTACCCATAAATACACAATCAACGATTTTAGGTCCGAGTTTAGTTCATTTAGGTGAAGGTAAGACTACCTTAGATGAACACCCCTACACTTTTAAGTATTTATATGAAGGTTTTCTTCCTTTCCACAATTCGTAAGGAGATTTATCAGATTTCTTAAGGAGAATTTTGTTTAAAACATAACATGTTGAAAGTTTCGCTTCACCCCATAAGTTGTGAGAAAGATCCGAACTATTTAACATAGCATTTACCATATCTTTTAGCATTTGATTTTTACGTTCTGCCACACCATTTTATTGTGGATAATATGGTGTCGTAGTTTGATGTATTATGCCATGCAATTTAAAAAAGTCATTAAAAGGCCTAGAATATTCTCCTCCTATATCCAATCTCACAATTTTAATTTTTTGATTTAGTTGACTTTCAACATTTGTTTTATATAGTTTGAATTTCTCAAGTGCTTCATCCTCAGATCTCAATAGATACACATAACAAAATTTAGTGTAATCATGTATAAAAGTGATAAATATTTCTTTCCTCCCCTTGTTTGAATTCCTTTTAAGTCATACAAATCTATATAAATTAATCCCAAAATTTCAGTAGAGCGTTGTACACTTTGAAAAGGTTTTCTTTTGAGTTTTAATTCAACACATATTTCACATTTGTATTCAACATTTGCAGGAAATTTTAGGAAATCTCCTAAATTCATTAATCTTCTAGGTGAAGCAAAATTAACATGTAAAGGTCTACTATGACACAAATATAAATAATCAGATAGATAAGCAGAACAATTAACAACATTAAAAACAGAGTCAACAGTTACATTTAGTTTGAATAATCTCTCACATATGTAACCCTTTCCCATAAACACCCCATTTTTAGTTAAAACAAAATGATCAGATTCAAAGACAATTTTAAAGCCTTTTTTACTCAAAAGCGAGCCTGAGACCAAAGTTTTCCTAATGTCGGGCATGTGTAATACCTCGTTCGACGTCTGGACTTTTCCAGAGGTGAATTTTAAATCCACCTTCCCTTTCCCAGCAACCAGAGCCACTGAAGTAGAGCTTCCAATCACTTCCCACCACTTCGTAGTAGGAAAAAACACTCCTGTCTCCATAGATATATCGGGTAGCCCCAGTGTCCACCCGTCAGTCCTTAATGTTACTAACCAGGTGTGCTTCTAAAATCATAGCAGAATAATTATCAGTTTTAACAATTGAAGCTTGCGTACCCCCATTAGATTTTTTAGAGTTGTCATTGATTTTTCTTTTGTAAAGTCTTGGGCTCGATGTCTAGGTTTACCACAAACAAAATAGACTCCTCCAAATTTGTTGCTTTTACTTTTCCCTTAAATTTATGTTGGTAATTATTTGGCTTAAACTGATTTTTGGTCAACCCCACCCCCCACCCCCCCCAACACTACTTTTAGTAATGTTTGATTTGGCTTCCATAGTAGAGGCAACGTCCCTTTTTTCCTTAACGCAATTATCTTCTTCGATTCTAAGTCTAACAGTGGGATCTTACATAGTCATATTTTTACGTTTATGTTTAAGACCATTTCTAAAGTCTTTCCAGGAATGGGGAAGTTTCTCAATAACAGATTCCACTTGAAAACCCTCATTAATTGACATACCCTCGGCATGAATTTCGTGAATAATGACTTGAAGTTCTTCTAATTGTGATAAAATAGATTTTTGGTCAACCATTTTAAAGTCCAAAAAATGAATAACAACATATTTCTTACTTCCAACATCTTCAGTTTTTTATTTCTTGTCTAAAATCAACCATAACTCTTAAGAAGTGGGAACAGAAAAGCAAACATCATACAGAGCATCATCCAAATTGTTTAAAATATGACTTTCCCCAAAGTTGATTAACAACAGTTTTTCCAGGCTTAGTCTCTTTAGAATTATCTACCTTAATTTTCAACGTGTGATCAAGTTTTAGTAGGTTCAAATAAAATAGCTTCTTTTGTTGTCAAAGTTTAAAATTCAAACCAACAAATTTTTCAGTTCTAGCAGAGGCAATCGCAGAAGGATCAAATCTTCCCATTATATGAATATTAAATATATTTCTATCTTAGATTGTTAAATGCTTATATTAGAAAACCATTAAAGTAATAAATTAGAATGACTTATCTGGATGCTGAGGTGTGTGTTAGACACACAGTTCTAAGACAAAAATATCGCCTGAACTTTATCGAGTGACGCCTCGAGCCTCATATATCTATCTCTGGGGTTCAATAACATATTTCATCCAGTTGAAGCACTCAATGGCGATTTTAGAACCACAATTATGTTACCCAGAAATTGTAATATGGAAGAAAATATTTTTGAGAGAGAGAGAGGGAAGAAAAATTGAATTACAATATTATCTGCAGATCCCCTTAATAAAGGGATACAAAACCACCCACTCTCCGCATAAGGGGATAACCACCGCTCCACAAAACCACTCTCCAACGGCCCTAATAGAACAACAGATTTTAATATAAATTAAAAAATGTGTTTTAATATGAACAAAAACCAATTTAAAAAATTAAATAAAATGAATTAAAAATTAACTTAATTTTGGACCCAAGCCCAAGTCCCATGTCTTAATATATAATATAATATTTATATATCTATTTAGATATAAATGTCCCCAAATCCTCATAAATACTCTTAGTGGGACTTGAATCCATGACCTCAACCAAAGTAACCTCAAAATTTATCACTACGCTCTTGTTGAGAGTATTTCATTTGCACCAATATATATACTAAAACACACAACAATCCCCCATATGAATGAAATACGAGAAGAAGGAACAAAAGAAAATTCTAGGGCAATAAAATGTCATTAATAGACAGAGGTGTCTTTTGGACTTGAACCTTGATTAGTGTATGTCCATTGGGCTTACAAACTATTCAGTGAATTACAGATCTTGAATTAACTAGTTATTTTGGTAAACCAGTTCAACAGACTACACACATGACACTTTAACAAACTTGTGGGTGAAAACAGTTTTGCTCATTAAGGCCATGAGCTATATCCTAGTATCATCAGCGCTCTAGGAAATTAACTCACAATTCTCATAGTTAGCGGCCCCACTACCACACTCACTTAGGTGAATCTATTAAGAATATCCTGTTACATCCTACTTGAAAATCGAAGCCATAGATTCATTAAGAGTTTAACTCATCCTTTCTCATTACAGGTAGCACCACTACTACTACTACTACTATTATTATTATTATTATTATTATTATTATTATTATTATTATTATTATTATAGGGATGAAACAATTACACGTTTTGTAATGCTTACACATAATCATCCACAATTAGTTTTCCCATGAAACCTATATCCTGAGATCTCCATTCAGATGGGTTGGGTATCCATCATGGTGATTCTACTTGTTAGGCTTTAAGCCCATCCCCCTCTAGTATTTGTAATTATTATCTCTTGAAAACCCTTTGGTTAATGAATCCGCTAAATTATCATTGACTTGTTAATGATTATAATACCATTAGATATGAGTTGTCTCACACTATTATGCATGCGACGGATACGTCTTGACTTTCCATTATATGTATTGTTGCTTATTTTTGCTATTGATCGAGAGTGAACTGTGCGTTCGTGTAAGAACACTGTTGTTGTTTTCGGTCCACCGTCACAATACAAAAAACCTAAACTACGACTTCACTCTTTTAAGAGAGTATAACGGCCAGTCCGAGTATCGAGAATCCACAGGGAATGTTTGATATATTTTAACTGATTTATTATTTCAAGAATAAAAGTGCAAAAAGTGATGGGTGTAAAAAGGGAAAATGAAAAAAAAAATAACTATGCTAAATAAGAATAATAAAATAAGAGTAGGGTCACATCCCTGTCATGGTCTAAACACGCGTAATTAGAATTTTGGTTCGAAAAAATTTAACCAAGCATATTCAATTAGTTATAAACATTACCCATGAAGGAATTTAATCCAAAATTACAAGATAAAGCATTTAATCAAAAATGATCACACGTGGATTAAATTCGGAATATCGCTTTAAACAATAACATTGAGTGACAAAGAAAGTTAAATGCATAATATTACAACTTTAATGCACGAAATTTCAATTAAATGTAATTTTACCCAAAATCTAACTTTCGGAGCGCAATGCCCATTAATGGCGGAGAAACGACCCCAACCCTCAAACTAGCTACAATACATAAATAAAACACTTAAAACAACTAATTAACTAAGGAAAACAAGAAATAAATTAACTACAACAAATTATCTAGGCAAGGAAAGTAAAGAAATAATTGAAATAAAGCACAAACAAAGCAAATAAATAATGAATATTAAAGACTACATACATAAATGGTTATTACCCTAAAGTGGTGGAGGATAGGGTGGCTCCCCAAATACAAATCCTAAAATCTAATCAAATAAAAGATGTATCAACAAAATGAAGAGGAAAACTGTATATACAAAAACCGTAGTGGCACAATTGTGACTAAATAAAAAAGCAAAAATAGGGGCTAATCGATTCAGTACGAAACGAAATCGATTCAAAAAGGAGAATCTCGAATGCTAGATAAAAGCGAATGAACTCCGCATATACCCAAATCGATTCGGTCCTAGAAAACTTGAGCACTGCCACTAACCGAATCGATTCGCTAGAGAGACGAATCGATTCGGACCTGCTTCTGTTGGATCCTTCCCTTGTTTTGATTTACTTTTAGTTCCCCTTCGCTTAAAGTCCCGTAACTTCTTCATTAGGAATCAGATTCGTGCACCGTCAATGGCCACGCGAATATGACTCAGAGGGACTCAACTTCTGTGAAGACATTGGGCCAGAAATTCAAATTGTGAAATTACTAAAATGCACTTGCGCGTGCGATTGTCGACGAAACTTCCTTGAAATGCTACCGAACTTCACATTAAGCACCATAATAACTACAAAAGCTCAATTATACATCGCAAAACATGTGGACATATAAAATAGAGGTTGTCTAGTTAACGAGCATAAATATAGGAATTAAAGTACCTGAAGGGATTAAAATGCATAAGTATAAAGAGTGAATAATTACAATAGTCGTGCTAAATCACACCCTCTAACTTACACATTGCTAATCCCTAGCAATGAAATAGAAAGCAAGAAGAACTACAAGTAAACCAAAAGACAGGAGATACATACAAAAGAGATAAAAAAACACTTTTGTGGGCGAACGATTGCATTTAGCATATGCAACGAGACATCAAACCCCTAGGCTACCCTAGTGGACGAGTGTTGTCTCGTGAGGATTTTTAGGGATGAAACCCATAAACATCAAAGTTTCCTCAAAATGTATGCCCAATCAACATGCGACATGCCCAACAATAACAAAAAAGATTTCAAACATGTTATTAGCATAGTGAATGAATTCACACAAAAGTCCGTTGTTACTAACATTATAGAAAGAACTTCATAGAATCGAAACCTTAAAAGTGGGAGGGGACCGAGCACATGCAAAAGTATGATTTGACAAAAACTTATATAAACTGGATAATAAACATTAAAGCGTGTATATATGTCAATCCCCACCGGTCATTGCGCTCAATAAATGAAATCACTATGAATGGGAGGTTCTACAAAGGACATGCGTGCATAAAGAGTAAATGGAAATGAAAACTAGGTCGCACACATGTCACTAATGAAGAACGCTATATAAAAAATAAAAAGTATGTAATCTCAATGAAAGATAGGGTCACATCTCTGCCTTGGGCTTAACACTCGTAATTAGAATTTTGGTTCAAAAACATTTAGCTAGGCATATTCAATTAATTATAAACATCACCCACGAAGGAATTTAATCCAAAAATGCGAGATAAAACATTTAATAAAAAATGGTCACACGTGGATTAAATTCAGAATATCTCTTTAAACACTAACGTTGCGTGAAAAATAAAGTTAAACGCATAATATTCCAACTTTAATACACAAGGTTTCAACTAAACGTAATTTTACCCAAAACCTAATTTTCGGAGCTCGACGTCCATTAATGGCGGAGAAATGACCCCAACACCTAAACTAGTTACAATACATAAATAAAACACTTAAAATAACTAATTGACAAAGGAAAACAAGAAATAAGTTAACTACAACAAATTATCTAGGCAAGGAAAGTAAAGACATAATGGAAATAAAGCATAAAAAAGCAAAGAGATAATGAATTGTAAAGAATACATACATCAATGGTTATTAGCCCAAAGTGGTGGACGAGAGGGTGGCTCCCCAAATACAAACCCTAAAATCTAATAAAATAAAATCCATCTCTACAAAATGAAGAGAAAAACTAAATACACAAAAACCTTGGTGGCAAAAATTGTGAATAAAAAAAACAATAAAAATAGGGGCTAAACCATTCGGTACCAAACCGAATCAATTCGAAAAGGGGAATCTCGAATGCTGCATTAAAGCGAATCGATTAGACATATACCCGAATCGATTCGGTCCTGAAAAACTTGAGCACTGCCACTAACCCAATCAATTCGCTAGAGAGACAAATCGATTCGGACCTGCTTGCGTTGGATCCTTCCCCTATTTTGATTTACTTTTAGTTCCCTTCTACTTAAAGTCCCGTAACTTCTTCGTTAGGAATCGAATTAGCGCGCCGTCAGTGGACACATAAAGATGACTCAAAGGGTCTCAACTTTCGTTAAGACATTGGGCCAAAAATCCAAATTATGAAATTATTAAAATGCCCTTACGCATGCGATTATCGACGGAACTTCCCCAGAATGCTACCGAACATCACACTAAGCACCATAATACCTAAAAAAGATCAATTATACCTAGAAAAACATGTAAACGTATAAAATATAGGTTTTCTTATTAACGGACATAAATATATGAATTAAAGTACCCGAGGGGGCTAAAATGCATAAGTATAAAGGGTGAATAAATGCAATATTTGTGTCAAATCAGGTATTGTTGTTTGATAATCACAATGTATAATTATCGCAAATACAAGTTTAGGCCACATCAGAATGTCTTCCAAAAATGTCCTCAGCCACTAGGCTTCTTCACCTTCTTTGTGTAAAGCTATGAATTCAGACTCCATTGTTGATCTCGCAATGCATGTCTGTTTTGAGGATTTTCATGATACGGTAGCCCTACCTAATGTGAATACATATCCACCTCTAGATTTTTGGACCTAAATCCTCCTAAATACTCTTAGTGGGACTTTAACCCATGACCTCAACCAAAGTAACCATAAAATATACCACTATGTTAAAGGGGCCCTTTTTTAGAATATTTCATTCACACCAATATATATACCCAAACACACAACATATATAAATTTAGAAATTACTCTCAAAATAAATATAAGAAACTTAAGGGCAATTCAGGTTAGTCATGTAATATTGGATTTTGTTAATTCAGATTTTAGTATGAGTTTTGAGTAACCATAAATCTAACACACTCTAAATATGTCTTCTTGGGGTAATTACTATAAATGGGTGATCGTGTCAAACTTATCACCCCTGATAAAAAAAATTGCACACCTCAATTTGAAATTCAGATTGTGCCATTGAACCTAAATCTAATTTGAACATAGCAGTTATTACGTAAGCATATCCATGGCTTGAATTTAGATTGGCTTTGATATTATTTAAAAGAAATTTAATTCTTGTTGAAAATCAAATTTGAATTTCAAAAGGTTAGTACTTCTAAATTTTATTGAGAGATGGAAAATAAATGGAATTTCATCTGTATGAACCACAAATCAGTTAGACTTCGGTAGATATAGAATCCAAATTTTAGGAGAAGGAGAAGTTATTAAACTTCAAGCGCAATCAAAAGAAAACTAACACAATTTAAGGTAACGAATAAGGATCTGGTTTAAAGTACAAACTAAGGATCAAAAAATAATAAACACGACAAAAGAAAAAATGAATACATAAAAAAGACGAAATCATATTACAGCAAAATATAAATGACTTAGTAAAACATTCACTTAATATTGGAGGACAATCGTACTGGAAATGGGAATTCAAAGATTGCGATGGATGATCTCTAAATAGTCTTAGGGAAGGTTATTTGGTAGTTCATATGGTATGAGAAGGTAGTAATTGAAGGGATCATCTTAATTGACAATAATAGTTCATGGGAATTAATATGAAGGGGTCGTTAGAATGAAATAAAAGGGAAGAGCGTGGCTAGAAGTTTCAATTGCATGCTCCCTCGTGTATTGGGTCTTTTTAAGTAGTAGAGATGAAGAAGTTTATTGTGGAGAGATCACAAAGGGCGCCACGTCGAGTGAAAATTGAATATGTTAACCCACTTTATAATATTTAGTAGATAAATGGGTATACTCATGCTTAATTTTGAGATAATGTATCAACCCATATTGAGTCTAGTTGTTATGGAGTAAAACCACCCCTGGCAGTCCAGAATCTCAAGGTGCTGGTGAGATCCCATCGTCCTAGCTGTGTGTTTTTAATGGAAATGGAAAAAGGAATAAGTTAAAATAATTAGGATTCCGGGATTTCCAAATTTGGACTATAGTAACCCAGATCGCATATTCGGGGGACTAGCTCTCTGGTGGATGGATGATTTGAGGATCCATATTTTTAAAAGGATTAAATACCAAAAAGTCACTCAAACATTTTTTAATACACTTAGTCCAAGCCTTTTATTTTGTACCAAAAAGTCCTTCATTCTCTTATCTTTAAAGGTCCGCGACAGCGGCATGGTAAAGCCTTTTTGGCATGGTGAATGACTTTTTGGTGCAAAAACTGCTGGACTCATAAGGAGTGTTATAGGATGGTTCGAAGAACTTTTAAGCTGGAAACAGTGCAAGAAAGTTGTCTGGGTGTGTATAAAAGTAGAAAGTTTGGGAACTCCCAAAAGTGTATCAATGAGATTAGGTCTCAAATCGAGATCCTTTACTCAGGAATTCAATCTACTCAAAATCTTAAACCCCAGGATATTTTTAGAGAGTTGGACTATGTATGGAAAAAGGAATAATTCTATTGACACTTAAGGTCTAAGAAACTATGGGTGAATCTCGCCAATTTAAATAGCAAAAAATTCCAATGTTCAACCATTCAAAGATGCTAACACAACTTCATATCAAATATGAGAGATGACGTCGGGACATGGATTCGGGATGAGGAATGAATGGATATCCTAATTCAAGATTATTTTTCAAGGATGTTCTAAAAATCTACAAACCTAAACTTTATATTTTTCTGGAGGGGATTCCAGAGAGATTTGACACCGTTATGAATCAAAACCTTTGCCTCCCACATTTGAATAAAGAAATTACAATAATAACATTTCGATTAGGGAATCTTATATATCCTGGCACAGATGACTTCTCAAGGGTCTTTCACCAGAATATTGGGACGTGGTGGGGCATGATGTGTGTATGGAAGTTCATAATTTTTATGATGGTGAATTTATGCTTAGAGATTTGAGTCAGACAAATTTAGTTCTTATCCCCAAAATTACCTTTCCATAATCTCTCCTAATAAGCCTTAAAACTTATTCTACAAAATCATGTCAAAAACCTTGGTGAACCACCTGAAACCTATTCTTAAAAATATCATTACTTTTGAGAAGTCAAACTTTGTCTCCGGGAGACAAAATCAGGATATTGTGGTGATAGCTCGGGATATTAAAGGAGAAGAAACTAGGACTAGATACTTATGTGGCCCTCAAGCATGACCTTGATAAAGCTTACGATAGGATATATCTCCATGTCCATGTCCATTCATCTATTCTCGACTGGATGGAATCTTTTTGGGGCCTGAATTGGCGTGAAGTTTATAATGGTTTGCTTGGTTTTGGCATAGAAAACTAGGGTAGTTTATATCTCCAGTGGTGTGAAGAAGTTGGAATGTATTGGGCTCTACCTTTTCGTTACATGTAAAAACTATATCCCAAGAGGATAATTCCAATCATGAAAATGTTAAAATGAAATAAATAGAAATATTACAGATTGGATAACTTAAACAAGATATCACGCCTATTGCTCGTGTGCGGACTAGTCCGCATTTAGAGGGAGAGAGAGTTACAAGACATAATCATGAACTTTGCGTTTTAATTGAGTGTTCAATATTGTGTGTAACAAGACTAATTGTGAAAATTTTCAATTGTTATACTATATTTTTAGAATTTACAACATATCAAAAACTAACCCATCATCGAATTCGGGCACTATGTTGGACACATTGGACCATGGATTCTAGGGTTGCACATTGGATCACGAATTCTGGGGCACAAATTTTGGGCTTCCATGATGGCACAACCATTGGAACATTCATATTTAGTCCTGGTTAATCGTTCACAGGTAGTTGCACCGCAACCAAAAGCCCGTCAATAGGGTTCTGTAATCATGCCCAAGACTGCCACTCAAGGGCAACGACTATCCTTGCCTTTGGAGCAAACGAATTTCCATATACTATGAAGCGTAACAACCTTGCTTACCCTATCTGGGAATGAATCAATGCAAAATTTCCCATTCATGAAGGCCAAAAATGAGAACGGAACAAACAATTTGGTCCACAACGCCTTTATGCAAAACGACAAGCAAGACATTGTGCAACTAAAAGACATCCATTATTTTTGTCATCGAGTGAACGAACTCCCATCTTTTATTAAGCGTAGAAGCCTTTACGACCCCTATCTGGGCATGGATTAAGCCAAAACATCCCATACGCGAAGGAAAAAAATATAGACAGAACAAACTGTCTGGTGTGTAACACCTATGTTAATATCGGCAAGGAATACATCGTTATACTTGTGTATTTTGGGTGGAATAAACAAACGCATTCATCAAACATCAAGGATTAAGATAATAAAACATAAATAATAATGATGTATTCACCGATACATACTACCGAACAAATACCGAAAAGCCATTCTCAATTGTCTTTTTTGGTTTGGTTTTATATCAGTTTTGATATGGTTTGGTTTCCCTTTTTCTCAAACTGGTCTATACGGTTTGGTTTTGGTTTAGGCAAATGACAACCAAATTGAAACCAAACCGAACCGACATGTCATATTATACATAAATATATACACATTAAATAAAATATGAATTAAACAATATAAAATTCTGAACAAGTGAAGATTAAGGCCAAAACATGTGCAAAAAATGGTTAAAACATGCCACAAAAATAGCCAAAACAGGTGCAAAAACAGTGGCCTTAACTAGTGCAAAAATAGTGGCTAGAACATGCCAATACAGTGATCAAAACAAGTGCTTTGTGTGGGATTGGGGTAAACTGAAACCGTCCAAAACAAAACCAATAAGTTTGGTTTGGTTTTGAAGTTAAACGGTTTGGTTTTGGTTTATTTTTTTGTTCTAACCGAAGGAGCAGTTTGGGTTGAGAATAGGGGTGAAAATCACACAAGCCGGACCATTAACACCTCAAAGCGCGGGTTATAAGCAAAAGGAAGTGGTTGCACCCTTCTTGATTGAATGCATTCTATTTACACCATTTAGTTCTAATATTAATAAAAATATAAAGCTACAGTTTTACCCAACACAGACATGTGATAAAAATTTACGTAAGACCTTTGGGTCCATTTCTCTTGGACATCCCAAGTGAGTATATATTTCACTCCCAACATTTTTACATTGACATTGCACATGCTCATACACAAATTAGTGAAATTGTAAACGTAGCATCGATTTTGGATAAATTATGAGAAAATTTGATTTAAGATGCTTTGATCATGTAAAAAAAGATTAGCATTAAAGTCAGGTTATAGTATGAGACTGATTGGAAACCAATGTTAAAGGTAAGAGAAGACTGGAATTGGCATATGATAGATTTCATAGAAGAAGCAATCACTAGGTGTAGTTTGAAATTTGAGTGAAGCTATGATCGCTCTGATTGAACGGAATGGAGGAAAATGATTTTACCTAGCCAATCCGATATTAATTTCTAAAAAATGCTTAGTTGAAATTGAATTTGTTTGTATATACAAATGAATTTAGTTAATTTTAAGATCATAAAGAACAATAAACTCTGATTCTAGTTGTAATCTGGAATATAGGGACATATTGAATTCTTTCTTGATAGAAATTATCTATCCGTTGTTCTTTTTCTCCAGATTTCTATACACAATCTGTAATGGTTAGAAAGACAAGTGGAACTGTGGATTGCAGGAGTCTTTAATTACAATGTGTGTTGCCAATTTGTTTCAGCAAACAAGGATACAAAATGATACAGGTTTTAGTGGAGCTTCTTAAAGGTAACACTTTAAAACTTCAATTTCTTCTCTAGTCACTTCAGTTACAAGAGTTTTTTGAAATAGTATCTTGGGAATCTAGATCTTGAAGGAGTTTGTTTTACCATAGTATGCAATTAAATTTACATTGATAGAATTACTGGCTTAGCAAGTGATTTGAGGTTGAGAATTACGATAGTATCCAAAATTCATCGTGCACTTATGTTAGGATTGTTTGAGTTGATTTTCCTACTGAATTTGTTCACACCCATTCATTACGCGTTCATGATTTGGTTATCTTAGAGTTAGTTCATGATGTGTTGTTTTTGTAAAATTATTCTCTTTAAAATTTTGAAAAATCAAAAATAGTTGGTTTTGCTTAGTTTTTCATTACTTGATTCTTATTGCATTATATTTGTGATGATATTCTATGGTTATTGTGACACACTCCGGTTTATTAGTTTTTGTTTCTTTTCCTTGCCTATTTCGGACAAATAAAAAGGGGGAGAACGAATTATGGGGGAGTGAGAATTTGATTTATGGGGGAGAATTGATTTGATTTATGAGTCTTATTTTATTTCAAACTCGATATGTCACGAGGTATATTTCTTTGCCTTTTGTGTGTAGGTACACTTTGATGAGCATATGAAAAGTACACATAAGACAATGCTCCCAAAAAGAAGATCAAGAGAAAACAAGAGAATTGAAAAGATTTGAAAAGTTGAAGAGTTCGAAGACTTGTACAATTTTATTATCGTTCCATTTATGGGTTTCTGAGAGGGTATTAAATTTGTATAGGATTTGTTGGATAATTCGGATCTTTTATTTTGTACCGGAATAACCATAGGGTGAGATTTGTAAGGGTAAATTTTATGTCAATGCCCTAGTATCTAGGACTCCTTAGAATCTAGTTTACATCGAGTATGGCATATCATGTTACTTCCATCATGGCTCTTCACGTTCACACGTTCAAGAAGACGGATCCGATTATCAAGAAACTTCAACATGCTCCACGATGTCACGTAATATTGGTATAGTTGTTTTGTTTTTCGTGGATTTTTTACAAAGTATTGGGAGATTTTTATAAACTGATTTTTTACAAAACGAGGCAGTTTTCGAACAGTTTTTTAACGTAAAAATATTTTTTAGTTTTGACAGTTTCGTTCAAACGAAATTAGTATCTCGTTGGAACGACCTAAATCTCGTTAGAAGGTCGTTTGAAGCATTTATCAAACAAGGTTCAAACGATGGCTTATTGTCTTAAATTCTATGATCTCGTTTGAAGCGATCCCTATGTCGTTCGAACGACATCATCATGTCATTAGAACGACGCCAGCTTCTCGTTCGAACGAGGTTGCACCACCTCGATTTTTGTATCCGTCTATAAATACATGTTTTCGATAGGTTTATTTTTAAAACTTTGCATTTACGAAAACTGCAGAACTGTTGCTCTAAGTCTTCATTTTTTAAAGGACAAAATACTTTTTGATTCACACAATCTCTCCTATATGCTTTTGTAAATCATCTTTGAAACTCAAATCACTTCTATATTGAAGTTACTCTTGTGAAGGAGTCTTCACTGCTAACCTTGTAGAGGAGTCTCTACTGCTGCTCTTGTGGTTCTTGCGGGAATCATTGTTGAAGGAAGATTGCGATCTTTGTGGTTCTCGTGGGAATCATTGCTGAAGTAGACGTAGATCACCTGCGGGACATTCGTTGAGCTATATTTCTCTATTGTACATGTAAGTTGCGATTTGCAAACTATAGTGAAATAAAAGGGCTTGCAAACTTGTGATTTCTTTACATGCTTGATTTGAATCACATAGTTGCATGTTCTAGGGTTAATATGAATTAAAATTTGTTTGTGGGATTGATATCTAATTAAATAGGTTTAAGCCATTAGAGAATTGTGCACTTTCATGGCTCAACTAAGTGCAACATTTTTGGAACGTGCGCAGATTAACTAATGAAATTAGGATTTTTAATGATAGGGAGGAGAGGGATGATGAGAGATGTACAAAGTTCTCGTGAGATTTTACTGAGGCGGAGAGTGATAAGGGAGAGCTAATTCTTTAGCTTGAGTGTTCAAATGTTGCCAAGAGAATAGATGAATGGGTGACTGACAGTTCGAAGAAGAAGTCCGAGGAATTGGAGTTTCGTGTTATGAGGCTTAAGGAAGATGCAAGCCCTAGGTCATACTCTGAGTACCGATCTAGAGGCCATCGAGCGCTATCGAGCCCTGTTTGACTCCAGTTAACTTTCTCGTCTGAGCGAAAACTCAATGAATCTTCGAAGGCTCTGAATCCCCTTTCTAACAGTCTGTCTCGTGCACGAATCGGCCTTACATTCGGATGAACGGCCCGTTTTACTATCAAAAACTGATCCTCGCCTGAGCGGAAGCTCGATGAATTTTCGAAGGGCTCTAAATACCCTTTCCAATGGCCAGCCTCATGCGCGAATCGGACTAACAGTTCAGACGAACGGTCCGTTTTACCCCGAAAACTGATCTGGAGGCGCCACCATGCGCTCCCGAGCTCCATTTGACTCCCGTCAACTCTTCATCTCAAATAAGACTGAATGAATCCTTAAAGGTATCTGAATACCCTTTCCAACGGTCCACCCTGTGCGCGAACCAGCCTTACGGTAGGACGAATGACCCATTTTACTCTGAAGGGTCACCGGGCACTTCCGGGACCCATTGGACCAAGTTCAACTCTCTGAACCGAATGAGACTGAATGAATCTTCGAAGGGAACTGAATACCCTTTCCAACGGTCCGTCCCGTGCGCGAATCGGCCTTACGGTTCGAATGAATGATCTGTTTTCCTCCGAAAATTTCCTGTCTAGTGACCAACGGGAGCTTCTGGGCCCGTTCGACCTCGATCAACTCCCGAACCCGAGAGTGGCTCAATGGATTCTTGAAGGGCTTTGAATATCCTTTCCAACGGTCCACCCCGTGCGCAATTCTGACTTACGATTCGCGTTTTACGATCATTTTTTCGAAAAACCTGCCTCAGACTGCCAATTGGCAATCCCATGACCCTGCCTATCGGCAGTGTGTCTAGAATTCTATGCCGATAAGCAGATCTAGGACCATTCCAACTGGCACCTCCTTTGGCCCTATAAATAGGGGTCATGACCTCACTTTGAAGGTCACCCCTGAACATCCCTCTCAACAATTCAGAGAGAATTCCCTCGAATTCAGAGTTGTTCTTTCCTTAAAAGCCTATTTCCCACATTCCTTCCATCATTTTCATACTCTTTTGAGTAAATTCTCACCCACCTTCTCAAACCATTATCACTTCACCATGAGATCAGTGCATCTACAAGTAATATCTACTTCAAGTCTTCATAAGGAGGTCTGTTTCTTCCTCTGCCTTTAAATTCTCTTAATTTTGCATTAGTTAATTCATTTTCGCTTTAGTATTTTACTTCATTCCATCGCACATCTTAATTCCAGGCTTTTTATTATTAGTATTCGCACATACTTTATTTTCATAGAAAAACCCAAAAACAAGAAAAAGAGGGTTCGCTTGTAAATTCCAAAACGGGATTTCTCATCACACTTTCTCACACTAAAACACAATTTTCTACACACACACATAAATAAGGTCCCCGGTAGAATTTATGGATTAAAACCCCACCCCATATTATTTTCGAACTACGTGGACTTTGATGCCCCCCAGGCTACGTAGGCGTCTTGGGTAAATCCCTCCACTCGAGTCCTTCCACATATATTTGTTATTTTATTATCATCATATATTCATGATATATATATTTTATATGCTTGTTTGCTTGTGTCTTGTCCGATATACGCAATCGTTCCTTCATAACGATTTGTGAATCGATAAACACTTGCATCATATTTTTTATCAATATTTTGGAAACACTCCTGAGGATGACATCGGTCCGCCTTTATCCATGACGCGAGTTGAGCGATTTTGCCCTCTATTTATATTATGCACATAAGCACACACATCACGGAGTTCTACATGAGAAGATTAACACATTCCTATGAGAGATGGAAAGAGCGGGACGGGTGCCTAACACCATCCCATTCCATAACTTAGTCCCCGAACCTTTGAACTACTTGGTTTCGCAAGCATCAGTATTGTCCTTGATGTTGTTCTCTCGAGGCGGAAACATTTCTTTTGCCTGTTTTGTGCAAAATAGGTTGGTGACTCTATCTCTACATATCACCCCACATTTGACGACGATCGATCGCCCCAATAAAGGACGCAATCCCGAGTGCACGCAGGAAAAAGAGGGGGAAGGAAGGAGGGATCCACCTCCGGAGACCTCGACCCCCCGACCTCGAGATGGCCACAACTATGATGTTCATGAGGGAGGAGCCATTGTGTCAGAAAGAGATGGGTCAAAATGAAAAGAGTCCGCTTTCTGATGATATAAATTGACCCATTGTCAAAAATTAGAGAGAGCAAACTCTCTCCATTCTGACCTATCTCTTTCTGAAACAATGGGTCCTCCCTCGTAAACATTTTGCATCTTCCTCAAGCCTCATAACATGATGCTCCAATTTCCCGAACTTTTTCTTTTAACTCTCAGCCTCCCATTCATCTCTTCTCTTGGCAGCATTTAAACACTGAAAATGAAGAATTAGCTCTCTCCTACCATTATCCGCCTTAATAAAATCTCACGAGAACTTTGTGTAACTCTCATCATCCCTCTTCGCCCAATCACGAAGAACCATAATTTCATTATTTAATTTGTGCATGTTTCAAGAATGTTTCACTTGGTTGAGCCAAAAAGTCACAACGTTTCAAGAATCGTGCGCATTGTGTAACCTCGACAATTGTGCGGAATAACTACACAACGTCTAAAGCTAAGCTTATCAGTTCTACAAGGATCATTCGTGAGCCAAATGAACTCTGAAGAGATGGTCGTGGGCCAAATGAAGCAAATGAGTGAAGATAATCAGTTCTACAAGGATCATTCGTCTCTTTTCCTTCGGGTACAATAGGGTTCATTTGGTATATGTAATATTCATTCTCCTCTCCAACAGTTTCATCATAATCATAAGGGAACTTGTGACTAAGTGAACTTGTGCCATTGTCTCTTTTTCAAGTTGTTTTCGTTTCATTAACAACAAATGATTGTGTTTTAATGGCTCAATATGACGAGAAGCCTAAACCCTAGCTCTGGACGCTACACAATTTTTCTACACAACTGTTGAGTCCTTTCAGAATGCGCACGATCTTACAACCTTGCGAATTTTTCGTATCTATATACTCATTGTCGTGTCGTGTTGTGTCAGACCCAAACATAACCCCAAAACACGAATTGTCACCCCAAGTCCTCATGTTCATTTAACAGCTTCCATTTCAAAGGACTGCAAACAAAACAAACCAAACCAAGCTGTGTCTATCGAGCTCGAGATCAAGTTCGAGCCCGATTCTTGCGTTTAACGAACAATCCGAGCTTGAGCAGGTCGATTTTGAGAGGCCTAATTAAGCTCGTTCACAACTTAGGAGACTATACGAATTGAGCCTTATCGACTTGGGTTCGTCCCTACACTTTGGACAACACTTATGTCATTGTTTAATTCAATAAGAGAGCCCTTGTTTGATACACTTCAAAGTCAAAGAATAAGTGTTAGAATCAACAAATGTCATCATATTTCTTGTAATGAACTCATATATATTCTTTTCCATTATAAAATATTTACATATAAAGGATTGTGTGATCGTTTTTACCCAATTGGGAGCCAACAATTATATTTATATAAAAATTGTTACAAATCTAGAAGGTTAGAAAGAACACGGACAAATATAGAAAGACTAAACAACTAAAGCCCAAAACATGGAGGGTCCAATATAAAAGCAAAACAACAATAAAATACTGGAATAACATGAAATCATATATATATATATATATATATATATATATATATATATCATCTCTTTCGACAGATTGTCATGCCGTCGCCAATGGGTACCTAGCAATAGTTACGCGTAAGCATTATTCATTACCTCATAACATTTTAATATAAATAAAGGTGTTTTTCCCGAGGGGGGGGGGGGGGCATGCACCTACCATACTGATGCTGACGCGCTCGTCTTTCATTATACTTGCATTAAAAATCCTTATGCTGATGGTCTTTAAATCATTTACCTGTCTCAAAAACCCATAAGATTTAAATGAAACACACACACACAAAAGAGCCATTATTTATACATCATCTTCAATTATATACCAGTGGATCAGCAACTTTTCCATGCCATAGGACATTATCAATCACAATAACACCACCAACCCTCACCTGCGAAACTCAGACAAAAAAACAAAAAAAAAAAAAGCAACATCTTGTCAATTTGCTGGCAAGGTTAATCTATCAGTTGTCGGTTTAAACAAGATTCGTTCTATTTTTTTTAGTATAAATGGTACCATAAATATTTTTTTACAAAAATGCAGTTGTTAAACTAATTTGCAAAACTATAGCACTTTGTAAAAACTCTGGTTAAGACAAAAATTTTACACTAAAATCACTGCTTTCGACAGTGAATGTAAGAAGTGAATTGAAAAGGCGGCGTCTCAAACAACGAATTTTACTATCACTTTTTGAGATGGTGATTTTAGAAGTGTATTTGGAAAACGCCGTCTCAAACAGTGATTTAAGTATCAAAACGTTGTTTAAGAAAGTACTTTTAAAGTTGAAAATGTTAGGGAGACCCCTTTTTGTTACCCCCAACTTTAAAGTATTGTACATTGCTTTGTCTTTGCTTGCATGGGTCCTGCCAAGCCATAAAAGACAAAGCAAGTTACAACACTTTAAAGCTATGGGTAACAAAAAGGGGTCTCCCTATCAAAGCTCAAGTGGCCTGTTTGATTATCAATTATAATTTTGTTTTGTGTGTTTAAATACATTTCTAATAAGAATTTGCATTTAGCACACCTATTTTTAAATACTGAATTATAATATTTCTATGTTATAATTAAGTTTTCAGAAAATAGCCAAAGGGTGTTTTCTAAATTATATTTTTTTATTTTTCAACTCAAAATTCTTCATTCTTAATATTTTTATGCATTTATACCTTAATATATAATATGCATACATAATACATTAATACGTGTGTAATTCTAATAAATAAAAAATATATATGTACATACATGATACTTATATATAGTTTTACAAATGTATTATTAATGTATGGAATAATATAAAATATACATATAATATATATGTATCAAATAATATTATCAATTCATGTATGTATATAATTTTATTGTGGATTATATATGCAACATCATAATATATACATATACATATACATATATATATGTATGTATTTATACATTTATTTATGTATATACGTATATATTTGTATTGTGTATGTATGTTTATGTACGTATAGTCAAACTCCCCCAATATACATCATTAAATATACATAAAGAACTCATGATATATTGATGCGTTTATGATGTATGTATGTATACATTCATGTATCATGTATGTAAGAAAGTTTTATGTATGATTATATATATATATATATGTTTACCAATTGTCAAATTTTCAGAAAATTGTATTTAAAAACAAATTTACCAAAACGCACATCAATATTTATAATCACGGATATTTTAAAACAGTGTTTAAATCGAATTTTTGGAATACAAAACCAAATGGGCCCTGAAGTTTCAGAATAGCAGATTTTAGATTAAAAAAACAAATATTTAAAACGCAACTATTTTTTTAAAAAATATCCCTTTAAACTATAATCTGGAGAAAGATCATTGATATAGGATGTTTAAACGTGATGTTGCTAACCAGTTGCAGCAGCAATTCAAAGTATTCCTGGTACATTCTTTTCTCAGCATCAACGAATACAAAATCATAGCTGCATAAAGGAGGAAAAAATGGTAAATGCTATTCATCAGATAGTCGAGAATCAGTGGTTTGAGGTAAGAAGCTAATCCACGTGGAAATCTCTCAACAACAGTTAGTCTAATGAACATCTAATTTTAGAAAGAAATGTAGTGCATTTTCGAAAAGTAATGGCGTATAATACTTATGATAGAAAATTGGGTCTTTCAGATTTTCATACCTCCAATATACAGGCTTATTGACTTCTGTACCTCTTTCGGTAATATCCAGTTAAGTAAATAAAATCATCAAAAAACTATAAAAAATAATAAGAAAACTACAATTAAATAAAAATATTTAAAACCCAAATAAAAAATATCTTCCCATTTTTTCAAAAGCTCAAATGCATGATATGCGGCCGTTAAGTCTAACTAGACATCAACGGAAGAGGTACTAAAGTCAATAAAAGCTAATGACAACTACTAAAGTCTAAGCGCCAATATTATGGAGGTTTTGAACTTTAAAAGAAAAATATCAACAGAAATTTCATATACAGTCTAAGTCAGCAAATTTTTTTGTGGCTGCAGTCCGTGCGGATTGGTAGAAAATGTGAGTTTATCCTAGGATATTGGGCAAGGTTCATTACCTCCAAGGAAAAAAACTAACAGCCACAAACAGTTCACAATTAAATATCCAAATTAATAGTTCTTGTTTGGAAGTCAAATCATTTTGAGAAAAAAAATTACTTTCCAAGCTAATCCTCCTTAAAATGGCGAATAACTTTAAATACAAGACAGACACTTGGATGAGTATTGTTCGAAAGGGTAACTTTCCAAGCTAATCCTCCTTAAATATATTATTTTTATATACAAGACTATTAATTTGGGATGGAGGAAGTATAAAAATGCTACTAGATTGTGTAAGATAATCCCATTCATATGAATGAAAAGTACAAACCAACTCCAATCAACAGGGGTTACATGTGGGCCGCTTTAAAGTCTGGGAGAGGTAGATGTGGGCAAGCCATACCCCCATTTTTTTGGAGAGGCTGCTTCCAAAACTCAAACCCATGACATATCGCTTTGGGCGGACAAGAACTTGTCGTCGCACCAAGTCCGATGATAAGAAGAAATTGAATCATTGTTCAATCATCATTAACTAACAAAAGAATCGAGTTGTCCATGACAATACCTGCAAGCTTCCCCATTTTGAATCATAGATTTTAGAGTATCGGATGCTAGTCCATGCTTCACATCCACCTAATGCCGATCAGATAGCTTAGCTATACAAATGACAAAGAAAAACAGAGTAGCACAAATTGGTAATGAAAGAAACGTATTAACATTGATATATAAATTCCACTAAAGTAGAATATATTACGCAAAAAAGGGAAATTGGCTTGGGTAGTCTCTATATTGTTGCAATTATTACTATCATTCTCTCACGGTGTGTGTGTGTGTGTGTGTAGAAAAGAAGAAATTGGTTTGGGTAGTCTCTAGATTGTTGCAAGTATTAGTCTCTCTCTCTTCACAGTATTTATTACTAGAATATAAGAAGGTTCAGCAACTGCATAAGCCACTAATCATCACCTTGTGTGAAACACCAGCTCGATCATAATACCTTTTTGCAACCTCAAGAAATTTCTCGTCTCTTTCACAGGCAACTAAACGACCTGATTCTGGTAGGACTAAAGCAACAGCCAATGACGAGTAACCCTGCAAAAAAAACAAAGTGTAAAGGGCACACTGCTACTTGATTAGATTCCTGGAAAAATAATGCTCTAGTGTATATATAAATATATAAGATATCATCGTAATAAGAAACAAAGTAAAAGATTGGAAGTTTGGACAGGAACAAAAATAATAACATATAGGTAACATGCTGTATAATATCAAGCAACTACTAAAATGCATCGTATTTTCAGGTGAATGAAGCGACAGGTAAACATAAAATAATAAAACAAGCCTCCGTATACTCTCCCCTCTCCTATACACCCAACACAGCTCGGGTCACGCCACCACACCACCCAAAGCGTAAATAACATGAAATATATATACACGCATATACATATACAAGTAGAAGTTCCACATAAAACATAAAGGATAATAACTTTTTTATTAATATTAATTGATGATACCTCAATTCGAGTGACCACCATCACACCCACTAGTAACATGGACAACTTGGTCAGTTGACTTCTATTTTATTCTATCTAGACATGGAGTACTAAATTATTCCTTACACCAAAGCTAACTGCATTCTAACAAAAACTTTTCAATCAAGGAATTTTGTTACATATGATATTAATAGTACAAAATGTTGGTGAGCCAACAGTCGACACATACAAGATTACAACACAAAAATGAATCTGGAGTTGCAACATAAAATCAAGCTCCCTGTTAAAAGCCTCCCAAACCCATGTTGCTCCTATAGCAGAAAATCGACAATCCTTTACTTCTTCATAAATGTTCCGAAAGTCAACATTTCATCTAATATAGCTTTCTCACAGCTCAACATAATAGAAGAAACAATGATAATCCTAAAAGAATTCAATGAAAAGGCGAGGTCAAATATTTAACTTTTTCTCCATTCTTTTTCCAACAACTTCTCAAATATTCTATTATGTCTCTTTCCATAGTTCCCAAACTAAACTCATAAAAAGACATCTCCATAAACTTTAGGCCTTTGTCTTCATTTCCCCATATTACTTCCACAGTCATCAAATCCCCAAAGTTTTTTGGTAGGGCAGCTACAATATTTAAAGCTTTATTCCCAAAAAAGGATGAGACCGAGCAAATACAGAAGGCCATTAGTGAAGCAATTTTTGGCTGCGGAACAATGGAGTAAGAATAATGAGGGTATGTATATTGTCTGATGATTTTCAAAATGGGGGATATGAGTAATTTTGTATTAAACATAAAAGGTCAGCAAAAAAAAGCAAAAAGGAAAGTTTTCTCCTTTCAAATCTTGTCATTTATTTTTTGTAAAAAAAAGGAACTAGAGTAACCACTCTTCCAACATGCAATTGGATAGTATATCTTTTCCAATTAGTAATACTTTTGACAATTTCTTAAACTTCATACAGCTTCGGAGTTATGAACTTCATAAGTAATAACCATAGGAGAGTTAGTTCTCTAATATCTTACTCTAATTCGTATTTGCCACAATTCTCTAAATATCTCCACCTTCACAATAACACCAGTTTTTTACTAGATGGTCATTCATGATAAGAAGAGGAGACAATGAAACCAAATATAACAAAATTGAAATACCAAAGTGGGGAAGATGTATCAAACTTAGGCCATTCGTGTGTCACTTACATACCGTATATACACCAACTTCAATGCATTTTTCTGCCCCCAAAATCTGGACAAGCATTGCAAGTAGTTGCGCTTGATCAGGAGATACCTGGTGATAAAAAAATTAGTTCGTCATACTCCATGTGCATGATTACATATAATTATCATTATTTGAGACATCTTGTAAAAACTGGAATGATGAAAGCAATTCAATCTCTGTATTGTATGACTAAAAACTTGGACTGATGAAAGTAATTCATTCTCTCTATTTTATGACTATAAACAATTCATTAATGGTGAGGAAGACTCCAATATCTCTATAGAGAACTTGCTCAATTCTTCATGTTTTCAAAATTCCATGCTTTACAGTTACAACGCTAAATCTTACTCTATACTATCAAATTTATTATGAATGTAAGTGTATCTTATGTGTAGCAGGAAGGGAGAGGAAGCGATTAGTCTAAACTACACAACAATAACATCTTATAAAAGAAATTTCGCTCCAATTCTCATTCATCATGTCAAAAGTAACAATGGTGATTGCAACGGATGGCCATGGGCCTTATTTATAGACTAGGTTATCTTGCTAGCCAAGATAACCATAATGGTAAACTGACTATAGAGGGCACTCTAGAATATTCCAATATGCTTGTTGTCACGAGAAGGCACTAGAATAGGAAAAGACAAAAACACACCTCGAGGCTCCCCTGCATCACTCTCCCCCCTAAAAAGTCGCCATATAATCCCTATATTGGCAATAGAAATCCGGATCGATACGCTACTTAAGAGTGACCTCCATGATCGAGGTATCCTCAACCTCGAGGTGCCTAAGCCAACGGATGAGGAATAAATTATAGTCGTCGGACGAGGAGGTGACATTCTCAGAAGCAAAAACGCCCTCGACGTGATTTGACATGACGAGGTGGCCCGCTGCTAGAGGTAGGGGCATCGAAGGGATGTGCATTCCACAATAGTGGGAGAACAGCAACATTAAGTGCAATTCATACAAAACTCGACTAGTAAATCTACCTAAATAATGTTGACGCCGAAGTTGAAGCTTGTGGCCCTAGCCTTTGCGACGAGTATTCCGGAGATAGACACAAGACTAATTCGTCGGGCTAAAATACGAGTACTCGACGGTCGGCGTCTGCGTGATCCTTGTACGCAGCACACATACGCTGAAGGAAGTGCGAACATCCTCATGGCGGTCATGCGGTCAGCAAACTCAAGCATAAGGGTTAACTGGGAAGGTGGGAGGCAACTCGCTGAATGGTGAATACCCCAAGACAATCAAGAATGGGGATAGACCCGTATAGCGGTTGAAGGCATTATTGAAGGCCAACTCGACTTAAACGACCACAATGTCACTACGTTCGGGCATACCCGTAGCAAGTCGGCGAAGCAAGTCACCAATGGTTTGATTGACTACCTGGTCGTCGATCGGCAGGTGGAATTCTAATGGAGAGAGCACTACAAGAAGTCCCAAAGGGTCTGCCAAAAGTAACCCATAAACCATACATCCTCGTCAGAGGTGATACTACAAGGCATACCTTGTGAGCAAACTCGACTCAACAAAGCCTTTTTCCTAATTATTTGAGGTCAACTACATGAATCCTATTTTTCCATTCCATTATATTCTATACAATATATTCGGTTAAACCACAAGATATCATGTCCCTTTTTACAATATCTCACAAAGTCAATGTAGGCCTACCTCTACCCCTTGCGTTACCATCAATACTAACTAAATCACTCTTACTTATGAGAGCATCCATTGGTCTACGCTTGATGTGTCCAAACCATCTAAGTTAATTTTCTCTTAATTTATCTTCTATAGGAGCTAATTTTACCATTTCACGAATTTGTTCATTTATAATTTTATCCTTTCGAGTTTAACCACGAATCCATCTTAGTAGGCCCGTCAATGGATCGGATTTTATCCAAATCCGAATCCGAATCTGATCCATTTAAGCGAATATGGATCATGCATAAAATTCGATTACCCGATTACCCGTTTATTAAATGGAGCGTATTTGGATTCAGATACTCCGCTCCGTTAATAATCCGATTCGATTAATATTATATATATATATATATATAATATTTTTAATTAATATATATTGTATTTAATAATATTTTAAATATATATTATAATAATTCTTTATTTCATTATCTATTTTTTTGGAACATTTGCAAAATAAATTTATGAAATAAGAGTTGAAAATAAAAATGCTGCAAATCAAGTTTAACATAATCGGATAATCGGATAATCGAATTTGATCCAAATATGTTTAACATAAATGGATATGGATTTGGATTTGCCTGATCCGGTCCGAATCCGATCCGTTTACAATCCTACATCTTAGCATTCGCATCTCCGCCACACTCATTTTCTAAACATTTTGTTTCATAAGCAGACTATTTCCTAAAAATCGAGCGTGGCTACATAAGAGGTGTCTATGCTGCGAGAGCCAGCAATGGCCATCTTGGAGAATCGATCGACTATGATAAATATCGAATCATGGTCCCCGGCCAAGCGAAGAAGGCCTAAGATAAAAGTCCATGGAGACATCTTGCCAACATCGATCGAGAATAGGCAACAAAGTGTGGAGATTGGCGTTGGATTGTGTAACACCCCGTGTTTTTATAACATTTAAATTGGTATATTTAAATAGATAAACTGCGTGAATAAACTGCTTGAATATGATTATGCATGATTATGTGATTCAATTATGCTGATGTGTATATTAGTAGATAATTAATTTACATGTCACGTGAACTATTATTATATCACGATTAGCATAACAAAGTTGTGTAATTTGTGGTAAACAATGTTTAAGTATATTCTAGAGTGATTTAGAAACTCGTTAAGCGTTTTAAACATCGTAAGTTGGGCTCGGGGGATAGGCACGCCCTTGGGGGAGGTTTTGGAAATTGGGTATTAAGGGGAGATACGGGATTAAGGGTTTAAGTAAGTTAATAACCCAACCTAATTACACATTCCATCCATTTGTGAGTTAACCTAGCAGTCCTACACCCTTTGGAGGAAGTTACCAAAGTTGGATAAGAAGAGAAGAACAAAGACTCAAGGGAGGATGCTAATATAATCTCTAGAAGGCAAGAATTTTCTTGCTAAACCTTTAATAATATGTTTCTTGATCCATATGCATGTCTCTCATACCAATTCCGGGTTAAAAATTTATTAGAGATTGAAACACAAATGGATTTGAATCTAGGACTGTTTAGAATTAATTGATGAATAATTGTGTTTTGAGAATTAAACACCTTGGTGACAAACCCATAATTGATATCGTTTTATTGGGGAAGCTATATGTTTATAATTGATTTCAATTCATGTATTGATCTCATTATTCTGGAAATTTTTAGATAAGAGTTATGAACTTGATTGGGTAAAACAACTTGTAATGTTTTAGGTCCAATTACTCGAATTCATGGGGGGTTATCATGCATGGATTGGGTATAGAATGATGTTAACACGTTTTCTCGACTATAATAGGGTTGTGGTTCTTGAAATTGAAGTGTGTATGAAGAAATCCGTATAGAAAAACATAGCAGATCTGGGCTACTGCCGAAAAACGAATAGATTTGGCCTCCTGGGTGAATCGATTCGGTCCGGTAAATTGATTCGGTTGTAAGGAGCGAATCGATTCGGCTCCTGGGCTTGGGTCAGAGTTAGACTGTGGAAACGTTCAGGGAATTTTTACGAGTTCAAGCGAGTATGTGGGAAGTTATCCAAGTGAAGGGATATTTAATTAAAAATAAATTTGTGTCGTTATCCAATATTTGGGGAAAATAATTAACTAGAGTGTTAATTTTTAAGACAATGTTACTTTGAGATTTATGAAATCTAGTTGCGGTAGTTATGGGGATAATTGCCTATACATATTGTGTGCTATATGTATGTGAATATTCATTCTGTGAACATACCCATGTTCATGGGAGGCCTAACGGCTGGGTTTGCGTACGTGGTTGGACCGTAGCACGCTCAAGCACAGATGGGCTACGCATAGTGTAGGTCGTTATTTTAGGTCCTACGTTCGGGGACACCGCTTCGTGATGAGAGAAGTGGGATAGCCGGATCCACTGTCATAGTTGGGGGTATGGGCCATGAGATGGTATACTGCATAGTGACCACCCCACTTATGTGTGTTTTATTTATGTCCATTTGGTAAGGGACTCGTCCGAACTTACCGATAGAGTACGAGCTAGACACCGGAGGTAGATGCTTTCGTGTGCCATATATATATAATGGTATATATATATATATATATATATATATATATATATATATATTAATTAAGAACACATCAATGTAGTCTGATGATGTAGACAACTGTTAATGAACACAATGTCACGTAAAATACATAATGTGATGAAATGGCATTTTTTGTGGGATAGTATTGTGGCGGTTAGTCTTGGAACTGAGATCATGTGTGTAGATATTTATCTCCCGTTTGATATATGTGCTAAATGCCCTTGATATTGTCACGTTAGTGTAGAAAACGAATTTTATATTTGGGCTTGGGTTGGAAATGTGTATAGTATTACGCTTAGTTAAAGGGTGAGATACTTACTGCATACGAGTCCCGATGGACGGTATGTAATGTGAATTGACTGCATTATTATCTATTGGAGTTAATTCTTGCAACTTTAAGGCGCTGACCCAATTTTTAAAAATATTTTTCCGCCCACGTTATCCTAGACATGAACAGCAAAGCTGACAAAGGATCAAACTTGCAATTGCACTTACTTAGTTGCGGATTCGGCTCATTGATTCTAGCATAGCTTGCTACTCTTTATTTCATTCGGTTTTATTATTCAAAGATTGTATGGGCATAAGCCCGAGATTTATTTATTCCAGTCATTTATTTTTCCAGTTATGTTTTGATGGATGTTTATGACTTATGGGAGCTGAGACTTATTCATTGTCAGTTATTACTTAATATGGTTTTATTGTGCGTGTATATTTTAAATTAAAATTTTATTGTTACGGTTTGATACTAAGAATTGTATGAATTGTTAGACAAGCCCCATCCTCGGCATATTATGTCTGGCCAATCTTTACGTGGACAATGGGGGTTGGTACAGAATGTTAACCCCTAGCTATGAAGCACGAATACTCTCGGGAGGTCGCGAATTTTTGTTGGACACGTATAGGATACGGGATACGTTAGGATACGCTAGGATACGCGAATCCTAGAGTATCCTAATTTTTATTTATTTGTTAAATGGCCAGGATACGTTAGGATACGCTAGGGATACGCTAGGATACGTTAGGATACGTTTTGGATACGTTTTTTTTATTTTTTTTTATTTTTTTAACTGTTTTTTTTTTTAACTGTGTTTTTTTCATTCTTTAATTATTTTTCTTCTTTTACTATGTTTTTTTTTTAACTGTGTTGTTTGTTTTTCATTCTTTGCTTGTGTTGTATTGTTTTCTGATTTTTTTCTTAACTTTTTTTATCTTTCATTCTTTTTTTTATCTATGTTGTTTTTAACTGTATTGTTTTCTTTAACTGTTTTCACTCTTAGCTGTGTTATTTTTAACCTTTACATCTGACTGTTTGAATCCTTTTTTATGGTACTTGATGATGTGGTTGAAGGAGATGATGATGTCGTTGATATTGGGTCTACTTAGTGATTGAGATACTACGAAGCCGGGATGCTCTCGGGAGGCTTCTCTCTATCTTATTTTATGCCAAGGATATTATCTTTATTTTTGCCTTATGTTTTTGTTGGAACAACCTTTTATGTTAATGATGTTTTATTGTAATGGTGTTTGTTTGGTGACAACAATCATCATATTTGAGCACTTTAATATAATGGTGTTTAATGCTTTAGTTTCATTTTATCAAGTTTATCATTAATATATATAAAATAAATAATAAATATTTAACGTATCCTAGCGTATCCGTATCCTACATTTTGGAAAAATCACGTATCCCGTATCCCGAATCGAGTCGTATCCCGTATTACGTGTCGAGTTCGTGCTTCATAGACCCCTAGTCATCTAATATCAACGAATGAGGCATTTGTGTCCCACCTTATGAAGCACGGATTCGACACGTAATACGCATTTCGACACGACCTGCGACACGTGATTTTTTCGAAAACTAGGATACGACACGTTAGGATACGTATAATATACAATATATATTTAAATATATATATATTAATGAAATAAAACAGATTTTTTTCATAAAATATATTATTAGAGCATTCTTAACATCTCTACTACTTAAAAAGAGAGAAGTTCCTCTTCAAATCTCAAAGTACTAAATTACCCTCATTAAATTAACATTTCCTATCATACCCTTAATATTACTCTCACACATTCATTAAATTAAAATCATTCCATGAATCTTAACTTGATACGTTCTCTCTCTTAATACATTCATCTAACAAAACTTCCAAATACATTCATCTTGAAATCGTGAAAATCAAAAGTCAGCTGCCCAAATTCCTTCATCTTCCTATCAGATTCATGGAATGTCCAAAAAATTAGAGAGGAAATCATGAGTATTGACCTTGTCCAAAAAACAAGGTCAATACTCCTAATTTCCTCTCTAATTTTTTGCTCTTTTTTCATTTGCCATCAAAAATATGCATTTGTTAATTTAAAAGCAAATGCATAATTTTTGTAATTATATCTATCTCATTCATGAATGTTGTCTCTCTTTTGTGCTCAGATTTTGTATTTTCAATTTTATTGTTGTTCTATTCATGTTTTATAATAATTCAAAATTCAATGTTAATTTCAGAAAAATTATATATATTTTTTAAGTTAAGGAATTACTAAGTTCACACCTTATTAGATTATTGTTTTTTATGCATTCATATGTATTTTTCAGTTGGACATATTTGTATTCATGTTTATTTCTTAAATATTCTAAAAATTCTTAAAACACTCCAATTACTTTTTAAAAGACAAACTTGCCTTTTGCTCTAAAGATCAAACAAATATTTTTTATTTGTTAATTTTTTTTAATAAAAAACAGTATTTAAAACAATTTTTTAAAATATTTTTTTATTTTTTAAAATTAAAAAATAACTATTTTTTTATAAAAACTATTAAAAAAACTGTTATGATAGTTTTCAAAACCCTTTTTGATTTGAAAAAAACTGTTATGATACTTTTATAGATGTTTTTTTTAAGATAGATTTAAAAACTATTTTTTTTCAAAAAAAATGTTTTTACATAAAATTGAGAAAAAAATTAACAAATAAAAAACTGTTTTTTAAATTGAAAATTGTTTTTATAGCGGAACATGACTCAAATAAAAGCAACTCCACCCAACATGACACGAGAATTTTTTTTTAACCAAACATGAACACGATCCTAATAAAAGTGACACGACACAACATGCAATATTATTTTTTTACAAAACATGAACACGACCCAAGTAAAAGTGTCCAGGGCCGGTCCTGAGATTGATAAAAATTGACAAGGCCCCCGTGCAAAAATTGTAAAATAGGCCCCTTTTACATGTATTGATATAAAAAATGGGCCATCAATATATAAGTAATAAAAATGGATCAACGAGAGGCCCTGTGCGATCGCTCACTTAGCACATGCTCAGGGCCGCCCCTGAAAGTGTCACGCCATAATATATGTTATTTTTTTAACCAAACACGAACCAAATCAAAATAAAAATGACACGACACACCTCAAAATCTTATTTTCACCTATAAAAGAAATATGATACAAACGAAATCTCATTTTTTACCAAATACTAACACAACCCACTTAAAATGCAACACGACAAGTTGGCTGTGTTCGCATTTCGTAAAAAAATGGATTTTGTGTCGTGCCATGTCACTTTCATACGTGTCATATTCATTTTACGTAAAATTAAGATTTTGAGATGTGTCGTGCCATATTGTGTTAATTTTATTTTGGTCGCGTATTATAAAACATTTTAAATAAAATGTACAAAAAAAAACAATTTTAAACAATTTTTTAAGTGCCTAAAGATTTTATTTTAAAAAAATTAAGATTCTAATAGTTACTGTTTTGGAACTGCTGACTTTTTATTTTTATAAAATAATTTTTGTAACTATTAGAATTTTTGTAACAATTTTCTTAAAACACTCCCAGGCTTGGATTTTACTTAAAACATTTTTTTTGAAATAAAATCTTTAGGCACTTAAAAAATTGTTTAAAATTATTTTTTTATACATTTTATTTTAAATATTTTATAATACCGCCTATACATACCACTGACGCGTACCATGATAGTAAAAAAATGGTCCTCGCCTATGCGTACCGCTGACGCGGACCATTTTTTTAAAGAGTAAAAGATTATTTTTCAAATTCCTCTTGTGTTGGAATTTTTTCACACGGTATGGTTCAATGTATTCATTTTGTCTCTCTACATACATATATTCTTCTTATTAAGTCTTACGTCGGTTGAGGTTGTAACTCCCCAACTAAGAAAAATATAACCTCCAAGAACAACATAATAAGTGAGCAAAATGAGTCCAAATTACCTTACTGAAGCTACAATTACATGCCTTGGTTGAATTATCTTTGTCAACTCAAATACACACTCTAAACTGTATCTTTAGCATCTTTATATACATAGTGTTAAAAGAATTTCAGTTTGTTCTTCCGTGCTCTTATTCTCACTTATTTAGTTCATGGTTTATGGATACTTATGGAATACATTGCACTTATTCAAGTACCATAATTTTTTTTAATTTTTTAAAATTAATTTACAATTATTATTTTCAATTCATCTTATTGTTGAGTAAATTGTTTTAACTCTTAGAAACTAAGGTTTGGCCATACTTATTAACCGGATGGTTTCTCTTTGTTATTTTGTAATTTCTTTTCAATAAACATGAATGCAGTTTCTCTGTCTCACGTAATTTATCTTTGAAAGTTGTTGTATTGATATGTTAATATTGATAATCCATCCATCATATTATGTAAATGTAATGACTAAAAAGAACTAATGCCCTGTTTAACTTCATAGTGATGATTAAGTAATTAAACATTTGGGTATCAATTCCTCACTTAGTGATTTCCTTCTAAGGATTGGCAATGGGACGGAAGCATCAACACATGATGAGGGGCCCGAACAGTCTTTCGTTGACGTTATCTTCCCATCATTAAATACAAATGCCAACTTGCCAAACTTCTTGACAGATCCAGCAATTCTTACAACAACAAATAAGCACGTAGACTCACTCAATGATATGATGATTGATATGTTCCCCGGAGAATTGAAGACATTAAATAGCTTTGATGAAGCTGTGGATGACACGCACAACTATTACCAAGAAGAATTTTTAAATTCTTTGATGCCGAATGGATTGCCACCACACGCATTGAAACTTAAACATTAATTGTCCAACCATTCTTCTACGCAATATAAATCCATCAATTAGATTATGTAACAGAACAAAAAATGATGTACAAAGGTTCTTCGAATAATGTCATCCATGTTCGTCGCTCATAAAGTTGAAGAGGAAGAAGAACCTTTGAATCCTAACAAACGTCAAAAGCAACATATTTAAGCATTAAATTTTCAATTTTTAGGATTACACACGTTTTTTTTTATCAAATGTCATCTTTCAATAACTGCGATTTGGAATTTGCTTGCTGAAACTTTTTTTAACTTCTTTTTTTAATGATATTTCCCTATAAATCATTTCAAGCTAATTTCATTGTGATATATTTATTCAGATTATATATACATACGTGTTTGTGTGTATTTCTTCCTGTTTTGAGTAGGGAGTTCTGAGTTCGTTTGTGATAGATTTAGAGTATTCACAGGAATATCTTGTATAGTTTACAATTGAATGGAGGTTTGGTTTTTTGGGTAATGATTGATTTTATATTCTAACAAAACAGATTCTATATAATATGTTGCAAGTATTTTTATTACTTTGTCATTCACAGATTTGCAGTGGAAGATTAATATCTAGAAATGGCCACACGTGCAACGCACGTGGGCACAACTAGTGCAATTAAGAAAATGGACCATACAAAACAAAATTCAAACACACTTTAAAATTAAAAATCATAAATAAAGCAGAATCACAATCACATTTAAAAAAATTAAATATAAAAAATGTGTCCTTTTACGTGTCCCAACATATCTTTTTATGTATCCCAACGTGTCGTGGACGTGTCCCGACGTGTCTAATCTTTAAAAAAAGGACTCGCGTGTCGGCAACGTTTCGGAGCGTGTCGTTTGTCGGACTCGAATCAAAGCTGACTCGTGGCTTTTAGGAGAGTGTCCGTGCTTAATAGGTCTCACCTCATAGTAGGTCAAAACAGCCACTCCTGAAAAGTAAAGTACATGCGACACCTATGTGGCAAGCCAATCCCCTGGCATGAACCTCAACAATGAGTCTATACTGAAGGGAGGAAACGGGAACACCAAGGACGGTGCCCTGGAAGAGAAAACCATCAGAGTAAAAAGTACCCCGAGGCACCACTATGTTGTTCGCACTACGTGAGAATAGAGTCCAATATTGAGTCTGAGGCATAAAGGTTGCGCACCACACCAAATCCTAAAAGTGACTGCGGATGGTGGCTAGGGCATGGCTATGTCGACTGAGCGTGTCGGCCACCTTATTTTCCTTCCTCAGTTTTTCATGGATATGAAGTGTGTATATCTAGAAGTCCATTTAGCATGTCAATCGCTAATCTACCATTGACTGTTGATGACAAACTCCATGCGAAAGGTAAGATTGCTAAAACTTGAAGGATTTGACAACGGCATAAAACTCGATGTCGTACGCGAGTAGTTTAGGGCGCCCTGAGAGAGTTTCTGGAAGAATACGGAGATTTCTTTATTGTTTTAACCCAAGACGGCACTTATAACTATCTTGTGGGTGTCATGAAACAACTTAAGGAGAAATCTAGGAATCGTGAGGTTGCTCGATTGGACGCATCAATCCAACATAATTCAGTACGAGACGAGATGCCCTGGAAATCAGTAATAGGGGCCAAGACGGTGCTGAAGTAGACGATGAATCGTCGATGGAATCTCAAAAGACTATGAAAAATGTGCACGTGTGAGACGAACGGTGAGGTCGGCTAGTCAACGATTGCTTAGACTTTGGAGGAATCAACTCGCACGTCATCACTTGAAATCACGTATCCTAAAAAAGTCACGGATGTGACCATAAAAGAGCACTTCTTTAAGTGAAGATAATACATTTGGACCAAATAACCACGATAACCTACGCCACATGAGATAAATGCCCTGCCTCGGATCGGTTATAAACGAGAATGTCATCAAAGTAAACCACCACGAACTTGACAGTAAACGGTTGGAGGATTTAGGTCAGGTCTCGCATAAACGTTAATGGGGCATTGAACAACCTGAAAGGCATGGCGGTCCACTCATATACGTCATCCTTCGTTTTAAACATGATTTTCCACTCGTCGTCAGATCGCTTACATATATGGTGATACCCACTATTTTAAGTCTAAGTTTGGAAAATGCACGAGCCCCGTGCAACTGGTAAGAATGTCAAAAATACCAAGGATTCACACAATTTCAGCCAAGGGCACTCTGCCTTAAAATAGAGACATGTTGTGGTTAAAAACACACGAGGAAGATGACACTTACACCCCAACTTCTGACCAAGTTCTTAATCAAATTTGTAATGACATGCACCCTTGCAGTTTTCTTGTAAAATGGTCTCGAGATTGCTCCCTATTAAGCTTGAACAGTTCCCACATGCGAATTTGATACACGAACTATTTCTAGTAACT
The DNA here is from genome assembly GCA_949130495.1 of Sambucus nigra. Lineage (NCBI taxonomy): Eukaryota > Viridiplantae > Streptophyta > Magnoliopsida > Dipsacales > Adoxaceae > Sambucus > Sambucus nigra. Next base: position 49,572,349 of record OX422221.1, read on the forward strand.
ATAAGAAACTACTAAGGCTCAGCATTTGCCCCATTATTAGTCGCCTTCCTCAAAGCCCACAATATTGCAGTGGTCTAGGAATTAAGCACAAGCTAACTTTATTCACCATTTGGAAACGCAAAGCCAACCCACAAATTGGTCATGCCCAGCTCCATGACTTTAGCCATTCCCCAAAAATGCACTAAAGAGTGTATAATGTGCAACTCGCACCGAATGTGGCATTTGCCCTCCGCGCTCGGACAAATGCCAATCCAAAATCATGCACCATTGAGATCCCACGCTCGTGCATTGATGCCCACGAAGAGGCTAATGGTCAAGGAGCACCCAAGAATTTTCGCCAGTTGTGCCACATAAGGACTTCCCTCCATATATGTCCTCTTAAAAAATCATGAGCGGTAGCAGTAGATCTCAACTCCCAAAACTTGATAAATTGCACCACTACCCTAGCTTCCAAAGCACGAATTACCTTGTTTCGAATATTTTTAGCTTTAGCTAAGGTAAAATTATAAATTTGAGTGCATGGACATGACACAACCCCAGAACAGCCAGGGCAGAATCAAGAATACATATTATAAGCAAGCTCCAACTAACACACTGAAGAGTGAAAAACACCAAAAGCCTTCTCCAAAATACAATAGCAAAACCCATGAAACACTTAAATTGTAGAGAATTATAAAGGCCGAGGGAATGTCACAAAACCTTGGGGACGGAAGCTCTAGATGAAGCCAAAACTTTAGCCTTATCCAAATAAATTCATTTTCAAATTTTTTATCTTCAAAAAAAGGAGAACTCGTCTCGTTCACAACACACAAAAAGCAACCATAACCACGCATCTCCATAAAATCTACACTTAGCTTGTATCCATGATTCACCAATTTAATGGAAAGAAAAGATCTTTTATATTACGAAACACTTCCCAAATACTATACTGATTCACTTATCACTTTTTTCCATATGAAAGAATACTAACTACAATGAATCAACAAATGATCCAAATCATGATTTAAAGATTATCTCGTATCTCTGCACACCAATTAGGAGAAAGTTTCCAATCCGTCCTTGTTCTTTGAAACAAGCACAAGTATTCACCTTTTCATGTCCACTAGACAAGAGAATGCCCATATAAACTTAAATGGTGTGAAAGGATGATTTCATGAAGGAGAGAGAAGACTAAAATCCCCACAGACCACTACCACCTCCGTAATAACAAAACTTCCACTCCCTACTATCCTTGGACCTCGAAGAGATATTAACACCCTCGAGTACATTGAGCAATGAGGCAAATTTCTCAATTCCCACCTTGTTAAGGTTCCTTTGAAGCAAAGAATCAACACTTGCTCATTATTTATGGAAATAAGACACGAATTGACATATGTATTTAATGGATAATATTCGATAAAGAGGGAATAAACAAGAGTTAAAAGCACATGTGCAATCTAATGGAACACGCATCCCTCATCTTAAATCAAAAATTGAAGGAATGAGTTGAGATCATAAGGTATGAAAGTGCATGGGTAAGTAAAAGTTCCTTTCTACGACAGTGTGTCAAGTCCCACCCGCTATCACGCACACCCATAAAAACAGGTAAGACTCCAAAGACCACAAATGTTTAATGCGATTTGGATTTAAGTAATTTAGCGACTCCACTCAATAATAAAACAAATGTGCTAAAAATGAGGGTGTTTAGTTAGTATATATGATACCTATTATATATTTAAACTAATCACATTACACATTTAACAAAAAGCCCCCAATACAGAAACCTATATCCTCTATGAACTAGCATTCGCGCTAGCAACACAACCCCCACCTCCTCCCAATGACCGACGACTTTTTCGGCAAAAGGGGAGAGATGTGTAGGTAAGGGGCTCTTTGTTAAATGTGTAATGTCATTGGTATAAACATTTAATAAAATATTTTGTGGCCTTTTTGTTAAATGGCCTTAAAAACAATCTTAAACCCATTAAGACTTTTATAGTGTCAAGTGTTGAGAGTTGCTAGCTCTTAGACCCGAGTGCTATCCCCAAATGGTATTTTAAATCTAGCAGTATTTTAAATGTGTCATCATTGATTGTCATTTTTTTCAACTTTGATACACTTAGTAAAGAAGCACTTACATTTAGAGACGAAAAGTGCACCAAAGCCTAATAACAATTATGGAGAAACCAATATCCCAATACAACAATTAGGGAAGATCACCCCCCAACTTTAATTCAAGGGTTATTTGGGTCTTGTGCGCATTAGTTTTGTCCGTTTGGGGATTGAGAAAATCACCAAACGGTACAACTAATGGGTAGAAGTGTGCAAAAAAATCGCCCGAACCAAAAATCAAATCGAACCGGTCCGAAACAAGCCGAAAACAACGGTTTTTTTAGCTCGGTTCGGCCTACCGTTGAAAGATTTTGAAAACTGACCACGTCGGTTACGTCGACAGTTTAGACAAGGAAAAAACCGATTCGAACCAAACTAAACTGATATCAATATTCATATTAAAAAACCCAAAAGTAACTTCAATTTTTATACCCAAAAGCCATTAATCGATATGTTAAAAAAAAAACGATCCGAAACCGATGTGGCCTGAAACTGACGATTTTTCTCATCATCATTCGGTTTGGGGCTCACTTCTTCCAAAACCGAACCGGTCTGTTCGGCTGGAAAATACGGTCCAAAACCGAACTGACCGACCCGTGAACACCCCTACTAATGGGGACAGAACCAAAATAACCATATAATTTTCAGCAATTTGGGTTCACCAAACCATAGTAGATTACAATATATTTACAAAGAAAGAATACCTGCATCTGACTACCTCGCATGGTGGCAGTCTCCTCTCTAAGTTCCCGTAAAATCTGAAACCAAATATAAAAACAATCAGCAACTACGTGAGAATAGAGTCAAATTGTGAGTCTGAGGCATAAAGGTCGCGCACCCCAGCAAATCCTAAAAGTAACTGCGGATGGTGGCTAGGGCATGGATATGTCGACTGAGAGTGTCGGCCACCTTATTTTCCTTCCTCAGTTTGTAATGGATATGAAGTATGTATATCTGAACGTCCATTTAGCGTGTCAATCGCTAATCTGCCATTGACGGTTAATGACGAACTCCATGCGAAAGGTAAGATTGCTAAAACTTGAAGGATTTGACAACGGCATAAAACTCGATGTCGTACGCGAGTAGTTTAGGGCTCCCTGAGAGAGTTTCTGGAAGAATAAGGAGATTTCTTTATCGTTTTAACTCAAGACGGCACTTATAACTGTCTTGTAGGTGTCATGAAACAACTTAAGGTGAAATCTAGGAATCATGAGGTTGCTCGATCGAACGCATCAATCCAACATAATTCAGTACGGGACGAGATGCCCTGGAAATCAGTAATATGTGCCAAGACGATCCTGAAGTAGGCGATGAATCGTCGATGGAATCTCGAAAGACTATGAAAAATGTGCACGTGTGAGACGAACGGTGAGGTCGACCGGTCAACGATTACTTAGGCTTTAGAGGAATCAACTCGCACGTCATCGCTTGAAATCACGTATCCTAAGAAAGTCACGGATGTGACCATAAAGGAGCACTTCTTTAAGTGAAGATAATACATTTGGACCAATTAACCACGGAAACCGAAATGCTCTGCCTCGGATCGACTATAAACGAGAATGTCATCGAAGTAAACCACCATGAACTTGACAGTAAACGGTTGGAGGATTTAAGTCAGGTCTCGCATAAACGTTAATGGGGCATTGAACAACCTGAAAGGCATGGCTGTCCACTCATATAGGTCATCCTCCGTTTTAAACGTGATTTTCCACTCGTCGTCAGATCGCATACATATCTAGTGATACCCACTCTATTAAGTCTAAGTTTGGAAAATACATGAGCCCCGTGCAACTGGTAAGAATGTCAAAAATACCAAGGATTTACACAATTTCAGCCAAGGGCTTCTCTACCTTATAATAGAGACATGTGGCTAAAAACACAAGAGGAAGATAACACTTACACCCCAACTTCTGACCAGGTTCTTAATCAAATTTGTAATGACATGCACCCTTGCAGTTTTCTTGTAAAATGGTCCCGAGACTGCTCCCTATTAATTAAGGCTAAACAATTCCCATATGCGAATTTGATACACGAACTATTTCTAGTAACTATAAGAAACTGCTAAGGCTCAGCATTTGCCCCATTATTAGTTGCCTTGCTCAAAGCCCACAATATTGCAGTGGTCTAGGAATTAAGCACAAGCTAACTTTATTCACCATTTGGAAACTCAAAGCCAACTCACAAATTTGTCATGCCCAGCTCCATGACTTTAGCCATTCCCCAAAAATGCACTAAAGAGTGTATAACGTGCAACTCGCGCCGAATGTGGCATTTGCCCTCCGCGCTCGGACAAATGCCAATCCAAAATCATGCACCACTGAGATCCCACGCTCGTGCATTGATGCCCACGAAGAGGCCAATAGCCTAGGAGCACCCAAGGATTTTCGCCAGTTGTGCCACACAAGGACTTCCCTCCATATATGTCCTCTTAAAAAATCATGAGCAGTAGCAGTAGATCTCAACTCCCATAACTTGATAAATTGCACCACTACCCTAGCTTCCAAAGCACGAATTACCTTGTTCCGAATATTTTTAGCCTTAGCTAAGGTAAAATTATAAATTTGAGTGCATGGACATGACACAAGCCCAGAACAGCCAGGGCCAGAATCAAGAATACATATTATAAGCAAGCTCCAACTAACACACTGAAGAGTGAAAACCACCAAAAGCCTTCTCCAAAATACAATAGCAAAACCTATGAAACACTTAAACTGTAGAGAATTATAAAGGCCGAGGGAATGTCACAAAACCTTGGGGACAGAAGCTCAAGATGAAGCCAAAACTCTAGCCTTATCCAAATAAATTCGTTTTCAAACTTTTTATCTTCAAAAAAAGGAGAACTCGTCTCGTTCACAACACACAAAAAGCAACCATAACCACGCATCTCCATAAAATCTACACTTAGCTTGTATCCATGATTCACCAATTTAATGGAAAGAAAAGATCTTTTAGATTACGTAACACTTCCTAAATACTATACTGATTCACTTATCACTTTTTCCCATACGAAAAATACTAACTACAATGAATCAACAAATGATCCAAATCATGATTTAAAGATGATCTCGTATCTCCTTACACACCAATTAGGAGAAAGTTTCCAATCCGTCCTTGTTCTTCGAAACAAGCACAAGTATTCACCTTTGCATGTCCACTAGACAAGAGAATGCCCATATAAACTTAAATGGTGTGAAATGATGATTTCATGAAGGAGAGAGAAGACTAAAATCCCCAGACCACTACCACCTCCACAATAACAAAACTTCCACACCCTACTATCCTTAGACCTCGAAGAGATATTAACACCCTCGACTACATTGAGCAATGAGGCAAATTTCTCAATTCCCACCTTGTTAAGGTTCCTTTTGAAGCAAAGAATCACACACTTGCTCATTATTTATGGAAATAAGACACGAATTGACATATGTATTTAATGGATAATATTCGATAAAGAGAGGATAAACAAGAGTTAAAAGCACATATGCAATCTAATGGAACACGCATCCCTCATCTTAAATCACAAATTGAAGGAATGAGTTGAGATCATAAGGTATGAAAGTGCATGGATAAGTAAAATTTCTTTCTACGACAGTGTGTCAAGTCCCACCCGTTATCACGCACACCCATAAAAACGGGCAAGACTCCAAAGACCACAAGTGTTTAACGTGATTTGGATTCAAGTAATTTAGCGACTCAACTCAATAATAAAACAAATGTGCTAAAAATGAGGGTGTTTAGTTGGTAAACATGATACCTATTATATATTTAAGCTAATCACATTACACAATTAACAAAAAGCCCCCAATACATAAACCTATATGCTCTATGAACTAGCGTCCGTGCTAGCAGCACAACCCCCACCTCCTGGCAATGACCGGCGACTTTTTCGGCGAAAGGGGAGGGATGTGTAGGTAAGGGGCTTTTTGTTAAATGTGTAATGTAATTGGTTTAAACATTTAATAAAATATTTTATGGCCATTTTGTTAAATGGCCTTAAAAACGATCTTAAATCCATTAAGACTTTTATAGTGTCAAGTGTTGAGAGTTGCCAGCTCTTAGACCCGAGTGCTATCCCCAAATGGTATTTTAAATCTAGGAGTATTTTAAATGTTTCATCACTGATTGTCATTTTTTTCAACTTTGATACACTTAATAAAGAAGCACTTACATTTAGAGACGAAGAGTGCACCAAAGCCTAACAACAATTATGGAGAAACCAATATCCAAATACAACAATGAGTGAAGATCACCCCCAACTTTAATTCAAGGGTTATTTGGGTTTTGTGCGCATTAGTTTTCTCTATTTGGGGATTAACCGCCAATTAAAAATTATGGTAAGATTAACTCTCATTGTTTATTTTTCGCGAAAAAATGTGTCACTGAAAATATCAAAAAGTGTCGCTAAAAGTGGAAAATGGGGGTTAATCACCAAACGGGTATAACTAATGGGTAGGGGTGTGCAAAAAAAAAACCAACGGTTTTTTTAGCTCGGTTCAGCCTACGGTTGAAAGATTTTGAAAACCGACCACGTCGGTTCAGTCAACAGTTTAGACAAGGAAAAAACCGATTCGAACCAAACCGAACCGATATCAATATTCATATTAAAAAACCCAAAAGTAACTTCAATTTTTATATCCAAAAACCATTAATCAGCATTAATAAAAAATAAAAAATAAAAGAGAATCCGAAACCGATGTGACCTGAAACTGCCGATTTTTCTCATCCTCATTCGGTTTCGGGCTCAATTCTTCCAAAACCGAACCGGTCGGTTCAGCTGGAAAATATGGTCCAAAACTGAACGGACCGCCCGTGAACACCCAGTGGGGACAGAACCCAAATAACCCTTAATTCAATTACAATATATATTCACTTAAATGGAGCTTCAAATCCCAAATACCCATATAATTTTCAGCAATTTGGGTTCATCAAACCATAGTAAATAAAGAATACCTGCATCTGACTACCTCGCATGGTGGCAGTCTCCTCTCTAAGTTCCCGTAAAATCTGAAAGCAAATATAAAAACAATCAGCAACAACTTAATTTGTTTGAATAGTAAAAGTTAAATTTGACCTGTGGTTCTCTAACGTTGGTGAGTAAATAGTCATAAAGCCTTGGGTTAACGCTGATAACTTGTTTGCTACCATAGTTTTGGTCACTTGCAGTAACTGAGGCGGAGTTGTCGCAGTTACTTGTAAATTTACTAGTACTACTACCATGGCGTTTTACAAGAAATGTGTAATGGAATGTGGTGGGTATTCCAGGTCGCCCAAACATCAACACTCAGGGGTGGCCCTGAGCATGTGCTAAGTGAGCGATCGCACAGGGCCTCCCGTTGATTCATTTTTATTACTTATATATTGAGGGTCCATTTTTTATATCAATACAGGTAAAAGGGGCCTATTTTATAATTTTTGCACGGGGGCCTTGTCAATTTTTATCAATCTCAGGACCGGCCCTGTCAACACTGAGCGACAGACTGCCATTTTGGGTTTCGAGGATAGGCTCGTTCTACACTCCTACACTATTCAAACTCACCCCTCACTCCGGTTCGTATCTAGGCCCTCAAATTTAATCGAATGGGCCGAAGTCCGCCCGTTTGGTCCGTTATTTTTTTGGCAAGTTTTATTTGAGTTTGATTCGAGTCGAATGTGAACTAAAATTTCAAATTCGAATGAATTTTGAACCGAGCTTGAGTCAAACCTCATCACGCCCGAATTACGCTCGACGCCTGAATTTTAAATATATAAATAAATTTATATAATATAATGTATTTATGTTAATATTTTTTAATTAGATATCACTATTTTATTTCATTAACTACTTTTTTTTAATGTTTATTTGTCATAATTCATTAAATTACAATTGGTTTTCAATTTTGTGATTTTATTGTTAATCTCATTATAAGCATTTGATTTATTAATTACTCAAGCCACAATAAGTTTTTATTGTCACTTTTGTTAGTGATCAAATAATGATATATGTATGAAACTTAATTGGCCATTTATAAGTTTTCACTCTTATTTCCTTTTTTTTAATTTAATACATTTCATATTATATATTTTATTTTATGAAATATAAATTATATTTTAGTGTGTACATTTTCTTCATGGTGGAAATAGAAGAAAAAAACATTAATTCAATTTTTTTTAACAAAAACAACTGAAATCGGGCTCAAATCCTGATATGCCCAAAGTGTACCAGACATTCCAGAGATCTCAACCTCGGCTTTATGATAGCCGAGATAATAGAAGTTCACGAAGCTCTATCAGCAGCATCGTCCTACAAAGGTTGGCCACAGCGGACGCCCCATTTGACTGCAAACCTCTTCTCAACTGCAGCCGAGATTATCTATAACCTTGGAAGCACGGCTCTTATCTGGTCGCCCATAGCCGACGTCGACTCATCCCATACATCTACCTCGGTTGGTCATCAGTCGAGGTCAACAAGGACTCCTGGGATAATCACCCTTTAACACCAACATCAGCCCTAGCCGACGTTACAAGCGCCATAAGAGAATCAGCAACCCTGCAAACAGCCTCAATCGTAAGGTCAACCTCGGTCCTGGCCGACATTCCACACATCTATCCTCGACTGACATCCCAACTAAGGTCGTCTTCCCTGCCAAGGTAGGGGTCGTACCTCACCAGCCTCGTACTCACCCAGACCGAGGTTGGTATCATGCAAAGACGGTCGAGGTTCTATGCGTACATGCACGGCTTGAGACACGTGGACAAATCTGTTATAACCGAATCATTCCCACCACGTGACGGAATATTGAGGTCATCATTATCTACATAAGATCAGTCAGGTGTCATTCTCATACTGGGTTATTCCTCATGCACGTGCTCATTGCATGCTTGGGGGTACATTACACCCCCCAAGCACTATATATAGGGATCATCCCTTACCTTTCAAAAGGAGAAGAATGACAACCCTAGCTGAAACTCTATCATTTTACACAGTAGAGCGAGAAAGCTTGAGAGATTATATCCATGGCCATTAGTGCCTTCATTCATTGATATTACTCACACACTCACAGTGGACGTAGGTCAGATTGGTTGAACCACTTATGTTCAAGTGTTCATCCTCTTCTCCTCTCCTCCTTCTGCATATATACATATATATATTATCTTGTGCTGCCATTGTTACCACTTGCGCTTGTCAACACCTTACCTGGTTGTGTTGTTTTCAGCATCATCATTTTGGCGCCGTCTCTGGGAATCGAGAAGCTGTCTCTTCCCGATTTTCTGCTTAACTTCATCGGAGACTCTGGTGGTGAACCAGACCTCACCCCTTGCGTGGAGTTGTTTCACCATTGAAAGAGGTCCTTTAAGGTATTAAGCTCAACTTCTTTACAAGCTCTTTAGTTTTAACATATGGCACCGGAGTTGCCACCATCTCCTCCACCACCAGGTGTTGGAGAACCTAGTTCCAGTCAGGCACCCCCCAGTCCGAAATGGCTGAAGTGGCGGCAGCCTTTAGGTCCTTGGCTGCAACACAGCAAGAAATGAAGGAGCAATTTGCACATCTCAATCAAAATATGATGAGGCCACCTGGGGTCTCACCGGAGATGATTACTCCGGCGGCTGCTCAACCCCATCCTGAAGCCAAGGGACCACCCCAGGCATTGCGAAAAGACCAACCTACACCTCAACGGAGGAGGGACGTTGCTAACCCTAGGCGTTTGCGTATGGGGAGGCAAGGACACCCTTGCCTTGAGGATAGGAATGACGATATGGAGGCAGAAGACGCTCCAGAAGATTATTGGGAGCCGTATGAGGTTTCGAACAACACTGTACGTCCTATCCACCAAAGCCGAGGTTGTGGGGACAGAAGAGATGGTGATGCCCTACAGAGAGGATCAGCCTTTGATCGTTTGAGCAGAGGGTCGGCCTTTGAAAGGCTTGGACTAGTAAATGACCTGAGGCAGAGGTTATCCAGGTCAAGAAGTGCAGCAGGGTCACAAAGGGGAAATGAGGAACATCGCCCTTATCATGGCCGACCTGATCATGGTCGACCCCATCATAGCCGACCTCATCGAGGCCGAGACAGGGATTAGGAAAAGGTCAACAGCCGACGTTGTGCTGCGGTTGGGGAACCCTCGGTCCACCCTTTGGAGGTGGCTGGGGATAACCTCGGCCAGGTCGACGTTGTAAGACCATGGAATGACTCCATCCAACGTTTTGAAGAAAAGATAGGAGACCTCATCAAAAGCCGAGATCCACTGCAAAGAGGTTTCTCAGAGGGCTCTCCATTTGTGGCTAAGATAGTGAGCTTCCCAACCCCTGTCAAGTTCAAACCACCTACGGTGTCTCCCAAGTATGATGGTAGTACTAACCTTGTACATCATATTGAGATGTACCAGTCTGTGACGGATATTTATTCAATACCAGATGAGATGAAGTGTCGGGCCTTCTCCGGGACTTTGACAGGAGCTGCACACATCTGGTTTACCTCTCATCCGAAGAACTCAATTGCTGAACGGTTTATTCACAACTTCTGTTTTGGGGTAAGATCTCAAAAGAAGACTACCCATCTGTTGTATGTCAAGTAAGGCAGGAACGAGAGCCTAAGAGACTACATTGCTGGATTCAACAAAGAGAAATTGGAGGTTGAAGATTATGAAGAGAATATAGCCATGACAGCCCTCATTAGAGAACTCCAGAAGGGGAAGTTGCTATGAAAACTTGTGGAAGACCCTCCCAAGTCTATGGCGGAGCTACTGATAACTGCAGGGAAAGTTATGAACGCCGAAGAGTCCATGGCCACGAAGTATGAGGGTGAGAATGGAAGTGGCAGCGGGAAATTCCAAAGAAAGAAAATGGAAAGAAGAGGTCAGTCGGCGACAAGTTTGCACGCTATACTCCTCTAAATGTGAGCTACGAACACATCCTCAATGAAATAAAAAATGATTGATCTCTGAGATGGCCAGATAAAGTGAAGGCTCATCCGCATAAGAGGAAAAAGAACTTGTGGTGTGAATTCCATCAAGACCACGGCCATGTGACAGACAAGTGCTTCATCTTAAAAGATGAGATCGAGAAGATGTTAAAATCTGGGAAGTTGAAGAAATATGTTGATGGTAAAGCCCCTAAGAGAGGAAGAGATGACCCTAAAAAGAAGAGAAACGACGAATGTCAAGATAATACGCCAGCAAGAAGAGACGATGACTCAGATGGGGATGACGAAGACGATCCAGATCTCCCACCAAAAGACGACAATGCCCCGATAAAGAGGGTTGGTATAATCTCCTTCGGTGTGAGCACTATATATGGAGGACTCGCAGGGGGTGGCTCTGAGGTAGCCGAACGTAAGGCTAATGTGGCTGAGGCTAAGTCAGTGGCCAAAGTAGAGGTTATGAATATGGCATCTTCAAAAACCAAACAGAAGAGAAAGAAGGTGGATATGGATACTCTTATAGTCGGATTCTCCCGACTCGACTTCAAAGGTTTCTTAGCTCTGCGTGATGACTCTCTGGTAATTACAACAAGAGTGCATGGATGTGAGGTACAGAGAATCCTCGTAGATGGAGGAAGTTCAACAAACGTGATGTTCTGGCCCTGTTTCAAGAGCCTTAGCCTTAGTAGGGCAAGGCTGGTACCCTATCATCATCCGTTGATGGGCTTCAGCGGTGAAAAGGTCCATCCATTGGGCACGTATGAGATGGACGTTGTAACAACCCGTCCTTTTTGAAGACGATTAAATTCCATAATTGGACATAAATTGGCAATTTGGGGAATTTTCCTAAATAGTAATTCTTGGGATTTTCGAGGATTGAATGATTTTCGAAGGATGTTGTGATTATTTTTGGGACTATATAGGTAGAAATATTTTAATTATATGTCGTCGTGGAGAAAAGCGACACGAGGTAAGATTTTTAATTGGAAAACCCGCATTTATTTATTTTGGGTTGGAATAGTGATTTGCGCTCAAGTACCTCGGATGGGAATTTCGACTGCGCCATAATTCTCGGAATGGCCAAGATAGTCGGAAAAGAGTGTCCGATTGTCGGAAATGAGTTTCGGTTAATTTTAGAGGTAAAAGTAACTCGTAATTGGGTAAACGAGTCGTTTTTGGGTTTTAAGGGGTATAACCCCTTTCTTCTTATTTAAAGAGGGAGAAAGGGAAAGGAAAGAAGAAAGAAAGAAAGAAAAGAGAGAGAAGAGAGAGAGGAAGAAGAAAAGAGGAGGAAAAGGGAAATCTCGGGCAAACTCCGCCGGATTCGACTCGAGGTCGTCGGATTTTATCCACGAGGCAAGTATTTACTTGCTTTATTTTATTTTTGCAATCCTCTCATATCACATTTGGTATAAACATGATTTTAGGGTTAGAACCCTTAAAATAAATTGGGTAAAAGTTGATTATGAGTTTACATATTGATGTAGTGTAAACTCTTAATGATATTTAGTGTTAAAACCATGTTAATGGAGTCTAAAAATGGGTTGAAATGTTAAGTTGGGTTTTTTATGGTTTTAGGGTTTAAAACTAAGAGAAATGATTTAATACCCCAAGATAATTGATGTGTTAGTTGTGAAACATAGATTAGATGTTTGTTGAGTTGTTGGATAAGGTTAGAAACAACAAAAATGGAGAAAAATGGAGTTTGGGAGTTTGGGGAAGATAATGAATAGTGAACCCGTAGCCTTTGGGGTCATTTTCGGCCAAGAAGATAAATGATTTAGCTCTTGGCCAAAACATGAAAGTTGTAGATATTTTCGATACGGTCGCGTGGGCGCCAACCGCGTATTTTTATGATTTTTCTACGATTTGATATGATTTTTACAAGATGACAGCTCCCGGTTGAAAGTACCAACTCGGAAATCAAATCGGGAATTGGAAAAATAAAGGCTAGAAATTATTGTGTAGATGTTTGGGATGATTTTTGGTGTAGAGTAGAAACCATGAAAATGAATTTGGATTGATTTTTGGGTATTTTGGAGTTTGAGAAATCGCCCAAACTGTGACCCTCGAACAGGCCGAATCGATTCGGGTACAGGCGAATCGATTCGCCTAAGGGGAATTGGGTTTCTGCAATGGGCCGAATCGATTCGGGTACAGACCGAATCGATTCGCCATTTACAGACCTGTTTGCAGAATACCTTCTGAATCGATTCGGATTGGGAACCGAATCGATTCGCCCATCCGAATCGATTCGCTAAAGGGGCGAATCGATTCGCTTATGCCAGAATTTCTAAGTTTTCTCCCTTTAAGAGTATGGGGAGTTGAATTACCATTTGGAATTTTTATGGGGATTCCTAAATAAGGGTTTTGAGGATAAATAAACCTTTAAGAGATGATTGAGGTAATTAGTATTGAACAAAGTAAGAAATACTTTGGATTTAGAATCATGCAACCATGAAAGCATGATTACGATTCCTGGAGGGAATCTTTGGGATATTTAGTCATCGCTAGATGCTATAGGCCACTAAGGCCGGTTATATATATTCTAGGAAGAAAATATAGGATATGTATATACTCTGTGTTTTAGGTATATATATATGATGATGGAAATGATTTTGAAAATATATAAATGAATATTTTCAAAATGGAAAATAAATGTTTTTCATAATTAATAAAATATGGATTACACACCTCTCTAAATCGCTATCATAAGGGAAGTTGCGTTCGTATGGTGAAGCCCCCTGGCTAATGATGCAGGGTGGATATAGTCCTATAGGCCATGTGAGCGTTTGTTGTTATATTTTCTGCGCTGGTTAGGAGATTCCGGGTGTGGTCTTGACTATCCCGCGGGCACATGGTCGCTTCCCGACGTCTTTCGTTATAGGATCCCAGGTTGTCTTGGAGGCCCTGGAAGATGATAGCCATTTAGGGGCGCGCACAGTGGAGAAATCCGGACGGGCGGTCTTAGAACGCGTTTATATTAAAGCAGTTCATAATAATGGATTTGCTTTAATTACATTTCCTGGATATAGGAAGGGAAATGGGTTATATATAAATTGGCTTCGGTAACACTTCCCGGATGGAAGAAGGGATGTGGAAGCATATGTTTTGATCAAAGAATTTTTATGATAATGAAAATGTCTTTGAATACATTTCCTGAGTATAAAAAGGGAAATGGGATAATTGATAAAGGAAAAGCTTTTTATGTTAATAAAATTGGCTTTCAAAAAGTATATGGTTTGTTAAAGCAATTCATGATAATGAATTGGCTTTTATAAATACATTTCCTGGATATGAGAAGGGAAATGGAAGTTTTTGAAATGAAAAGGATAAGTATTTATAAATACTATATGTATCAAGTAATCCTCAGTCCGGGAGATATCTATATTATCCGGAAGTATATTGTAGATGTATGTATATGTATAAATTGGGTGCCGAGGGTCTAATGAATCCCGACGATCGACCGTGCCGCATAGTAGTGTATCGGGGGGGGTTCCTTGTTTGGATTTCGCTTCGCGAGACACCCCACGCACGAATATGGCACTGTGTTGAGACTGGGGAGAAGTTTAATCCTTAGTGCTCTTATATCATTAAATGTTTATGGTATATATATTATATATATCTTTCTGTACTGAGGGACTGGCGGATCTCAAAGATCGACCTTGCTGCATAGTAGTGTATCGGGGGGGTTCCTTGTTTGGATTTCGCTTCGCGAGATACCCCACGCACGAACATGGCATAGCGTCGAGATTAAAGTGAAGTTAGCCCTTAGTACATCTGTTTAACTATATAGGTTAGATAGTGGTTGGGTATTAGATTAGTTTAGCAGGGTAGCTTGACTAGGAGGTTTATAGGGATGCGCTAGGTGTGCACTGTTAGAGGAGATGTGAGGGGTATCTCATGAGAGTGCGATACCAGCTTAAATATGAGATAAAACTATTTTTCTAAAAATAAAGCATTTATGCACTTGCAAAATATTTTCTAAACATTCGGGCCCTGACCCGTTTGTCTACTCTCCTTTCTTTCTCTCTACTATATATATATATAGGTGTCCAGACACAGGGACGCCTGGATGGAAACTCTTTCGAGTCAGACGTCTGCTGCAGCAGCTGTGGATGCTTGCAGGTTATCGGTAGACGTTTCTTTCCTTGTACTCTAGATAGGAGATATTGTATAAACACTCGAGCCAATGGCCCAGTTGCATTTATTTATTCTTTCTGTACAGCATTCGATATGGTTGTATATTTGGACCGAGTGTTCGGTTATTTTAGTTCCTTTCATTTCCATTTCAGTTCATTACGCATTTAATTGTGAATGTTTTAATTTGTGCGCTAAAAAGAGTAGTTAGATAAAAGTTTTTAACGGCCACCTAATAGGATATTAGTAATTAAATGGATTTTCGACAGTGATGCTAAGAATGATCCATATGAAACTCCTGTTTTAATTTAATATTGGAGTGATCGCCCGGTATCTTATTAGGCGGGGTGTTACAGACGTACGAATGGGAGACAAGTGGCCTAAGAGGTTGACCCGAAAGGTCAATTTTTTCGTTCTGGACGAAAACGTCTTCTTGGCCTATAACCTCATCACAAGAAGAGTAGCCCTGAAGGAGTTTGAGGTCGTATCGTCGATGGTCCACCAAATGCTAAAATTCTTGACCCCCTACGGGGTAGGGGAAGTGCAGGGTGACCAAACCATAGCACAAGAATGCTACTTCAACTCAGCACAAGAGAGAAAGGCCCATAAGAGGGCCACAACTACATATAGCATTGATACACTTGACCCTAGAGATGAAACGAAGTTGAAGAAATGAGAGGCCGCAGAAGAGGTAGAATCCATCGTCCTCAATGAGGATGAACCGAAAAAAACCGTCCAAGTCGGCAAGGCCTTAAAACCGAAGATCAAGGAAGAGCTGATAAAATTCTTGAGGAAGAGGCATAGTGTCTTCGCTTGGAGCCATGCAGACATGCCTGGCATCGACCAGGAGGTTATGTGCCACAAACTCAACGTGGCAGAAGGGGCTAAGCCAATCAAACAAAGACAGAGAGTTTACTCTAGGGAAAAGTATGACGTCATTAGAGAAGAGGTCAGAAAGTTGGAAGAGGCGGAATTTATCAGGGAGGTCATATACCTAGAGTGGTTATCAAACGCCGTCATTGTGACCAAAGCCAATGGAAAATGGAGGATGTGCGTAAATTTCATTGACCTGAATAAGTCTTGCCTAAAAAACAGTTATCCCTTACCTCGAATTGATCAGATGGTAGATGCCATGGAAGGGCATGAGCTCATGAGCTTCATGAACGCGCATTCAGACTATAATCAGATCTTCATGAATGCTAAAGACTCAAAGAAGATAGCCTTCGTCACAAATAAGGGGACCTATTGCTATAAGGTCATGCCCTTCGGCTTGAAAAACGCAAGGGCAACTTATCAACGTCTTATAAATAAGATGTTTGAAGATCAAATTGGCAAAACCATAGAGGTATATGTAGATGATATGTTGACAAAGAGCTTGAAGGCCTGAACTCACGTGGCAGACCTAGAGAGAACTTTCGACACAATGGACTTGTACAGGATGAAGCTCAATCCCGCAAAGTGAGTTTTCAAAGTAGGAGCTGGAAGATTTCTTGGATTTATTATCAATCAGAGGGGAATAGAGGCCAACCCTGAGAAGATCAAGGCTTTACTTGTTATGAAGACACCAAGAAGTATAAAAGACGTTCAGAGGCTCACCGGAAGAGTAGCTGCACTCAACAAATTTATTTCCAGAGCCACGGACAAGTGTCTTCCATTTTTTAAAGTGCTTAGAAAGGCCTTCGAATGGGACGAAGAGTGTGACAAGGCCTTTAAACAACTCAAATCCTACCTCAGATCCCCCTTGCTCTTTATCTCAGCCCATCATGGGAGAGAAGTTATATATTTATCTAGCAGTCTCAAAGTCAGCTATAAGTGCATCCATAGTACGGGAAGACGTTGAGGGTCCAAAGGCTTGTATACTTCAATAGTAAGGCCCTTCAAAGATCTGAACAGAACTATCCTCGGATGAAAAAGTTGGCCTACACTTTGATACATGCTTCTAGGAAGATGAAACCCTACTTCCAAGCCCACTCTATGGTTATCCTCACCGATTCTCCATTAAGGCAAGTCCTCCACAAGCCTGAGAAGTCAGGCAGATTGATGATCTGGGCCATCGAGTTGGGAGAGTATGACCTTATTTATCAACCCAGGGTGGCTATTAAAGGGCAGGCACTTGCAGATTTTATTGCTGAGTTCACGTGGAAAGAGACTAAGGTTGAGAACAATCCAATGATCATAGAGGGATGAAATAGTAACATCTTTCGTAACCCGAAAGAGGTTGTATCAGACAGAGCCGAAAAAGGAGTAGCTGAGAATGAGGAAGATAGGTACATCTTCAAACAAGGAGCCCTGTCAGAGGGGAGCTTCTCTTCCAATAAGGATATATGGAACCTCTTTGTTGACGGGTCTTCTTGTGAAAGTGGAAGCGGGGCAGGGCTGATACTGTCAGCTCCGGATGGTACCAACGTTGAATATGCTCTAAGGTTCAACTTTAAAGCATAAAATAATGAGTCAGAATATGAGGCCATGATAGCAGGCCTATCCCTGGCAAAGACTCTTAGGGTTGGTCGACTCCTACTTCATAGCGACTCGAGGTTAGTTTTCAACCAAGTGTTTGGAGTTTATAAGGCCAAGGATGAAAGGATAGCCAAATACCTGAAGAGGGTAAGAATAATGCTAAAAGTCTTCGAAGAGGGTACCTCGATAAAATAATAGCCATGCTGATGCAATAGCAAAGTTGGCTTTAATAACAAGGACATCAGAAGGACAGTACCAGTCGAGATCCTACTCAAATTGACCATTGAGGAAGACGAGGTTGCCAACCCTTGCCTCAACTTGAACCTAGGAGACTCATGGATGGACCCCCTCATCAGATATATCAGAGAGGGAGAACTACCGGAATCAAAGTTAAAAAGGAGAAAACTGAGGTACAGAGCTGAAAAGTTCTCAATAATAGGATATGTCCTATATAAGAAAGGATTTTTATTACCTCTACTCAGATGTGTCCATCCCCGGGAGGTCCCCCGTGTCCTACAGGAAGTACACTAAGGTTCTTGCTCCAGTCATATAGGAGGAAGACCTTTGGCGAAGAGGATAATCACGCAGGGATACTGGTGGTCGACCTTGGCCAAAGATGTTGCAGCCTACGTAAAGAGGTGTGACAAATGCCAAAGATTCTCCACTATTACAATCAACCTCATCAACCTATGACGTCAATCAGTTCCCCTTGGCCATTCGTAATATGGAGGATTGACTTGGTGGGACCATTGTCGAGAGATGCGAACAATTACCGATTTCTGATCGTTACAATTGATTACTTCTCCAAGTGGGTAGAGGCTGAGCCGATGATCACGATTACAGAGCAGAAGACCTTCCAGTTCTTCTGAAAGAGCATCATATGCAGACATGGCCTTTCGAACACCCTCATCTCGGACAACGGAACCCGGTTCAAAAATTCTTCCCTGGAGAAGTACTGCGAGAGAGTTGGGATCAAGTAATTTTTCTCTTCTCCTGGCCGACCTCAGGCAAATGGTCAAACCGAAGCACGAACAGAACAATCCTCAATGGGATTAAGAAGAGGTTAGAAGAAGCTAAGGGAAGATGGACTGAAGAGGTTTATGCTGTGTTATGGGCTTATAAAATAACATCTAGGACACCAAAGGGGGAGACCCCATTTATGTTAGCACGTGGCTCGAAAGTCGTCATACCAACAGAGGTAGGACTCCCCACTCATAGAATTCAGACCTACGACCTTGAGAAAAATGGTGAAGAGAGAAGACTTGACCTATATTTGATTGAGGAGATAAGGGAAGATGCCGAGATCAGACAGGCAGCCTACCAGCAGAGAACAGCAAAATTCTATAATCAAAGTGTGAAATCAAGACCCATAGTTGTAGGATACCTCATGCTGAAGAAGACATTACAGAAGGCAAACAAGCTTCACCCAAATTGGCATGGCCCTTACAAAGTAATTGAGGAGGTTGTACTCGGTACCTACCAGTTGGAAAATCTCGAAGGTGAACCTTTCTCCAATCCATGGAATGCTGATCATCTAAAAAAGTATTATATATGATGTTGCAATGGTTTTTATAAATGTATCATCTTATGAAAAGATTATTAATGATAAGATCAGTTCCTGTGTCAATTCTTGGTTCATTGTTCATTAATTTAGTGAAATTTATGAGGGTAACATCTTAGTTGATGACCTCAGACCTTAAACATCATAACTTGGTGATAAGGTTTGAGGTGAAACATCATATTTGGATGACCTCAGACCTTAAACATCATAACTTGGTGACAAGGTCTGAGGTGAAACATCATATTTGGACGACCTCAGACCTTAAACATCATAACTTGGTGATAAGGTCTGAGGTGAAACAACATATTTGGATGACCTCATACCTTAAACATCATTAATTTGGTGAAATTTATGGGGGTAATATCTTAGTTTGATGATCTCAGACCTTAAACATCATAACTTGGTGACAAGGTCTGAGGTGAAACATCATATTTGGATGACCTCAGACCTTAAACATCATAACTTGGTGATAAGGTCTGAGGTGAAACATCATATTTGGACGACCTCGGACCTTAAACATCATCACTTGGTGACAAGGTCTGAAGTGAAACATCATATTTGGACGACTTCAGACCTTAAACATCATAACTTGGTGTCAAGGTCTGAAGTGAAACATCATATTTGGATGACGTCAGACCTTAAACATCATAACTTGGTGATAAGGTCTGAGGTGAAACATCATATTTGGATGACCTCGGACCTTAAACATCATAACTTGGTGATGAGATCTGAGGTGAAACATCATATTTGGATGACCTCAGACCTTAAACATCATTAATTTGGTGAAATTTATGGGGGTAACATCTTAGTTTGATGACCTCAGACCTTAAACATAAAAACTTGGTGACAAGGTCTGAGATAAAACATCATATTTGGATGACCTCAGACCTTAAACGTCATTAATTTGGTGAAATTTATGGGGATTACATCTTAGTTTGATGACCTCAGACCTTAAACATCATAACTTGTTAACAAGGTCTAAGCTGAAAAATCATATTTGGATGACCACAGACCTTAAACATCATAACTTGGTGACAAGGTCTGAGGTGAAACATCATATTTGGATGACCTTAGACCTTAAACATCATAACTTGGTGACAAGGTCTGGGGTGAAACATCATATTTGGATGACCTCAGACCTTAAACATCATAACTTGGTGACAAGGTCTGAGGTGAAACATCATATTTGGATGACCTCAGACCTTAAAACATCATTAATTTGGTGAAATTTATGGGGGTAACATCTTAGTTTGATGACCTCAGACCTTAAACATCATAACTTGGTGACAAGGTCTGAGGTGAAACATCATATTTGGATGACCTCAGACCTTAAACATCATAACTTGGTGATAAGGTCTGAGGTGAAACATCATATTTGGATGACCTCGGACCTTAAACATCATTAATTTGGTGAAATTTATGGAGTAACATCTTAATTTGATGATCTCAGACCTTAAACATCATAACTTGGTGATAAGGTCTGAGGTGAAACATCATATTTGGATGACCTCAGACCTTAAACATCATAACTTGGTGATAAGGTCTGAGGTAAAACATCATATTTGGATGACCTCAGACCTTAAACATCATTAATTTGGTGAAATTTATGGGGGTAACATCTTAGTTTGATGACCTCAGACCTTAAACATCATAACTTGGTGACAAGGTGTGAGGTGAAACATTATATTTGGATGACCTCAGACCTTAAACATCATTAATTTGGTGAAATTTATGAGGATAACATCTTAGTTTGGTGATGAAGACATCAATGCACGACATATAAAAATATTCAAGGTCAAAAGAAGTAAAGTTCTCCTTAGATAATGATATAGCACATAAGTTAGAATTACAAGCCAAAATATAATAGAAAATGTTATCCCCCGTTACCGACCAATATGAATCAGAAACAAAAATTACAATTAAGAGCTTCACAAGGTACGGCCTACGAGTCTGCAATCTCAGGGTTGGTGGTCACAGCCCTACTCCCTTGGCCGATGTTGGTCACTTCCATACCATCGTCCCGAGGGTTGACATCCTCAGTCCCTGTAACCTCCAAAGGGGTGGTCTCTGCAGGAGTAACAAATTCTTCCTCCACCTCTTGTAAATCCTAGAAAATTGAGAATTAGCGAAGCCCAGACCAACGAAGTCAAAGGCTGCTAAGCTACCTGACTCCTTCTCTTTCATAGCAGCCTATTTTCTAGTGGCCTTAACACCCCTTTCAAGGTATTCAAGGCCAAAGCTGATGGATTCATTAGAGACCTTGTAATCCTCCAAGATCTTCTCTAAGGCGTCCTCCACAATAGCTTTGACAGCAGCATTCACCTTTTGTTGAAAGGCTTCGTCCTTGGCCCTCATAGCAGAGTTGTGATCATTCTCAAGTTTGGCAATGTCTTTCTCCAGCTGCGTAGCCCTAGATTCAGACCCCTCAAAGGCAATCTTCAGACGTTCCACTTCGGCCTTGAGAGCGGCCTCTATCTTCTGGGCCTCTCTTCCCTTTTCAACCAGGGGCATCTTCCTCAGAGTCCAGTCGACAAACTGGTGCATGGTGAGGATACCCTGCAAAACATATTCAGATACATGAGTTCAAGGGTCAATAAAATTCAAAGTCGATGTTACACTTGAAATATAAAAGTGAAAGTTTTACTTGGATAGATCAGTGGAGGCAAAACTCGGCCAACAGAGGGGTGTCTAGAGAACGGCAGAATCATTTATCGACGTCGGTCATAACAGAGTCGATGGTGTCCAAGGCCTTTATACTTTGGCAATGAGGTTGTCGCCAATCTTCAGCTGGTCCAAATGAGCAGCTAATGCATCCTCAGATGAGATGGGGATCGGACGATCCCCCTTAGAGGCTTTCTTCTGCCTCTGATCCTCAGGGGCAGGGACGTTGGATTTCCTATTTTTTTGGGAGGCATCGGCCTTTGAAGAGATAGGAGGAGGAGGAGGAGGAGGAGGAGGAGGAGGTGCATTCAGGCCTGCTTTCTTAACCAGCATGGTGAGACTGGGGGCTGCTATTTCCCAAATATCGTCTGATAATCCTTTCGGACGCTGTGCAAAAAGAAAGGTCTGAGTTAAAAGATCAGAGGAATAGAAAAACCAGAAATGATGAAAAATCAAAGTAACTTACGAAGCTCGGTTAGAGGACTCCCCCCAAGACCAGTCTCAGAGAGGTAGTAGGGGGTCATCAAGTGCTCATACTTAACCAGATAGCCAAGCTCTCCCTGATCTTGAAGGTAGGTCCTTGACGTTCTGTAGGTTATCTTGACTCAATCCGGGGTCTGCCTTAGCAGCCAATGACACTTTCCCCCATCTTAGGGGTACCCTCGGCTCTAAAGATGAAGAGGTAGCAGAAGAACCAAACTCCCAGGCCCCTGAGGCAAAGAAATATCTCGATTTCCAGTTATGGTTAGAGGTCTGGGTGACCAACAACATTTTCTTATCAGGCTTCCTGGACAGGAAATGATAATAGCTCGGATGGTTTCTGGAAGAGGAAGGCATATAACACCCTATGAAGACCTGGACATGAAGGTCTGAATGATGTACCGCCCTTCATAGGACGATGGCCCCAATCATGACCCTCCAAGCATTAGGAGATAATTGGGAAGGGGCCAATTCAACATGGGATAATATGACCCTGATTATTGGATAAAAGGGGAGGCAAAACCTAACTTAAACATCTGCTCTTATAGGCAAATTTCACCATCTCGACCACTGTAGGCCCTCTCACTTTTTCGAGGTCTCCTAAGATTGACAGAGGGGCCTATTGAATAAAGATGCCTGAAGGTGAGGAGGTCGAATTTGCTGACAGTGATCTCTATCTCAACGGCCTCCGAGGTTTCAACATCACTTTCATAGCCATCATCCTCATCCCTATCAATATCGGCCTGGGCAGGGGTAGGAACACGTCTAGGAAACCTCTAAGTGAACTCAGCCCTCGTGGCGGCCGACAGGGGAATAGCATCAATGATGGGGGGGAACAGCCACACTCGGCCCCACAACTTCAACATCAGAAGTAGGGGTGTTCACGGGTCGGTCGGTTCGGTTTTGACCGGGTTTTTTGGGCCGAACCGACCATGTCGGTTTTTGGAGGAGGAGAACCGAACCGAACCGAAAATCCTAAAAAACCAAACCGAACCGAAAATCCTAAAAAACCGAACCGAACCGAATCGGGTCGATTTTTGACAGGGCCGGTTCGGTTTGCCCGTCGGTTTTTGACAGGGCCGATTTTATACAGGGTCGGTTCGGTTTTTTCCTTTATTTTAATAAAAAATATATTTTTTTAATACCTAATATAAATATAAATATAAAATTAAAAAATATAATATAATATGTCAAGACTAATATAAATATAATATAAAATATAAAATTAAAAAGTATAAAAATTAAATCGGTTCGGTTCGGTTCGGTTCAAAATCGGTTTTTTTATGCCAAAACCGAAAATCGAACCGACCCTGTCGGTTTTATACCTGATTAAACCGAACCGACCCTAAAAAAAAAACCGGCCCGAAAATTTTCGGTTCGGCTCGGTTTTGTCGGTTTGTCGGTTTTTTTACACACCCCTAATCAGAAGAAGACCCGGAAGTGCTAGAACTGTTGTGGGATAAGGCACGACTCTCGACCTCGGCCTGATCAGGGACTTGATCTTGCCTAATGGCAAAGTCCATCGCCTCCTGGAATGAGTCAACAGACATAGGGTTTGAGGTGGATGATTCAGACTCAGACATGGGAATGGGTCCTAACGGATTCTCCGCTGGCTCAGCTGGTTTGGCTGGCTCAGGGTATATCACCCTCAGAGGGGGAGGAAAGATAGGTCTGAGAGGGAATGACTCAGACTTATGAGCTTCCTCTTGGGCCCGTTCTATCTGTTTAATCTTATTTAAAGTCTTCTCCCTAAGAGAAGGGAATTCTTCTAAACGCTAATAAAGAGGTCTGAGCATATAAGTCAAACCTTACACTTGGACTCTAAATCCTAAATAAACAGGTTGGAAATTTAACTAAGGATCAAACTGGGATTTTAAAATAAGAACAATGAATAACATACAAGAAAAGTTATCGAAAAACTCAAGAAACTCACCAAAAAAATCAAACAGTTATCGAAAAATTCATAACTCTCGCCGAAAATTAAAGAGACAAAAATAAAAGGGGCTGAAAATGGCAGAGTGGGGAGGAGGAAATACCTGAAGACTCGTGAAATGAAGGAGATTTAAAGAAATACAGAAATCCCCAAAAATACAGCAGCCAAGCTCTGGTGAGAGAGAGAGAGTTGCAGAGATAGCCAAGGCAGGAAGGAGAGAAATGAAGAAGAAAGAGAAAGGAATGAGGTTTAAACCTTTGAATGGGTTGGCGCAACTCCCAAGGCCCATCATTGCCTTGGGAGCCCAAAAGACAATCAGAATCATGGCACTTGCCCAACATGCTACCTATAGCAGTACGTGACACTTGTCAAAGGCATATTAGCACATCAGGAAGAAAGGCCTCGGATATGTATACCCCTTAGTCACCTACTCACATAGGAAACTAAGGGCTAGAGGGTGATTGATATGCCCAAAGTGTACCAGACATTCCAGAGATCTCAACCTCGGCTTTATGATAGCCGAGGTAATAGAAGTTCATGAAGCTCTATCAGCAGCATCGTCCTATAAAGGTCGGCCATAGCCGATGCCCCATTTGACTGTAGACCTCTTCTCGGCCGCAGCCGAGATTATCTATAACCTTGGAAGCACGACTCTTATCTGGTCGCCCATAGCCAACGTCGACTCATCCCATACATCTACTTAGGTTGGTCATCAATAGAGCTCAACAAGGACTCCCAGGATAACCACCCTTCAACATCAACATCAGCCCTAGCCGGCGTTGCAAGCGCCATAAGAGAATCAGTAGCCCTACAAACAGCCTCAATCGTAAGGTCAACCTCGGCCCTGGCCGACGTTCCATACATCTATCCTCGGCTGATATCCCATCCAAGGCCGTTTTCCCTGCCAAGGTAGGGGTCGTACCTCATCCAGATCGAGGTTGGTATCAAGCAAAGACGGTCGAGGTTCTATGCGTACATGCACGGCTTGAGACACGTGGACAAATCTATTATAACTGAATCATTCCCACCACGTGACGGAATATTGAGGTCATCATTATCTACATAAGATTAGCTAGGTGTCATTCTCATACTGGATCATTCCTCATGCACATGCTTATTGCATGCTTGGGGGGTACATTACACCCCCCAAGCACTATATATAGGGATCATTCCCTACCTTTCAAAAGGAGAAGAATGACAACCCTAGCTGAAACTCAATCATTTTACACAGTAGAGAGAGAAAGCTTGAGAGATTGTATCAATGGCCATTAGTGCCTTCATTCATTGATATTACTCACACACACTCACAGTGGACGTAGGCCAGATTGGCTGAACCACTTATATTCAAGTGTTCATGGTGGTGGTGTTTTCAGCATCATCAAAGCCCATCGGGCGTAGGTGGAAAAAATTAGTTCGTACCGAGCTTGGGCTTGAGCTTGGGTAAGGTAGTTCGTGACAGCCTGAGCAACCCCAAGCCCAGCTCACCCAACCCGATTTACAGCCTTATTCGTATCGAGTCGTATTCGTATCGGTTTTTATCGTGTTCGAGTCTTATCAGGTTCGTATCTAAATGGATAACTTTTTTATTGTGTGAAAAACTACATTCAAACCCGACTCGTTATCTTAACGTGTCGTGTCGTGTTCACTCGTTATTACTCATTAAGATAATTGATTATTTTTTAGTCGTAAACAAGTTGACATATTAGTTCATTTTTAAACACAATTAGATCTATGGCATTACTAACTCTCTCATTTAGTAAAATTATTTATTAGTAAATTAACATTAAGCTATATAAACACTTTATAAGTTCCAAGAATATAGCTTATTTACTTAAATTAATGGGTTTTAACGGGGCTTATCGGGTATTAATGGGTAAAGAAGATCAACTCCAACCCGACCGATTAACTATCGTGTCGTATCGAATTGA
Source organism: Sambucus nigra (assembly GCA_949130495.1). NCBI lineage: Eukaryota > Viridiplantae > Streptophyta > Magnoliopsida > Dipsacales > Adoxaceae > Sambucus > Sambucus nigra. The sequence continues at coordinate 49,598,499 of OX422221.1, forward strand.
CACTGATATGACCCAAAATAATTAAGGGTTCACCCATTAACTTATAACTTCGTGTCATGCCTCATTTTCCAAGTCTATTCAAACTCATTTTTTATACACACTAACGTGTTGTGTCGTGCGGTGTCTACAATTATTAACGTGTTGATTTCTGTAAAAATATGTTTGAATCATGTATTGGTCTACAATTACCCTTTTTCGGATATGCAGAAAATAATTGTGTTTTTTTTCTTTTACTGCCACTTTCCAATTGGATCCTAGTGATGTGGCATGATAGGGAAATTTTTTGTATATTAATTTTATTTGAAAGATATTTTATTATTACTCAAAAAAAAATTATTATTCAATAGGATGTCAATACTAATCAAAGCCCATCTTTTCTTCTCAAATTGAATAAGGAAAAAATGTACTTGGTAATGTTAGAAAATATAGAGATGGTGTAAATTTATATTGTCTTTACATATTATGTAAACCGCGTCCACACTCTTCTGCAAGAAAGTATTTCCATTCCAAAGTATATGACTCATTTGGGCGCTAAAAACTTTCCATCCCAAACTTTTTTTTTAAATTGTATTTAAAATCTTAACAACTACAAACTCTAAACGTTCAATTCAAACGGATATTTTAACCACTATATATTACTTAATCCGCAATTTGAACATTAAAAACGTTCAATCTCAAAATATTTGATATCCATTCAGTCTAAATTTGTTTACATCATATGGCATCTCCTTCAAATTTAAGAAGATTACCAAATTTCAGACAAAATGATGAGGTGGTTTTATGTCATGCATACATAAAATATTTAGTTGAAGGGTGAATCAGAACGAACCAGCCGAGAAGCACTTTATGGGCTAAAATTACGCATGAGTACTGTAGGAAGGACTTATAGATTAACCTTCTTTACTTATAGGTACCCCACCCCCTAGAAATTAGATGAGAAACTAGAGAAAGATTCATCACAAATTAGTGACATCACAAAGGAGTGTGAGGATTCAACCAATTTGATTCAAGATCGAGGTAAAGTGGAGCTTAATCGAAGACTGAGGAAGACTTCTAAAATCATCTAGTTGAGGAACCATGTGTTTTGTTTATTTAGTTATGTAAATTACGAGTTATGTTGTAACAAGTGATGAGGTTACTCGATACTAGTGATGGACCAGGTTTGGCAGGACCTGGGAGAGGTTTCGTGCTTTATCGAACAACCTCACTTGGGAACCTCTAAGGGAACTGATTTGGAGGATCGAGAACAACACATCGTTAAAGCACGATTTAATCATTTTAGACACACGAGGTAAGACATTCAGGTTTGCTGGATTGAGCATTACTTGAGCAACCATGATCTTAGTCAGCCATAGAGTTTTGGGGCCAAAACAATATTTTTCATAAAAAAATTGAGAGATGTCATATTATACCTAACACATGTCAAATCAAACTTACCTCAAATAATGATGGTTTGATGAGCAGTTGGATGGTGTTGATGATGCCAAGTATCATCCAAAGGGATTCAACCTCATTTCTAAGTTTACGCAACAATGGTGGAGATAAGATAATAAAGTAAAAGTGATAGAGGAGATGAGAGGAAAAGAATAGACATAGAGATTTAAGTTGTTCGGCCTTGGCCCACATCCACTGTGAAAAGTATAAAACTATTCCACTAAGTAAGATGGTTGAAGCCATTAATTGTGTTTATAAGGTCTTGGCCTCACGAAGTTGTCTGAGGCCGATGATGTGCTTGGTCATTGATGAAGGAAGTCATGTGATAAGATAGTGTTAGAGGCGGAGACTATCTGATACGACATTATTGACGAGAACTCCAGTGGTACGATGAGTCTGAGACAATACATGGGGGGACGAGCAGCCATAGTGGGTGTCGTCTAGACGAGACCAGACTTATGTATATCAATCACCCCTAAACCTTAGTTTTCATTGTTAATGGGAGGTAGGGGTGAATGTCGTCTTAATTCTTAGTGGTTAGGTGTTACCTCAATGTGAGCGAGGTCACATGATGGTAGAGGGTAAGCGTGTGTGCAGAGGTGTTAGTTCAGCCTTTCGAAGCGTACACTTGCTAATTGTTGGGTGACCTGGCATGTGGACCAAGTTGATGCACAACAAAGTGTCACTTTGAGTAATGATGAGCGTATTGGAATCGTGCACACGTTTGCGCACTTTAAATTACCCTAAGCCTGTCTTTCTCTTTCTTCCCTCACTTCTTCAACATCCTTATCCAAATCTCATAAACTTTCCTCTTTCTCTCTTTAAAATTTCACCATTTCCAACAAGTTTTTTGGCGTTTCTTACTTTTCCAGTCTTCTCCCTCTCTCTAGGTACCTCTCTCATTTATTCTTTCCTGCTTTCTTGCTTTGATTCTTGAGTATTCTACATTTAAAAATTTCCAGTGGTTCTGTTTTTTTTTTATCACCATTTGGTGGTTTGTGGTTTGAATTGAGGTGTTTTAGTAAGAGGGGAGAGTTTAGGGTACATTATTAGGGTTGAGAATTTTCGATTTTAGGGTTTTCTGGGCTAAAGATAAATTTTTGATGAGTTTTCCAGTTGAAGCTCGTCAGAAATGTTCTTACTGTTCTTGACTGGTTTATTTTAAAAACCTTTAAAGCTCACTTATTTGATCTTTAATTAGCAATATACAAATCCTTACTTCTATTTTTTCATGTACCGTAGACTTTACGGATTAGGAGAAGGGTTTCCTTACCTTCGTGAGCGTATAAGACGAAAGATTCACAGGGTCGAGGTCGAGGCTAAATGTAGAGTTGAAGCCGAGTTTGAACTTCCTCTTACTCCCGTCCCTCTAGCTATAGTACGCCCAATATTACTTCTCACTTATCTAGCTTTAGCCCACCTAAAGTTGTCATATTTATGAGTCACGATTCAATGTCTACTTCGTCCTCTAAGGATTCTTTATCCCTTATATCTTCTAAGCGTTATAATCCTTCTCATCTAGTGGACTCTTGTAAAAGATGAGAAAAGTCTAATAAGGCGAGTTGTCGGGATCAAAGCAATAAATCAATTAAGATTCAAAGCAAATCATTCCCCGACAACGGCGCCATTTTGATAAGGCTAGTTGTCGGGATTAAAGCAATAAATTAATTAAAGTATTTAAACATCATTCCATGTGGATCCGATACCCGAACTCGCCGCTATATATATAAAACATGTGTAGTTAAAGTTTAGGTTTTTTGCATTGGCTCGAAAATCGTTTACAACGATAGATGCTTCACACTCAATTAAGATTCAAAGCAAATCATTCCCCGACGACGGCGCCATTTTGATTACGCGAAAATCAACATGACCCTCATTTTGATGTCGACATATTTTCATAGTGCTCGGGTCACGGGGTTTGACTTCGGGGTTGACCCGGGGCGTTGACTTTCTTTCGAATTCGGACTTTGCACTGCCATAACTTCTTCATTTGGAGTCCGATTGACTCACCGTTTGAACCCAGGCGTTCCTTTATTAGAGGCCTACATTTTTCATGTTTGGTCTTAGTCTGAAATGAGTTATTTGAATTTACCATTTAGCCCTGAAGGTGCGTTTTGGTCCGTTCTTCATTCGAAATGCATCCAGTCTTCGTCCTTAGCATCAAAAACCCTGTAAATACTCAAATAAACCTTGCGCAATCGATTAACGATGAATAATTGAGGTTATACAGTAAATAAGTATAAAAAGTGAGTTTAACGAGCGTTTGACTACTTTATTACGCATAAAGAAAGGGAATTAAATGCAATATTTAGAACGAATCAAAGTCTAAGGCTGAATCCTTCGAGGTGGCCATGAAAGTCCCAGTTAATCATTTGGATGAGGGGGAAACTATCGAGTCTAGCAATCATGGTCATGCCATAATTTCTACTCGTTAACAAGGGGACCCTGAGCCCGAGATTTATGATTTATTTGACGGTGAGCCAGAAGTTAATGTGGTTGTCAATGTGCCTCCGATGGCGGTGCCTATCTCGGCTATGACTGAGGCCGAGTTTTAAACTCGGTATCCTTATGGTAAATCTCCCACCGCTAAAGTGGATGAGGAGGAGGATGTATATATCATGGACACAACTGTTGCTTCGGTTATACCCAGTGACGTCTGTGAGACTGATCTGATAGTCTAGAGGCACATCTATGGTGTCAAATCAACCATTAAAACGAGTATTCCCTCTGAGGACGAGCGTACCTTTGATAACAAGAACAATGGAGAGATTGATGTTTATGAAAAAAATGTTCAAAGTTAGCTTTTACCTTCCCATCCACTCGTTTGTCCGTGCGATTTTTACCTCCATCGGCTTGGCTCCAGCCCGACTGATATCAAACGCTTTGAGGACTCTTATTGGGGTTGCCTAACTTTAGAGGATTGCCTTCAGGCAGGATACCCCTGTCGACATTTTTCGCACTTATTACACAGTGGCCACGAAGAGAGTTGCTCCTTATTATTATCATTTGGTAGCTCATCATTCAGACCATAAACTTATTCGCATCGACCAAACCTCTAACCATGATTTAAAATCTTGTTATTTATTTGTCTCGGGGGACTAGGACTTTGTTGGAGACATTTCAACTTCTGTGAACGAGCTGAGAGTCCCTCGGTAGTGGGATCTACAAAAATGGATCTAGGTTTTAGCGTCGAGATGAGAATAGACATCGACAAACTGCGGGGTGATGGTATTATAGTGTTTGAGGAGTTGATGACCCCTCATCTTCTTGAATATACTGGCATGGGGGTGGACCCCTAATTGAACTTCGTAAGCAATTCTTTTTAACTTTTTGTTGAACTTTACTATTGTCTAACTTTTACTTTAACTTTAAGCATGCCGATATTGAACATATGTTATTTTTATAGAATATCTCGAAGGAGTTCCCAATTCTATCTGGCATATAGTAGCCCCTATGTCCAACAATTTACTTTCTCGTCTGTAAGGAAAACCAGCGCCACTGATACAGACTTGACAAAAAATCCACAAATGTCGGACCCCATTTTGTCGAGGGATATGAGAAGAGAAAATATGGCCCTCGGGGCACTTCTACTACCCCCCCCCCCCCACAAGAAGATAAATGACGCCCCATGGAGATAGGCGACCGACCCCTTTTGCCCATAAGGTACGACACTACACCTACTAACCGCCTAGCCTAGTTGGGTGTCAATGTCGACTCTCTACTTAAAAGTCAAATGAGCGCCCGAGCGGCCATTACTTCGGTTGTCCTCGAGTGTGAAAATAGATATGTTGATGTGCAAGACCCCTTCTTCAATTTTTCATTTCATGGAGACACACAGGTAAATAATTTTTTCTTGATATTTTATTTAATTCTTTGAAGTCTTGTATCATCTTGTAGTAACTCGCCTTATTATGTTGCAGTCTATCATAGCCCTCCAGAATATCTAACTCTGGGTGATCGAGGCCGACAAGAAGGCCAAGGTAGCCAAGAACGCGTAGAACAAGGCTGACAATATGAAGTGGAAGCTTGAAGACCTGAAGGTCGAGTACGATACAAATGCCCAAGAGATAAGGATCCGCCACAAAGAGAGGATGCAAAATAAGAAGGTAAACCTCCTAACAAAGATCGAGGAGTTAGAGAAAAAACTTAAAACTCAGTAAGGGGGTGAGGCCGAAAAACTGAGGGTGACAGTTGAGGAGTCTGTGGCCAACTTTAAGCAGTCAGAGGAACTTTTTGGCTATGCCATGCAGTACATGGAGAAAGGCACAAAGGTTGTCTACCACTGAGTATCCAACCAGCCGTAATACCCCGTATTTTTACTGATTTTAATTATAGGATTAATTGAATTAATTGGAAATTTTATTGGTAATTAATCTGGATTTAAATACTAATGAGACGAGAGTTAGTATTTGATTATGATAATTACGTTCAATATTACAGAGAAAATATAGTAATATATGATTATGAAATTATTAAAATTGTCACGTGTAGAAAATATGATAGTTTTGGAAATTAAGTTGGGACGCGCATGTCAGTCGTGTCGGGACTAATTTAATGGATTATAAAGTAATTTGTTTTTATGTCTTCCTTATGGTCATTTTGAGTGCGTCAATGTGTCCGGGAGTATCGATATAGTCATAAAAGTCTACTCGGGAGTTTAGTTTGGGTCCCGGGACAGTTTAAGGCCAAATCAGCTACTCAGGAGGGTATTTTAGTCATTTTACTATTTGATGAATAGTGACATGCAAAATTTAGAAAGATTTATTAACTTCTAGGTTAGAGCCTTAGTTTTTTCACCACCAAAACTCACAAACGACCATTAGAGAAGAAGTGGAGGACGTTCCTAAAGGAGAACTACCATTCTTAGGCGTCTTACACCACTGTCACCACCATCAGATAGATCAAGAAGAGAGGATCGCTCCTATATCACCTTCTCCAAAGGATCAGAACTTCTATTTCCAGGCAAGTGATTTAACTTGCAATAATTCAGAGTATATATTATCCATGATAGTTTAGAATTGGAAAAAGACCTTGAGAAATGATAAATTAATGGATGTGGAGATTTAAATATTAATCTTGGTAGGTTTTGAATGTAAATTAACTTCGCAAAAAATAGTAGACACAAAATCATGATCTATGTGTAGAGAATTACGAATCCATGTTGAGATATATGATGATTCTTGAAGAAAATATAAGGAATAGGGTTTTTATGAAATATACATGATTTGATCCAAGAAATTGACAACCCATAATGATTTGATGATTGTAAGACGCTAGAATTTATGTGTTTATGTTGGTATAAGGTTTGTTATAATTATTTGGGAGTTTGGGACATTTTATTAGATGATTTTAGGGTTAAAAATGATGAAACCCGTAGCTTAAATATGCAGAAATCGTAGGCCAATATCTGATGGATCGATCGATCGACTCAAGAATGTCGATCTCTCGACTAGATAGACCGATTGACCCTTTCCTTCGATCGATCGACTCCTCCTGAAATGGTGTTATATTCTCCTTTTAAGGTTTAACCAAATCCCGACTTTTAAGAATTATTGGTATGAACTATTTGAACATATTGGGACTTAGGGAAGGTCAATAGTGATATATTTGAGGCCCGAAAAATATTGGTGCTAAATTTGCTTCAATAATATAAGCCTTCTTGTCGGTTGACTCAATACCTACACCTGCTAGTCCTCCGCAGATCATTTTAACACCAAAATAAATCATACACAAATTACCTTTTATCACAGGTGGTTTAGCAGGAAGGTTAGGATCGTCCTCGCCACTATCATCCGACTCTTGTTCGCTCCTCTTTGCCTTAATTTCCTTTTTTAACTTAAAATCCTTTGTTCCATTGAAAATTTTTCTACCCTCGTCTCATCCCCGTTCTTGTCCACGTACTTTCAGACCTTCCCTTATTTCAATAATTTTTCAATCTGATCTTTCAGGGTAAAGCAACGATTTGTTGTATGGCTATGGTCTTGGTAAAACTCACACCATTTGCTTTTGTCCCTCTTATGTGGTGGGGACTTCAAATTTTTCAGCCACCTAAACTCTATGTCATATTTTATCTCATTCAGTATGAGACCAAGACTTATAATTATCGGAGTGTACTTGGAAAACTTATCGTCATTTGATTTATCCAACATCCATGCTCATATACGATTGTTTTTAATTGGATAACATAACTGAGTTCAACCGATCTCCAACACACTTGGGTGTTCTATGGTGTCGATCATCATAATATGTCGACTAAAAATTTAAAGTTCTTCTTGGCATGTAGGATTGATCGCTTCGATATGATTTAAACCTTTTTCCATACATGTTTCCTTCACCATGTAAACCCATATCGTCTGGGATTATTCAGAGCTTGCTCATGGTGTACGTGTGTCTTGTCCCTAAATGGGCCTGGAGGAGGCATTTCCTGCCTTCGATTAGAGTTTTCCCCAACTGCTAGAGTGACAGGGTTCAGTTATGGTTGATTCTATCAAACCAGGATGCTCTTCATCAATTGTTTCACATTTTTCAACATCGTTTACTGGCTCTTAGCCACACTCTGCAGGATTCCTTGCATGTCACCCAACCCAACAAGTGTAAAAGAAGGTATCCCGTCTCCGCCTTATTGCACTCAGGGCTTTCATACATTCCTAATATGATTTATGCGAAAAATCTAGGATCATAATTCAAAGTGATATGAATCACACGGAATCCAAATCTAAAGTATATGAAGAGAGATTTAAGCTAAGATCTATAAAATTTCAAGGAATCAAACTGAAATTGTTTAAAAGCAACTGTAACCATTTGAAATAAAGTGAATCATCCTTGATATCTAACATTTGAAAATCGTGGAAAATAATAAGGGCAAGTCGTTTCCCACAAATAACGCCAATTTTTTATCGCTTAAAATTGGTGCATTAATTATCTTAGCTAAAATATACTAACTACCAACAAATAACATATAATAGATTGATTTACTAACATACGAACACAAGAATAATCTATAAAGAGATGAGAGAAAGACAATAAGATCCGTATTTACGTGATTCAATCGCAAATTTGTGCCTACGTCCACAGGTGCAGTGTTGATTGTATTGGTTACTAAGAGAAATCCCTTAACAAGTACAAAAATGGAATATCCTGAGTTTTTTCTATGTTTTAGCAGTATAATAGTAAAAATAATCTCATAAATTACCCAAATAAGGGTGGTGTGTTTTATAGGATGTTAGGAAAGAGGGACACGTGGTTCACCTTTATTAGTTAGGTGAGTATATGTTTTACATACATGGTGAGAGAATAATCACAAGTTGGTTATTGTTACATGCGGGAGAATTTGCATATCTTTCCCACGGGCATGTACATAAAGGTTGCTGACGTCACCCCATCACAAAGTACATGCTTGTTGTGACTGTGTTGATTAATAGTGTCAACTAATAGGATTAACTGCCCTGTCGAGTATAGTCGAGTCGTACTACATATGAGCCGAACAGGCTCTTTAGTTGTGGTCGAATATATTCCCAACTGGCATGTGAGTCCAGGTGTCCTCTTCTAACTGGTCGAGTCATCCCATATTGATGGTATAACACCACTCATGTCCCTTTTAAGTTGGAGGCCCCATCGACATAGGCTGTTCACTTATTGAGTTGGTCAAACTTTTTATTAGTTACTTTGTCAGCATGATCCCCTTCATCGAGATCTTGCCCTTTTGTGCTCAATAATGAAATCTTCTAACACTTACTCTTTGATTGTAGTTATTAGTTAATAATGGATATCGAACCTCACAAGTTACACCGATCGTTTGGACATTCATCCAGAGAGGTCGGCCTTTTTGAGGATTTCCTTGAGTGGGAGGGAGGTGATGATTATGATCGAATAGGCTCTGAAATAGTTCTTCAACTTCTGTAAAATAATTACAATAGAGTAATCTATCTTCTCCAAAGGAAGGTAGCATTTATCGGCATCCAGTAGCGTCTTACTAACATAATAGATCGGGGCCTGGTGCCCCTTACCTTTCACATACTAAGTCCAAGTTAACTGTGTGTTCGTACATCATGAGATATGGGTAGATTGGATCTCCCAAATTTGGGACCATGAGCAACGGTGGTCAGCTTAAATAAACCTTAATTTCTATAAGTTCTCTTGAGCATTATTCATTCTTATCTAGGTCATTCTTTTTCTTCCAGAGATGAAAGAATAGTAGGCACCTCTCAGAGGATTTAGAAATGAAGTGATTAAGTGTTGCTAATATTTCGGTTAACTTTGGAACATCTCTAACTACTATTTATTATTGAAAGTTATTGATCGCCTCAATTTGGTCGAGGTTTGACTCAGTTTCCCTTTGACTGAACAGGTAGCCCAGGATCTTTCAAGATTAATTGGCTTGATGATTTCTTTCATAAGCACATTATTTATATAAACTTTCGCGATGCATCCCAATTAATGTTTGATTATCTTAGTGACCAACCGTTGGTATATTGCCCTTGCATTCTTGAGCCTAAATAACATGGTTGTGTAGCAATACAAGCCAAGAGTGGTAGTGAATGAAGTTTTCTCTTGATCGAGACCGAATAGAGGGATCTGATGATACCAGGATTATGAATCCAGTAAGATCATTTGTTTATGTCTAGCCATAACTTTAACGAACCAGTCAATCTTTTTTAGAGGAAAGTTAACCTTGGGATAGGCTTTGTCCAGGTCGGATAAGTCAATGCAGATTCTCCACTTCTCGTTACTCTTTTTGACAATGAATGGGTTAGCAATCCATTTAGGGAATTAAACTTCTTTAATGTACCTTGCCAATAAAAGTTTCCCCACTTTTTCATTCACGGATTTAGCCTTTTTGAGGCTGTTAAGCGTGCCTTTTGTGTGAACGGTGAGAATGTTGGGTCCACATGAAGTTATGACACATGACTTTAAGATCAATCCCGAGCATATCGTAAGGCTCCCAAACAAATACATCTTAATTCTTCTTGAGCATAGATACTAAGTTCTCTTTTTCGTGATAGGTGAATGAGTTGCCGATAAAAAAATTATTTTCCTGGTGTGAGTCGTCGAGCATTACTTCTTGTAATGATTTTATAGCCCTATTCGCGAGGGACGCCTTTGTTTCTTCCACCCATGGTTTCTCTTACTTTAGTTAATACTTCGATAGAGTAGTTGCATCCTTGGTCTTTTCGTTTGTGACCATTTTTCCACATTTTTTTAAGGCATCATAGAAGTGATAAAGCATTGTCGAGTAATGACATGGTTTCCCCTTATTTCAATCATCCCTAGTCGGAGATGCATTTGAGCTTCTGGTGATAAGTGCAATGGACAACCTTCATGGTGTGAAGCCATCCTCATCGAAGGATATCATTGTAGGGGGACTCAAAGTCCATAACTAGGAACTCGATTAAATTCAAGATATCTCCAATTTGTACTAGTAGAACAAACTTTCCCAGGGTGTCACGTCCGCAATTCTATGATTCAATGGTAACTAAGGGATAATAATATAAAATGAAATAATTTATTGAAAGCGGAATTTAAATGATTTTATTATAGGGGGGTGCTAGTCATCTTATTACATTACATGTGTCTAAAATAAGAGAAAATACATCTTTATTCGTACAGTGGGGATTACCATCCTTGTCTGCTACCTCCCAAGAGGTGATAAGTTGTAGTATAGACATTCCAGTGGGGATTACCATCCTTGTCTGCTACCTCCCACACGTATTTTACTAAAATAGTTTTTCGAGGTAAAACGGAAAGTGTCATAGGTGCGGTGGCGTTTCGTCTTCTTCGAGCTCAATGTCCATCTGGAAGGAAAATAATTAAGCATATATGCCAAGTAGATAATTTTATTTCTATATAAGACATAAGTAGCATGTATTGTCATAATATAACTAGAATTAATTGATACATATGCTATAGATAGAAACAAGAGGGAATATCGTAGAACTAGCAGGGGTATACTAAAGTCTATTAATAGGTAAAAGAATAATATGATGATTTGCAACTGAATACATTAAGTTACAAGGATAAGGGTTCAGATTATAACCAAATAACCCATAAATTATAAATTATAGGGGTTGCAACTGCGTAGTCATACCGTTATAAAATTTTCCAACGCATATAATACATTTGTATAGGCAGTCCAAAATAATTTGACAATAATAAAATAGCTTGTCACACTTAGCTAGAGTGGCACTCATACGTATGTAGCAAATAAAAACTAGACACTCACCATCTTAGTCCGACAAGCCAATTAGAACTACAGTGGTATACCGGGGTCTAATCTCTGAATCCTACGGTATGCTACTAGAGTTTCACTGATAATAGGTGTGGCCATCCCCCGATCCTCATGACGGGCGGAAGAGCGTGAGGGAGGATCCTAGGTCCCGCGCGTCCCTCTCGGGAGTGCTTTGGCCGACGTCATTTGGGTGAGGTGAAAAATGTAGATAGATAGAGTCGCCAGTCTATTTTACTCAAAACAGACAAAAGAAGGGGAGCCATCCCTAAGGACAACATCCAAAGACATACTGATGCATACGAATCCAAAACGTTTTGAAAAGGGTCCGGAGGCTAAGTTACAAAATGGGAAGGTGTTAGGCACCCATTCCGCCCTTTCGGTCTCTCATGAGTTTTTGTTATTTTCCTTTGTTTTCCCCATGATATGTGTGCATGTGTATATATAGTGGAGATAGGAATCATCGACTTGCACCATGGAAGAGGTAAAGCGAGTCATCCGTATTAAGGTATAAAAATATTAGAAAATAGGATTTACGCGATTATCCTTACGTTGACCGTTATGATGGAACGATAACGCATGTGGAATAATACGCCACTAAGAACAAATATATGTATATATATAATATAAGAGAGTGAAGTTTAGAAAAAATAGAAAATGAGAGAAAAAGTAAAAATAGGACTCGAGTCTCGGGTTTTACCCCGAGATGCCTACGTAGCCTATAGAGGCATCAAAGTCCACGTAGTTCGTATGCAAAACGAGGGGTGGGGTTTATCCCATAAATCTAATCGGGGGATTCTCTTATTTGTGTGTGTGTGTGTGTGTGTGTGTGTGTGTGTGTGTGTGTAGAAAAAGTGTTTTAGTTTGAGAAAAGTGTAAGAAAAGTGTGAGAATTCCCGTTTGGAATTTATGAACAAACCCTATTTTTCTTATTTTTTGGGTGTTTAGTTATATGAAAATAAGAGATGTGCAATAATACCAAATAAAAAGTATATTAGGATGTGCGAGATGAGATAATGAAAGTGCTAAGTAATAAAACAAGTTATTACGAATTTATGAGAATTTAAGGAGAGAGTTGAGAAAATTGGACTTTCTTGAAGATCTTGAGCTTGATCTTGAATATTGGAGAGCAGCCCTTAGACTTGGATGATGATGGAGGGTAGTGAATTCACCAAGTTTTATGAAAAGGATGATGAAAAGTGAAGGTTGGAAAGGGATTTGGGTGTGGAAATCATGTTGACTTCGAGAGAGGTTTTCTGGATTTGCTGAGAGTGATATCTATCAGATCTGGGCTTACTCTTGCAAGTGAAGTCAGGCCTCCTTTATATAGGCCCAAGGCATTTTCGATCAACATAGCCCTATTTCTACCAATCGACAGGTGCGTTTAGGCACACTGCCGATAGGTAGGGTCTGGGACCTTCCGTTTGACAGTATCTTTCATGCCTATTCCGAAAATCGGTCATAGAACGCAAACCATTGATCAGAATCGTGCACGGGTTAGACCGTTTGAAAGGTAATTCAGAGACCTTTGAAAGTCCTTTGGACTGCTCCCGTGTTCAGGAGTTAACTTTGGGTCAAATATGGATCGGAAGCATTCGTCGATCTATTGGACGGGGAATCGTCGGACGCAAACGGATCATTCGTCCGCATGGTAAGTCTGAATCATGCACGGGGCGGACCATTGGAAAGGTTAGGAGATGTACTTTGACATTCCAAAGAGTTTGATCCGGTTCGGAGAATTGACTTCTATCAACCGAGCCCTAGAATCATTCGGTGACCTTTCGGAGTAAAATAGATCGTTTATCCGTACCGTAAGTCAGAAACGCGAATGGGATGGACTGTTGGAAAGGGGTTTCAGTTCTTGTCAAAGATTCATTCAGTATCGGTCAAGTTTAAGAGTTAACTTAGGTCAAACAGAGCCCGGGAGTGCTCGGTGGCTTCCTGATTGACTTTCGAGGGGAAACAAGTCGTTCGTCCGCATGGTAAGTCGGAATTGCGCACGGGATGGATCGTTGGAAAGGGGTTTCAGTGCCCTTCTAAAGATTCATTTAGTCTCGGTCGAGTTGAAGACTTTGACTTTTGGTCAAACGGAGCCTGGGAGTTCCTGATGGCTTCTAGGTCAGTACTCGGGGTATAACCTGGGTTTGTAGTGATGAAGGGAGGTGCTAGGGACCTAAGGAGAGTTTAGGGGGTAACAAAATGAGGTGTTTACAGAGTCCCTTGACGGGTGAGTTTGGAACAAACGATAGCCGTTGAATAGACACCACATGATGCTTTTGAGGGAGGATGACCAATTCAGAGGGTCGAGGCTGATTCTGAGGACCTAAGGGAGCGAAGATGATCAATTCAGAGGGTTGAGGCCGATTCTGAGGACCTACGGAGTGTGATGGGGATAACCATTTCGGTGGTCAGAAGCCGATTCCATGGGCTTAAGTTGAGATGACTAATTTTGCGGGTCGAAGCCAATTCTACAGGCTTTATGTAGTGATGACCAATTCTGTGGGTCGAAGCCAACTCTGCGGGCTGAAGTTGAGATGACCAATTCTGCGGGTCAAAGCCAAATTTGAGGGCTTAAGGTGGGATGACCAATTCTGCGGGTCGAAGCCAATTCTATGGGCTTATGTAGTGATGACCAATTCTGCGGGTCGAAGCCAATTCTACGGGCTTAAATTGAGATGACCAATTCTGCGGGTCGAAGCCAATTATGTGGGCTTAAGTTGAGATGACCAATTCTACGGGTCGAAGCCAATTCTGTGGGCTTAAATTGAGATGACCAATTCTGCGGGTCGAAGCCAATTCTATGGGCTTAAGTTGAGATAACCAATTTTACGGGTCAAAGCCAATTCTGCGGGCTTAAGTAGGGATGACCAATTCCGCGGGTCGAAGACAATTCTTAGGTCTTAAGTAAGGATAACCAATTCTACGGATCGAAGCCAATTCTGCGGGCTTAAGGTGGGATAACCAATTCTGCGGGTCGAAGCCAATTCTGTGGGCTTAAGGTGAGATGACCAATTCTGCGGGCTTAAGGTGAGATGACCAATTCTGCGGGTCGAAGCCCATTATGCGGGATTGAGTTGAGATGACCAATTCTGCGGGTCGAAGCCAAATTTTGCGGGCTTAAGGTGAGATGACCAATTCTGCGGGTTGAAGCCAATTATATGGGCTTAAGGTGAGATGACCAATTCTGCGGGTCGAAGCCAATTCTACGTTCTTAAGTTGAGATGACCAATTCAGCGGGTCGAAGCTAATTCGGCGGGCTTAAGTTGAGATGACCAATTCTGCGGGTCGAAGCCAATTCTGCAGGCTTAAGTTGAGAGTTTCTTAGGGAACTCTACCGGGTAGATTTATCTTGTGGTTTTGTTTTGGGATGGAGAACCGACTGCTGGGGAAATCTTTTGCATCCTCTGAAGGAATAGCCAGAATTCCACTAGGGAGATTTAGGTGGCCCAGGGTTTGGATGTATTGCTTGGGGAAAATTGAGGCCTTTGGGGCATGGGGTGATCTTTAGAGATCCTCCGGGGATGTTGCCGGGAGAAGTTTTACTTGGTTTTTGAGAGTTTCGCTGGGAAGTAGGGATTCCGCTTGAGGGAGTGCGAAATTTTCTTGGTGAAAATGTTCTAAATCCTTTCTGAGATTTTTAGAAATTTTTTGAGAATTTTCAGGGCTGTCTGGTATTTTTTGGGATTTTTTGTACGAAATTTAAAAGGGGGTGCCGGTCGGCATGGTTCAGAGGGTGCCATTCGGCAGTGGCACAGACTTTTGAAATGCCTCAGGAAGGTAAGGGGTCAGTGCCGATCGGTGGGTGGAGGGTCAATGCCGATTGGCATAACCCTTGGCATCCTATATAAAGGGGGCGAATTCCCCTCATTTTCCACAGCTTCTTACTTTCTTTATTTCTGCGATTTTCCTCTTCAAATCGTTCTAGCATTCCGATCTCTAAGAAATGACTACCTTTGTGAGCACTGCAGCGCATAGGGAATGGTTGACTGTTGATGACTGGGCGAACCTGGAGTGGAGGGCCAGGGCGCCTCTTGCTTTGGGGAGCGAGAACTCCTTTGACGCATTCGAGCCGATTACGGATGAGCGGACTTTACTACGGGAGTCGTCGCGTCATCGGTCTTATAAGGTGGTGAGCCCCAACGGTTATGTAAGCAACCTGACTTTTGGCATTCCTGATTTTTCCTTCCTTCTTTAATTTTGACAAGGTTTCTTCTTTTGACAGTCTGATCTCTTTGAAGAACATGCGTGCCCGTGGGACGACGGGGCTTCAGGACGTCTGGGAGCATCTTCCACCTGTGGTGCATTGGGTGGTATCATCAGCGGATTTTTGGAGGTTAGCGTATGCGCTGGATGAGACGCCTCGATCGACAGCGGTCTTATGAGCTTTGGGGGAGAGATGGTTGGATACTACCCACACCTTCCATTTCGGTTTTGGGGAGATAACCGTAACTCCTATAGACGTGCAGCAGCTGTTGGGGCTGGATTACGATGGGGAGCAGATAGAGGTGGATCGCTCTCTGAGGGTGAGGCCAGAGGCGGTGAGGGCGGTGCTTGGTGACGTAGGGAGGATAGTTTCTGGGGATTCCATCCGACTGTCCTTATTGAAGGATGTTTTACTGAGTAGGGAGGTTGATTTGGAGGACGGGCTGCAGGTGAGGCAGATGGCCCGATTGTTCATATTACTGGTGTTGGGAGGCTTCATGGTGGCATCGAGTGGCGACATCGTCCATTTGTGGTTCTTACCGTATTTGAGGATGTTTTTGAACATCCCTCTCTATGATTGGGGGAGTCTGACTTTGGCGACCCTATATTTTTCTTTGGATGCATTCATCCGGTGCTGTCGACAAACTTTTACTGGAGCCACGTATCTCCTCGAGGTATTTTTCAGTTTGAGCATTTTCCTTTCATGCATTCGCATTTTCCTCATGTGCCTCTTTTTTATTATGAATTCTTGTCGTTGGCAGACGTGGTTCTATGAGGTGATTGGGTGCAATACCCAGCTGATTGCCCTGAAGGATAAGACTATTGGGGACATCTGCCGATTATATCGATGGCGCAAGGCCAATCGAAAATCGAAGGGATCTCTCTCTCTGTAGGCGGTGCGTCAAGTCTTGAATGGCATGACCAGTGGTAGGGTAAGACTCTTTCCTTTTTAGCCTTGGTTTTTGGCATGTTCTGATTTTGTATTGACTTATGCCTGCTGGGGATTTTCAGGTGACCTTTTACCCTTGGGGGACACCCATTCAGGATACGGGGGAGACCGGGGTGAATGCGCAGATGAGGCGTTTGCTGGCGCATGAGTTTGGCCATTCTTGGTATCTGGGGGAGCGGGTAGTTCGACAGAGTGCTGAGGAGGAGGTGGTGATGCGAGGATCGCGACAATGATCGAATAGTCCTACCTGTTGTATACTGATGCGGCTGCGTCATATAACTATATGGACTTTGTGACGATCTGGTTAATGGTGCCCAGCATATATGATGCCTTGCCTTTCCCTTCAGCGGGTTCGAGTCGGGCGGTGGGGTCCTCCTACAGCGGTGGTGGTCCATCGGCATCTGCGGCGGCGGTGACTTTTGAGGTTCCCTTCGTGCGATTGCATACCCATTCATATAATATTCGACAGGCCGATGGAGGGATGGTGCATATGTTGCACCATCCTCACGTGATGGATCCGGAGGAGCTGGGTTTGACAGAGGAGGTTCTTCGTCCTGCGGTATACCTTTCTGTTCTTTTCCTCTTTTTGGTTTCTTTTCTTTTTTGATATTTTATGCTTGATACTGATTTTGCCTTTTCCTCGCAGTAAGTTCGGGTGTCGACCACTTGGCTGAGGGACATCTGAGACTGGATATCTTCGGCGACTGCCCACATTCGGGATGCGGTCCTGATTCCTTCTTGCTTGTTGTCGTCTGCTTCATCCGGGGAGGACTCTGGCTCGGGTAGTGGGGTGCGTCGTCTCGTCGTAGGGGAAAGAGAGCACGTAGCAGGGGTGGAAGCTCTCAGAGAGAAGGGTTAAGGGTAGGTGAGAGAGAGAGAGAAAATGTGGGTTCGGGCTGAGTCCCTGTTTGTTTTTTCCTTTTCTTTTATTTCCTACAAAATTGATGTAACACATAAAAACACAGAAAAATATATATTGCAATGCAATGGGATTTTTTTTATTATCTTTTGTTAATGGTGAGTGAATGCATGCACATGCGCTTTTTACTTTGCTGCCGAGACCGTAAAAAAAGACATTTTTAGGATTTTTTTGAAGAAAAGCTTTAAAAATGAGAAATTACATAGGGGTGGAAGAGGATTTTTGAAATTCTATTGAGAATATTAATTTATTTTTATTGAGCTTTTTTTATTTTCATAAAAAAGAAAAAAGGAAAATTTCCAAAAATGGGGGTGCTGATCGGCAAGCCCCTTGCCCTGCCTATCGGCAGTCAAGTCCAGTCCCATCAATTTAAAGCTTTTGATTAGTGCCCTCTTCAGCTTCTTGTACCTTATGGGGTAGGATTCCCTCCGATTTCTGCAGGGATTATGTCTTTTGTGAGGGTTCTCAAGTATAAAAAGGGGTAGGGGTGGAGTGTTTTTATCACACCTTCACATTCTTACTTACTTGCCTACTATCTCTTAGTCTTGCGAGATGGCTCTCCCTGGTATCATTGAGTTTTATAACTACCTCGAAGCCTTGGAAGCGATGTGCTCTTCTAATGTCGACTACTATGCTTTCAACATGCGTCGAGTCTCTTTGTGGCACAATCGGTCCATTGAGTGGAACATGCTGATGACGGCGGTACAATTTTGGTACCCCGAAGACCATGTATTCCCCTTTGGGTTGGATAAAGTTTGTCCTACCTAGGAGAAATTTTCTTCCATGCTGGGGATAAATCCCAGTGTTACTGCGGCTTTACTCAAATTTTCCCGTTCTCTCAGGAATTCGCTGGTCGGGCTTCTTCGCATTTCGCCTACGGCGATTAGATCACTAGTTGCTGGAGGAATGATCTCCCTCTCGACGGTGTTGTAGTCCGTGCA
This sequence comes from Sambucus nigra, assembly GCA_949130495.1. Classification (NCBI taxonomy): domain Eukaryota; kingdom Viridiplantae; phylum Streptophyta; class Magnoliopsida; order Dipsacales; family Adoxaceae; genus Sambucus; species Sambucus nigra. The sequence continues at coordinate 49,617,167 of OX422221.1, forward strand.
TTTGCGAGAAGTAGGTGATGCTAGCTATGCTAGATCCGTTGCTCTGGGCCTGGTTTCAAAATTACTGCTGGTGACTGGGGAACTGCTGGTGGATCCGCAACTTGCAGCCATTACTTCATGGATGTCATACCGTCGCAATCCTATGACGGTGATACTGGCAGAGACCCTGAACGGTCTGGATGCCTGGCGAGAAGGTCGTTCTGACTTCCTGCGGGGTAGCCCCGTGATGTTGTTCATGTGATTATCTAAAGGACTCCGCCTGGTGACTCTTCCAGAATAACCTTTATCGGTTGTACCCAACTTGTTTTCGCGCTAATTCTTCAACGCTGGCCTGGATATTGAGAGCTGGGAGAATTGGCTTGTGGATCATGGGGCTCAGAATCTGTACTAGTCAGTGCCTTGGTGGGGACAGTTGTTGCCTATTCTGGAGCTAGGAGAATACCTGTATGTGGGGTTGGTTGGTCTCAGCCAGACCTCTTTTTATTTCCCTTGGCGGCTTCTGCGCCAATTCGGCTGGGCACAGGTCATGCCACCTCGGACACTAAATTTCTTTCGATAGAGGATTTGACCGAGTGTCTGCGCCTGCGGCTTGGCTCTTTGTGGGAGAGTCAACGTCCGTCAACCCATCCCTCTCAGTCTGTTTGGAGAGTTTGGCATATCCCTAAGGATTATATGAAGTGGTTGTGGAGGAGAGTAGTTAGTAAGATATTGGTAGTGGAGACTGGACAAAAGTGGCTTGTCTCTTTTGACACCATGGAAAGAGGTGTCGTGGTTTTTTCGAAGTTGGTTCGAGCTTATCGGTCCATGGAGTGTCTACGACACTCTGTTCAGGCAGGGGACCCCAGGATGAAGATGATGATGATGGAACGGGCTCCTCTGGTAGCTGTGCGTAGGATGGTTTATTTTGTAATGGGGAATAAATGTGGGGATTTTATTTGGCTTTTTTAGGAGGGTGGGGGGAAGGGAGTTATCCGTTCCTTTTCTTATGTAATATGTACAGTAATTTTTTATTAGTGAAATAAACAAGTTTCTGATCATTCAGATGTGCTTTTCGATGAATTTTATATTATTTGAATTATCTATACCGATCGCTGAGGCATACATAATCCTTTTGTTCAAGTATATGTCGGAATTCACTGTTGTTCTCGGAGATAAGAAAAGAATAGTATTTTGTGAAAAAGAAAGGGCCCTGCTCATGTAAGGTATATGAGCTGCCTACGTACCTCTGGGGTTTTTGAAATTTTATACTATGTTTGAAAATGGTTATTTGCAGAGGATCAGTCCCACGTAGTTCTGGGTAGAAGGAAATGAAGAGATTTTTTTTTCATTTTTGGAATAGAAGGGAGATGAGAAGAGTCTTAGTGCATCGAGATTTCGGACTAGGGGTAGAACTTCTTGAGACGGTCCAGGTTGACTGGACGAGCCATCTCCTCCCCATCTAAGTCGGTAAGCATGGCGGCACCGCCGAACAAGATCTTATTGATAATGTAGGGGCCGCTCCAATGAGGCTTAAATTTACCTCTGGGGTCCCAGATGGGTTCTTTGATTTCTTTGAGGGCTAGGTCCCCTTCTCGAACACCGCGGTCCTTGACTCTCTTATTGAATGAATGCGCTATTCGGCGATGGTACCCTTGTATGTGGTATAGTGTTTTTAATCTCCTTTCGTCTAGGAGGGTCAACTCATCAAGACGGCTTTGGCAGCAGTCTTCTTCACTGACCTTGCTTTCAAGTATGACATGTAATGAGGGTATTTCCAGCTCTACTGGTAGGACTGATTCCATGCCGTAGACTAGAGAGTACGGGGTAGCCCCAGTAGAGGTTCGAATTGAGGTTCGGTAGACCTAGAGGCGTATGGGATCCGGTTAACCCAATCCTGATAGCTTTCGATCATCTTGTTGATGATGGCTTTGAGGTTCTTGTTAGCGGCTTAAACTACACCGTTGGTCTGTGGTCGGTAGGGAGAAGATTTTTGTCTCTGAATCCCATACTCGTTGACCACTTCTGTAACTTCTGCCTCGAAATGTAACTCGTTATATGACACCAGCTCATGCGGGACCCCATACCGGCAGATGGTGTTTTTCTTGAAAAATTTCGCCACTTTCTAAGCGTTCAGCACTGCATATGACTCCGCTTCGACCCGTTTGGTGAAGTAATCAATGGCAACTAGGATGAACTCATGCCCATTAAAAGCCTTCGGTGTAACCTTCCCTATAATGTCGATGCCCCAGGTGGAGAACGTCCAGGGATAGGTCATGTTGTATAATTCACGCGGAGGCAAATGCTGAAGGTTGGAGAATTATTGGCATTTGAGGCATCTTCAGACATAGGCGGTGCAATCCAGGGTCATGGTGGTCCAGTAGTAGCCCTGTTGAATGATCTTCTTGGAAAGCATGTGATCGTTCATGTGGGGTTCACATTCTCCGCTATGGATCTTCTGCATTATCTTTTCAATGTCAGCCCCTGCGATACAGTGCAGATGAGTTCCATCGAAGTTCCTTTTGAGCAGTGCTTTGTGACAGATGATGTACTGGGCGACGAGTCTTTGAAGGGTTGCCTGATCTTTCTTGTTGGAAACCTCGGGATACTTACCATGCTTAAGGAGGCACCATATATCATAGTATCAATAATTGGCTAGCTCGGGATCTTTTGTAGTGACGAGTTCAATGTGGCAGCAGTGGGTTGGTTTATCTTACTTTTGAACTAGGAAGGGGGTCATAGTTATTCCTTTGGGCATGTCGACCATGGAGGCCAAGGTAGTGAGAGCATCGATTAGGTTATTCTTTACTCGAGGTAGGTAATGGAAGGTGATATCATAGAATTGGGAGGCCAGTTCTTCTAAGTGGGCATGAAAGGGTTGGAGTTTCTCGTCCTTAACTTTTCACTTTCTGAGCACTTGACCGATGATGAGGGCGGAATCCCTGTAGACGTTTAAACATTGAATACCTTTCTTGAGAGCAACTTTGAGGACTACCGTGTATGCCTCGTACTCAGTTATGTTGTTGGTGCAGGGGAAATCCAATTTGATGGTGATGGGAGTGTGGGAGTCATCTGGGGCGATCAGAAGTATCTTAATGCCATATCCTTTTTTATTGGCAGTGCCGTCAAAGAACATTTGCCACCGGAGATTGTCCTGGGCAGCGCAGAGGATGTTTTCAGCTGGGAATTCGGAGATCCAGACATAAGCTTATTCTACGGGGTAATTAATGAGGTAGTCAGGGATGGCTCTTCCTTTCATAGCTTTCTGCGTAACGTACACGATATCGAACTCAACTAGGAGCATCAACCATCGGGCCATTCGGCTGGATAAAGCGGGTTCCTCAAGCAGGTATTTGATGGGGTCCATTCGGTATATAAGTTTGATGGGGAAGGCGAGCATGTAGTGCCGTAACTTTTGGGTGACCCAGACGAGTGCGATACACGCCTTTTCCAAAGCAGTGTAGTTAACCTCATACCCGACCAATTTGTGACTGGCATAATAGATGGCTCTTTCTTTACGGGAATCTTCAAGGTATTGGGCTAGCAAATCCCCAGCTGTAGTGTCGGTTATGGTTAGGTATAGGAGCAAAGGGAGATCAGGTTGTGGTGGCATGAGTACCATGGGTTGGGTCAGATATTATTTGATTCGATAAAAAGCTTCTTGGCAGGCCTCGTTCCAAATCTTGGTTGAATCCTTTTGGAGGAGTTTGAGGATTGGTTCCCAGATGGAGGTTAGCTGGCTGATGAACCGGCGGATGTATTGTAATTACCCAAGAAAACCTCGGACTTCTTTCTCTGTTCGGGGATGTGGCATCTTAAGTATGGCTTTTAGCTTGGCGGAATCTGCTTCTATCCCTTTCTCACTGACCATGAATCCCAAGAGTTTTCCCTTTGTAATGCCGAAGACGCATTTCTGCAGATTGAGTCTCATCTGATACTGTCGCAGTCGTTCGAAGAACTTTCGAAGAGCGATAACATGACCCTCTCTAGTCTTGGATTTGATAATCATATCTTCCACATAGACCTCAACTTCTTTATGAATCAGATCGTGCAGGATGGTTGTGGCAGCCCTCTGGTAGGTAGCCCCAGCGTTCTTGAGACCAAATGGCATGACAATATAGCAAAAGGTTCCCCATGGGGTGATGAGTGTGGTTTTTTCTTGGTGGTGTGGGTGCATTTTGATTTGGTTGTATCCGGTAAATTCGTCGATGAACGACTTGAGAGCATGAGTGGCCGTGTTATCCGCGATCATGTAGATATTGGGTAGTGGATAATCATTCTTTGGAGAGGCTTTGTTCAAGTTCCGGTAGTCTACACACATCCGAACTTTTCCTCCTGATTTCGATACAGGCACTATATTGGCTAGCCACGTGGGATATTCAATCACACGAATGAAGCCTACGTTCAACTGTTTGACCACCTCTTTTTTGACCTTGAGCGACCATTCGGTGCAGAGCTTTCTCAACTTTTGTTTGACCGACTTTTAACCTGGGAGAGTGGGAATCTCATGCTGAGCTATTTCAGGATCAATGTCAGGCATATCGTCATTGGACCATGCGAAGACATCCATAAATTCTTTTAGCAATTCTTCGAGTTATGCACGCTCATACTCCTCGAGGGTAGCCCCTATCCTAATCTCGCGCAGTTGGCTACTAGAACCGAGGTTAATAACAACAGTCTCTTCTTCATTAATTTGAACGCGGTTATGTTGTTTATTATTAACCTTATTTAGATCAGTTAAGAATTATTCATTTGCAAAATCATCATCATCAAAAGTTTGATTAGAATCCAAAGAGTTAATGTAAGGCATAACAAGATACTCAAAATCTTCGTTGATTTCATTTATAGGAAAAAAATCATTGAGAACCTCGTCAAAAGAGGACTCGATCACATTTGAACAAGGATAGGCAATAGAAGAAGAGAAGGGGTAAATATTAGGATTAGGGGAGATTTTAGCAGGTAGAATTGGCACAGCATGCCAGTTGAGGAGAGGCGTATCATCAGCTTTAATCAGGTGGGATGGATCCAGTGGTCTAGTGCCTGAATGAACCATGCAGAGTGTCAGCCCCAGTGTCTGTAAGTTGAAGGAATCTTCAGAGTCACTTTCCTCAGTCTCTTCGGTATCTTTGATGAGAAATTGTACTAGGTTTTGGGAATTTTCTTCCCATGGGTAGCTATCTGGGAAACGATCTCCATTCCAGGCTTCATCTTCTTGTCTGTATGGTCATACCATGGTTTCAAAAAGCCGCTAAAGGGGAAGTTCTCACCCTCTTTGATGAATCGTCCGTTCAAGGAGTTACCTAGGATAGTCTGGACGCGGTCTAGTCTTCTCTTTGGTCAAGACTGGCGAATCATTCTGAGCTCTTATTCTGACGGTTGATACCCTAAATCACAAGGAGGGAAAGCCTTTTTCAGTTCAATCGGCTCGAGTATACGTTGTTGTCTTTGTCCTAGCCCCAGTCTGGGCATGGAGTGCATATTTCTGAACATCTGAATCACATTGACGTTGCCATGAGGGTCGTATTCTGGACAAACCCTTTCTTTGAAGTCGTCCCCTGCTGGGACTAGGAGTGGTTCAACTCGAAATCTTGATAGGAGTATATCATTTGGACCGTGCTGTATCTCAAGAATTGGACTGTTGGTACTTACATCCTCAGCATTGTCGTCGTCGCCCAAGATGGTGATGAATCGTCCGTCGACGAAGAACTTCAATTTCTGATGGAGTGAGGAAGACACGCCCTTGATACTGTGGAGCCAAGGTCATCCTAGCAATAGATTGAAATAAGCTGGGATGTCAATAACTTGGAATTCGACGACAGGGTTTATAGGGTCGGCCCCTATTATAAGCTTTATGGATCCCATCACCTCCCGACGGGTATTATCGTAGGCACGCGCAACAACTGAGGTTGGAGTGAGGTCACTTTCTTTCGGGCCTAAACATTTGAAGGTCCTCAGTGGGCAGACATTCAAAGCAGATCCATAGTTGACAAGAGAGAGTGGAACGACCCTCCCCATAACTGCGACGGAGATGTTGCGTGCATGATTATGGTTTGGCCCAATCTTGGGGATTTCTTCTTCAGAAAAGGATAACATTCGAGTAGAGGTCAAGGATCCGACCAAATTTACCGCTTCTTCTAGTGTGGCAGAAGGAGGAACTGTGGGTCAAGTGATCAACTTAATCAAATCATTTCTGTGCAACTGAGAAGACATGAAAAGCCCCCATAGAGTGATGTTAGCTTGAGTTTTCTTTAGTTGATCGAGGATCTTGCTCTCCTCAAGTGTCATCTCTGACATAGGAAGATTTTCAACGCCCTTCCCCTTGTCATTGGCTGGTAGTGCGTTTGGGATTTGGTAATGCCTCCTTGATCTGGTCATGTGATTTACTGAAAAGGGAAAAACATGAATCCCGTTTCCTCATCGATCTCGGGTTGTTTTGCCACCTTGTTTATTTCTTCGAGGAGTTATTCAAATGATACCATCCCACACATGTCGGCTACCGGGCCAATTTTCTCGAAAGCTTGTTCTTTATTCGAATCTCCAAATTCTTCCCCCCTTCTGGTGGCAACAATTATTTCTTTCCATGTAAAGTCGATGCATTTCACAACTTCAACAGCTTCTTCATATAGGTTATCCCATTCTGTGGGGATGTGTAAGGGTGAAGGGACCAGGCTCCCCTGTAGCTTTAGAGCATCAAGTAACTCGGTCATACTGTAAATATTGTTGGTTTGCCTGAATAATTCTGCCATAATCTGGATGGCATCATTCAGGATGACTTCATCGGTTGGTACTACCCAACTATCTGACTCTCGGGCCCATTTTCGTGCTTCCAAGAACAGCGTACTAAATCTCTGGCAATCAAGGATAATTTTTTAGGGCAATTTCAGCTCGAACTCTAGGAGTCGGTTTAACACTTCTAACAATTCCATGCTTCCATTTTCAGAACGAGTACGGACAGCAATGCATGCTCTAGTAAGGAGTGACAGTGCCTGATCAGTGAGACTAGTAGGATGTAAGAGGAAATATGGGTAAATTTGGAGAGGTTTAGGAGAGTATATTGGTGTGATTTGAGTTGATGGATCAAATTCTGGGTTCTCTTCTAGAAATGTGGCATTGGTATGATTTGGAAGTGGGTTGTGAGTAGTGTTTGGCTTAGGATTGGCTGGTGGGGCAATGGTACCCCGGTCAATTAGACCTTGGATTACATTTTGAAGGTGAAAGCATTGGTCAGTGGTGTGGCCAGTTGTTTGGTGAAAGGAGCAATGGACATCTGCCTTGAAGTTTCTTAGGAGTGGATTTGGCAATGGACGGGGATCCAAAGGTTTGATAAGGTTTCGACTTAACAAGGCTTGATAAACTTTGAATAGAGGAGCAGGGAGCTCGGTGTATTCCTTTCGGACTGGGACAAGGCGACTTTTTGGTGCCCATGAGGTGGTTGGTTGAGAGATGTTGTTGATGGTTGCGACTGCAGCACTGGCAGGCTTATCATATTTCCTGGGGGTGAACTGTCCGGACACCTTCTTTGGTTCGACTTCTGTTTTGGAAAGACCTTCCTCGATTTCTACTCTTACTTCTCTGAGAGCTCGGAAGTGGGGATAGTATTGTCCTCCCATGGTTATTCGGACATGGGGTAAGAAGTTCTTCTATACTATGCTGACTTGTTCTTCCTCGAAAGGCCGATTGGTCATGGTTGCTGCTTTTTCCCTCCATCGGGCGATGAAATTACTGACCGATTCCCCAGAGTTCTGTTTGAGCAGCTCTAAATCACGGCGGGTGACCTCAAGCTCTTCATTGTACTTGTACTGCGACATGAATTCTCGGGCTACATCCTCCCAACTACGAATTCTGGACTCTTCGAGAGACAAAAACCATCGGAGGACGCTATCCTCCAGAGTTTGTTGAAACAATTGGGCCATCACTTCTTCAGAAGCCCCTAGTAGAGTCATGGAACGGTGATAACTTCGGAGATGAACAATCGGGGTCCACTTCCTCCCAATTTCTCGATATTCGGCATTTTAAACTTCTCGGCTAACCTTGCTTTAGGATAAGGAGACATGTGGGTGTAGTCCATGTAATTTCCTGAGATTCTGACTTGGTCAAACTTCTTAGTGATCATCTTGAGGTCCTCTTTGACTTTGTTCAATTCTTCTTCCTTTGGATCAATGACCATAGGCAAGTTGGCCCCATGTTGGGCAAGGTTCGGCATAGGAAGCTGGGCAGGCGGCGACCCATTAACAGGAGGGACATGTGGAGCGTGCCGATATTCTTCAGGAACCCAGATAGGCTCTGGTGGATCCATAGCACGAGAGAATAGGGCCTTGGGTTCTTGTGGAAAGGGAACCTGGTTTCGTTGCATCTCTCGGACCTCAGTTTGGAGGTTATCAATCTTGGACACAAGCTGAGCTAGGACTGCCACCAGATCCGGCTGCACAACGGGTACTTGATTTGTGTTCTCCATTGAAGGCGGATGAATTTCAGACTCGGAAGAAGTAGCAAGGGAACGGGCGGAACTTCGGGGTGATCTTACTGAAGACCGAAGTCAATAAGGAGCCAGGCCAAGGCTTGCGATCGACCTGAGAAGGCGTAAAATGGGATTTATTTTTTAGAAAAAGGGATGGATTTTTTTTTTCAAGATTGAAAGACAAAATATTTTTGGATTTTTGATAAAGAGAGGATAAATGTTTTTGTATTTTTGATAAGGAGAGGAAAAAATGTTTTTGGATTTTGGATAAAGAAAAAGGATAATTTTCCCTTTGGAGACGGTCTCAGCATGATTATTATGTTTTCACTTGTATTAATTCTCCTAAATGCAAAATGAAATGCCGGACGGGACCCGAGCTTGGAAAAATTGGGTTTGTAATATATGTAAAGCTGTGGCTGGACTTGTGACCAGGCTCACGGGCAGGGTCTCGTTTTAAAAATGCGCGAAAATTTCGAGCGGCAGGCAGACTCGGAATTTTGGCAGAGTTTCGGGTAGAAATCGACAATCTAACATGTGTGTCCTAGGCTTGACACCTATATGCGGGTATGCAGTTGGTTGGGTGAATAGAAAAGGGTTCCCCCCTTTGGCGTGACTTCGAAGATATACGTCTTACTCTTGCGGGCAATCGGTACATGTGGACAAGCCATTTGATATACCTGAGTGTACATGAATTGCCTCACCATATACCTCGTGGGGACGGTACGTGTGAGAGTGAATTCGATATACTCGGCGTACGTGAATGAGTTCCCTGCGATATACCTCCCGTCATTACTTCGGTTAAGCGGTACGTTGCGGGGGGAATCGTTCGATATACGTCGAAGGTACTTGGCCAATGGAAGGTGAGAGTCATATCGCTTAGGCTAACTGCGCCCTGCCGGACCAGCGCCCATCAGGAAATGACCCTCCAGTTACTGGGTAAAATTTTGGTCAATAACAATGCTCTTTGGTGATGTCGTGTGAATCATGCATGATTCTCTTATTAGTATCTTATGAGAATGTCTTTTTCGATTGTTGATACCAAAATTAATACGCTGATATAGACGATTAATAAGAAGACACGTGTCGATCTACGTGGCACAATAGCAACGAGGAAGTTTATTTCCCCGACCAAGTCATACTCATTCCGAGCAACAAGTGTACTCCGAGGAACTCCAACGCTCCGAGGAACTCCTAAACGACGAGCAACTAAGACGGTCCGAGCTGCATCTCGGCCACAACATTGATTGCCAGATAATCAACAGTTCAACTATTCATTAAATGCTTATCATACAGACGTATACTCTTAAAGGGCATTAATTGTTTACCCTTTCACATGTACAGCCTAAGGGCTATAAATACACTGTATCACCCTCATTCAAAGGGACCGGAATTTCTTGATAGAACTTGTAATCGATAATTCCCAAACATTCAGCAATAACATAACAGTGGACGTAGGCCATTCTTATAAGGCTGAACCACTTTAAAATTCTTTGTCTCATTTATATTTATCTGTGATTAAATAATTAGAAGCAATCTAATTTTTTACATCAACAGATTGGCGTCGTCTGTGGGAAACGACTGTTGTTATCGTTTTTCACCAAAAATTATTCATCATCAATGGCAGATAACCCGGAATCCAGCAATCAAAACACTGGAAATGCTGGAAATCTTCCAAATCCTTCTGCACCTCCAGATCTGGCTGGAATTATGACGAATCTGGCTCAAGGACAAATCGCCATGCAAGAGACAATGCGGCAACTCATACAAACCCTTCATGGCGGTGCACCTACACATTCGAGACAGCGAATTGGTCAGAGGCAAACCTATTTACTTTCTTCACGATCCAGGCGTACAGATGCGTATCGTAATGAGGAATCTGATGATTTCTCTTATCAACCTGGGCAAACTTCATCAATACGGGCCACAAATACTGAGCAACGTATTACTCTCTCTCCAGAGAGGACCGGTGCCTTGGAAAGACTGAGCAGGGTGTTTCCTTTCAGTCGACTAGGCCCTAGGAGGAATAGGAGTCCACCTAAAACCATGTCGAGGAGTTTTCGACAACCATCGATCTAAGAGAGGGATCAACACAATCACGACCAATTGTTCGTCAAGATAGATCTCAGGAGGCCACGTCCGAATAATCAATTGCTCGAACTAATAAGCCCGAGGAAGGAAATGATGCGTGGAAAGGTTCCATTCAGCGGTTGGAGGATAGATTGGGAGAAATGGCTAAGGCGAAGAACCCCTTACAACGAACTTTTGTTCAAGGGACACCTTTTGTCCAGGCCATTGTGAATTTTCCTACACCGTCAAAGTTTAAAGCCCCTGTGGTGACTCCCAAATATGATGGAAAGACAGATCATGTTCTGCACATAGAGCAGTATCAAGCTGCTGCCGACATCTATGCTGTCCCCGACGAAATGAGATGCAGAGCATTCTCAGGAACTCTTACTGGATCTGCCCAGATATGGTACAACAATCTTCCTCGGGGTAAGATTTCAACTTTCTTTCAGTTGGCCGAGTTGTTCATTGGCAATTTCTGTTTTGGAGCAAAGCCAGTAAAACGAGTAGCACACTTGTTAAGTGTTAGACAAAAATCTGGTGAGAGTACTAGAGATTACATAACTCGTTTCAATAACGAGAAGCTGGAAGTCATAGATTATGAAGAGAAGATAGCAATCACCGCCTTGATGAGTGGGTTATTGCCTAACAAGTTGTATTACACTTCGGTCAAAGATCCACCTACAACTATGTCAGAGTTGATGGCAAAAGCGACCAAAATCATGAATGCCGAGGAGGCTATGGCTGCGAAGAAGAATATGGATAAAGAAACCAAGGAGGAAGGCGACAAATCTAAGAAGAAAGAGCATAAGGGCAATAGTGGTGACAAGCATTCCAAGAATAATAAGTCGTCATGGGAAGTCCTGAAGAAATTCGATAATTATACTCCTTTGAAAATGGGTATTAATCATGTCTTGGAAGAAATCAAGAATAGCGAGGAAGTAAAGTGGCCAAAGAAACTGAGGTTAGACCCTGACATGAGGAATAGGGAGAAATATTGCGAGTTCCATAAGGATCATGGCCATATGACCAAAAATTGCATAGCTCTTCAGAACGAGATTGAAACACTCATCCGAAGAGGGAAGCTAGCAAAGTATGTTGATCGGGGAGGTGAAAGAAGAAATAATGACCGAACTAGAGAGAGTTCTAGATATCCTCGTCGAGCAGAGGAGAAAAAGAAGAGAGACCATGAAGATGATCCAGATGATGACCCTGATCTTCCCAAGAAACCAAGGCAGCCAGAACGAGAGGTATTTTCAATACGCTTTGGGTCATTTGATTGTAATGTCATTACAGGAGGAGATGCAGGAGGAGGAGACCTTACTGCAGAAAGAAAAGCTTACCTTGGAGAGGCTCAAGCTTGCTCGTACATTCAGCGAATAAATTTGGCTGAGGAGGATCGCCCGAGGAAGATAAACAAAGAGAAGCTGGTCATTGGTTTTTCAAAAAATGACCTTGCAGGTGTTCTTTACCCTCACGACGACCCTTTGGTGATCAAAATGAGGATGAAGGAAGTAGTGATTTCAAGGGTTCTGGTAGATAATGGTAGTTCGGCAGACATCATGTTCTACTCATGTTTTGACAATTTAAATTTGAAATTATATCAATTGGAGCCATATCACAGACCTCTCCTGGGTTTTGCTAGCGAGAAGGTTTTTCCACTTGGGACGATCAAGTTGGATATATTCATTGGAACTTGGCCTGCTTGTCGAACATAAAGAATACGCTTTTTGTGATGGATAAGAATGTGCAATCAGCTTACAACATCATCATGGACGAGTTGGTTTGAAGAAGTTCGAAGCAGTTCCATCTACAGTACATCAATGCTTAAAATTCCCAATAAATTTCGGAGTAGGAGTTGTGAAAGGTGATAAAAAAGTAGCTCGGGAATGCTATTATTCATCTGCCGAGCAAGAGGAGCTTGAAGAGTCAAGGAAAAATACTACTACCTACCAGGTGGATGAAGGTACAGAAATTGAAACACTGGATCCCAGAGATGAATCCCAACTCGTAAAAGGACAGGTGGTGGAATCTACATAAAATGTTATTCTGGACGACGAGCACCCTGAACGAATAACCCAGATAGGTTCGACGTTGGATGCTTCAATAAAACAGGAGTTGATAACTTTCTTGAGAAACAGGAAGAAAACTTTTGCGTGGAGTCATGAAGACATGCCAGGAATAGATCCAAACTTCTTATGTCATGAGCTCAATGCGAATAAGGAGATCAAACCCGTAAAGCAGAGAAGAAGGGTATTTAGTCCCGAGAAGAATCAAGCTATACAAGAGGAGGTCGAGAAGCTCCAGAAAGCCCAATTCATTGAAGATGTGAAATATCCAGACTGGTTAGCAAATGTGGTGATGGTAAAGAAGAAAAACAATAAATGGAGAATGTGTGTTGATTTCACCGATCTTAACAAGGCATGCCCAAAGGATCACTTTCCATTGCCCAGAATTGACCAGCTAGTGGATGCTACCTCGGGGCACGAGCTGCTCAGCTTCATGGATGCTTACTCTGGCTACAACCAGATCAAAATGAAACCTGAAGACAGGGAAAGTACTTCTTTTATTACCCCTAGGGGAACTTATTGTTACAATGTTATGCCTTTTGGTTTGAAAAATGCAGGAGCGACATACCAGCGGCTGATGAACAAGGTTTTTGCCGAACAAATCAGTTGCAATATGGAAGTTTATGTCGATGATATGCTGACAAAGAGCAAGAAAGCTGCTGATCATATAGTTGACTTAGGTCGAACCTTTGATCAACTGGATAAATACCAGATGAAGCTCAACCCGACGAAGTGCACATTTGGAGTACGAGAAGGAATGTTCCTCAGATACATCGTCAACCAGCGAGGCATTGAGGCGAATCCAGAAAAGATCAATGCTCTTTTAGGGTTGCGATCTCCAACGACGAAGAAAGAGGTGTAGAGTCTCACAGGACGAGTTGTAGCGCTCAACAGATTTATATTCCGAGCAACTGATAGATGCCTCCCATTCTTTAAAACACTTCGAAAAACTTTCGAGTGGAATGATGAATGTGAAAAAGCCTTTCAAGACTTGAAGAAATATTTGGGAGCACCTCCACTGTTGTCCAGGCCAGTAATGGGAGAAAAGTTGTACTTGTACCTGGCAGTATCAGAGAATGCAGTCAGCTCGGCATTGATCAGAATGGAGAATGGAGTCCAGAAGATAATTTATTACACAAGTAAGGCTTTCCGAGGTGCAGAGATCAGGTACCCAAAGCTGGAAAAATTGGCATTGGCATTAATTGAGGCAAGTAGAAGAATGAGGCCATATTTCCAGGCCCATACCATCGTCGTGTATACCGACATGCCATTGAGACAAGCCCTTCATAAGCCAAAAAAATCAGGGAGACTGATGTACTGGGCAATAGAGCTCGGTGAATATGATATTGTGTATGAACCTAGATCATCATTAAAAGGGCAAGCTGTAGCAGATTTTATAGCAGAGTTTACTTATCTTGATACCCCCGAGGAACAAAAGTTGCTCGCTGATCAACTTGTGGATGTTACAGGATCATCAAACACAAGCTCAGACCAACTCCGGTTGGTAAAAGAGCTTGTGGATGTTGAAGGATCATCAAATTCGAGCTCAGACCAACTCCGGTTAGTAAAAGGGCGAGAAGAGATGATCGACGAGCAGCGAAAAATATCAGGGGAGGATGAAAGGAAATAACAAATATTTCACCGAGGAACCTTATCAGATAAGAAATTTGAAGACGAGTTACCTACATGGAGATTATATATAGATGGCTCATCTTGCACAACATGTTGTGGAGCAGGGATTGTTTTGAACACCCCAGACGAGATTGACATGGAATACGCCCTGCGATTCCAATTCAAAGCTTCCAATAATGAGGCCGAGTATGAAGCCGTGATAGCAGGTCTTAATTTAGCAAAGATTATGGAAGTGCAACAAGTGATGGTATTCAGTGATTCTCAATTAATTGTGAATCAGATGATGGGAACATATGCAGTTAAAGGAGAATTAATGGTCAAGTATCATGTAAAGGCGATGGAGTTGTTGGCAGAATTTGATGCCATTCAGTTGATCAGAATACCAAGAATGGAGAATGCACGAGCAGACGCACTGGCCCGACTAGCATCAGCTACTCGTACCGAGCTACGAAGAACGATACCAATTTAAGTATTAGAAAGACGGAGCATAGATGAAGACCTGACGATGAATATTATTACCCTTGATTTAGGACCATCTTGGATGGATCCCATCAGGGCATATATTGAGGAGGGAGAATTACCGGAGGATAAGCTCGCTGCCAAGAAATTGAAGTTTAAGGCTGCTCGGTATGTACTAACTAATGGTGTTTTGTATAGACGAGGAATTATGGCAGGTTTGTAAAGATGTGTACATCCCTCCGAAGTGAAAGAATTGATTGAAGAGATCCATGAAGGGTCCTGTGGAGCCCATGTAGCAGGTCGAACTCTTTTGCAAAGGGTGATGACGCAGGGATACTATTGGCCAGCGATGAGGGCTGATTGTATAGCCTATGCGAAGAGATGTGATAAATGCCAACGTTTTTCTTCCATCAGACGAACTCCACAAGCATTGTTGACACCCATAACTTCCCCTTGGCCATTTGCCATGTGGGGAATGGATTTGGTTGGACCACTGCCAACGACACGAGGAAGATTCAAGTATCTTGTCGTCGCAGTGGATTATTTTACTAAGTGGGTAGAAGCTGAGCCACTTATTGATATGATATACGAGAAGGTGTACCAGTTCGTTTGGAAGAACATCATCTGCCGATATGGTCTCCCTCATGCCTTCATCACAGACCATGGAACATAATTTGATAACGAGGAGTTTGTCGCCTATTGTCATCAGTCAAATATTTTGGAGATTCATTCAGCACCAGGCCATCCTCAGAGCAATGGACAGACTGAAGTGACGAACAGAACATTACTAAATGGTTTGAAGAAGAGGCTAAGTGAGGCTAAAGCTAATTGGATTAATGAGCTACAGTCAGTATTGTGGGCTTACCGAACAACTCCCCGAGCAACAACTGGAGAATCACCATATATGCTAGCATTTGGAAGTGAGGCCGTAATACCTGCCGAGTTGGGTCTTTCAACACACAGAGTGCTGAATTTCAATTCCCCAGTCAGCGATTTAATGAGGAGATTAGATTTGGACATGCTCGAGGAGGTTAGAGAAGAGGCAGCCATTAGGAATGCTACTTACCAACGGCGAACAGCTCTGTTCTACAACAAGAGGGTGAAGAAATGCGATTTAAAGGAAGGAGATTACGTGCTAAAGAAGGTCATTCAGAAGCACAATAAGTTGGAAGCGAATTGGCATGGACCTTACCGAGTTACAGAAGTTGTTCGACCAGGAACTTACCGAATAGCAACTCTAGAAGGAGAGGAATTTAAGAATGCATGGAATGTTGAACATCTACACAAGTATTATCAGTGATGTAAAATGTAAAGCAGTTCCATCAATATGAATAAAACGATGATATTTCGCCATCTTCTCTCCTTTTATTGAAAGTTTTTCGGGGAATACTAGTGTGTAACACTACGATGCTCGGCAGTAAAAACAACACGATAGTTCAAGCTCAGACCAACTTCGGTTGGTAAAAGGGCGAGTGGACATGATAGTTCGAACTCAGACCAACTCCGGTTGGTAAAAGAGCGAGAACAAACCATACTCCTTTGGTTAGAAGGCGTACACTAGCTCAGACCAACTCTGGTTGGTAAAAGGGCGAGTGGACATGATAGTTCGAACTCAGACCAACTCCAGTTGGTAAAAGAGCGAGAACAAGCCATACTCCTTTGGTTAGGAGGCTGACACTGGCTCAGACCAATTTTGGTAAAAGGGCAAGTGGACATGATAGTTTGAACTCAAACCAACTCCGGTTGGTAAAAGGGCGAGAACAACACTCCTAAAAATGCCAATCTCGGTTGGTTAGGAAACAAGATATGCTCTCAAATGCCAACTTATGTTGGTCGGGAGGTAAGGTTATTCCAGAAAATACGAAATTTTCTCGAAGAATAAAATATTCCAAACTGAACCAAGTATGGTTGGTCGGGGATAAAAACCCACTAACTGTAGTTGGTCGACGAGGAGAAAATATCCCAAACTGAACCAAGTATGGCTGGTCGGGGATAAAAACCCACTAACTGTAGTTGGTCGACAAGCACAACTTAACAACCTTGGTTGGTTGGAAAAAATTTCAACATTTTTATACTCACTACTTTATTATTAAGTGATTGAGCAACATTACTGATACTTGTAACTTTTTATTACTAAGTTGGTAAATGAACCACACAATATTGTTATGCAAGCACAAATATAAAGTGTTTGACAAGTACAAGACAATAGCAATACAGATTTGCAAACAAAAGTGAAAGTCTTTCATAAAATTTAAAATAAATTACACAAATTTGTTACATTGATATTAAATTGTGTACTAATTATTACATCAGAATTTCCTATTCTACTGGTCTTTTCCCTTCTGCTTTTGAAATAGGCTCCTCGCCAGCAGGAGGATCTTCCAGGCAAAGGGGAGAATTAACAAAGTTAGGATCTCGAAGCATTCTGACGTTCATTATTGAAGGTGTGTCCAATAGATGCTCGGGACGAGATACATCGATCTGAGAATGAAGATTGTAGTCACCAAGGTATTTTACAATTAAGTTCCGAGGAATGGCATGAGCTGGGATCCATTGCATGTCCAAATTATACGGTGGCACAGGCAAGTCAAGTACCCCAGGATCATAATAGTCCCTCAGGTAGTGTCCTTGTTCGAGATTCAGCACGCACAAAGCATTCAACCAGCCTTGTTTGTAGCCCTCATTATTGGCATTCTGGATACGATCATCCAAATGGAATAGTGCTTCGTTGTATCCAGACATCCAGAACTCCCTGGGCTGTTTGTGAAATTGAAATGTTAACCTCTCAAGTTTCTCGTGAAGACTCCGGATGAAAAGTTCATTGGTCTCCAACACTGATTTCTTTGAAAAGAGTTGTTGTTCCAATTCTCTAACTTTCTTGGACAGTTCAGACAAGGCTTGATTCTTTGCCATCAATTGGAATGCTTGGTTTTCCAACGCTGATTGAGTACGAGCTTCTTCAACAGTACGACGAAGAACTCTTGATCGACCCCGAGCAGGTGGAGTACTTTGTTCCTCGACAACATTCTGAGCAACTCTTCCTCGTCCACGAGAACCTCTTCCTCGTCCCCGAATAGCAGTAGAGGTACCCGACCTTCTCAAGGTGTCCAAATCTTGCCTTAATTTGGCATTCTCAACCTCTAAGAATGAAAATCCCTCGTCAGTCACTGGGATTATAGATGTTGAAGAAGAAGCTACAGACTTCAACTGTGCTAGCTCTTTCTGCAAATTGTTATTCTCTTGCTCCAGCAGCTCATCAATCTGTCTACATGCTTCAACTTCACCCTTTAGGGTTCTCTCCCTAACATCATATCCAGCAAAGAGCTTCTCGTAACCCTTCTCGGCAGAAATCTGCTGGTACCTTTTCTCATAACCCTCATACAACAGGGCAGTTGATTCCTTGTACTGATTCTGAAGATCTTCTAGGGTACATTGAAGATCCTCGATCATTTCGTAGTAAGCCACATTATTGGCTACAGCTCGGTCAAGTAAACATTTCAGGTACTGATAAGCTTCCACTGCCTGCTCTGAAGCATCATGACCAAGGATGTCGGCAACTTCTGATGCACTTAGTTCTGTGTGACCAGCCTTATAATATTCATTACATTGTTGCATCAGCTTTGTATCATTGGCAGATAACAATTCCATCCTGGCCAGAAACTAACAGAGAAAGAAAAGACAATCATCAAAAAGAAGATTAAGACAGAGTACAAATAGAAAAGATACAATCGTATAGAGGGGAAAACTCAAATTTTATTAGATCATAGTGCATAGTTACAAAGATCTTGGTTACACTTGACAAAGAAGAAAAATAGAAAGAGAATACCGAACAACTTCACACCTTTTCCTTGTCTCCCAAGACTTTCTCGGGAGGCTGGGACGAGGAGCTCGGTTGCTCGGTGGGAACAATGAGTTGGTCGGCTAGAGCTGGAACTTTTTTAGGAGGAGCAGGCAGAGATGAATGCTCCTCTTCGGTAGGCTGAGTAAGGATTGGATCACCCACTACCATTGAAGACTCCTCGGATGCAGCTTCGTGTTCTTCCTCATCTTCAATTCTAGGAGGGGGACCAGGAAAATGCTGTTGAAATAGCTCAGAGTCCTCGTTAACCTTCAATTCTTGCAGGGCAGCAACCCAACCATCTCGAAAGTATTAAAGACTCCCATATTGCACTTGAGTCATCATGGCTGCTACCCTCTGTCCCATCCTTTGTCCCAACCAGTGCGGAAAGATTTTTTCACCGCCACTTTTCTTTTTATTTTCTCCGAGGAGAGCTTCTCGGATAGAAGATCCTCGGTGGCCTTCGACTTAACTTCCACCTCCTCCTTCTGGCGATTCACTTCTCGCAGAAGGGACAATTCTTCTTCTGCCTTTTTCATCTTGTTTTCAAGCTCCCCGAAATTCTTGAGCTTCTCGTCATACTTCTTTTTCTCTCCCTCCAAATCTTTCAATTTATTTTCCAAACCCTTGGAAACTTCAACGAGCTGCACCTTCTCTGCCTCAACTGCAGCCAACTTCTTCTCCCAATCACCCCTATCCTCTTCATACTTTTGACGGGTATCCTTCAAAGACTGGGCCAAACCCAATAAAGCATCCTCCACTCCAGACGAGGAGCTAGAAGCCTTGATTGCTTCATCCTTCTTCACAATGGTGTTAAAACAACTCACCAGCTGAAAAAGAAGATAATGATAAGTCATCGCAGAGATACATGTATTGATGGATAGAAAGAAAATTCAAAATAAGAGAAACTTACTGAAGCAATGTGACGAGTAGCCAGGGATGTAAGCATATCCCTAGACATATTCTCCTCAATTCCTTGGACTTCAGGAATGGTCCAAGTCTTTACCGAGATCATTGCAGAACTCGGGGGAATAATAGTTGGAACACCAGCTCCACTAGCTTGGAGCTGGGGAATGGTTTCAGAAAAACTGACCGAGGAGGATTTCTTCAGTCTCCTCGATGGCGTTTCAACAGTTTCAACCAAAGAAGAGCTTTTGGTTGGGGAGATGGTGATCACTTCCACAGGTGCATCCTTCTTGTTAGGAGCCACTGGGGGCTTCTCGGCAGCCTTCTGAGGAGCAACAGAAGGGGAAGCATCTACTTTCTTTGTCCCCTTTGGGACGTCATTCTTGTTTCTTTTTCCATCTCCAGCAGAGGTAGTCTCTTCAAAGATAGCAGGAACTCTTCTTTTGCCCATTTTTTGACTCAAAGGAATATGAGAGTCTGGTGAAGAATCCTCAGGAACTGGCACTGGATCACTAGTGCTGACCACAGGACGAGCACTAAAGGATGATGTATAGCTCCTATACTGCAACAAATATGAAGCAGACCTGATGTGCTCGTCTGTAACTTTCTGATGCAAAATCCAGATATGTTTCAAATGCTTAATATTAACTTCTGTTTCTTTTGGAGTCTTTCTTTTGCTGTCAACTGCAAACAGATGCATATTGAAATGTCAATCACACATTTATTCAAACATAATGAAATCATAATTTCAGAAATAAAATAAAATGAAAATAACCTATCCCATTGCCATATGGAGGGCATCTGGGACCTTCATATACTTCATCTCCAATCAAAGGGGCATGTTGCCAATTTTTTATAACTACCCCATGTTCAAAATAATCCCTATTAGCATCAGGGAGATTGACTACTAAAGCCCTATTCAAAAATCTAGTTTTTAAATAATAAACATTATCTAGAACAACCCATCTATAACAATACATAATCTCAGGAATTCCTATACGGGTTCCGTGAGTTTGATTTAACCTATACACCCCATTAACTATTCTCCATGTGTTGGGAGCTATTTTTGCAGGAAGAACATCGAAATGATGACAAAACTCTAAGCACAAAGGGTTTGGTGGAAAAGAAAATCCACATTCAGCAATAAAGAGGCTGGGGAACCAATGTCCCTCAGCCAAACGAAAATAATTTGAAGGCTCAGAAAGATCCTCCAGAGTTACCCAAGATGGAATAGAAAAATCAGAACGGAATTTCTCAAGAGATTCAATAACATAAACCATGGTGAATAAAAGAAATGAAGAAGAAGGAAGAAGATCTTACAGGAAAAAGGGAGATCTGTTGACAACGAACGAAGAAAAAGATGAACGCACAAGAGAGAGAAAGACTATGGAAAACTTGAAAGCAGAAATTGGAAAAGGTAGAAGACGGTGGGATGGCCCATGAAGCTTAAATACTTTGCCTCGGGAAACGGCGAAAGAAATGATTACAAAAAAGAAACTATTACGCTACCGGCGGCTAAAAGGACAAAAAGTGCGCGAAGATCGAAGCGCTTATAAAAATTCAAAAAGGCGGATTCTGCGAATTTGGAAGGAAATTCGAAAACGGAGAAAATGCTCCTAAAAACCAGGAAGGTCATTTAATATTGCCATATACCGAGAAAGAATGTTCCATACTCCTTAAAATTCGAAATATGAAACTTGGGGGCTTCTGTTGATACCAAAATTAATACGCTGATATAGACGAATAATAAGAAGACACGTGTCGATCTACGTGGCATAATAGCAATGAAGAAGTTTATTTCCCCGACCAAGTCATACTCATTCCGAGCAGCAAGTGTACTCCGAGGAACTCCTGAACGACGAGCAACTAAGGCGGTCCGAGCTGCATCTCGGCCACAGCATTGATTGCTAGATAATCAACAGTTCAACTATTCATTAAATGCTTATCATACAGACGTATACTCTTAAAGGGCATTAATTGTCTAGCCTTTCACATGTACAACCTAAGGTCTATAAATACACTCTATCACCCTCATTCAAAGGGACCGAAATTTCTTGATAGAACTTGTAATCGAGAATTCCCAAACATTCAGCAATAACATAACAGTGGACGTAGGCCATTCTTATAAGGCTGAACCACTTTAAAATTCTTTGTCTCATTTATATTTATATGTGATGAAATAATTAGAAGCAATCTAATTTTTTACATCAACACCGATTATGCCAAACAAGGAGCAAAGTGCACATGGAGAATTTTCTACAAGTGTGTGAATAGAAGCATAAGTATGGGGGATACATGAAAAAGGGGAACATGCAAAATTGGGGGAAAATATAAACAAACATAACACCCATGTAAATAGAGTCTAGCCCTCAAAAGAAAGCATCCCCGGCAGAGTCTCCACTGTGGCCATCCCCCGATCCTCGCGACGGGCGGGAGAGCGTGAGGGAGGATCCTAGGTCCCGCGCGTCCCTCTCGTGAGCGCTTGGGCCGGCATCATTTGGGTGAGGTGAAAAATGTAGAGAGAGAGAGTCGCCAGTCTATTTTACTCAAAATAGACAAAAGACGGGGAGCCATCCCGAAGGACAACATCCAAAGACATACTGATGCATACGAAACCAAAATGATTTGAACGAAATGGGAAGGTGTTAGACACCCATTTCGACCTTTCGGTCTCTCATGGGTTTTTGTTATTTTCCTTTATTTTTCCCGTGATATGTATGCATGTGTATATATAGTGGAGATAGGAATCATCCACTTGCACCATGAAAGAGGTAAAGCGAGTCATCCGTAGGAAGGTATAAAAATATTAGAAAATAGGATTTACGCGATTATCCTTACGTTGACCGTTATGATGGAACGATAACGCATGTGGAATAATACGCCACTAAGAAAAAATATATGTATATATATAATATAAGAGAGTGGAGTTTAGAGAAAATAGAAAATGAGAGAAAAAGTGAAAATAAGACTCGACTCTCGAGTTTTACCCCGAGATGCCTACGTAGCCTATAGAGGCATTAAAGTCCACGTAGTTCGCATGCAAAACAAGGGGTGGAGTTTATCCCATAAATTCAACCGGGGGATTGTCTTATTTGAGTGCGTGTGTGTGTGTAGAAAAAGTAATTTAGTTGTGAGAAAAGTGTAAGAAAAGTGTGAGAATTTCCGTTTGGAATTTATGAGCAAACCCTATTTTTCTTATTTTTTGGGTTTTTATTTATATGAAAATAAGAGATGTGCAATAATACTAAATAAAAATTATATTCGGATGTGCGAGATGAGATAATGAAAGTGCTAAGTAATAAAACAAGTTATTGCGAATTTATGAGAATTTAAGGAGAGAGTTGAGAAAATTGGACCTTCTTGAAGATCTTAAGCTTGATCTTGAATGTTGGAGAGCAGCCCTTAGACTTGGATGATTATGAAGGGTAGTGAATTCACCAAGTTTGATGAAAAGGATGATGAAAAGTGAAGGTTGGAAAGGAATTTGGGTATAGAAATCACGCTGACTTCGAGTGAGTTTTTCTGGATTTGCTGAGAGTGATATCTATCAGATCTGGGCTCCCTCTTACAAGTGAGGTCAGGCCTTCTTTTTATATGCCCGGGAAATTTCCTATCGGCATATCCCTATTCCTGCCAATCGGCAGGTGCATTTAGGCACACTGCCGATAGGCAGGGTCTGGGACCTGCCGTTTGGCAATATCTTTCAGGCCTTTTCGGAAAATCGACCGCAGAATGCAAACTGTTGATCATAATTTCACACGGGGTGGACCGTTGAAAAGTTAATTCAAAGACCTTTGAAAGTCCTTTGGAATTCTCCCGGGTTTGAGAGATGACTTTGGGTCAAATATGACTCGGAAGCATTCATCGGTTTATTGGACGGAGAATCGTTGGACGCAAACGGATCGTTCGTTCGCATGGTAAGTCTGAATCGCGCACGGGGTGGACCGTTGGAAAAATTAGGAGATGTAATTAGACATTCCAAAGAGTTTGATCCAGTTCGGGGAGTTGACTTCGGTCAACCGAGCCCTGGAAGCATTTAGTGACCTTTCGAAGTAAAATAGATCGTTCGTCCGTATCGTAAGTCGGAATCGTGCACGGGATGGACTGTTGGAAAGGGGTTTCAGTGCCCTTCGAAGATTCATTCTGTATCAATCGAGTTGAATAGTTGACTTAGGTCAAACAGAGCTCGAGAGTGCCCAGTGGCCTCCTGATTGAGTTTGGGGGGGAAACATGTCTTTCATCCCCATGATAAGTCAGAATCGCGCACGGGATGGATCGTTGGAATGGGGTTTCAGTGCCCTTTAAGGATTCATTCAGTCTCGGTCAAGTTGAAGACTTTGACTTTTGGTCAAATGGAGCCTGGGAGTTCCCGATGACTTCTAAGTCAGTACTCGGGGTATGACCTGGGGTTGTAGTGATGAAGGGAGGTGCTAGGGACCTAAGGAGAGTTTAGGGGGTAACAGAATGGGGTATCTTCAATAGGTACAAATTGCATGGTTTGTTTCAATTAATTCAAATGGGATACAAGATTATATCACAATTAAGGGTTTAAAGAAATTTAGCGGTGTACTGAATTTATAGGTAGTAGTGGTTCATCGGGTTTAAGGATAACTGGGATATATGTAGAATCAATATTCATGATAAAATATTGACTACACAAAAGAGTTTGTAATAAATATGAGTTCAAGTTATCACATAGTGATACAACAACAGAGTAATGTGCGAAGACATAAGCTAAATTGTTTAATATTGAAAATAGAATCACCTACTTTACTAAGACAGTTTATGGTTTTTGTGCATTTATCTCACGGTAGTCGATTGGATAGTCTAAAATTAGGGAAAGTATGAGTAGGAAGTATAGGTCTAAAATAATGCTTATGTGACGCAGTAGACTAATAAATTGAAATAGGTTTCGGTGTAAAAATAATTAAGAAGGTATAATATATAATTTTTAAAAGTTTACAATTTAATATTTTTCTTAGGTTCCATTTGGATTTGGGTTTAGTGAAAAGAGAAAAAATGACCTTATTTGTCCTAAAGAATTTATGAAAAAGTTTGGGAGTGTTTTGAAATACTTGAAAAATTAGCGAGCAGGTTATGTGTAAAATAAAAGTTGGATTTTTAACTTTAAATTGGTTTTCTCGAGATATGCTTTCCGGGGATAAAACAGGATGATGTAATATACCATTTTATTCAAAATTTAAAAGTAGAATTTTTAGAAAAAATATCAGATTTTTCTGATTGGGGAGGCTCCCATACGCTGAGTCAAACTTCACATGCGCCTGGGTTTAACTCCCACTCGTGCAAGTGTAACCCACTTCATCTTCAACCTTCGACAATTTGACTTTAGGGTTTTAAAACTTTGACCTTGTATTTAAGACTCTAAATCCATTTCAGTTAGTTTTCAATTGAAAGATTTTTAATTTTTGTAGAGGAATCCAATTATATTGGTTTCAATGATTTTGGTTGGCTAGTTTGAGCTATTGATTTACTGTAAAAATAGAGAAAGTTTGTCCAGAGAGAAAGTGATTGAAATCTACGATTCTTATCTCGGCATAGTAATGGATGGATTTTATGTTGAAAATAAAATTAAGCAGCCTTGGTTTGAAGGATTTTGGTTAAGTGTAACTCCTGAATTCACGTCTTGAAACTTTTAGGCCCAGAAAATTCAAATTTCGATTTGGGGAATTAAAGCTTAGTTTTGGTTCAATTACATATTGCACCCAGGTTCCTAAGTACCAAAGCTTAATTTTTCTCACGTTGAAACTGGTTCCTATGACTAGAGCGCTCGTAATCACGCTGCAAACTCCTTCTTCGACTGTAAGTTCTATTCGCTCGAGAGTTGGGTGTTCCAGTGTAAGGTTTGCATTTGTCCCCATGAAGTTCATTCTTCATTCTCTCCAGGTGACTTTACAAATGGGGGGTTTCCTCCTGTTGGCGAAACGTGGTTTCTGCTTGTTGACAGTCGCCATTCATAGGCATCCACAAGTCATGAAATTTGGGTTAATTTTAGTTGTTCACTGTTTTCCATAGTTTGTTATTCCTGAGGATGTTAACGCGAGTTTGGTGTGTTACAACTCTTATTGGGGTGGACCTCAGACCTGACCCTAGACGTTGGAGGTAAATTTTAATCCTCACATGGTCACCATTAGACAACAGATGTGGGATGCATGAGTGAGACATAGCTTCTCGTTTGACTTTCGCTGACCGATAAAAGGAAATCGTTTCTCACATACGATGCCAATTTTAAGTGCTAAAAACCTATTGCACTTAAATCAACACAATTAATCCTAGCAAAAAATAAATTCGCAGTCACACGACACTGAATATACGTGGTTCAATAATATGCTTATGTCCACAGGTGTTTCTCTCTCTAATTATTGATTAAGTTTTGATAACAAAGACTATATACCCCTGTTTCCATTGGTGTGGGTTATATCTATAGAGAACATAAAAAGAACGAGTCGTGTAGGACTCTAGGGCCTTGGAATGATATTGCGATTTGGTCAAGCGAATCCAAGCCCTAGATTTTCGCTTATTGATTTCTTTATTATTCTTATCTCCAAGCTACGATCACTTATCAAGACTGTTCAATACGTGTCAAATTCTCCCATTAGGTCGGATAAAACACCCACAACTATGACATGTGGAGTTTTGGGCTAATGGATCTTCATAACTGACTGAGATAGGTAGTAGTGTATCGAGGTGTTCCTTATTTGGATTTTACTTGCTAGACGTCCCACACACGAAACTTAATAAGGGTCAGGAGTTTAGTAAAGGTTAGGTGCTAGGAATTTTGGTTTATTACTTTGTGTGTTACTTACGAGGATTAATAGCCTTGGAATATTATCGAATGGTATGTGTACGGTTAATTAAAATTGTACCAAGTTAGATGAGAGGTGAGACTAGAGTGTTGGTCAGTGACGAGATGGGGATGTAAATTGGTTGCATTTAATACTTTTAAACAACATAATCTATCTTGATACTTTAGGTCACAAACCCAAATATATAAAATTTTTCTCCGAGGTGTTATCATTGTTATACAGGAGCAGCAAGACTGAGAAGTTAGAGTTGGACTGAGCCGTCAGAGTTGTAGATTTTTGAAGATATAATTAATCATCCTTAGTGTATGATTTTATTTTATTTAAATTGTTATTTCGGTAGTATTTTTATTCATTTACATTTTAGTTAGAGACTTTTGTATTGTTGAAACTCGTATTAGTGAATTCAATTTTTAGCGGAGATTTATTTTATTTTATTTAGTTCAGTTAAGTTATTCCATTGTTCATTATTATTCTTATGTCGTGGATGGTTTTGATTTCCTGTCGTTTTTACTTATAGTTGATTTCGAGAGATGATATAAATTGCATAACTCTCCATGTGTTTGGCTTACAACCTTAGTTAGTGGGCATGGAAAAAGGGGTATTAGAGTGTGACTTCAAACCACTCTAAATTCCTCATTATCCATAGATTAAGTATAGATGTAGATTTTTAATCAATTTTGAAAGGAATAAGTGCATTTGAATAAAGAAATGGAATTAGAATGTTCTCAACCTCAAAAATACTCTACAGGGTGTAAATAAGTAAATAGGAACTCAAATATTTTTTAAAAGGAGGGAAATAGACCTATTTATAGGAATTTTTTAAAAACTGTGTCTGTCATATGCATGGGAGATAATTGTGCACACATTTTTAGGCAATGTGCCAAGAAAGGCCTAAAATATGTAGCCGTGCGTACGGGGTCAATTTGGCACAGTGCAAACTCTTTTAGGAAAAGTTTTAAAATAGCCTAAAATGTTAGGACCATTCTCACGGGTCCAAAAGGGATTGTAGGAACGATTTACGACAGAAAACTTACGACGCCTTAAATAAAGCACATTTTGAAAATGTAGGTATTTCCCAAGGTTATACACAACACTTCTCAAATAGTAAAATCACATGCTTAGATGGAAAACACAATTTTATAAATAAAAAAATGCGTGTGTGTGCATAACCATAAACATTCAACCATAAAATCGTTGCAAAAGGATGTGTCTTCAAAGTTCAGAAAGATGAGTCTTTTTATTGTAAAGAAGCTAAGTAGATCTTCAAATTAATTAAGTGTTTTGACAGTATCATTTTGAAGATGGTCTAAATTAGTCATGTCATATCATTTTGAATTCATGTTGAGTACCTACCAACATTAACACGCCTCATTTAATTAATCATGTCAAGTGTTTTGAGAGTAACATGACTTTTTTATTAAACATCTTATTTTGGTTGACGCACTTAACCCCTTAACAACAAATCAAATATCAACCAATTTATTTTTTAATATTGAAAACCAATTATAACTCTCATACCATCATCATCATCATCATCATCATCATCGTCGTCATCATTACGTTATCCAACTCACGGTCCCCCACAATAAATGTTGGAGTATTAATGAAATTAATTTAAAAACCTTTAAATTTAAAATTTTCATAAAACACAATATAATTGAACAAAACCTTAAAAATGTATCCGTACAACAACAATTTCATAGGTTATTTGAGTTAAACAAAGCTATTTTTTGTTCCTTTTTTACTATTCATGCTAAGAAATTGCGAACCCAACTCCATCTGGGCCGTGTTAGACCATGTCATTAGATTGAAGCACTCTGTTCCACAAAAACTATCTAATGTCATTTTGCTCAACCCAAAATGCACCCAAGCCCAATGATTTGTGTATAATGCACCCTCTTACGATATTTCTTTTGCCATACGCATCTTCCCCCAAGGTTAGTTGGAATGTTGAAGCAAAGTAAGTATGGATTTTTTAGAATTTGATTGACTATTGAATATATAATGACATGTTTAATTATAAAATTGAAAAAAAACTAAAATATAGTTTAATTTCATTGCAAAATGTGAGAAAATATGAAACCCATTTTTTAACTTTTCCCTCCTTTTTATAAAATTCAACTCTTCAATACTAGGAAAAGTATGTTCTCTCTAAAAAATTATGAAAGAATGTATATTATGTCATAATTATATATAATTTTTATAATTGTTTCTTAGTTTGGAGACCAACAAAAATGAAACTAAATATTAATAATAAATATGTTATCACTTATGTGGGCAGTGAATGATGTATTTTTTTATATAAAAATGTTTTTGTTTGTTTGTGATTAGTTAAAAATATGGAGCTTTTACACCTTAGTCCCCGAAATATAATATTTGGACACTCTAATACATAGTATGCTTCCTTAAATATTAAGGTCCCTCATTTTACAATTAGGTCCAAAACTCACTCGACTCTATATCAATTTTCATCCCTTCTACAGAGAGAGAGGGAGTTATTGGCGACGATGGCAGATCAGTTGCGTCGTTTGTCCGACAATGGTGGCGGTCCGACAACAGTGGTGATCCGATGGGTGAAAGGGAAGGGAAAGTATGAGAGGAGATGTGAGAGAAGACGTGAGAGAAGATGGGCAAGAGAGCGGAGTGAGAGAAATGAGGGGTAAGGGACCTTAGTATTTAAAAAATATAATCATGGGGTTTAGTGTCCACACCTTATTGATAAAATGGTCTTAGTGTAAATGTCTCTAAAAATATTATCTCTTTTATAAAATCTAATTATGATATGGTGTATAACAAAAACCATCTTGAGTTTAGCTCTATTAATAAGAGTCGCTCGGATGGGGTGGTCATGTGACCAAATTTAGAATGGGCAACCTCAAATGTAGGGCTATACTTTGTCATGACAATTGGTCTACCACATTTGTGTAACTTCTGAATTTGCTTATTTTTGTCAAAAAATAACATTTGATGCATGCTCTCAAGAATCCAAATGAGCAATATAGTGGAACAAAATAGCATTATGATATTTTTATTTGTACTCTCTATATGGGATTAACACATCACTATAAAAATCACTTAAACCTACTGCAAATAAATAGTCTTTGTCCCAAGTAGGCCTGTCAATAGATCAGACACCAATTCAAATTAACCATTTGAGAAAATTTTGAAGGCTTATATACTTGTATATCCTTATAACGAAATACTCGTTTACTAAATGGATTGGGTGGCGACTCATTTAAGACCAAATACGATTATATATATATATATATACACACACACACACACACTAGCATGTACCCCGCACAATGCGCGGGCGCAAATGCATGTTACTAATATTATTAAAGGCCAGATGTCACTTCAATATATTTGCATTAATGTAATATTTCATTGTATAAAAGTGACATATGTATTGACATAACATTGATATACCAAACATTAATTGTGAAAAAGTGTTTCCCACAACTGTATTTTATTAAGGAAAACCCAAAACATAATGAAAATTCATTTCAAAAATTAAAAATGTTTTCATTCCAAGAGTCAGTGTCGTCACTGAATCCTTGATCCCTTGCTCCTACAAATAAACAACATTTTCATTTTAAAATGTGTACCTATTTGATATGATAAGCTGATATTCAAATGGCGATATATCTATTTAACAGTATTTCTTAAGCTTACCTTACTGATTTGAGTTGATTTGACGTCCTTATTGTAATACCCCGTATTTTTATGGCTTTTAATTATGAGATTAATTAAAGGAAATTGCTTTTAATTATGGGATTAATTAAATTAATTTGGGATAATTAATTAGAAATTAATTCGAATTTAAATAACTAGCGAGATGAGAGTTAGTATTTGATTATGATGATAGTTTTGAATATTACTAAGTGATTATGGTAAATATGATTATTGAATTTATTAAAATTGTCGTGAGCTGAAAATACGTCAATATCGGTAATTAAGTTAGGACGCACGTGTCAGGACCCAATTTAATGGATTTAAAAAAAATTTATTTTTATGTATTCCGTATGATCATTTTGAGTGCGTCAACGTGTCCGGAAGGGTCGAGATAGTCAGAAAACACTAGTCGGGGGTTTAATTTGGGTTCCGAGACATTTTAGGCCTAACCGACAGCCCGTGAGGATATTTTAGTCATTTTGACTTTTTGAGGAATTATGACCCACGAATTTTAGACTTAAATTATTAGCCAACACCATAACTCTTAGGTTTATCACAACCAAAAATCACCAATGGCAGTTAGAGAGGAAGAGAGGAAAGTTTCCAAAGGAGAAACCACCCTTAGAGGCTTTTGCACCACCGTTACCCCCACCGGATAGATAGGAAAGAGATAATCATTCCCATACCATCTACTTCAAAGGATCAAAATCTTCATTACCAGGAAAATGATTTAACTTGCCATAATTCAGTGCATATATCATCCATGTTAGTTTAGAATTGAAGAATAACCTTGAAAAATAATGAATGAATGGATTTGAGGAATTTAAAATCGTAATTTGGGTAGGTTCTGCACGTAGTCTATTATCTGGATATATAGCAACCAAGAAATTATGATCCATGTGTAAGAATCACGAATTTATATTGTGTTATATGAAGATCCTGAAGAAAATATGAGAAATAGGGTTTTTATGAAAAATATGTGATTTGATCCCCAAAACTATTAATCCTTGTTGATTTAATGATTCTAATACGTTAAAGTTTATGCATATATGTTGGTTTGATGATTAGAATACTTGGTTGGGAGTTTGGGGTGTTGTAATGAAGGATTTGGGTGTAAAATATAGAGAGCCCGTAACTGTTAATGGAAATTCTGGGCAGATACCTGTTCGATCGATCGATCGACTCAAGAATGTCGATCGATCGATGGATCGACACCTTTCCATCGATCGATCGACCCCTTATGATTTTTTATAAAAGTGTTCCCTTTAAAGTTCACCGAAGCCCAAGCTTGTAAGAATTTTTAGTGTGACTTATAAAAGATTGTGGGACTTGATTGAGGTCAATAGGATCGTAAATAGTGCCTGAAATATGTTATACATTATGGGATTGAATGGAATAATTACGAGTATTTATCAAGTGAGGTATAGTTAGAAGCTTCATATAAATTGGGATTTAAAGTGGACGAATGTTAATTTAAGGTTGGGACCAGTAGAAGAGGGACTTGGAATTTTTGAGATAACCTTAGAGACTAGTGGGTGACTTAGTAACCTTATGAGGAAGGTTTAAGTATTCGGACTTATACGATGAGAGTTGTTGTGCTAAACATATTACGTGGAATATTCGGGATGAAAATATGTTACGTACGAGACTTAAGATATAGGGCTAGTGTATACCTATATTAATGTGATGACTACCTAAGTTGCGTGATTACTTAGTATCTGGATTATTGTGTGTATGACATACCTACTATACTTGTTATCACGGGAGGTTAATTTTCGAAAAAGGACCATCTTATCTTTGTGTGCCTTCAGGATGATTTAGATTGGTACCTTAAGGACGTAGGGCTATGAATGACTTATTTGTGAGTTGATAAGTTAGCTGACCATGGGAGCGTAGGTATGTGCATGACCTATAAGTATGTGAACTATGTTCGCCTCCAATATGTGTGATTTGTATTGAGACGGTTCCTGAGCGATTCGGAACGCGTGATCCTTATGTACGTCATGTACTTGGATTTAATAATAGAGTATGCTTGAATCGCAACTTAGCCTAGGGGTTCCATATATGTATACATGTACTGAGAGTGATTTATATATGTACTTGTGACTGGTTCACTGTTGCTTAGTAGATGTGAATGACTAAGATATTTAAATGGGTTAAAAATATGAAAATTTATAATAGCACCTGAGATAAGTAGTTGGATTAATGTAAATGTGAGATATAAATATGACTTGTTTGAGTAATACGAGTAGGCATCCTATATTAGAATGTGAAAGCAAGAGTTAGTACGGACTAGTTAGATAGTGGCATAACTAGGATGGGTTAATGGTTTACGTTAGGCGTGCACAATAGTTGAGGGGTGTTAAACTCATGTGAGAGTACGCAACTAACAGGTATATAATATTTACTATTTAATGCAATTAAACACTTGTTGTTTTTAAACTGTTTTCACCTCGGGCTCTTACCCGTTTTCTTCCAAATCTATTTTGTTTTGTAAAATCATTTTAGGTGCCCAGCCACAGGGATGCCAAGCATAGGAGTTCCATTCTGATGACGTGTTGTAGCTGCTATCGAAGCTACATGATCTCGGTATTAGACGCCTCCACATTTATCCTTGGTTACTTCAGAATCATTCATATCAGTTTGGGCATGTTGCCCATTCTTATTTAGAGGTTGTAGATACAGACTTTCATTATTTCAGATATTGATTTATTTATTCAGACTCTTGTATTGGGATTTTATTTACTCTGGTATTATTATTATTGGAGTGTTTACTCCAGACTCAGTTTATTTCATTTCGTTGGTTATTCATATGAGATTGTTTATGCGATTAATGGATGATGATTTAATTACTTGGTTAATTATTAATTTAATTAATAAAATTTGGCATCTCTATATTTTAAATATTAGGTGGCTAGTAAGTAACTAAATGATTTCAACATTGATGCTAAGACTGAACCAACTTGATATTCTGTATTAGTTTAATAAAGGAGTAGATACCCGATATTTAATTAGTCAGGGTGTCACACTTATGTTTCTTCCATCCTTGACAACCATATTTAGCGCAGTCCGAGAGCTTAATTCTTGGTCGTTATGCATTTGCGGTGATACTGCGTCGATGTCATTACTTGAAAAGATGTTGCCCTTCAATACTATTTGAACGATAAGTATTTTCGAATTATTACTTCTGAATATGACTATGCAGTAATTTCACACATCACAGTTATGCTGAACACAAACGTATACAGTTTTTTTTTTGTTTCTAAATTATTTCATCTCCTATCGATTATTATAGAATGCTTTGACTCATCAATTTTTTTATAATCTATGAGTAAACTCATACATAGACTTGGAAGGCATTAACTTGTATTACTTTTGCATACAATCATAAACTTAACCTATGAAATACAAAGGAAACCAGACTATGATCAACAGATTCATCATTTTCTTACACATCAAAAAAGTAAAAATAAATTCACACTCTGTTACTAGTTACTTAAAAGAACCAAAAGATAAAATAGGTAAATAAAACTCTACATGCCATATTTTCTCACTAAACATTCAACATAGACTTTCTCGGTAACCAAACAGATTATGATCAAAACACAGTAATTCATTATTTTCTTAGATAATGAAACTCAAACTACAAATATAAACACGAAAAAAAACTTTACTCGGTTTTATTGGTTCTCAAAAGCATCAAAAGATAAAATTAGTACATTAAAGTCTATGCGAAATATTTTCTCACGAAACTCCCACGCTTTTTTGGCAACCAAACAAGCTATGATCAACAAACAGTAATTCATTATTTTCTTACACATAAAAAAAAATCACACACTGTTATATAGTTACTGAAAAGAATCAAAACATAAAATAAGTAAATTAAACTCTACATTCCAGATTTTCGGACTAAACATTCAACACACACTTTCTCGACAACCTAATAGATTATGATCGAAACATAGTAATTCATTATTTTCTTACATAATGAAACTCAAATAACAAATATAAACACGAAAAAAAGACATCACTCTGTTTTATAGTTATTGAAAAGCATCAAAAGTTAAAAAAAAGTAAATTAAAGTCTATATGCCATATTTTCACTCTAAACTCCCTCGCTTTCTTAGCAACCAAACAAACTATTATCAATAGACAATAATTCATTATTTTCTCATGCATAAAAAAAAGAAAAAAAACGCTTTGTTATATAATTGCTGAAAATAATCAAAACATAAAATGAGTACATTAAACTCTAAATGCCATATTTTCTCAGTAAACATTAAACACACACACACACACACACACACACACACACACACTTTCTCCGCAACCAAACAAATTATTATTGAAATAAAAGAATTCACAATAACAACAAAAACAGAAAAGAAGTAAACTACATAGTACATGAACAATATTTTATTTTCACATTCCCAAGCTTTTTCGAGAAGCAAACAAATTATGATATAACATAAATATCTCGTCTGACACGATATTTGACAAGCATCGAAAAGTGTTTAATTTACACCCCAAATAGATGAACTTTAGCCATTAGTTCTCAGTAAAATTGGCCTTATGTTCGTATTTGTCTATTTTTTAAGTTAATAGGCAGTCGCGGTATCAAATTGTGCTAAATCAAAGTAATTGTGACAAAGTAGCGGTCAAAAGCATTCAACGAAGAAAATCAAAGTGATCGTTAAGTCATAAGTCCCTTTGAGCTTGCTCAGATATATACCGATGCCTAAACCCATTCTCGTATCAAACCTAAGCCTAAACAAAGCCCAAGCCATCATCTGTGCCTCATGTGTGTTTAGTTTCTACTTATATATATATATATATATTAAATTTTTATTTGATTCGTGCACATATTTATTTTTATTTTATTTGTGTGTATATGGTTGTAAATATTAGTATCCGTGTATTTATTTTATTTATGTCGGGTGTTTTAAAAATTTTATATAAATATAATAGGTGTGCGTATTTGTTAGATTTTTATTTTATTTGATTTGATTTGTTTTAGTTTTATTAGTTTATTTTCTATTTGAGTCTTTTATTAGTCTTATAGGTTTAAATTTAATTGTTAGTTTTAATAGACTTATCTTTTATATTTTTAGTTGAGTTGTAAATATATAAATAATTTTTTATTTTTATTTTCATTTTCCAGATAGGTACAAATTTAGACACACACACCATACAATACGCCACACAGGCACCTTAACACTACTTTCACTCACACCTAGGCCTGTAAATCGGGCTGGGTGAGCCGGGCTTGGGATAGCTCAGGCTCGGCTCGAATTTTCATATTCATTTCCCAATCCCGAGCTCGGCCCGAATTGAAATAAGAAGTATATGCTCAGGCTCAGCTCACCAAACTCATGGGCTTCGGGCCCATTTTCGGACAGGCCCGATTTAAAATCTGAAAAACGTTTTGATTGAAAAATATTTGAATTTAAAAAATCAACCCACTTTTAGTTTTGAAATGTTCAAAAAATCAGCATAATTTTTTAGTTTAAAAAAATCAACACACTTTTAGTTTAGAAATTTTCAACAAATCAGCACACTTTTTTTAGTTTAAAAAAATCAGCATACTTTTAGTTTAGAAATCTTAAAAAAATCAGCACCTGTTTTTAGTTCAAAAAAATCAGCACACTTTTTTAGTTTAAAAAAATCAGCATACTTTTAGTTTAGAAGTCTTAAAAAAATCAGCACCTGTTTTTAGTTCAAAAAAATCAGCACACTTTTTTAGTTTAAAAAAATCAGCATACTTTTAGTTTAGAAATCTTAAAAAAATCAGCAACTGTTTTTAGTTCCAAAAAATCAGCACACTTTTTTAGTTTAAAAAAATCAGCACACTTTTAGTTTAAAAATATTCAAAAAAAATCAGCACACTTGTTTCAAGTCCAATAAATGATGCAGCATACTTTTAAATCAATATTGTGCATGCATACAGTTGCACAACATGATATAACTCAACACTAAATCAGTCATGCATACATACATAATATAACTCAGCACTAAATCAGCATTGTGTCCAAAACAGTTGCACAAAACGTGGGGAAAAAATGGACAAAACAACCTTTACATCGCTAAAACATAACTGTGTCCAAAACAACGGACAAAAATTGGAAAAAAATCAGCACTTTAAATCAGCTCCTCACACCACACGAATCATTCCTTAGAGATGGTCAAATCTGAAAATGAATAAAAAAATAGTCGTCAATAAATAAAGATGAAGTTAAAGCATAAAAGTTAATAAAAAATAGTAATAAATTAAAAAAGAAGTTAAAATATATGTACCAAATCACAAACATACCAGAAAATGCAGAATCAACTTCCTCCTCAAATTCAGTTTGCACGGGTGCATTTTGAATCCAATCTTGAGTGCAAATCAATGCTTCAATCGTAGAAGGAAGTAAAGAACTACGAAATGGGCTAAGAACACGACCCCCGGTGCTAAAGGCACTCTCAGAAGCAACAGAAGATACGGGAATATCTAGAATATCTCGTGCCATCCTCGATAAAATAGGAAACATGGAAGAACTATGCTTCCACCATTGTAAAACATTAAATTCATCATTTGTATTTTCGCTAGGGTAAAGCTTTTCTTCCAAATAGACATCCAACTCCGACTTACTGTGTGACATATCTTCCTCTTCATTAAACTTGTAAAACTCTTCCATAAAATCCAATTTTTTTGAAAGTGTAGATGAGGTACCACAAGACAAATCGTCCATTTCTTTATCATTTTCATTCATCTCTTCCAAATGAATAGAAGATTCATATGAAGACTTGTACTCATAAAAAAGATCTCTAAAAACATTATCGACAGGAGCCATCAAGCTATCAACCGTTGAAGAACCATAAATCCTACCATAGCAAAACTTCAAATACTTATCTTTAAATCTTGGGTCAAGGATAAGAGCAATGGAGAGTAAAATGTTTGGTTTTTTTTCTGCCCAATATTTCTCAAATTTTACAAGCATGTTCAAAGCCATTCGTCCAAGCAAAGAGTTCAAATCCAAAGAAGTTTCACGCAACAATATTAAAATTCTATAGACCTCACGAAAAAAGAGATTTGCGATACAAGAATTATTTGACGAAAAAACTTTTGTCACAATAAAAAAAGCCTCCAAAAATTGATGAACAATTGCAGCTTTCTCCCAATCCTCCGAATTTGGTGGATTTTTAAAATGCGGGTCACGTGTTTTCATACGTTCATATGCTTTTTTATAATGCAATGCAGCCCCAAGCATCAAGTATGTTGAATTCCATCGTGTGGGCACATCAATAACCAACATCTTACCCCGAGGAATACGTTCTTGGTCGGCATATTTAAGGAATTCAAGTTTCCTTCTACCGGACCCTTTAACATATTTAACTGCATTTCGGACTCTACGAATGGAATCTTTAATCTCATTTAAGCCATCTTGAACACACAAATTTAAAACATGCGCCCAACGACGTACTTGAATATGTGCACCACCAAGCAATAATAATCCTCGAGAAGAATAATGATCCGCAAGATTCCTAGCAATAACATCATTAACGGTATGATTGCCCATTGTAATGGTGCGTATCTTTTCAACATTCCACTCAAGCAAGCAACTTATAATAACATCGGCAAGATTTTCGCCACTTGCTTGCATAGGCACCATTACAAAGTTTACAATTCTCTTATGCAACTTCCACCCATTATCAATGAAATGAGCTGTTAGTGCCAAAAAGGGTAAATCTTGACGAGATGTCCAAGTGTCAGTTGTTAGACAAATTCGTGGACATTTGCTTGATTGCAACATATCCTTCAAAATGTCTTTTTCCTGTTTGTAACGTTTCATGCAATCACTCCTCATCGTGGCTCGAGAATTAAATTTATACTTAGGGCATAAACCACGAATATACTTATGAAAAGCAGGGTGTTCCACAAAACTAAAGGATAGCTCCGTGCATATGAGAAGCTCACTCAAGTCTTTCCTAGAACGTTCTTGGTCAAATTTCCATGGGACAAGAGTACAATCTTCCCCCGATTTCCCTTTTTCAAACTTGAGAACACTTTGGGACGTATCTCCTTCGATGGGATTCAATTTGTTATAATTATGACACAATCGATTATCAATATGGCGAAGTAAATGGTTGGTTCCACCCTTGCTTGGACAAGAAAATAACTTATTACAATAATTGCACTTACATTCATCACGTTCACCGGGCTTAGGTGGAACCTTTGAGAAATGCAACAACACTTTAGATCTTGTCTTCACTTCTCTTTTTCGCTTATCACCCACACTTGAATCAGGCGGATCATTTGGATTGGTATTAGAATTATTTGCATCGACTTCATTGTTTGCATCCGACATCTACAAAATTGAGTATATATAACAAGATAATTAGAATTTATACCATAAAAATTATACAAAATTGAGTATATATAACAAGATTAATTCATACCTCAGAATTTTTCGTTTTGAACTCTACGAATATTAAGTTTTGCTAATAATGATCCCTATCTAAATTGTAATTCAAGTTGCAATTATAATCTGCAAAACACAAAACCATATATGTTAAAAAAATAACTATAAATAAATTTTTAAAAGAGAAACCAATGACCAGTATTTGTCCCTTCTATGGATTTTGAAGTATCACCACATGATATTCTAGGGGAGTATTTTCAACATTAGAAAAAAAAATATTTGCATGTGATAAAATGAGTTCATTTACATTTATTCACGACACAAGCAAATGAACTTTTTCCTTTGTAAAAAATAGATCTTTATTGATTGTACAAATATTTGAATATGGAAATTGATTCAATGTGAATTAGTGAATTGTAAATGGATGAATTTGAAATGAATTTAAATCAATTATTATGAAATTAATGTTAAAGTTCTATGAAAAAAAAAATTAAGAGTGAGAGGAAGGGAGGGGGAGGAGGAAAGAGATGGAAAGAGAGAGAGGAACATGCACTTTATACAACTCATACTTCAAATGGATGCATTTTATATTTTTTATGAAATAATCAAATTTCAGATTTTACACATGAATTAAAATGAGACAATTAATGAGTCAATTTACAATTTATTAATTTTTCGGCTTTTTTCTTCTTTAAGCTAAAAAAAACTTTTGCTTTTTTATCTACCACTAATAAAAAAAATTAAAGCAAACTGTCATTGATTTATCCTTAATAAGCCCATTCTTTTTATTCCCGTACATAACTATAACAAAAACACATGAAAGAGAAATTTGTGTATGGAAAAATTTCCCTTTTTCTACTATACACCCTAAGATCAAAATTATTGTTGCCCATTCCCTGAAAAAAAGAGTGTTGTCCATAAATATCTCCTTTGAGAACCTTAGCCAGAGAGCCCCTAATTTGGCCATGTGGCATTAGAATTGACACCCTTAGCTTTTTTCCACCTCAGGTCCCATTTACAAATAGAGTCCCAATTGACATAATGAACCTTTTTTCTATCAATAGCATCCCCCAAGCTTTACGTCTCCTTGTTCAGTTTTCGCATTGCATAGAACATGTACATCAATAGTTAATGCAATTTTGTTTTGTTTTCAAACTATCAGCTTTAGTATATGTCAAGGCATCATAAATGTGCTCAAGAAGAATAAATCAATATTTCCCATAACTGCAACCTTTATTCCCTAACAACCCAAATTTAAATTCCTCACTTTTTATATCAAACAACAAAAACGAAAAGAAAAATAAAGTGTTGAACCAAACAACAAACAGCTGAGTTATATCAGTAGCTCAGTAGATTTTGATGCATATATATGCTATAACCAAACAACAAAAACGAAAAGAAAAATAAAGTGTTGTTGAACTCACAACATCAAATGCGGCGGCATATCAGTACATCGGCAGATCAGTAGCGGCGGCGGATCAGTAGCTGTGGCGGCAGATCAGTAGCGGCGGTAGATCAGCACAGCAGTGGCGGTGGCGGATCAGTAGCGGTGACGGAAGATCATTAGCGGCGGTGGCGAATCTAGGGTTTGTAAAATGATATGGGTTTTCTCCACCAGAACGAGAGAAAGAGAGAGAGTTACGAATTAGTTTAGTGTGTTGTTTGTAAATGAAAATGGGTGTGTTTCTTTTTTACCCCTTTTCTGCTATTGTAAAATGACGAAATAGTCACCACAAGTTTACTCTAGTAATGCATTTTTAATGAGGGGGACTAAAAGGTAAATATACTTAATTATATACATAATTATATATATTTATAAATATATATATATGAGTTCGGGCCGGGTCGGGCCCAAATCGGGCTTTATACTGCTCTGCTCAAGCTCGGCCCGAATTTCAAACAGGCTTCAAAATTTGGCTCAAGCTCGGCTCGTCCCAAACTCATTTAAAGCTCGACCCGAATTTAACGGGCCGAACGGGCGGGCTTCGGGCTTTCTTGGCTCAATTTACAGGCCTACTCACACCCTACCACAATACATGTTATATACACCCAACTAACCCCACACATCTTATTTCAAAACCCACAAAAAAATCACACGATTCTCTCTCCTCTCCCTTATCAACCACCCATATCTCTCTCTCTCTCTCTCTCTCTCTCTCTCTCTCTCTCTCTCTCTCTCTCTCTCTGTATATATATATATATATATATATATATAAAACTCTCACCCACCTAATACTACCACAACCCATTGACCCACCTTTACCAAACCAACCCATACCCACCGATGGTCCCAACCACTTGGTTGCAATCCACTAACCGACGACCTACTCCAGGCCAACTAAAGCTCTGCCCACCTACTGAACAAACCTCTGGACCTCCTGCTCCTAACTGTACTGAAAAACTAGTCGGTGGTGCCCTTTTCACCCCGAAACCCAACCTTGTTCCTACCTACCCATAACTCGAAAACCCACCTCCTTTAACCAGGAGCCCTCGATCCATAACCACCTTACTACCCAAACTACAACACCCTTTAACCCGTAACCGAAATCCGAACCAACCATAAATAGGGGCGAGGCCAAAATCCAAACTTCGGGGACCAGAGTTAAGCAAAGGCCAAACTAGTGGTCAGGGTTCGAGGGCGGGAGCCCCCGTGACGATTTTTTAGGGTTATTTATAGTTTTTAGTAATTGGTTAGCCCTAAAAAATATATTATTTGAATGAAAAATATTTATTCAATTTGTATTATGTCAATTACTTATTTAAGTTATATTTTAGTAATAAAATATCGTAAATCAGGTATATTGGGTGACACATCAGTTTAATGTAATATTATCATTAACACATCAGTTTAATGTAATAATATCATTAGGTGATAATATGCAATTAAAATGCATTTCAGACTTAAAAAATTAGGGGTAAAAAAAATGAACACACTAGGTCATACCAATATTTGTTATACTGTGGATAAAATTTATTTAAGAGTAAATAAAATAATTATAACATTTACAAATAGAACTTAACAAATAAGAGAAGTAGTGAAATAATGGATAAATATAGGGCTCACAAGTCACAAATCTCAAATAAAAAATAAAAAATGAGATAGACCAACCTTTAAGAAACAACAAACATATGAAGGAATAACATGTTTGTTGAAACAATAATTTGTTTGAAAGGGTTTAACAGAACAAAGGTTGTGAAGGAATGGAGAAGAAAGGTTTTGGTTTTCTTGACCAAGAAATTTGGTAAGTTTTATATTTTGTAGTCCCCTCGTTTTTATAAGTTTAATACCTCACTTTTGTAAGTTTAATAAAAAAAAACTGGTGTAAACCAAAATTCTTCAACAAGTACAAGTGTGTCTGTTAAATAAATAACCACACATTCAAAGTTTAACCATGAGCTTGAGTGTCATTTGGTTTTGGGTAATAAGAAGATTTCTTTGGGGGAGACCACACAACAAAAGTGATGTTGAAGGCATTACATGTTTCAGGCTTTTCTTCAAAAATTTGAAACCTTGGGGGAGGCCATGGCCTCTGCCCTACCGTGGATTCGCTCCTAGCCATAATCCGACCACCCACCCATACCCGATTCTGCTAAGACCAACACCGACCCAAAAATTTGTTGACTAAGTAAAAAAAAAAAAGCCAAGATCCCCTCTAGATCTGAAAATTCCTAAACAAAACTAAAAGAAGGAAAAAACAAAATGCATACCAAAATAAGAAAAGAAAGAAAAAAATCTACAACAGTCACATATCTTACCTTAAATGTGGTATATATATTGAAAATAGCTTAAATCTACAATCACAGTCTCAACTTAAACCTACAAATTCATTTATAAAAATCCCCCACTAAAACTACTTGAAAAATACCTACCTAATAACCTTCTACTGGTAAATAAATGGGAGAAAACTGAACCATAGACATGCAGTAAAATAATGAAAACAAATAAAGTGCATCCCATTCCATGGCTTACAATGCTTCATCCATACATATCTTATGATTTGGTTCATTTTGTTTTTTCAAGAACCTTTGGTTTCTTACGGTTTGGTTTCCAAGAATTCATGAACCTTTGGTTTCTTAAAGTTGAAATCTGCGTCTCTTATTGGTTATTATATAAGTTATTTAATTAGTATGCAGAGCAAAGCCAAAATTATACTTCATTAGTTGCTATCAAAACCTCTAATACTATCGTATTAGAGGTATAATAAGGATATATATATATATATATATATATGATTAAGTTGTTTTCTTATCTTTCTTAGGGTTTGCATGTGACTTAGTCGATACTTAGTGGAGACTAACTTTAAGGTATCATATATGTGACATATATTATTATTATTATTATTATTATTATTATTATTATTATTATTATTATTATTATTATTATTATTATTATTATTATTATTATTATTATTATTATTATTGTTGTTGTTGTTGTTGTTGTTGTTGTTGTTGTTGTTGTTGTTGTTGTTGTTGTTGTTGTTGTTGGTAGTGGTGGTGGTGGTGATCGGGTGATGGTGTTATTATCATTTTTAAATTCAAACTCCGACTTCTTTTAGTGTTAAAAATTTTACAATATAATATTTGAACTTTTCTAATATTTAATCTTATTTTGTTTTCAGTGTTTGAGAAGAGTGCGCTTGTGTTCAAATAAGGAAGTTATTTAATTAAACTCAGTTTTTATTAATTAAGTCCTAAACATGCATCTATGTGTGATTGATGATGATAAAATCAAGTAAGAACATTCAAACACACACAAATGAGGAAAAATCCCCCAACAGGGCAAAACCTTTTATTTTCACTATAATTTTGTAAGAAAACGGCTTACACGAATTACAATGAAAATATGTGACACAGAAATACCCTCGGGTGTCGGTTCTGATGTCGTCGGCTGGAACTATCCCTTTTCAGTAGGGCAGCAATGTCGTCGCATGAAGCATGATGCACGTGAAGTTAATGGATGCATTTAATTCGGATAAAGGCCGTCGAGGATGATCAAGTTGACGTGCCGGATGTAGCGGTATTATACATACAAAATGTGATCTAGAGAAAACAGAAAATTCCTAGATTCTATCCCGGACATTTATAAAATTATGTCCTTACAAATCTCCCCCTATGTCTATGCCGGTACATACATAAAAAATCCAAATTATGCAATCAAATGACATACAAGTTAATATCCCCATTAAACCCTCAAAATGAGAATACTAAATGACATGTCTCCCAAATCTTCAGCTCTTCAGCAACTTCCAAAGGTTTTCTCATCAGGGTGTGTAATCAAATAATGAGCAATGTTGTACCTACACACAAGAGATAAAGCAAATACCCGTGACAAGCAACAGTTTGAAATATAATGATATGCAAAAATTGATGATCAATTAAGCTTAAGCAAATCATTCACAAATCAACCAAACACCAAAACAATTTCTCCCCCATAATTCTTCTCCCCCTTTTTATGATGTCCCCAAATAGACAAATATGTGAAGCATAAATGAATGCACATGGAGAATGGCACACGGAAATAAACTGCTATTTTTATATTTTTCAAAATTTTTCACACATAATATACAACAAAGAATCACACCATGAAAGAACACTAAAACAACCAAGTCGATGATAGCGTAAATGTAGGGATGTGATCAAATTCGATAGGAAAATCAATGCATACAAACATGACATATGTGCACGATGAATATCGGATACCCCTAACGAATGAACTCAAAATCTTCCTTTGGTGTAAAAAGGTGGTAATATGCGACATTGACTCAATCAAATCAACAAATCAAAGCTCAAAGTGATTTCCACACCAATAACGTCCAAAACTATTTCATGCTTTTTCAGGACTTTCAAGGAGGTGCAAACTCG
The DNA here is from genome assembly GCA_949130495.1 of Sambucus nigra. Lineage (NCBI taxonomy): Eukaryota > Viridiplantae > Streptophyta > Magnoliopsida > Dipsacales > Adoxaceae > Sambucus > Sambucus nigra. Next base: position 49,661,332 of record OX422221.1, read on the forward strand.
TTTATATTCTCCAACCAAACTCCCTCAGATTTATATTTTGAATAGAGGAGATCTAAATTCTCAAACTTTGGAGAGTTGATGGTGAAACCTAATGGCCCATATTTGGTATATATTGCTTTTTATTGCCTTTAATTTTTTCGGGCTCTTTTATCCTCTTTGAACCCCGGATAATAAAATTCCTCAATTTTTTAGGTCCTTTTTAACGGTGGCTTAGAATCGCAAAGGCTAAATGAACCTCTCACAACCCTTCCCCGTTTTCAAATAAACACACAGTCTCACCAAAATGGTTTTTACATGCATTCCAATCTTGTCAAGTTTTATCGCATATTGTTAGTTGTATTGACATAATTGAGATGAAAACACTCAAGCCAATATGTGATAGACAAGTACAATAATCAAATAAAGTCGTGCATGTGTGCAATAAAGGAGATAGGAGTCAAACATGTAGAAAGATATCACTAATCACATCTCAAAGACTCCAATCAATGTAAAGCACATGTATGAAATGATGTAGCGTCTCAAATCTCTATCAAACAGTCACATGGATAAATGGGATGAAATTGTGACTCGGCTATCTGAAATGCTCATCCATAAAAGGTGCAAATAAAATACAAAAATCTTTTTGGATTTTTTAAAAATTTATCAAAATAAAATCTTTTTGAGCTTTTTTTTTAAATTTTTTTTAAAAAAATCTTTTTGTATTTTAAAAAAAAAAAAGAAAAAAAAAGTAATAATACACATGATACAAGCTAGCAATAGGAAGCATATGATATGAACATGAAAAAGCATTATATCCTAGACACATACCAACCCCTCAGTCAACTATGCAAATCCCCAAAGACTTCCTAAGACTCTCAAATCTAAGGGAATCTAAAGGTTTCGTGAAAATATCGGCTAACTGACGGTCGGTGGGTACGAAACTCAGGGATACGACTTTATCCTCAACTAACTGACGTATAAAATGCTCGCGTATCCTGATGTGCTTTGTGTGCGAATGTTGGACTGGATTGCGGGATATGTGTATCACGCTCGTGCTATCACAAGAAATGATCATGGTGTCCTGTGAAATCCCATAATCCTCCAACATTTGCTTCATCCATAAGAGTTGCGTGCAATAACTCCCGACAGCGATGTACTCAGCCTCCGTGGTGGACAAAGAGATGGAATTTTACTTCTTGCTCAGCCAGGAGACAAGAGCAGAACCAACATAGAAACACCCACCAGAAGTTCTCCTACAACCATCTACATCCCCGACCCAATCGACATCCAAATAGGCGGATAAACGATCATCGGTATCAAAGGAATACCAAATACCGTATGAGAGAGTCTCACTCACGTATTTGATAATACATTTTAGAGAAAGTAAGTGTGACTCTTTCAAGGATGCCTGATATCGTGCACAGACTCCAACACTAAAGGCTACGTCGAGACGACTGGCATTCAAGTAGAGAAGACTACCTATCATACTCCGATACAAGGTTTGCTCTACGTCCTTGCCTGAAGTGTCCTTACTAAGCTTGGTAGTGGTACTCATAGGTGTACGTGCATGCTTAGCGGTGTCTAAACCAAATTTCTTCATTAGGTCTCTAGCATACTTGGATTGGGAGATGAACATCCCATCCTCAAGGAAGAAAGTAATCTCACCAACCATGCTCATCTCAAACTCACTTTTCATCTCCTCCTCAAAGGGATGAGCATGCGGATCCAAAGACTATGTCGTCCACATAGACCTAGGCAACCAAAATAGCACCGTCATCTCTCCTGACGAACAACGTCATATCAACTCCCCCTCTCTTAAAGTCATGGGCTAAGAGATAGGAAGTAAGCTTCTCGTACCAAGCACGGGGTGCTTTCTTCAAACCATACAAGGCTTTCCTCAGATATTAGACATGATCCGGGTGCTTAGGGTCTTCAAACCCTTTCGGTTGTTCCACATAAACCTCCTCCTGTAGAATGCCATTCAGAAAGGCACTCTTGACATCCATCTGATATAACTTGAAGCACAGATGACATGTGATGGCGAGTAGTAAGCGGACGGACTCAAGCCTTGTAACAGGAGCAAATGTCTCCTCAAAGTTTACACCCTCTATCTGTGTGTAGCCTTGAGCGACCAACCTAGCCTTGTTTCTGATTATGGTAACATTTTCATCCATTTTATTCTTAAAAATCCACCTGGTACCTATCACATTAGTCTCACTAGGTCGGGGGACTAGTTCTCAGACATTATTCTTTTTAAACTGAAGCAACTCATCCTGCATAGCAGATATCCAGTGTTCATCCTTGAGTGTTTCTTTGTGATTCTTGGGCTCGACTTTGGACGTGTAGTAAAAGTGACTAACGACGTTCTCTAGCTGAGTACGAGTCTTGACCCCAAAAGTGGGATCGCCTATAATGGAGGCAGGGTCATGACTCTTGCGAACCCAAGTCGGTGTGTCCCCTAACACAGGAGTAGGATCCATAGAGTGTGGGTGAGGGACAAGTAAATCACTGCCAGAAAAGTACTCATCCTCACACTGAAGGTTATGATCAATAACCGTCGGAGGTTTGCCATCTTGCACGGTGACGTTTATTGACTCCATAACCTTAGATCTCTTCAGCTTAAAGACCCGGTACGCTCTACTATTCGATGAATATCCTAGCAACATTCTCTCGTCGCTCCGGGAGTCAAACTTTCCTAATTGTTCTCTATCCCATAGGATGTAGCATTTACTCCCCAAAATACGGAAATATGCAAGGCTTGGTTTCTTTCCAGTCCACAATTCATAAGGCATCTTAAGTGTGTGTGGACGCAGGTAAACTCTATTCATCGTGTGGCATGCAGTAGACACTGCCTCTGCCCAAAATTTCCTAGCAACTCTATGACCTAGAAGCATAGATCTAGCCATTTCCTGGATCGTCCTATTCTTTCTCTCAACAATCCCATTTTGCTGAGGAGTCTTCATAGTAAAAAACTCATGTTTGATCCCAAGGCTATCACAGTAAAGATCTACCTTTGCTTACTTAAATTCAGTGTCGTTGTCACTACGTATCCTGTTAATAATGACTCCGTGTTGATTTTACAGGACACGACACTTGGTCGTTAAAAACTTCACAGCATCGAATTTCTCCCTCAGAAAACCTACAATCGAGTATCTAGAGAAATCATCCACCATCACGAGGATATACCTCTTACCACCCAGACTCTCAGTACGAGTAGGACCCATAAGATCCATGTGAATATGCTCAAGTACACGAGAGGTGGTAATAGAATCAAATTCCTATGGGGGCTAAAAATTTGTTTTCCCAACTGACAGGGTCCACAAATCGTCGAAGTTGGCTTTCCAAGTGATGGTAAGCCACGTACTAGGTCCTTTTTAGCTAAACGAGTTAAATCTTTAACGTTCACATGACCTAGACGTTGGTGCCACAGATCCATAGGAGTGATCGTGGCGCTGTTGCAAATAAGTGAGGACGTGGGCTCAGTCCCATAGCAATTATCCTCTGTCCTCACCCCTCACACTAAAAGTTTATCGGCTTGATTATATACATTACAAGCATCCCGGTAAAACTTTATGATAAAGTCAGCGTCGCACAGCTGGCTAATGCTGAGAAGGTTTGCTTTCAAACCTTTGATGTACAAAAAATTCTCTAGCTTAGGAAATCCTGGTAACTCTACAGTACCACGTCCAACAATGCTACACTTGCTCCCATATTCAAAGGTGACTCTACCATCCGTATAATCCTCAAGATAAGTAAAAAATGAGGCATCACCTATTATATGTCTGTAGCACCCACTATCAAAATACCACTGTGAGGTATTATGTGATTTGAGAGCGACATGAACAACAAGGGCCTTTTTATCTTTCTTAGGTACCCAATAAGTGGTGACCTTTTATTTACCCTTGTTGTTGTTGGTTTTAGCCGGAATGTGAGAAGCATTCACCGACGACAAAGACATCCGTCAGAATTCCTGCATCAAACTCTGTGATGTGGCAGCTAAAAACCCAACTCGCTCTCTCAGACTGGTAAAATCATCAGTATGCTGTGGTGGAGCAGTAGTACGTCGTGTCCGACCCATACTATAGCAAAATTCCTTGAGGTGGCCTTTTCTTTTGTAATATGTACAAAAGAACATAGTCTTAGGCGGACTTTGGTTTGCTTTTCTTGGTCGAACTCTCCTTCGAGGGTTTTGACGATGGCCATAAGGAGTCGTAGTAAACTCAGGAACTCGTCCAGGTGCAATTTGGGATGTGGAGGCACCATCATAACTTATTCCCTGCCTATCACCAAAACCTAAAGCGGGGCCGAGCATCTTTCCCATCTTCCCAGATATGTCCTTAATTTGTACCTTGACTTCCCGTGCTCTCTCAAGATCATGAGTAAGCTGGGCTACAAGGGCTTCAAGTTTCTTCTGAGTCTTCACGGAGTAATGGAGTTCACTCGTAAGACTAACAACTTGTTTAGTCAAGTCCCCTCACTCTTTCTCAAAACAACTATCTCTCTCTCTCTAAACAAACTCTCTTTCTCAACACAGGCAGTCTCTCTCTCTCTTAAGGTAGTGCAGGTGGAGGACTCTTTCTCTCTCGCTTTTCTTAAGTTTTACTCTAAAGCGGTGATCCTAAGAACTAACGCTTTGTTACGCTTTTTAGTTTTAAATGACTCAGAATATAGCTCGGCGTAGGCGCGTTGAAGATCACTCTCGCTCTCACTTGCGTCATCCTCCCCCTCACTTACATCGATCTCACTGTCGAGGTGTTCCTATGAAGAAGCATCCTCATCATTGTGAGGGGCACTAGAAGAGCTCTCAAGACTAGCCGTGAATGCGGTGAAGTTACACTCATGCGGTGACTCATCTCCAGAATCCACCGACTCGACCTCACTGTCGTCCCTAAGGGTAGCATTAAGGACAACTTTTCCCTTTTCTCTGTTCAGCCTAGTAGCACACTCAAAAGCTCTATGACCCCTACCGTCGCACTCAAAGCATCTCTCACTTTCCTTTTTAGGAGGATCTTTAAAATCTTTTTCATTTTTCTTTTCAAACTTATTTTTCTCAAACTTCTTTTTATCTTTAAAATTACCATTTTTCTTCAATTTGAGAATTCTTTTGAAATTTTTAGCAAATAAGGCCAAATCATCTAAGTCAAAATCACACTCAGAATCTGACGTATCTGTCTCTCTTTTTCTAGATGACTCTCCCCTCTTTCTTGCCAACCCCTCACTCTTTCTCTCCTGGGCATTAAGTGCAATTACCTTATCTTTAGACTTGACAGATTTAGGAAACATATCAATTTCATACGTTTGCAAGTCTCCTATAAGTTCTTCCAATTTAAGCGTATTTAAATTACCCATAGAATTTAACACAGTGACTTTAGGGATAAAACGCTTTGGCAGTGATCAAAGAATCTTTTTAACAACTCTAGCATTATGAATGTGTTCACCAAGATTAAAGCTAGTATTAACAATATCAGATAATCTTGCATAAAATTCATCAAAACATTCAGATTCAAGCATGGTGATTGTTTCAAATTGAGTTGTTAAATTTTGCACTTTAGACTATTTCACAACATTAGTTCCTTCATGGGTAAGTTGCAAAACATCCCATGCCTCTTAGGATGTGGTGCACATCATTATGTGTTTGAACTCATAAGGTGTAACAGACCCAGAAATAACACTTAAATTCTTAGAATTAAAAGATGACCATTTAAATTCTTCTTCAGTCCATGTAGTAACAGGTTTTAAATTGGTCACATTTTCAAGAGTGACGGATGGAGATGTCCACCCTCTTTCAATTAAAATCCAGACACGTTCATCAATGGCTTTTAGTGCAAATCTCATGCGGGCTTTTCAGTATGCATAGTTTGTCCCGTAAAAAACTGGCATTTTATTATATAACTTCTCCATTATGAACACACTCGTTTTAAAAAAAATCAATTTTTCAGAAAATTGATATCTTAGAAAATTTTTGCGAAAAATTACACAGTAAAATTGTGTAACTGGCTCTGATACCTATTTGATAAGAGTGCGCTTGTGTTTAAATAAGGAAGTTATTTAATTAAACTCAGTTTTTATTAATTAAGTCCTAAACATGCATCTATGTGTGATTGATGATGATAAAATCAAGTAAGAACATTCAAGCACACACAAATGAGGAAAAAAACCCCAACGGGGCAAAACCTTTTATTTTCACTATAATTTTGTAAGAAAATGGCTTACACGAATTACAATGAAAATATGTGACACAGAAATACCCTCGGGTGTCGGTTCTGATGTCGTCGGCTGGAACTATCCCTTTCTAGTAGGGCAACAATGAAGTAGAGAACGACTTCCTCACAAATTACTCCAGATGAGTAAATGATCCTCTTGAAGGTTTAAAGATTCACACACATATATGGGAATGGTTTTGTGAATCAAAAAGGTTTAGAAAACCTTAAAAAGATGAAGTCTTGTTCTGGACTGTTTTCGCAGAATTTTGAGATTGTAGAAAGACTTGAAAATCGTGTAGAAGGTGAACATGTATTTATACGAAAATCGAGGCGGTGGCTCATTCGAGCGAGATAGCCATGTCGCTCGAACGAAGGACAGATGTCGTTCGAACGAGATCGCGCGACATGCCTATCTCGCACGAACAACCGTCAAAGTCGTTTGAGCGAGCTCGTCGTTCAAGGCACTTCGCTTCTACACTTAAAAAAATTTATGCTTTTGATAAAAATTAATCCAGACTTCAAAAATAATTTTTTTAAAAAATTTCTCAAATATTTATTTGAATATTAAAGCTCCAATAAACCATTTTACCGGTAATGTGTAGTGGAGTAGTGGGAATGAGCTGAGCAGCACGTCGCATGAAGCATGATGCACATGAAGTTAATGGATGCATTGAATTTGGATAAAGGCCGTCGAGGATGATCGAGTTGACGTGCCGGATGTAGCGGTATCAGATATACAAAATGTGATCTAGGAAAAACAGAAAATTCCTAGATTCTACCCCGGACATTTACAAAATTATGTCCTTAAAGTGTTATATATATAACTTTTATACCAAATTTGGTGGAGATAATCTCCATTATCTCATCAATGTTGATTTTGCATTTGGAGGCGTAAATGAATTACTTTTTTTTCATTATGCCCCTCCAAATGCAAAATCAATATTGGTGGAGATAATCTCCCTATCATGATATAGATATTATATGAGAACGTGATTTCCTTAACTTATACGCTCTAAAATATGATGGTTCACATACTATACCAATTTTTAATTTCTTTCAAAATTAACACTTAAGATCCATAAATTTCAATTTCTCCAAAATTAAAATTAAACTTAAATTAAACTAAACAAATATTTGAATTTTCATTTCAATAAAAAATAATTCAATTCAAGTTAAAATTATGCCAAACAAACCTAAGCATGCATTTTTAAATAGATTAAACCGGTTTGAATTAAATTAAATTAAAATCACCAAAACTAAAGTAGCGCCAAAATTACACCATTGTTGATATTAAACCATTTTTTATCTTTATAAACCTACACATGCATCTAAGTGATTTTTGCAAGATAAAAATAAATCACAACACACAACGCCGCGACGTACAAGGAAACCCCATGATGGAAAAAACCTCGAACGGTCCAACCACAAATCCACTAGATATGATTTTACAAAAGAAATGGCAAAAGACTTATCTCAATGACTTGAATCCTTTTGAGCCTTGACGCTTATTTGTTCTTCCACCTCCGCCTAGTCAATAACTCCGGAACCCATCATCGTCTTAGAATCCGGTAATGGAGCATAACTGCCGATAACTACACACGGAGCCTTTCTCCGTATGCACACCACAAATCAAAAAGGCGAAATCCTCCGTAGGAAACTATCTCCTTTTGGGGTAGAGAATGAAACTTGGTGCCAACAAGATGATCTCAAACATAATATATATTTGAACTTGGATCAAAGTAAACTATGGGCATAAACTTTATGTTTTGATGAAAATTAAAACATTAAAGCTTAAGAACACACAATCGGACTTTTGGAAGATGAATTTTTCTCTCAAAGTATTTTAGGAAACTCTCTACAAAGTCTTTCCAAAAAGTCAGTTTCCGAACCTGTAAAAAACTGGTGAAAAGAAATGGGGAAATGGGAAGTTAATAAAAAGCTGACAAAAAACTACCCGGTCGTTTGAACGACTTTGTTCGAATAACCTACTAACGACAATTAAAAGAGAAAAAGAGATGAATCTCGTTCGATATTTTATTCAAACAACTTCGTTCGAATGATGTCGTTCTAACGACAGATCTAACGATAATTCAGAAAAAAATGACACAATCCCGTTAGATAGTTCGTTCGAACGGCCTGGGCATCTCGTTCGAACGAGATCCCAGTTTCATTCGAACAACATCTCAGAAAACAAAATTTTCTTTTAAAAAACAAAAACTTTTATGTTAAGTTATAAAGTATTTTTCTGAAAAAAATATAAAGTCGTTTAAACAAAATTTTTACAAAAAGACACCCTTAAAAATAACCAAGTCTCTCTATATATTAAATGTCTTCATACCTTTATAGGCTTTGGATAAATTGAAATGTTGATGACGATTATAAACCTGGCACGAAAATCAGCAATGATGATATCTTCAATTTAGTCTTGCCCGCTATGTCTTCAACACAAACGTCATAGGCTTGAAGGACACAACAAACTTCGATCCTACGACTCAATTAGTTTTGTCCGGAATTAAGCCAACACTTACAAATGGACTAAATTGGAAATTTGTTCTTATAAATCTCCCCTTTTGGCTATTTTGGGACAAAATAAAAATAAAAATTATATGGGTCGTCAAGCTCATCTAAAAAGACACAAACCCATGCTAAAATAAAATAAAATTCACACGCTTGATTGACACGTGGGATGAGAAGCTTTGCTTGCTTTAAATATGGCCGCTTAAGATGAAAACCTACACACTTAAACACACCGTCAAATGCATAGGAAATATAACAATATAAAGTAATATAACAGTATAAAGTCCTCCCCATTTGTCTAACATGATCTACCTAAGAAAGATGTCTCGCCCAAAGTTAAATCTCCCCAAATTAAAAGAGTCAGATACCATTTCTCCCCCTTGTTGTTCAGGAATAGACAAAGGATAAAATGCATATAATGACTCATTTCTTCCCAATTAGAACAAATTCTCCCCCTAAATGAAACAAGGCATAAACATAATAGAAAAACAAGTATATCATGCAATGGTATATAGAGGTACAATCACAATAAAGCAACGTGGCAAGAAAAGAGCAACTAATTCAAAAATATATACTTATATCAACAAGAAGTATACATGGACTAGATGACAAAGCAAAGACTAAAAAATAAACAATACCATATATCTACATACTCAAAAGATATCAATGACGCACAAGCACACATATATAAGTATAAAAACCACAGAACACACAAAAAACACATTAAGTTTTTCACACTCCTATGGAAAAAATGTGTCTAAATAACCATGTGGTAAATGGAGTGAAGGGAACTAGAGACAAGAAAACTATGGATCAATCACTTAAAATTGTTCAGGAGTTCTATTTAATTGCAAACTTTTATCAAACGTAGAGTTAGCCTCATATGATAAAATAAAGTGAGCTTAAAGAACAAACAAACACAATGCATACAAGCCTAGAATTTGATGATTCTACAAACCAATAGAGTCGTGACAAAATAAGCACAACTAGGATACATTGTCATTGTGCAAACCTGTTGATATTTTCATCCAAACTCCCTCAAAAATAAGAATTCTTTACTATTCTTTTGAATGAACATACCCAACTAAATTATTTTGTATTTGGATACTTTTTATAATGACACACTTTTTAGGCCCTTTTTAAACTCTTTGGGTCTTGGCTACTTTTTACAACGCCACACTTTTTTAGACCCTTTCCGTGCACCCTCGTATATTTTTCTACAAATCAAACAAATCTCACGTGCAATAATTCTTACATGAATCCTCCATAGTCATATCAACATGTAGATGATAAAATTGATAGGAGAACATCTCACTTATCTCAAATATACAAGTGAAGTAAAAGTTCAAAGAGCTTGTGCAAGTTTGTGAGAAGCATATAAAAAGAGAATCCACAAAGCAACTCAAAATCAAACTTCTCCATACAAGCATGTAAAGAACATTTTAAGAATTGAAATTCATAACCAAAAGTTCAAGCCACGTGGAAGCAGGGGAATTGTAACACTCCGTATTTTTAATGACTTTTAAAATGGGATTAATTAGAATTAATTGTGGGATAATTAAAAATTAATCTGGATTTAAATATTACTTGAGAATAAAGTAATATGTTATTTATGTTGAATATTACTTGTGATTAAAAGTAATATATATGATTTTGACTTTACTTATGATTATGATTTTATAAAATTATCGCGAGTGATGAATACGACAATTACGGTAATTAAGTCGAAACGGGCGTGTGAGTCGTGTCGAGATTATATTTAAATAGAATGAAATGTAACTTATTTTTATGTCATCTGAATGGTCATTTTGACTGTGCCAAAGTGTTTAAAAGTAGTCGAAAAAGTCTACCTGGGGAATTACTTTAGGTTTTGGGACAATTTGGAACCAAACACACACCCCAAAGGGGTATTTTGGTCATTTTTCAAAATGGGTGAATAGTACCCATGAATTTGTAGTAATATTATATCAGTGTAGAGGTGGTAGTATTAAGGTTAATTCACTAAAAATCAAAAGAAAAGACTTAGGGGAGAGTGAGAGACGTCTCTGGGAAAGAAATAGGCATCTCTAGGAGACCGAAAGCCAAGAGTCATCTTACAGCACCACCACCACCGGAAGTTGGCCGAAAAATGGAGGAATACCAGTAGAGTTATCTTCCCCAATGGTTTAGACCTACAAATTAGAGGCAAGTGATTAACTATTGCAAATTTTAGCTTGTATATTGTCCATGTTAGGCTGTTTAGAAAATTCTGAAAAGTTGTATGAATTAAGATGATTTTTGATGAATCCTTGAAATGAGAATTGTGTAGGATTGATCTCTTTCTGAGTTTAGAATCAAATCCATGAAGTATGTGAATTATTTGGTGAAAAAAATATGGTATTTGTGTGTTTAATTGATGATAAAGTCAAGAACAAGAATTCTTGAGATTGAATATGGAATCTGGGTAAATTTATACATGTTGATGATGTTTAATTCATTTGGATACGTTAGAACTTGCCAATATATGTTAGTATATGATCTGGATTACATGAATATAAATTTGAGGATTTTTAAATATTATTTTGGTGGTTAAAAAGTATGAAACCGTAAATGTGAAGGAAAATCTAGACAAATATCCGATCGATCGAGCAAATTCATCGATCGATTGATCGACTCCCCTGGAAAATGTGATTTGTTCCCTTTTTAAATTGTGATTAAATCCCAACTTTAAAAATATTTGGTGTTGACAAATGGAACATAATGGGACTTGGGGAAGGGCAGTAGGAGATACTTAAGACCCAAAAAAATATTATTATGTGTGAGATTTAATAGGAAAATTAACGAGTGTTAATGGAATGAATTACGGTGGAGAGTTATATAAATTGAGGTTTAAATCGGATAAAGGATAACTTAAGGTTAGTAGCTAATTACCAGAATAACCTTAGGCTTATATGGGATTAACCCTAAGAGATGGAATGAAGGGTTAAGATTCAATTAGGGGTTAGAGAGAAATAAACCTAATTGAAGATAATTTTAATTCATAGAAATTCGGGAGTTGTGATGGCATGGGCTAGTAGGGCGTGGGTGTATACCTACTGAATTTATATGAGAAATAAATGATTACCCTTCGAGTGATGAGAGAAGCTCGTGAATATAATTTGAGAACTAAAGTAATAATTTGTAAATACGTATGAGATTAGAGATAAATATGCTACGTATGGAAATATTTATATAGGTTGTGCGTGTGCCCTATTGTTATTATATATAGGTGGGGTGAATACCTATATTATTATTTATTGTGTGTATGACATACCTACGCTACTTGCTATCGGGGTAAAGGTTTCGTGTTGTGTACGATCTTATCCTGATGATCCCATTTGGGGGGGATTTTAGATTCGTACCCTGAGCATAGGACTTTGGACACGTGCTATCGGCGTGAATGATAGTTTCGACGGTTAAATGGGAATGTAGGTATGTGCGCGATCTATTTGGCTGAGGAATATGATCGCCTCTAATATGTGTGTTATGTTGCGTATGGTTTGTGAGAGACGCCGAACCAATAGTCCTTTATACAACGAGATATGTATCAGGACACAATAGCTGAGTATGCATGCACCGCAGCTGTGTCTGTGAGGTGCCGTATTAGCATATACAATAATGTGATGAATATATATACTGTGATGTAATCTACTGTGTGATAATTGTAAATTAAATTTTATATTGTGATGTAATCTACTGTGTGAAATTGTAGATAAAAATGAATAATGAGATTTGATTGAATTAATTAAGTGAATACTTAATCTTAAAGTTGTGAAAGCCTAGTTCATGTTAAAGAGAAATGAACATGTTTAATTATCATACGTATTATGTGGGGAATACGGGAAAATGATATGGAATGGAATCAAAGTTGAAAACCTTAATTTAGGAGATAATAAGGTACATTTAGCTTGCACACTAGATGAGGGTGATAATTCCCAAACGAGAGCCCGAGAAGCTAACTTGTACATAATAATTGCTTAATTGCACTTGTTAAGCGCTTGCTATTTTAAAAATCTTTTACAATCGGCTCTGACTCGTTTCCTTGCACATTCTCTTCTCTATTGTATCTTGTACATCATGTGTCCATTATCAGGGATGGCGTCATAAAATATTGATGTCTCGACGAGTTATAACTGCTAATAGATAGAGTAAATTTATTAGACGCTTCCATTCTGTTGATTCACACATTTGTAGTATATATTTCCATTTAGGGCATGTCGCCCTGGATTCTAGTTATTTCATTTCTATTCTAGAGATTGTAATTACTTAAGTCAGTATTGTCGATATCAGTTTTGGTTTGATGGTAATGAGATATTTTAACTGGAGAGTTATTCCAGTCACATTTATTCTTGTCATATGTAGTTCAGTTGTGATGTGATGCTGATTATTATTATTATTCCGTATTGTGGAATGGTTTTAATTAAATTAAAAATGGAAAAGTTTTGACACTTGTTTAATTAATTATTAGGTGAAATAATAAAGAAATTATTTTTCGACGGTGATGCTGAGAATGAACCAATTGGATATTCCGATTTAATTTAATAAAGGACTGATCACCCGATATTTAATTAGGTGGGGTGTCACAAGTGGTATCAGAGCACCAGGTTCTGGTGTCCTTAGGATTTGTACGGCTTTCTACGTTTTAGCGTAGCGTTCTCTGATGTAGATCCCTATTATTAGGATGTTGTATTCCTCTGAGTATTACGACTTACGTGCTCCTGCCATGAAATATAAGTGATGTAATTCTTATACGAGCTCAGTCGGGCATCAATGACTAGCGAGGGTCATTAGAAGAACAACAAGAGGAGGACTCAACAAAAGATATAGAGTGTTTAAGAAATGGTGTTTGGGATAGAACCCACCAAAATTGTTGTTCAGGCTGAGGATAATAGAGATGACATTCGGGAAATGTAATTTCCCAAGCACCATCATAGATGACGTTTGTGCTATTTCAAACTTACCCTGCACTGTCAGTGAAGGGTGGGGGAGTTGGAAGGACTTTTGTGAAGGAATAAATCCACAGGCAATTATGTAGGGTGAAGTGTAGTAACACCTAGGACTTGAAACTTTCTTGTGAACTTTCTTGCTCAGGGGAGGAATCTAAAGCGATGAGAGTTACATAAAGAAGCATACGTGAAGATAAAACGAGAAATTTAGGCATGGTTCGACCATGAACTTGTCCATTTCATGTTTTAATCGGAGTATGAATGGAATTTTGAAACTTATTTCATTTGGGCAAGAAAAAAAGTCCAACGCAACAGAGCAGTCAACTTGCTTAACGAACTCTTTACCCAGCGACTTAGGACTATATCGAAGATAAGAAGAGTTCATTGTTGTGAAATGACTCGTGAGTTAAATACTCAAGTGCGAGTGAGAAATATGACCAAGACAACTAGGGTCAATGTCGTCAAGAAATTTGTAATCGCTTTCAGAAGAAGGGGATCCCGGAGGGTTGGGAAAACCTAGCCGAAGGGCAAGATTAAATTCAACGGTAATAGTGAAACATTACCGGAAGGTATACCCAGTAGGGGACCTATTTAAATTCTCACTAAGCGGCAATGAATTCAGCCCAAGGAACAACGGAAATAAAAATTGGGAGCTAAGACGGCTAGGTCCGAGAGAAGGACATTCCAAAATGGCCAGTGGGACCAGTGATGGGGAAATCGCTCGAGAAATTTCTCTATGTGTAGAGAGTGGAACTACCAATGTTGAATGTGTCCACATTGAGAAATGAGACCGATAAGATTGGAAATGGTAAGCCATGCCGGTCAGGCATAATAACTGGAGGAGTGAGATTTCCAGCGGAGGAATTGGGCCCAGGAATTTACAACCCGAGAGTGGCTGGTTTAGGCAGGACCAGTGGAGTCCTTGCTAACATTAGCATACCATATTTTAGGATCGGAGAGGCCGAGGAAGTAAAAGGGAGGCCAGTAAAGCCATAACTAAGGCCTAGAGATTTTGGGCCAATGTTTCAATGATGGGTGTGTAATCTGCAGAATAGAATAATTTTCCCACTACGAGGATAGGGAAACTATTTGATGAAATCCTAGATGTATAGCGATTGCATATGCTCATGGGTTGTGTTGGTAGCTACGTGTTGGGACCCTACGATTAGGCGAGACTGGTGAAGTTTTGTTTCCTCCTTGTGAGTAAAGAGTTAATTCAAGTGACATAGGTGTGCCATAATATATATATGAATTGTTAACACTAAAATTCGAGCGTGAGTCGAGTTTAGTGGGTACATTAGTTTTAACAGTCAGATTACAAACGTATCTATCGTTGATAATAGGTCTTTTTTATGTTGCCAGTGAGGGAGACGGGTGAGCACTATGAGCATATTTTATCGTTATAATTTACTACTCCTTTGAGTAAGCAAGTCTAGATTACTATGGTAATGAGTAGTGATTAATTACCGAATGTTTGAACGATAGAAGATTGAGTGATAAGACTATCGTGCTAGATACTTTGGGTGAGTAATAATTACTTTTGTGAGGCACCACCTAAAATAGGGTTGGGCATATATATATATATGTGTGTGTGTGTGTGAAAATTTCATGGTATCGTAGACTTCAGTGAGTATATTGTCTAGTAATCTGTGATCCCGGTGCATAGGGATTTATTTACTAATGTGATTCAGGATACATTGTGTTATTTATCGAATACAAAAATATAACTTGTTAATTATATAGCACCGAGAACTTGAGATAGTGAGAGCGCCATGTTTCATGTTATTTCTAAGGGATATGAGTAGATTTTTATGTCAACATACGGAGATTGTGGAAAGGTATATACTATGGACCGAGGGCCTTAAGGATCTCAACAACCGACTATATTAGGTAGTACTGTATTGGGGGGTTACTTGTTTGGATTTCTCTTGGCGAGACATCCCATGCACGAAACTAGAAAACGTCGAAAGTTGGAGACAAGTTCGGTCGACAGTACACGGGTTTCGTACTTTGGTCATTGTATATTTACAAGAATATAACTGAGAGTTAATAATTTCATTATGACTTCCGAACAGTAGAGTCACATAGTCATGGTATCATTCGAAATAGAATAATGATGCCACTGAAAAAGTGATTAAGTTATAACTAGTGGGATGGTTGAGTGTACTCCTATCATATCAGCATGCCAAGTGCGCGAGAATTGATTTAAGAGTGGTACATGTCATTGGTACAATAATGCGTGAGACATAGGTTGTATGGACTCCCTAGGTGATTAAATCCGGTAGTGAATTATGATTGTCATGTGAATTCGACAACATCTACACGGGAAAGTCAAAGCTTATTTCGTAAGATTTGGCAAAGGCCTACGTTTCACGACAAACTGAATTTTTAGAACGGGGGAAGGACTTGTAACACTCGGCAAGGCAAAGTCACATGGATCTCCGTTAGAGGTACATTTGAGAGAATATAAGATGTATCATGTTATTAATGACAGTGGTGATGGGATTTAATGAAGAGAAATATTGCTAAATTCATTTTGTAATGGATCACCTGTTAGTTAGTAAAGGGTGGACCATCTGAAACCAGTTGGGGTTTCTCAACCAGTAGAATGGGAGAGCATTCGAAGAATTTTATAGCGAAGGTAACTACTTCCTAGAGGGGTTACGATCCTATATGGGTGGTAGTGGATCAGTTGACCAAATTAGATCACGTTATGCCAGTTAGGACTGGTCGTACTACGGGACAGTATGCGCCTATCTTTACAGCTGAGATAGTGAGGTTACATGGGGCGCCGCTTGATATCGTGTCCGATTGGGACACGATATTTTTCTTTCGATTTTAAAAGAGGGTTCACGAGTCCATAGGTACCGAGTTGTGATTGAGTATGACTTATCATCCGCAGACGAATGGGTAGAACAAGTGGACTAATCACATCTTGGAGAATAAATTATATGTGTACCCTTTGATGTTAGCGGAGGACGAGGGCAGTCCCTTCTACTAGTGGAGTTCACTACACCAAAATGACAAAATTGTCACCTTTCAGCCGGCCACCCTTGTCAAGGTCATTGACTGTGACAAAAAACACGCGTTTTATGTCACGGTCATTGACCTTGACACGACCGTGACAAAGAATTGTCACGGTCAATGACCTTGACACGACCGTGACAATGGTTCCAGCAAAAACCCTTTCCCCCTTCTTTTTTCCCTCCCGCCGTTCCCTCCCTCTCTCTCTCTCTCGACGCTGCTCTCTCTCTCTCTCTCTCTCTCTCTCTCTCTCTTCCATTTATATATATGCTTGTGTGTATATATATGTGTGTATGTGTGTATATATGTGCGTGTGTGTGTGCGTGTGTGGGGGGTGGGGGCAGGGTGGGGGCAGGGTGGGGGGTAGGGGGTGGGGCAGGGTGGGGGTAGAGGGTTAAAAATGTAAATAAATAAGTAATTTTCTATAAATTTCCAAAAATAATATCCAAAAATGTAAATGTAAATAATATCCAAAAATATTGGATAACAATTTATTTTCATTCAAAATAAATAAGTAATTTTCTACAAATTTCATAAAAAAATGAAGGCCGGCTTAATATGTGATTTAAGTGTGAAATAATCGCTATATACTTATACTAATGGAGAAAAAAACCATATATGGCGTTTTTTGTTGACTTTATATGGTGAAATAATCACATGACTTTATATCCATCAAATAAAAGCATGAAAACTAAAAAACTACAATAAGGGTTAAAACGGCATCCGAAGTTGCTAAAAGCATGAAAAATAAAATATTTTTTAAGATTTGTGGTGAATAACTAAAGTTAAAAAAAGTATTACTTTAGTCATTAAATTACTTTTTGAATTCGGGCGATGCGCATAAATTTGTAGTAATTGTCTTATAATAAAGATCAATTAGTTTATGTTGTTGAAAAATTTGATCAAATTGGTGAGCCCTTCATATTTTAAAAATGTTGTTTTTATTCCTATTTAACTTTTCTTTCTATACACCCCTAATTATATTTAAAGTTTAATAAAATAGGACTTATATAAAGAAAAGTGGGATTTCCATAATCTTACTTTATCACAATTAATTTATATGCCTCAAAGTTATTTTATCACTCTTAGTTTATATTTGTGATAATACTTTATTAAAGATTTTTATGGGAACTTGTTATACTAGAACTTAGATGAACACTAAGTGATGAAAATAGTCCTTAAAATTGAAAATTAAATAAAGTTTATAAAAGTAAAGATGCTAGTAATACATCAAAGATAAATTAATAAGGACTAAATAACAAAACGTGTTCAAGTGTATAACAAGAAAGAAAATGTGGTATTTAGATTGGGTAAAATTCTTAAAGTAATGTTAAGGGACTAAAAGACCCAAGACAACTGGCCAGTAAGTCACGGACCAAAAAATTTATGACGGGTGATGAAAGCCCGTAAACATGTTGGGGTGGGGGTGGGGTGGGGGTGGGGTATGATTTATAAAAAACACAAAACAATAGTAGAAATTCAATACCTGAGATTAACATTGAGATTATTTTAAATAGACAGTCACTACTGTGTGTGTGTTTAAATTGAAAGAAGATATGAGAATTTTATTAAAGATTTTTATGGGAACTTGTTATACTAGAACTTAGATGAACACTAAGTGATGAAAATAGTCCTTAAAATTGAAAATATTATATCTGTACTAACAACATTTTTTACAGCAAATGTCTCCTTCAGATATTAAGGCGAAGATGATGATGCTGTTTATGATGATGTCGTCTGGGGTCGGTGGTAGTGGAGGCGACGAGGGCTCTTCCGCCCCTAGGCTCCCCAAATATGGGAAATATGGGATAAACGTCGAGAACAAATCGGAGATATTAGCGAGATCCCTCGTTCTGCTAAAGACGGTCATCGGCCCGGGGTTTATGAGTTAGAAGGAGGTGGAGCATAGGATGCAGGTAAGATTTAATTTTTCTATAACTACAGAAATATATTATTCTTCATTATTTTACTTTGCGGGGCCAATACTAATTTTACTTTACTTTATTTTATTTCAGGGGGTAGGGAGTGGGCCAGGGGGTAAGCCACATAGGCTCGATACTTATGTGGCTCTTCGGACGAAGAAGGGGAAGGACAAGGAGGTGTCCCCGAGCGTCACGACCACGATTGTAAGTAATCCGACAGTTTAATTTTTGTTAATTACGTTATAATTTTTTAGTTTACTTATTTTACTAATCATGTGCTTTTTGTCGTTTCAGGCAAAGCTTAAGGAAGTGAATGAGTCGCAGTCTGATGCCGACAAGGCATCTTTGTCCACAGATGCACTCAGCCAAGTGCTTGGCTCTGATCGCAAGGGGAGGACAAGGGGGTGAGCTCGCGGGTGGCCAAATCTAGGATCATCGGATTGGAGACGAGCGACACCGGGTTGGCTCGAACAGTGGATTCACACGACGCGAAGCTGTCCCGTTTGGAGGCGACGGTCCAAGATATGTACGCATTCATGAAGCGTACGTTGGGTGGAGACCGTAAAGGGAAAGGGAAAGGGAAAGGGAAGGAGAAGGCGGTGGAGGAAGAGGTGCGGGAGGACGAGGCGCAGGATGACGAGGATGTGGACCTCGCTGCTTCATCACCGATACGTTCGTACTTCGATGATCCACTTCCCTATTTGGCGCCCTTCAACAGACCAATGTCGACACTTGGTTGGCCGAGCGTGTTCATATTGGACGTATTTGATGGCCAGTGGATAGGGCGGGGGTTGAGGGACCCGAATATCGTCCAGGGTGGAATAGTTCATGGACGTGCGCTTCAAGAGATGGAGTCCAGGGTGCTCGTCATTCATGTCATACCCGGGAAGGAGAACTCCCTATTGTGGTTGCGCGAACAATGCGGCACGACGTATATTAGTGGGTGCGTCAATTCGTATGTCGTGTGGCCTACTCACCTCCTCAGTTTTAACAATACACCAGACATGTAGTGACATTGTTTTAAGTTTGAATTGAATTGTTTTAAGTTGTTACATTTGAATTATATCGTGATGCATATTGTCTCTATTTGAATATATATTTGCATTATCTTTAGTTTGTTTGGATATATGATGTTTGGATACTGCTGGGCAGTGGCAGTGGCCATACTGCCCAGCAGATTTTTTTAAATTCTGACCAGAATTGTCACGGTTATTGACCGTGACAATTTTTTTAAAAAGGGTCACGGCTTTGCCACGGTTATAAACCGTGACAAACGTGTCACGGTCATTAACCGCGGCACGACCGTGACACAAAACGCGAGTTTTGTGTCAAGGTCAATGATCGTGACACGACCGTGATAAAAAAAGTTATCTCGCCTCGAAATGTCACGGTCATTGACCTTGACAAGTTGGATTTGTCAAGGTCAATGACCTTGACAATTCGGCAGATTTGGTGGAGTGAGTTTGTGTACAATAACTCATCTAAGTTCACTTTTGGGCATGGTGCCATTTGAGGTATGTCACGGTAAGCCTTGTTGTTCTCATGCTTGTTAGTTAAAGGTGGGGGACCAGGTACTATTACGAAGATCAGAGATGAGTTGATACTTATAGTATATAATGTGTGCAAAATATATACTGCGCAAATAACCTACTTGTGTGCGATCGTCGCGAGACGAGATCGTATATATTTAGAGAACGTTTAATCTACTAAAATGCGAATAGTAGAAGACTAGATAGTGAGTATCTAAAATAAAGTTTAAGTAGTGAAACTTAAACGGCAAGGATTGGGCAAGAACCTACGCGACAGGGTAACCTGGAGTTTAAAACGAACATCTGTGAGGTGTTCATTATTAAGGGTATTTGATAGCATATTGTATGGGCGGTACAGAGTAGTTTACTTATGAACGTGAGGTTGCGATGCGCAACATATAGCTGAGTTGATCTTATCTGGTATACTTTTTCCGAATTTAGGAATGAAATTCCGTTGTAAGGGAGGAAGTATATAATACCCATTATTTGTAATGACTTTTAAAATGAGATTAATTATAATTAATTGTGGGATAATTGAAAATTAATCCGGATTTTAATATTACTCGAGAATAAAGTAATATGCGATTTATGTTGAATATTACCTGTGATTAAAATTAATATATATGATTATGACTTTACTTATGATTATGATTTTATAAAATTATCGCGATTGACGAATACGACAATTACGATAATTAAGTCGGGATGAGCGTGTGAGAGGTGTCGGGACTATATTTAAATGGAATGAAAAGTAACTTATTTTTATGTCGAACGAATGGTAGTTTTGAGTGCGCTAAAGTGTCCAGAAGGGTTTAAATAGTTGAAAAAGTCTACCTGGAAAATTACTTTGGGTTTTGTGGCAATTTGGAACCAAACAGACACCCCAGAGGAGTTTTTTTGCTCATTTTCCAAAATGGGTGAATAGTACCCAAGAATTTGTAGTAATATTATATAAGTGTAGAGGTGGTAGGATTAAGGTTCATTAACTAAAAATCAAAAGAAAATACTTAGGGGAGAGTGAGAGATTTCTCTGGGAAAGGAAGAGGCATCTCTAGGAGACCAAAAGCTAAGAGTCATCTTAAACCACCACCACCACCGGAAGCTGGCCGAAAAATGGAGGAATACCAGTAGAGTTATCTTCCCCAATGGTTCAGACCTAAGAATTAGAGGAAAGTGACTAACTATTGAAAATTTTAGCATGTATATTGTCGATGTTAGGCTGTTTAGAAAATTCTAAAAAGTTGTATGAATTAAGATCATTTTTTATGACTCCTCAAAATAAGAATTGTATAAGATTGATCACTTTATGAGTTTAGAATCAACTCCATGAAATATGTGAATGGGATTTACATGTTTAATTTATGATAAAGTCAAAAACAAGAATTCTTGAGATTGAATATGGAATCTGGGTAAATTTATACATGTTGATGATATTTAATTGATTAGGATATATTAGAACTTGCCCATATATGTTAATATATGATATGGGTTACATGAATATGAATTTGGAGATGTTTAAATATGATTTTGGTGTTGAAAAAGTATGAAACCCGTTACTATTATGGAAAATCTGGGCAAATATCTGATCGACCGACCAAATTCGTCGATCGATCGACTCCCCTGGAAAGTGTGATTTGTTTCCTTTTTAAATTGTGATTAAATCCCAACTTTAAAAATATTTGATGTTGACTAATGGAACAATATGGGACTTAGGGAAGGGCAGTAGGACATACTTAAGACCCGAAAAAATATTATTATGTGTGAGATTTAATAGGGAAATTAACGAGTGTTAATGGAATGAATTACAGTGGAGAGTTATTTAAATTGAGGTTTAAATCGGATAAAGGATAACTTAAGGCTAGTACCAGTAGTAAGAGGGCTATTAATTATCGAAATAACCTTAGGCTTATATGTAATTAACCCTAAGGGATGGAATTAAGGGTTAAAATTGAATTAGGGGTTAGCAAGAAATAAACCTAATTGAAGATAATTTTAATTCATAGAAATTCGAGAGTTGTGATGACATGGTCCAGTAGGGAGTGGATGTTTACCTACTGAATTTGTATGAGAAAGAAATTATTACCCTTCGAGTGATGAGAGAAGCTCGTGAATATAATTTGAGAAGTAAATTCATAATATGTAAATACGTAGGAGATTAAAGATAAATATGCTATGTATGGAAATATTTATATGGGTTCTGCGCTTGTCCTATTGTTATTATATATATATGGGGTGAATACCTATGTTATTATTTATTATGTGTATTAAATACCTACTCTAATTGCTATCAGGGTGGAGGTTTCGCGTTGTGTATGATGTTATCCCGATGAGGCCATTTAGGGGGGGGGGGATTTTAGATTCGTACCCTGAGTATAGGACCTTGGACACGTGCTATCGGTGTGAATGATAGTTTCGACAGTTGAATGGGAACGTAGGTATGTGCATGACCCATTTGGCTGGGGAGTATGCTCGCCTCCAATATATATGGTATGTTACGTATGGTTTGTGGGAGACGCCGAATCAATAGTTCTTTATACAACGAGATATGTATGATGACTCGATAGGAGAGTATGCATGCACCACAACTGTGTCTGGGACGTTCCGTATTAGTATATATAATAATGTGATGAATATATATACTGTGATGTAATCTACTGTGTAGAATTGTAGATTAAAATTTATATTGTGATGTAATCTACGGTGTGAAATTGTAGATAAAAATGAATAATGAGATCTGATTGAATTAAGTAAGTGAATACTTAATCTTAAAGCTGTGAAAGCCTAGTTCATATTAAAGAGCAATGAGCATGTTTAATTATCATACGTATTATGTGGGAAATACGGTGAAATAATATGGGATAGAATCAAAATTAAAAACCTTAATTTGGGAGGGACGGAGTGCAAAAACCAGTTTATTATACTAGCAAGGCATTCAGGGAAGTAGAAATCATGTATCCAAAACTGGAGAAGTTGGCATTAGCATTGATTAAAGCGAGCAGGAGAATAAAACCATATTTTTAAGCCCATACAATAGTGGTATATACTGACATGCCACTCAGACTGGCTTTACATAAGCCAGAAGAGTTTGGACGATTGATGTATTGGGCAGTGGAGTTAGGGGAATATGACATTATCCATGAGCCGAGATCCTCTCTCAAAGGATAGGCAGTGGAGGATTTCATTACTGAGTTTACCTACCCGGATGTCTCCGATCAACAGGGGCTAATGCAGAGCAATCTGAGTATGAAGTCGTGATCGTGGGCCTCAATTTAGCTAAATTATTGAATGCAGAGCAAGTTGTGGTGTTCAGTGATTCACAATTAGTGGTGAATGAGATGCTAAGTCTTTTTGCAGCAAAAGGGGAATTCATGTCAAGATACTTAACCAAAGCCTTGGAGATCGTGGCAAATTTGACAATTATTAAGGTGGTTAGAATACCTAGTCTGGAGAATGTAAGGGCAGATGCACTTGCTCAGTTAGCCTCAGCTACTCGCACCGAGCTGTGAAGAATAATCCCCATTGAAATACTTACAAGCAGAAGTATTGATGAATACTTGATGGTGAATTTTATCGCCTTGGATATGGGACCATCTTGGATGATCCCATCAGGGTTTATATTGAAGAAGGTACTTTACCAATCGACTTACTTACAACCAAGAAGTTGAAGTATAAGGCTACCAGGTATGTCTTGAATAATGGAATTCTATACAAGAGAGGTTTAATAGATGGTTTGCAAAGGTGTGTTCATCCAACAGAAGTTAAAGACCTAATAGAGGAAATTCATGAAGGATCTTGTGGAGCTCATGTAGCAGGCAAAACTCTTCTCCAGAGAATAAATATGTAGGGGTACTACTAGTCAAAAATGCGCGTTGATTGTACAACTTATGCCAAAAAATGTGTCAAGTATCAGCGATTTTCTACTATACGAAGAACTCCTCAGGCGCTGCTAACACCAATCACTTTACCTTGGCCATTCGCTATGTGGGGAATAGATTTAGTTGGGCCTCTACCAATTACAAGAGGAAAATTCAAATATTTAGTAGTCATGGTTGATCACTTCACCAAGTGGGTGGAAGCTGGACCTCTAATCGATATGGCCTATGAAAGGATCTATCAATTAATTTGGAAGAATATTATTTACAGATATGTTCTGCCCCATGCGTTTATCACTGACCACGGTACCCAATTTGACAATGATGAGTTTGCAGCGTACTGTGTACAGTCCAACATTCAAGCAAGTAATTAAAATTCAGTCGCGGCCTCTGTATTGGGGCCTCTGTATTGCAAACTAGTTGCGGCATCAAGTTTGGAAAAAGTACCGGAGAAATTAAGGTCAAAGGCAACGTGTATATGGTCGCGGCCTATTTTGAGTGAATCATTGAGGATTTTTGAAGAAGAGCATTCAAGCAAGAAATTAAAATTCAAATGTAAAAGCATCAAAGCATTATTAGAATTGATCGTCAACAGGCTACAACCATATTGGAATACAGGCCGCAGCCCATGTGAATAAAATATTTATATATTGGTGATGCAGAAAACTAATTCAATCAAGCAATCAAACATTTATACAAGTATGGAGGCGGGAAAATGAAGTGAAAAAATGTTATAAAGTATAAGAGGCCGCAGTTTAAGCCTTAAAGTTGGCATATATATACAAGGGAAGCAAGTCAAGGGTATATCAAAAGTTGAAGGCTAAAGCCACTACAAGAATTTGCACCATTAGCAACATACAAATTATGTTGCTAAAGTTAGAAATATATTGCTAAAAGGTATTGACAACATATTTTGCTATGTTGCCAGCTTGTTGCCCATTGCCTGTATAGGAAACTCTTTGGCAACACAACAGACATGTGTTGCTAAAGGTATACTTTTGGCAACACACAATTGTGTTGCCAAAAGTATTTTATAATTTATCAAATTTATAATATAAAAATATTATATGTGTTGCCAAAAGTCACTCAATATCAACAAAAATAGTTGTGTTGCCAAAAGTTATACCTTTTGGCAACATAAGAGTTGTGTTGCCAAAAGGCTATACCTTTGGCAACACAGGTCTTGTGTTGCCAAAAGCTGTACCTTTAGCAACATAAGAGCGGTGTTGCCAAAAGCTATACCTTTGGCAACGCAAGAGCTGTGTTACCAAAGGCATAGCCTTTTGGCAACACAAGAGCTGTGTTGCCAAAAGCTATGCCTTTGGCAACACATGAGCTGTGTTGCCAAAGGTATAGCGTTTTGGCAACACAACTCATTTATTTCCAAAAGGCTATACCTTTGGCAACACAGCTCTTGTGTTGCCAAAAGTTAGCTTTTCGCAACCAAATATCTGTTGCCATATCCAAAGTGATAGATGTAGATAATAACTTTTGGCTACAAAAAATTGTGTTGCCAAAATTACTTAATTTTTATTTATCACCTATTATTTTTTTCACAATTGGAAACATTTTTAAAATTGCACTTTTTTCATCGAACGTAAACCTTATAATCCAAAATAACATTGCAAATTTGTCATACAATCATAAGTAATACAAAATTCCACAATTTTCAACCAAATCTCATAAATATGAATTACAAAATAATATTTCATCACAATCCAAGTATAAAGGTACAAAATAAATGCCTCCCAAATACGAACATAACAAATTGTAACACATCAAAAGATGTAAACATGATCTAACCTAATACATTAACACATCAAAAGATGTTAAAAAAGTCCACGTAAACTAAAACAACTGCGAAAATATGGCTCCCCTACACATAAGAAACCCCAGCTCCAAGCCACCACGAACATATTAACTCCAAGAAAAATTCATCATCAACCTGCACAAAATACAAAAATAAATGACTACATGAGTTTTTATAACTTCAAATGCATGTATGTTTGACTTAATCAATTTAAAACACTATTTAATTTCAGAAAATTTCGGCAGAGTTTCCTTTATTTATTCATGAAATCCAACCTGTTTTTAACATTAAAATAAACCCAACAACAAAAAACACAGCTAAACCACCATTAAATCCCTTTCATCGATTTAATATCTAAAAATAGTATCCGATTAGCTACATAAACTTAAATAAATATCCGAGTAGCTACGTACCTCGATCCTCCGTATCCATTGACTTTTTCATGTGTCGCAAATTCATTTTTATTCTACACAAAATACAAAATAAATTATAATCTATCCGACTTCAAAAGATAATAATAATTTATAACTATTATAGTTATATATATGTAAATATTTATATATAAATAGATATATATAACTGTTATATAAACAGTTATATATATAATATGTATATATATATATAATGTGTATAATATATATGTTATATATAACAGTGTATATATATAGTATGTACTATATATATATAACTCTCCTCTTTGATAATCAACATGAACAACAAACAGGAGAGTTATAAATACCTCTGTAGCAAATTGAACACAAACTTCACCTCAATACAAGCAAATCATTACCAAAAGTTAAATAAAATTTGCTTAAAATAATAAAGATTATATACTAAAAAAAATCATTTTTGCAATGAATCAAGTTAAAATATGCAGAAATGCACCACATACTAATAGTAATCCACAAAACAATAAATAAATCATAGCCCAAAAATGACTAAATCAAACTATATCAAATCATAAGATTAAACCAAATTAAAACCTAAACTTACAAATTAAACACTAAACGCTAAACCTACAAAAATGTAAATTTCTTTTTTCCCCTAAAAATCCTCACTTGCCAACCCCAGCCAAGGCATAGCTCCGTCCCTGTCAATGTGTCGTTGATTATGTAAGGGTATAAGCTCCATCAAATTCTTAGAGATCTGAGCAGGTGATATAATAAAAGCAGAACAGGCAAAACATAAATAATCAAAATGTCAAGCTTACCACAAAATTTATAGAAAACATCTTTGCACGAAGTCTTTTTTGCCAAATGAGTATCTCAAGAATCATGACTAGATCTGTTCATCTTTGATGAGAGAGAGAGAGAGAGAGAGAGAGAGAGAGAGAGAGAGAGAGAGAGGCGTAGTTATTCAAGCTATGGTCGACCAAGCTTCATCTTTAACGAGAGAGCGAGACAGCATAACGGAGGAGAGGGAGAGCAGAGGTTAGGGATCGGTTTCTGTGAGCGGAGGTGGGGGAGAGTTTTTTTTTAGCCTTTTAGTTAACTTAACACCCAACAAAAATAAGTAACAAACAAATAAAATACTTTTGGCATCACAACTTTCTTTGTTGTCCAAAGTATGATATTTTTCTCAACCCACTCCTATGTTGCCAAAAGTTAAGTCATGTTTGGCAACAAACAAATATGATGCTAAAAGTTAAAAAATTTCCCCATTTTATTTTGCTAGATTCCCGCTTGAAATTTTAACCTTTGGCAACAAGTTTTATTTTATGTTGCCAAAAGTACAATGTAAAATGGTCTTTTGGCAACATAAATAAGATTTTATTGCCAAAAGGGTATCTTTGGCAACAAAAATAGGTTGTGCTGCTAAATATTGTTGCTAATGGTGCAAATTCTTGTAGTGAGCCATAGCAAAAAATACAAGTGCTTGATGCTATACACATTAAGGCCACAGCCATTCAAGAACAACAAAAGTTAAAGAGGGACGCGGCATAAGATGCAGCATCGTAATCTTTTTCTCCCTCTTATCCATCACCAGCTGTCATAGTTTCTTCAGCAGCTGTCGCAACCTCAGCCTCTACCCTTAACCTGGCTCTTTCTTCTATCGCAGCCTTGATCTCAGCCACGCACTACTGATGCTCAGCATCACTAAGGCCCCAGGCAAGAATTATCTCTTTAGAGTCTAAAAAGTTTTTTATGACTCTATGACTAAGCTCTTGGTAGCCGCGGAGGTAAGCTCTGTTGCTGATGAGGTAGAAGTCTTTGGAGCCCTTAAATAACTCCACAGTGCTGTTAATTGCCAATTGAAGGGCCGCAGCATGATCTTCTCCGATCTTCTTGACCACCGCAGCATGGGATTCAGCATCGTTGGCAGCCTTGGCCTCCAGTTCCTCATACTTCTTTTACAGAATTTTAAGCTTATTATTGGCAAACTCTGCGACCTTGGCAGCTTCTAAAGTCTGAGCTTAGGCAACCTTCAGGGACTCCGCGGCATGCCTAAAGTTCTCCTCAACGTCTTGATTGGCCTGTTCCGCAGCCTTAATGCTAGCATCCGCATTCATCTGGCATAACTCAAGAGCTAGAGCATAAGACTTATTTCCATCTTTAAAGGAAGGTTCCCTAGCATTCTCCAAGTCAGAGGAGTGAACTCTATCCACGGTCTCTTTCAGATTGTACAGGGCCTCGTACTTCCTCTTCTGAGAAATCATGACGTCCACGGCCTGCAAAGAGATTTAAAGTTAGAAGTACATATGGACTTTGAAAATAAAGTTGAGAAGGTACTTGTACTTACCCTCAACAGACTGTGGAGACCATAATCCTCCAAGTCATCGAGTCTTCATCCATGATCCGATTAAGGTTCGCGACGTTTGTGACCCTCTTCATCCTGGGGACATCCCTCGCAGTTGTGTCCCAAGAGGATTCGGGGTTGGGCTGCCTAAGTTGTGGCTGCGGACGACCATCAATTCTGACACTGGCACGGTACTGAGGCGGTGCCAGGTTCGCATTAATAGTAGTAATTATTGGTGGTGGAGAATTTGAATGAATAGGGGCATCAGACGTTGACATTAGCCCTGCCGCGGCTAGATTAACCCCAATGTCATCATCAAAAGTACCCTCAAGCCTCTCGTGAGGATCCTCCTCAACTTGGAGTTGGGGTGCGACAGGGATCGTTTATTCCGCATCCTGATTTGGGTCACTTAAGGGGACCGCGATAGGAGCCTTGGTCTTGGACCTCTTCCTCTTCCTTTGCCTAGTATTGTTGTTGAGGAAATTTTTATCCTCATCCATTTCTTCCAGCTGGGCAGCTAAAATCTCCCTATCAACTTCCTCACCTGAAAGAGGAAATGCAACAGTAAAACTCTGAAGCTTAAAAATAATTACCGCGGCATTTATAAGCAAAAGGGTTATTACTAGCTGTGGCCATCTCTTTTGGAATAGATTTATTGGGAAAGTAGACTGCTTCAAAAATATAGGCACAAGTTACAAGTGTGCTAAACTTCTTCTTCTCAGCAGGGACTGCCGCGGCCTTGCCAACTCTCTTCTCATGCCGCTTACTCAACTGCAAATTGTCAAGAACTGCAGAAAAGTACAAAGTTTAGTACAAAAGCAAGGTGTGGAGAATAATATGCAACTATAAAGAGGGAACGCGGCTATAATTGAAAATGTACCAAGTTTGGAGGGACATCCTCATTGTCGGGGCATTCTAAAGCTTCTCTCCCTCTCATTCTCTTAAGGGTGGATCTCCCACCCTTCTCCAGAAATGAAAAAATATTTTCCCTTCCAGTTCTTTACAATGGTAGGCCTCCCAAAGTAAAGGGTCTCATCTCTGTAGCGGACTGAAAATTAATAGTAACCCGCAAATTTTACAGAGTTTTCCTTGGGGCGGTAGAAGTGGAAAAAATTTGCGGGAGTAATCTCTCTTGAATTTATTCTCCCATAGCACGATAGATGCGAGAATGGCCCTCCAGCCATTGGGATCTAATTGGGTTAGGTCTAATCTCATTGTTTAGAAAATTCTCCTAATGGGAACAAGGACAGGCAATCGCAGCCCGTAAATGAAAGCGTGCAAGGGGAAGCATACCCCATCGTTAAAAAGTGTCGTGCATGGCCTTTGCTCCGCGGCAGGTGCTGAGCACAATAAACCCTCAGGGAACTCGAAGGACTTAGCTACCTGATCAACCCATTCTTGGGTCATAGTGTTGCGGATACCAAGTGCAGCAGGAGGTCTCTCAGCTCTCCTAGATGTACTAATAGGTGTATCCCTAACCTCAGACGAACCCTTAACCGCGGTATTCTCATCTATGTCCATTGGTTGATTACTTGAATTAACCTCTTCCTCCATGGCTGCAGAACCTGAGTCTAAATCTAGCATTACACAATTAGGGCAATCTCTCAACTGGCATGGACCTATTGTCTTTAAAGGACGCACCGAAGGAAGTTCGGGAGGAGAGGCTCCAAAATGTTTGTTCGAAAAGCCTCTCAGAAATTCGTCTGGGTTAAAGTTCATATGGCTTCAGCAGTACCTGAAAAGTAGAGAGTCCGTAGTTAGGTGCCGCATCCAAAATGGTCCTAAGGCCTCTTATAGGCCACAACAGATGTAATGATATATCAAGTTGAGAATGAACAAAAAATATTAGGCCAAATTGGCTAAGTATACCAAGTGTTACGTTCTAAAGCCCTAGAAGTTAATTGTCGTCGCGACATATTATTTTATGGGGAAGGATGTGTTATCTTCTTACATGCCGTAGTCATTAAACTATGGACAATACATGGGCTAAACACCGCGGAACCTAATCTGAGAACCTAAGGAAAAAGGGATTATCTTATCAAAAAGTTATTATACGCCGCAGCCTTTATTTACCACAGGCCGCAGATACTTCTTAAACCAATATTGGAAGGTTGCATGGATTCAGGGCAAACCTAAATTACTAAAGGGGAATTTCATCATGTTGAAGCCTCTCACTCAAATAGTTTAGTATCTAATGTTGATAAATTCAAAGATCAACTGCCCTAGAATCCGAAGAGTCCATCTCAAGAACGTTAAGAGCATAATGGGTTACCTAGTTCAAATCCAAACAACTATGTGAATTCAAATGGGTTCGATTAGTTGGGAAATTGGGAGAAACAAATATATTCAAGCAACAAATATGATTGCAATTCAACAAAATACATTCAAATAAGTGTAATTCGTGATAAGTGTAGCAGATATGAAATTAAAAAGGTTCAGTTGATGAATTGTGAATTATGAACTGAGAAAGCTATTAAAAAGGTTCAGTTGGTTTGGAAAATTACCTGGAAATGGAGAAACCACCAATGCTCAGCATTAAACTACCTTTAGTTGCCTCAGAACCATCATTTGCAGCTGCTACAAATCGCCAGAAAACGTAAGGAGACAAACGCACAGAAATTCGCTCTCGATATGATCTCAAAGGTTTGGGAAATGTAATGAAGTCCATGGCCGGTTCTATTTATATAAGAGGGCGCGGGAAGACGAAGAGTCGCCTTGGAACTACCGCGACATATTGAGAAGACTTAATTACTCAGTCGCAGCCCCAAGTGCAATCTCTTGGAACTACGACTTGGAGGCTTATTGATATGATAGGTATTGCACCTTACTGCCACGGCTACATGATGCGGACCAGATCACACCTGCCTCAGCCTTTAACATACAAGCTCTGGCCACAACCTCTTCATTTAACTACCGCAGCCTCATTGGCACAGGGTGCGACCCACCTATTGTAGGGTGCGACCCTAGTTCATTCACCTAGTAGGTCAGATCCTTTTTTTACTCAGCAACAATACAACATATACACTTATAAATAGAGGTCCACACCTCTAGATAGAGTTTTATTTTTTATTTTTTCCTCACCCGGGCTCATTTTCTTACACTGGGTAACTTAGAGCTGATCTCTATCTCTCTACGCCACTAAGAATAACTTGGGGCTACCGACCGAAGCATCGTAACCACCATCTCGGAGCCACCAAAATCATCATAGTCATGTAGTATATTCTATTCTCATGCTTGTACGCCTATTTAGGCCTGACTACTATATACCAAACAACATGTATAGTGAAAGTGTGGCACCAAAGTGAACGTAGGCTCATTTTTATAACCTAACCACTCTATATCTTGTCTTTTATCTCTTTTTACTTGCTCATTTGCTTATTATGCACTATACACTTGATTTGCTGGTACGAAAACGACTAGTGGATGATTTCTCCTATCATCAATAATCATGGGGAGAGTAGGCCTGAAAAAGTTTGAAGTAGTCCCATCCACCGTACATCAGTACTTAAAGTTTCTGACTAACTTTGGGGTTAGAATTGTGAGGGAGATCAAAACGTAGCTCGAGAATGTTACTATTAATTTTCCAAGCAAGAGGAATCAGAGGATGCTAGGAAGAAAACAACCACTTATCAAGTGGATGAATGTGAAGAGTCTGAGATTGAAACCTTAGACCTAAAAGATGAAACGAAACTCGTTAAATGCCAAGTTATGGAAGCAACAAAAAGTATTATTCTGGATGATGAGCAACCAGAAAGAATAACTCAGATTGGAGCTTCACTTGATTTACTATTGAAGCAAGAGTTGGTGTTGTTTTTGAAGCACATAAAATAGGTATTTGCGTGGAGTCACGAGGATATGATGGAGATAGACGCATCTTTCTTATGTCACGAGCTCAATGTCAATAAGGAAATCAAACCAGTGAAGCAAATGAGAAGAGTCTTTAGTCCGGAGAAGAACCAGGCTATCCAAGAAGAAGTGGAAAAGTTACAAAAGGCTTCTTTCATCGAAGACGTGAAATGTCCTGATTGGTTGGCTAATGTTGTCATGGTAAAGAAGAATAATAATAAGTGGAGAATGTGCATGGACTTCACAGACCTGAATAAATCTTGCCTAAAAGATTATTTTCCTTTGCCCAGGATAGATCAGCTGGTGGATGCAACTTCGGGGCATGAGCTGCTAAGCTTCATGGATGCCTATTCTAGATATAATTAAATTAAAATGAAACCAGAAGATGGGGAAAGTACCTCTTTCATTACCCCACGAGGAATATATTGTTACAATATCATGCCTTTTGGTCTTAAAAATGCAGGTGCTACATATCAGCTGCTGGTGAACAAGGTGTTTGCGGCACAGATTGACAAAAATATGGAGGTTTACG
Source organism: Sambucus nigra (assembly GCA_949130495.1). NCBI lineage: Eukaryota > Viridiplantae > Streptophyta > Magnoliopsida > Dipsacales > Adoxaceae > Sambucus > Sambucus nigra. Next base: position 49,694,266 of record OX422221.1, read on the forward strand.
TCGACGACATGTTGACTAAAAACAAGAAAACTGCTAATCATATAGTTAATTTGAGCTAAAAATTTGATCAACTGGAGAAATACCAGATGAAGCTGAACCCGACCAAGTGCCTTTTTGGCATACAGGAAGGCATGTTCCTCAGATATATTATGAATCAAAGAGGTATTGAAGCAAATCCTGTCAAAATAAAAGCCTTGGTGGAGTTATAATCTCTAACCACCAAGAAGGAAGTGCAGTGCCTCACAGGGTGTGTTACAGCTCTCAACCGACTTGTATCCCGAGCAACTGATAGATGTCTTCCATTCTTCAAGGTTCTTAGAAAGACCATTGAATGGAACAACTAATGTGAGAAGGCGTTCTTAGAGTTGAAAAGATACTCGGGGACACCTCATTTATTATCCAGGCCAGTGGATGGAGAAAAATTATACTTGTACTTAGCTGTTTCAGAAAGTGTAATCAGTTCATCCTTGATAAGAATAGAGGGCGGAGTGCAAAAACCAGTTTATTATTGTTGATACCAAATTTAGTCTGCTGACATTGCTCAATTGGGTGAAGACACGTGGTAATCTACGTGGCAACGACAAACACTTACGAACAACACCTTGACTCCGAGGAACCATCCTGCAACGAGGAACTCTGCTTCCCCGATCAACTCAGACGCTCTGACCTAAAAGAACTCTCCGAGGAACTTTTTGAGTACCGAGGAACTTTTGAGTACCGAGGACCTTAGGCGGTCCGAGCAGTTTAGGCGGTCCGAGCTGCACCTCGAACAAAGCATTAATAGCAGGATAACCAACAGTTTGACTGCGCATTAAATGCTTATTATCATACAGATGTATATGCTTAAGGGGCATTGAATGTATTACCCTTTCACATTACATCCTTAGGGCTATAAATACATTGTATTATCCTCATTGTGAGGGGATCGAAATTTCTTGAGAAAACTTGTAATCGAGAATTCCCAAACAGTCAGCAATAAGAGAAACAGTGGACGTAGGCCATTCTTATAAGGCTGAACCACTTTAAAAATTTTTTGTCTCATTTTATTTATCTATGATTAAATAATTAGATATAATCTAATTTTTTACATCAACAGATTGGCGCCGTCTGTGGGAAATGACTGGTAATATCGTTTTTCATCAAAAACAATTCATCACAAATGGCTGATATTCCAGAACCCAGCAATCGAAACGCTGGAAGCCCTCCAAATCCATCTGCTCCACCCAATATTCCAGATCTGGGTGGAATAATAACAAATTTGGCCCAGGGCCAGACAGTCATGCAAGAAACTATGCGACAACTCATACGAACCCTCCATGGCGATGCACCAACCCATTCAGAATCGCGAAGTATTCAAAGAAATACCCGTTTACCTTCTTCGCGTACTAGGCGTACCGATTCATATCGTACTGAGGAGTCTGAAGATTTTTCTTATCAACCTGGACGAACTTCGTTGGTACGAGCCACAGATACTGAAAAACGTATCACTCTCTCTCCAGAAAGGACTAGTGCGCTAGAAAGATTAAGCAGAGTATCTCCTTTTGATCGATTAGGTCCTAGGAGGAGCAAAAGTCCCCCTAGAATCGCATCGAGGAGCTTTCGACGACCATCATACTTAAGGGAAGGATCTGCCCAGTCGCGACCAGCTGCTCGTCAAGATAGATCCCAGGAAGCCACATCAACGCGATCAGTTGCTCGAACCAACAGGCCCGAGGAAGGAAACGATGCATGGAAAGGCTTTATTCAGAGGCTGGAGAATAGATTAGGGGAAATGGCTAAAGCCAAGAACCCTCTACAACGAACCTTTGTTCAAGGAACACCTTTTGTCCAGGCTATTTTAGATTTTCCAACACCATCAAAGTTCAAAGCACCCGTTGTGACCCCCAAATATGATGGAAAGACCGACCCTGTCCTTCATATAGAACAATACTAAGATGCAGCTGACATCTATGCTGTTCCAAATGAGATGAGATGCAGAGCATTCTCGGGAACTCTTATCGGATCTGCTCAAATATGGTATGATAATCTTCCTCGGGGTAAGATCTCAACTTTTTTTCGACTGGCCGAGTTATTCATTGGGAATTTCTAATTTGGGGCAAAGCCAGTTAAACGAGTAGCGCATTTGCTAAGTGTTAGACAAAAAGCTGGTGAAAGTACCAGAGATTATATAACTCGTTTTAATAACGAGAAACTCGAAGTCATTGATTATGAGGAAAAGACAGCGATTACCGCCTTGATGAGTGGACTACTGCCCAACAAGTTGTACTACACTTTGGACAAAGATCCACCTAGAACCATGTCAGATCTGATGGGAAAAGCGACCAAGATTATGAATGTCGAGGAGGCTATGGCTGCGAAGAAGAATATGGATGCCAAAGAAACCAAGGTGGAAGGTGATAAAGCTAAGAAAAAAGAGCATAAGAACAATGGTAGTGACAAACACTCAAAAACAAGGTCGTCATGGGAAGTATTGAAGAAATTTGATAATTATACTCCTTTGAAGAAAGACATCAACCATGTTCTAGAAGAAATCAAGAACAACGAGGAATTAAACTGGCTAGAGAAAATGAAGGCAGACCCTGACAGGAGAAATAAGGCAAAATATTGCGAGTTTCACAAAGATCATGGCCATATGACCAAAAATTGCATAGCTCTTCAGAATGAGATTGAAACACTCATCAGACGAGGAAAACTGGCAAAGTATGTTGATCGATGGAATGAAAGAAGAAACAACAACCGAACAAGAGAGAGGTCTAGATCTCCTCGTCGAGCAGAAGAGAACAAGAAAAGAGACCATGAAGTTGATCCAGAAGATGACCCCGATCTTCCCAAGAGACCAAGGCAGCCAGAACGTGAGGTATTTTCAATACGCTTTGGGTCATTTGACTGTAATGTTATTACAGGTGGAGATGCAGGAGGAGGAGACACTGTGAGGCTCAAGCTTGCTCATACATTCAACGAATAAATCTAGCTGAGGAGGATCGCCCGAGAAAGGTAAACAAAGAGAAATTGGTCATTGGTTTCTCAAAGAACGACCTCGCAGGTGTTCTATATCCTCATGATGACCCTTTGGTGATCAAAATGAGGATGAAGGAAGTGATGATTTCAAGAGTACTGGTAGATAATGGTAGCTCGGCATACATCATGTTCTACTCGTGCTTCGACAGTTTAAATCTAAAGCTATCTCAACTGGAGCCTTATCACAAACCCCTCCTGGGTTTTTCTGGTGAGAAATTTTTTCCACTTGGGACGATCAAGTTGGATATATTCATTGGTACATGGCCCGCTTGTCGAACAGAAAGAGTACGCTTCTTCGTGATGGATAAGAATGTTCAATTAGCATACAATATCATCATGGGAAGAGTAGGTCTGAAGAAATTCGAAGCTGTACCATCTACGGTACATCAATGCCTGAAATTTCCAACAAATTTTGGAGTAAGAGTTGTGAAAGGTGATCAGAAAGTAGCTCGGGAATGCTATTATTCATCCGCCGAGCAAGATGAAATGGAGGAATCAAGAAAAAAACCCACCACCTATCAAGTAGATGAAGGTGCAGAAATTGAAATATTGGATCCTAGAGATGAGTCGCAACTCGTGAAGGGTCAAGTGGTGGAAGCTACTGAAAACATCATTCTGGACGACGAGCACCCTGAACGAACTACTCAAGTAGGTTCATCGTTGGAAGCCTCACTAAAATAGGAATTGATAACTTTCTTAAGAAGCAGAAAGCAAACTTTTGCGTGGAGTCATGAGGATATGCCCGGGATAGACCCAAATTTCTTATGTCACGAGCTCAATGTGAATAAGGAGATTAAGCTTGTGAAGCAAAGAAGAAGAGTATTCAGTCCCGAGAAGAATCAAGCTATACAGGAGGAAGTCGAGAAGCTCCAGAAAGCTCGCTTTATTGAAGATGTTAAATATCCAGACTGGTTAGCAAATGTGGTGATGGTGAAAAAGAAGAACAACAAATGGAGGATGTGTGTAGACTTCACCGACCTCAACAAAGCTGTGACACCCCGCCTAATTAATCCCGGGTGATCAGTCCTAAATCAAGTTAGAAAAGGTTTCTCAGTTGGTCCATTCTTAGCATCACTGTCGTCTTTTTAAATTACTAACCACCTAAGTGAGAAAATTAGACTGGTGCCAATTTTTATCTTTCAATTTTATTAAAATAAAATTCACGCGGAACATACAACAATACACAATCACAGTTAATTAAAGTAACCATCCACAAATAAAACACCTAACCGAATAAACCATCGGTCCAAATATCCAATACAAGTAAATATCAGAAAACATCTCAACAAGTCTACTACAGATAAAAGAACTGTGAGCGACAAGCTCAGATAACTACTAGAGAGTCCCTACAAGAATGGAAGAAGGAGGCGTCTAGCAAAACCCCGCAACATCCACATGTGCTGCAGTAAAGGATACCTGGAATAGAGTCAAGCTTGGCGCCCTTGTGGTTGGACACCTAAAAGGTTTTTAAATTTTTTATAGCAAGGGTTAGTACCCAAAAACATTTGAAAACATTTAACAAATGATTAACTTGCAGTAATAAATAAATATGCATGCTCTTCATATTTTAGTTAGTGCCGCACTCTCTTGAGGACTTCCTCACCCCTCCTCTAATGTGCAATACTAACGCTTCCATTTAATTTACTAGGTCCTACGCTCCTGACCCAAATGCTTATTTTTAACCCTTGAATGTTACCTACTCTAACCGAGTATACCTTAATTCATGATTTTTAAGTTATTATAAACGTCAACTTAATTGAATCATTACTCCTTTTAATTTCATATAACATTCACACCGGTTATACACCTAATGCATTTTTCACTATGTATTAATTATCCCCTATATAATTATTTACCTAATTATATATTTAATCATATTACAATATTCACAAACATACTAAAATAACATTTAATACAAACTTTCGGCCGAGTAAGAATACTCACAACATATAAATTTTCCCGAGTGCTATCTCACTAGGTGTATTCACGTAACCTAGTTATCCAAGTTAGATTCGCTCACTAACTTAGTTTAACATACGAATTGGAGGCGGTCATATTCCTTTCCTGAAAGTGAGATGCCCCTCACCCATATAACGGACGCTATGACCTGGGATTATACTCGCCCTACTCCTCAAGCTAGGGGATTCATCCACTACGCGCAACCTCCCCCTATAGCACTAGAGTATATAATAGTAATATTCAATCTCTGATATTAATGCACACACACTATATATATATACTATCACGCACCGTATATATATATAAATATAAAATGTTCCGGCTGCACCATGTACTAAATCCGTAACACAAGCCTATTTAATTTATTAAGAGTTTATGGTCCAACCCTAAATATTAATTAATTTGCACATTAATTAATTTAGTCACCTTTGGTGTCGCCCCCACCATAAATTTGGACTTACTCTCGTAGCCCGAAATAACCTCACTCGAGTTTAAATTCCCGACTCTCGAATTTATAATCATGACGTGTCACCCAAAACTTCCTCAAATCCTAATTAACTTTACTTACGATTAATTAGGTTTAAACCCAAGTATTAATTTCCCCATAATTAATTACATAAGGATTTATTATATAACTTTTCTTTTATATACATAACTGGGCAGAATTGCCGAAATCTTCCGACCTTCGATCGATCGACCCCAGACCTTCGATCGATCGATCGAACAGGTCTTCGTCTTCTTCGCGAAGACAGAATCAGCCATGGACACAAATTCTTAAAACCTAATTCCTTCTAACAGTAACCTCAAGTCCTCTTAGCATTAATACATGTTAGAAACCTTATTAGGGACCTCCAGAATATCTACCAACATCATCAATTCGTCCATTGACTACAATTTCTGAATTTGGGGAAAAATTCATCTTTAACCCTTAACCCATTTACATCCCAAATCCCTACACCAAATTCGTTTCTAATTATCCAGATATCATCCTACTAGATATGTATCAGTTTATAATATCAGATTTCTACCAGAATTCTCATTCAAATTCGTAAATCAGATTATTTCTTTTCAAAACCTCATATTTATGCCATGAATACCCAAAACGAATTTTTGATCAAACACATCACATGAATATGAATTTCAAAACAGATTTAATACTATTGCAAGTTATCCACTTTCCTTAGGTTTCGTAGTGTCTGATTCGGAGATGAATTTCCAAGGTTGAAGACGATCCTTGTTGGCTCTCTAGTGATCCCAAAGCTGCCCTTAACTGCTATTAGGTTTCTTAATACACTTAGCCTTTTCTAAAACCTTATCAGCCGTTTTATCATTCCTCCAAATTCCTTAATTTACCTAATCCCGTTTTTTACCTAATGGGCCAAGCCCAAGTGACCCAAATGCCCCCGTGTGGGCCCGGCTATGTCTAAAAACTCCCCGTGACCCGTTTACTACCCCCGGGTACACTTTTCCGACTATCTCGGCCCATCCGGACTCAACCGTACACTCAGAATTGGCATCCGAATTAATTTATAAAAATGTTTATCCCCTCACCCCTTTAGTCTATACCGACTCCCGGTTGAGATAAGTGCATACCCTGTCATTAATATTCGAAATGACTTAAATAAATAATTACTATTCACTTAGTAAATAACTTCCCGTAAATATTAACCATTTACTCCTCGATTAATATTTAAATAAGATTTCCCTAATTAATTCAATTAAATTACGACTCACAAGTAATTTTCAATTCCCGAATTAATTAAATATTTAATGCATGAAAATGCGGGGTGTTACAAAAGCATGCCCAAAGGATCACTTTCCACTGCCCCGAATTGATTAACTAGTGGATGCTACCTCGGGACACGAGCTGCTGAGCTTCATGGATGCTTATTCTGGTTACAATCAGATTAAAATGAAACCTGAAGACAGGGAGAGTACTTCTTTCATTACCCCTAGGGGAACTTATTTTTATAATGTTATGCCTTTTGGTTTGAAAAATGCAGGTGCAACATATCAGCGGCTGATGAACAAAGTGTTTGCAGAACAAATCAGTTGCAATATGGAAGTCTATGTTGACGATATGCTGACGAAGAGCAAGAAAGCTGCTGATCATCTAGTTGACTTAGGCCAGACCTTTGATCAACTAGATAAATATCAAATGAAGCTGAACCCGACGAAGTGCATTTTTGGAGTACGAGAAGGCATGTTTCTCGGGTACATTGTCAATCAGCGAGGCATTGAAGCTAACCCTGAAAAGATCAAAGCTCTGTTAGGGATGCGATCCCCAACGACGAAGAAAGAAGTGCAAAGTCTTACAGGACGAGTAGCAGCACTCAACAGATTTGTATCGTGAGCAACTGATCGATGTCTCCCATTCTTCAAGACACTCTGAAAGACTTTTGAGTGGAATGATGAATGTGAGAAGGCTTTCCAAGACTTGAAGAAATATTTGGGAGCACCTCCACTGTTATCCAGGCCAGTGATGGTAGAAAAATTATACTTGTATCTGGCAGTGTCCGAGAATGCAGTTAGTTCGGCATTGATAAGAATGGAGAATGGAGTACAAAAACCAATCTACTACACAAGTAAGGCCTTCCGAGGAGCAGAGATCAGATATCCAAGGCTGGAAAAATTGGCACTAGCATTGATTGAGGAAAGTAGAAGAATGAAGCCATACTTACAGGCTCATACTATAGTAGTATATACTGATATGCCATTGAGGCAAGCCCTTCATAAACCAGAAAAATCAGGAAGATTGATGTGCTGGGCAATAGAACTTGGTGAATATGATATAGTTTATGAACCCAGATCATCGCTAAAAGGGCAAGCGGTAGAAAATTTTATAGCAGAGTTCACCTATCCTGATACCCCTGAGGAGCAAAAGTTACTCACTGATCAACCTGTGGATGTTACAGAATCATCAAATTCAAGCCCAGACTAGCTTAGGTTGGTAAAAGGGCAAGAAAAGATGATCGACGAACAGCAAGAAATATCAGGAGATGGTGAGAGGAAGCAACAAATTTTCCACCGAGAAACTCTGTCAGATTAGAAATTTGAAGACGTGTTACCTTTATGGAGTCTGTATGTGGATGGTTCATCCTGCACTACAGGATGTGGCGCAGGGATAGTTTTGAACAGTCCGGACGACGTCGATATGTAATACGCCCTACGTTTTCAATTCAAAGCTTCGAATAATGAGGCTGAATATGAAGCCATGATTGCAGGTCTTAGATTGGCAAAAACCATGGGGGCAGCAAGTTATTGTTTTCAGTGACTCGCAATTGGTCATAAATCAAATGATGGGAGTATATGCAGCCAAAGGAGAATTAATGATCAGATATCATGCAAACACAAAGGAATTGGTGTCGGAATTTGCTGCTATTCAGCTGGCCAGAATACCAAGAATGGAGAATGCAAGAGCAGACGCCTTAGCTCGATTAGCATCAGCTACACGTACCGAGCTATGAAGAACAATCCCAATTGAAGTTTTAGCTGGTCTAAGTATAGATGAAGATCTGACGATAAACTTTAATACCCTCAATTTAGGGTCATCATGGATGGATCCCATCAGGGCATATATTGAGAAAGGGGAATTACCAACTGACAAACTTGCAGCCAAGAAACTGAAGTTTAAGCCTGCTCGTTATGTACTGACTAATGGTATTCTATATAGACGAGGAATTATAGCAGGTTTGCAAAGATGTGTGCATCCCACCGAGGTGAAAGATTTGATTGAAGAGGTCCATGAAGGGTCCTGTGGATCCCATATAGCAGGTCGGACACTTTTGCAAAGAATGATGACTCAAGGATACTACTGGCCGACGATGAGAGCTGATTGTATAGCCTATGCCAAAAAATGTGACAAGTGTCAGCGCTTCTCCTCCATCCGAAGAACTCCCCAAGCATTATTGACACCCATTACTTCCCCTTGGCCATTTGCCATATGGGGAATAGATTTGGTCGGGCCACTGCCGACGACCAGGGGAAGATTTAAGTATCTCGTGGTCGCTGTAGATTATTTTACTAAATGGGTTGAGGCTGAGCCTCTCATTGATATGACGTATGACAAGGTGTACCAATTTATTTAGAAGAACATCATTTGTCGATATGGTCTTCCTCATGCCTTCATCACAGACCATGGAACACAATTTGACAACGAGGAGTTCGCTGCCTATTGTCATCAGTCAAATATCTTGAAGATCCACTCGGCACCAGGCCATCCTCAAAGCAATGGACAAACTGAAGTGACAAACAGAACGCTGCTGAATGGTTTGAAAAAAAGACTGAATGACGCGAAAGCAAACTAGATCAACGAGCTACAATCAGTGCTATGGGCTTATCGAACTACTCCCCGAGCAGCAACAGGGGAATCTCCATATATGCTGGCATTTGGAAGTGAAGCTGTTATACCCGCCGAATTGGGTCTTCCAACACACAGACTACTGAATTTCAATTCCCCTGTCAGCGATTTAATGAGAAGGTTAGACTTGGACATGCTCGAGGAGGTTAGGGAAGAAGCAGCCATTAGAAATGCTGCTTACCAGCAACGAACAACTTTGTTCTACAACAAGAGAGTGAAGAAGTGCGACTTGAAAGAAGGAGACTATGTGCTAAAGAAGGTGATTCAAAAGCACAACAAACTGGAAGCCAACTGGCATGGACCCTACCGAGTTAAGGAAGTTGTTCGACCAGGGACATACAAAATAGAAACTTTAGAGGGGGAGGAGTTTAAGAATACATGGAATGCAGAGCACCTGCGCAAATATTATCAGTAATGTAAACTCTCATGTAATGCAGTTTCATCAGTATGAATAAAGTGATAATGTTCTGCCCAGTTCTTTCCCTTTATTGGAAATTTTTTGCGGAATACTAGTGCTACACACTACTCAGCAAAACTCGGACTACTCAAATCTATTCCCGAAATGCCAACTAAGGTTGGTCGGGAAGTAAATCTATTCCTAAAAATGCCAACTTGGTTGGTTAGGAAGTAAATCTATTCCCGAAAACGCCAACTAAGGTTGGTCGGGAAGTAAATCTATTCCTAAAAATGTCAACTTGGTTGGTTAGGAAGTAAATCTATTCCCGAAAATGCCAACTAAGATTGGTCGGGAAGTAAATCTATTCCTAAAAATGCCAACTTGGTTGGTTTGGAAGTAAATCTATTCCCGAAAACGCCAACTAAGGTTGGTCGGGAAGTAAATCTATTCCTAAAAATGCCAACTTGGTTGGTTAGGAAGTAAATCTATTCCCGAAAATGCCAACTAAGGTTGGTCGGGAAGTAAATATATTCCAAAAAGTGCCAAAGATTGGTCGGTAAGAAAAACTATAGTTGGTCGAGAAGAAAAATTTACCGACATTGGTTGGTCGAAAATATTTTATGGGTACGAGAAAGTGATCGAGCAAAATTTTTGATACTCGTGACTTTTTAAATTACTACCAAGTTGGTCGAGAAACAAAGTATCATCAATTTTGGTTAGTCGTCAAATGATTACCACAAATTCAAGATGGTCGACAATAAGTTTTAACAAACTCCAGTTGATCAACAAATAACACAATGTTGTTATCTTTTTAACAGATATACATGCACAGATGTAAAGTGTTTTATAATTACAAGACAATGGCAGTCAAGATTTGTAAATAAAATTATTTCATTAAATGTAGAACAAAATACATCAAGAATGAAATACAAATTTATTACATCAAGATTCCTATTCTATTGGTTTCTTCCCCTATGCTTTTGAAACAGGTTCCTCGTCAGCAGGTGGATCATTTAAAGCATGAGGAGAATTTATGAAGTTAAGATCTTTAAGCATCCTGATATTCATCACAGATGGTCGATCTAGTAGGTGCTCGGGACGAGATATCTCAACATTGGAATGGAGATTGTAATCGCCAAGGTATTTGGAAATCAGACACCGAGGGATAGCCCGAGCAGGGATCCAACTCATATCAAGCTTGAATGGTGGCACTGGTAGGTCGAGCAGCCCAGGATTATGGTAATCCCACAGGTAATGACCCTGTTCCAGTTGCAGCACAACTAAGGCATTCAACCATCCCTGTTTGTAACCCTCATTATTTGCATTCTATCCAAATGGTAGAGAGCCTCGTTGTAGCCAGCCATCCAGAATTCTCTGGGCTGCTTGTGGAATTTATATGTCAATCTTTCCAGCTACTCGTGGAGATTTTTTATAAAGAGTTCTTTATTCTCCAAGGCAGACTTTTGCACAGAAAGATGCTCGTCCAGATCCCTGATCTTCTTAGACATCTAAACCAATGCCTGGTTCTTTGCCATCAGTTGGAAGGCCTGGTTCTCTAGAGCAGATTGAGTTCTCTGTTCCTCGACGGGAATCCGAGCAGCTCTTGCTCATCCTGGAGGAGCTCTTGCTCGTCCCGGAGGAGCTCTTGCTCATCCTCGAGTATATATAGAAGGTCCAGACCTCTTCAAGGTTTCTAACTCATCCCTCAGGTTGGCGTTTTTGACCTCCAAGAAAGAGAATCCCTCGTCGGTCACTGGGATCAAAGCATTTGAGGTGGAAGCTGTAGACTTCAACTGAGACACCTTTCTTTGCGGGTTATTATTTTCTTGCTCTAATAACTCAGATATCTGTCTGTGCTCTTCGACCTCAGCCTTCAACGTTCTCTCCCGCACATCGTAAGCAGCAAATCGTTTATCGTATCCCTTATCGGCACAGATTTACTGATACTTCTTCTCGTACCCCTCGTGCAAAAGAGTAGTAGATTCCTTATATTGTTGCTGAAGTTCTTCAAGAGTGACTTGGAGATCCTCAATCATATCATAGTATGCTACGTTGTTAGCCACTGCACGGTCGAGTAGGCACTTCAAATATTTATAGGCTTCAATTACTTGCTCTGAAGCACTTTGACCGAGGATGTCAGTGATTTGAGCTGCACTCATGTCTGTATGACCGGCTTTAAAATATTCATTGCATTGCCTTAACAACTTTGTATCACGAGCAGACAATAATTCCATCCTGGCCAGAAACTAGTAGAGGAAGAAAAAGCAATAATCAATATGAGTACAAACAGAGCATGAAGAAGAGAATCAACAGTATGTATAAGCAAAAGTTCAAATTTTATTACATCACGAAGGAGAAGTACAAAGTTCAGAGTTACATGTTCAGAAGTTACATTTGACAAAGAAAAATAAAATAGAGATAAATTCGAAACAACTCTACACCTTTTCCTTGTCTCCCAAAACTTTCTCGGGAGGCTTGGACGAGGAGGTAGGTTTCTCGGATAGAATATAGGGTTGCTTGGGAAGTGCTGGAGGTTGATCGGATGAAGTAATGGGTAGCTGAAGTTCCTCGCCAGTGGGCTGGATAGTTGGGGGATGAGAAGTTTAATCTCCCATCACAATGGAAGATTCCTCAGAGGCAGCTTCGTCCACTTCTTCTTCTTCAGGAGTTGGAGGGGGACCAGAGATGTGTCGCTGAAAGAGTTCAGAATTTTCATCAACTTTCATTTCTTGCAGAGCAGCGACCCATCCATCTCTAAAGTATTTGAGGCTGCCATATTCCACTTGCGACATCATGGCAGCCAAACCTTTATTCCACCCTTTATCCCAGCTGGCGCTGAAGGATTGTTTGACAGCCAATTTCCTTTTTGTCTTCTCCGAGGAAAGCTTCTCGGAAAGAAGATTATCAGCAGCTTTCAGTTTATTCTCAACTTCCTCCTTCTGACGACTTACTTCCCGAAGTTGACCCAACTCCTCCTCAGCATCCTTGAGCTTATTTTCAAGCTCCCCAGCATTTTTGATCTTCCCTTCGAGCTCTTTATTCTTCTTCTCCAAATCATTTATTTTTTTCTCCAATCCCTTGGAGACCTCAATAACCTGAGCCTTCTCCTGCTCAGTCGAAGTAAGCCTTTTCTCCCAAATTGCCTTATCATCATCATATTTCTGATGAGAATCTTTCAGAGACTGCGCCAGGCCCACCAACGCTTTCTCTACACCAGACGAGGAGCTTGAAGCTTTAATAGCTTCATATTTCTTCAAAATTGTATTAAAACAGCTCATCAACTGTGAAAAGAAAACGAAAGCAATACAGTGCACAGATACAAAAAGGAAAGAATGAAAATTTAAGACTATAGGACTTACAGAAGCAATATGACGAGCTGCTAATGTAGTAACCGTGTCCCGAGAAAGGTTTTCTTCAATACCTTGGATCTCGGGAATGATCCAAGTCTTCACCGAGTTCATTGCAGAGCTCGGGGGAGCAAAAGTGGGAACACCACTAGTCAGGGGCTGAGAGATGGATTCATCCAAATTGATAGAGGAGCTTTTCTTCAGCCTCCTCAGAGGAGCGTCAACTTTCTCGACTAACGATGTAGTCTTAGTCGGAGAAATAACAATCACCTCTCTTGGAGCAACAACCTTGCTCGGGGCCACTGGGGGATTCTCGACAACCTTCACAGGAGCAGCCGAAGGAGGTGCATCAATTTTCTTTGTCCCTTATCCTGGGACATCAAGCTTACTTCTCTTTGCCTCTCCAGCACCAGGGGCAGATTTCTCAAAAAGGGTAGGAGGTCTTTTTTTCTTCATCCTTTCACTCAAAGGAATATGTGACTCAGGTGAAGAACTTGTAGAGGCTGGTATTGGTTCTGCGTCGCTTATCACCGGACGAGCAGTAAAAGAGGAGGTGTAACTCTTGTACTGCAGCAAATATGAAGCTAACCTAATATGCTCGTCGGCAACAATCTGATGCAAACTCCAGATAAGTTTTAAATGCCTTATATTAACGTCTGCCTCTTTTGGAGATTTTCTTTTGCTGTCAACTGCAAATAAATCAAAATTAAAATATCAGTGGAACATTTTATCAAACACAAAGGAAGCATAATTTTGAAAATAAAATAAAAACAACCTATTCCATTGCCATAGGGAGGACATCTGGGACTCTGGTAAACATCATCTCCAGTTAATGGAGTGTGTTGCCAATTTTTCATAACAACCCCGTGCTCAAAGTAGTCCCTATTGGCATCTGGGAGATTGACCAATAAAGCTCTATTTAAAAACCTAATTTTTAAATAAAAAGTATTATCGTCCACAGCCCATCTATAAAAAAACATAATTTCAGGAATTCCTATACGAGTTCCATGAATTTGATTTAATCTATAAACACCGTTAACTATTCTCCACGTGTTGGGGGCTATTCTTGCAGGAACTACGTCAAAGTATTGACAGAATTCCAGACATAGAGGGTTTGGGGGAAAAGAAAATCCACACTCAGCAACAAAGAGACTGGGGAACCAATGTCCCTCAGCCAAACGAAAATAGTCTGAAGGCTCAGGAAACTCTTCCAAAATAACCCATGAGGGAATAGAGAAATCAGAGCGAAACTTATCAATCGATTCTACAGGATAAACCATGATGAAAGAAGGAAATCAAAGAGAAAGAAGAAAATCTTACAGGAAAGGTATGAGTCTGTTGACAACAAATGATGAAAGAGATGAACGCACAGGAGAGAGAGACGATGGAAAACTCAAAGAGACAAATTTGAAAAAGTAAAAGATGATGGGATTTTTTGCAACGTTTAAATACTTTGCCTTGGGAAAGGGTAAAAGTAATGATTATAAAAAGAGACAGTTACGTTACCGGTGACTAAAAGGGGCACGGGAATCGAAGCGGTTAGAAAAATTAAAAAAAAAACGATTCTACGAATTTGGAAAGAGAAATAAATTCAAAAGTAAATACTCCTAAATTTCAGGATGACCATTTAAAACCGTCATATTTCGAGAAAGAATGTTCCACACTCCTCAAATTTCGAACTATGAAACATTGGGGGCTTCTGTTGATAGCAAATTTAGTCTGCTTACATTGCTCAATTGGGTGAAGACACGTGCTATCTACGTGACAACGATAAACACTTACGAACAACACCTTGACTCCGAGGAACCATCCTGCAACGAGGAACTCTGCTTCCCCGATCAACTCAGACGCTCCGACCTACAAGTACTCTCCGAGGAATTTTTGAGTACCGAGGACCTTAGGCGGTCCGAACAGCTTAGGCGGTCCGAGCTGCACCTCGAACAAAGCATTAATAGCAGGACAACCAACAGTTTGACTGCGCATTAAATGCTTATTATCATACATATGTATACGCTTAAGGGGAATTGAATGTATTACCCTTTCACATTACAGCCTTAGGGCTATAAATACATTGTATTATCCTCATTGTGAGGGGACCGAAATTTCTTGAGAAAACTTGTAATCGAGAATTCCCAAACAGTCAGCAATAACAGAAACAGTGGACGTAGGCCATTCTTATAAGGCTGAACCACTTTAAAATTTCTTTATCTCATTTTATTTATCTGTGATTAAATAATTAGATACAATCTAATTTTTTACATCAACAATTATACTAGCAAGGCATTCAGGGAAGTAGAAATCATGTATCCAAAACTAGAGAAGTTGGCATTAGCATTGATTAAAGCGAGCAGGAGAATGAAACCATATTTTTAAGCCCATACAATAGTGGTATAAACTGACATGCCACTCAGACAGACTTTACATAAGCCAGAAGAGTTTGAACGATTGATGTATTGGGCAGTGGAGTTAGGGGAGTATGACATTATCCATGAGCCGAGATCCTCTCTCAAAGGATAGGCAGTGGAGGATTTCATTACTGAGTTTACCTACCCGAATTTCTCCGATCAACAGGGGCTAATGCAGAGCAATCTGAGTATGAAGCCGTGATCATGGGCCTCAATTTAGCTAAATTATTGAATGCAGAGCAAGTTGTGGTGTTCAGTGATTCACAATTAGTGGTGAATGAGATGCTAAGTCTTTATGCAGCAAAAGGGGAATTCATGTCAAGATACTTAACCAAAGCCTTGGAGATCGTGGCAAATTTGACAATTATTAAGGTGGTTAGAATACCTAGTCTGGAGAATGTAAGGGCAGATGCACTTGCTCAGTTAGCCTCAGCTACTCGCACCGAGCTGCGAAGAATAATCCCCATTGAAATACTTACAAGCAGAAGTATTGATGAATACTTGATGGTGAATTTTATCGCCTTGGATATGGGACTATCTTGGATGGATCCCATCAGGGTTTATATTGAAGAAAGTACTTTAACAATCGACTTACTTACAACCAAGAAGTTGAAGTATAAGGCTACCAGGTATGTCTTGAATAATGGAATTCTATACAAGAGAGGTTTAATAGATGGTTTGCAAAGGTGTGTTCATCCAGCAGAAGTCAAAGACCTAATATATGAAATTCATGAAGGATCTTGTGGAGCTCATATAGCAGGCAAAACTCTTCTCCAGAGAATAAATATGTAGGGGTACTACTGGCCAACAATACGCGTTGATTGTACAGCTTATGCTAAAAAATGTGGCAAGTGTCAGCGATTTTCTACTATACGAAGAACTCCTCAGGCACTGCTAACACCAATCACTTTACCTTGGCCATTCGCTATGTGGGGAATAGATTTAGTTGGGCCTTTACCAACTACAAGAGGACGATTCAAATATTTAGTAGTCACGGTTGATCACTTCACCAAGTGGGTGGAAGCTGAACCTCTAATCGATACGGCCTATGAAAGGATCTATCAATTAATTTGGAAGAATATTATTTACAGATATGGTCTGCCCCATGCCTTTATCACTGACCACGGTACCCAATTTGACAATGATGAGTTTGCAGCGTACTGTGTACAATCCAACATTCAAACGCTCAATTCTACTCCAAGTCATCCCCAAAGTAATGGGTAAACAAAGGTGACGAACAAAACTCTACTGAATGGGTTAAAGAAGTGATTAGATAATGCGAAGGGGAATTGGATTAATGAGTTTCATTTAGTGTTGTGGGCTTACCAAACAACTCCCCGAACAGCAACAGGGAAATCCCCTTACATATTAGCTTTTGGGAGTGAAGGAGTGATACCTGCTGAACTAGGCTTACCTACTCATAGGGTGCTCAACTTCAATTCTCCAGTAAGTGATTTAATGAGATGCTTGGATTTGGACATGCTTGAAGAAGTCAGAGAAGACGCATCAATCCGAAATGCAGCCTATCAGTAAAGGACTGCCATGTTCTATAATAAATGGGTCCAGTCATGTGATTTAAAGGAAGGTGATTACGTGCTCAAGAAAGTAATTCAAAATCCTAATAAGTTGGAGGCCAATTGGAATGGACCCTATCGTATCACAACTGTTGTCCGACCTGGCACCTATAGAATAAAAACTCTTTAAGGGGAGGAATTCAAAAATGCCTGGAATGCAGAGCACCTGCAAAAATAATACCAGTAATGTAATTGCCCATGTACCTAATTGTTTCAGTATGAATGACAAACGATGTTTTCCCATTTCATTTTTTTCAGAATACTAGTGCTATACACTACACTTAACAAACTTCCCCAGCATGCAGCATGTGAACATCACCAACTAAAAGTTGGTCGACATCAATAACCACCAACTAAAAGTTGGTCGTCATCAACATAAACACCAACAATGTTGGTAAAACAATCGAACAAGGCAAGTCCTGCTTGATTATGGGTGACCCAAGGAGGCATCTAAACTAGGCAAGAAGTTGGGTAAAATATCTATTGCCTAGGAATCGAGGCAATCTAGATAAGATTGTTACAACTAAGCAGGAACATGGGATAAAAATAATTCCATTGCTTAGGCACTTATGGGTGATAAGTCACTACAACTAGGCAAACACATGGGGTAAAAGTTCCATTGTCTAGGCAATCAAATAAAAAAGGGCAAAATGTCCATTCATATATATATATATATATATATATACTCAATGACTGAAAAATAACCCATTATTGTTGTAAGTACAACACTTCTATAGTTGATCTCATGTTATGAATAAAGATTGACAGAATAAATAGCATGCAATTGTTTTATTTCCAAGGAAATAAAATTACAAAAAATAATTTTTCTTCATTCCACCAACAATTACTAATGAAGAATTGATACAGGATCCATCGCAGCTGGAGGGTTATCTAAAGCAAAAGAAGAATTGATAAAATTCAAATCCCGAAGCATTCTGGTATTGCTCGAACTTGGTTGGTCTAGCAAATGAGGAGGTCGGGATATCTCAAATTCTTCGTGAAGACTGTAATAACCAAGGTATTTGGAAATTAAATACTGAGGAATAGAGCTAACTGGAATCTAACTAACATCTAGTTAGAACGGTAGTACTGGCAGATCAAGTAACCCAGGCTCATACCAATCCCACAACTCTGTTCCTTACTCAACTTTTATTACGGTTAAAGCATTCAACCATCCCTGCTTGTACCTTTCATTGTTTGTCTATTTTAACCTGGCATCAAGATGATATAAAACTTCGTTATATCCCTCCATCCAAAACTCTCTGGGCTGCTTGTGAAACTGATAAGTTAATCGTTCAACATGTTGATGAAGTCTTTTCAGCACACTTTCTTTATTATGTAACGCAGAACTCTGATTGGATAGTTCAGCACACTTTCTTTATTCTGCAACGCAGAACTCTGTTTGGATAGTTTCTTTGTAAGAGTTTGAATTTTCTGGGACATCTCTGCCAGAGCTTGATTTTTTTGCCTTCAGTTGAGCAACTTGATTTTTTAAGGCTTGTTGAGTTCTAGTCTCTTCAATACTACTCCGACCAGCTCTTGTTCTACCCCGAGAAGTGGATGCAGGTCTGAATCTTTTTAAAGTTTCTAATTCTTCTCTTAATGAAGCATTCATAGTCTCTAAAAAGGAAATACCTTCATCATTAACTGGGACCAGAGCTCCAGAGGAAGAATCAGATTTTAACTGTCTTAATTCTTCTCTTAAAGAAATATTCTCTTCCTTGAGCAGTTTGGTAATGTTTCTATGCTCCTCAATTTCGAGTTTCAGTACACTCTTTCTTTTATTATGGGCAGAGATAAATTTGTCATAACCCCGATCAGCATTTAACTGTTGATACTTCTTCTCATAACCTTCATGAAGAAGTGTAGTGGCTTCCTTGTGTTGAAATTGAAGTTCTTCAATCATTTCTTGAAGATATTCAATCATTTCGTAGTAAGCTACGTTATTCCCCACTGCACAATCAAGTAAGCATTTCAAATACTGGTAAGCCTCAATTGCTCGTTCAGAGACATTATAACCAAGAATGTCAACTATTTATGCTTCAGTAAAATCTGCACGACCATCTTTGAAGTAATCTGTACATTTCTTCATTAATTCTATATCATGAGCTGACAATAGTTCCATCCTGGCAATGAACTAGAAAGGAAAAGTAAAGACAGATCAACAACAACATAGCTATATTGAACAAGTAAAGGAGAAATTCAGATAAATAACAAGTCAATTTCATTGATCATAATAGATGAAGGTACAACCAGAGTACAAACAAAGGGAAAATAGAGGAAAAAAAATTATCGAATAATATTACACCTTCTCCTTATTCCCCACTACGTCTTCAACTAATTTTAAAGAAGGAATTGGCTCCTGAAGTTGCTCGAAGGGCTGCTGACGTTGTTCAGATGAAGTTACCGTCTGTTGAGTTTTCTCGAAAGGTTGAGGGATAATGGTAGTAGGTGCTTGTTCTACCATCATGAAAGAAGATTCATCAGATCCAGCTTCATCATCATCATCTTCTTCTTCTTCTTCTTCTTCTTCTTCTTCTTCTTCTTCTTCTTCTTCTTCTTCTTCTTCGTCTTCTTCTTCTTCTTCTTCTTCTTCTTCTTCTTCTTCTTCTTCTTCTTCTTCTTCTTCTTCTTCTTCTTCTTCTTCTTCTTCTTCTTCTTCTTCTTCTTCTTCTATAGCAGGAGGAGGGCCGTGAATATATTTCTGAAATAATTCAGAGTCTTCAGCAACATTCAACTCTTTCAACGCTGCAACCCATCCATCCCTAAAGAACTTTAAACTTGCATACTCCATTTGAGCAGAGGCAGCAACACATCCTTGTTCCATCCTTTGTCCCAGCCAGAGCTAAAGGACTTCTTCACATCAGACCTTTTCTTTATTTTCTTCGAGGAAGCATTCTCCCTAAGTTGATCTTCAACAAATTTTACTTTTGTTCAAGATCTTTCTTATGCCGTTCAGCTTCTTCAAGCTTGCTCTCAGCTTCCTCCTTGTTGGTAACGGTGACCTTTAATTTATCCTCTGTCTCCTTGGAAGTATCTATAACTTTTTAACGAGCTAGATCAGCTTCCTTTGCAGCATCCATAACTTTTTGTTGAGTTGTCTCAGTAGCCTTTATTTTATTCTCTCAAGAAGCTTTGTTATCTTTATATTTATGTCAGGAGTCCATCAAAGATTTTGATAACCCAACAAGGGCTTCTTCTACTTTACTGGAAGAGGAAGTAGCTTTGATAGCTTCATTCTTCTCCAGGATATTATTGAAATACACCAAAAACTGCAAGACGAAGAGAAACTCAAGATTAAAATATGAAAATTAAAAATAAAACTGAAATGATAGGGTATAATGACACTTACTGATACAAGGTGTTGGGATGCCAAATCAGAGACCTTTCCCCGAGGAGTAGAGGTCTCAATAGCTCTGTGGTCAGGAAGCGTTCCAGACCAAATAAATTTCTTAACCAAATCAGGAGTAATGAATGCTAGAGGACCAGCCTTCAAAGAAGGTATTTTAACCCCAGTAGGTTGAGCAGTAACATCAACGGTCTTCTCAGCAAGACCCCTTCTCAATCTTCTCAAAGGAGCAACTTCTTCAATCAAAGGTGCTGCCTCTTTTCGAACGACAACAGTTTCTTCAATCAAAGGTGCCGTCTCTTTTGGAACAACAAGGGGCTTCTTGATGATCTCCTTAACATATGTGATTGCTCCCCCAGATGGAGCAACATCCTTTTTCTTATTCCCTTCAGTTGGGACATTTTCTTTGCTATTTTTTACCCCATCAGCACCAGAGACAATCTTAGTAAAGAGATCAGGCATTCTTCTCTTCTTCGTCATCAAATTAGCAATGGAGGTAGACAAATCAGAAGAATATTCTTCAATAGCTGAAGAAGATGCTGGAGCGTGCTCAAGATCAATCACCAAAGGAGGAGCAGTAGGACGAGCAATAAAAGAGGAAAAGGTGTTTATATATTTCAATAAATAGGAAGCAACTCTCATGTGCTCCCCAGCAACTGATTGAT
Source organism: Sambucus nigra (assembly GCA_949130495.1). Lineage (NCBI taxonomy): Eukaryota > Viridiplantae > Streptophyta > Magnoliopsida > Dipsacales > Adoxaceae > Sambucus > Sambucus nigra. The sequence goes on from OX422221.1 coordinate 49,715,340, forward strand.
GAAAACCCAAGATAAATTTCAATTCTTTTATATTGATATCACTCTCTTTTGGGGGTTTTCTTTTACTGTCAAATGCAAATGAAAATTGAAGAAATCAAAAGTTAGTGACATATTTTATCAAACAAAAACAAAGTTAGTTTAAAAAAAATATAAAGAACAACCTATCCCATTGCCATAAGGAGGACATTTGGGACCTTGGTACACGTCGTTCCCATTTAATGAGGAGTGTTGCCAATTTTTCATCGCAACCCCATGTTCAAAATAATTCCTCTTAGAATAAGGGAGATTGACCACTAAAGCTCTGTTAGCAAACCTAGTTTTTAAATAAAAAATAGTGTCACTAGTGACCCATTTATAACAAAACATAATTTCAGGAATCCCAAGATGAGTTCCATGAATTTGATTCAGTCTATGTACGCCATTAACTACCCTCCATGTATTTGGAACTACTTTTGCAGGTACAATAGCAAAATATTGGCAAAATTCCAAACACAGGGGATTAGGCAGGAAAGAAAAACCGCATTATGCTACAAAAATAGAGGGAAACCAGTGTCCCTCGTCTAAAGAAAATAAATCAGAAGGACAAACAGGTTATTCCAAGTCAACCCAAGAAGGAATTTCAAAATCAGCTCTAAACTTATCTAATGACTCGATAAGGTAAACCATGATGACTAAAGCAAAGAAAAAAGAATAAATGAAGAAATTCTTACAGAAGATTAAGGAATCAGCTAAGGCAGATAACAGAAAGAACGATCGTAAGAAGAAAAGAGAGAAAATAAAGAGTTTGGGAATCTAGATGGAAAAAGGTAGAAGACAATTGGATTTTACCGCCTTTATATACGTTGCCTTGGAAAACAAAAAAAGTAATGATCACAAGTGACAACGGTTGCGTTTCCGGCGGCTAATCAAGGGGAAAAGACGCAAGTACCCAAGCATTTGTCAAAAATTAAAAATATTTACAAATTTTTCATTTCGCGCTCAAAACTGTTATGCAAAGCGAATTTTTTTACAAGTGTTGAAGGTCTGTAATTAATCGAGGCATGAGAAGTGTGCCCGAGCAACGTTTTTGGGTAAATGTTTCACACTCTCACATTCGACCTCAACTGTGAAATATTCAGAGCTTCTGTTGATACAAAAATTAGTCAGCTTACATGGACCAATTATATGAAGACACATGTCATCCAATATGGCAAAAGTTTAAATACCGAACTACCCAATATACCGAGCTACTCAGCATACCGAGCAACTTATTGGGAAGACTAAACGACCAAGACAGATTTAATGTTTATTGTATCACAATCATTCCTTATCATGTACAGATGTATATGCCTATTCGATAAAGGCTTATTATGTATTCACACTAACAACCCAAGCGCTATAAATACATTGTAATACCCTCATGGTAGGATAAGGAATCATAAGCAAACATAATTGAGATCAAGGCAAGACACCCAGTAATACAAAACAGTGAAGGTATGCATTTTCCTTAAGGCTGAACCACTTTAAAAATCTCTTGTCTTATTGCTTTACTCATAATTATCTGTGATTAACTAATTAGATCAACTCTAGTTTTTTACATCAACAGCGGGATTGTTGTTTTATCAGCCTTGCGATCTCTTTTGCTTACAAAATTTTCAGATTTATTGACTCTAGCATATGTGTTTTTTCCACAATAGTTATCTACTTCATTTGAGACAATTGTAAGGGAATAAGCCCGAGATATTTTTACATTATGTTGGGATGAGATATTTATTTTCTTGTCAGATTTATTAATTACTTAGTGTTGGTTTGAATTTATTTATTGTTATGAAAATATTCATTGAACCCCAATTATGGGCCTTTAATATATTATTTATATTACATTTGTGCTGAGAATGGTATTAATTGACAGACAAGTCCCATCTGTGACGTATCGTGCCTGACCAGCCTTTATGTGAGAAAATGGAGGTTATTACATTATCCTCATTCCATAATGCCCTCTCCCTATTTCTTGTGATGAATTCAAACCTATCAGCCTATATAACTCCAACTAAAAAATTATTTCAAAGATCGTCAACTCCAGATTGTCCAAGTTGCCTGCTAATTTTATATCCATATCTTAAAATGGATTCCTTAAGAACATGAGCATTCTTGATAACATTCTTTTAGCTAAATTTTTATACACGATTTAGGGAAAATTTCTCACGGGTTCAACATTATTATTAAACTTGATATGTGCAAAGCTTATAACTGAGATGATTGGACGCTTCTGTTTGAAGTTACAATAAAGTTTGGTTTTGGGGATACTATTATTGACTTAGTTTGGAGATGTGTTTCTTACAATTGGTTATCATCAATTATTCTCAATGAGAAGTCTTATAGTTACTTTAATGCCTCCAGGTTTTTAAGACAAGGGGGCGGCCCCATTTCTCCTTTTCTTTTTGTGATCTTTGCAGAGATATTGTACAGAGGTTTAGAGTCCATGATGATTTAGAAAAAAATATCAAACATTTTTGTTTACACATGATTTTCAATCTTAGTAATGCAGATGTTATTATCATATTCTCTAATGGTGAGAAAAAGAGCCTGACAATCTCGTGAAATTCTTAAAACAATAATGGTATTATCATATTCTCTAATGTTATTATCTACTAGACCGTTTTTGTCTAATATTAAGGACATGCTTATTTCGGTGGATTACTCCATAAATCATTATTTTAGAGAAGTTAATATAGTTGTTGATGGCCTTGTGAATATTAGTTTCCAATGTCCTGCGCTGACAGAGTTCTACTATTTTCACAATCTCCCACGTATAATTCATGGTCACCTAAACATGGACAACTAGGGCTTGCTTCAAATCAGGATCAACTAAGAGTGTCTTATCTCCTCCCCTTCTTTTTTGTAAAATATTTGGTCAATAAAACCCTAATTTCATCTCTTCTATGTAATGCGCGTTTCTATTAACTCCCATATTTATAGCTTGAGTGATGATATTCTTACCGGGTGGTAGTACCAGACTAGTACCACATGCGCTTTAAATGGTTTGAACTCTGACGGGACTCACACCATAGAACAAGCAAACAACATCATAGTACAAACAAATAAAACATTATCGATACTACTAACCCGATACAATCCCCCGGTGTACCTATCATTATTCTTATAGCTATTATCATTGGACTCATTGGGCTCGACTTTCGAATGAGTATTTGTATGAGCTAATCTTTGCTATGGGGGTTTCGTCAATCTTTATTTAAAAAAAGTAATTATACTGTTAGAATTCATTGTTTAGTACAAGGTACATCTTATATAAATATTCTTATACTATTTATTTATTTGTTTGTTTGTTTTATTTAAATACACTGATTTTTTTTGTAGCATATCAAGAGGTATCCGGGGTAGCTTACGCACACCTCGATTAATCTCCATCCGCGATTCGTGACTTTCGCTGGCCAAGCATTATTTTGGCAGTGTCGGGAATCAAACTAGGAATCAAACCCAATCCACCCCCAAAACTGTTCAACTGGCAGCCTTATACACCGATTGGAATTTAATTTGGGACATAACTTTTTTTTCAAAATTTCTAGCCCATGTGGCAAGGTTGGTTGCCGCATGAATTCAATATTTACTCCTGCAGCCCATACCAAATTTTGGTCAAAATGATTCAAACTAGATTTCAACGCCGCACGATGCGCGGGAGCTTTGAAATTTTCTTTATATCAATTTCTATAATTTTAATTTAAAAAAAAATTAATATACACACGCACACATATCTTTCCTAAAATTAAAAAAAAAATTATCGTCAATTATATATATATTTTTAAATTAAAGAAAGAAAACAATATCATCTAAACGAATAAAACAATTTTGCCGAATGTAGTGACTATATTTACATAAAAACAAAATTATATTAGAGAAATGTGGCTATGTTAGACAAAGTTATATCATTGTTTTAGATGAAATTTTTAGATGTATAACACACATTTTAAAATTCTTTTTTTTTTTAAATATACTTCTATACGAAATAAAGTTTTTTTTTTTTATGTTTAGCTTTTTATAAAAAAAAAATACATCGATATCTAGTTGAACCTATTATGTACTACCTAAGTAGATAAAAAAAATTCTTAAATATAAGAAACATAGTTAAAAAATAAAAAAATATAGAAAAAACATAAAAACACTATTTTTTTTATAAAAGCTATATTTTTAAAACACTGTTTATAAATCGTATTTTTGTTAAAAATATAGTTTTGTTTAAAAACTGTATTTTTGAAAGAAATTAAGGAACAAGATATACAAAGAACAGAAAAACAACAAAAATGTATTTAAAAAAAAAACAGTATTTCTTTATAAACCGTGTTTTTTAGAAACTGTTTTTATAAAAAAATATAGTTTTTATAAAAATAAATTTTTTAAGGGGGCAATTTTATTAAACATTCTGTTTTTTAAAAACATACTTCTATACGAAATACAATTTATTTAAAAATTCAGGATTTTATATAAAAAAAATGCATCGATATCCAGTTGAACCTATTATGTAGGTACCTAAGTCCATAAAAAAAAAATGCTTCTTAAAACAAAATATAATAGTTAATGATAAAAATAAAATTACCTCAAATAATTGATGGGTTACAACCCAATAGATTATGTAAAGGACACATAGAGAGAGGAGGGTTTATAAAGGGATACACAACTATTCATCTCCCTCACTTAAAAATATACATGAATTTGGATTGGAATAGGTTGTCCTATTCATCTCCCCTGCATAAAAAAAACGTACGTACATGAATGTCAAGGGTTAAACAATAGAAGTGAATGGATGAGTTATCCATGTATGGTGAGTTAATATTTTTTCAATCCTAGTAGAGAAGACATCAAAATTATATTTAGTTATTAAATTAGATTTTAGATCAAAATTAGCTCGAATCTATGGCCCTAATAGGTTGGAGTTGCACCAACCAACTACATAATCTTATTTGACTAAAGCCATATAAGTTAAGAAAAAATATTATACAATTATAAACGTAAATCCTATAGGGCTTATATACAATCACATGTTAATTATCCATTCTACTATTATATCATTAACATTCACTAATAACTATATGTAAAATAGTTTACTTTATTACGATATATCAACATTGGAAATTATAGACATACATGTACACATATCATATGATACCTGTAGGAAAATCAATCTAATAGGGAAAAAGAAAGTGGATAGGAGATTTTTTTTTAATCAATTGAAAAGGTCCATTAGATTATTTTAACATGAATTCAGAAATTTGTTTTGGGTGATATTATTTGTAGGAACTTTTTTGTAAATAACAGTTATCACGAAGTATTATTAAAATTCGAAACTTTTCAACGAATACCAAGTAAATGCAACGTATGTTAAGGTGGTCCTAACACGATTTTTCTCTTATTTAGCTCGCATGGTGGAGGAGTTCAAAGATCTCGCCAGAATTATTCAAAAAATAATAATAATAATAATAATAATAATAATAATAATAATAATAATAACTATTCTAGCAAGTAGTAATTTTAGGTAGTAGTACAAAAATTACGAATAAAGATCGAATTATAAAGCAAGGAGGAAAAGTCTTCTTTAGTGGAGCAGATCAAACTTCTGACAATATCCCAATAGCTAGAAGATGGGATGGGAGCTTGAACGTGACATTTAAGTTGAACTTTGTTCTGAATTCTTTTTCCCGTTGAATAAGTTGTGCCTCAAAATAAAGTCAATTAAATATTTAAACTAAGATATTATCTTATTTAATTAAAAACTTTTTAACATATAAACTTATATCATTTATAAATTTGTATCCGTGCTAGTAGCACCGCCACAATCAACCCCCATTCCACCCCCTGCTAGTTACCTATCGACAGTGCTCTTGTCGCCAGTCCGGCGAAAAGGAGGGGGGAATATATGAGGGGCTTTTGTTAAATATGAGCATATTAATTATTTAATAAATAATATATTTGTCGCCTTTATTTTTCAGCATATGAGATTCTTTGTTTTTCAGATTTTTAACTTTAACCAAACAATGTTATACTTAGTGATACCCTCTTAAATGCTCAATAATTAAACTTCACCTAAGCATAAAGTACTAGCGAATTGATGCATAAGTTACAAGCCGAATGATGCATATAAGAGGGTTTAAGTATAATTTATTTAAAAAAATGCAGGGTTATGTATAATTACGTTATTATCTCAGCGAAGAAAGTCAAAAGAATTCTTGTTTTCTAAGAAGACATCTTTTTTAAGTGCGCAAAATATCATCATATACACATTTTTTTCAAAAAGAAAATCATCATCATATATATATATATAGTCCTGCTCTTGTGCGGATCAGTCCGTATTTTAAGAGTGCGGATCAGACATGTGTCACCTGACGGTGAGCCCAGAAAAGAGAGAGAGTGTGCCTATAATTTAGGCGATAATTTCTAGGCGCACCGTTAAGTGACACATGAATGATCTGCATTCTTAAAATACGGACTAGTCCGCATAATAGCATATATATATATATATATATATATATATATATATATTCGTGTTTTAATAAATTTCAATATACAAAATGTAGAACTACTCCGAGCATAGTTTACAACCTGTTGATTGAGTTGTTGAGACATTTAAACTATGGCACCGCCAATAAATTAAATTAAATTAAATTGGATAAAAAATACTCCGTGTGACACTTAAAGTGTTGCACTTTTTGGTTCTTTAGTCATTTCATTTACTGATTTAAAGCACATTTTGACACGGACAATGTTAAAATGACTTTTATAAAATAACCCCTTAGAGATGATCAAAATGACAATTTATAATACCCCTTGGAGATGGTGAGCGCATGCTAATTTAGTTAGCCATTATAATAATCCTACTATGTGTGGTACTCAAGAAGATAGGCCTTCCACTAACAATTTAATGGTTTAAGTAATATTTATAAATTGTTTGGATAGAATGGCAAGTTTATTTTAAAACATAATGTGCTTATTTTAAATATGACATTCATTTTTAGTATCACTCTTAACTTTGAGTTGCTATCAAAAAGTTATAGAATAATGATACACTAATCGGGTGTTAACACCGGTCTAGTAACAATTAGTCTACCATATAATTATTCCCTCCCCCCCCCCCCCCCCAATCCAGGGGCGGATCTAGGGGGTGCCAGGAGGGGCGGAGGCCCCCCCCAAGATAAAAAAAAAAAAATTTAGGTATGCAAAATGTGTAATTTTTTTTTAGTGGTGCAATTTTTAAGGAAGGTCCCTCCTGAGATCTTGTATAAAACTTGTATTAACCCAAAATTTTTTTGCCTCGAGGGCTCCCGCCCACGAACCCCCGACACCATTTGAGACTTTCGCCCCTCCTAACCAAAAATCCTAAATCCGCCACTACCCCCATCCACCCCCACCCCTCTCTTTTAATAGTATAGGAAGATATTTTCTAACACTTATAGTTATGCCCTTGAATTTCAAAGTTTGTGATAAGTTGGTCCATAATCTTTAATAATTATTTTGCATGTATCATTAAATTGATAGTTGCTTTTATGTTATTCGTTTTATTTTTAAGTTGTGTTACACCACCATTCTAAAACTATTAGTCAAAACAACTATTTTTAGGATCATACTGACTTTTTACACAGCCTCATGCGCTAATTTATCCAGTTTATTGTTGTTAAAAGGTTTGCCAATAAAATAAAACTTCAATAAATACTAAAATCGTACGATTTATGACTCGTGTTAATCATTTCGTGCGTTGATTGCCTTCAGAAAAATAAATAAATTATAAGTGTTGTGCCCATACTAAAATTATGATCCGTGTTAAATATTTTAGCCAAACATGACGCAATCATTACTTTAACACGAATCATAATTTAATGCAAGCACGAGACGACGCAACTCATAATTTAGGACACGACACGAGTCATAATTTTGGTACGCACACGACACGAGTTATAACTTTTCCACGAACGCGACACAATACAAGTCATAATTTAACAAGGGGCCTTGCTTTCTTTTTGGGGACATCCCAAATTAAGATTTTCGTTCCTTGTTTTTAATGTAATCAAAACACGAAATGATTCGTGTGCCGTTTTATAAGTGGTTATCTCTTTTTTGGAACTTTTCATTTTTGCCCCTGACGAATAATGTTTTTTGGTTCTAGTTCGCTTATATAATTTTTGGACACTACATTCCTTCACCCCTTAACGTGTACAAAAACTCAGGTGCAACTTACAAAATCTAATGAATATGTTACTGAACTTGGGTATATACTAATGGTATCCTTAGCAAAAAAAAAAAAAACCGTTTTTTAATTATTAAAAACTATCTCACATTTTCTAGAAAAAAAAACATCACGTGAGAAACCAAAGAGTGAGAGAAAAGGCAAGGCAACCTCCCCTCCAGAAAAATAGATCGAATTATTCGTCAACACCGTCGGGTAGTATAACACTACTCAAAGTTATAAATAGAATAAACTACTGCAAACCACCTGAACTATAGTTATTTTATAAATCATCCCTTGATCTTGAAACCATATAAATTGCCCTCTAGATTATCGAATAATGACAACTAATATGCCTTTATTAAAATATTAACAATTCTTATGCAGAATACTATGTTTTCATTAATTTTTTTTTAAATATATTCAATACGCACACTTTGTGAGGGTCTTTGGTACTTTGTAAAATTTTGGTAGTATAAATAAAAAGGTTAACTTTATGTTTGAACGTAACGTAAAATTTTTACAAAATGGTGGGAGGAAAAACTATACCATAAGTTATCATATATTGATCTAAACCTTTTTTGTTTTGGACATGCTTTAATATATACATATTATAGTATATAACTAAATTTGATAGCAAAATTCAATGTCGCCATTTGTCGCACCCACAAGACGACATATGTACATTTCATAATTTTTTAATCATTTTACTTTGTCTTCAGAATTTGAAGAAATCCTATTTATTTGACTCCGTGACTCTTTATCTCATTGCTTTTTGGATTACCTTATTTATCTCTTTTTTTCAATTCCTCTACAATCCTCCAAACCGTATTTTTTTGGGCTATTTTAATAAAGCCCCTAAGCCTAAAAACGGGATTGACTTAATAAAACCTAAAAGTGAGAGGATGTGGCAGCAATAACTCATTTAAGAAACCCTATTTAAGTAAAGGAGAAAAGAGGGAGAATTTGGAGAACTATTGGGAGCCAAAAGAAAGAACAAGTGTGGGTGTTCCTCATCAAATACTCATCTACACCAAAGAAATTCAGACCCTAGGAATCCTAAGGCAAGTGGTTAAACTTACTTTAAAATTAATTGCAGTTTTCAATTCATATCATAGCGGGTGTGATAAGAATAAATGATTTTTCAGTTGGTTTAATATCTAAATTGGGATTTTTAAGTGGTTAACCATAGAATAAACTACTGCAAACCACCTGAATTATTCGTCAACACCATTGGTTGTCAGATTTATTTGGTTTGGACTATACTATTTATGTAATGGTTCTATTTAGTTTTCTGTTGTACTTAATGGCTTGGTTATTAAAAGATACAATTTTAGCATTAACTTAATTAACTAATAGTTGATTAGTAATTAATAAGATTTTCGACAATGATGCTAAGAAGGAACCAGATGAAAATCTTGTTTTAATTTAATAAAAGCCTGATCACCCGGTATTTAATTTGGTGGGGTGTCACACCCAAATGAGTCGAACACCCTCGTGTGCGCTCAATTATGACTAAAACCACCCCGAACCCCAGGTACTATACTCGGGTATACTATTTTGACTATTTCAACCATTCCGGAATCAACTGTGACCTCAAAATCGTCATCCGAGTCATCCTACAAAAAATTCCTATCTCGACTTTATATAGTCTATACGCGACTCCCGATTGAGATAAAACGTTGTCACGTCACTATCACTCGCTATGACGTAAAATTAATAATTTACTATTCACTTAGTAATTATATTCCATAAATATTACCCATTATCTCTCTCGATTAATATTTTAATAAACACATAATAATTAATTCAATTAAATTACGACACATATAATTTAAAAATACACGAATTAATTTAATTATAAATGCTTAGAAATACGGGGTGTTACAGAGGTATCAACAGAATTTTTCACAAATAACTCCACCCAACAGGGGACAACTCCTATTGTTACCATGGTTAATTAGGTATTCAAATTAGTATTTCATCTCATTCATTAATAATACCAATTTCTATCACATTTGTACTAACTGTATTTGGATTGTTTCAGATGAGAATTTTTGTTGAAGCTAATCCAGTTCAGATTTTCGTCTCAAATCCTGTGGGTATTTTTTTTATTTTTTCATTTCATATTATGCTTAACTTTTTTTATTGCTGCAAAATGTACAGACCTTCCAATTACTTCGTTTTGCACTTTGTGGTAAAACTGATTTTAAGTAGGTATAACCTAAATTATGGATTGTTTCTTTTTTAGCAGGAGACCCATTTAATTTTTTTTAATTAATATTTTTTCAACCTTTGGATCCACATGCTCTGTTTATATATGTACATGTAGTTGATTTTTTATCTGATTTACTTTTAATTTTTAGCAATATTTTCTTATCAATTTTATAATATCCCGCGTAACAATCCACCATTTATTTAATGTGTCATTCGATATGAATGAAATAATTTATTTCATTTTTAAAACCAGAGTGCTACATAACATAGTTCTAAATCGATACCAGGATCCTTACAAGACAAACCATAAAACAAACTATAAACTCTTGGATTTCTTTTCTTATGTTATTTTGAAATCATTTAAAAAAAAAACCTCAATGATCTTTCAAAATATTTTTCTTTAGTATACCAAAGATGGTTTAGTTTATATGAGAATATATTGTCTTATTTATAATGTTCTCATTGGTGGTTTGTATAATTATGTTTTTCATAAAACTCTTTATAAGAAAAATGCTTGTGATCCTATATCATAATATTGAACTTCAAATGAGCTTTTCGATCTTGTGGATTGAATATCACATTCTTTTAACTCTAGATTTATTCTAATGACTTAATAATCTAGGTTGTCTTTGGATAGTCACTTATGAATCATGACACTCATGTTTGCGCTTAAGATTTTAGAAGGATGGCGACACCGCGGGGGGGGGGGGGGGGGGGGGGGAGGGGGGGGGAGGGAATAGATGAGGGACTTTTGATAAATAAATAATATATGAGCATTTAAATTATCTAATAAATAATATGTTTGCTCCCTATACATTTCAGAATCTGATATTATTCTTTTTTTCAAATATTTTACTTTACCGTCTGAAATAATATTATATTTTAAAATAACCCTTAGATGTTCAATAATTAGACTTAACCCCATAGACATAAAGTACAAGTAAATCGATGCATAAGGTACGAGCTACATAATGTACATAAGAGGGTTAGGTATAATTTCTTTTAAAAAATGAAGGGTTATGTGTAATTACAATATTATCTCAGTGGAAAAAGTCAAAACAATTCATATTTTCTAATAATACATTTTTTTAAGTGCGCAAAACATTATCTTATGTACAAGTTTTTTAATAAAATTTCAACATACAAATTATAGAACTACTCCAAGTAGAGCTGTCAACGGGTCGTGTTAATGGGTGAAAATACCCTTAACCCGTACACGACCCGTTAAGACTAACGGGTCAAATGATAATACCCAAACACGACCCGTTAATATTAACGGATACACGACCCGAACCGTTAACACCCGTTAATATTAACGGGTCTAAACGGGTAATGGGTTGGGTGACCCTATATTACCCGTTAGTACCCGCTAGTACCCGTTAATACCCGTTAGTACCCGTTAATACCCGTTAGTACCCGTTATTACCCGTGTAATATTGGTTCGGGTCACACGACCCAATAAAATCCGGGTACCACTAACGTGTGATAATGGGTATAAACGGGTTTAATCGTGTAAGAGTACAAACCCAAACACGACCCGTTATGATAACGGTTCTACCGTGTGAACCCTTTAATGACCCAAACCCGATAAGACTAAACCCATTAATTTATAATTTCGTGTCGTGTCGTGTTATCGTGTCGTGCCTCATTTTGCCAAGTCTAACTCCAAGTATAGTTTGCATAGTGTTGGCTGAGTTCTTGAGACATTTTAACTATGGCACCGCCAAGAAATTAAATTAAATTAAATTGGATGAAAAATACTTTGTGTGACACTTAAAGTGTTTCACCTTTAGGTTCTTTAGTCATCTCATTTACTGATAAAATGACTTTTATAGGATAACTAACCCCTTACAGATGATCAAAATGACATTTTACAATACCCTTTGGAGATGGTGAGGGCATGCTACTTTAGTTAGCCATTATAATAATCCTACTATGTACCTTCCACTAACAATTAAATGATTTAAGTAATATTTATAATTTTTTTGAATAGAATCGCAAGTTTATTTTAAAACATAATGTGGTTATTTTAAATATAACTGTCATTTTTTAGTATCACTTTTAAACTTTGAGTTACTATCAAAAGTTTTAGAATAATGTTACACTACTGGGGCGAGTTAACACCGGTCTAGTACCAGGCAGTCTAACATGTAGTTTTTTTTGTTTTGTTTGTTTCCTTCTCTTTTATTAAAGATATTTTCTGATAATTATATTTATGGCCCTTGGATTTTAAAGTTTGGAATATTTAGGTCCATAACTTTATAACATTAATATTGCACTATAGTTTTTTTATAATTACTAGCATACAACTCACGCGATGCACGAGCGATGTACAATAAATAAATATTAACGTAATTAAAAAATTAGTATATATTATAAATTCGATATCTTATCTTAAAACCATTATTTTGATATTCCATTTTCCTAGATGTTGCATGCTTAAAATAAAATAATTAATGTCATATTTTCAGCAACTTTATATGCAATTAAAATAATATGATATAAACTTTGTTCAATGCTTTAAAGTTAAGTAATTAAATGTTATTGTAACAAATGTAGAAAATTCATTCTAAATATAATATCTTATGTAAAGAAATAATACCCAAAGATAAAGCTAGAAAAACAACAAATATCTACAAACAAATTGTATTAAGTTGTTAACAAAATATATACTTTAATATTTTTCTCACAAAAATATATACTTTAATATATATATATATATATATATATGTATGTAAAAAATTATCCTCCAATTGATCTACTTTTGAAATATCTCTACTTTCAACAAAAAAATGGGGAAAAATGAAAAAAAAAACTACATGTAAAAACTATATTTCTATTTTTAGAGAAATACTTCATACATGTAAAAGTTTATCCTACAGTTTGTCTTTGAAAATTTTATACGCATCCAAGAATTCTATCAGTTTATCTTTGTAAATGTTCATTTTTCTATTATTTGTAAATTTTATACCCACCTTATTTCATATATCTGAGACTTGACTATCAGAGTATATCTTGGAATATATGAAATTCCAATAATGTCATCTTTTTTAATACCTCTCTTGGTTAGTGCAAGTTTCTATATAAAAAGTTTATATTCATAAAAATTAACTCTATTTGGATGGAGAGATCTTTTTAGTTTGCAAAAGACTTTTGGTTTACCTATTTTTTTTTTGTTTCAACCAAAAGACTTTTGGTGTACCTATTTTTTTTATTTCAAAGAATACAATATTCAAGAAAATTTTCAATTTATCTATTTTTCGATTTTAAAGAACACAATGTTTAAGATGAGAGAGAAAAGAATATCAAGTATTAAAACCTCATCAACTCCTTTTAAGCTATCATATTAGAGAAATAATAAAGATTTTGTATGTATTATCAATTGATAATTGCTTTCGTGCTATTCTTTTTTTTAATTAAAAAAACTATGTCACACCACCATTCTAATATTATTAGTAAAAAAAACTATTCTTAGGGTCATATGGGCTTCCCCCCTCCGTTCGCACTAATATGCCCAGTTTCCAATTTGACATTCAATATTTTTTGCTTTGATTACCTCAGAAAAATAAATAATTTTTTTGTTTCGTGCTCATGCTAAAATTATGAACCGTGTAAAATATTTGACACGAACGCGGTGCAATCATTATTTTAACATGAGTCATAATTTAATACAAGCACAAGACGACAAGAATCATAATTCAGCACACGACACAGATCATAATTTTGACAGAAGCATGACATGACATGAGTTAAAATTTTTGCAAGATCACAACACGATACAAGTCACAATTTAACAGGAGTCCTTTCTTTCTTTTGGGGGATATCCTAAATTAAGATTTTTCTTCCTTGTTTTAACGTAATGAAATGATCCGTGTACCATTTAATAAGTGGTTGTCTTGTTTTTAACCTTTTCATTTTTGTCCCTGAGGAATACTATTTTTTTACTTTAGTCCACTTACATGATTTTTGGGCGATACATTCCTCCACCCCTTAATGTGTGCAATAACTCAGGCACACGTTATAAAATCTAATGTATATATTACTGAAATTAGATATATACACCAATGGTATCCTTAGCCCAAAAAATTACAAATTAGTGATTGAAGCCCTAGAAACAGTTTTTTTAATTATTAAAAACTATAGCATATTTTCTTGAAAAAAAAACTCACATGAGAAGCCAAAGAAAGAGAAAAAAAGAGAGAGTAATGCAACCTTCCCTCCTTGTACTAGCGCGATGTTAACACTTGGGCAGTATAGCACTACTCAAAGTTATAAATAGGGTAAACTACTATAAATCACCTAACTATGGCTATTTTATAGATCATCATCGGATCTAAAAACTCAATAAAGTGTCCTTTAAACTATCGAATCATGACAACTAATATGTCTGTATTAAAATTTTAACATATTTATGCAAAATATTAAGTTTTCATCAATTTACTAAAAAACTATCTGGGGTACACCTTCACTTGAGGTATTACCCACATGTAGGGTCTTCAGTACTTTGTAAAATTTTGGTAGTATAAATAAAAAACTTAACTTTATGTTTGATTGTAACTTAAAATTTCTAAAAAAAGTGGGAGTAAAAACTATAATAAGAAAAATAATAGATCTAAACCTTTTTTGTTTTAAACATGCTTTAATGTATACATATATTGATAATAATTGGAGTTTAACATACACATTTTAAGGATTTTTTCTCATATTGGTTGAGTTATTATGACACTTTTGGGAGTATAACTCGAATAATTTTGTTAGTGGGGGATAACTTAAATTGATACAAAAAGTAAGAATAAAACTTAAAATATACCAAAATTATGTCATGTTTTAATTGTGTATCCTACTTTCGACCCATATTAGTAGCCCTTATTTGAAAATTACAATTTTTAATGATGCACACAATCAATGGTCGAGATCAAGATTTATTCACTATTGTAAAATCTTATTTGTTGATTCGATTTATAAAGGAAAATAGAATATTGATTTGGAACATCAAAGAAATAATGATTATAAATTTGGAACAAACATAGTATATGAGTAGATGCATGCTTGCATAGTTTATAATGAATAGCTATAGCATAGTTCCATTATTTCTTTCAATTTTGATCTACCCCACCAACATGTCCATTATATATATATTTTTTCGTTAAAATTGACAAAACAGTTAACGAAAGGCCCAATGATGTAACTTTACAATAGTTTAGGGACAAAATCGTTTATAAAAATTCAAGGGCAACTCGTTATAAATACCAAAGTTCATAAGTGTAATTTACTCCGTATTTATAAATATGTATAGGTGCCCCAAACAAAGTTTCCCATATCATGATCGGTCCCAATGTGGGCTAAACCCTAAAAACTATAATATATGGATGTTCGATCCCCACCCCCACTGATAAAAGATACACATCATCCACTTCACCACTCTCCTATACTTGAGGAAGTCACGAAAGACAGTTCTCATCAGTAGCATTTGTAAATTGTCATAGCACCACTTTATGGGTACTTATAAGATCATGGTCAGTTATAGTAGGTAGTGTGGTTATGTGTGTGTATAGTGAGTTCATGTCTTAGTTATTCATGTTGTAATGTAACTAATGTAATACCCCGTATTTTTATGGCTTTTAAAATTGTGGATTTATTGAATTTAATTGAGATATTAATTTAATATTAATCCGGAATTTTATTTTAAATATTTACTAGCGTGACGAGAGTTAGTAATTATTGGGAATTTGTTGAATATTACTGGATGAGAAGAGTAATATATGAGATTTATTTTATTAAAATTATCACGAGTGAATAAAATGGCAATTATGAAAATTTAATTCTGGACGCGCCTGTGTCGTGCGAAGACTAAATTATTATTATTATTATTATTATTATTATTAAAGAGAATAAATTATAAGTCGTCCATATAGTCGTTTTGAGTGCGCCAATGTGTTCTAAAGGGCCGAGATAGTCAGAAAAGTGTACTCAGGAGTTTAGTTTGGGTCTCGGGACGTTTTTAGGCCTAATTGACACCCCGGGAGGGTATTTTAGATATTTGGTATTTTTGCGTAATTAAACCCACGAATTTTCTTAGTATTTATTAGTCATTTAGAGTTGTCTCTTGGGGTTAACAAACACAAAGCCTAAGCTAGCCATTAGAGAAGAAGGTGAAGTGATTAGAGAAGAAGGTGAAGAGATTTGAGAAGAAGGTGAAGAGTCTTCAAGCAATCCAAGGCCTAGAACTCACCCGATTTCACCGCCACCACCACCCAAACGTAGATCACACGACGAGGAACGCAACCATATATTTTTCATCAACAAATCAGACCCTTGAATCCGAGGCAAGTATCTATCTTGCTAAATTCCAAGTTAATATACCTTCCATGTTAGTCTAGGAATGAAAATCATATGTTTTAATGAAAAAATTATATATTTTGGAAGATAATTTATATGTGTTGTAGGGAGAACCCATGTAGTCTAAAACCTTGATCATATGTAGAGGATTACCCATGATTTTATTATGATATTTGGGAAGAAAATTTTGATTAAAATAGAGGGTGGTGATTATTCATGCAAAATTTGGTTTTATAAAGAGATTTGAGATTAAACCCCTTTTTGATTGATTCGTTGAGGATTTATTGATGTCGTTACGTTAGAACTTGTTTATGTACATTGCTTATATACTTGGATTACTTTGATGGGAGTTTGGGATGAAATTATAGAGGTTTAGAGGGGTTAAAATGGTTGAACCCGTAGGTTGAATATTGTAGAAAACTGGGCAAGAACTGCTTGATCGATCGATCGACTCAAGAACATCGATCGATCGATCCCTCCTGGAAAACTGCATATTTTTCTCCTTTTTGTTTAATTCGGTTAAGATACGTAGGAACCCTTGATTATTATTTATGGAGTATAATGGGTTATGAAAAGGACCAGTAGGGTTTAAGTAGACTTCGTTGAGTGAAATTAATATGAGATGAAATTTTGGGTTAACGGAGAGTTATTTATACGTTGGGAATTGTGCATACGTTTACTAAAAGATTGAGACTCGTGAAAGATTTAGATTAGAAGGTAAGTGAGGGTATACCAATTAAAATTTATACTTAGTGAGAAAGAATACTTCAAGAGATGAGAAGTAAGAACGAAGTAAATAATAAATGAGAATAAAAGAGACGAATTCGTTATGAGAAATAATTGAGTAAAATTTGTGTTAAGAATGGATAATAACATTTATGGGTCGTGGGCGAACCTAATTTGGAACATATGAATATTTATATGTATGACTTTGTGATTGTGCATATATTATGTATATGTGTATGACATACCTAGCTTAGTTGCTATCGATGGGAGGTTTGCGCGTGAGGGCAGTCATATCCTGATGAATCCATGGGATTTTTGATTTGTCGCTCGAGAACATAGGACTATGAAAGACTTATCGGTGAGTTGATAAGTCCGCTGACTATGGGAACGTAGTTATGTGCGTGACCCATGGGTATGAGAACTATGTTCGCCTCCAATTTTTTTGTTGATATTTGTGGTTCGAGGAATCTTTACCGAACCTATAGTCCCCTATACAGCAACACGATGTATTGGGACAAGATAGCAGAGTAATGCAGCACCGCAACTGTGTCTCGGGGTGAAGTATACTATATATATAATATAGTGAATATATATATATATATATATATATATATATATATATATATAGGCAGGCTCACCTACATCATGCTCTATACATCACACCGTGCATCACGCCTAATTCTAGGCCCTAAAAAACTTTTTTTTCAAATTTTATATTTTTTCCTTAAAATTAACCTTCCAATCAATCCATATGCAAAAAATTAGGTCAAAATACATTTTGTAGCTATTTTTAAAAAATCCACAAAAAATTGCTGGCGCAGACCCTTATAAATAAGGTATTTTTAGTAGTTTTTTGTGGATTTTTTAAAAATAGCTACAAAATATATTTTGCCCTAATTTTTTGCATATGGGTTGATTGGAAGGTTAATTTCAAGGGAAAAATATAAAATTTGAAAAAAAAAAATTTTTAGGGCCTGGAATTAGGCGTGATGTACGGATGATGTATGGAGCATGATGTAGGTGAACCTCGCTATATATATATATATATATATATATACATTTAATGATATCTACTATGTGGCTAAAGTAGAAATGTAAGATAGTTATGTATGAAAACACTTAGTTGAATTGAATTAATAAGGGACTTATCCATGTTGAATCTAAATGGATATATATATGTTTATAACATCATTATATATATTATAAGGTTAATACGTGGGAATAATTTGGGCTATAAAGAATGGTTACATGTGAATAATCTAATTAGCGTGGGAACTATAACTAGGATGTCCTAGAGGTACGGTAGGAGTGCACACTAGATGAGAGGTGATGATTCTTAAGAGAGTGTCGCAAACTAACATGGTTGTGATATTAATCGGTAAGCATTTTAAATACTTGTTAAACTATTTTAAACTGTTTTACATTCGGGCTCTGACCCGTTTTCTGTCATTTCTTTATCTCTTGTATATATATGTATGTATTATAGGTGCCCAGCCACCGGGGCGTCATGCCTAGGTTCTTTGAATTGGACGTGCTGCAGCTTATGTGGGAGTTGCAGGCCCTTGCTTTAGACAATTTTGTCATTGAATCAGTTCCTACTTTAGATCTTCATAGTTAGCGCATGTGTCGCCCGATTTCCTATTCCGTTTAGATCTTGTCAAAGATTTATGTTCATTTATATTTTCGGTATTCAATACTCCTCGAGAGTTAACTCTTGTCAGGATGATTTCATTTATGGTTCTTAAACTTGGTTTGGATTATATAGATGGTTTAATTCTTGTGTGTTAGTTTCCATCCTTAGTATTTATGTAATTCTTAACTGTTGGGTATTAAAAAGTTTTTTTTATTGGTATTTAATAAAGGAAAAATGAGGTTTTAAATGGTTTAGACACTTAGCTTAATTATTTAGGGTGTTCAAATTGGAAATATTATTTTACGACAGTGATGCTGAGAATGAACCAACCGTTCACCTTGATGTTAATTTAATAAATGACTGATCACCCGGTATTTAATTAGGCGGGGTGTTACAGGTGGTATCAGAGCATCAGGTTCTAGTGTCCTTTAGGATCTGTGAGGCTTATTATGCTTCCAGCGTAGCTTTCTTTGATACAGAGCCCTAGGTTAAGGATTGTTGATTTCTACGGTAAGATTCAGTTCTCCTACTATAACGTTTATATTAGTGAATTTTATTTGCGTTCGGACGTGTTCATACAAGAAGTATGGCAGATGAGGGCCATTGAACGGATATCGGAGGTCGTGCTTAGGAGGTTATGAAGTATGTTCAAGGATGATGACCATAGTCGAGGTCACCCCTAGTATGACACGAGAGGCGAGGACTGTAAGTACGGTTAGGACACAACCTACAAATTTCAAGTGCTGCTATAGTCGAAGGTGATGCCAAATTAGACTCACCCAACGTAGTATGCTTGGGAGAGGGTCAAATGGAAAATTGAGGAGGGTCATCAGTAGACGTTCTAGAAATGCAGGAATTGGGTGTATTACCCAGTGAAGGCAATATATTCAAAGGCTTGGACATATAGTGGAGTATGGTTAACTAAAACTGTAAATTTGGGATAAATTTTTTCTTGACTCATCGGAGCAAAGTTATAATAGTGGGAGTCAACAACCACCGCTCGCGAATGAGGGTACGTTTGCTATCTATGGAATTATGGGGCGCATAATGATTGTTATTAGGACCTCACATTCATTTGTAGCTATTAGAATTGCGTGGACCATAGGGTTACTAGACTTGGCTATTGCCACTATTATTTATGTAGACTCACCGTTAGGTAGTGGGACGCCTATTATTTTCTTGTATATATCAAAACGTGAGTTTAATTTTATCGAGGATTTACTTGTTATAGACATGTCCGAGTAGGATGTGATTATCGGCATGGATTGACTTGTTGTATATGAGACTAAGAATAATCGTTATAGCCAGCATGTTGTCTTTAACAAGAGAGTGAATAAGTAGACTTTTATATAAATAGATAAAACTTTTTGGGATGTTATATACTATAGACTAAGGAACTGAGGAGTTTTGATGACCAACTATTTTAGGTATTAGTGTATCGGGGGGGTTCCTTGTTTGGATTTGGATCTGCGAGACACCCCACGTATGAAACTAAAGAAAGTTGGGAGTCGAAGTAAGTTAGGTCTTTAGAATATGAGTTTATAACCTTTGCCATTATATGTATATATTTATATTAATCAGAGAGTTATGAGTTGTAGTATGATTTGAGGCAAATGGAATCGCCAAATGAGAATGTGAAGAAATACGGATTATAGACTAAGTAGTCAGTTAATGAAGAGTAACCTTACAGAGGAATCACATTCCTTTTGACCATATGATGGAATGTACACACATTGGGTGTATGGGCGCCCTGGATGGTTTGATTCTAGTATTTTTCATATTTGTGTCACAGTACGTATTCTTGAGGTTAATGAAAGTAGAAGTTGTGACTTCCAGATTTAGTTGTTTGATGACTTAGGTAAAGTTTAACTCAAGATAATTTAACTAAATGGTAAGGCTTGGAGTATCACATTAGTGGGGGTATTCGGTAATGTACTGTATGGGTGGTACGACGGAAATTACATGAGATGTGAGATTAATACCCGGAGTTGTCCTTACCAGTTACGCTTTATTTTTCTAAATTTCGGAACGAAATTCTGTTATTAGGGGGGAAGTATGTAATACCTCGTATTTTTATGTCTTTTAAAATTGGGGATTTATTGAATTTAATTGAGATATTAATTTAATATTAATCCGACATTTTATTTTAAATATTTACTAACGTGACGAGAGTTAGTAATTATTGGGAATTTGTTGAATATTACTGAATGAGAAGAGTAATATATGAGATTGATTTTATTAAAATTGTCACGAGTGAATAAAATGGCAATTATGGAAATTTAATTCGGCACGCGCCTGTGTCGTGTCAGGACTAAATTATTACTATTATTATTATTATTAAAGAGAATAAATTATAAGTCGTCCATATAGTCATTTTGAGTGCGCCAATGTGTTCTAAAGGGTCAAGATAGTCAGAAAAGTGTACTCAGGAGTTTAGTTTGGGTCTCGGGGCGTTTTTAGGCCTAATTGACACCCCGGGAGGATATTTTAGATATTTGGTATTTTTGCGTAATTAAACCCACGAATTTTCTTAGTATTTATTAGTCATTTAGAGTTGTCTCTTGGGGTTAACAAACACAAAGCCTAAGTCATCCATTAGAGAAGAAGGTGAAGATATTAGAGAAGAAGGTGAAGAGATTTGAGAAGAAGGTGAAGAGTTTTCAAGCAATCCAAGGCCTAGAACTCACCCGATTTCACCGCCACCACCACCAAAACGTAGATCGCACGACGAGGAACGCAACCATATATTTTTCATCAACAAATCAGACCCTTGAATCCGAGGCAAGTATATATCTGGCTAAATTCCAAGTTAATATACCTTCCATGTTAGTCTAGGAATGAAAATCATATGTTTTAATGGAAAAATTATATATTTTGGAAGATAATTTATATGTGTTGTAGGGAGAACCCATGTAGTCTAAAACCTTGATCATATGTAGAGGATTACCCATGAATTTATTATGATATTTGGGAAGAAAATCTTGATTAAAATAGAGGGTGGTGATTATTCATGCAAAATTTGGTTTTATAAAGAGATTTGAGATTAAACCGCTTTTTGATTGATTCGTTGAGGATTTATTGATGTCGTTACGTTAGAACTTGTTTATGTACATTGCTTATATACTTGGATTACTTTGATGTGAGTTTGGGATGAAATTATAGAGGTTTGGAGGGGTTAAAATGGTTGAACCCGTAGGTTGAATATTGTAGAAAACTGGGCAAGAACTGCTTGATCGATCGATCGACTCAAGAACATCGATCGATCGATGATCGATCGATCGACCCCCTTTCCTCGATCAATCGACCCCTCCTGGAAAACTGCATATTTTTCTCCTTTTTGTTTAATCCGGTTAAGATACGTAGGAACCCTTGATTATTATTTATGGAGTATAATGGGTTATGAAAAGGACTAGTAGGGTTTAAGTAGACTTCGTTGAGTGAAATTAATATGAGATGAAATTTTGGGTTAACGGAGAGTTATTTATACGTTGGGAATTGTGCATACGTTTACTAAAAGATTGAGACTCGTGAAAGATTTAGACTCGGGCTCTGACCCGTTTTCTGTCAGTTCTTTCTCTCTTTATATATATATGATGTATTACAGGTGCCCAGCAACATGGGCGTCATGCTTAGGTTCTTTGGATTGGACGTACTGCAGCTTATGTGGGAGTTGCAGGCCCTTGCTTTAGACGACTTCGTCATTGAATCAGTTCCTACTTAGATCTTCATAGTTAGGGCATGTGTAGCCCGATTTCCTATTCCGTTTAGATCTTGTCAAAGATTTATGTTCATTTATATTTTCGGTATTCAATACTCCTCGGGATTTAACTCTTGTCAGGATGATTTCATTTATGGTTCTTAAACTTGGTTTGGATTATATAGATGGTTTAATTCTTTTGTGTTAATTTCCATCCTTAGTATTTATGTAATTCTTAGCTGTTGGGTATTAAAAAGTTTTTTTTATTGGTATTTAATAGAGGAAAAATGAGGTTTTAAATTGTTTTGACACTTAGCTTAATTATTTAGGGTGTTTAAATTGGAAATATTATTTTACGACAGTGAGGCTGAGAATGAACCAACCGTTCACCTTGATGTTAATTTAATAAAGGACTGATCAACCGGTATTTAATTAGGCGGGGTGTTACAACTAACTGATCCTTATAAATAGACAAACTCTCACGGCTACAGATATTTTGTTTACTAGCAATTGCTAAAACAATTTTAATGTTCTACATGGTATCGGAGCTATAAGCTCTCACGAGCATTTTGTTTCTGGTAATCGACAGTGTTGTATCATTTTTCCGGCGACGGTAGCTAATAATCATTGCTACCTCTGTCAGATAGCTATTCAAGTTCTCTAGGCTAAGGAAACTCGAAAAAGGTAGGCGCTTTCGCTTATGTCAATGTCAACTAGACCAAGAAGTGGTCATGCTTTCCATTTCTTGGCTCTTCCAGTTAAAATTATAGATGACTTCCATAGTGGGAACTTTATATCCTGCTTAGCATTCATGCTTCCAACTTTAAATTTTTACCTTCTTGGAGTATGTGAATATGATAGCTTTACCTTTCGAAACCCTTGATTTCTTTCGAATAAACTGTTCTAGCAAAAGAGTTCGTTACATTTGCTGGACTTTTATAGTGTGCTCATCGTGCAAGCGAGGACAATTTTTTTGTTTTTAAAAAATGATATTTTTCACTTCTACTCCAGACATAGTATCAAACAAGTATTACCTCAGGCCTGACACGATTGAGGATATGGCTAGGAAAATTCCAATTGTATCCAACAAGCACACCACATTTCTCTCCTAGTCCAATGCATGGACAAAATGATTTCTCCTAGTGATTTTACTTTTTTTTGTGTGTTTGCAAATACTTTCATGCTTTGGTAATGATTGTTCCTACATCCATCCTCCCATCTTAAAAATATGAGGCTAGTGGAACCTAGCCCGCAATGAATATAGGCCCCTGAATCACAAAGAGCCTCTGAATCCATTGTGATCAAGCTCATTTTGGCCCAAGAGGCCATTACAGGTGTCGGTCAAGTCAAATCCGATAATCGAGCCTCTGAATCTTTTATAATCAAGTTAATTTTGGCCAACAGGATCATTACAAGTGTAGGTCCAGCCAAAATCTATAATTAAGCCTCTGAATCAATTTTGATCAAGCTCATACGGTCTAAGAGATCTTATATATTTTTTTATGAAGCTGAGTATCTCTCCATTTCTTCTGCCGTGGCAAAAACTCAATGGATTTTTTTTATTCTTAAGGTTTTTTGTGACAATGGAGATCTTCTCACTCGGTTTGATCGCACTCATAATCAAACCTTTGTTAACTCAGCAATTTCGGTATCTTCGGTCCAATCTCGGAGTCTGCGCTGCATCACTCCTTCACTTGCGGAGGAGTGATAAGAGATACACATCATCCACGTCACCACGCTATCCTATACTTGAGGAAGTCACTGAAGACAGTTCTCATCAGTAGCATTTGTAAACTGTCATAGCAACACTTTATGGGCAGTTATAAGATCATGGTCAGTTATAGTAGGTAGTGTGCTTATGTGCGTATGTAGTGAATTCATCAGTGTAGTGGGTTCATGGGTTAGTTATTCATGTTGTAATGTAACTAACTGATCCTTATTAATAGAGAAACTCTCACGGCTACATATATTAAATTTGCAAGCCATTCCTAAAACAGTTTTAAAGTTCTACACCCACTATATTTATATATATATATATATATATATATATATATATATATATATATATATATATATATATATAGAGAGAGAGAGAGAGAGAGAGAGAGAGAGAGAGAGAGAGAGAGAGAACGACTCTCACAAGAACTACCCATTCAAACTGTTTTTTTTAAATAGTAAACAAAATTGTGTTGATTTTTTTGTATAGTATGTAAACATTTCATTGAACCCCACAAAAAAATCACGTCAAAATGATTTTTTTTGCTATTTAAAAAAAAATAGTCAAAATTTGACAACTTTTAAACAACTTAAAAATTGTTTTATTTTGATCAATTTTTTTAAAATGGAAAGAAAATCATTTTGAGTTGATTTTATGTAGTGAGGTTCACAGAAATGTTTAATTACTACAAAAAAAAATCAACTCAAATTTTTTTTTTTACTATTTTAATAAAATGATCCGCATGGGTGGCCCTTATAAAAGTGTGCCCCTCTCTAGAGGGAGGGAGAGGTAAGCAAGCTCCATTAAGTATCAACCATAATGACACTTCATAAGGTTTAATTTTAAGAAAAGTAAAACCAATACTAATTTTATAACCAAACTGAAGAACGTGATCTACATAATGCGAAGATAATCTATAAAATTTTTTGGAAAAAAAAAACAGATTGGTTCACACGACGGTGAAATGATTATCAAAAGTTTTTCACGACTCATGTTTGCAAGTGTATTTTAAATTTACATTTCACCTGTGTCGGCTCCACCCCTGGGCATGTGAGGCGACTGCCTAGGGCCTCAAAATGTGGGGCTCCCCTATTAAATATACATGTATATATATATAATAAATGAATTGCACTGATTAGTTCATATTTTCTAGACAAGTATAACAATTTTTTTTTACTTTTTGTCTAAACCCTCCCACTTCTCAACCTACCCACTACATTCTTTACGCATCTCTCTCTCTCTCATTAATTAAATAATTAGCATATCTCATGGTCTCCCTCTTCCCTCTTTTCCCTCTCCATTTCTTAATTTTACACAGCTTCAATAAAAAAAGTTTGTTCCCACTAAAAAAAATTGCTCAGCTGCACATATAATGTCTAATAACTCCAACTCTCAAAACTCCTTTCCACAAGGTTTGTTTGTTTAATTACAATGATCATAATGTTTTGTATTAGTTTCTACTTTTCCGAATTTCTGAATTTTTTTAATTACTTTATTGTAACTCTTAACCTTATAAAAATATTGTAGCAAATCATGAATATAAAAACATAATTCATAATTTTGCTTTTCAAAAAGCAAGAAAAATAAATTTTAGTTCAGAATTTTATTAAAAAAATTTATACAAAAGGCCCCATATTAAGTCCTCGCTTAGGGCCCCTAGTTTCCTTGAGCTGACGCTGCATTTCACCAACTTCTAAAATCATACCCACCAATTGTTTACAAAAAAAAAAATCACTATTCTAGAAAAATCACTTTTTACGAGCGAGCGATCCTTGTGACGGGTTCAAAACTAGTCTCTCTCCATATATATATATATACAGTTTTGCTCTTGTGCGGATCAATCTGTATTTTAAGAGTGCGAACTGGATATGTGTCACCTGACGGTGAGCACAAAAAAGAGAGAGCGTGCCTATAATTTAGGCGATAATTTTTATGCGCACGGTTACGTGATACATGTCCGGTCCGCACTCTTAAAATACGGACTAATCTGCACAAGAACATATATATATATATATAATTGTTAATACAAATGCAAAATTATCTTTTAAACAATTTTCATATTATAAATGCAGACTAATAGACACAAATTTGATATAATTGGTGTAATATTATGAGGTGTGGTATTCCCATTGATTGGTAGTGAGCTTGACTGCCGGGAGAGCCCAAGTTAATACAAATGTCACGCATGAGTTCGCCATAAAGGAATAAAGAAAAGAAAAAAGAAAGAGTATAAAGGTAATATTCTTACGTTTAGGCGTGTAATAGGCGTGTGTACTAAATTCGTGACAACCGATGATAGTTCACATCATCATCACCAGCATCTTAGGTGGAAATTGGTAGGTCCAACTACTTATAAATCCGGCTGGAAAGTTGTTAAAAATGTCAGAAAAATGGAAGAGAATTAATTCATCATGCCACCACATCACCATTTTAAAACAATAATTCCCAAACAGCCTTTGACATCTCTCACTAGCCTCTTATTCAGTATCTCTCACCTTAATATATACCTTGAAGTCTTCAAAGAAGAAGAATATTTCTCTCTAAGTTACTCATTTTGGGTCAAAATTTTGGCATATGAAGGTACTCATGTTTCGTTTTAGCTTCTTTCTATTCTTATTGTTCATTCTTGGGTGTTTGTTTGTTCTTGTTAGATCACTTTTGTATAGGACAGCATTAATATATGTTGTCAAGAATTGGGTACGTTGGGTTGAAGATAGAATACATGTTCATCAATCCTTCAAAGTTCCCGAGTTGAATGAAATCAATCAAGTGAATCAATTTTATCAGAAGGCTTTTAGTTATGTGAACTCACTTGTGTCGATCGAGGACTCGGACTTCACCAACTTGTTCGCGGGTAAAAAGTCAAACGATATTGTGTTGTGTCTCGATGACAATCAAGTTGTCCAAGACACGTTTCTCGGAGCGAGAGTATCGTGGACGAACGAAGTTGAGAAGAGCCATGAAAATTGTTGTAGGAGAACTTTGGTTTTGAAGATGAAAAAGAAGGATAAGCGTAGGATTCTACGTCCGTACATTCAACGCATTCACATGGTTTCGGATGATGTGGAACAAAGACGGAGAGAAATTAAGCTTTTCATGAACACGAAATTCGATCATCCGGGCACGGGGAGGTGGAGATCCGTTCCTTTCACGCATCCGTCAACTTTTGATACGATGGCAATGGATGCGGATTTGAAAAGCAAGGTCAAGTATGATCTCGAAACGTTTTTAAAATCAAAACAATATTATCATCGACTTGGTCGTGTTTGGAAGAGAAGTTATCTACTTTATGGCCCATCCGGGACAGGGAAGTCAAGTTTTGCCGCCGGGATGGCAAAATTCCTAAATTACGACGTTTATGACATCGATCTCTCGAGAGTCTCAGATGATTCCGATCTAAAGATGCTAATGTTACAAACCACAAGCAAATCGGTGATCCTCCTTGAAGATCTCGACCGATTTATGATGGAAAAGTCAACCGCGGTGAGCTTATCAGGCATGTTGAACTTCATGGACGGAATTGTAAACTCGTGTTGTGGTGATGAGAAACTAATGGTATTCACAATGAACAGTAAAGAACATATGGATCAGGCGATATTGAGACCTGGACGAATTGATGTGCAAATATATTTTCCACTTTGTGATTTCAATTCCTTTAAGATCCTAGCTAACAACTATCTGGGGCTCAAAGACCACAAATTATTCCCACAAGTGGAGGAATTTTTTCAAAGAAGCGCCACAATGAGCCCAGCGGATATCGCCGAGATCATGATCGTGAATCGGAGCTCGCCGAGTCGGGCGATGAAAACGGTTATGACGGCTCTACAAACCAATGGTGAAGCGAGGATGACTGATAGACGACAGTTGAGAGAGAGCACTTCATCGACAAAAGAAGTGGGTGAATCTGGTGGTGTGGCTAGTAAGGAGGGTTTGCCTGCAATGAAGGAGATTCGGAAGTTGTACAGTCTAATAAGGTCTAAGAGTAATTTAAAACCTGGGTCGTCAGATAATGATTCGAGGACGACTGATTGTTAACGATATGATATCCTATAAGAATCACGAGTTTAATGGTGTTGATCATGGAAAATCCTACTTGTTAATTTTTTTTGAGTAATTGTAAACACCTTGAAATTTTACTCACCTGAAGTGTTCCAAACATTTATCAATGTGTAGGATATACATGGAGTTCACGTAAAACATCAAAAATATATTTTTAATACTTCAGCGGGTCTCATTTAGGTGTTTCTAAAATTACTCATTTTTTCTTACTACAAACACAATGTGACATTGTACCACTATGATGGAAGGAACTTGGGGAAAATAATGTAAATTTATGACCCTTATCCATATGATTCAATCGATTACTTTTAAGCTTTTTTTTTTCTTGTTCAATATTCGGGTGCATCTTGTAAATGATTACATGTTTTTAGCTTTTGTTGGAGTACTTATAAGGACTTGTTAAAAAGTAAGTAGAAGTTTGTGATATCTAATTCTTTTATTTTGTTCAATACGATAGGATGGTGTTGTATCATATGTTGAAGGGTTGTAAATTCTTTTAACATCGTCAGTAAGTCAAGCTGAATTTCGAGGGTTTAAAGGTTAGTATTACAAGTTCGGGTCATAAATACGTTTGATTTTTAGAATATATTTTCACAAATGGGCAACATAAACATATTGTGTAATATAATTAATTAAATTATTAAGTTAGTTTCCACATAAACTTATCACCAAAATATTTAGGGAGCTTGAAAAATAACTCACATTTACTTAAAATATTTTCTTATTGGTCTCATCTGCACATATTATTCTCAATAGGTCATATTCATACTTGTAGTAAATATTCACTACTTGTTTTCCAATTGGTCTTATTGAAGTAAAAATAGTTTTTTTACTGGACTTTTTGGAGGAAAAAATATTTTTATAACATGTTTGTCTACATACTTAGTAAAATTGGTAAAAATTATCAAAATTTATTGCCAACCCAATTATTAGGAAGGGTTTTTATTAGATCCGATCACCTGAACAATTGAACCAAACAAATCCTTCTAAACTCAGATGCAGGGACGGGTGGAAACAGGGCCGATGGGGGGGGGGGGATGAACTTTTGTAAAATTACACCTAAGTATATGTATGTTTTGGAACAAATATTAAAAAAAAATTCTCTCTCTTTCTTGCGACCTAGGTTTCCTCTAGGGCTGCATGGATTTCATAGCTCCCTCCCCTATGGAGGGTATCCAAAACCCCAACCAAGTCTCTCAAGTTCGTCAAAACATCCCTCTAAAGCCTCATGATCCTAAAGCCACCTTTGCTTCTACCCTTGAAACTATTACTCATCATTCAATTAACATTAAATATGCTTCTATGTGCAAAGGAGAACCTACACTTTTCCTCACGTCAAATGAGATAGATCATCTTGCTTTGCCTTTCAAAAATTCATTAGTGGTAAAATTATCGCATGGAAGACCACCTATTGAAGACATATGTAAACTTTTTTTGTACCTTTGGGTTAAAAGATAAATTCTTTATTGGCCTCATTGATCATAAACATAATTTAATTCAATTGAGTAATAAATAATATCTCCATAGACTTTGGGTGAAAGAACTTTGGTACATTGGAAAATCCCCTATGAGGGTATTCACAAGGATACCTGATTTCAAGGTTGTTATTGAATCCCCAATAGTGCCTATATGGGCAATTCTTCTTTATCTTCCCTTGCAATTATTTGCTAGATCGTATTTGTTCTTGAGCGCCCATATCCTTGGCACACCTTTAAAACTGGATGCTGCAATGATTGCTATTTCTAGACCTACTATGGATAAGATTTGTATTGTGATGGATCTCATGACATCATTCCCTTCTCGCATTTTGTTCGATTATTGGGAGGATGGTTTTTACAATGATATGGAATACAAATCCATCCCAAAATATTGAAATAAATGCTTTAAATTAGGTCATGATCAACTAAAGTGCTTAAAAAGAAAGGATCATATTGATATGGATTAAAATCAAGGTAAAAAACCATTAAAGGAATGGATCAAGAAAGATAACAAACAATCGAAAAATGCTTTTAATCAAAATGGGAATATTAAGATTGGTGTTAACGAAATTGGTGATGATCCCACTCCCAAGTGTTATATCGCCGTTATCATAAGCGATCTATTACCTTGAAAATCATACTGGGTGCAGGCTAAAGAGCTGCCAAGCACGATGGCCGAACTTCTTGTTAAGGAAGGCAAAATTATGAACACCGAAGAGGCTATGAATGGAAAGGAATTTAACCATGTCAGATTTGATGCTGGCAAGAGCTCAATCAAGAAGGAAAAGCCCCCAAAAGAAGAAAGTTGAGAAGCTAAGGTGATTCGATGAATACATCCCGTTCACCGTAGGCATACACCACATCCTCGGTGAGATTCGAGGAAGTAACAAACTGAAATGGCCAGGTAAATTGAAGGCCTCACCAAATCAAAGAGATAAGGATAAGTAGTACGAGTTCCACAAAGATCACGACCATAATACCGATAATTGCTTAGCCTTGAAAAATGAGATAGAAGATTTATCAGACATAAAAAGTTGACGAAATATGTGGACAAAAGTAGTTATCCTGATATGAAGGACGAGCTTAAGCCAAGACGACGATTTAAATCCCCTTGCAAAAGGGCAGACGAGAAGAAGTGTAGTCGATACGGGGAGCTAGACGATTAACCAGATCAAAATTTTCCCCAAAACCCAAAGAGATAATAAATGATATCAACATTATTTCGTTAGGTTATCACTTTATATCTGGAGGTGATGCCGATAGTGAAGATGGGTCTGCCAAAAGGAAACCCTAACCCAACGAGGTGAAAGCCTATGACCATATCAGAGAGATTAATTTGGATGGTAGTGGCGAGACTCGTCCTCAAAAGATAAATAAAGATCATCTCATTGTTCAGTTTTTAAAAGATGATTTGTAACGAGTTGTCTATCCCCATGACAACTGTCTAGTGGTCAGTATAATGGTGCATGAAATCAGAGCAACAAGAATTTTGGTCGATAATGGTAACTCAGCAGATGTATTATTCCACGGTTGCTTTAAGAACTTAAGGTTGAAAAACCAAACACTATAGGCGTACCACGGACTTATTATCATTTTTTAAGGGAACAAAGTGTATCCCTTGGGAATTATCGAACTAGAGGTTATCATCGGCACATGGTCTGTTAGCCCAATAGATGAGAACGTCCACTCAGCTTATAACATCATCTTTGGTAGGTTTGGACTGAAAAAATTTGAGGTCGTACCTTCTACTATTCATTAATGCCTAAAGTTCTCAACAAACTATAGGGTTGGTGTGGTGAAAGGAAACCAAGTGGAAGCTCGGGAATGCTATTGCACGTCGACCTATCAAGAGGAACAGAAGAAACTGATCGGCACTTATCAAATTGAGATGGATCCTCAAGATGAAGATAAGTTACTCATAGGCTAAGTAGCAGAGAAAATTAAACTAGTAATTCTAGATGACGAACATCCTGAGAGAACATCACAAATTAGTTCGTCACTAGACCCAACCTTTAAGAAAGAGTTGGCACACTTTATAAGACAAAAAAATAGCGTATTCACCAAGAGTCATGAGGATATGCCGGATATAGATATAACATTTCTTTGCCACGATCCCAGTATCGTAAAAGATGCAAAACTCGTTAGACAAAAAGACGAATATTCAGCCCAGAGAAAAATTTGGTCATTTAAGAGGAGGTTGACAAATTAGTAAAAGCAGAATTTATTGAGGATGTCAGGTATCCAAAGTGGCTTTTAAACATAGATATGGTAAAGAAGAAGAACGATAAATGACGTATGTGCGTCAATTTTATCGACCTCAATAACGCTTGTCTCATGGATCATTATCCTCTGTCCATAATTGATCAGCTGGTCGACGCCACAATTAGGAATTAGCTACTCAGTTTCATGGATGCTTATCAGGGTAGACGAAATATAGGGATAAGACCTCATTCATCACTAGACGAGGAACATAGTGCTATTACATGATGCCCTTCGAACTAAAAAATGCTGGAGCTACTTATCATTGGCCACTGAACAAAGTCTTTGAGTAGAAAATTGGAAAAACTAGGGAGGTATATATGGACAATATGCTAAAAAAGAGAAAAAAGTCAACCGATCACATCAATAACCTCAAAAAGATGTTTGATCAACTAGAGAAGTATGAAGTGATGTTGAATTCAGTAAAGTGTGTCTTTGGAGTCAACGAAGGAAAATTCCTCATTTTTGTAGTTAATTAGAGGGAATCCCGCTAAATTTTAGGCATTGATTAACATGCATCCACCTACGAGTAAAAGATAGATCCAAAGATTGACAGGATGGGTAACCATACTGAACGGGTTCTGGTCAAGGGACATAAAAAAATGTCTTAAATTCTTCAAAGTACTCAATTTTTTTTTAATTGGATCGAATAATAAGACAATTATTTTATAGAACTAAACAAGTACCTAGGGTCAGCGCCTCTGCTATAAAGGCCACTCTTAGGTGAAACGCTTTACTTATACTTGGTGGTTTTATAATATAAAGTCATCTCAATTTTGGTTTGACAAGAAAATGGAATTCAAAAGCCCGTATACTACAGTACCAAGGCATAATGTAGAGATGAAATTTGGTACCCTAGGCTAGAGAAGTTAGCGTTGACATTGATTGTTTTAGAAGAATGAAACCCTACTTTCAAACTTATAGAATCGTGGTATGTAAAAATCTTCATCTACGATAAACCATTCATTAGTCGAAAAAACTGGCAAACTGATGGCTTGGGTTGTATAACTAGGAGAGTATGACATCACATATGAGCCCGGAATGACAATTAAAGGTTAGTCCGTAGCAGACTTTATACCATGATTTACTAACTAGTAGAAACGACCCGAGAAGACTTTCGAAGAAGAGAGCTCAGTGGTAAAAACCTCCAAATAAACTTGAACAGAAGATAACTCAACAATCAATGTATTCAAGAAAACTTGTATGGAAGATAGCTCAATAATCAATATAGTCGAGCAAACTTCCACGAAAGATAGCTCAATAGTCATAGTGATCGATAAAACTTCTAGGGAAGATAGATCAACACTAAATGATACAAATAGAAGTCAATGAAAAAGCTAGCGGATCAGATCAGAGACAAATTAGAGTTATCGATTTGGCAAGATGTAAGAACTCGTCAGGTAGAGAATATAAAAAGGGTTTTCAAAAGTGGATGTTTAACCGAAGTCAATTTTGAAGAAAAGCCTCCTGCGTGGCAGCTATTTGTATGCACTTCATCTTGTGATAACAATAGTGGTATAGGTTTGATAATCAATACATTCGACGACTTAGACGTTGAATACTCCCTCAGACTCAAGTTTGAGGCCGCCAATAATGAGGTAAAGTATGAAGCACTCATAGCAATATTGGAATTGTCATCATCACTAGGATTCGAGCAGTTATCCAGACAAAGTGATTCTCAACTGGTCGCAAATTAAATCCTTGTAGTTTACGAGGTCGAATAATTATCAATGGTGAAATACTTGGTAAAGGTAAAACCTTTTGCTCTCAAGGTTCTCAATTGTACATATGTTAGAATACCAAGGGAAGAAAATGATTGAGCATATGCTCTTGCTCGTCTGGCGTTAACAACAAAAGCTGAAATCAGGAGAATAGTCCTATTAAAAATCTTATCGTAATGCGGCACAGAAGAAGAACACGACATCGTTAAGGAGTTTAACGAGGGACCATATTGGGTGGACCCCATCCCTGCATACTTGGAGACATGTATCGCACCAGCAGATCCAAATAAAGTAAGGAGGCTCCGCTATAAATAAACGAGGTATATGCTTGAAGGATAAATTCTATTTGGGAGAGGATTCACTGTATCACTACTCAGATGTGTTCATCCCATGGAGGTCAAGGATTTGAATAAGGAATTACACAAGGGATTGTGTGGAGCTCATTCGGCAGGTAAATCATTGATAAAACAGGTCACGACCTAAGGATATTATTGGACCAATATGAAGGAGGATTATGCTAGTTATGCAAAAATACAATAAAAGCCAAAGGTAAGTCGTGATACATAAGAGTCCTGAAGATACACTAACACCGATCACTTATTCTTGGCTTTTCACCATGTTGGGAATTTATTGGCCGGCCTATTACTGAAAATAAGAGAGAGATTTAAATACTTGGTCGTAGCAGTTGATTATTTCACCAAGTGGGTAGAAGCTGAGCCACTGGTAGAAATGTAAAATGAGAAGGTATTAAACTTTATTTTGAAGAAGATAATATGTTGCTATGGTATGCCCTATGCATTCATTATCGGCTATGGCATGAAATTTGATAACAAAAAAATTAAAGACTATTTTACTCATTAGGGATCACGAATTTAAACTTTATACTAAATCACCCTCAGTGCAATAGGCAGATAAAAATCACAAACACAACCCTATTTAATGTAATGAGAAGAAGATTGGACAATGGCAATAGGAAATTAGATTAACGAGTTACACAACGTACTTTAGGCGTACAGAACAACGCTGAGAACTGCGATGGGAAAAAATCCCTTTATGTTAGCATTCGGCATGGATGCAATAATACTTATGTAAGTCGGCTTACACAGCCACAGGGTACTAACTTTAACTCTCCCAAGAGCGACCTAATAAGAAGACTCGATCTGGACTTTGTTTAGGAAGTCAGGGAATACACATCACTTTAAGTCACAGCCTATCAATAGAAGACTGCTCGATTTTATAATAAAAGGGTAAAATCGAGAACTTTAAAAGAAGGAGATTATGTGTTGAAAATGGTCATCCAAAAATAGAATAAGCTGGACCGAACTAGCGTGGCTCGTATAGAATATCTGTAGTTGTGCAAATTGTAACTTATAAAATCGACACCTTAGAATACGAACAATTTAAGAACCTATGGAATGCAGAACATCTAAGGAAATGCTATTAGTAGTGACTGCGAGCTCAGACGATAAAAAAATAAATCATATAAGCACTTGTTCATCCATTTTTTAATAAATTTTCAACGACCTAATGAGAATTCGAGACTCTTTCTCCACATACGATGTCACTTCAAGTATTCTTTACAGTTCACTACCTAGATCCTCGATGAAATAGATGTGTAAGAAGATTGGACCGAAGACATATCAAAGTCAAATATATCTAATCAAGCAACACTTCATGAATTTCCTCGTCTTAGACAAGGTTATGATCAAGAATTTTAGCTAAAATTGGGAAATCCAGTCCAGTCACATAGATGACCAACGCAATGATAGATCCTAGTACATTTATCTAACTCTAGGAAATCCAGTGCAATTATATGGCCGATAAGATCTGACCATAAGTGATTAATATAAGGATATATACTAGTACATTTGGTCAACTCTGGAAATCAACACCGTCACTCGGTCATGATGACAAGATCTATCCATACGACTAGTAAGTTGGCACAAGCAATGGTAGAAAACTCAAGTTCATCCAAAACTGGTGGCTAGTAAGGTAGATCTGGTCGACAAGATCGTAAGAGTAAACTAAGGGAAGGCCTATCTCAACATTAAATAACTACTAAGTCGACATGGTATGTGGACAAGATCCCACCATGAGACCATAAACTAGGAGGAAAAAGAAATCCGACCATATTTACTTGTCAAATATATTTTTGCACAAATATTTAGCTACAAGTGGTGGCTAAAAGCTGAGCCGAGCAAAATAAAACAAAAGGAAAAAAGTCATTACAAATAAGTGTTCGCAATAAATAAATATTTCTAAAAAAAAATCTTCACAAAACTGCAGATCAGGAAGTAGGAGGATCTCCGTCCCCAGGGGTGACCTGAGGAATGGAGACAATAGTAGCGTCAGTCATATCAGTGTATTAAATAACCTCATTAGTTGGACCAATTTCCTCACCCTCAGTAATGACCTTGTCCATCGCTATCATCTTTTCAGCGGCCATGGTTGTAGCCTACTCATTAACACCCTTCCACTTGTTGACCACCTCCGCTATGTTGGGATAATGTTTCATCATCCTCTTTTTTAGCTCATCATAACCTTTAAGAAAGAAGGTCATGGTCTCGAAGCTATAATCTGTATAAGATTTGAATTTTTTGATAGCATTCTCCTCTGCTTTAGCAGGAGCCTCGTTGGATTTAGAAAAAAAAACTCATTGTCCTTTCTCAAAGTCCCATTAAGACTCTACCATTTCATAGCATCAGTGGAAATTTAGTCTTATTTTAATTGTGTGATCACCTCCTCGCTCGAGCTCAATGCCTTTGTCTTCTCAACAAGATGATTGTCCATTTCCTCTAGCTCATCCTTTTGCTCTTCATAGATAACATTATTAGCTATAGCCTTCCCGTGATGAATAGTGCCATCCATGGTACTCTAAAAAAGGATATAGTGAGACTGAGAGATAATATGGAAGAATCATAAGGAGAATAAAAATAAAACACAAGAAGAACTTACCACATAAGCCCTATGCTGAAGGATCCCCCACAGGGTGTCAACATCCAAACCTTGAAGAAATCAAAGATTAGGTTGTGCCCATAATAGCCAAGGGCATCCACAATGTTACCTATGTTCTAGAAGATAGAATCCTTATCATGCATGATCTTGTCGGTAGTCACAAGGTTTTTCGGTCAAATTTGTATTCCTCCACCATGGGGTAATGGATGAAAGTATCCATCTTTTTAAACAACATTCGAGCAGGTCGCCCCTAAATATCCACGCATTCCAAAGACCTTTTTACCCCAGTAGTAAGAGAGTCCTCCATGGCAACATCCTTTCCTTTGCTTTATCTTTGGTGACGGCGTCAACTTTCTTTTGGGCTTCAGCCTCAACTCTCTTTTGGGCATCATCATCAGCTCTCTTTTGTGTTTGGATATCAACCTCGAACTACCTCTTGGCCTCATCATCGACTTTTCTCTTAACCTCTACCTCAATCATTTTTCTAAGAGAAATGGCGAGAGTAGCTCGATCAATTGGCAACGGAGCCATACCTTAGAAAGGCTCAATAAAGTTATCGGAAGAATTGGGAGTGGAAGTTGTTCCAAAACACATCAGTTAGAAAAATCAAAATGGTCAGCAAAAAATGAGCTAAGAGAAGTAAAAATCCTCATACCTTCTTTAACCAACTGCTCTGCTCTCCCTCCTTGCTCGGGGAAAAAATTCCCCTCAATTACCATAGTGTCTTGTTCTACTCGATAACAAATACCTCTTAGAGGAATATAATATCCAAGCTATATAAACTTTTTTAATGAAAAAATATTCTCAAATTAAGCTAGACTTGGTGTGCACTTGTCTAACACCACTATTCTCAGAGCTGACGACAGTCTGGGAGCTCTTTTCTTTGTAAAAAGGTCGAAGAAGAATAAAGTGTTAGCACATAATAAGGCGGAGAAAGTTATAAAGCACAATGGAGAAAATGTATACCAATACGATATGGTCCGCACCAAGCATGAGGAATACAACAAGATTGGTTCTTATTATTTGAAAGAAACTCCCAATTGCCCGACATGTACACAAATTGATTCTTCTAACTACAGTTGCTCGTCTGAACAGCTTGCACCATTTTTAGGTCAGACTTTTATGGTAAAAGCAGTAATACTTATTGGCTCTAGCATTATCTTTCATGACATACATAAATCTAAAAATATCCCCAGTAAGGTCATAACCCATTTAAGCTTGCTAATAGACCATTGACCCTAAAATAGACCTATAAGTATTTGGTAGGAGCTGGGTCGAAGCTACCCAATAACCCCTCAATGTAGATTGTCTCATCATAATCATAGAATCTATCATCATAATCAGACACTCTCAATGAGATACCGGTGGTGATCTCATATTTATCTATAAGCTTTACTAGTTAATCCTCGATGATATTGCAACCATGATTTCAAGCATCGGTGTTGGCTGCATCCGAAGAATCAAAGCTCACAGAATTACTCTCATAGGGGAAAAGTACAACCATATGAGATGTAAAAGCTCTTGGCTTTTCAGGCATAGTTCTCTATAATGAGGCATCCAAATCAATGATGGATATATCGAACACTGTATTTATAAACTTTTCCTCACCCTTAGGATGGCCCACCTCAATAACGTCTGTAGATTCTGTGAACTCAGATGTACTATGCTCCACAGTTGGGGATTGTGGTGAAGAAGCAGAAGAAGAGGATACTTTGGGAGTATATCTACGGTGACCAAACACGTCCTCAAGTCGAACAACAAGGAGAGGATCAGGATACCTTCTAGCGATAATGTTAGGACAATATTACTCTACTTCAATCAAATGTTGCAGACACCTTTGAATCGAGGATTTGTAACTCATAAAGTAATGGAATTTGTATGTAAAACGGATCCTATTATGGCACTATGCATATTTTGGGATGAAAAACCTAAAATCACTAAAAAAGGGAATATCGAGGCAAACCAACTCAATAGTCATCTAAGACGACTGGCCAAGTTTAAATCCAATAACCACCTTTAACAACAACAAATCGTGGCTATAATTGTGGAAAGTGCGGAAAAACTCAGAAGAAGCCACTAAGAAAGATACAGAAGGAAAAGAGGAATACCTGGAGTAATAAAATCACAAAAAATAACTTATAATGCTCAGGAAGATGGCAAACTTTATTGGAAGGATTTTTAATAGTTGGAGCTGGCCAGAAATGACGAAAACCAAAAGAGTTTTGGCCATAGAAGAAAAGGTTTGAGAACGGGAAAAGTTTCTCCCTCTAGAATGAAATTGCGTAAAGGAGATAAATTTGAAAAGGTTGAAATGACTTGGAAAATTGTTATTTATACTTTTTAAGAAGTAATCATTACCCTATCAAATTAGTAGTGATGTCACACCTCGAAAAAATAAACCGACGCTTGGCGTTAGAGTGCACACTGCCCTAGGCACGCGGACAATTATGAAACTAATACTACCATGGATGATTTATACATGAAAATCCCCAACCAAAGATGGAGAACTTTTTACAAAGTTATTTTTCTCGTCAGAGGCCGAGCTAATGCTTTTCCCCCGCCAAGAAGAATCTCATAGTCTGACCAAAACACGAGCATATGACATATCAGTTAAACAGTTCACTCACTCAATCTATTATAACCTTCAATCGCGATCAAAGTATTGGGGGCTTCTATTATATCATTAATATGGTATAATTCATAAACTAGTCAGAAGAAGACACATGGACTCATCACTTACCCGAATGAGGTTGGCTTATGTGACAGTAAGATTGGATCATATACTAAAATAGTCGGCATAGGAAATATGATCGGACTAAACATTTAAGATAGCGAACGTAACTCCGTTAATTGACATTTAGGGTAACTCTATCAAATCTCGCCATCATTGCAGGCATCAAATAAATACGAGGAGGATGTCAGCAACGCATCCACATGATGGAAACCAATAAGCATTCCCTCCCTCCATGTTTGCCCATAGTAACTCTATAATTACTCCTTCACTATCATGTAAAGTGGGTACTTGTCTAATCTATAAAGACAAGGCCCCTGGCACACTCTAGTGGTCTAGCTGGAATAATTCATAAATAAATACACCAACGTCTATATTTAAGGGGAGGGAAGGAAACAAGCAAAGGAAAACAAATTGAGATTACAAACTCTCATTCTACTAAATCAATGCTATCTACACTTGCACCTGTGGATATAGTCATCATCCTGGGCCGAACCACATAAATATGAATTCATTATTGATCTCTCACCTCTCTTTATAACGAGTCCTAGATAAGTATTCAATTGATTTTCATCTCTTTATCTATTATCGTTTATACTTACATGCTCTAGCTAAGATCAAAATCAACATAACAGTTTTAGGCGATAACACCAAGATTGTTAATTCCTCTCATGTTGACAACAATGAATTGCCAAATTCTTCTTTAGATATTTATGGATGAATTAATATTAAAATGAATAAACCATGTTATACTATCAAGGAATACACTTTATCTGATGAAAGTCAGATTATGGTAGATGGTTGTATTTGTAAGTCATTTATATTAGTTGATCCTAAAGCTTATGAAAGCTTTAAAAGATTAACAACGGATCAATTTAATCTCTCCCTTAGAGGCCCCCATGACATAGATAAGGTTTTCCATCCAAGCATAGATAAAATCATACACTGGTCATCTTATAAGACTTTTAAGTCAGTTATTTTTTAAGATGGCGGAGGGCGATAATATGAAAGAGAACGTGAATTATATAGTGGTGGATGGTAAGAATTTAATTGATTCAGATGATGATGATTGATGATGCTTAGATTCAGCACCACCAGATAAGTATTGATGAGCTCAAACAGTAGCAACCATGACACCCTGGAGATATGTATGTATAAGTGTGTAGAAGGAGATGAGTATAAGAGGAATAAGACAATGATGTATACTGGTTCAGCCAATTAGGCCTACATCCACTGTGAGTGTGTGATCCACTAAGTATGGGCACTAATGGCCTTGGATACAATGCACATAAGCTCCCTTTCTCTCTCTCTACTGTGCGTACAAGCGGAGTTTTAGCTAGGGTTACAATTCTCCATCCCTTATAGGGTTGTAGGTAACAAGTATATATAGGTCTTGGGGGGTGTAGTGTACCCCCCAAGTATGCATGGTGCATGTGAATGAGGATCTAGCCAATCTACTGTTGACACTTGTAGATGCCAAATGATGACATAATATTCCCTAATGTGAGGGGGTGATATTGTTATAACGGTCTTCCACGTGCCATGTGAGCCTCACGCGCACTGTTCCACGCGTCTCCCAAACCACGCACTGTGATGATGTCACCCTCGGCCTATGATACGAGCCCGAGGGAAAAGTTTCTTCTGGTAGTGAGTCTGGACTAATTTAGGCCTCGTAATTTCGTACCCTCGGAGGGTCATCTAGGCCTAATGAAGGGTCGTCCGGACCCTTATGGAGGGTTGGCCCCTCGGAGGGTCGTCCGGGCCAGATGAGGGGTCGGCCCCTTGAAGGGTCATCTGGGCCTGATGAAGGGTCGGCCCCTTGAAGGGTCGTCTGGACTATGATGAGGGGTCATCCCCTTAAAGGGTCGTCTGGACCATGATGAGGGGTCAACTCCTTGATGGGTCACGAGACCATCTTGGGCGCGCCTTGGTGGAGGGCGCCCTCGGCCTAGCCGAGGGTATATATGGGTATATCAATCACCCCCAGCCCTTAGCCATAGATGATGTTAAGATGGCTGAGGGATAGTGTTGCTTTTGAGACGAGTGTATGGCCAGTTAGATGCATGACACTTGTGAAGATGGTATTCCACCTGTCAAGTTTTTATTCATTATCGTTCCAGTTTTCCAAGCGTGGCGGCTGCATACTGCTTGGGACTTTGTACCCTAATGATCCCCTCCTCGTGGGCTGTGCTCTGTATTGGTGAGTGGGCCCACTCATTGGCAAGGTACTTAAATAATTTTTTGAAGTTTCTCTTTCTTCTTCTTCTTCTTCTTCGTGCCTGAACTCTCTCTCTCTAGCTTCCAGCTTTTTAGCCATTTTTGCAACTTCGACATTTCGAGTTTGGTAGTTCTGCTATTTCTTCAGAGGTAACTCCTTTGCCCTAGTGCCCTCTTTATCTTCATTTTTGTTTGCTTTCTTACTTTAGGGTCGTAGGGTTGGATTTCCCTTAGGTTGTTTTATAATTTTTCCGACATCTTCTCCGGCAACTGGTTCTTGAGTGTTCTTGATCAAAACCTTTGATTTCTTTGGTTTTGATCTAAAAGTACAACCTGGTCAACTGTGAGATTGTCTGTAGTTGGCAAATCCAAATCCTTCTAAGTGCAGGGTCTTCCCCTTAATGCTTAGGAGGCTTTATAGTTTAGCTGAAGAATTCCCTTCCCTGAGAGAGAAATTATTTGTTGAGATCAGACGAATAGAGGAAGAGGAGGAGAGAAGAAGAGGGGCCGACCCTAATTGGGTACGACCCATCATCCCCATTCCTCTAGCCGCAATTAGACCATCTGAGTCTTGTGGGTCGTCCTATCGTCCAGTCGAGAGTTATTCAGGAGAGATGGATGAGAGAGCGTTGTCGCCAACTGGCGCTGGACCTTCTGGGAGAAGAGAGATGTCTGATCTAAGCCTAGGCCGACAGGCCGAGGGTATGGTTACTTCCGAGGCTGTCCCTATGATAACTCTATCCCCACATGCTTTCCAGATGGCTTTTCCACAGGGGACTCTGATAGGTGATGAGGCTGAGGGAGAGGGGACTAAGGATTGTGAGGACTCAGATGTTGACCCAGTTGACATATCTCATGCCTCGTCCTATATTTCCTCGGTCAGGGATCGTGACCTCCTTCAGTGGAGGCATGCATATGGTGTCCCTCCCAACATATCTATGAGGGTTCCCTCTGAGTCTGAGAGGGTCTTTGAGGGTGAAGAGGGAGAGATTGCGGTATACGAACAAATGTTTAAGGTCGGTGTCAGACTCCCTCTACATCCTGCCGTCGTAGATATCTTGTCATCCCTCGACGTTGCCCCCTCTCAGCTTCCTCCCAATTCCTGGAGGATAATCCTCGGCTACATCTCCCTATGGAAAAATGCCTTTACTGACGAGCCTTCCTCCGACGTGTTCTTGGCTTTCTATAATATCACTTCCTCGTCCAAACATCCTGGGTACTATCACCTGGGGGCGAGGAGGTCTGATAAAAAACTTCTCCACGTGGCACAAACCTCCAATCACGACTGGAAGAAGAGATTTTTCTTCATTTTTGGAGAGTGGGAATTTTACGCCGAGGCGCAACATTTGGACGATGGTCCGAGGGTTCCCAGAAGATGGTCCAATCCCTCGATGAAGGCCAGGTCAGATCCCAGACTGAGTCTGGATGAGAAAGATATAGTTGAATATCTGAGGGAACGAGGGAAAGGGGGTGAACTTGCAATGTTTGAAGATCTGATGACCCCTCGGTTCCTCAAGGAAGCTGGTCTGAGGGTCGGCCCCTTGACAGAGCTATGTGAGTTATATTATTTTTTGCCCATTCTTTACTTTTTTCAAGTGTTTCATCTTTGCCTCTTCATTTTTCTGACGTGTCGTCCTCCTTTCAGGTCGTCCTTCTGGTATACCTGATCAACTTTGGGAAATGACTGCCCCCAGTTTATTATCAGGCTTGGGCAAGAAGAAGGGCAAGGAGCCTCAACAAGCTCTGAGGAAAATGCAGACCATGGGGCCGACACCTGCTGAGCCGACCTCCGACAGATAAAAGAGGAAAGAGCCTGAAGTCCCTGTCCACCCTCGGCCAGATTCACGAATGAGGGCAAGGGTCGAGGTGTCTGAGGGGACCGCCTCTTCTTCCAGCATGGGGGACTTCTGGTCCCAGAACTTGACATTTCTGAAGGCCGAGCCATCTTCTCTGATCGCCAACCTGAGGGCGGCCAAGGCATCCATATTTTCTGCCCCCTCGGCTGCTGACCACGAGTTTTTGTCCAAGATGCCCCCGGCGAAGGTGTATGACTATGGTCTGCACACCCTGGCTCAGGTACTTGTTCATACTTTTTCTTAATTGAATTTTTCACCAACTTTTTCCTCGTCCTCTTAACAACTGTTTATCATTTTTTTGTGCAGCCTGTCTGTGCCTTTACTTCGGCCACCAAGTGGATGGCTGAAAATCAACAAAAATGTCATGAGGCCGAGAGGGCCGTTCAGCACGAGGCTGATCGACAGACGGAGCTGGAGACTGCAAGGGCTGAATTGGAGAGTGCCAGGACCGAACATGCCAGGGTCTTGGATGAGCTGATGAGGCAGAACGATGCAGACTTGCAGGCCAAGGACGCGCTTATAAAAGAGAAGGACGAGGCCTTGATCAACTTGGGGGTTC
This sequence comes from Sambucus nigra, assembly GCA_949130495.1. NCBI lineage: Eukaryota > Viridiplantae > Streptophyta > Magnoliopsida > Dipsacales > Adoxaceae > Sambucus > Sambucus nigra. Next base: position 49,759,713 of record OX422221.1, read on the forward strand.
AGTTCAAGACTGATCTTGAGGTGGCTGTGAAGAAAGCCGACGTCGATGCTGTGGAGGCCTACAAACTCTCGGATGAGTTTCAAAGCTTCGGTCTTGAATACTTAGAGAGGGGGATTAGGACTGCCTGCCGATGGGTCATCCTTAAGTTTGCTGACGCAGTATCTTCTGTCCGCCCCTGTATCGAAGCAGTCCAACTGGACGACCCCCTGATTGCTGAGGCTTTGGCACAGGTGGAGTCTCAAGTGCACGTCGAGGGTATCGGCACGTCTGAGGATCATCCTATCATGGTTGTTGAGGAGACTTCTCTTATCGATGTTGAGGCCCTGCCCTCTGATGCTGCTCAATAGGGTGGTTGTTTGTAGCCAATACCCTCTTTATGTACCCCATGAATGTACCTTATTTTTTTAGAACAACATCCTTTTGTAATATTTCATTTATAATATCATCTCTCTTGTTGTCTTCCATACTCGTCTCTTATGTGATTTGTATTGTGAATTTTTTATATTAACAGTATCACTAACCCCTCCCTCGTCTTTCTTAAGGGTGAAGGAGGGGTCGTCCCCAACGTTCACCCTCATTATAGCCGAGGGTGATTTCCACCAATTTTAATTGATGAAGTAAATAAATTCCTCCCTCGTCTTTCTTGAGGGAAATGGTGGGGTCGTCCCCGCCATTGACCCTCATTATAGCCGAGGGTTGTAATTACCAAATTAATGGTTTTAATCAAGTCCTCCCTCGTCTTTCTTGAGGGCAATGGTGGGGTCGTATGTAATACACCGTATTTTTGGCGATATTTATTTTTGGGATTAATTAATTAAATGCGTATTAATTGGAAATTAATCCGGGTTAAAATACTAGCGAGATGCGAGTTGGTATTTGATTATATGTGCATATATGATGATATATGAATATTGAATTATGAAATTTGTCGTGAGATTGATATACGGCAATTTGGTCATTTTATTGGGACACGTGTGACAGTCGCATCAGGATATAATTATTTTAATTATAAAAGTGAATTTAAATTCTATTAACCGTATGGTCGTTTTGAGTGCGCCAACACGTCCAGAAGGGTCGAGATAGTCAGAAAACACTAGCCGGGGGTTTAGTTTGGGTCCCGGGGTATTTTTAGGCCATACCGGCAACATAAAGAGTAGTTTGGTAATTTTGTATTTTTGGGAATTAAAAGTGACGAAAATTAAGAGTTTTTATCTCATTGGGAATTGACCCACTAAACCCACTAACCAACCCTTAATGACCCAATAAGCTACGGGGGTTATTAGATTAGGTTTCCAAAACTTTCCCTAAGAAAACCCTAGCCACCATAGCCACCTTTGGAGAAGAAAGCTTGTAGAGAGGAAATTCTGCAGAGAGAGAGAGATAGCTTCACCAAATCAACATCAAAATCAGAGATAAACTCAAGGCAAGTGGTTTATTATCATTTAATTTCAGAGAATGCTCTTTCCATGCGTAGGAATTTAATAAAATTGATTTGTTCTTGGTGAAATATGAAAACCCATGTATTTTGGAACTTAGAACTTGAAATCTTGAAGAGAAATTGCATGTAGAATGGTAGGTAGATGATTATTCTGATGAAATTAGATATTGGATGAAATTAAAACGGATTTAATTGGGTATATTAATGATTATAAATTCTAGGGTTTATATTCTTGTAAATTTGGGGAAAAGTGTAGAGACTTGAGGATTTAATGATGTTTAGGATGAATTGATTCCTTAAAATATGTTAGTATGTGACCTAGGTACGTTTAGGGATGATTAGAGACCTTAAACAATCGACGGTTTGATGTTTAGATGAGTTTTGAGGAAGATAAAAATGGTGAAAAACGAAAGTAGAAAATCTGGGCTCGAAACTGGTCGTTCGTTAGAAGACCTCCCCAGGTCGTTCGAACGAGCTCATTCGAACGAGCTTCTAACGAGTTGACCAGTCGCTTCTAACGAGAGGGGATTTCGTTCGATACCTTCGTTCGAATGAGATCTCGTTAGAAGGTAGTTCGTTCGAACGAACTGAATCTCGTTCGAACAGCCTCGTTCGAACGAGACTTCGAACGAGTTGACAGTTTAGGCTTTTCTGGCCTGTTTTGATTTTGGGAGTCCCATAAACTTGTTCGAGGATAGAGATAACACTCCTTTGATGGTGTATTAGTATACTTGGGACATTTGGGATATAATGAGGAGTAAATTATATAAGTGTGGATCAAATCAAATAGACATTTGAGTCGAGACGTGAGTGCCTACTACGACGTGAGAATAAATTATGGCGCGTATAAATATGGACCGGGATTATATAAGTGGTATATATATTAAGCTGGTACGAGAATTCAATATGTACCAATATATTATAGTGATTACTAAGATGTGTGTTACTTAGTATTGATACATGATTTGTGTATGACATACCTACCATACTTGCTATCACGGGAGGTTTGCATTCGCTTAGGGCCCTCTAATCCTTGTGTTGCCTGGATTTAGACTGGTTACCTTGATGAACATAGGTCAGAGAAAGACTTATTGGGATGTTAATAAGTCCGCTGATCGTGGGAACGTAGGTATGTGCGTGACCCATGTGATGTGACGGTGTTCACCTCCATTATTTGTGATGTTGTTATCTATGAACTATTCCTGAGAGATTCGAAATATGTGATCCTTATGTACGTGATGTACCGGGATGGATAGCAGAGTATGCGTGCACCACAGCTAGTTCTCGGGGTGCTTGTATTGTATTATATTGTATATTTATGTTGTGGAAAATATACACTTTATTATGGGAACTTTCATATGGTATTGTGTGAATAAATTTGGAAAATATAAAAGGGATATTATATAATGAGTTGTGTTACTTTTATGGGAAACTGTTTACGTTAAGCCCCTATTTAATTGAGATCATTATAATGTTAATGGGAACCGAGTAATAAGGATAGAACCTATGGCAGTCTAGCTAGATATGATATTACTTAGCTAGTGGGTTGTGTCATTTTTAGATGGGTACTTACGTTAGGAGTGCACAGTTAGGCGAGAGGTGAGAATTTCATGTGAGTGCACGTCCTAACATGTACTTTGCATTTAATGTTTTAAATGTTTTTAAAGCACTTGCAGGTTTTTAAAATATCTCCACATTCGGGCTCTGACCCGTTTGCTTTCAAATCTATTTTTGTAAAACCATTTTAGGTGCCCAGCCACAAGGACACCATGCATAGGATACTCATTCAGGTGACGAGCTGTAGCGGTCTGTGGAAGCTACAGGGATTTGCTTTTAGACGCTTCTATCATTCGGATTCCAGATTCAGTATCTATCAGTTGTAGGGCATGTTGCCCATTTCTATTAGAGACATCTTTCCATTTCAATTTTTCAGACTTTGGCATGTATTAATTCAGTATTCAGTATTTTGTTACTTATTTCAGTTGTGGGATTTGTAGTGAGTAGTTTTCCTCCAGACTTTATTTACATTATGTGATGGTTATTCTATTTACTTCGGTATGGTGAATGGTGTTATTATTCTTCATTACACTTGTTGCATGTTAATCAGATTCTAATTAAAATTTGACAACTTACTTTTTAAATACTAGGTGGTTAGTAATTATTAAAATGTTTTCGACAATGATGCTATTAACTGAACCAACTTGGCATTTTGAATTGATTTAATAAAGGAGTAGCTACCCGGTATTTAATTAGTTGGGGTGTCACAGGTGGTATCAGAGCATCAGGTTCTAGTGTCCTTTAGGATCTGTACGACTATTATGTTTTTGCTAAGTTTTCTTTGATATAGAGCCCTATATTTTAGGACTGTTGTACTCTTTTTGTGTATGCTACGTTCTTCAGCTATTTTAAGTTTATAACTGCGAACTTATAAACTTCATTCTTATTTCAGATGCCTCCACGACGTGCACGACGAGTTCCCAGGGATGCAACGCTCGAACCCCAGCCCGCTCCTATTCAGGGAATGATGAACGCCGCTGAGGTTGCAGCCATTGTAGCCCAAGCGGTAAATGCCGCAATTGCCGTAGGTCAGCAGGCACCACCTTAGGCGCCTGTTGCCGCGCCAGTACAGGCAAATGCATTCCCATCTGCTTGGGAATGTGTACGTGACGCTTTTCAGAAAGCGCATCCGCCAGAGTTTGCAGGTAGCTCAGATGTGGTAGTCTCGAGCCAATGGAGGAAGGATATACAGAGGCACTTAAGGCTGTATGAGTGCACGGACGTTCAGAAGTAGGTGCTAGCTACTTTCAAGCTAGTTGGATCTGCACTGCAGTGGTGGGAGTCTATTACCACCGTATAGGAGAGGGATACTCTCACTATTCAGGACTTTTGGGTGCGGTTCGACTGCAAATACTTTCCGTCAGCTGTTCATACGGAAATGAGGAGGAAACTGATGAATCTGAAGCAGGAGGGTAAGACTGTGGCCGAGTATGAGGCCGAGTTCACGAATCTGTTGAATATCGTTCCTGATGAGATACCAACAGAGAAGAAGAAGATTGAGAAATTCACCGACGGGTTGACATGGAGGATCCGTCAGCATCTGTTAGGGAACCTTTCGTTGGCCACTTATTCTGATGTGGTTAACGTTGCTTTGTTACACTGCCAGGATCACCGCTTTCATATGGCTGAGGGCAAGAGATCGGGAGAGTCTAGCCATCAGGGCAGGACTGGAGGACATGGTTCCGGTGGGGCACAATCTGTTCAGGGGCAGAGACAGGGTGAGCAGGGTTCTCAGCAGGGGGACCAGAAGAGGTTCAGATCAGGGAATTACAGGCACGGACAGGGAGGTTTTTGTCAGGGCCATCAGGGTCCAAACGGCCATCAGGGGCAGAATGGGCAGCAGTTTCAGCAGGGCCAGCAGGGCCAAGGGAGGAACGGTAACGGCCACCAGGGCCGGGGACAGCAGGGGCAGAGAGGAGGGAACTTCCCAGGGAAGTGTTTTGTTTGTGGCAAGACTGGCCATAAATGACAGGATTGTCCTGATAGGGGCAGGGCCCCACAGCAGCAGCAGCAGGGTGCTCGCCAGGAGCCGCAGAGGCCTATGTTTCCCGCCGCTCTCCCCGTACCGCCACAGATAGCAGCATTGCCACCCATTCCAGTAGTCCCAGTTCAGCAGGGGCAGCTACAGTATGGACGTGTCTACAACGTCCACCAGGCAACAATTCCACAGGCACCGCCCGCGATTGAGGGTACGTTTCCTATCCATGGCACTATGGGTCGGGTATTATTTGATACGGGGGCTACGCATTGTTTTATAGCTACACATTTCGCGAAAGCCTTAGGATTGTTAGCTACGGCAGAGAGCACAGTGACGTGTGTCGACTCACCATTGGGGAGTGGGTCACTTATCTTCTTTATATGCCGGGGAGTGGGGGTAGAGATTGGTAGTCTGGTATTACCTGCAGATATGTTGGTATTAGATATGCATGTTCACGATGTGATTATCGGTATGGATTGGCTCGCTGATTATAGAGCCATGATTGATTGCTTCGGTGGGAGCATTGTTTTTGTCATTCCGGGGCAAGAGATGTTTGTAGTGGCGATGCCTCGCCCAGAGGGAGGTTCGACCGCTCATTTGTATTACCTAGAGGAGGATACCTCTAAGGAGGTTGCGATTCCTTTAGATTCGATCCCAGTCGTCAGGGAGTATTCGGATGTGTTTCAGGAGATACCAGGCCTACCCCCCAGTCGAGAGATAGACTTTGTTATAGACCTATTGCCAGATACGAGACCTATAGCACGCGCACCGTACCATATGGCTCCGACATAGATGCGAGAGCTACGAGACCAGATAGAGCAGCTGTTAGGTCAGGGCTTTATTCGCAGGAGTATCTCACCTTGGGGCGCTCCAGTTTTGTTTGTGAAGAAGAGGGACGGTTCACTGAGATTGTGTGTGGACTACCGAGAGTTGAATAAGGTCACGATACGGAATAAGTATCCGTTACCTCGAATCGATGACTTATTTGACCAGTTGAGAGGATCTTCTTTCTTCTCGAAGATTGATTTGAAATCAGGATACCATCAGTTGCGTATCAGGGAGGATGATGTCTCAAAGACTGCGTTCTTATCGAGATATGGTTCTTACGAGTTTCGGGTTGTGCCTTTTGGTTTGACCAACGCTCCAGCAGTGTTTATGGACTTGATGAACAGAGTGTTCAGGGATTTCCTAGATCAGTTTGTCAATGTCTTCATTGATGATATTCTGGTTTACTCCCAGACGGAGGAGGAGCACGCCGAGCATTTGAGGCAGGTTTTGCAGACGCTGCGTCAGAACGAGTTGTATGCAAAATATGAGAAGTGTGGGTTTTGGCTGAAGGAGGTCCAGTTTTTGGGTCACATTATTTCTGACCAGGGAATATCTGTTGATCCGGGGAAAGTATCAGCGGTGAGGGAGTGGGGACAGCCCACGACACCAACGGAGATCCGTAGTTTCTTGGGTTTAGCAGGATACTACAGGAGGTTCATTCGGGGATTCTCAAAGATAGCAGGTCCTTTGACACATCTGACTCGTAAGGGTGTGCCATTCATCTGGAGTGATGCCTGTGAGTTGGCATTCTATGAATTGAAGGATAAGTTGACCTCAGCACCTGTGTTAGCATTGCCGAGACCGGGAGTTGAGTATCTAGTGTACACCGATGCGTCCCTACAAGGACTTGGAGGTGTATTGCAGCAGGAGAGTCAGGCCATAGCTTATGCTTCCCATAAGCTAAATCCTCATGAGAAGAATTACCCCACTCATGACTTGGAGTTGGCGGCAGTTGTTTTTGCCCTTCGGATATGGAGCCATTATCTTTTGGGGGAGAAGTTTCGGTTGTTCACAGACCACAAGTCCCTACAATACCTGCTCACGCAGAAGGAATTGAATATGCGGTAGCGTAGGTGGCTTGAGTTTGTGAAAGATTACCAATTCGATATCCAGTATCACCCAGGTAAGGCTAACGTGGTAGCAGACGCGTTGAGCCGTAGGCTAGCAGATGAGGTGGCAGAGGTGTGGAAGGCAAAGTGGAAGGAGTTGGGACACCAGGATGCAGTGGCCCGATCTTTCATGTCTGTGATGACCGTTACACCGCAGATTGTCACGAAGGTAGTACGGGCACAGGCTAATGACTCGTTCTGTCAGGAGCAGATAGTTCGATTACTAGCAGAGGGAGCCGAGTCCTATACCGTCAGCTCAGACGGGGGATTACGCTTCAATGGGAGATTGGTGGTTCCGGAAGGGGAGAAATTGCGACACGAGGTGATGGCAGAGTCGCATGGCTCACGGTTCGCGGTACATCCCAGAGGGGACAAAATGTACCAAGACATGAGACGGCAGTATTGGTGGAGCGGTATGAAGAGAGATATTGCTGAGTTTGTTTCGAAATGCGCCACTTATCAGCTTGTAAAAGTGGATCATCAGAGATCGGCAGGATTGCTACAGCCGTTGGAGGTCCCGGTGTGGATGTGGGAGAGCATATCCATGGACTTTATCACGGGGTTGCCTACGTCGCAGAGGGGTCACGACTCCGTTTGGGTAATTGTGGACAGGTTGTCCAAAGTCGCTCACTCTTTACCCGTAAGGACTGACTACACTACGGGACAATATGCCCAGCTCTTCATTTCATAGGTTGTGAGACTTCACGGTGTACCCCTAAATATCGTGTCTGACAGAGACAAGATATTTGTTTCGCGGTTTTGGGAGAGTTTCCAGGAGGCCATGGGCACGGAATTGCGGTTGAGTACGGCTTATCATCCGCAGACCAATGGGCAGACAGAGCCCACAAATCAGATGTTGGAGGACATGCTACGCATGTGCATTATTGACTTTGGAGATGGATGGGAGCAATACCTTCCACTGGTAGAGTTTTCTTATAATAACTCCTACCAGTTCACTATTGGCATGGCTCCATTTGAGGCATTGTACGGTAGGCCTTGTCGTTCCCCAGCATGTTGGTTAGAGGTGGGGGACAACAAACTACTTGGGCCGGAAGTGATTCAGGATACTTCGGTAAGGATTGAGTTGATTCGGAGTCGCATTCGGATAGCTCAAGACCGGAAGAAGAGTTATGCTGATGCGAAAAGGTTTTTCAGGGAGTTCCAAGTGGGGGACCAGGTTTTGCTCAGAGTATCTCCTATGAAGGGGATTATGCGTTTCGGGAAGAAGGGGAAGTTGGAACCAAGGTATGTGGGGCCGTTTTCTATTATTGAGCGGATCGGACCGGTTGCGTATAGACTTGGGTTACCGGAACATTTGCATCGGATTCACGATGTGTTCCATATTTCCTCGCTAAGGAAATACCTTAGAGATAATTTGGATCATTCTCACATTGCCGTGGAGGACATCGATCTCCAGCCGGATAGCTCCTACGAGGAGGGGCCGATTGCTATTTTGGACCGAAGTGAGAGGAAGCTACGGTCAAAGATAGTTCCGTTAGTGCGTGTTCAGTGGCGACATCATAATGTCTAGGAGTCCACATGGGAGCGCGAGGATGAGATGCGCGAATGTTATCCAGAGTTGTTCTTACCAGGTACTTTCTAGTTCTGAATTTCGGGACGAAATTCTGTTATTAGGGGGGAAGTATGTAATACCCCGTATTTTTGGCGATATTTATTTTTGGGATTAATTAATTAAATGCGTATTAATTGGAAATTAATTCGGGTTAAAATACTAGCGAGATGCGAGTTGGTATTTGATTATATGTGCATATATGATGATATATGAATATTGAATTATGAAATTTGTCGTGAGATTGATATACGATAATTTGGTCATTTTATTGGGACGCGTGTGATAGTCGCGTCAGGATATAATTATTTTAATTATAAAGGTGAATTTAAATTCTATTAACCGTATGGTCGTTTTGAGTGCGCCAACGCGTCCGGAAGGGTCGAGATAGTCAGAAAACACTAGCCGGGGGTTTAGTTTGGGTCCCGGGGTATTTTTAGGCCATACCGGCAACATAAAGGGTAGTTTGGTAATTTTGTATTTTTGGCACTGTTCTAAAAAACCCGCCTAGGCTCCGCCTAGGAACGCCTAGGCTTGAGCCTTGGGAGAAACGCCCCGCCTTAAGATTTTGACGCCTTATGCTTGGTAAAACCCTTAAGGCGTACTTTTTCTCTAAAAACAACAATGCTTTAGTGAAACGATATCGCCTTTTAAAGATTTTTTTACGAACCGGACCATTATCTCACCCAAAATAATCAAATAGTATTTTTATTTGCAAATATTCAGACATATATTTATGATATGTACAATTTTAGTATTTTAATAGCCTTGTTATGGCTAAAAAATATTAAAATATATTAAAAAGGCCTAAACGCCTTTTCACGCCTTTTTACGCCTAGGCTTCTAAGCCTTAAGGCTTGGCCTCCACGCCTCGATCACGCCCCGCGTTTTTTAGAACCTTGATTTTTGGGAATTAAAAGTGACGAAAATTAAGAGTTTTTATCTCATTGGGAATTGACCCACTAAACCCACTAACCAATCCTTAATGACCCAATAAGCTACGGGGGTTGTTAGATTAGGTTTCCAAAACTTTCCCTAAGAAAACCCTAGCCACCATAGCCACCTTTGGAGAAGAAAGCTTGTAGAGAGGAAATTCTGCAGAGAGAGAGAGATAGCTTCAGCAAATCAACATCAAAATCAGAGATAAACTCAAGGCAAGTGGTTTATTATCGTTTAATTTCAGAGAATGCTCTTTCCATGCGTAGGAATTTTATAAAATTGATTTGTTCTTGGTGAAATATGAAAACCCATGTATTTTGGAACTTAGAACTTGAAATCTTGAAGAGAAATTGCATGTAGAATGGTAGGTAGATGATTATTCTGATGACATTAGATATTGGATGAAATTAAAACGGATTTAATTGGGTATATTAATGATTATAAATTCTAGGGTTTATATTCTTGTAAATTTGGGGAAAAGTGTAGAGACTTGAGGATTTAATGATGTTTAGGATGAATTGATTCCTTAAAATATGTTAGTATGTGACCTAGGTACGTTTAGGGATGATTAGAGACCTTAAACAATCGATGGTTTGATGTTTAGATGAGTTTTGAGGAAGATAAAAATGGTGAAAAATGAAAGTAGAAAATTTGGGCTCGAAACTGGTCGTTCGTTAGAAGACCTCCCCAGGTCGTTCGAACGAGCTCATTCGAACGAGCTTCTAACGAGTTGACCAGTCGCTTCTAACGAGAGGGGATTTCGTTCGATACCTTCGTTCTAACGAGATCTCGTTAGAAGGCAGTTCGTTCGAACGAACTGAATCTCGTTCGAACAACCTCGTTCGAACGAGACTTCGAACGAGTTGACAGTTTAGGCCTTTCTGGCCTGATTTGATTTTGGGAGTCCCGTAAACTTGTTCGAGGATAGAGATAACACTCCTTTGATGGTGTATTAGTATACTTGGGACATTTGGGATATAATGAGGAGTAAATTATATAAGTGTGGATCAAATTAAATAGACATTTGAGTCGAGACGTGAGTGCCTACTACGACGTGAGAATAAATTATGGCGCGTATAAATATGGACCGGGATTATATAAGTGGTATATATATTAAGCTGGTACGAGAATGCGATATGTACCAATATATTATAGTGATTACTAAGATGTGTGTTACTTAGTATTGATACATGATTTGTGTGTATGACATACCTACCATACTTGCTATCACGGGAGGTTTGCGTTCGCTTAGGGCCCTCTAATCCTTGTGTTGCCAGGATTTAGACTGGTTACCTTGATGAACATAGGTCAGAGAAAGACTTATTGGGATGTTAATAAGTCCGCTGATCGTGGGAACGTAGGTATGTGCGTGACCCATGTGATGTGACTGTGTTCACCTCCATTATTTGTGATGTTGTTATCTATGAACTATTCCTGAGAGATTCGGAATATGTGATCCTTATGTACGTGATGTACCGGGATGGATAGCAGAGTATGCGTGCACCGCAGCTAGTTCTCGGGGTGCTTGTATTGTATTATATTGTATATTTATGTTGTGGAAAATATACACTTTATTATGGTAACTTTCATATGGTATTGTGTGAATAAATTTGGAAAATATAAAAGGGATATTATATAATGAGTTGTGTTACTTTTATGGGAAACTGTTTATGTTAAGCCCCTATTTAATTGAGATCGTTATAATGTTAATGGGAACCGAGTAATAAGGATAGAATCTATGGCAGTCTAGCTAGATATGATATTACTTAGCTAGTGGGTTGTGTCATTTTTAGATGGGTACTTACGTTAGGAGTGCACAGTTAGACGAGAGGTGAGAATTTCACGTGAGTGCACGTCCTAACATGTACTTTGCATTTAATGTTTTAAATGTTTTTAAAGCACTTGCAGGTTTTTAAAATATCTCCACATTCGGGCTCTGGCCCGTTTGCTTTCAAATCTATTTTTGTAAAACCACTTTAGGTGCCCAGCCACAAGGATACCATGCATAGGATACTCATTAAGGTGACGAGCTGTAGTGGTCTGTGGAAGCTACAGGGATTTGCTTTTAGGCGCTTCTATCATTTGTATTCCAGATTCAGTATCTATCAGTTGTAGGGCATGTTGCCAATTTCTATTAGAGACATCTTTCCATTTCAGTTTTTCAGACTTTGGCATATATTAATTCAGTATTCAGTATTCAGTATTTCCTTACTTATTTCAGTTGTGGGATTTGTAGTGAGGAGTTTTCCTCCAGACTTTATTTACATTATGTGATGGTTATTCTATTTACTTCGGTATGGTGAATGGTGTTATTATTATTCATTACACTTGTTGCATGTTAATCAGACTCTAATTAAAATTTGGCAACTTACTTTTTAAATACTAGTTGGTTAGTAATTATTAAAATGTTTTCGACAGTGATGCTATTAACTGAACCAATTTGGCATTTTGAATTGATTTAATAAAGGAGTAGCTACCCGGTATTTAATTAGTCGGGGTGTCACATCGTCCCCACCATTGACCCTCATTATAGCCGAGGGTTGTAATTACCAAACAAATGGTTTTTAAATCCTCCCTCATCTTTCTTGAGGGCAATGGTGGGGTCGTCCCCACCATTGACCCTCATTATAGCCGAGGGTTGTAATTACCAAACTAATGGTTTTTAAGTCCTCCCTCGTCTTTCTTGAGGGCAATGGTGGAGTCGTCCCCACCATTGACCCTCATTATAGCCGAGGGTTGTAATTACCAAACTAATGATTTTTATATCCTCCCTCGTCTTTCTTGAGGGAAATGGTGGGGTCGTGCTCACCAATGACCCTCATTATAGCCGAGGGTTGTTTCCCAAAGATGATCCCCTGCTTACTAGAACTGACAAACACAAGATGAAAGGAAACACTGATATTTCTCATTAATTTTCCAAGTGTTTTGCTGGAGCAACACCCATTACAATTATGGTCCGTTAGGATATTACAACACTACTGATAGTATTTTTTCAAATGATCTGCATTCCAGGGGTTGGAAAAGGGTTCCCCTTCTAGGTTTTCTAGTCTATAGGTCCCTGGGACAACTTCGTCGATGACCTTATAGGGGCCGTGCCAATTAGGATGGAGCTTGTTGGTCTTCTGCCAAGTCTTTTTGAGTACCAAGTCCCCCACTGCAATTGGTCTCTGTTTCACCCTCTGATTGTAAAACCTTGTAGTCCTCTGCTGGTAGGCGGCTTGCCTTATCTCGGCGTCTTTCCTCCTTTCCTCAATCAGGTCTAAGTTAAGTCTCATCTCTTCCATATTTCTCTGGGGGTCATACATTTGGAACCTATGAGTAGGAAACCCAATCTCAGTGGGGATGACGGCCTCTGAGCCATAAGCTAGCATGAATGGGGTCTCTCCGGTAGAGGTCTTTGCCGTCGTCCTGTAGGCCCACAGTGCAGCATATAACTCTTCAACCCATCTTCCTTTTGCCTCCTCAAGTCTCTTCTTGATCCCGTCTAGGATCGTCCTGTTTGTAACTTCTGTTTGCCCATTATCCTGAGGTCAGCCTGGGTAAAGAAGAATTGTTTGATACTCATCCTTTCACAGTACTTTTGTAGATATGTATTCTTGAATTAAGTCCCGTTATCCGAGATGGGGGTATTTGGGAGACCATATCTGTATATAATGTTTCTCCATATGAACTGGAATGTCTTCTACTCTGTGATCGTTACCATCGGCTCCGCCTCCACCCATTTTGAAAAATAGTCAATGGCCACGACGAGGAACCGATAGTTATTGATGGCCCTAGGCAAGGGTCCTACTAGGTTAATCCCCCACACTGTAAATGGCCACGGGGATGTAATGGAAGTAAGAGGCTGATGGGGTTGGTGAGGGATGGTGGCAAATCTTTGGCATTTGTCACACTTTTGTACATATGCCGTGGCATCTTTCCCCAAGGTCGGCCACCAGTACCCTTGGGTGATCACCCTCTTCGCTAAGGACCTGCCCCTAATGTGGCTTGAACATGACCCCTCATGCACGTCTTGCAAAATGGATGGGACTTTAGATGGGTGCACACACCTAAGTAAGGGGAGCAAAAACCCCTTTTTGTATAAGGTGTCCCCAATGACAGTGAGCTTGCTTCTGGCATATCTCAACTTGCCTGAATATCTCAACTTCTTCCTTTCTTGCCTTGCTTCTGGCATCTCCCCCTCTTTAATGTATCTGATCAGAGGGTCCATCCATGAGGCTTCCTTAGAAATATTCAGGCAAGTGCCAAGTGTTCCCTCAGCATCTTTAATAGTTGGTCAAAGCAAAATTTCCACTAGGACTGTCCTCCTTATGTCTGTCCTAGTTGCTGAGGCCAGCCTGGCAAGTGCATCGGATCGGCCATTGTCGTGCCTAGGTATCCTCTTTAATTTCACTTCTCTGAAGCTCTTCATTAATGACATTACTTTCTCAAGGTACTTGGCCATCCTCTCATCTTTGGCCTCGTAGGCTCCTAGTATCTTATTTACTACCAGCCTTGAATCACTATGGACCAAAATTTGGCCGACACTAAGAGACTTGGCCAAGGAGAGTCCTGCTATCAGGGCCTCATATTCGGATTCATTGTTGGAGGCTTTGAAGTTGAACCTCAGGGCGTACTCAATGTCTGTGCCATCGGGTGCTGATACTATCAGTCCAGCTCCACTTTCGTTCTCGTAGGAGGACCCGTCAATGAAGAGGCTCCACACAGTCTTTTCCTCTGAGAAATTTCACTCGGTGAGGGATCCCTATTTGAAGAGGTGTCTTCCCTCTTCGTTTTCGGCCACTTTCCTTCTAGCAGTGCCTATCTCATCCTTATCTGCAGGTGTGTCGGTGAGCCTATCTTGTTGGGTATCTGTCTTCCCGAAGCTCTCATCATCGGCTTCATCATCTTCCCAAGTAAACTCGGCCACGAAATCCGTCAATGCTTGCCCCTTAATGGCCATCTTAGGTTGATATATAATGTCAAACTCCCCCAGCTCTATAGCCCAGGCCATAACCTGCCTGATTTTTCTGGCTTGTGTAGGACCTGCCTAAGAGGAGAGTCAGTGAGGATGACCATTATATGGGACTGAAAGTATGGCTTCATCTTCCTTAAGGCATGGATCAAGGCATAGGCCAACTTCTCCATCCTTGGGTATCTTTTCTCAGCACCCTGGAGTGCCTTACTGTTGAAATACACTGGCCTCTGTACCCCGTCTTCCTCTCTGACGATTGCAGCGCTAATGGCTGACTCAGAGACACCTAGATACATATTGAGTCGTTCACCCTGCACTGGTCGTGACAACAGCAAGGGGGACACTAGGTATGACTTTAGCTCCCTGAAAGACTCATCACACTCTTCACTCCATTCGAAGGCCTTCCTGAGGATCTTGAAGAATGGCAAACACTTATCTGTGGCTCTGGATACGAACCTATTCAAAGCATCCACTCGCCCCGTGAGCCTCTGAACGTCTTTGATGGTCTTGGGGGTCTTCATTTCCAGGAGGGCCTTTATTTTCTCAGGGTTGGCTTCGATGCCTCTTTGGTTGACAATGAACCCCAAGAATTTCCCTACTCCGACCCCGAAGACACACTTGGCTGGGTTGAGCTTCATCTGGTATTTGTCCATCGTATTAAATGTCCTCTTCAGGTCAGCCACATGATCCTCTGCCTTCAGGCTCTTAGTCAGCATGTCATCTACATAAACTTCCATAGATTTCCCAACTTGGACTTCAAATATTTTATTTACAAGGCGTTGATACGTTGCCCCTGCTTTCTTCAGACCAACGGGCATGACCCTATAACAGTATGTCCCCTTATCGGTAATGAAGGCTGTTTTTTCTGAGTCTTCAGAGTCCATGAAGATTTGGTTGTACCCTGAATAGGCATCCATGAAGCTCATGAGCTCATGGTCTGCGGTAGCGTCTACCATCTGGTCAATGCGGGGGAGAGGGAAACTGTCTTTGGGATAGTGCTTGTTGAGGTCGGTGAAGTCCACACACATTCTCCACTTCCCGTTGGCCTTTGGGACAATGACTGCGTTGGACAACCATTCAGGGTAGATGACCTCTCTGATAAACTCCGCATCTTCTAATTTTTTGACCTCATCCCTTATGACCTCATACTCTCTCTAGAGTAAATTCTCCTCTTCTGCTTCACCGGCTTCGTACCCTCAACCACGTTGAGCTTGTGGAACATGATTTCAAGGTCGATCCCCGGCATATCTTCATGACTCCATGCAAAGACGCTCTGTCTTCTCCTCAACAGTTTAATGAGGTCTTCCTTGATATTTGGCTTCAGAGACTTGCCGACTTGGACGGTTTTTTCCGGGTCATCCTCATTGAGGATGATGGATTCTACCTCTTTCGCGGCCTCTCCCTTCTTCAGCTTCGTCTCGTCTCTGGGGTCTAGGGTATCAATATTATAAGTGGTCGTAGCCTTCTTGTGTGTCTCTATTTCTTCAGCGGAGTTGTAATAACATTCTCGTGCTGTCGTCTGGTATCCCTGAACTTCCCCCACCCCGTAAGGGGTTGGAAAATTTATCATCTGATGGACCGTAGACGGCATAGCTTCGAACCCCTTGAGGGCTACCCGTCCCAGTATAATATTGTAGGCCGAAAACACATATTCATCCATCACAAAGAAGCTGACCTTATTGGTAAGCCATCTCGGCCACTCGTCCCCCATCCTGATATCAGCCTCATACACTCCAAGGGGATGAACCTTTTCTCCACTGAACCCAATCAATGGGTGATGGTATGGGACGAGTCTAGCACGGCTGAGACCTAAAGCCTTGAAGCATGGCCAAAACATCACGTCTGCAGATGAGCCCCCATCTACCAGGATCCTTGGCACCTCGCATCCGTGCACCCTGGTAGTGATGACTAGAGGGTCATCATGTGGAGCTAAGAGGCTTTTTAAGTCCATTCTTGAGAACCCCACTATCAGAGTATCCATGTCAACCTTTTTTCTTTTTTTTGACTTCGCCTCCAGAGAGGTTGAGTGTACTGTCTTCGCCACTGCCTTGGACTCAGCCACATAGGCCTTCCTGTCAGCGACCTCTAACCCTCCTCCTGCTAGACCCCCGAAGATCATTCCTATTCCGAGCGAGATCATATTAAGCCTCTTGACAGGGCCGTGGTCGTCTCTCGACGGGAGGTCAGGGTCGTCCTCATCGTCAGAAGGGTCATCCCCTCTTTTTTGAGGACCTTCTCTACATGCATCACCTCGCTTTTTTCTAGGGTCGTCCCCTCGGCCCTTCTTGAAGGCACCTTTGTCAACGTAATTCTCGAGCTTCCCTTATTTCAGCATCTTCTTAATCTCATCTTTCAGAGCAAAGCATTTGTCTGTCACGTGGACATGGTCTTGGTGAAATTCACACCATAGGTTTTTGTTCCTCTTGATGGGGGCTGCCCTCAACTTCTCAGGCCACTTCAAGGATCGGTTACTCTTTATCTCATTGAGAATATGTTCGCAGCTGACCGTTAGAGGGGTGTAACCAGCGAACTTTTCGTCCATATACCTCTTCTTCCCCTCTTTGTTCTTCTTAGGGTACTTACCCCCACTAGCGCCTCCTTTTTCGTCTTCGTATTTTACGGCCATCGCCTCTTCGGTGTTCATCACCTTTCCTGCTGTTGACAGCAATTCAGCCATCGTCCTCAAAGGGTATTCAACAAGCTTCCATAACAGCTTCCCCTTTTGGAGTCCTCCAATCAGGGCTGTCATAGCTATGCTCTCCTCATAGTCTTCCACCTCCAACTTTTCTTTGTTGAATCTGGCTATGTAGTCCCTTAGACTCTCATTCTTCCCCTGCTTAACATTTAGCAGGTGGGTGGTCTTCTTCTGTGGCCTCACCCCAAAGCAAAAGTTATGGATAAACCGGTCTGCTAACTACTTAAAGCTTTCAATGGAATTTTTTAGAAGAGACATATACCAGATATGTGCAGCCCCCGTCAGAGTGACAGAAAAGTCACGACACCTCATCTCATCTGAGATAGAGTATATATCTGCCGCTGATTGATACATCTCAATATGATGGACAGGATTAGTAGTCCCGTCATACCGTGGGGTGACCACAGGTGGATTAAACTTTTATGGCGTAGGAAAGTTGACTATCTTCGCCACAAAGGGAGAGCCTATGGAGTACTCTCTATGAAGAGGGTCCCGGCTTTTCAGAATATCACCAATCTTGTCCTCCAGTCGCTAGATTGAGTCATTTTAGGGCCTCGTAGGGTCGGCCTGGCCGATGTTATCCCTCGCCGCCTCTTTAAGGTGGACGGAGGGTTCTGCGGCGGCAGGCCTCTGTCGGCTATTTACTTCCCCCTGACCATCGTCTCGTCCTAAGGGTCGACCCCCGTGGGGTCGGACATCTGCTGCCTCCCTTTTGGACCTCGCAGCGCTCCTTGATCTGGATAATTTTTCCCGCAGGTCATTTACTGGGCCCATCCTCTCAAAGGCCGACCCCCTGCTCAAGCGATCAAAAGCAGAGCCTCTTGGGTGATCGTCAGGATTTGGTCTCCCGCACTTCCCTCTACTCTCCTGGAGAGGTCATACAGTATTGTTGGAGACCTCATATGGTTCCCAGCATTCTATGGTGGCCTCCTCTCCCTCCAGATCGTCCTACCTATCCTCAGGGAAAGGGTTTCCTTGCCTCCCCAGGCATAGACGCCGGGGGTCAGCAACATCCCTACGCCGCTGAGGGGGTGGCAAGTCTTTGCATGGTGCCTGGGGTGGTCCCCTGGCCTCATGCTGCCCTGGAGCCGCTGCCAGAGTAATCATCTCCGGTGAGACTCCTGGTGGTCTTAGTATGTTCTGGCTTAGAGCTGTGAACTTCTCCTGCATGATTCGCTGGCATGCTTCCAGAGACTTCAAGGCTACTGCCACATCAGCCATCTCAGACTGAGGTGGTGGCTGACTGGAACTGGGTCCAACTCCACTCTCCGGTGGAGGGAGTGGTGGTGGTGGCATCTCTGGTGCCATGTGTTTGAGCTATGAAGAGCTGAACTGAAGAAAAAGGACTGGTGAGCTTGAGAACCTTAATGGGTCTCTTTCAATGGTGAAACATCTCCTCTTAGGGGGAGAGCTGGTTCACCACCAGAGTACCCAATGAGGTCAAGCTATACAAAGGAAGAGATGTCTTCTAGTTCCCACAGACGGCGCCAAACTGATGATGCTTAGATTCAGCACGACCAGATAAGTGATGATGAGCTCAAACAGTAGCAACCATGGCACCCTGAAGATATGTGTGTATAAGTGTGTAGAAGGAGATGAGTATAAGAGGAATAAGACAATGATGTATAGTGGTTCAGCCAATTAGGCCTACATCCACTGTGAGTGTGTGATCCATTAAGTATGGGCACTAATGGCCTTGGATACAATGCACATAAGCTCCCTTTCTTTCTCTACTGTGTGTACAAGCAGAATTTTAGCTAGGGTTACAATTCTCCATCCCTTGTAGGGTTATAGGTGATAAGTATATATAGGTCTTGGGGGGTGTAGTGTACCCCCCAAGTATGCATGGTGCATGTGAATGAGGATATAGCCAATCTCCTATTGACACATGTAGATGCCAAATGATGACATAATATTCCCTCACGTGAAGGGGTGATATTGTTATAACGGTCTTCCACGTGCCATGTGAGCCTCACGCGCACTGTTCCACGCATTTCCCAAACCACGCGCTGTGATGATGTCACCCTCGGCCTATGATACGAGGCCGAGGGCAAAGTTCCTTCTGGTAGTGAGTCTGGCCTAATTTAGGCCTCGTATTATCGTACCGTCGGAGGGTTGTCTGGGCCTGATGAAGGGTTGGCCCCTTGAAGGATCATCCGGACCCTGATGGAGGGTCGACCCCTCATAGGGTCATCCGGGCCTGATGAAGGGTCGGCCCCTTGAAGGGTCGTCTGGACCATGATGAGGGGTCAGCCCCTTGAAGGGTCGTCTGGGCCTGATGAGGGTTGGCCCCTTGAAGGGTTGTCTGGGGCTGATGAAGGGTCGGCCCCTTGAAGGGTCGTCTGGACCATGATGAGGGGTCGGCCCCTTAAAGGGTCGTCTGGACCATGATGAGGGGTCCTCCCCTTGATGGGTCACGAGACCATATTGGGCGAGCCTTGGTGGAGGGGGCCCTCGGCTTAGCCGAGGGTATATATGGGTATATAAATGATGATGATGAAGTCCTATCTCTTATATCTCAAGGAGATAACTCTTACTTATAGCTTATTTAGAAAAATGTGGATAATGATGGATTTAATCCAGTTTTATCATATAAGAAAGGTAGAAAGGAAAATGGTCATATCTCTTTTGTTAATTTGCCTTAATAAAAAAGGATTACTAGGTCACTCCTCAAAGATCCCACCTCATTTATATCTCAATAATAAATCTCATTTGGAATGTAAGGGGTATTGGTAATTCTCCTTTAATTGGAAGGGCTAATAAGTTATGCAAGATGAATAATATTTTGTTTTTGGACCATTATGGAACCTATGATTTCTAATGATAACGGATCTTCTATTCAAAGAAAACTTAACTCTCATGTAGTTGAAGTCAATGTATCACATAAAATTTGGGGCTTTTAAAAGAAGGTATAACCATGATCAATATCTTACTATCCAAATGGAATCACCTCCCTTACACTCCCCCATTCTTATTTCAAATATTTATACTAAGTGCACTTGAAGTGATAAAAAAGACTTGTGGAAGGAGTTGAAAGATATGGAGACTAATTATAATCTACCTTGATTGATTGGAGGTGATTTTAATATAATGCTATCTTTAGAAGAAAAAATAAGGTTGCTTGATATTGATAGAAGTATCGTATCTGACTTCAAAGAGTTTTTTTTATTGAATATGGTCTTTTGGATGTTGGTTATTCTAGGAGTAAATTCACTTGGACTAATATAATAACTTGGGTTAGACTTGATAGACTTTGTTATAGTTCAACTTGGCAGGATATTTTCAGATCAATTGTCATTCATTATTTAAATAGGGTTAGATTTGATAATTGTACTTTAATGGTGGAATTGAAATCTTAATTGTAAATATAGCTAAGACTTTTAAAATCCTTAATTCCGGGATCAAGAATCATGAATTTCATAATATTGTGGAAAATAATTAGAGTGCTCAATGTGATGGGGATCCAATCCAACAGATATGCAAATATCTTTACAGATTAAAAGTTATTCTTAAACACTGGAATAAAGATATATTTTGGAACATTTTTTAAGCGGCAAAGACTAGAGAAGATGAGGTGTTAAATTCTTAAATTGTGTATGATTCTATCCCTACTGAAACTCATATAAGTAATCTATGCCTAGCTAAAAGTGCATTTAACAAAGCTCTAGTTGTTGAAGAAGAATTTTAGAGGAAAAAGTAAAATGAAAAATTTATTCAATATGGTGATAGAAATAAAAAAAAATCATGAAACTACCAAGGCTAAGAGGCAGAGATGGTTTATTCATAAGATGAAGATGATCAAGGTAATTGGATTCAATCTGAAGATATTCCTCAAGAGGTTATTAATCATTTCAAGAACCTTCTTTCTTTTCAATCCCAAATAATTGTTAACATTTATCTTACCATTGTAATTCCTAAGCTAGTTATTGAAGAAGATAATGAGTTTCTTACCAGATTCTTAAAAAAAGATGAAGTTAAAACCATTGTATTTGGAATGAATGGTGATAGTTCATCTGAGCCATATGGATACAATGGTTATTTATTTCATAAATGTTGGAATATTATTAAAGAAGTATTCTTGATTTTGTTAGAAGTTACTTTGTTGGATGTCAATTTCTAAAGCAATCTCTAGCCCTCTTATAGCCTTAATTCCTAAGGTCCAATCTCCCTATATTTTTTGTGATCTCAGATCTATTAGTTTATGCTATTTCTTTTATAAGATATTCACTAAAATAATGTCTACAAGGCTTTTTCTCATATTGCCAAAAATTATATCTAAACATCAAAGTGGCTTTGTTACTCGAAGGAAAATTGCTCATAATATTCTTTTAGCTCAAGAATTGGTTAGATGCATAAAGAAAAAGGTTCATGGTGGAAATGAAATTTTCAAACTAGATATGTCTAAAGCATATGACAACATCAATTGGTTGTTGTTGATTAAATTTCTGAGCCAATTCGGTTTTTGTGAATTATAAATTGATCTAGTGTGGAAGGCTATTTAATATTGTTGGTTCTATATTGGGGTTAATGGTGGTCCTACAAGTTTTTTCACTTCTTCTATAGGATTAATCTAAGGGCATCCTCTATCTCCTTACCTCTTTAGCATTGCGACAAAAGTCTTCAGTAGGTGTTTGGATAAAAGGATTGAGGAGGGTAAATCAAACCTTATTTGGCTATTAAAAATGTTCTTATTGTCCCCGATGTAACAATATTCTTATTTTTACTAATGAAGGTAAGAAATCCACCATAAAATTGATGAGGCTTATTGAAGAATATGAAAGTTATTTTAGTCAAATCATTAATATGTATAAAAGTGGCTACTTAACATCCCTATTGATGAGAAATTCCAGATCTAAGATGATTGGTTATACCACTTGATTCCCTAAAAAATCCTTTTTAATCACCTACCTTGGTTGTCCATTGTATATTGGTAGGAAATAGTGTTTTATTTGTAGGATGGTTTAAAGTTAATCTCTAAATTAGAGAAAGCCTCCCTAATTCATATAAGAGACTCAAGAGAAGAAAGCAAAATGAAGACAGTAAGGCAGCTCAGTGAAGCAGCTCAACGAGGAAGCTCAGTGATGCAACCTAGCGAGGAAACTGACCGAGAGAGATCTTCTTTATCTTCCTTTTCTTACTTAGTCAAATTATATATTTTAAATACATTTATTATAACGTTGTAACGATTGTAGTATTGAGTGTGAGGTCAAATAGTACTCGCGATAGACTAGGCCTGGCAGGTCCTGTGAGAGCTTACATGCTTTATCGAATGACCTCACCGTGGGAACTTCAGGGGGTCTTGGTTTGGAGGATTGAGAAGTGAGGTAGCGTTAAGGATTGTCTTTACCATCCTAGATACACCTGGTAAAACACTGAGAGATATTTCACCTTGGAAGTGTGTGTAGAATAATCTTAATTTCCATCGTATATTGCGTTTCAAACCAAACAGCCCATACCAATTGTCACATCTACTTTAGGTGATGTCACCAGCCACCTAAACCCTGTCCAATATGAACTTGAGTAAATCACTATGGTATTGGTGTTGTCAAACATTTGGTGATCCACCTTTGTTGTGACAGTCCTCTGATGTCCAGTGGTTAGGCAAAAGGCATGTCTTGGAAAGACTGGCAGATTATGCATTTAATGCTCGTGACTTAAAGTATGAGGAAATGTCTTTTCACATGAATGAAGATTGAGACATCTCGGGAAGGGTTGTGGAGCTATTTATGGGACTTAACCACTGCTGAGATGAGAGAGTTCTTTCTATAGAGTTTATTGCGAGAGAGAGAAGATATCATAGAGAAGTTATTTCAAACCAAAGAGTTTACTCACCTACCATTGTCATTTATTGCGAAGCTTTTAATAGTTAACCAAAGGTATATTCGAGGTTGTTGGTGTGTTGGCTACCTGTCAAGGTGTATCTAGGGTGCTTACTTCTCTCTCCCTTTGAATAAGTTGCCTATGAGTTTAATTTTTTATTTTTTGAGTTAGACAATATTGTGTGTTCACTTATCTTTGTTAAAGAGTACTTGGTTTAACATTTATCACCTTACCTATAGTGGTTACACCTCAACTGGTATTACTATACTCCCAGGATTCAAGGGGACTACCTTCTTACATTGGGCGACTCTGCTAGTGAAGTACTCTCCTAAAAGTATGGAACAAGGTAATGTTAATCATACCATTGACTTTTATGCTATTCAGCGTAACGAGTAACAAGAGGCGAGGAACCTTGAGGCTGCTAGGGATGGGGTTCATCGGGTAGAGGTTCCCCAAGCTCAAATGGCGACATGAATTCCAGCGGTGACACAAGCTTGTACTAGTGCCATGAAGGGACAAGCATAAATGGCCCTTATCATAGGCAAATTCTTTGATTTATTGCAGACTTCTATAGCTGCAACGACTTTTGGAGGGGGATTTGACCCCAGCACCTTTGTAACACCAATGGCGTCTTCAATAGGCTCATTGAGCGCAGCTCCAATGGGACCTTCCCCCACGAACACTGTACCTACCCCGACCCAACGGTGGTTAACCCAGGTGTGGAAAGTATTCCACCTGTGGTCCCTAAGCCGATTGCCCCAATGGCTGAGAAAACTCCTGCATCTACCTTGGAAGAAATAAAAAAAATGGGATGTAGAAGGAGATGCTAAAGATGATAGAAGCTTCCTCTCAGTCCTCCAGAGAGATAACAACGGTGTACGATGATTTTCGTACTCCCTATCCTGAGGAGTACAATAAGAAACCTTACCCAAAGGACTATATTCCTCCTATGTTTGAGAAGTACACAGGAAAGGGAGGAAACTCGAAGGAGCATATCAAGAAGTTCATTGAGCATTTGGGGCCTCATTGCAACAAAAAGAATGTAAGGTTGAGGGAGTTTTTCAAATCCATCACCGATAAGGCTTATACTTTGTACTCTCATTTGGCATCGAAGAGTGTCTCAACGTGGGAGGAAATGC
This sequence comes from Sambucus nigra, assembly GCA_949130495.1. Taxonomy (NCBI): domain Eukaryota; kingdom Viridiplantae; phylum Streptophyta; class Magnoliopsida; order Dipsacales; family Adoxaceae; genus Sambucus; species Sambucus nigra. Next base: position 49,783,740 of record OX422221.1, read on the forward strand.
ACTTTCTATTTGTCTAGAAGTTCTTTCTGGCGGAATATGAGTTCACATTGACACAGATAGGGAGGGAGAAGCAACGACTAGAGAATGAAATGGTGGCGTATGTCCGAAGGTTTAGAGAAAGGTCTCTTGATGTGAGGGAAGAGACCAAAGAGTCCAAACTACTTTAGATTTGTGCTGAAGGCTTGCTCCCGGAGTACATCTATCACCTCATCAATGAAAAGAACGAAGGAACTTTTGCAACATTTTTTAAGGCCGCAAGGAACATCTCATTAGTCGAATGACCAAACTTGATCGTGGTGCCTATGATATTCAGGAAGCCAATACATCCCATTGTCAGATGTGGACATCCCCCACGAGAGAGGTAAGTTGATGAAGGAGAGGGGGCCGAGCAGTCGAAGAAGGATAGCAAAAGAAAGTTCAGTAGATAAAAGAGGATCCACCACCACTGCCTTGTACTATTGAAGAGGCTGTCAGTCTTTACAATGCCATGATATAAGGGGGACAGTTTATGAGCCCAAGGATACTTCGGCCATGGATCCAGATGCAAAGACAAGAGCTAATCCAAAGTATTGCCAGATCCATCAAAAGCTTGGTCATCCAACGCCAACCTGCTTTACACTGAGGAAGATTATAAGCAAACACATAAAGGTAAGGACTTTAAAGATCCCTCAGGAGAACGACAATAACAACCCATTCCCAGCACATGCAGTTGATCTGGTAGTTGTTTATTATAAAAAAGGTAAATGCAAAGCGAGGGAACGAGTGGTGGGGCAGAAAGAATTTGAGCAGGGGTTGGAAGACTGCACCAGAGGAATGGCTAACGTTGTAATAGCCTACGATGAAGTTAGTTCTAGAGATGTGGAGGATATGTACAATCTTAATAGTGAATAAGTAGACTAGGGGGAAAAATACCATATTATTTCTCAGCCGCCTAAATTCTCATGGTTCTTCGACCAGGTAGAAATCCTGAAGGAAAGTTGGTTGGAGATTACATAAATGATTATGGATATTGCACAAAAGAATGAAGTTCCTTCGCTGAGATAGATGGGGCCTATGACTAGATTGGTATGGAAGTTCTTGTTCGAAGTGACTTTCAGTGATGTCGATAGAGCTGTAAGGTTCCCACACAATATACCCTTATATATCATGGCTAGTATCAACGGTGTGAGTTTTATGAGGGCTCTAATAGATGGGGGGAGCATCCATAAACCTCATGACCAATAACTCCTTCGACTCGTCCAATATCTATGAGTAAATATTGATACCAATGCCTTTGGTGATCTCTGATTATGACAACCAGTTCTCCAAGTCGATTGGGTATGTGAATGTAGGGATTGTAATGGGTAATCTCACTTCACATATTAAGTTTCATATGATTGAGAGTGATACTTCTTACCACCTTCTGATAGGAAGGGTGAGGGTGTACAATCACGGTTTAGTTCCTTTGACATATCACCAATTGGCCAAGGAAAATGTGAAGGCAACTAAGATCGTTATATGTGAAATAAAGAAGCCCTTTGCAATCGAAGAGGCTTAATTGGTGGATACAACATTGTACACGGAGCTGGAGGAGGATGTAAGAGTCTTAACAAGAAGAATGGAGGAAGCCAGAGCTCCTTCTATCAGATAAATGATGGGGCCTGTGAATGATCAAAGCAACGATAGAGCGAGAAGAAGGGAAAGAGCTAAGGAGGTCAATCATGTTGATCTCAAACCCCAAAATATCTCTGAACAACTAAGAGATAAGATGAGGCCTAGGATGGACCCGATGGAGCTTGAGGCCCAACTATAGATTGAGTAGGTTTTCAGGAATATGCTGGCTGCAGCTTTAAGAGAGAGGAAATAGAAGGAACCAGTAACTGCTAATAGGCAGTGAAAAAAGATGATAATATATGATGGAAGGCTTATCTATTACCTGTGAAGGTGTGGGTGGGCGGTCGAAGGAGCTATATTAGATATTGACAAAGAGGCTGACCCGGTGTATGAGTCTTTTCTGGTAGATCAATATAGGCAGTGCATAGTCATAGGCAACTCAAACATGCATGAGTCTGTGGAAGAAGTAAAAGAAAAACCAGAGTACATAATGGATCACCCGAATCCATAAGTACAGGAGCTACAACAACTGGATCCATCCGGAGAAGGAGAAGATCCATGGCCCATATTCATTTTAAAGGATCTGAGCGGAGAGAAAAGAGTGGCCTTGATTAAACTAATTCGGGAATACAAAGACTTCATTATGTGGAAGTACATATAGATGGATGGGATAGATGAAGAAGTAAGTTTCACAAGATGAACGTTATGCCTTCATCCATACCGGTGAAGCAAGCCACAAGAACTTATAAGCCTGAGCTTGATCTGAAAATTAAAGAGGAGGTTTAACAATTGTTAGCAGCAGGGTTCATCAAGCTGATATATCACCCACTTTGGTTGTCAAGAATTGTGCTAATAGGAAAGAAGGACAAGAATCATATAAGGATATGTGTGGACTTCAAGGACTTGAACAGGGCTTGCCTAAAGGATGCGTTCTCACCGCCCTCTATTGATATCTTAATCAATGTAACTGCTGGGAAAAATGTATAGCTTCATAAATGGGTATGTGGGATACGTTTAGATCAAGATAGATCCAATAGATGCAGAGAAAATAATATTCAGAACACTGTTAGGCAATTTCATGTACAAGGTAATGCCTTTTGGGTTGAAGAATGTTGGAGAAACATATCAAATAACGTTAATGGCCATCTTCCATGACTTCTTCCATAAATTTTTGGAATTTTATGTGGATGATATGGTCATCAAGTCGAAAAAAGAGGAGTCCCATCTGGATGATCTGAGGAAGGTGTTCATTCGGTGCAGGAATTATAAACTGAAGATGAATCCACTAAAGTGTGCCTTCGAAGTTACAAATGGGAAGTTTTTGGGCTTTATAGTGGATCGACAGGGGGTGCAGATGGACCACTTGAAGCAACAAGTGATCATAGATATGCCATATCTAAGAACAACCAATGAGATCAAAGGTTTTATCGATAAAGTCTCCTACCTCAGGAGATTTATGCCAGGGCTGGCCGAGATGACTCATCCACTGATGGAGCTATTGTGAAAAGGGATAAAGTTTAAGTGGGAGGAAGCTCACCAAAAATCTCTCACCAAGCTGAAGAAGTTGTTAACTTTTCCACAAACGATGATTACTATAAAAGAAGGGATAATGTTGCAACTCTACCTTACGCTAACTAGGTCTATCGAAGCTCTACTAGTGCAGGAAATTAATGGGAAGAAATGGTCAGTCTATTATCTGATCAGGATCATATATAGACTATAGGAGAGGTATAATAGTATAGAGAGGCATTGCTTAGCCTTGGTACTTATTGCACAAAAACTTAGGCATTATATGTTATCTTTTACAATTCATATTATGACAAGATGTGATCCCATATAGTTTTTGATGGCAGTAACATTTTTTATTGGAAGAACAGCTAGGTGGTTACTCATCCATTCAAAATATGACATGAAGTGTGTGGTTTGCGATCAAGAGCTAGGCATATGAAAATTTACTGGTAATCTTTCCATTTAGAATATTTGAATCACCCCGAGAGAGCACTCTTGGAGATAATTTGCAGGCTAATTTTTTTTTATGCAAACCTCGAAGAATAGACTATGCAGTTTGATTGTTCTTTGGTAGAAAATAAGGGAGGAGCACGGGTTATTCTCTTGAAAGTTAAGGAGGAGATTTGGCTTTCCTATAAGATAGATTTCCTTTGATTTAATAATAAAGCAGAGTATAAGGCGTTAGTACTGGGGTTGCTAGAGGCTTTTCGAAGGGGCATCCGCTCACTGTGCCTTAAAGTTGATTCAAACTTGGTGGTTCAACAAGTTAATGGAGAATATGTGTTAAAGTACCTCGGTCTGGTGCCCTATAGAACAATCATCCAGCGACTTATCAACCAATTCCATCAGGTTAAGATAAGGACGCATCCTAGAACGATGAATAGGCATGCTGATTCTTATGCCACTATTTCTCAGAAACTGTCCATGAAGAGCGACACAACAATGGTTGTGATACATCAAAGAACATCTCCCTCGGTGGTACAGATGATATTTTCGATAAAAGATGATTTGGATTAAAGAAGAGAGATTAGGAAGAAGTTGGAATCTAGGGAAAGCAAGATGGAACTGAGAGAGTTAGCATGGTATTTTACCACCCAAGGAAGTCTTTACTTTAAGAACATGGGAGGATGGATGTCAAGGTTTATCGGTCCAGAGGAAGCAGAGTAGAAGTTGAAGTAGACACATGACTAACATTATGAAACAACTGAGATCCCTCTGTACAGAAAAATCCAGAGAGAGGGATACTTCTATCCAATGATAAAGCATGATGTAACAGAGTTACAACGAAGGTGAGATAAATGTTAACTTTTCTTTCAAGCAGCTGAATGTCACTTTGTTGAAACTCAGACAGATTGAAGGCTTACATTGATGTTATTAAGGATAGAGTTGTTCCCGTAGAGAAAATTAATGCGATGGAACTCAAGCGAAGGGGGGCCCTACAGTTCTATGTCTAAGAGGAGCAGGTCTATCATAGAGAATACTTCAATAGGCCGTTAAGATACATCACAAAGGAGGGGGCAACAAAAATTTGTATCAAGCCACGATCCAGCTCATATTGGAGGGGCAAAGTTATATGACCAATTAATGACCTTGGGTTATTATTAGCCAACTATGGAGAAAAAATATGCTGAGTTTATTCGAAAGTGCAAGGCGTGTCAGCTAAATGAAAATATGATCCATGATCCATCGGTGGACTTACACTCTTTGGCCACTCCTTACCCATTCCACACTTAGATATTTGACGTGGTAAGGGAAATACATTTATCTTCAAGGGGAAAGATTAGATACTAGTGTTAATGGAGTGCTTTATAAAATGGGTTGAGGCAATACTACTGAAGAGAGCAACAACATGTATGGTGGATAACTTCATTAGAGAGTATATAATTTGTCAATTTGGATTCCCAAATGTGATACTCTCTGATAACGGGACCCCGTTTGTCAATAAAGAAGTAATGATTCTCACAGACAAGTACTCCATCATCTACTATTTCCAACAGTGGCATATCCCAAAGGCAAGGGTCAAGCCGAAGCAACACACAAGACTTTGGTAAATATTTTGGCTAAGATGATGGAGGTTTTCCTAGGTTCATGGGATGATAAGATTCCAGCAGTTCTCTGGGCCTATCGAACGATAAAGAGGAAACCCACATGGTATACATCATTCTCTCTTGTCTTTTGAGTAGAAGAAATTCTGTCAGCGGAGCTGAAAGTTCCCTCGACTGAATATGTCTTGCGAAGCTGTAAGCTCCCTTATAGCAGACACGTATATTTGGAAGCACTGGATGAACACAGGGACAATGCGATGCAATACTTCCAAATGTACAAGAAATATCTCTCTAAGGATATGAAAACTTTGTGAGGAGAAGAAAGTTCATAGAAGGGGATTTGGTTTTTAAGGCAGCGATGAAGCACATTCGAGGGCTCCTATTGCCTTAATTTTTCTGAGAATTGGGAGGAACCTTTCATTGTAAAGGAGGCTCACGACTCAAATTATTGCTTAATCTCTAATATGGAGGAAGATAAAACTTTCAAGATTAATAACAAGTGGTTAAAGGTTTATCATGTTTAAGCGAGTAACCTCAGTTAGAAATTTATTTTGGGTTTAAGCTATGTTGTAATTCGTTATGAATTATTTCTTATTATTGTGATGAATTAAGAAGAAAGAGTTAACAAGTAAAATTGTTAGAATTTAATCTTTGCAATAAGTAGAAAAGTTGTCACAAAGCATGGCATGATACTAATCCATTTTTTTCATTCATATACTTAAAAGGATTACAAACTGGGGAACTATTGCCCTAGAATCACATATTAGGAAATTAAAATTTTTATTATAACACAACACAAGAAGGGACTTTAAATCAGAATAAACCACAAGTCAAGAGAGGAAAAGAAGTCCCCAGGCAAGCTGGAAGAAGCCTCTAAGCATGTTCTCTAAGCAGTAATACATCCTTAAAGTCTGATCTGGCCTTGGTCTCATTCAATCAATAAGGCTTCACATTTCTGCTTGGCCTCCAGAAGAGCTTCTTCGGTAGCTTTAACTTCCTCATCAGCTACTCCCAACAGAGGGGTCGACTCTAACAACCTGTCCTCCTCATCCCGTTGGGCCTTTATATGTTTCAGATAAATCTCTCTCTAGATCTCCAACTATTTTCACTTTAAAAGCTTCAAATGGCTAATCAACCAGTTCAGTTGGAAGCTATCCTTGCCCATCTCCATCAAGTTTCCCAGGTACCGATTGATGAGGGTCCTGGTAAGGTTGTACGTTTAAGTATTGGCCACCTCAGTAATAATGAATGCCAGATCCCAGAGCCTATAGCCCATCATCATTGTGTTTGAACGAAGACAGTCAATAGTGAAGGCTTAAGGGTGATTAGTGGCAATTTAGTCAATGATCGAACGATTAATCATAGATACTTGAGGAGACTGGTGAAGAACCATAAGGAATAACTCATGGGGGGCTATATTGGGTAGAGGAACCTCACAACTGGACTCACTATCAACTGGAAGATATGTAGTGGAACCATGATCATTGTCGCTAAAGAGAATGGCCCTTAATTAACAGAGGCAATAGGCGAGGGACCATACTGCATTGGCTCCTCGACATTAACATACTCCCTCACAACCTAAAATGTGATAAAGAAAAAATGATTTTGCAGCAAAATCTTATCAAGTGGGTTTTATTGTTAAGTAACCGTTATAGGTGGAGTTTGAGAACAATCTTAACAAGTGATTTTCACTGTTAAGTCACTGTTATCAGTGGAGTTTGAGAAATATCTTCACAAATGTGTTTTCATTGTCAAGTCACCATTATAGGTAGAGTTTACGAAAAAAAACCTTAACAAGTGTGTTTTCATTATTAAGCTACCTTGAAGGTGAGAATTTGTGAAGAAACTTAACAGGTGGCTTTCATTTGTTAAGGAAGTTATATGTTTCTTTCTTATCCTTCATTTTAACAAGCATGATGATAAGACTTATGCAAAAAAGGGGGAAGGAAATAGTTACCTCAGTTATAACTGCAGGAGTAATAGCCGCAAGAGTGATTTCAACATCCCTACGAACTTCAGCCGAGCCTTCAGAAAGAAAAACCTCATCTCTTGGCGATATACCGTCCTCGCTAAAAGGAAAAAGTACCCAAATTGGGGAAGGTCCCCCTGAAGTCATTTGAGCTCCAGATGTATTAATCACCACAGAGGCTGAAGAAACCCCTGGGTGAGAAGATGAATCAACGGTAGCCTGAGGAACCCAGGGGTCCCTGAACGAGAAGGAGGAGCCAAACTTGGAGAAAGCTGCAAATAATATCAAAGTGTTAGGAATAAGAAACACCACATAAAAGAGCTCAAATGCGCAAGAAAGGAGCTTACCCCAGTGATGGTTAAAAAAGGTCAAACACAATAACATGCCTCACCAAAACGAACTAAAGAAATTACCTAACAAGGTATGTGTCTAAGTTTGAGGAAACTACAACCTGAAAGCCAAGAAAGTATGGAGAAAACAAGGCAACCAAGTGGAAAAGACAGGTAAAGGATTAAAAAGCCATTGCCTTTAAAGGGATGGAAGATACTAGAACAACATCCAGAGGAACCATAGGCAGGGGAGATGCCTCAATAGAAGCCAAAGGAGTCTCCTCTAGTTGATAGGAAGATCCAATAGATTCCACAGAAGTAGTAGCTTTCCTGGAAGCCTCTTCTGCATATTGGGAGGCAGAACAAAAAGAATAGGTAAGCCCAATCATGGGAGAACGAGGGGGAGATGCATCGGTCTCAGAAATACTGAAATGTCCTCCCACAAAAGGGCTCACGGGCGAAGAAGTACTATTTATTTTAACCTCCTGCATAAACAAAAGAGATTTTCATATATAAGTGTTAGAGAATATACCTCACTAAGTTAAAAAAAAAATAGCTAAGTGCGGGAAAACATACCTCTTTCTCTGGAGAAGAGTGGGATGAAATGACCATGGGCGAAGAAGGAGGTAAAGGCAAAGCCGAAGCTTCCCTAGTGGGACCACACCTAGCCTTTGGGTGGGTAATCGCCTCAATGGGAGATAGAGGAGGAGAAAGCCTGGGAACAGAGGCAACAGGTGGGGGATGCACTTTGTAAGAATGTTTCTTCTGGGCTTTTGTACCCATAGTTTTCTTCTTTACACTAGAGCCACCAGCAGTAGAGGGAATTCTATAACCTTTTCATCTTGACATGGCCCCCTAAGTGGGATCTACCAGTATGGTGGGAAATACTGAAGAGGGAGGAACAGTAGGAGTATGTAGTTGAAACTCATGATTCACCCGTTCAAGTTCTTCTTGGCACTTCATTTATTTTTCCCCACTCAAATCTATAGACACTCCAGGAGGAATAAATGCAATAAGGAAGACATCAAAAGTTGTTTGTGACTTGGACTTGGATTTTAAGAAAGTCCCACTTTTTATTTTCCTTGTTTTTTTTAAGGAGATTGAGAAGGGCCCTCTCAAGATGCACCTGGGGCAGTGGTACCTTCTATAGAGGCTCCTTCGGTAGGGGTAGCTGTCTTGGGATCTAGAAGTTTCTTGGGGTTAGGTCCAGTTGTAACGGCCAAAGGGCAGTAAGGAGGTAGTTCACTTGGGGTATCTTTGGGGGTGGTGCTCAGAGGGAACGCAACCCCCAGGACAAAATTTCCTCTGAAACCCAACTCTAAGTCTAGGAAAAAGAGAACTGAAGGATAGACTGGGGTACTACGAATGAATTTCCTAATACTGTCCAGTTGCATCGGCCAGTATTTGGTGAAAAAAGGGAAGTCACATTGCCCTTCCTTGTGATGGTTGTGATGGTGATTCGACCAGCAATAGTTGAGTTAATGGAGGAAGCAGCAGATAATCTATAAACGCAACAAGCCTCAGAGAAAGAAGCCTTACGATGATACTCTTAGAAAATAGGACGAGGAACAATGATTGGGGTTATAGTGTTCTGAGGTATATCCCCACTCCGTGTATGAAGGAAAATAACCTGGGGTAAACAAGAGCATAACGACAAATGAGGGATCTTCGTTGATTAGCTCCTTCGAAGTGGCACGAATCGTACTAGCTTTGTGGGCAAAGAAAGACCAAGTTTGGGTAAAAGAATCTTCATCGTAGGGACGCATAACGAAGCAACTGGGACTGTCAATAATAGGAAGAATGTACTTTTGGCTTTGCTTTTTATGAAACCGAAATAGTCGATGGGGCTTGAGGTCTTCCCAAACTGGATAAGGTTTCTTGTTCGCTGCTATATCGGGAAAAGGACTGTAAATAAAAATGGTCAAGATGATAGTGTTGGAAAAATTAGCCAAGTTATAGCGACCAAGGGATCGTTTCATGTCTAAGTGGGTCCTATCCAACTAAGTATAGGGGGACCCCAAAGCTATGGCTGCAAGAGGTAGCTTAAAGACCCTAGCTAAGTGAATGGAGATGTTGATGAGATCATGAGAAGGCTGGTCATTGGGATTGCCAGCCATCACAAAGCGAGAAAGAATAACAAGTATATAAGCAGGTGATTTTAATGGAGTACATTTGCCTATACCAAAGCCAGAAGAACCATCATTTTTAGAAGTGAAGAAATAACTATAATGAGAGGGGAGAATGTAGCTTTATTGGAAAACCCCATGCAATTGTGGCATATCTGATCCAACTTCACCCCACAGCAGCCTCTTCGGTATCTAAATACTCATCATAGTAAATGGAGGTACCTGTGGGATCAAGTCCAAGAATATCACAAACATCTTCTAGGGTTACTGTAAACTCCCCCCACGCAGACATGAAGGTGTGGGTTGTAACGTTCCAATGGAGTACAAGTACTTGGAGCGCAGCGTGGTATTTGGAAAGAGTAAACTCACCAAACTAATTCTCTCGATGGAGCCCAATCTTTGTGAGGGCGTCGACATAAGTTGTCTATATATAGGTGTTACAGGAAGAAAAGTTGGCCAGGGAGCCTCCTGGCCCTTCGAAGTCTATTCGGGAACAGGGGACTTCACCTCGGTCAAGATAAAAATACAAAGTCCCCTATAGGGGAAGAAACCCAAAATGGCATCATTATCATCTTTATCCCCAAGTGTCAAGGAATCACACTTCTTAACGAGAAGCTATCAAGGCGGTGGCATCCAAGGTGGTGGTAGGAGTACTAGTAGTGGCATGATGAGTAGTGGTGGTTGGAGAAACTAGTGTGCTAGAAGAATCCATAGGGGAAGCTTGGAGTAAAAGGCCGGTGGTAAGAACACAGAGTGGACTCAAAGTGGTGGAGTAGCAGTGGTTGAAGGTGGCAAAGAGAGAGGGAAAAAATAACTCCGACAAAGAAAAGGAAGAGAAGAACTCAACAATGGAAGAAATGGGTTTGTTTTCTCTCTCTAGCACTTTGAAGACGATAATAGCAAAATGGAAGCGTGAAAAGAAATGTTTTGCCCAAGTGTTTTAAGGTATTGAATTTTTGGAATACTAACAGACGTTTGTGTTTTCCCATAGAACCATGTGTTAAGTCGTCAAAATGATTACAAAGGGACACGTGGCGCATTGGGGAGTCCCCTGAAAGTTGAAAAGATAATCTCACGTCATTAATGAGGTGACGCTTGGGAGAGAGAGAGAAGGTTGATTTCAAAATAAGTAATGATGTTTTGTGCTAGAAGTTTTGAAACATATTTAAAGCCAAAATGCCCAATTAAAGGAAGTCCCCAAGCTGTAAGACCAAACGATAATATAGTAGGTTGAAGATGCATCGAGGAGAATTTTGACCTTCCAGGAAAGGGAGCTTGCTCGTAGCACAGTTCAAAAAAGAAATGATGTTCGCTTTCCATAAGTCTAAACGAGGATAACTTTGACACATGTACATTGGGGAGAATTTTTCTTTTTTGAACAAGTTAAAATGGTGACGGCCACAGCTCAGATAGCTCAAGGATAATTTTACGAGAACAAAAGCTATAAAAAATTCTATCAGAGAAAACAAAGAGAATTCCTATTACTAGGGGCAGTCAAAATGAAAATATTCCCTCAACAAGGGTTCACTCAACGATGGAACAGAATGAGGCAGATTGGGGAGAATTTAAGTTGAGCAGTACGATGATGGACAAGATTAGCTGGTACTTTGGGAGAATTCCCATAATTAAAGAAGAAGATGGAACGGATGGAATCTAATGTCAGGAAAAAAAAGTTACGATGTCCCCTCACCATAGGCCCAGGTATTACGGAGCCTTGGTTCGAGTACATCGGGGAGAATTTAACTTTTTCTAATAGAGATAGCGGCAGTTAGTTGCAACGAAAACAGAGATGGAAGAATTTTTGCTCGTAGTAGAAGATGCTCCATCGGATTAAGAAGTTTTCGTGCAGACATTTATTATGCTCACAACAAATCTCTACACAAAGGGGAAAATGTAGGGGGATTGAAGATAATCTCTAAGTTAGAGAAAGCTTCCCCAATTAATAGAAAAGACTGAAAAGAAGGAAGAAATATGAAGACGACGAGGCAACTCAGTGAAACAGTTCAGCGAGGCACCTCAGCGAGGCATCTCAAGGAGGAAGCTCAGTGATCCAACCTAGATAGGAAACTGTCTGAGAGAGATATTATTTATCTTCATTTTCTTAATTAGTCAAATTGTATTTTTGAAATACATTTATTGTAATGTTGTAGAGATTGTATTATTGAGTGCGAGGTCAAAAGGTACTTGCAAGAGATCGGGCCTGGGAGAGCTTACATGCTCTATCGAATGACCTAGCCGTGAGAACCTAAGATGGACTTGGTTTGGAGGATTGAGAAGTGAGGCGTCGTGAAGGATTGTCTTGATCATATTAGATACACCTGGTAAAACACCTAGATATATTTTGTAGACACCCCATTCTGTTACCCCCTAAACTCTCCTTAGGTCCCTAGCACCTCCCTTCATTACTACAAATCGAGGTCATACCCCGAGTACTGACCAAGAAGCCATCGGACACTCCCAGGCTCCGTTTGAACAAAATTCAAAGTCTTCAAATCGACCAAAACTGAATGAATATTCAAAGGGAACTGAAACCCCTTTCCAACAGTCCGTCCCGTGCGCGATTTCAACTTACCATGCGGACGAACGACCTATTTTCCCCTAAAACTAAATAAGGAGGCCACCGGGAGCTCTCGAGCTCTATTTGACCTAAGTAAACTCTTTATCTCGACCTAGACTGAATTAATCTTCTAATGGGACTAAAAACCCTTTCCAACGGTCTGTTCCGTGCGTGATTCCGACTTATGGTATGGACGAACGATCCGTTTTAGTCCGAAAGGTCACCGAATGTTTCCAGGGCTCGGTTGACCGAAGTCAACTCCCTGAACTGGATCAAACTCTTTGGAATGTTGAAGTACATATCCTAACCTTTCCAATGGTCCACCCCTTGCATGATTCAAACTTACCATGGGGACGAACGATCCGTTTGCGTCCGACGTTTCCCCATCCAATAGACCGACGAATGCTTTCGAGCCTTATTTGACCCAAAGTCAACTCCCGAATCCGTGAGCAGTCCAAAAGACTTTCGAAGGTCTCTGAATTACCTTTCCAACGGTCTACCCCGTGCACGATTCGGATGAATGGTTTACATTCTGCGGCTGATTTTTTGAAAAGGCCTGAAAGACACTGCCAAACGGCAGGTCCCAGACCCTGGCTATCGGTAGTGTGCCAAAACGCACCTGCCCATTGGCAGGAATAGGGATATGCCGATCGACAATGCTCTGAGCCTATAAAAAGGAGGCCTGACCTCACTTGCAAGAAGAGCCCATATCTGATAGATATCACTCTCAACAAATCGAGAAAATCTCTCTCGAAGTCAGCGTGATTTCCACACCCAAATCCTTTTCCAACCTTTACTTTTCCTCATACTTTTCATCAAAATTGGTGAATTCACTACCCTCCATCATCATCCATGTCTAAGGGCTACTCTCCAATATTCAAGATCAAGCTCAAGATATTCAAGAAGGTCCAATTTTCTCAACTCTCTCCTTAAATTGTAAAAAATCCGCAATAACTTGTTTTATTACTTAGCACTTTCATTATCTCATCTCACACATCCTAATATACTTTTTATTTAGTATTGTTGCACATCTCTTATTTTCATATAAATAAAAACCCAAAAAACAAGAAAAAGAGGGTTTGCTCATAAATTCCAAATGGGAATTCTCATACTTTTCTTACACTTTTCTCACAACTAAAACAATTTTTCTACACACACACACAAACACACAAATAAGAGAATCCCCCGGTTGGATTTATGGGATAAACCCCACCCCTCGCTTTGCATGTGACTACGTGGACTTTGATGCCTCTATAGGCTACGTAGGCATCTCGGGGTAAAATTCGAGACTCGAGTCCTATTTTTACTTTTTCTCTCATTTTCTATTTTCTCTAAACTCCACTCTCTATATTATATATATACATATATTTGTTCTTAGTGGCGTATTATTCCACATGCGTTATCGTTCCATCATAATGGTCAACGTAAGGATAATCGCGTAAATCATATTTTCTAATAATTTTATACCTTCCTACGGATAACTCGCTTTACCTCTTCCATGGTGCAAGTCGATGATTCCTAGCTCCACTATAAATACACATGCACACATATCACGGGGAAAATAAAGGAAAATAACAAAAACCCATGAGAGACCGGAAGGGAGGAATGGGTGCCTAACACCTTCGAATCATTTTGGTTTCGTATGCATAAGTATGTCTTTGGATGTTGTCCTTCGGGATGGCTTCCCCTTTTATTTTGTCTGTTTTGAGTAAAATAGACTGGCGGCTCTAATCTCTCTGCATTTTTTTACCTCACCCAAATGACGCCGGTCGAAGCGCTCCCGAGAGGGACGCGCGGGACCTAAGATCCTCCCTCACGCGCCCACCCTCCACAAGGATTGGGGTATGGCCACAGTGGCGACTCTGCTGGGGAAATTCTTTTGAGGTCTAGACTCTATTTACATGGATGTTATGTTTGTTTATATTTTCCCCATTTTTGCATGTTCCCCTTTTTCCATGTATCTCCCATACTTATGCTTCTATTCACACACTTGTAGAAAATTCTCCATGTACACTTCACACCACGTGCACCTAGGGTCACACATATCCACATGTTGAACGCATCATCCATCCATACTTGGTGAACCATTAGTACTTGTACTTTGCTCCCTGTTTGGCATAATCGGAAAAGACATTCTCATAAGATACTAATAAGAGGATCATGCATGATTCACACGACATCACCAAAGAGCATTGTTATTGACCAAATTTTTACCCAGTAACTTGAGGGTCACTTCGTGATGGGCACTGGTCCGACAGGGTGCAGTCAGCCTAAGCAATATGACTCTCACCTTCCATTGGCCAAGTACCTTCGACGTATATCGAACAGTTCCCCCCGATCATACCGCTTGATCGAAGTCATGACGGGATGTATATCATAGGGTATTCATTCACGTACACCGAGTATATCGAATTCTCTCTCTCACGTACCGTCCCCACGAGGTATATGGTGAGGCAATTCTCATACACTCAGGTATATCAAATGGCTTGTCCACACGTACCAATTTCCCGCAAGATCAAGACGTATATCGTGGAAGTCACTCCAAAGGGGGAACCCTTTTCGATTCACCCAACCAACTTCATACCCGTATATAGGTGTCAAGCCTAGGACACACATGTTAGATTGCCAGTTTCTTCCCCAAACTCTGCCAAAATTTTGGGTTGGCTTGCCACTCGAATTTTTTGCGCATTTTTAAAATGGGACCCTATCCGTGAGCCTGGTCACAAGTCCAGCCATAACTTTGCATATATTACAAACCCAATTTTTCCAAGCTCGGGTCCCGTCCGACATTTCATTTGGCATTTAGGAGAATTAATACAAGTGAAAACATAATAATTATAATAATTATGCTGAGACCGTCTCCAAAAAGAAAATTCTCTTTTTTTTTATCCAAAAACATGTTTTCCTTTCCTTATTAGAAATCCAAAAACATTTCTCCTCTCTTTATCAAAATTCCAAAAATATTTCGTCTTTCAATCTCGAAAAAAAATGTCAAAAAAAAAATTCATCCTTTTTTCTAAAAAATAAATCCCACTTTACGCCATCTCAGGTCGATCACAAGCCCTTGACTTGGCTCCTTATTGGCTTCGGTCTTCAATCAAGTCACCTCGGAGTTTCGTCCGTTCCCCTATTACTCCTTCTGAGTTCGGAATCCATCCGCCTTCCATGGAGAACATAGATTAAGTACCCGTTGTGAAATCGGATCTGTCGACAGTTCTAGCTCAGCTTGTGTCCAAGATTGACAACCTCCAAATTGAGGTCCGAGAGAAGCAACGAAACTAGGTTCTCATTGCTCAAGAACCCGAGGCCCTATTACCTCGTGCTATGGATCCACCTGAGCCCATATGGGTTCCCGAAGAGTATCAGCATGATCCACATGCCCCTCCTGTTAATGGGCTGCCGCCTGCCCAGCTTCTTATGTTGAACCTTGCCCAGCCTGGGGCCAACTTGCCTATGATCATTGATCCGAAGGAAGAAGAGCTGAATAAAGTCAAGGAGGCCTCAAGATGCTCACCAAGAAGTTTGACTAAGTAATAATCTTGAGAAATTACATGGACTACACCCACATGTCTCCTTATCCTAAAGCAGGGTTACCCGAGAAGTTTAAGATGCCGAATATTGAGAAATTCAGAGGAAGTGGACCCCCGATTATTCATCTCCGAAGTTATCACCGTTCCATGACTCTACTAGGGGCTTCTGAAGAAGTGATGGCCCAATTGTTTTAACAAACTCTGAAGGATAGCGCCCTCCGATGGTTTTTATCTCTCGAAAAGTCCAGAATTCGTTGTTGGGAGGATGTAGCCCAAAAATTTATGTCACAGTATAAATATAATAAAGATCTTGAGGTCACCCGCTGTGATTTAGAGATGCTCAAACAGAACCCTGGAGAATCAGTCAGTAACTTCATCGCCCGATGGAGGGAAAAGGCAGCAACCATGACCAATTGGCCTTTCGAGGAAGAACAAGTCAGCATAGTGAAGAAGAACTTATTACCCTATGTCCGAGCAACGATGGGAGGATAATAATATCCCCACTTTCGAGCTCTCAGAGAAGCGGGAGTAGAAATTGAAGAAGGTCTTGCCAAAACAGAAGTCAAACCAAAGAAGGTGTCCCGACAGTTCAGCCCCAGAAAATATGACAAACTTTCCAGTGCTACAGTCTCAACTATCAACAACATCTCTCAACCAACCACATCATGGGCGCTAGAAAGTCGCCCTGTCCCAGTTCGAAAGGAATACACCGAACTCCATGCTCCCCTCTCCAAAGTTTATCAAGCCTTGTTAATCCGAAACCTTATCAAACCTTTGGATCCCTGTCCATTACCAAACCCACTCCCAAGAAACTTCAAGGTAAATGCCCATTGTGCCTTTCCCTGAACTGCTGACCATACCACCGACCAATGCTTTCATCTCCGAAACATAATCCAAGGTCTAATTGATCGGGGTACCATCGTCCCACCAGCCAATCCTAAGCCAAACACTA
Source organism: Sambucus nigra (assembly GCA_949130495.1). Taxonomy (NCBI): domain Eukaryota; kingdom Viridiplantae; phylum Streptophyta; class Magnoliopsida; order Dipsacales; family Adoxaceae; genus Sambucus; species Sambucus nigra. The sequence continues at coordinate 49,800,350 of OX422221.1, forward strand.
CTCACAACCCACTTCTAAATCATACCAATGCCATCTTTCTAGAAGAGAACTGATAATTTTACCCCTCAACTCAAATCACGCCCATATACTCTCCTAAACCTCTCTAAATTTGCCCATATTTCCTCCTACACCTTGCTAGCCTCGCTGATCAGGCACTGTCACTCCTTACCAGAGCATGCATCGTTGTTCGTACCCGTTCTAAAAATGGAAGCATAGAATTATAAGAAGTATTAAACCAACTCCTAAAGTTCGGGCTGAAATTGCCCTCACAGATGGTCATTTATTGCCAAAGGTTCAGTCCGTTATTCTTAGAAGTAAGAAAATGGGCCCGAGAGTCAGACAATTGGGTAGTACCAATTAATGAAGTAAACTTAGATGATGTTGTTTAGGTTATGGCATATATATTCAGGAGAACTAATAACATTTACAGTATGATTGAGTTACTTGATGCTCTGAAGCTACAGGGGCGCCTGGTCCCTTCACACTTACACATCCCCATAAAATGTGATGACCTGTATGAAGAAATTATTGAAGTTATGGAATGCATCGACTTTACATGGAAAGACAGAATTGTTACCACCAGATGGGGGGAAGAATTCGGATATTCGAGTGAAGAACAAGCTTTCAATAAAACTGACCCGGTAATCGACATGTGTGGAATTATATCATTTGAGGAACTCCTCAAAGAAATAAATAAGGTGGAAAAGTAACTCGAGATCGACGAGGAAACGGGATTCATGTTTTTCCCTTCTGCAGTAAATCACATAACCAGATCAGGGAGGCATTACCAGATCCCAAACTCACTTCCATCCAATGACAAAGGGAAGGGCGTTGAAAGCCTTCCTATGCCAGAGATGACCCTCGAGGAGATCAAGATCCCCGATCAACTGAGGAAAACTCAATCTAACATCACTTTATGGGGGCTTTTTATGTCTTCTCAGCTACACAGAAATGCTTTGATCAAGTTGCTCACTGGACCCACAGTTCCTCCTTCTACCACACCATAAGAAGCGATAAATTTGGTCGGATCCTTGACCTTTACCCGAATGCTATCCTTTTTCGAAGAAGAAATCCCCAAGATTGGGACAAACCACAATCATGCACTCAATATCTCCGTCGAAGTTATGGGGAATATTATAACACTCTCTCTTATCAACAATGGATCCACCTTGAATGTCTGCCCACTGAGAACCTTCAAATGTTTAGGCCTGAAAGAAAGAGACCTCTCTCCAACCTTTGCTGCTGTGCATGCCTACGATAATACCCGTCGGGAGGTGATGGGATCCATAAAGCTTGTAATAGGGTCTGGCCCTATAAACCCTGTCGTCGAATTCCAAGTTATTGATATCCTTGCATGTTTCAACCTATTACTAGGATGACCTTAGCTCCACAGTATCAAGGGCGTGTCTTCCTCACTCCATCAGAAATTAAAGTTCTTCGTTGACGGATGGGTCATTATAATCTTGGGCGACGATGACAATGCCGATGGTGCAAGTACCAGCAGTCCAATCCTTGAGATACAGCATGGGTCAAATGATATGCTCCTATCAGAATTCCGAGTTGAACCACTTCTACTCTCGGCAGGGGACAACTTCAAAGAAGGGGTTTGTCCAAAATACGACACTCTTGGCAACGTCAATGTTATTTAGATGTTCACAAACATACACTTCATGCTCGGACTGGGTCTAGGGCAAAGGCAGCAAGGGATACTTAAGCCCATTGAACTAAAGAAGGCTTTCCCTCCTTGTGGTTTGGGGTATCAATCGTCAGAACAAGAGCTCAGAATGATCCGCTAGTCTCCACCAAAGAGAAGACTAGACGCGTCTAGAATATCCCAGGTGACTCCTTGAACGAACGATTCATCAAAGAGGGTGAGGACTTCCCCTTTTACGACTTTTTGGAACCATGGGATGACCATACAGACAAGAAGATGAAGCCTGGAATGGATATCTTTTTCCAAGACAGCTACCCATGGGCCGAAAGTTCCTAACACCATGTACAACCACTCATCAAAGATATCGAAGAGACTGAGAAAAATGACTCCGAAGATTCCTTTAACTTACAAACACGAGGGCTGACACTCTGTATGGTTCACTCAGTCACTACATCATTAGATCCATCCCAATTGATTAAAGCTGCTGATACACCTCTCCTCAACTGGCATGCTGCGCCAGTTCTACCTGCTAAAATCTCCCCTAATCCCAATGTTTACCCTATTTCTTTTTTTGTTATCTATCCTTGCTCAAATGTAATCGAGACCTCCTTTGATGAGGTTCTTAGTGTTGTTTTCCCTATCAATGAAATAAACGAAGATTTTGAGTATCTTGTTGTGCCTTACATTAACTGTTTGGATTCTAATCAAACTTTTGATGATGATGATTTTGCAAATGAATAATTCTTAACTGATCTAAATAAGTTTAATAATAAACAACATTACCGCGTCCAAGTTAATAAAGAAGAAACTGTTGTTGTTAACCTCGATTTTAGTAGCCAACAGTGCGAGAGTAGGATAGGGGCTACCCTCGAAGAGCTTGAGCGTGCACAACTCGAAGAATTGCTAAAGGAATTCGTGGATGTCTTCGCATGGTCCTATGACAATATGTCTGGCATTGATCGTGAAATAGCTCAGCAAGAGATTACCACTCTCCCAGATTACAAGTCGGTCAAACAAAAGTTGAGAAAGCTCCACACCGAATGGTCGCTCAAGGTCAAAGAAGAGGTGGTCAAACAGTTAAACGTAGGCTTCATTCGTGTGATCGAATATCCCACAGGGCTAGCCAACATAGTACTGTAAGGACATATTTTTAATAAGTCCGTCACAATTAATTATGTCGTATACCGCTACAAGTCGTCGAAGAATTGTGAAGACCATCTACAAAAGACGAATCCGAATTACCAGTTGCCGTCAACATTCAAGCCCAACAATATGAACTTTGGTATGATATTGTTTTAAAGTTTCATTTACATTTCATATTAAGAGTGTTGGGATATTTTTAAAAGGGTTTTAAAAAAAACTTTGTTATAAAAATTGTTTTTATAAATGTTTGTTTTTTAAAGAGGTTTTATAACTGTTTGTGAGAAACTACTACAGCAGTAAACGTACCTCGGTTTCGACGCCAAGGTCGTTCAAGCGAGATCTCAATCTCGTTCGAACGACATTGAATGTCGCGCGTAGTCGTTCAAATGACACGCGATCTCATTCAAACGAGATGGGGTTCTCGTTCGAATGACCCTGCTTTTGGTTGACACATCTGACTTCATCCTGATCCTTTGACCGACTCAATTTTCCTATAAAAGAGATCTGCCAGCCTTTGTATTTCGTGGAGAACAGTTTCAGCTTTAAAGTGTTTTATCTTTTTGAAACTTTTGTGTATCTGCCCAGTTTTAATTCAATACCTTTTGGCAGAAAGTTTTTCTCCAACAATTTTAAGGGTTCAAATATTTTATTTTTAAGTCACAAAATTCCAATTACTTTTATGTGAATTGTTTTGTTGAACCCAAGAACATATTTTGTTTTTTCATACTTTGTGGGGAGAGCTCTACAACCGACAGCTGCGTGCTATTGTGGAGGGAGTCCTTATAAAGTTCACATCTTATGGAGAAGCCATTTCTCTTCTTCACTGCTGCCCTCCGGGAAAGGGAAAGTTCCAGCCGCCGACATCAAAACCGACACCTGCGGGTATTTCGTATGTCACCATATTTCATTGTAATCTGTGTAAACCGTTTTCTTACAAATTATAGTGAAATAAAAGGTTTTGCCCCTTTGGGGGATTTTTCCTGAAATTGTTTGTTTTATCCTGCATGCTTTATTTTATTGGATAAATCATCCAGATGCATGCTTTAGGGTTTAACTAAAATTTGGGATTAATTAAAATTGGATTTTATTTGAGAAGTCGCAATATTTCCGATGTAGCGACTCTACAAATTGGTATCAGAGCGGGTTACGCTAATTTATCGCGTGATCCTGATTTTTCAAGGATTTATTTTTTGATACAATTTGACTTCTCACGTCGTCAAATTGGTATCTGAGCGGGTACGCTAATTTATCGCGTATTCCTTTGTTCCGCAAAATTTTTGTGATATTGATTTTTTTTGAAAAATCAGTTTTATGAAAAATCACAATTTTCCAATGGAACGTTCATTTAATAAGGTTCCTATTTTTTATGGGAATAATTATGCCTATTGAAAAGCTCGCATGAAATCTAGTTTAAAAGCTATTGACGAGCGTGTTTGGTTGCTTTGTCTTCGTTTGCTTGCACATGATTCTTCTCTTTCCATATCATATAGATGATTGTGTTTGCATGTTTGTCATACACTAGTTGTGGTTTCATGATATATATTTGCTAGTGTAATGTCATGTACTTTTTGTATATTTTTTTATTTTGAAAAATACAAAAAGATTTTATTTTGATAAAATTAAAAAAAATCCAAAAAGATTTTTGTATTTTGTTTGTACCATTTATGGATGGACAATTAGGATGACCAAGTCACAACATCATTCCATTTTTCATGTGACTATTTGATATAGTTTTGAGATAATAGGTCAATTCATCCTTGTACTTTATAATGTTTGGAGTCATTAAGATGTAATTAAGTGTTACTACCTACATGTTTGACACATGATTTCCTTTATTGCACACGTGCACGGATTTGTTTGATTATTGTGCTTGTCTTATCACATGTTGGTTGGGTGTTTTCACTTCAATCCTGTCTTTAAAGCGAACCAAGCGCGATAAATTTTGATAAGGAAATTGTGCATATAAGAACCGTTTTGTAAGTTTGTGTGCTTTTTTGAAAACGGGGAAGGGCTGTGAAAGGTTCATTTTGACTTTGCGAATACTAAGCCACCGTTAAATTGGACCTAAAAAATGGAGGAATTTTATTATCCGGGGTCCAAAGAGGTTTAAAAGAGCCCGAAAAAATTTTAAGGCAATAAAAAGAAATTCATGCCAATTATGGGCCATTTAGGTTTTTGCACCAATTCTCCAAAGTTTGAGAATTTAGATTTCCTCTAAAAAGAAAATATATATGAGGGAGTTTGATTGGAGATTTTATAACGGTTTTGCACATCCTTGAAATTCTTGAAAATGCGTTAAATAGTTTTGGACGTTATTGGGGTGGAAATCATTTTGACTTTGATTTGTAGATTTGCATAAGACGATGTCATCTAAATTCAACAAATTTTTACACCTAAGGATTCTTTTTATGTTCATTCGTTAGGGGTACACGTATTCATCGTGCACATATGATTGATTGAGTTTATTTACCTATCGAATGTGTTCACACCCATTCATTATGTTTCCATGACTTGGTTGTTTGAGTTTATATCCATGGTGGGATTTTTTTGTATCCTATTTTTGTATAAAAAAATGAAAAATCCAAAAATAGTTTGTGAAATTTTTGGGGACACACCTTTACAGGCGCGTAGTTTGATTCTAGTTTGCTATGCATCGTGACACTCCATATTTTTGATTGTTTCTTCTTATCTGTCTATTTGGGGACATCATAAAAAGGGGGAGAAAGAATTATCATGTTATGGGGGAGTTTTTTGCATTATGAGGGAGATTTGATTTATTAATGCTTTATTCTTATATCATTTCAAACTCGATGCGTCACGAAGGTTTTTGCTTTATCTCATGTGTGTAGGTGCAAAGATTGAAGATCATGATTTTGCACACCCTGATGAGAAAAGCTTTGAGAGTTTTGATTTTGAAGAAAAATTTGAGAACTTGCAAATTTTACCTTTCCAGTTTTGGGATTAATGGGAGGGTAAATTTGTATAGGCATTTTGGTTTTTGATAATTCGAATATTTTATGTATGTACCGGCATAGACATAGGGGGAGATTTGTAAGGACATATTTTTATTAAGTCCGTCACAATTAATTATGTCGTATACCGCTACAAGTCGTCGAAGAATTGTGAAGATTGCATCTACAAAAGACGAATCCGAATTACCAGTTACTGTCAACATTCAAGCCCAACAATATGAACTTTGGTAAGATATTGTTTTAAAGTTTCATTTACATTTCATATTAAGAGTGTTGGGATATTTTTAAAAGGGTTTTAAAAAAAAGATAACTTTGTTATAAAAATTGTTTTTATAAATGTTTGTTTTTTAAAGAGGTTTTATAACTGTTTGTGAGAAACTGCTACAGCAGTAATGTACCTCGGTTTCGATGCCAAGGTCGTTCAAGCGAGATCTCAATATCGTTCGAACGACATTGGATGTCGCGCGTAGTCGTTCAAACGACACGCGATCTCGTTCAAACGAGATGGGGTGCTCGTTCGAACGACCCTGCTTTTGGCTGACACGTCTGAGTTCATCCTGATCCTTTGACCTACTCAATTTTCCAATAAAAGAGATCTGCCAACCTTTGTATTTCGTGGAGAACAGTTTCAGCTTTAAAGTGTTTTATCTTTTTGAAACTTTTGTGTATCTACCCAGTTTTAATTCAATACCTTTTGGCAGAAAGTTTTTCTCCAACAATATTAAGGGTTCAAATATTTTATTTTTAATTCACAAAATCCCTATTACTTTTATGTGAATTGTTTTATGGAACCCAAGAACATATTTTGTTTTTGTTCATACTTTGTGGGGAGAGCTCTACAACCGACAGCTGCGTGCTATTGTGGAGGGAGTCCTTATAAAGTTCACATCTTGTGGAGAAGACGTTTATCTTCTTCACTGCTGCCCTCCTGGAAAGGGAAAGTTCCAGCCGCCGACATCGAAACCGACACCTGCGAGTATTTCGTATGTCACCTTATTTCATTGTAATCCGTGTAAGCCGTTTTCTTACAAATTATAGTGGAATAAAAGTTTTGCCCCTTTGGAGGATTTTTCTTGAAATTGTTTGTTTTATCCTGCATGCTTTATTTTATTGGATAAATCATCTAGATGCATGTTTTAGGGTTTAACTAAAATTTGGGACTAATTAAAATTGGATTTTATTTGAGAAGTCACAATATTTCCGCTGTAGCGACTCTACAAGTACTTGTGCCGAAATCAGGAGGAAAAGTTCGGATGTGTGTAGACTATCGGGATTTGAATAAAGCCTCTCCAACGGATGATTATCCGCTACCCAATATCGACATTATCATGGAAAACACAACCAGTCATGCTCTCAAGTCATTGGTTGACAGGTTTGCCAGATACAACCAAATCAAAATGCACCCAGAACACCAAGAAAAGACCGCATTCATCACCCCATGGGGAACCTTTTGTTACGATGTTATGCCATTTGGTCTCAAGAACGCTGGGGCTACCTACCAGAGGGCTTCCACAACCATCCTGCACGATTTGATTCTCAAATAAGTTGAGGTCTATGTGGATGATATCATTATCAAGTCCAAAACTAGAAAAGGTCATGTTCCTGCTCTGCGAAAGTTCTTCGAACGACTGCGACAGTATCAGATGAGACTCAATCCGCATAAATGCATCTTCGGCATTACAAAGGGAAAACTCTTGGGATTCATAGTCAGTGAAAAAGGAATAGAAGAAGATCCCGCCAAGCTGAAAGCCATACTTGAGATGCCACCTCCCCGAAAAGAGAAAGAAATCCGAGGTTTCCTCGGGAAATTGTAATACATCAGTCGGTTCATCAGCCAGTTAACCTCCATCTATGAACCTGTCTTTAAACTCCTCCGAAAGGATTCAAATAATGTTTGGAACGAGGCATGCCAAGAAGATTTTGACCGAATCAAACAATATCTTATCCAATCCCCGGTACTCATGCCACCACAGCCTGGTCTCCCCTTGCTCCTATACCTAACCATAACCGACACTGCAGCTGGGGATTTGCTAGCCCAATACCTTGAAGATTCCTATAAAGAAAGAGCCATATATTATTCCAGTTGCAAATTGTCCGGATATGAAGTCAACTACACTACTTTGGAAAACGCGTGTATCGCACTTGTCTGGGTTACCCAAAAGTTACGGTACTACATGCTCTCCTTCCCCATCAAGCTTATAACCCGAATGGAACCCATCAAATACCTACTCGAGAAACCCGCCTTGTCCAGCCGAATGGCCCGATGGTTGATGCTCCTATCCGAGTTCGATATCATGTACGTCATGCAGAAATCCATGAAAGGAAGAGCCATCACTAACTACCTCGCTGATTACCCTATGGATGAAGCTGATGTCTGAATCTCCGAATTCCCAGATAAAAACATATGTTGCACTACTCAAGACAACCTTTGATGTAAAATTTTCTTTGACGGCGTTGCCAACAAGAAGGGATATGGAATTGGGATACTCCTGATCACCCCAGATGACTCCCACACTCCCATCGCCATCAAGTTGGATTTCTCTTGCACCAACAACATGACTGAATACGAGGCGTGCACAGTAGGCCTCAAAGTTGCTCTCAAGAAAGGTATTCAATGCCTAGACGTCTACGAGGATTCCGTCTTCATTATCGATCAAGTTCTCAGAAAATGGAGAGTTAAGGACGAGAAACTCCAACCCTTCTATGCCCACTTAGATGAACTAGCCTCCTAATTCTAATATATCACCTTCCATTACCTACCTTGAGCAAAGAATAACCTAGCCGATGCTCTCGCTACCTTGGCCTCCATAGTCGACATGCCCGAAGGAATAACTATGACCTCCTTCCAGATTCCAAAGCAAGATAAACTAACCCACTACTGCCACATTGAGCTTGTCACTATAAAAGATCCCGAGCTAGCCAATTATTGGTACTATGATATCTGGCGCCCCCTAAAGCATGGTAGTTATCCCGAGGGTTCCGATAAGAAAGATCGAACAACCCTTCGAAGACTCGTCGCCCAGTACATCATCTGTCACAAAGCACTGCTCTAAAGGAACTTCGATGGAACTCATCTGCACTGCATCGCAGGGGCTGACAGTAAAAAGATAATGTGAAAGATCCACAGCGGGGAATGCAGACCCCACATGAACGGTCACATGCTTGCCAAAAAGATCATCCAACAAGGCTACTAGTGGACCACCATGACCCAGGATTGCACCGCCTTTGTCCGGAGATGCCTCAGATGCCAATAATTCCCCAACCTTCAGCATTTGCCTCCATGTAAATTATATAACATGACCTCTCCCTGTCCGTTATCCGCATGGGGAATCGACATCATAGGGAAGGTTACACCAAAGGCTTCTAATGGGAATGAGTTAATCGTAGTTTCCATTGGTTACTTCACCAAATGAGTCGAAGCGAAATCATACGGAGTGATGAAAGCCAAGAAAGTGGCCAAATTTATTAAGAAAAACATCATCTGCCAGTATGGGGTCCCGTACGAGCTAGTATCAGATAACGGGTTGCATTTCGAGGCAGAAGCTACAAAAGTGGTCAAAGAGTATGGGATTCAGAGACATAAATCTTCTCCCTACCGACCTCAGACCAACGGTGCAGTTGAAGCCGCCATTAAGAACCTCAAAGGCATCATCAGCAAGATGACCGAAAGCTATCGGATTGGGCCGATCGAATCCGGTACACCCTCTGGGGCTATCGAACCTCAATCTGAACCTCTACTGGGGCTACCCCTTACGCTCTAGTCTACGAGAATGGAAGCAGTCCTACCCGTGGAGTTGGAAATACCCTCGTTACACGTCATGCTTGAAAGCAAGGTCAGTGAAGAAGACTGGTGCCAAAGTCATCTTGACGAGCTGACCCTCCTAGATGAAAGGATATTAAAAGCACTATACCACATACAAGGGTAACATCGCCGAATAGCGCGTTCATTCAATAAGGGAGTCAAGGATCGCGGTGTTCGAGAAGGGGACCTAGCCCTCAAAGAAATCATAAAACCCATCTGGGACCCCAGAGGGAAATTCAAGCCCAATTGGAGCGGCCCCTACATTATTAAGAAGATCTTGTTTGGCGGTGCTGCAATGATCACTGATTTAGATGGGGAAGAGATGTCTCGTCCAGTCAACCTGGACCGTCTCAAGAAGTTCTACCCCTAGTCCGAAATCTCGGCACGCTATGACTCTTCTCGTCTCCCTTTTATTCTAAAATAAATAAATAAATAAAAAATCTCTTCGTTTCCCCCTACCCAGAACTACGTGGGCCTGATCCTCTGCAAATAACCATTTTCAAACAAGTATAAAATTTCAAAACCCCAGAGGTACGTAGGAAGCTCATACACCTTACATGAGCACGACCCTTTCTTTTTCATAAAATACTATTCTTTTCTTACCTCCGAGAATGACAGTTCATTCTAACATATATTTGAAAAAAAGGATTATGTATGTCTTAGCGATCGGTATAGATAATTCAAATAACACAAAATTTAATGAAAGGCACAGCTGGATGACTAGAAACTTGTTTATTTCACTAATAAGAAATTACGGTACGGATTACATAAGAAAAGGAACGGATAACTCCCTTCCCCTATTCTCCTAAAAAAGACAAATAAAATCCCCACATTTATCCCCGATTACACAATAAACTCTCCAGGAGTCCTATTCACAGCTACTAGAGGATCCTGCTCCGTCATCATCATCTGCATCCTAGGGTCCCCAAGTTTCCCCTACCTGAACAGAGTGTTGCAAACACTCTATAGATCGATAATCTCGAACCAGCTTCGAAAAAACCACAACACCTCCTTCCATGGTGTTAAAAGAGACAAGCCACTTTTGTCCAGTATCCACTTCCAACATCTTGCTAACAACTCTCCTCCATAACCACTTCATATAATCCCTAGGGATATGCCAAACTCTCCCAACATACTGAGAAGGACGGGCCGACGAACGCCGATTCTCCCACAAAGAACCAAGCCGCAAGCGCAGACGCTCAGTCAAATCTTCTACCGAAAAGAAATTTAGTGTCTGAGGTGGAACGAACTATGCCCAGCCAAATTGGTGAAGAAGCCGCCAAGGGAAATAAAAAGAGGTATGGCTGAGACCAACCAGCCACGCATACGGGTATTCTCCTAGCTCCAGAACAGGCATAAACTATCCCCATAAAGTATAAGAGGCTGAAGAGGGCACTAATCAAAGTTTTGAATTGATGGGAATGGACTTGACTGCCGATAGGCAGGGCAAGGGGCTTGCCGATCGACAATCCCACATTTTTGGAAATTTTCCTTTTTTATCAAAATGAAAAAAACTCAATAAAAATAAAATTGATATTCTCAACAGAATTTCAAAAATCCTCTTCCACCCCTATATAATTTCTCAATTTTAAAACCTTCCTTCAAAATCCGAAAAATATCTCTTTTTACGGTCTCAGCAGTAAAGTAAAAAGCGCATGTCCATGCATTCACTCATCCATCATTAACAAAGATAATAAAAACAACTCCATTGCATTGCATAATATTTGTTCTCTGTGTTACATCAATGTTGCAGGAAATAAAAAAAAGAAAAAATTAACGGGAGTCAGCCCGAACCCATATTCTCTCTCTCTCTCTCTCTCACCTACCCTTCACCCCACTCTCTAAGAGTTTCCACCCCTGAGACACGCTCTCTTTCCCTTACGGGGAGATGATGCACTACCACTACCCGAGACAGAGTCCTCCTCGGACGAAGCAGATACCACCAAGCAAGAAGGAACCGAGACCGCATCCCGAATATGGGCAGTCACCGAACATATCCAATCTCTGATGTCCCTCAGCTAAGTGGTCGACACACGGACTTGCTACAAGTAAAAGTCAAAATCAGTATCAAAGAGGGATCAAAACAGAAAAGAAAGAAAGAAAAGAACAGAAAGGTATACTACAGGACGAAGAACCTCCTCTGTCAAACCCAACTCCTCCGGATCCATCGCGTGAGGACGGTGTAATATAGGAGCCATCCCTCCATCAGCCTGCCGGATATTGTACGAAGGGGTATGCAATCGAACAAAGGGAACCTATGAAGTCGCTGCCGCCGCAGACGCCGATGAACCACCGCCACTGTGGGAACCCCACCGCCCGACCCAAACCCGCAGGAGGGAAAGGCAAGGCATCAAATGTGCTGGGCGCCATCAACTAGATTGTCACAAAATCCATATAGTCATATGGGGCAGTCGTATCAGTATATAACATGTAGGACTCGTCGATCATCACGCGATCCTCGCATCCTTCGGCAGCAGCCGCTCCCGCCTAATAAACGTAGGAGGATGCACAAGTGGAATCACCACCTCCTCTTCAGCAATCTACCGAACCACCCACTCCCTGAGATACCAATAATGGCCAAACTCATGCGCCAGTAAACGCTTCATCTGTGCATTCACCCCGGTCGCCCCCGTATCCTGAATGGCTGTCCCCCAAGGGTAAAAAATCACCTGAAAATCCACAGCAGGCATAAATCAATACAAAATCAGAACATGCCAAAAACCAAGGTTGAAAAGGAAAGAGTCTTACTCTACCACTGTTCAGGCCATTCAAGACCTGACGCACCGCCTCCAGAGAGAGAGATCCCTTCGACTGTCGATTGGCCTTGCGCCATCGATACAATCGGCAGAAGTCCCCAACAGTCTCGTCCTTCAAGGTAATCAGTTGGGTATTGCACCCAATCACCTCATAGAACCACGTCTGCCAAAGACAGTAATTCACAATAAAAAATAGAAACATAAGGAAAATGCAAAAGCATGAAAAAATGCACAAGATTAAAGGATACCTCGAGGAGATATGTGGCTCCAGTAAAAGTTTACCGGTAGCACCGGCTGAATGCATCCAAAGAAAAATAGAGGGTCTCCAAAGTCAGACTTAGCCAATCATAGAGAGGGATGTTCGAAAACATCCTTAAATACGGTAAGAACCACAAATGGATGACGTCGCCACTCGACGCCACCATGAAACCTCCCAGCACTACAAAATGAACAACCGGGCCATTTGCCTCACCTGCAGCCCGTCCTCCACATCAACCACCCTACTCAGCAAGACATCCTTCAGCAAGGACATCCGGATGGAATCCCCATAAACTATCCTCCCTACGTCACCAAGCGTCGCCCTCACTGCCTCTGGCCTCACCCCTAGAGAACGATCCACCTCTATCTGCTCCCCATCCCAATCCATCCCCAACAGCTACTGCACATCTATGGGAGTCGCGATTATCTCCCTAAAACCGAAATGGAAGGTGTGGTTAGTATCCCACCATCTTTCCCCCAAAGCGCATAAGACCTTTGTCGACCAAGAAGTCTCATCCAGCACATATGCCAACCTCCCAAAACTCGCTGATGATACCACCCAATGCACCACAGGTGGAAGATGCTCCCAGACGTCATTAAGCCCCATCGTCCCATGGGCACGCATGTTCTTCAAAGATATATCAGACTGTCAAAAGAAGAAACCTTGTCAAAATTCAAGAAGGAAGAAAATATCACCAAAAAGAGAAGAATACCAAAAGTCAGGTTGCTTACATAACTGCCGGGGCTCACCACGTTAGAAGACCGATGACGCGACATCTCCCGTAGCAAAGTCCGCTCATCTATAACCGGCTCGAATGCGTCAAAGGAGTTCTCACTTCCCAAAGTAAGAGGCGCCCTGGCCCTCCACTCCACGTTCGCCCAATTATCAACAGTCAACCATTCCCTATGCGCTGCAGTGCGCACAAAGGCAACCATTTCTTAGAGATAGGAAATCTAGAATGATTTAAAGAGAAAATCGTAGAAAGAAAGAAAGCAATAACCTGTGAAAAATGAGGGGAATTCGCTCCATTTATATAGGATGCCAAGGTCATGCCGATCGGCATTGACCCCCCACCCACCGATCACCACTGACCCCTTACCTTTCCGAGGCAGTCCAAAAGTCTGTGCCACTACCGATTGGCACCCTCTGAACCATGCCGACTGGCACCCCCCTTTAAATTTCGTACAAAAATTCCCAGAAAATACCAGACAACCCTGAAAAATTCTTAAAATCTCAGGAAGGATGTAGAACATTTTCACCAAGAAAATTTTTCACTCCCTCAAGCGGACCCCCTATTTCCCCAGCGAAACTCTCAAAAACCAAGTAAAACTCCTCCCGGCAACATCCCCAGAGGATCTCTAAAGATCACACCCTATGACCCAAAGGCCTCAATTTTCTCCAAGCAATACATCCAAACCCTGGGCCACCTAAACCTCCCCAGTGTAATTTTGGCTATTCCTTCAGAGGATGCAAATTATTTCCCTAGCAGTCGGCTCCCCAGCCCAAAACAAAACCACAAGATAAATCTCCCTGACAGAGTTCCCCAAGAACACCTCTACATAAGCCCGCAGAATTGGCTTCGACCCGCAGAATTGGTCATATGTAAAATAAGCCCACAGAATTGGCTTCAACCCGCAGAATTGGTCATCTCATACATAAGCCCGCATAATTGGTCATCACTACTTAAGCCCGCAGAATTGGCTTCGACCCCCAGAATTGGTCATCACTACTTACGCCCGTAGAATTGGCTTTGACCTGCATAATTGGTCATCACTACTCAAGCCCACATAATTGGATTCGACTAGTAAAATTGGTCATCTTATACATTAGCCCGTAAAATTGGCTTCGACCCGTAAAATTGATCATCACTACATAAGCCCACATAATTGGTCATCTCATACATATGCCCGCAGAATTGGCTTCGACCCGCGGAATTGGTCATCTCCACCTTAAGCCCACAGAATTGGCTTCAACCCGCAAAATTGGTCATATCATACTTAAGCCCGCAGAATTGGTCATCTCTACTTAAGCCCGCAAAATTGGCTTCGACCCAAAGAATTGGTCATCTCAACTCAAGCTTGCAGAATCAGCTTCTACCCACAGAATAGGTTATCCCCATCACACTCTGTAGGTCCTTAGAATAATCCTTGACCCTCTGAATTGGTCATCCTTGCTCCCTTAGATCCTCAGAATCGGCCTTGACCCTCTGAGTTGGTCATCCTCCCTCAAAAGCATCATGCGGTGTCTATTCAACGGCTATCGTTTATTCCAAACTCACCCATCGAAGGCCTCTGTGGACACCCCATTCTGTTACCCCCTAAACTCTCCTTAGGTACCTATCACCTCCCTTCATCACTACAAACCCAGGTCATACCCCGAGTAATGACCTAGAAGCCATCGGGCACTCCCAGGCTCCGTTTGACCAAAATTCAAAGTCTTTAACTCAATTGAGACTGAATGAATCTTTAAAGGGAACTAAAACCCCTTTCCAAAAGTTCATCCCGTGCTCGATTCCGACTTACCATGCAGACGAACGACCTATTTTCCCTCAAAACTCAATCAGGAGGCCACCGGGCGCTCTCGGGCTCTATTTGACCTAAGTCAACTCTTCAGCTCGACCAAGACTAAATGAATCATCAAAGGGTAATAAAACCCCTTTCCAATGATCTATCCCGTGCTCAATTTCGACTTACGGTACAGACGAATGATCCGTTTTACTTCGAAATGTCACCAAATACTTCTAGGGCTTGATTGACCGAAATCAACTCCCCGAACTGGATCAAACTCTTTGGAATGTTGAATTACATCTCCTAACCTTTCCAACGGTCTACCCCATGCACGATTCTTACTTACCATGCGGATGAACGATCCATTTGCGTCCGATGATTCCCCATCCAATGGACCGACGAATGCTTCTGAGCCATATTTGATCCAAAGTGAACTCCCGAATCCGGGAGCAGTCCAAAGGACTTTCAAAGGTATCTGAATTACCTTTCCAACTGTATACCCCGTTCATGATTCGGATCAACAGTTTTCATTCTGCGGCCGATTTTCTGAAAAGGCCTGAAAGACACTACCAAACGGCAGGTCCCAGACCCTGCCTATCGACAGTGTGCCTAAACGCACCTTCCGATTAGAAGGAACATGGCTATTCCGATCGGCAATGCCCTGGGCCTATAAAAAGGAGGCCTGACCTCACTTACAAGAAGAGCCTATATCTTATAGATATCACTCTCCGCAAATCCAGAAAACCTCTCTCGAAGTCAGCGCGATTTCCACACCCAAATCCCTTTCCAACCTTCACTTTTCCTCATAATTTTCATCAAACATGGTGAATTCACTACCCTTCATCATCATCCAAGTCTAAGGGTTGCTCTCCAACATTCAAGATCAAGCTTAAGATCTTCAAGAAGGTCCAATTTTCTCAACTTTCTCCTTAAATTCTCATAAATTTGCAATAACTTATTTTATTACTTAGCACTTTTATTATCTCATCTCACACATCCTAGTATACTTTTTATTTAGTATTATTACACATCTTTTATTTTCATATAATTAAAAACCCAAAAAACAAGAAAAAGAGGGTTTGCTCATAAATTCCAAACTGGAATTCTCATACTTTTCTTACACTTTTCTCATAACTAAAACACTTTTTCTACACACACACACACATAAAAATAAGAGAATCCCCCGATTGGATTTATGGGATAAACCCCACCCCTCGTTTTGCATGCGAACAATGTGGACTTTGATGCCTCTAAAGTCTATATAGGCGTCTCGGGGTAAAACCCGAAACTCAAGTCCTATTTTTACTTTTCTCTCATTTTCTATTTTTTCTAAACTCCACTCTCTTATATTATATATATATACATATATTTGTTCTTAGTGACATATTATTCCACATGCGTTATCGTTCCATCATAACGGTGAACATAAGGATAATCGCGTAAATCCTATTTTCTAATATTTTTATACCTTCCTACGGATGACTCGCTTATCTTTCATGGTGCAAGTCGATGATTCCTATCTCCACTATATATACACGTGCACACATATCACGGGGAAAATAAAGAAAAATAACAAAAACCCACGAGAGACCGAAAGGGAGGAATGGGTGCCTAACACCTTCCCATTTTGTAACTCAACCTCCGGACCCTTTTCGAATCATTTTCGTTTCGTATGCATCAATATGTCAATGGATGTTGTCCTTAGAGATGGCTTCCCCTTTTCTTTTATCTGTTTTGAGTAAAATAGGCTGGCGACTCTAATCTCTCTACATTTTTTTCACCTCACCCAAATGACGTCGGCAGAAGCGCTCCCGAAAAGGACGCGTGGGACCTAGGATCCTCCCTCACGCGCTCGCCCACTGCGAGGATCGGGGGATGGCCACATCTTTCATCATGGAAGCGTGCGTATAATAACCTTGAGTTCCATTATATATTGAGTTTCGAACCAAAAAAACCCTCTACCAAATGTCACATCTACTTTAGGTGATGTCACCAGCCAGCTAAACACTATCTAATCTAAACTTGAGGAAACGACTATGGTATTAGGGTTGTCAAATAGTTTGTGAGTCACCTCTATTGTGACAGTCCTCTGACGCACTGTAGTTAGGAAAAAGGCATGTCTTGGAATTTTATGTTTATGACGTAGGATAGGCTGGACCATTATGCATTTAATGATTGTGACTTAAATTATGAGGGAATGGATTTTCACATGAATGAAGATTAAGACGTCTCGAGAAGAGGTGAGGGGCTATTTATGGGCCTCAACCACTTCTGAGATGAGAGAGTTATTTCTAGACAGTTTATTTCTAGAGAGACAAGATACCAAAGAGAAGTAATTGCAAATCAGAGAGTTTACTCACCTACCATTGTCATTTATTGTGAAGCTTTTAGTGGCTAACCATAGGTATATTCAGGGTTGTTTGTGTGTTGGCTACCTGCCAAGGTTTATCTAGGGTGCATACTTCTCTCTCCCTTTGAATGAGCTGTCTCTGAGTTTTCTTTATTATTTTTTGAGTTATTCACGAGAGACTTATGAGTTCAATCCGAGTGTTGATTACATACAATAATGTGTGTTCACTTAACTTTATTAAATATTACTTGGTTTATCGTTTATCACCTTACCTATATGAGTTACGCCTCAATTGGTATTACTATACTCCCCGGCTTCAAGGGGACTACCCTCTTACATATTTAATGATATGATTGACAAAGTTTATAAAAGAGTTCAAGGATGGAGTAGAAAATTATTATCTATGGGTGGGAAATTGATTCTCATTAAACAAGTTCTCCAAAGTATGCCAATTCACTTATTCTCAGTCATGGATCCTCCTAAATAAGTCATCACAGGGATTGAAAAGATTTTTTCTATTTTTTTAGAGAATCAAAGTTTGGACAGAAACTTCACTGGAGAAAGTTAGAAGCTATGTATAAACCTACTTGAGAAGGAGATCTAGGTATTAGATCCATAAAAGATATCATCAAAGATCAAAGTGTTAAATTATGGTGGAAATTTTTAAATGTTAATTATATTTATCAATCTTTCATGTATGCTAAGTATTGCAAAAGCCAATATCCTATGTTAGCTACCTGTAATGCCTATACTTCTAACACGTGGAGAAGAATGATTCGTATCAGAACACAAATTGAACCTCATTTAAGATGGAAAATTGGAAATGGAAAAATTAATTTTTGGAGATATCAGTGGCTTCCCAATGGTTGTTTAGCAAACTTGGTGGAGCTTCGACTAATTGGTCGTAGTTGGTTCGTTCATTTTGGTCAAATAATTAATGGAATGTTAATCTTCTTGGTTATTTAATTCTTGTCAATGTTATCTTTGAGGTTACTGAAATCTATATTCCAAACTATTAGTGGTAGAATAAATCCATTTGGAATAAAAACTCTAATGGTTTGTTCTTAGTTAAATCATCTTTAGAGAGTATGAGAAACAAAAGATCTCCACTTTTCTAATATTCCCATATTTAGCATCAAATGCTTCCTATCAAAATATATGTTTTTATATGGAGATTAATGCATAGAATTATTCCAGTTGATGATCAATTAATTAAATAGGGAGTTAGATTATGTTCTAAATATAGGTGATGTCCTACTGCTCCCACTTTGAAAACTGTTCAACATATATTCTCAAATGGTGCTTTTGTAACCTCTATTCGGTGCTACTTTAGTAGTGAATTAGTAATCCATACTCTTATTTCATTGATCTAAGATTGATAAATTTGGGGATTCATGCTAAAGTCACACAGTTAAAGGGCCTATCAACTGGATTCTCCCATCCATCATATGTTGGGAACTATGGAAAGTTGGGAATATGGATATATTTGATGGAATCAATCCCTAAGCTCCAATTGTGATTAAGAAGGTGATATCTTTTAAATGAAATAATTTATCCAAACTTTCTTCCTACTAGGTTACTTTCTTCAAGATTTATTATCCCTAATTCTTAAAAAGAGCATTATTTTTAGATGGACTCCTCCTAATCATATGTGGTTTAAACTTAGCTGTGATGGTAGCTCAAAAGGCAATCCAGGTCCTACTGGTGGTGGCTATATTATTAGAGATCATAACGGGGATGTATTATGGTATTTCCCATACTATTATAGTCATCATGTAACTACTATGGAACAATTCTTGGCGTTTCTTGATGGATTGAAGTTGGAAAATAAATTAGGGATCAATTATGTTGAAATTAATTTAAACAGAGAATTTATTATGAAGGTTATTCTTGGTTTAGCTAAAGTGCCTAGTAAATGATTTTACATTAAATCTCTTCGCTTATCCAAAATTAAAGAGATGCAATGTTATATTTTCCACTGTTATAGAAAACTAATTTTGTAGTTGATTGTTTAGCTAATCTTGCCTCAAACAATGCTTATTCTTTAGGTATTATCAATGTGCATTGATAAACACCCAAAAGTGTACACTTTATGCCCAAAATAGACGTATTTTAATTGCTAATGCTCAAAAAAATTAGGTCTTATCCGCTTTATTGTTTATTTTGTAGGTCAATCGCCATTTGCGGAGTTCAAATGCTTATTTCAAGGCAATTGCGCGTTAGAAGTGGCTAAATAACATATTCCGTAACCCTAACCTATCTTGTGGCCAAGCCTAATCCCACATTGAACCCCATGTGCGTGTTGTGTTTGTGCTTTTATTATTTTTAAAAATTTATTTTGAGTCATTTTATTTTTAGATTTATCAAGAATTTTCTAGGATTTATTTTCTATTTTTATTAGTGTATATTATTTTGATTTTGATTTTGATTTTATTTTATTTTATTAGGGTTAGTTCTCAGGAGTTTTTTTTAGATCTTAGATTTTGAGGACTTTAATTTTTATTAGATTTTTAATTTTAATTTTTATTTCTTTTATTTTATTTTTTGAGTTTTATTTTATACATTAGGAATTTAACTTTAATATATTTCATTTTATTTATTTTTAGATTTTTTATTTTTAAGATTTTAGTTATTATTTTTCATTTCTTTTGTGTACAAACTTACACATACACACCATAACTCCCATACACCTCCTGACACACAATAACCCAACCTCACTATCTCTCCTCTACCTCCATTGACAACATAACCTATTCAAACAGCCACCTTATACACCAACCAAATACCCACTCACCATACTCTCTCTCTCCACCATTAATTCAAACCCCATGGCAGCTATCCAAACCCATCATACGCAAAGCCGCGTAGCCAACCTCGCAACCCCACCAGCGACCCAGCTTGGTCCCCGATCAAACCCATTTTAACCCGAACCAGATTAAATATCCGAACCTCCAACCTGAGCCAAAATCAATCCAAACCTCCAAAGTTACTCCACCAAATCTAAGACCTGAATACCCATATCAGCCAAAACCTGGTCCCAACAAATCGGATCTCCCCTGTTACGACCCAAGTCGCGACCCAATTAGCAACCAACCCACACTCGGCGACTTCAAACCCACCCACGGCTCTAACCCGACACCTCGTCTACCAGTGACCTGTGACACCCCGCCTAAGAAAATACTGTGTGATCAATCCTATACCAAATTAAAACAGGAGTCTCATATGGTTCACTCTCAGCATTACTGTCGAAAGCCAATTTAATTACTAATAACCTATTAGGCTGGCGTCAAAATTTTATTTAACTAATCTTTTTAAACAAACCATTCAAATAAATCAATCACAACAGTTTATATATGCAACAACTGAATATGAAATAAAATAACTGAACATTCGATTTAACATAATACAACCAAATCGAATGCCGCACGAAAAGGAGGGAAAAAATAAATAAATACAATTTGAAAAACCTGAATAAATGCGGTGTGTGATAATTTTTTAACAGATTTGCAAGTTTCCAATTAAACCTTATTTAATTAGAGACTATTTTTAAACAAAATTAAATCAGTCCCAAAACATGCAACTACGTGTGTGCGTATGTCAAACCATAAATAAATAAAGCATGCGACACAAACTCTCAGGAAAAATACCCGAAGTGCAAAACCTTTTATTTTCACTATAATTTGTAATGAACGGATTACACGGATTACAATTAAAATAAGAGTGACATACGAAATACCCTCAGGTGTCGATTTCGATGTCGTCGGCTGGAATCTCCCGCAAGAACTCGAGGTGATCAGCAATGGAAAAGAAACAGCTTCTCTACAAGAGTGGACTTTATTGAGATGCCCTGCACAATAGCACGCAGTTCTTCGGTTGTAGAGTTCTCCCCACAAAGAGTAAACAAAATCAAAGTGTGTTCTTTCACGCCAAAATAATTCACCAAAGCATATGGGATTTTTGTTAATTGAAAATAAAAAGGGGGATTAAACCCTAAACGAAGAAGTCAAAAAGAATTCTGCAGTTTCGCAGTTTTCTGTCTTTCAAAACGCTGGGACTTCTTAACGAAAATGAAACCATTTAATGAGTATTTATACAAAATCGCGCCGCCTCGATATTAGAGATCATTCGAACGAGATAAGCATGTCACTCGAACGAAGGACACATGTCGTTCGAAGGAGTTCGCGCGACATGTCTATTTCGCTCGAACGACAGTGCTATGTCGTTTGAACGACTGTTGCGTCAAAGAAATATTATTTTAATATCCACTCCAACACCTAGAAAAAATACCCGTTTACACAATTTGACGAAAAAGTCCTCTCCAACACTTAGAAAATATTTTGTAAAAATATCCCAAAAGCTCTAAGTGTAAAGTTAACGTATTTAAAACATAACCTTACCAAAGTAAACTTCGCGGAGTCCTTTTGATGAAGAACCTTGATATTCGGATCCGTCTTTGATGCTTGAATATTCTTGAATGCTCTTTGACGCTGTAGCGGTATATGACATACTAGATTGATAATGGACTTATAAAATAATATCCCTGCAAATATCCCCCCATGTCTATGCCGGTACATACATAAAAATATCTGAATTATCAAATACCAAAATGCCTATACAAATATACCCTCCCATGAATAAATTTGCAAGATCTCAAACTGTTCTTCAAAATTCTTCATCGAATCTCAAAGCTTTTCTCACCAGGGTGTGCAACATCATGATCGTCAATCTTTGTACCTACACATATGAGATAAAGCAGAAACCTTCTTGGTGCATCGAGTTTGAAATAATATAAGAATAAATCAATCCATATAATCAAATCTCCCCCATAATGCAAAAACTCCCCCATAACATGATTCTTTCTTCCCCTTTTTATGATGTCCCTAAATATACAGATAAGAAGAAACAATCAAAATATGGAGTGTCACGACAAAATCATAGCAAACATGGATCAAACTACGAGCATGCAAAGGAGTATCTCAAAAGATTCACAAACTATTTTTGATTTTTCAATTTTTTCGTACAAAATAAGATACACACAAAATCACACCGTGGATTTAAACTAAAACAACCAAGTCATGAAAATGGAATGAATGGGTGTGTACACATTCGATAGGTAAATCAACTCAATCAATCATATGTGCACGATGCATACGTTTACCCCTAACGACTAAACATCAAAAACATCCTTTGGTGTAAAAATTGTTGAACTTAGATGACATCTTCTTAATCAAATCAACAAATCAAAGTCAAAGTGATTTCCACACCAATAACGTCCAAAACTATTTAACGCTTTTTGAAGACTTTCAAGGACATGCAAACCTGTTTTAAATCCATCCAAACTCCCTCATGCATATTTTCGTTTAGACGTAATCTAAATTCTCAAACATTGGAGAATTGGTGAGAAACCTAAATGACCCAAAATTGGCATGAATTTCTTTTTATTGCCTCTAAATTTTTATGAGGCTCTTTTAAACCTCTTTGGATCCCAGATAATCAAATTCCTCAATTTTTTAGGTCTAGTTAAACGGCGACTTAATCGCAATGAATAAATGATAACCTTTCATAGCCCTTCACCTTTTGTAAACAAAACACACAAATCTCACCAAACAGTTCAAAGGTGCACACTTTTTATTGTCTTGTTTTATCGCGTTTGGTTCATTGTATAGAAAGAATTGAGATGGAAACACTCAACCAACATGTGATAGATAAGCGCAATAATCAAACAAATCCGTGCATGTGTGCAAGAAAGTAAATCATAAGTCAAATATGTAGGAAGTAACACTTAATTACATCTTAATGACTCCAAACATTATAAAGCATATGGATGAATTGACCTATTGTCTGAAAACACTATCAAATAGTCACATGAAAAAAATATGGAATGAAATTGTGACTCGGTCATCCTAAGTGTTCATCCATAAACGATGCAAACAAAAAAATAAAAATCTTTTTAGATTTTCTAAAAATTTTATCAAAATAAAATATTTTTGTATTTTTCAAAATTTTCAAAAAATAAAAATTTATGCAAAAAGTGCACATGTCATAACACTAGCAAATATATATAAAGTGAAACCACAACTAGTGTATGAAAAACATGTAAATACAATCATCTATATGATATGACAAGAGAATAATCATGTGCAAGCAAACGGGAATCAACTTGTCTAAAATCTAGTGCCTCTAAAAGTGATTTCCTAACCCAAATAGATGTGAACGTCGACACGGAATTTTGGGAACCAACAAAACAATATACTTATACTTCTTAGGACTTCTTCCAAGATCAAAACAAAATCTCCTAAGGTGACCTTTCCTACCACAATGTGAACATGTGTAAACGGGAGGAATGTTACCTAAATTATGACCTTTTCTAACGTCCTTCGGATTAATTAACCCTCTAAAATAAATAATGGTTTTCGCTTTAGCACTAGAAGCATGATAACAATATGAGCCATTACCATCACTATCCAACCTACTCGAGTCTGTCAAATCATTTTTTAACTTCAAAATTTTTTACTCAAGCAAAGAATTAGACTCTTCCAATCTGAGGGATTCACTACACTAAATCTGCCGACTTGTTATGGTCATTGATCATGATAAGTCCAACTTATCAAGGTCAATGACCGTGATAAGTCTGGGGGTGACAATATTTGTTGTCATGGACGTGTCATGGTCATTGACCGTGACAAGTTCATTAGACTTGTCAAGGTCATGTCACGGTATTTGCCCTTGACAAGTTTTGTCACGGTTTATGACTATGAAAATCCCGTGAAAATATTTAAAGAATTGTCACGGTCAATGACCGTGACAAGTCCGTGACAATTATCCTTTGTCAAGGACTTGTCACGATCAATGACCGTGACAATCCTGGACAGAATTGAAAAAAAATCTGCTGGGCAGTATGGCCACTGCCACTGCCCAACAGTATATTTTTACCTGTTATAGAAATGTTATACGTGTTCAAACATCATATATCCAAATAAAATAGAGATAATGCAAATATACATTCAAAACAATATGCATCACAATATAATCCAAATATAATTCAAATGTTACAACTTAAAATAATTCAATTCAAATAATGTCACTACATGTTTGCGGTAACGCTAACTCTGAGGAGGTGAGTAGGCCACACGATATACGAATTGACATACCCACTAATATACATCGTGCTGCATTATTCCCTCAACCACAATGGGGAGTTCTCCTTCCCGGGTATCACATGCGTGACACGCACCTTGGACTCGATGTCTTGAAGGGAACGTCCATGAAATAGTATATCCTGGATAATATTCGGGTCCCTCAACTCCCGCCCTATCCACGATCCATCAAATATGCCCAGTACAAACACGCTCGGTCTGGATCATCAAAGCCCGCACGTGTCAGCGATGAAGCACCGAGGTCCGCCTCCTCGTCATCCTGCACCTCCTCATCTACCACCTTCTCCTTACCTTTCCCCTTACGATTTCTGCCCAACGAATGCTTCACGAATGAGAACATTTCTTGGACCGTAGCCTCTAAATGGTACAACATCGCGTCATGAGAGTCCACCATTCAAGCCAACTCAGTGTTGCTCGTCTCCAATCCGATGATCCTAGATTTGTCCATTCGAGAGCTCACCCCCCCCTTGTCCTCCCCTTGCGATCAACGCTAAGTAAGAAAAAGTAAACTGTCGGATTAATTACAATCGTGCATGCGACACTGGGGGAAACCTCCTTTTCCTTCCCCTTCTTCGTCCAAATAGTCACCTAAGTATCGAGCCTATGTGGCATACCCCCAGGGCCACTCCTCGTCCCCTGAAATAAAATAATGCAAAATTAGTATCGATCCCCCAAAGTAAAATAATGAAGAATAACATATTTTTATAATTATAGGAAATTTAAATCTTACCATCATTCTATGCTCCACCTTGGCGTAAGACGTCCGGCCGGAGTAGTGCACATCCATCCTTTACACTCGATTTTCCCTCCTTAATTGGCGAGATGCCAATTGTCGCTCCCCGATCTCATTGTCAATGAACTTTTGCCATTGTGCCAATGAGATTGGCTCCTTCGGCGGGACGGATTCACGCATTCGGATAATGAACTCTTGGGTCTTTCCAATGTATTGGGTTCTCATATTTTTCTTCCACATCTTGTGTTGCTCCTTCAACTGCTCCAGGACGGAATCGCGTAGTTTTGGGTCCAAGCTGAAACTTTCATGTCCAACAAATACAATGTTAGTTGCGAATAAATATAAATTAAAATTGAAATTGAAATATTCATATAAATATAAATATAAATACATTACTTGTAGTGTCGCCCAAACAGCTAACTTGAGCTCACTGGGCACCTCCCTCCAACTAGTGTACCCCGGGCCGATGATAGTCTTTACCAGCTCGAGGGATCTCGCTAATAGCCCCGTTTTGTTCTCGACGGCCATCCCCAATTTTCCCCATTTGGGGAGCCTAGGGGCCGAGGATCCCTCCTCGCCTCCGCTACCACCGAACCCAGACGACATCATCATCCTCGCCTTAATATCCAAAGGAGACATTTTCTGTAAAAAAAATGCAGTCATTAGTACAAATCCAAATGAATTTGAAAAAGACATGTAAATAATTACAATTACTACAAATCCAAATCCAAAGCACCCCCCAACACACACACGAACACTACACACACATTGTCCCCCCCCCCAAGACACACGCGAACACTACACACTACACACATACATATACAAAGGAAAGAGACAAAGATAAAAAGAGTGAAAATGATAAAGTGCAAATCAATTAAAAGCATTAAAAATTGATTCATGAAGAACAAATTGGAATATTTATTACAAATTGAAAAATTATTTCAAATTCGAGTTATCATAAAAAATGGATTGATATTTGGTAGGAGAAGCCAAATCATCCACACTAATATTTAGACGCTTTGGCGCATATAGGACAATTAACCACGGCTCGTTGTTGATATACTCCGAGTAAAACACTTGGTTGGCCATTTGAAATGCACAAACAAACGACTCATCGCTCACGTGGTCGTTGCTCTTCAACTTGGACAAGTCAACCATGATCAAATTGGTGCCAGGATCAACTTTACAAGCATTTTTATCCTCAACTCTTACCTAGTCAGAGTAAAATACAACCTCTTTGAAGCTTATATAATCCAATTCAAACATATTTTGAATTACACCATAGTAAGTCATTTCAGCTTCAACGAGATTTTTATCTTTTGCGCTCGCTCTAAAGAAAGTAAGAGCCTTGTATGAAATGCCTGAGTTGTGTGCATTTTTACTTTCCTCGTACACATTTGCGCCGAATATGTAACCGTTCAATCGATACGTTTTGTACTCTTGCACCATGAACAAGGGTCCAATGGCTAGACGAGCAAGCCTTGATGTCGCATCACCCGTCCTTAAGAGCTGAGAATATAGATAAATTAATTAGGTTAGTTGTAAAGTTAGAGTGTAATGTAACGTTATCTAACGACCATTTTCGTTATAATTACCTCTTGTGACAACCACAGCCTAAATTCGTTGCCTGATTGTACCATTATTTTTCGTCTTTTATTGTTCTCACAGGCTTCATATTTTCTGCATATTACAAAATTAATCATGTATAAAATAATCTCTTATTTAGAAACAAAACTTAGATTTATAGTATGTTTAATTTAATTATGTCTTATTTATATTCGATTTTATTTTTAATAGAAATTCATATTTCTTATTTATATTCAATTTTTAAATTTTAAATTCAAATTCAATTTCTAATAGAAATTCCTATTTCCTCTATCTCCTCTAAAGGGTGAGTGGTCCTATCCCATTCAAGACCGCATATTTCTGTAATATACTTAATAGCTCATGCAAATTGTTACGATTTGAGAAAAATTCGACAGCATATCCCCATAGTTCTTCAAGTACACGACATAGATTGGCAAGTGTGAGTGTTATTTCAATTGATCAATTGAAATAATTGTCAGACTTATCAATCTAGTATGTACCCAGAGAACATTAGGATACGATAGCAGAACTTCCTCCAAAAGTAACAACTTTAAGACACTAAGAATATTATTATATAGAAATTATGCAGTCCCAAACTGTCCAAACGGGACAATTAAGAGATCTCATTACAGGGGTAATGACTCTCGAACGGGTCTAAGGGCTATTGAATGCGTACGCATAAGAACTATAAGGCTAGTATCTATGTGCACTATATGTAATTTTAAGTATGTTTCATTTAATTATCATACTATATATATATATTGTTCGTTATACAAAGTAATTTTCAAAAAAAAATTGAAAAATTCCATCCCCATATGGATAAAATCCAGTGGTCAGGCCACTTTTAAAATTAACCAACCCAACATCAATCCACTATAATCCAACCGCAATGGCAACAACAAATGTGTATCCCATAATCCTTCTAATTCATCTACTCAATTAATTTTTTTCATCAATTAAACTAACAATTAAATTATACAATTATTAATTTACTAATTTACAATGAGGGCTAATCCTACTAATAATTTAATCAATCAATTCTTTTAGAAGGGGAACTGCAATATGAGGGGCAATATCTAATAAACCAATAAAAATTTAATTAAAAAAATACACACAAGCACATATACACACACACTCACACTCTGCCCACCCCCCAGCCCTGCCCACCACACACACACACACATACACACACATGCGCACATTTACACACACATGCACATTTAAACACACACACACATATATACAAACGTACACACATGCAAATATACAACCCCCTGCCCCCCCCCCCCTACATGCATATATACACCACACACACACATGCACGCACGCACTTTTACACACACGCACATATACATACACATATACATATACATATACATATACATAAATGGAGGAGAAATAGAGAGAAAACGTACCAAAATCATATATATATATATATATATATATATATATATATATATATATATATATATATATAGAGAGAGAGAGAGAGAGAGAGAGAGAGAGAGAGAGTTTAGTCGCTAGAGAGAGAGTGAGAAATGGAGGGAATTAGAATCGGTGGGAAAAAAGAAGAGGTTTTTTTTTACTGACAGAATTGTCACGGACGTATCACGGTCATTGATCGTGACAAGTTTACAGGAATATCACGGTCAATGATCGTGACAAGCATTTGTCACGGCCTTGTCACGGTCAATGACCATGACAAGGCTAGCCGCTTAAAGGGTGCCAATTTGACCATTTTGGTGTAGTGATTTCTTTTTCAAATTATCAATTAAACTTAATAGTTTATAGCGCTCCCCCTCAATTAAAACTAACTTATCCCTAAGAGTCTTTTCACGTGTCGTAAAATCATCGATTAATTTTTTATCCTCGATGGCATAAACGGAACCACTAGAATTTTTAAAGTCCTCCAATTCTTTTTCTAAAAAAAGAACTCTCTCAACACTCTCCTTTTTGGACAATTTTAAAGAATTAAATTCATGGTCCAAAGAAACAAATTTTTCATAATAAAAATCTCTTTGATTTTGAACCATTTGCAAAAGATCCATCGCAGATTTAAAACGAGAATTTTCTTTTTCCAAAAAATCAATTCTTTTTGCGAACGTCAAATTCAAATGATTTATGAAAATCTATTACTAAAGCCGTTTAATATAAAATTAAACTATTTAAGTAACTCCGAACAGTTTTTTGAAGAAACTCTTTTCTTTAAAATCAAAACTAATTAATCACAAGATGTGTTTAAAAAATATGTACGAGATCTGTTCAAGATTTGATTAACAGGTTTAATAAATCAGTTTAAAAAACTTTAAACACAGCACAACCAAGAATTAGATGAGGAGATGTATAAAGATTAAGAACAAGGATTTTTTACGTGGTAAAACCTCACCCAACTGAGGAAACATCCACGACTCCCTCTACGGAGTAAACCAAAAATTCCACTAAAATAAATTTTAACAGTTACAAACTATATAACAAACATGCATACAACTCAGACCTATATAAGTTTAGGAATGTACCCACTGGTGTCCTTATAACTTCTCTGCAGTTCTGATTGGTGATATTGTTCTCCCAGTTTGCTAACTTCCAATTTGTTCAAGCTATTTACGTCGACTCTTGTTCTTGAGATCTTATTACCAACAATTTTAGTGTGGTAGGGTGAAAGTGTTTGTGGAGGTGATTTCTAACACATGCATGCACACACACACACACACACACACACTTATTTCATACAACCAGTCCTAACAAATTACATACAAGAACTATATGCTGTGATTTTTCTATTTCTCTCTTCTCACAAAACTTAACCTTATTTGACATTTATAATAATCCCGGAATCCACGGCTATCTTGCTCAGAAGACGTATCAAGATCTTAATCAATCTCAGGTTTTGAAAATATTTTTGAGATTGAAAATCACCAAGTGCGATTCTAAACTAGGTCAAAGGTCTTGTTTCAAGAGAACTAGAAACAGAAAATATTATTGTTGATTTCAAAGTTAAAAACATTTACAGAAAAGAATCAACAACAGATTTCTCAAGATGAGAAACAAAATATGTAAATCTAAGTGAAATGTAACATAAAGTACTCAGATCTAAAATTTCTATAAAGCAGAAACTTAGATCTAAGAAAAATGCTTAAGTTGGACACAAGATCTAAGAACGAAGAGGTTACAGCATCAAACCATCTAAACAAACCAACTCTCAACCTCTCAAACACTCAAGGTTGTGTTTGGTATATGCAGGACTTGAAAAGAGGTTTAGGTTTGAAAAGGTTTTAACGATTTAGAGTTAGGGTTAGGGTTTCTAACTCTTTCTCTCTCTTACTGGTTTATCTCTTTCTCTCTCTTTTCTCTCTTCTATCTCTTTTCTCTCTAAAAGGAAGAAATGGCAAAAGTCTCTGATGGCTAAGGATAAAGGTCCTTTTATAAGGGGCTGAGAAGATTCGAGAATAAGGTTAAAAAATAATGGCTCAGATTGAGTCAAGGTATATTGACTTTGATCCAAGGGTTCACGATATGCGGTGATTATAACTCTCCTGATTGGTTCATATGAGGTTCACAGGGATGATGTAAGAGCGCATGCAGATCGTTGATAAAAACGATCCAAGGGCTGTAAACTATAGCTGGTTTACTATCTATAAAGAATCACAAACTCAACCAATCAGAATGCAACAGATGTTGGGCAAACATAAGATAACAAACGCGTGTCTAAAATAATTAAAAATGAACCCTGAAGTCTCTGCCTCTTTCGGATTCTACCCAAGCAAACATTCAGCCAATATAACCACCAATACATAATTGCATATTGACCCCAAAAACTTTTAAAAACAAATTTTAATTAATAAAAACCTTGTTTTAAAAGTTTATAAAATCCCAAAAAATATTAAAAAGCAATTTTAGGGATTTAAACACACTCAACATATATACACACAATTATATGCAATATGAATTGTATGAGATCAATTCTACTGTGTGTGAGTGTTGGTAATATTGTCTAGATCGATCAAGCAAGAGGGATGAAATAGCGAACCAAACTCTGGGATTCTTTGGTTTCTAGGATAGACACAGTTTTGTCACAATTTCCAAACTAGATGAACACTTAAACAATACAGACTCAAGTGAGTCAAGAGTATAAGGTGCTTCAATTTATATCATCAAAACTCTGACTCGTGTCATCAAAGGGGGGCATCTGATTACATAAGTGCTCCATCGGAAAAATTGCAATTTTTCACAAAACTGATTAAAAAAAAATCAATATCGCACAATTTTACGAAAAATAGGAATACGCGATAAATTAGCGTAACCAACTCTGATACCAATTTGAAAAACCTGAATAAATGCGGTGTGTGATAATTGATTAAATAGATTCGCAAGTTTCCAATTAAACCTTATTTAATTAGAGCATGTTTTTAAACAAAATTAAATCAACCCCAAAACATGCAACTATGTGTGTGCGTGTGTCAAACCATAAATAAATAAAGCATACGACACAAACTTTCAGAAAAAATCTCTGAAGGGAAAATCCTTTTATTTCCACTA
Organism: Sambucus nigra; assembly: GCA_949130495.1. Lineage (NCBI taxonomy): Eukaryota > Viridiplantae > Streptophyta > Magnoliopsida > Dipsacales > Adoxaceae > Sambucus > Sambucus nigra. The sequence continues at coordinate 49,831,806 of OX422221.1, forward strand.
TAATTTGTAATGAACGGATTACACGGATTACAATGAAAATAATAGTGACATACGACATACCCTCAGGTGTCGATTCCGATGTCGTCGGCTGGAATCTCCCGCAAGAACTCCAGGTGGTCAGCAATGGAAAAGAAACGGCTTCTCCATAAGAGTGAACTTCATAGAGACCCCCTCCATAATAACACAAAGCTCTTCAGTCGTAGAGTTCTCCCCACAAAGAATAAACAAAAGCAAAGTGTGTTCTTTCACACCAAAACATCTTACTAAAGCATGTGGGATTTTTGTAAATTGAAAACAAAAAGGGGATTAAACCCTAAACGAAGAAGTCAAAAAGAATTCTGCAGTTTCGCAGTTTTTTGTCTTTGAAAATGTTGGGACTTTTTAATGAAAACGAAACCATTTAATGAGTATTTATACAAAATCGCGTCGCCTCAGTATTAGAGCTTGTTCGAATGAGATAAGCATGCCGCTCGAACGAAGGACTTCGAACGAGTTCGCGCGACATGTCTATGCCGCTCGAACAACAATGCTATGTCGTTTGAACGACTGCTGCGTCAAAAAAAATTATTTTAATATCCGCTCCAACACTTAGAAAAAATACTCATTCACACAATTTGACGAAAAAGTCCGCTCCAACACTTAGAAAATAATTTGTAAAAATATCCCAAAAGCTCTAAGTGTAAAGTTAACGTATTTAAAACGTAACCTTACCAAAGTAAACTTCGCAGAGTCTTTTTGATGAAGAACCTTAATATTCAGATCCGTCTTTAATGCTTGAATCTTCTTGAATGCACTTTGACGCTGTAGTGGTATACGACATACAAGATTGATAACGGACTTATAAAATAATGTCCTTACACAATTGTGCTTTCGGCCCGAGTGATACTACAATGCTTCCTATCTAGATCGCAAGAATAGAAGCGTCTAAAATAAAACCTGCATGCATCCACATCTGCTACAGCAAACATGTGACTCGAAGGAATCATCATCCAGGCGTCTCTGTGTTTGGACACCTATATATATATATATATATATATATATATATATATACAGCAAGAGAGGGGTAAATAAAGAAACGGGTCAGAGCCCGAGTTTGAAAATATTTAGCAAGTGCATAAATGCCATATTTTTAAAATACGATTTATCTCATATTTAAATAGGTATCGCACTTCATGAGATATCCTTCACCCCTCTTCTAATAGTGCACACCTATCGCATACCTTTTAAACAACCTAGTTAAGCTACCCTGCCTAACTAATCACTCTCACCCGTCTTCGAAACGTCCTCATAAACCGAGTACAATTGGCTAAACTTCTCTCCATTTCCAACATTGCTCTACGTTCGTGCGTGGAGTGTCTCGCGAAGCGAAATCCAAACAACGAACCCCCCAATACACTACTACCTGGCAATGTTGATCGTCGGGATTCATTAGGCCCTCAGCACATAACGCAAATATATATATATATATATATATATATATAGTTCTTACTAGAACCTATAATTCATTTTCATAAAAATCCGTATATAAATCGATCGGAAGGGAAAATACACCTTATCGGTCTTTTCACTTCATATACATATATTTATTTTATATGATACCTCCTCTTTATATACAAGAAATATACTATACGCAACAAGTATAATTATACCTATCACAATCATAAGTATAATAACCATCCCATCGAGTTAAAACTCGAGGATGCTGTCTCATAGTGCCTATATAAATCCGAGTTTACTCACTAAACCACGCTACCAAGCCAGACACACACATGGTCATGGAAAAAAATACACAACAGTGGAGGCGGTCATATTCCCTGTGCAAGTGGAGTACACACATCGCACTCGAATGCGGGACGAGATGACCTGGGGATATACTCTCCTTGCTCCTCAAGCCAGGGGATCCCCCACATCGCGCAACCTCCTCGGATCGCACTAGAGAAAATATATAATCTGGCTATTCCAACCATACGCCAAAGGAAAGCTCATGGAACCAGCCTCTAGGATACAAATATACCAATCACACACAGATATATATGTATTTGTATCATACTGTATATACTGTAATCACATCATATATATAACCTACGTCACTTCTCAAATATATATATTTCTATAATTTCCAATCTCATATAGCGATAACCAATACTCCGACTGCTCCCATTCGTAATAGTATATATAATCGCCCCTATACTCAATTTCCATACTCAATCACACACGGATAGCCGCTAATGCATCTCTAGCCCCTATACTCAATTTCCATCCTATTTGCATCCTAGGATTTACTCCAAACATATAAGCGTTATTATGCGCCTAATATATATAATCGCCCGCCAAAATATTACCCTGAGTGTTACTCGTCCCGAATACCCATAAATCAGTAAGCTCTTGAATTTTACCTTCAACTAACCCAAGGTATACACCTCACTCCAATAATAGTTTAAAGGTCCTTTCACTACATTCCCAAATATTTAACTCCCCAATTTATATTCCTCCAAACTATTCCTTTAGCGACACACCTTTTTCACAACTTCTTAACCCCAATTAACTCCCTTAAATGGCTAGGAATAATTTCCCATAATTGGATATTTATTTCCTCAAATAAATAAGCTAAAAACAATAAATTTGAGAATTTATCCCATTTAAATTAACTAAGGTAAAATTGTCAAAAATTCTAAAGGGTCGAACGATCAACCCTTGGTTGTCGATCGATCAGGGCAGCTTCTTCTCCGAGAAGCTGTTTCGGCCAATAAAACTCCCCCAAGCTTTTATCTCCTCTCCTATCATCCTCCAACATCAATCAACGACATATTCACATATAAAAAGGGTTCTAATCATTCTAGAACCGAAAACCAATAATCGATTCAATAAATTTCTAAGTTTCTGGAATCAAATTTTATTCGGGGTTTACAAGTTAAAATTCCGAAAAAACCCGATTAATTCATGAAAAACCATCCCAAAATTCTTTATAGTTTCATATAACAACTACAATATGAGAAGTATGATCAAAAGAATAAATCAAGTAAACACTTGCATCGTGGATAAAATCCGATGACCTCGAGTCGAATCCCGCGGAGTTTGGCCATAATCTCTTTTCCTTTCCCTTTCTTCCTTACTTTCTTCTCCTCTTTCTTTTCTCTCTTTTATTTCCTTCTCTTTCCCTCTCTCGTGCCTTATATAGAGAGGAATAAGGGTTTACCCCTTATAAACCCAAAAATGACTTGTTTACTCAATTGCGAGTCCCTATTAGTCCAAAAATCCTCGGAACCTAAACACTACTCCCGGATACTCGATTCTGACTATCTCGACCATTCTAAAACCAATCGCGCAGTCAGAATCTCCATCCGAGTCACTTAATTACATATCAAAATGTAAACCCAACACATGGTAATACGGGTTTTCCAATTAAAATATTATCCTTTGTCGCTTTATCCAACTGTGACATGTAATTAAAATAGTCCAACTTATTTGCTTACTCCCAAAAGTAAATATAGCACACATCGAAATCATCTAACCCTCGTAAACTCCAAAAAAATTTATTCACAGAAATTCCTCAAATTTCCAAATTACACCCATTTAAGTAATTTAAATATACATAAAAGTGTTGGGTATTACATTCTCCCCCCTACAATAGAATTTCATCCCCGAAATTCGAATACGACCGGTACTACCAACCTGGGGTCGCTAATCATACTACATCCTAGTGCACAAAAGTCAAATGGTACTAACCCAATGGTACCCTACCATATACTCGTTCACGGTACCCATCTATCTTAAGGCTTAAACTCTAACGCACTAGGTTAACCATAAGCTTAACTAAATCTCTATATGCTAACGCACTAGCTCGATCGTAAGATCAACTATAATGACAACATATCGCACCTAGTTCTTCTATAATCGCATCTAAAGAAAATGAGCCTATAACCGTCGCTTTAACATCTCAATTCCCTCGAAAAGCCGACACTCTAGCTGACGCTCTAAGCGTCCCTTCATCTACAATAGGACATCTAATTTCCCTCAGATAGGAAATTACACTAATGCTTGACTACTCCCGTCAGTCTCATCGCTTATCTTAGGTGTGCAAACTCTTGTTGCACCTATACAATTGGATTGTCGCGTGCCTCCTGTGACATTTCCTCCAGTAAACTCCAATCTCACTCATAACTGCCCCACAGCATATCGCTCAGCTTATATAATACGCCTCTTCTACCTCAGACGATATATAAAATCATCTTACAAGGGTGCCCATACACCCTTTTTCCCGTGCCTCTGTGGACAACTATTTTAAACACCCCATACGTAACAATCTCTCTAAAAATGGGCCTTACTTTCTTGGCCTGGTGCTAACTCCTGGATATTTTCAATAATCTTCTCAAGATTCAATTATTACTATACCTGGAAGTCCAATCCTTCGTAAAGTTACCCCACCAATCTTCTCGTGGTTAACTCACTACAATCTCCTTATAACGGCTCCACTAGTCCTTCTGGACTTACTTCCCAATAATCCTAAGATAGATATGTTTCCTACACACGTAAAATGAGTATTATACTAACTACATCCCTAGTGCCCAATACCTATCTCGACTTTCGACATTTGCTCGGTTTCATGTGTGGAACATCTCGCAAAGCGAAATCTAAATAAGGAACCCTCCAGTTACACTACTTCCTCGCATCTTCGTTCATCGAGATATAATGGCCTAAGGCACACCAGTGAGACGTTCTAAATCCTACCTTGTTAACCTACTAACGTACTTCTACCACTATGTCCTTCCATCTTGGCGAAATGAAAAGTCTAACTAATCGGGGCGCCTACTCTCTACAAAAGGGGTTACGAACATCATACCCAAAACATACTACCTTAGAATTTTCCTTCCACTTAGAGCCCGACTATAAGACTTATATCAATTTCCTTTACCTTGCCTTACCCACATACTTGCGGTGAGAAAAATATTTCAATGCTTTTCCATAGCACTTCCATCTCCATAAGCATGTAATCATCACACGGCTCTCAATCTATAGTGTTTTCTCCACACTGGGTGACTTATCGTCAAAACTAACATCCTTGCATCTCATAACATCTCTCCACTCTCGACATCATTAAGGTTTATGCGTGGAGCGCCTCATAAGCGAAATCCAAACAAGGAACCCCTCCAATACACTACTACTTAACTTTTTCGATCGTGAAGGTCAGTTAGTTTCAAATATGCTATTGGGAAAATCCCATCCCATTTACAAACAAAATGTGGTCAGAACTCCTACTTCTTTCCAGGAGCCATAGCATAAGGCGCTTGTACTAACGTTAAGTCCTTGCGCAAATAGCAACAAGCTTAAAGTCACAGCTTAACAATAAATTCTACATACCTTAAACATCCTACATACCTTAACAATAAATCCAATAAGGTCACCACGCAGTCAAATCATAATAATGAAACATCTACTCACTGAAGTTTCATCTAAACGTATAATAAAGGCGAGATCAATATGTACCCAGATGAGATATCGCAACAACAACTTGTTCCACCCTGGAACCGCGGATACGATAGCGTTGCAATTATTAACCTGTTATTGCTCTGATAATCCACCAATACCTTACTCTTATAATAATACTATACTCGTATATCACATACAAAACGAGCAGTACAAACCAGATATGAACTCAAAATATCAACACTCTCTTTTCACAATGAATGAAGGAAAATAGAACCCCGCTACCGCGAAAAACATATAGACATACACTATATAATGTTACCGATACTACTAGTAAACTCGAATCACACACGAATCTTGGGCTAACAAAATACAGTGACCCAAATCTTGTCACATAGAATATACCTCCTTCGTCCAAGGTGAAACTCATAACATTATTCTTGCCAATTACCCTAGCTACTCCAAATGGTTCCCGAACATGGTACACTTGCCGTAATTGAACCAAAAACTACTTTAATAAATGCCCCATCTAGGAATCCTGCTCTTGTCCTTTCACTCTTACTGGGTAAGGACTAACCGTGTGGTTCTACACTCCACATTGCAATATTTCCCCATCTCTGGCCACCCTGACCATGTTAAGGCTATCAGTATATCGGACTATATAGCCCCAATCCTGACAATCGCTTTCATAATCCCCTTAGCTCCTCCTACAAAAGGAAATATGCTACCGGCCTTAACTGCCCTGTTTCCATAAATTCCCCAGGTGGATGTCCACCAATGAGGTTCCACAAACACACATTCTCCATAAGTGTTAGCAACACTTTTCTAGTAAGCCTATCATTCCTCTGACAGATTCTCTCTTCATTGCACCTACCTTAATTCGGTACAAGGTTTACTTATCCTTATAACTCTTTTATTCACTGTCGGTCTCTGGCCGATCCTCGTGTGATTAATTTAGGAACTACATTCCTTTTATTCCTGCTAAATCAGGGTAACTCGCGATTAATACCATATGTAAGATCCCTCTATGAGCAAAACATCATGCTCCCTTAAACATGGTGACTACCATTCCCACCATTTCAATATTTCTCCCATGAGTGAAAAATTTTCCTCAAATTTTCACATATGGGTATTTCCATACCCTTCTCTAAGCCAAAGCTTTTGAGCCTTCTACTCCATTGAGTCACATTACACTGACTCCGTATAACTTAAACTCCAACGTATGGTCCTTATCAAAGACCTTTTTAAGCTTGTTCCTCAACTTAGCTTCACAGGGTAATTCAACTTTAGCACCACTCTCTACAATAGCACCACTCTCTACTATACTTTAGTAGTCGTTGCAACAATCCCCAAAAAATGCCACAAGTTGAGTGACCTCTAGTGCGGTCCTGTTCTCCAACTTCAGCTAACATCTCCAGCTAGGCTCCGCCTCCTACTGCCCTCATCACGGCCTTCCTTAGTCGCCCTTCCTTAATTAGTACACGAATCTCGAACAAGCGCACAAAATATTTACTACAATTATATATAATAGCGGGAGAACAAAATCTCGCAAGAGGAATCAACAATCCTAATCATAAGGCTCTATATCAAATCGAGAGCAACGTTAAAAGCGTAGCACGTCCTCACAGATTCCTAAGGACACTAGAACCTGATGCTCTGATACCTTTCGTGACACCCCGCCTAATAAAATACTGGGTTATCAATCCTATACCAAATTAAAATAGGAGTCTCATATGGTTCATTCTCAGTATCACTGTCGAAAGACAATTTAATTATTAATAAGCTATTAGGCTGGCATCAAAATTTTATTTAACTAATCTTTTTAAACAAACCATTCAAATAAATCAATCACAACAGTTTATATATGCAACAATTGAATATGAAATAAAATAACCGAATACTCGGTTTAACATAATACAAAAAAATCGAATGCCACACTGAAAGGCGGGAAAAGAATAAATAAATACAATTGGGCTTTCGGCTCGAGTGATACTACAATGCTTCCTATCTAGATCACAAGAATAGAAGCGTTTAAAAATAGACCTGCATGATTCCACAGCTTCTGCAGTAAACGTCTGACTCGAAGGAATCATCATCCAAGCGTCCCTGTATCTGGACACCTATGTGTGTGTGTGTGTGTGTGTGTGTGTGTGTATAGCAAGAGAGGGGAAAATAAAAAAACGGCTCAGAGCCCGAGTTTGAAAATATTTAACAAGTGCATAAATGCCATATTTTTAAAATACGATTTATCTCATATTTAAGTTGGTATCACTCTCTCATGAGATACAGCTCACCCCTCTTCCAATAGTGCACACCTATCGCATACATTTTAAACAACCTAGTAAAGCTACCCTGCCTAACTAATCACTATCACCCATCTTCTAAAAGTCCTTGTAATCCGAGAACTAAGGGCTAAATTTCTCCCCATTCCCAACATTGCTCTACGTTCATGCGTGTGGTGTCTCGCGAACCGAAATCCAAATAAGAACCCCCCCCCCCCGATACACTACTACCTGGCAATGTTGATCGTCGGGATTCATTTGGCCCTCAGCACATAATGCGAATCTATATATATAGCTCGCATATATATATATATATATATATAGGTAGATAGATAGATAGTTCTTACTAGAACCTATAATTCATTTTCATATAAATCCGGATATAAACCGACCGGAAGGGGAAATACACCTTATCAGTCTTTTCACTTCATATACATATATTTACTTTATATGATATCTCATCTTCATATACAAGAAATATACTATACGCAACAAGTATAACTATACCTATCACAATCATAAGTATAATAACCATCCCACCCAGCTATAACTCGAGGATGCAATCTCATAGTGCCAATCTGAATTCGAGTTTACTCACTCAACCACGGTATCAATCCAACTCACTCATGGTCGTGGAAACAAATACACAATGGTGGAGGCGGTCATATTCCCTTTGTAAGTGGAGTACACACATCGCACTCGAACTCCGGACGAGATGACTTGGGGATATACTCTCCCTGCTCCTCAATCTAGGGGATCACCCCACATCGCGCAACCTCCCCGAATCGCACTAGAGAAAATATATAATTTGGCTGTTCAAACCATACGCCAAAGGAAAGCCTGTGGAACCATCCTCTAGGATACAAATATACGAATAACGCAAAGATATATATGTATTCGTATCATATTATATATACTGTAATCACATCGTATATATAACCTACGTCACTTCTCAAATGTATATATATGGCTATAATTTCCAATCTCATATAACGATAGCCAATACTCCGACTGTTTCCATTCATAATAGTATATAAGTATTCGCACACTTACAATACTAAACTTATAAGTATTCTCTTTTTTAATATATAACTCGTACCATAATCACTTTTAAGGATTGATATACTCTCGGAATATATCAATTCATACTAATTAAATAAGTACTCTCTCAACTTATTTTAATCCTATAGGTATCGCGTTACCTATAATCATAGTCGTCAACCGACCCCGGATAGACGCTCATGCATCTCTATCCCCTATCCTCAATTTCCATCCTATTAGCATCCTAGGATTTACTCCAAACATATAAGTGTTATATAAATATTTTTTAAGCGCATAATATATATAATCGCCCGCCGAAAAATTACCCTGAGTGTTACTCGTCCCGAACACCCTTAAATTAGTAAGCCCTTGGATTTTACCTTCAACTAACCCAAGGTATAAACCTCACTCCAATAATAGTTTAGAGGTCATTTCACTACAATTAGGAACCCCAAATATTTAACTCCCCAATTTATTTTCCTCAAAACTATTCCTTTAGCCACACACTATTTTTACACCTTCCTAACCCCAATTAACTCCCTTAAATGGCTAGGAATATTTTTCCATAATTAGATATTTATTTCCTCAAATAAATAAGCTAAAAACCATAAATTTTGGAATTTATCCCATTTAAATTAACTAAGTCGAAATTGTCAAAATCCTGAAGGGACAATCGATCAACCCTTGGTCATCGATCAATCGATCGATCAGGGCACCTTCTTCTCCGAGAAGTTGGTTCGGCCATTAAATCTCCCCCAAGCTTTTACTCCTCTTCTATCATCCTCCAACCTCAATCAATGACATATTCACATATAAAAAGGGTTCTAATCATCCTAGAACCGAAAACCAACAATCGATTCAATAAATTTCTAAGTTTCTTGAATCAAATTTTATCCGGGGTTTACTCGTTAAACTTCCTAAAAACCCGATTAATTCACGAAAACCCATACCAAAAATATTTATAGTTTTATATACCAACTACAATGTGAGAAATATGCTCAAAAGAATAAAGCAAGTAAACACTTGCCTCGTGGATAAAATTCGACGGCCTCGAGTCGAATCTCGCGGAGTTTGGATGAAATCTCTTTTCCTCTACCTTTCTTCCTTCCTTTGTTCTACTCTTTCTTTTCTCTCCTTTATTTCCTTCTTTTTCCCTCTCTCGTGCCTTATATAGAGAGAAATAAGGGTATATAAACCCAAAAATGACTCGTTTACTCAATTGTGAGTCCATATTAGTCCAAAAATCTACGGAACCTAAACACTACTCCCGTATACTCTATTCTGATCTAAAACAAACCGCGCACTTGAAATATCCATCTGAGTCACATAACTACAAATCACTAATTAAATCCCAACACATCATAGTATGGGTTTTCCAATTAAAATATTATCCTTTGTCGCTTTATCCAGCTTCGACATGTAATTAAAATAGTCCAACTCATTTACTTACTCCCAAAAGTAAATGTAGCACACATCGAAATCATCTAACCCTCGTAAACTCCAAAAATTATTATTCATGAGCATTCCTCAAATTTCCAAATTACACCCATTTATGTACTTTAAATATCCATAAAAGTGCGGGGTATTACACGACCCAAATCCAACCTGATTTTGATGATCCATTTTGACTCCCACCTGTTAACCTCCATAGAAGCCTCATCTCGGACTCGGTCCCATTTTTCCTCAACCTGAGATCCATTCTACCTGCAGAAACCCAATACCCATGTCCCAATTTTAACTAAATACGATTTCATATTCAGCAAAAAGACAAGACCCAAACTAACTAAAACCCCCATGTGCTTAAAACCATCTTTTTCCCAATTCCAAAAATAACCTCAAATCCCCTCACACTCTCATGACCTCACACAATCCATGCACAATTGTGCATTTCCCCATATTAACCCCACCCAACACTTTACATCCCATCTTGCACCATTAACCTCCCCAATTTACCCCTAAAATCCATGCCTACTACTTAAAGAGAAGAAGACCCAAATAAAAAGGAAAAAAATTCTAGAGTTAGAGGGAGGAAGAAGACCATTTTTTAGTTTGCTTTTAGGTTTTAGTTTAGAAAAAAAAATGAGTGATTGTAATTAGTGAGATATTTATTGGTTGTAACTAAAGAATTGATGCAATTGAATGAAAATTTGGTTTGATATACTCCTCTCCAATTTTCATTTCATAATTTTAATTGATTCTAATTTTTGTTGGATGATGATTATTGAGAGATAGTAACCCATTCAAGGGATGAATTGAAGCCCTCGTGAATCCAAGTTGTTAATTTTTATTTTGTTACTTTCCTTTGTTTAGTAAGTTTAATTCCTACTTTTATTTTCATATTGAGAAATGGAAAATCATCCTTGAGAAAGGATTAAAAATTGTATTACCATTCGAGCATTTGATTCAAACGAGAGATAGGCTTATCACTTGATTTAAATGTTAGTATAATTTTCATCTACTATTATTTTTATTTTGTCTAATTAAAATTAGTTTGAAGAATCGATCCTAGCGGAAGATTCATTTGATTGATTTTAATTCATTTAGAGTAGTGCTTGTGGGGATCAAACTTACTTTTCTAAAAGAATATTCAATTAATTCATTAGTTTAATGAGAATTAGCTTTTGAGTTAAATGAATATTTTGGAAATTGATAAAATTAAAATAGTGCAAGCTAGATTGATTTGTGTGAATTGACGGTGGATTTTCCATCCCTTGAATATTTTCTCTCATTTAGTTACATCTCACTCATTTTCATCACTCACTAGTTTATGTTTTTCATACTTTTAATTTATTTTGATTATCATTTTCTATGTAGTTATTAGTTTATATTTACTTTAAATCTCAAAATTGTTTTAATATTGAAAAAGCTAAAAAAAATAGAAAACGTAAAAAATCGAAAAAGAAAATAAATAAATAAATAAATTGCGTGCCTCTCTTGTATGTTTAACCCTTAGATTTGGATTGATACCTAATTTACCACTATTCTTTAGTTTTGTTATATATTTTTGTAGGTAATTGAGATTTTTTATTAGAGGAGCTTCAAACAACGACATATAAAAAAGAAACTCTATCATGCATAGCCCTCCTTTCGTTACTAATAGATAAGTGGGGTTTCGAATCTATTAAAACCAAATAAGTTATCTTTTGATGGGGTTACTTCGTCTCCTTGTAAGCCATTGAGGAGGGGCTATTCTTCCCCCCACTCATTAATAAACTTGGGGGCACTTTCCCTCTTCCCCAAGAATATGTATATTCTAAAAGTTATAAGGGTAGGATTTTATAAAAAAAAGTATAGGGTAAATTATTGTAATTCATTAGTTAAATATAAAAAAGAGGAGGAAAGTTTCTAATCCCTCCCACCCCCCCCCCCCCCCCCACCCCCCCAAAGAAAAAAGAAAGAGGCGATGTTTTCAAAAGACTTAAAATTTTAAAAATTCCCCAAATCTACCCAATCTAAACCAAATAATCTCTCTCTCTCTCTCTAGCACCGCTACACTACAACATTTCTCTCCTCTCCCAGTTCCATAACTTCACTCGTCAACACCTATGATATCTCATATTCCTTACCTCCTATAAATTCTCATAGTTGTCAACTCGTTTGTGGTGTCAATGGTCTCTTTCTTGCCTTGATCAGGTCGTAACATTTTGTATAGGTACCTACTAATCTTTTAAATATTTTATTATAATGTTTTTATTAACATTTTTGGCTTGTTAGTGGATGTGTTTTGACTATTAAACAAATTCAAAATAAGGATGTTAATATTATGAATTTCTTAATATTTATTATCAGTTTATAAATATTCAAATTATAATAAATTAAAATATCAATTCATATCGTCATGATTTCATCTAAATGTAAAATTATTTAGCAGTTAAATGTTATTATTAATTTTTAAATTTTAGTCATATTTTCATGTGATTGTGAGGCTATTTAATATGGAAAAATCATAAAATGTTAAATGTTTAGGTGAATGCATAAAATTTTGGTTAATGTATAACATTTAACCTTGTAGGAATTTAGCTTGACTTTATCAAATACCATATTCAAAACTTGAATGTTGGCTCAAATTTTTTTGTTTTCAATACTCAATTTTATCTTTAGATCTCAATTTAAACGAGTCGGTGCAATCTTTGTGTTATGCATATTCGGGCCCCTTTTAGTGAGATAAACAAATCACGCTTGTATTTCTTCCCTCTCTGGACTGAAATTCTGGACCCCCCACACCTCAGATGGGTTTCTTTTTTCCAATAATATTATGTCTATAATTATTTATTTATTCAAATTAGTCCATTAATTAAATGAATTACTCTAATTCAAACATTAACCAAGTTGAGTTCAATTTATTTATATACAACTTAGTTCATTTTTTCAATCATACTCATTACATGATAACTTCTTTGTTATTATAATGGAAAATTCCTAGACTGATTTTTGGTTATTCAATTTCCCAAATAAATAAAAAATTCTAAAAGTTTGGATTTTCTAAAACAAAATGTTCTCAATGTCATTAATTATGTACATGATTTTTTTTTTAAAAAGGAATAGATATATAATAAAATTTGATCATTAGAAATAAAGATAAGTAAATTTAAGCTTATTGATAAGTTAATATATATTTATGAACGAAAAATATTTAGATTATTATGTAGTGCTGAGCAAATATATAGGAGGTGGACATGCATTATACCCATTAAAAAATTGGGTTATTTAGATAGGGTGTTGCTAAAGGCACTACAAAATTTTGTCTTTGGTGCCATCATCTAATAACTCCACATAAAACATCAAAAGTTATACATTTCACCCAAATCACAAGCACCTAAATGGTCAAACGTATATAAGATATATTTGGCCAAAGTTTTTATTTTTCCCTCTTCTTTCTCTCTCTAACCTAAACCTCTCAAGAACATAAACCCTAACAACAACCTAAAATACAAACCAAAAAAAAACATCAAAAATCAAATTTCAAATTCATAAGAATGTTTCTTATATAAAAAGATTGGTATCTCACATTCCTAGTTATCATTAATTCCATTCCAGTGTTCACTATTTCAATATTAACAAACTCTAACTATAAGTAACACTGAGAATAACACATTTTCATGTAAAAAAAACCTTAAAGATGATTTCGTATTTGGTAGGAACTAAAAAACGATCAAGAAATAAGATGTTAATGCAAGTATCAATGATTAAAAACCATTATTTTTTTGTGGGTTACAACTCTGTCACTATACCTTTGGCGTCATAGTGCTGAGAACGAAGAAACAATTTGGCATTATGTTGCCGACACAATACTGTATTTTTGGCAGTATAATACCGAGACAAGAAATTTATAAATCATTTGGAATCATAGTTCCGGTAATGATCTCAATTTTTGATATCTTACTATCGACACGACACCATAATGCCAACATATTATACCATTTTCATACTATGATGCCGACATTTGAATCTAATATAAAAAAATTCATTTGTTTACATAATGTCGATAGTTCTCTCAACCTTTGTATCATACCACTATCTCAATACCGTGATGTCGCGTAAAAGTAGTAATTTCGGCATTAAGTAACGGAATCCAGGATATAGCTCTATTAAGATTAAATGTGAGATCTTATGATTAGATACTAATGTAAATTTTGATTAAATATGTCTTTCACGTTAAATCCTGGGTAGTGAGTCAAAAGAACTAGAAATTGAGCCTACACCCGCCAGATCACAAGGTATGGTTAGGAAGCCACCAATGGCTTCAAATTAGTAGCAAGGTGAGAAACTATTACTGTTTCTTGGAAAAACACAATTGAGGAAAATATTAGTGGTGCTGAAAGGGATAAACCTTGAATAGTTATGACGCAAGTGGGATAAAAACTTATAGTAGAAGTGAAAGAGAGGGTGTGGAAGAGAAGGTTAGTGCATAGAAGGGTGTAGAAGTTGTTTCTAGAGAAAGTGAGAGTAAAGGTGAGGGTGTGTAATATCATAAGGCCTATTATACTCGGCCATGGACGTTAAGTCACTAGATCTCATGGGTATTTAAAATTTAAACAATATAGGGTAATTCTTATACTGTCGCGGCCTATAAAGGGTCTCGTTTTCTACATCAGAGTTGGAAAATTTAATAGTTCATAAGTAAAATATTACACCACTAGAGAAGAATCATAAACTAGATCTTTATAATTTCATTAATTCCATAATAGTCTCTAGTACATGCCATAAAATAAGTCATTTCTCACGAAATCATCAACATAAACTATAAAGCTAAATAAGTACAACTAAGAGTGAAGGTTTTATAAACACTCCTAAAGCACTATACAAGTTTAATACCCCATACTTTAATGTGATTAATTGTCATTTAATTGGTGGTGGAATATAATAAAAAAGAATTAATAATTACTTAAAAAATAAATAATTACTTGGGATATGAGGTTGCATAGTTAGATATAATTAAATATGCATGTAATATGAATTGTTAATGCCGCATATTAGTGTAATTAATATGTGTTATTAATAAAATGGACTATAAGCGGTTAACGTGTAAAATAATTAAGTGCAAATGTCCTGACCCAGATCTATGGGTTACCCATGGGTCAACCCGGCCCTTCCTGGACGTTAGGTGTGAAGGGCAATGAGACATCCTAAATAATGTTGTTAGTCCAGTTTTATTTAATTAACATTTCACTTATTTAGCATGTGATTCCAATTTATATCAAGCTAGATGTGGGACACATAAGAAGCATCCACGGAATTCAAGCCTACAGAGCTACTAACGTAAAATAATGCTCTCAAAACACGAAATAGCATACGACCTGTCGTAACAAAGGAAATGGAATGAACCGAATGCCGAGTGGGAATTACAACAATCTAAGATAGAATCAAATGGAAAAAAAGAGACTCTACAGCGTGCCACCTACGTGCACATGCAAATACCGTATATATATATATATACATACACACACACACACACAAATGCATGAATTCGTTTATTCCGAAACATTACTTGAGTTGATTAAATCACACTAATCTTATAAAAGGCCCATTTTTACTTAACTTAACATTGATTTCCAGATTTAACGCATGTGGTTAAATACTTAGATAAAATATCTCTTGTTTAGGTAAAACACTTCATTTATCAAAATTTTCCAATTACTCACACCAAATCCACTTTAATATTTTCCTTGAAAATCACCTTTCAACACATGCACACTCGGTGTTAGAAAATAAGTATTTTTCTTTTTAAAATGGTTCAAGACATACACTTGGGTTAATTATGGATTAAAACCATCTTAGGCTGCTTGATTACCCATTAACCACTTCACTTGTCTCATTAACTCACACTTTACTTGGACTTAGTCATTTTCATATTTCTTGTTCAAATTACCTTTTCAAAACAGGAACATTTATCAATTTCATTTCATAAAGGTTGTTTTTTCTCATTTTTTTAGCACAACCAATTTCTTTATCATTTTTCATTTTTTCTCATTATCGTTTTGCTCGTAATGCACTAATATTGTGTACTCTAATGGGCTCCACACCACCGGTGATGTGACCATATGCTCTGACCAATGGTTTTGGGTTCATCGTAGGGCTCCGATCCCTACTTAATATTCGGTCCCATCCGAGTCCTTTTCCAATGTGTTTTAGCACTCCACATTATTCCACTTTTACCAGCCGAAGCTAAAATCTCGGGGACTACACCCCATATTTGCTACATTTAAGAAAATCACTATTGGATGTCCTTTACACATTTACGTTGACTGCATTTCGAAAATCACTCCCAGTTTGGACCATTATGTGTAACACTTTTTCCATATTTTTATTTCATAAAAATGATCCACTTTACGTAAAATTACCATTTTACCCACTTGTTTCAAAACTTGCATTTTTCTCCCTTTTCACAAGGGTTATTTTTTCTAAAAATATTGTCAAGTTACACACACTAATTTCATAAATGTTTTTAACTCATTAACGCTTCTTTAACATTTTGGGGTAACACACTTCTCAAGTTTAAAATCTCTTTATTTCATCAACTTCTTTTTCAAAGAAATTATTTGTCATTTTGAAGACTACTTTACAAGAAAAATATCATTTTCTTTTATTAGCACATGTTGTCTTGAAAACATATACTTATCACATTTTCAATATTCATTAGCACACTTTAGGAGCTGAAATTTTTATTTTCTTCACTTCATGTTTAAACTCATTAAAACCTCTGCTATACTTATTTATGTGCTCGTGATCAAAATATTACAATTTTATACATAGGAAAGAGGGATTTTAAGTCCAAAAGTCCATAAAAATGAGTTTAATACATGATTAACATAAGAAATTTCACAATACTTTCAAAACATGCTTTTCAAGACTAAAGGATATTTATATTCTTCAAAACTTGAATAAATGCCTAACTTCATAGTGATTCCCTTTTTTACAAGAAAACTCTAAAACTTTACACACAAAATATCTTGACAAGATAGATATCATTTCAAAATATTTTATTTCATAAAATATTTAAATACCAACTCTTCTTGAAAATATATCATTTTCTAAAATAGTTGAAATAATTTGTAAAACCATTTTATATAAATCATGAGAAAATAACCTTCTTACAAGATGCATGTATTCTACTCTTAAAACTCTACATACAAGACCAAATACTAATTAATAGAGTTCTTAAACTTAAATAGTAGACTTTCCCACCTCAAAAGCTCTAACGTGGTTGGATTAAGAGAGGGATAATGGAAACCTACCACCTCCTAAGGTGGCCTCAAGGAGGTTGCCTAGCTCCACTAGAATGATGTATGAACTCTCCCAGCAAAATCCCCTTCAAACTTCATTAGTTTTCTCCATTTGATCTCTAAAATTTCAAACAACATCTCCATAAAATTATGTCTTGCCTAACATGTGGAGAAAATGGATTTTTTAGGCTTAAATAGGGTGAAAAGGGGTTAAAAGTAAGGTGGTTTAGGTGGAAGCTTGGTGGTGTTAGGGTTATGGATAGTGGTTGTTGGTGGAGAAGCTCTATGAGCTAGAGAGGGTAAAAATCTGATTAAAAATCAAGAAATGGCCCCAAACACCATTTAAATACTCCAAAAATCCTAATGGTTAAATTTTAAAAATTCCCTAAACCTCAAACCCGAAGTTGATATACTGTTGTGGGAGTGTGACATGTGTCTTAATCTATCATGACAATATTTTCTTAAATTGTAGAATCTAATTTTTGCAGTCTCATTTGAATGAGAACTACAATCTCGTTCGAATGTACTAAGAATAAGGTTCTTACGAGAATAGGTTTTCTAGATAGGGATGGGTTGTTGGAGGGTCATTTGAAGTGGTTGTTCGAACGAAGGAGGCATGTCATTCGAATGACCCAACCTTCGTTATAACGAGATTAGGATCTCGTTCGAACAACCCATTGTCACGTTAGATTAACCCTAAATTATCCAAATTAAAAATAAGTCCATTCTAAATCCATTTAATTGCACCAAAGCCTCAAAATCATCAAAATTTGGTGCATTGTCTGATGTACAGAACCCAAAGTTCAATTGGGTCATGCCAAGTCACCAAATTACGTGGGTATGGTCTAAATCGTGGGGTGGGTGTTTCATTCTTCCCTCCTTAGAAAATTTCTTCCTCAAAATTCTTAATCTATTAATTCCTCAATGTCTCGGGGGTTATCAACTCTTATTCTAAGTCATAGGATCTTTCAAGGCCAGGTCATTGAAATCCTCAATCACTAAAAAGTCATTATACATCCTTTCATAAGGGGCCATCCCCCAAAGAACTCGACATGTAATATATTCTAATACTCACCATTTGGCTATCCATTAAAACATATAATAGTCCTCGAGTCTCCACTTACCCGATTATCACGCTCAATTAAGTCATAAGGCTTCATTGCCAATACCCAAGGCATATCGGCACGTCTACCGAAGAAATATTCTCCAGTGATCGATACTCACCCAAGTGCAAGATGAAACAAAACTAACACCCAATACATTATCAACAATTTCAAATTCTAAGACTACACTTCCTAAGTCTACTAGGATTCTCGGGTCATCCTGACAACACATATTTACTTAGACTTGATATCAACTCGATAACTAGTCACTCACTCCAAGAAATGACATACTGACTAAGTCACAAATCATTTTGGTACCTCACATAAGATCCTTTTTCTAACCTAGAATCATTCTAGTAGTCCAACTATGGAACACTCACTCGACTATTACACCAATCCACTCATTGTGGCAAAATAACACTGTGTGCTATATTTCCTCGAGTTATAATACTTTACGATTACCTCAGATTATAATCACGCTCTTTACAACTAGAACCACTAATTTCCATGATGGTCAATCCATAAGATTGCTAATGCTGAGGAAAACGGATACTACAAGCAAACCATGTGGCAGAAAGTGCAGCCACACTTACACGAAACTTGTGTAAAACAAAGGATATTTTAAAAAAAAAGCGCACTCAGTTGCCAAACTGCAATTACCACACCAGGTCCTTCCTTTTGCACTCTCATTAAGCCAAACTATGTCGCAATGAATGATAAACATCATATAATCCCAAGTTATCAAAGCCGAAAGAACAAATCTTGACTACCGAAATTAAAAGAACATGATGAATTAAAATGAACGAATGATCGCACTGAAAGAATCCCATCCGTATGCAACGGACTGTGGCTTATGAAGTACGACCCTTCATTTAATGCTTGGAGTTTACAACTCCTCCTTGACATTCTCATCAGAACCTAGTCTAGCCATAAACCGTGGCTTAGGTCGCCAACCGTGACGAATCAGACCATAAACTACCCATCCCCATGAGACAAACGTAACATACGAATCTATTGTCCTTTGTAAAATCAACGATGGGATTCCATCCTTAGGAGTAATGCGTCCTCCTTTTATCCTCAAGAAACACGAACCATTCCAATCGATGAATGCCAAACACCTTTGTCAATGCCGACCTTGTCTATCTCTCTAGTCAATTTGACATCATGACCAACTTAACACACCTAAATTACTATCTACTTATTCCTACAATGAATATATCCTGACATATCCCTTGGTAATGCCTAATTAGGCGAAACATTCATCTTATTACAACCACCAATGACACAAGGTTGTCATTGCACCTATCTCCAAATTCTATCCAAACTGAATCTACGTGACGGCCACACTAGTTGTCATTAGCACTATAAGGATATCAATTATTATATAGCTATACACCTCCTAATCCGTACAAGTCTGTAAATACATGCCAAGAACTAATCCTTACCCTATTAGGGCTATTCAACTTACATTATCGACATATGTAGATGCCTTAATCATACTTAGATGTCCCATATTGGGTGTTATTCTCAAGTCCTTAATATGACATCCTCAATCTAAGTCTCCAATGCATTTCCTAGTACTCATCAAAATCAAGTAAGACACTTTTTTCACTATTTATCTTATGATAAACGAGTGTCATGTCCAATCATGACACTAATATCCAATTTCCCTTAGAAGGTTGCATCGCCTATTTATATCAAATTAGATGACCTCACCAAGGACTACACGATTCGACTCCTTTGAACTTGACCAATAACCTGAGATCATCACATGACCTTCAATATAACTATCATTAGAACCATTGCACACCATAACACCAAACATAAGTGGTTCCCAAGGACACCAAGCATACCCCAGTGTAATTGTCACCAAGTACCTAGTAAGATTTCATCACCTATGACCCTCTCATAATAGGTACGCTCTATCGATTTCCCAATATCCATCCCATGGATATTATACAATCATAAGGATACTAGCCTACAAGTCTCTACACATGGAAAACTATAATAAATGAACACCTCAAGGTGCCATAAAAAGTTTATTCCTATTCCCAAGGATGCCACATGCAATAAGTCCCAAGGATACTCCAATGACTTCCTTTTAAACAACTAATGACATATATTATATATTAAATCACAAGATGACTCTACTAAGGATTCTGGCAGGATATAGGACATTGTGTACAGCCTATAAGACTCTAAGTACACTTTACCGACATCACAAGGGATCCTATTCCACAAATGTCGCATCATATTATACAAAATCATATCATAAAAGGCTAGCCAAGGTTTATTACTTTGTCACTTCAAATCATCATCATTATATATGTAACACACTTATCGCCAATGACTCGCAGCTCACATCATAGCTTACGATACACATCCATCAATCGATAATTATTAAGGCACTCATTTACAATGATAGCTTCCTTTAAACTAAGTCATGAGTACACATCCTCAAGTAATGACCAACACATATCTACATTCCTACCAAATTTTCAAATGCTTACGATATGACACTACCCTAAGGATCAAGTTCATCTAATCACATCATCATTATTAACCACCTATAAGTACCTAACCAATGAACATAATATGTCCTTATCATAAAATCAGTATTCCTTAAACATGCCACTTAATCACCTAACTCCACAGTTGGCTTTAAATAACTCACATCTCTAACTCAATGGACATAATTTACCTTTATTAACATTTTAATAGACCTCTCACATTAATAAAGGTTGGCACAAGTGTACCGCACACTAGAGAATGCGATGTGAGCACTAATGGCCTACACAGACACCCACAAGTTACTAACACGTCTAAATCATAAGCGACGAGAATAATCAATCGTAACTATCTTAGCCACCTTCTATCTGGAAATGAATTTCACGTCGTGCTAATCTTCTTGACTCCATCGTCGAGAACACGAACCAAAAATGTCGCCTATTTAGCATGATCGGCCTAAAATCAACAACAACGTCAAAGATCCATGACTGACCTCACAACATCACTCCCGAAAAGAACCTTGAATCTAGAGCTCTGATACCATTTGTAATACCCGACCCGTACTTATGAATTACACATGGGTCAACCCCGTCCATCTTAGACCTTAGGTGTGAAGTGCAATGAGACAACCTAAATAATTTTGTTAGTACAATTTTATTTAATTAACATTTCACTTGTTTAGCATGCTATTCCAATTTATATCAATCTACATGTGAGACCCGTAGGAAGCGTCCCCTACTTCCTACTGGATGTGGAAATTCTTGCTCTCATTCTTGTCGGACGGCTCGTGGAAAAATTTGAATCAAGTCCATTCTCTTTGTCTCGATTATCGCATGAGCTGGGGGGGACTCGACAGAAGATCGATCTGCAAGAAAGGCCTACATATCCACGGGTTCATTTCCTTAAGACGGTTGTGCAGTGAAATTGAGTGCAGTAAGTATCATGTCTAAATTTTTTTAGCTCTTCCCTTCCTTTTCTTAGTGGCTTTTGTGTCAATCCAAGCATACAGAGCTAATAACATAAAATAAAAAGAATACTTACCTATATAATGCTCTTAAAACACGAAATAGTGTACGACCTGCCGTAACAAAGGAAAGGGAATGAGAGCCAAATGCCCAGTGGGAATTACAACAATGCAACATAAAATTGAATGGCAGAAAAGAGGCTCTATAACATACAGTTGATTAAATCACACTAATCTTATAAAACACCCATTTTTACTAGACTTAATATTTATCTCCCGATTTAACGCACCTGGTTAAATACATGAACAAAATAGCATTTGCTTAGGATAAATGTTTCATTTATCAAAATTTTCCATTTACTCAAACCAAATCCACTTTAGTATTTTCCTTGAAAATGACCTTTCAACACATGCACACTCGGTGTCAGAAAATACTTGTTTTCCTTTATAAAATCATTCACAACACAAACTTGAATTAATTATGGGTTAAAATCATCTTAGGTTGCTTGATTACCCATTAACCATATCACTTGTGTCATATACTCACACTTTACTTGAACTTAGTCATTTTCATATTTCTTGTCCAAATTACCATTTCAAAATTGGAACATTTATGAATTTCATTTCATAAAGGTTGTTTTTTCTTATTTTTTCTAGCACAACTAATTTCTTTATCATATTCCACTTTTCTCATTAACTTTTTGCTCGTAATGCACTAATACCGCATACTTTAATGGGCTCCACACAAACGACGACGCCACCATATTCTCAGGCCAGTGATTTTTAATCTTTCACCCTAGGGCTCCGGACCCTTCTTAATTATTCGGTCACATCATAATCCTTTTCAGTGTGTTTTAATAGTTTACCGTGTCCATATTATTCCACTTTTACCGGTCGGAGACAAAATCTTAGAAACTACACCCCAAATTTATGTTATACTTTGTCCTTTACACATTTACATTGATTTTATTCCGAAAATCACTCCCATTTAGGACTATTTTGTGTAACAACTTTTTCAACATCTTTTTTTCATAAAAATATTCCACTTTAAAAAAAATTCCCATTTTACCCAATTGTTTCCAAACTTGTATTTTCCTCCCTTTTCACAAGTGTTATTTTTCCAAAAATGTTGTTATGTTACACACACTATCTTCTTTAATGTTTTTAACTCATTAACTCTTCTTTAACACTTTGTAGTAACATACTTATCAAGTTGAAAATCTCTTTATTTCATTAACTTCTTTATCGAAGAAACTATTTGGCATTTTGAAGACTACTTTACAAGAAAATACTATTTTCCCTTTATTAACGCATGTAATCTTGAAACCACATACTCATCACATTTTCAATATTCATTAGCAAACTTTAGGGGCAAAAATTTCAAATTTCTTCACTTCATATTAAAACTCATTAAAACATCTATTGTACTTATTTATATGCGCATCATCAAAATACTACAATTTTTTACATACGATAGGGGGATTTAAGTCCAAAACTCCATAAAATGAGTTTAATACATGATTAACATAAGAAATTTCATAATACTTGTAAAAACATACTTTTCAAGAATAAAGGACATTTTTTTCCTTCAAAACTTGAATAAATGCCTAACTTTATAAAAATCCCATTTTTTATCAGAAAACTATAAAAATTTACACACAAAATATCTTAACAAGATAAATATAATTTTAAAGGATTTTATTTCATAAAATATTTAAATACCAACTCTTCTTGAAAGTATATCATTTTCTCAAAACTTTGAAACCATTTGTAAAACTGTTTTGCTTAAATCATGAGAAAATAACCTTGTTACAAGATGCTTGTATTCTACTCTTAAAACACTACATACAAGACCAAATACAAGACTAAATAAAGAGTAGAATTTTCCACCTCAAAAATCTCTAACATGGTTAGATGATGAAGAGGGATGATGACAATCTCCCACTTCCTAAGGTGGCCTCAAGGAGGATGACTAGCTCCACAAGCATGCTCCATGAAATCTACCAACAAAACCCCCATTCAAACTCCATTAATTTTCTCCATTTCTTCTCTAAAATACCCAACAACATCTCCATAAAATGATTTCTTGCCTAACATGTGGTGAAGATGATTTTTCTATGCTTAAATGGGTCAGAAAAGGGTTAAAAGTATGGTGGTTTAGGTGAAGGAGTGGTTGTATTAGGGTGGTGGATGGTGGTTGTGGGTAGAGAAGCTCTAAAAGATAGAGAGCGGGAGAGAAAAGATGATTTAAAATGCAAGATATATCCCCAAACACCCTTTAAATACTCCAAAAACCTTAAGGATTAAATTCCAAAAATGCCCTAAAGCACAACCCCCGAGTTGATTTACTGTTGTGGGAGTGTGACATGTGTCTTAATCTAACGATCTAGATCCTCATAGAATTCCCTAAAACTGTAAAATCTGATTTTTACAATCTCATTCGAACAAGATTTAGATCTTGTTTGAACCAGAAAAACGATCTCGTTCCAACATAGTTCGAACACGTTTCTAATGAGAGTAGGTTTTCTAAACATGGATGGGTCATTGAAAGGCCGTTTGAAGTGGCTATCAGAACACAGGAGGCTTGTCATTCAAATGATGTGGTCTTTGTTCTAATGAGATTAGGATTTGGTTCAAACGGCCCGTGTCTCATTCGAACGACCCTAAATTATCCAAATTACAAATAAGTCCATTCTAAATCCATTTAATTGCACCAAATCCTCAAAATCATAAAAATTTAGCGCATGGTCTAACTAGAAAATTCCAAAGCTCAATTGGGTCATACTAAATCACCAAATTACACGAGTATGGTCAAAATCGAGGGGGGAAGTGTTACATTAAGTGTGCGATTTTATTATGTGCCGAGAGGTTTTACCTTGCGATTGAGGTATATCTATTTTGAGTGGACTGCAAAGTGATTTAGAGGCCCGTTTATGAGTTTTATACGTCTTAAGTTGGACACGGGGGGTACGTATACTCTTGGGGGAGATTTTGGGCTATTTCGGGTAGTGTTCTGGACTCTTTTAAGGGCTCGGATTTAAGCCTCATTAAAAGGTGATGGAATTAAAAGTTTACAATGGACTTAAACAATATCAATTACGTTATGATATCCACTAAATACAACCCTAGCAGCCATAAGCACCTGAGAGAAGTTAAGAAGGCTTAGAAAGGAGAAATCAAGGGGATTCTTCGATCTTCCAATATAAGGCAAGAATTTTCTCAGAATATTGTTTAATAATGTGTACTTAATTTAGAATCATGTCTTTCCCATGTCGATTTTAGGTTTTGAGTTATATTGGAGATTTAATTCATATTATATTATTGTTGGGGCTGATTAGGATTAATACTTAATTAATCTCATGTTGAAAGTTAATACCTTGGTGATTAAACCTAAAATTAATATCGAATAGATTGGAAATAATTTTAAAACCCATGTTTTAGGATCCATTCACGTTTCTGAATCAAATCCACATATTAATTTGAAGACTTACTCTAAAATTTCAAGAGAGATTATAACACATTGATGTTTTAGGCAAAGAAGTGACTTTCATTGATTAATCCTTGAATGTATGAATAAATATGTTTAGGATGATTATAAACCAATAGAAGTGTGTTCCCATAATTAGCATAAACTCTAGCATTATTTAATTGGGGTTTAAGATCTTTAGAACTCGTTAATGGAGGTTAGGGAATAAGAATAAATTCGTTGTTAGGCAAATCTAGGCCTGTTGACCAACGTGAATTGATTCAGTCTTAGGGAGAATCGATATGGTCCCTATGAGAATCGATTCGGCTTGGAGGTCGAATCTATTTGGACCCTAAGTCGGGTCGGGTTGGGTTGGGGCAAATGGATTGTGAAGTTGTTACGAGTTGATTCGATTATATGAGAGGTTATCCAATTAAGGGGTGATTGATATAATGCATAATTAAGTATTTGTAGTATGATCCTATAGGCATCAGTTATTATTATTAAAATAGGGAATTAATAATTAAGGATATTAAGTTGTAATAAAATCCGACGTTGTGAACATACCTGTACTAGTGGTGAATCTATCGATTAAGGTTGCATTCGACATTGGGACCGTGTACCACGCACCATCTGATATGTGCTAGGATGTAGTGAAGGTCATTATGTTAGATCATACGGTGAGCAATCACTGCTTCATAATGAGATGAGCGGGATGACCTAATCCATCTACATAGTCTGGTTATGGGCCGTAGGGTGTCACTGTGTAGTGATCGCCCTACTTTATTTATGTTCGAAACAAGCCCGTTAGGTGATGGACTCCTACAAACTTACCGATAGAAGCACACGATGGACACCGAGGGTAGTTGCCTTCGTGTACAGTAAAATATATTGGGTAAGAACTAATGTAGTGTAATAAAATAGATAATTGATAATAGACCCGATACTTCATAAAATACAATATGTGCTTCATTTTTGCATCATTTGGGGGTAGTATTGTGGGGGTTAGTGTTTTGATTGTGTTCGTATACGAGTAGGTAGTTGCATTCCTATTATTTGATAGTTAGTTGAAATTGATTCTTTATGATAGTGTAGAGACTAGTTATCATTATAGGGCTTCGATTGGGAATGCATGTAGTATTTCACTTAGAAGAAGGGTGAGATACTTATTATATGTGAGAGTCGATGAGTGGCATGTATTGTAAATCAACCGCACTATTATTTATTAATATTGAATTTAATTCTTGAAACTTTCGCTATCTGACCCAAATCATAAAAAATAATATTTTCCAGGTATACCTAGGTAAGATCAGTAGGGCTTAGGAAAAATTAGGCTTGTAGCTCCACTTTGCATAGCGGATTCTAGTCTTTTCATTCTAGCAAAGGTTGCTGTTTATTTCAGTTCTAGTTGGTTTAGTTTCAGAGTTTTATAGGGGCATAAGCCTGAATTTATTATTCTGTCAATTTCATTTAGAGTCGCGATGTGTAGATATTTCTATGTTAGTGGGACTGAGACTTATTTATTTATGTAGTCAAGACATTTCAATTCGATATGGCATGCGCAAATGATTTAATTGTTGTTTTATTTTATGGTTTGATACTTAGAATGATATAGATTGATAGATAATCCCCATCTTCGATGTATTAGTCTGGCCAACTCTTACGTGGAAAATAGGGGTTATCACAACAAGCTAACTTTGCAGTCTCTATGAACTCCATGTCATCTAAAAGTGTCCTCAGCTCCTAACCTAAGGAAACAAAGAATGTAGAAGGGGGAGCTCTAATAGCTCAACAAGGGTTAACTTAAAGGTCCTCATCCACCTGCCAAAGTTTGTATCTATAAGGGAAACAGATATACAACTGATATAATGTAATCAATAAAAATAAAGAATAATAATTATGCATTCTAAGCAATAAGGAAATGAAATAATAGCATTTCCCAACCCCTTTGATTCCTCAATGACCTATGGATCAATCTAACAAATGCCTCACCTCCTCGGCTTCCCTCGTGGATCAATCTCCCATAGTTTGCCCACATAGTTCGCAAAATATATTTTTATAACCTTGAAATTATCAAACTCCATGTCCTTACTCTATATTTCTTTAACCTAGTCATGCCACGCGAATTGTCTTCCTCTTCTTCCCAAATCTAGGATGATCGATCCACAATCTGCCATTAACTCTGCATTTTTATCGAGCTCTATCGCGGTGTAAAGCCCCATAGTTATCATGGGTTCAATCTCCTTAGATTAACCGTGTTGACCTCAAACACTTAGTAGGTCCTCAAATATACATGATGCCTCAGCCTGGCTAATGAATGTCGCGGCCTCAACACAAAATTCCCAACTCAACAACTCCCAATGCACAATATGATACTACCTTCCAACTCCATAGCCTCTTCTAATAGGCCGTGACCTCAAGGAAAGAGTTAGAACTTTTGGTCGACAACATCAAGGGTATTATAGTAAAAACAATGTTTTAAAACCTTAATTCACTCCCAGCTTCGATCATCAAAGATCAAAGGAAAATCCTAAATAAATCTCCTATGGTTAAGTAAGAACATCTTCAAAAATCCCATTCTCCAACTATAGAATCTGACCTCAAGAATCCAAGTAGAAAACATCTAAATCCCAAATTTACTTAATGAATAGTAACATGCTTTAGTCTCCAAATCTCAAGGAATCAATGGCACCCCACATCCTCTAAACCCTATAAATAGTAGCTGTACATGGCCTATAACCAAGAAACCCAGATGAATAGTATAAATCCATGGACATTTCTATACTTCACACATGGGCGCATCTCAATTAATATAACTTATAAAACTAGGATTTCAATAAGGAATAAGATGGTGAGGACAAATCCCTTACCTCAATGGATCACTCCGAGGAATATTTGCCTTATGCCACTCCTTCTCCGGGGAAGAGTAACCCTCCATCACCTTGCTCTGACAACCTTCTCTTCTTGCCACAAAAATCCTACTTTCTCGCTCTAAAATGGATTTTAGGGTTTTTGATAGTCTTGCGAAGTGTTATAAGGGTGTGTATTTATAGGTTCTATTGGGGAACTTAGGGTTTTTCTCTTTTGGACACATTTTTCTATAACAACCCCTTTTTAAAAAGGCTTCTAGAATTTTCTAAACTTTCTCATCAAGTTATGACATAATAAGGTCACATCATAATATTTTATGCTGCCGAGAAAGCTAAGCCATGCGGCCATCACCTTATGCTGCATTCTTCTAGAGTATGTTTGTGGTCGTTTCACACAAAGTCGTAGTCTCTGAGTTTTATAAGTTAGAGAATGCATCCTCTAACTTAGGTTTCTCCAGTTCGTCTACAGGTCGTGGCCTCCTACAAGGTCACAACATCTTAAGGTTTGGGGTTATTACAACCTCCCTAATTTAGAAAATTACATCCTCGAAATTAAAATGATTTAAAGTATAAATTAATTCATAACTTGGCATAATTTTGGATACTTTTCTTTGATAATGGACTCCACTTCCCATGTGACCTCTTTCGTGGCTTGATGTGTCCAAAGAACCTTGATTATAAAAATTGTCTTTTCCCTCGGTTATTTTTCTTTTCTTTCCAAGATTTCGATTAGCACCTCATCATAACTTAATTATCTGTGGATCTCAATGGACTCATAGTTCAGTATATCATTAGGGTCTCTAATGTAATTCCTCAACATTGAAACATGGAACACATTATGCACATGGGACAGTTTTGGGGAAAAACTAGTCTAAACGAAGTCTTCCAAAATTTCTCAATAATCTCAAATGATCTAATATACGTTGGTCTTATTTTTCCCTTCTTTCCAAACCTCATAACTCCCTTTCATGGGAAAATGTTAAAAAAGGCATGATCCCTAGTTTCTCAGTCTACAGCCCTTCTTTTGACATCAACCCAAATTTTTTATTTTCTCGGAGCACTCCACCACCATTTATGAATCAACCAAACTTTAGTCGCAACCTCTTCTACTAATTCTAGACCTATCAATTGGCTTTCTCCCACATCATCCCAATATAATGGATTGTAGAATCTTCTTCCATACAATGTTGCATGAGGGGTCATTTTAATACTCTCTTGGTAACTATCATTATACATAAATTCTACTAAGGGTAGGTGGTCTTCCCAACTACCATGGAAATTTAAAACATATACTCTCAACATATCCTCAAGAGTTTGATTTGTTCGTTTCATTTGCCTATCTTTCTACGGATAGAAATATGTATTGACGTCTAACCACGAACCCATTGATTTTTGAAATCTCTTCTAAAATTTTGATGTAAATTTAGGGTTGCAGTCAGATACAATGGTCATAGGGACTCCGTGGAATCTTATAATCTCCTTTATGAAAAGTTTGGCCAACTCGCCAACATAGGTTGTGTTCTTGATAACTAAAAATTACACGAACTTGGTCACTCTATCCACAATAACCCAAATGTAATCCATTCGTATTTGTGTCTGCAACAGTCCAACGATAAAATCCATGGAGATGTTTACCCACTTCCATCTGTGATACGTACAATTATAATATCCCATCTGGTCTTTGGTGATGAGCCTTAACTTTTTGGCACACTAAACATTTTCCACAAACCCTGCCGCCTCTCTCTTCATGTTAGGCCACCAGAATTGTCCTTCAAGTTTTAATGCATCTTAGTGCTTGCGGTGTGAATTTAAATGGTTGAGGAGTGTCCCTCTTCCAACACCTTGAACTTAATCTCTTCATTCTGCGGCAAACATAATCTTGTCCTAAATCGTAAGGCTTTACGGTCATCAACTTTAAATTTTGAATTCTCTCATTTCTTTGAAATTACACAATTCTTTTGGAGATCAAGGTCTGCGGCCTACGCCGCCCTTATCTTCTCAATCAAACTTAGTTCAATTTCCAGCGCCCTTAGGCATCCGTGGCCTCTGTGGCCTATGAACTCAATCCCTATTTCCTCCACATCTCTCAAAATGTGTTCCTAGCTTGTAATCCTTAGATATAAGGTAACGTTTTCTACTAAGAGTATCGGCAACCACATTGGCCTTTCCCGAATGATACTAAATTAAGCAATCATAATCTTTTATTAATTCCAACCACCTTTTTTGCCTCATGTTCAAATCTCTTTGGGTGAAGATATAAGTTAAACTCTTATGATCCCTTAATATCTCACAGCTTGCCCCATATAAAAATGTCTCAAAATTTTCAAAGTAAACACTACTGCGGCAAACTCTAACTCATGGGTGGGGTAATTCTACTCATGATGTCGAAGCTGCCTAAAGGCGTAAGCAATCACGTTTCCATTCTTCATCATTACACAACCAAGGCTCCGATATGAAGCATCATTATAAATCACATATCCTCCCCCTTCCTGGGGTAAGTCCAGGATAGGCGCAACCACTAGCTTATCTTTCAACTTTTGAAAACTCCCTTCACACTCTGTGGACAAAAGAAATTTCTTATCCTTGTGTGTCAATGGGGTCAAGGGCACAACTATCTTGGAAAATCCTTCGATAAAACTTCTATAGTATATTGATAGTCCAAGGAAGCTTCTAACCTTGGTAATTATAGATGTTCTCTCCCAATCAATAATAGTTGTAACCTTTGTCGAGTCCATGCCCAACCCATCCTTATTTACTACGTGGTCGAGGAAGGAAATATCCTCAAGCCATGAGTGACACTAAGAAAATTTCACATATAATTTATGTTACCTAAAAACCTCAAACATTCCCCGAAGGTGTCCCTTATGCTCTTCTTTCAACTTAGAATAAATCAGTATATTATCGATGAAAACAATTAATAATTTGTCCAAGATAGGTCTAAACACCCAATTCATCAATTCCATAAAATTTCTTAGGATATTGGTTAACCCGAAAAGCATCACTACAAACTCATAATGATCATACCTAGTTCTAAAGGTTGTTTTATGAATGTCCTCATTCCTAATCTTAAGTTGGTGATATCCTGATCTTAGATCAGTCTTAGAGAAATATCTAGCATCTTTCAATTGGTCAAAAATATCATCAATCCTAGGCAAAGGGTATTTATTCTTGTCATCTTATTCAAATCCCTATAATCTATGCACGTCCTCATATACCCCTCCTTTTTCTTTATAAACTGCAGTGGGGCACCCCAAGGAGAAGTACTCGGCTTAATAAAATTGTGGTCTAGAAAGTTTTCTAGTTGTTCTTTCAAATCCTTTAACTCCGCGAGGGGAATTCTATATGGCGCCTTAGAACTAAGCGTGGCCTCTAGCACAAGATCAATGGTAAAATTAATTTCTCCGTTCAAGGGCAACCATGGAGATTCTTTCAAAAAAATATTATTGTAGTCCATAGCCACATGAACATATGCTAAAGTGGCGACGGTCTTCTTAATATCCTAGACATATGCTAAGTATATGTGTCACCCTCCTTTAATCATCTTCCTATCCCTCAAAGTTGATATTATCACAGATTTTCTACTAGGTTTAGTTCACATAAAACTTACCTCGACCTCTCCAGGTCTACATAAGGTAATTTCCTTACTAGCACAGTTTATTCGAGAAAAGTGGGTGGCTAACCAATCCATGTGTAAGATCACGTCGAAGTTTTCCATTTATAAAGGAATTAAACTAACTCCAAAATCCTGACCTCTTATATCTATGGCATAATACCCATATATGATCATGGCCTATTATGAAATTCTTATTGGGGTATGAATTACTAAGGGTGGATCTAAGGTCTGCGTCATTTTCTTATATTTTCATGCAAAAGTGGTAGATACGAATGAGTGTTTGGACCTGGAATCAAAAAGTACATAAACATTTCTATCATCAATAGTAAGGGTACCTGCCATCACGTCCTTGGCTTTCCTAGCATCCTTAGAGTTGAGGAAAATTACTCTGGAAGGATCCCATGACTTCTCATCATCCTTTTTTGGCAATCTGCAGTCTTTAACCTTGTTACTAGGTTTACCACAGTGGTAGCCTTTCATTTCTAATCATCAAGCTTTCAAAAAATGCCCATTTGTACCGCATTTAAAGCACATAATATTTGAGGTGTTAACCTTTCCCTCCAGGGTCCATTGACTCGTCTACGGCTTTTATATTTGTTATCATGGTTTATCTTAATTCTTTGTTCCATATTCTCTTCCCTTTTTCTTTTCTCCCTTTGCCTTTAACCCATTCTCAAAATCATGTTCCATGATTTTAGCCACCTTGCTCAGTTTCGTGTAATTTCTGAGCCTTAGTCCCACCATCTTACTGCAGAGTCCTCACTTCAAGCTCCTCTCTAAGTTTTAGACTTCTTTTCCTCAGTGTCAACAAGGTAGGGGAGAAGTATGATAATTCTATGAACTTAGTTTCATATTGGGCCACTGACATGGTTTGTTGAATGATCTCCACAAATTCTACCTTTAACTTCTCCCTAATCGTAGCCGGGAAGTACTTCTCTAAAAAGAGTCATTTGAATCTGGCCCAGCATATAGCCAAGGTTTTTCCTCCCAACTATGTCCCCTTGATCATGGACCACCAATGATACGCCTCAGCCTCAAGCATAAGTAAGAAGAAAGAGACCTTTTGTTCCTCGATTTAGTTCAAAATAACAAAAATCTTCTCCATCTTTGAATCCACGCGTCAGTCGTTAAAGGGATAACCTCTCCCTTGAAATCCTATAGTCCCAATTTCTTAACATGTTCAATGGTTCATCCCACTAGCCTTTGCTCAACTTCTCTTGCATCCATGACCCTAACTAGGGCTTCTGTGAACCCCACTACCACTTTTGCCACTTGTTCCGTAACCACATTATTATGGTTTGCGGCACCATTAGCTTTGTGATTACATCTTACCATGACTTTCCTGATAAGAAATAATCATGAATGTATATCTTTACCTAGTCGAACATAGACGTTAAGTCATTAGATCTCATTGAAATTTAAAATTTAAATAATATAGGACAATTCTTATACTGTCGTGGCCTATAAAGGGCCTCGGCTTGTACATCAGAGTTGGCAGATTAATAGTTCATCAGTATAATATTATACCACAAGAGAAGAAAAATCAACTATATCTTTACAATTTCATTGACGCCATAATAGTCTCTAGTACATTCTATTAAATCAGTCATTCCTCATACAATCATCAACATAAATTGTAAAGTTAAATAAGTACAACTAAGAGTGAAGTCTATATAAACACTCCTAAAGCACTATGCAAGCTAACTTCTCGGTCTCTATGAATTACATAGCCTATAAAAGTGTCCTAGATTCCTAACATGATGAAATAAAGAATATAGAGGGGGTGAGATCTAATAGCTCAGCAAGGGTTAACTCAAATGTCCTCATCCACCTGCCAAAGTTAATATTTAGAAAGGCAACATATATATAAATGATATAATGTAATTGGTAAAAATAGAGAATAATAATTATGCATTATATGAAATAAGGAAAGGAAATAATAGTATTTCCTAACCCTTCAAATTCCCTAATGACCTATGGCTCAATCTCCCAAATGTCTCAACTCCCCGGAGCCTCCCGTGGCTCAATCTCCCATGGTTCTCCCACATAGTCCGCGACATATATTTTTATAACCATTGACTTCTCAAACTTCGTAGCCTTATTCTAGATGTCTTTACTCTAGTCATGCCACAGGTCGTGGCCTCCTCTTCGGCCCAAATTAAGGATGAGTGATCCATGGTCTGTTGTTAACTCTACACTTTGTTCAAGCTCTATCACAATGTTAAACCCTATAGTTAGCCTAGGCTCAATCTCCCTAGACTACCCGTGTTGACCTCAATCACTTAACTGAAGGTCCTCAATTAAACATGATGCCTCAGTCTGAATAAGTAATGTTGCGGCATCAACACCTAATACCTAACTCAATAACTCCCAAGGCACAATATGATACTGCCTCCCAACTCCACGGCCTGTTTTAATAGGCCGCAACCTCAAGGAAAGAGTTAGAACTCTTGGTTGGTAACATTAAGGTTATTATAGTAAAAATAATATTTTAAAACCCTAATTTACTTCCAACTTGAATCCTTAAAGATGAAAGGACAACCCCTAAATAAAACCCCTCAGGTCAAGTAAAAACATCTTCAAAAATTCCATTCTCTAACTATAGAATCTCACCTCAAGAATCCTAGTATAAAACATCTAAAATCAAACATTTACTTAATGAATGATAACATACCTAAGTCTCCAAATCTCAAAGAATTAATGGCACTCTATGGCCTCTAACCTTAATGAATAGTAGCTTTCCATCACTTATAACCCTGAAAACCCAGATGAATAGTAGAACTCTATGGACATTTTCAAATTTCACATAAGGGCACATATCGATCAATAAGTACATAGAAAACTATCGCTTTAACAAGAAATAAGAGGGTGAGGACGGATCTTTTACCTTAGTGGATCAGTGTAATGAATAGTTACCTTTTACCGCCTCCTTCTCTAGTCCATAGTAGCCCTCCACCGCCTTGCTTCGATAATCATCTCTTTTTCCTATACAAACCTTAATTTCCCTCTTTATAATGGATTTTAGGGTTTGTGATAGTCTTGGGAAGTGTGCCAAAGGTGGGTATTTATAGGTTCTAATGGGGAACCTAGGGTTTTCCTCCTATGGAAACACTTTTCCACAAGTACCCCTTTTAAAAAGGATTTTAGAATGTTCTAAAATGGCTCCTCGAGTCATGACATGCTAAGTCCACATCATTATCTTTCATGCTACCAAGGAAGCTAAGGTCTATGGCCATCACCTTAGGTTCTGGTCTTCTAGAGCCTGTCCGTCGTCGTTTCACACTAAGCCAGTCTCTCAGAGTTTCAGATATCCACATACCCCTCCTCTAAGCTAGGTTTCTCCAGTTCATCTATAGATCGTGGCCTCCCACAAAACCGTAACCTCTTAAGGTTTTAGGGTTATTATAGGGTGAGAGTGAAGGAAACCATAATAAGGAGAGAGAAAGAGATACAGAGAGAGAGAGTGAGAGTGAGAGTGAGAGTGAGAGTGAGAGTGAGAGTGAGAGTGAGAATGAGAGTGAGAGTGAGAGTGAGAGTGAGAGTGAAAGTGAAAGTGAAAGTGAAAGTGAAAGTGAGAGAAAAACATTAAATAAGGCACCAGTCCTTAAGAAGCCAAAATCATAATCCATAGAGAGGAAGATGGAGGAGGCTAAGTGTAAGGGAAATTCAATAGTTCAAACTCATGGTGGGATTAAGGAGGCAAAATTTGAAGGAATTTAATTCATCATGTAGCTTATGCATTATGGCGAGGAGTTGTAAGTATAATTATGTTTTTGTGTAATTAATTTTAGTACTTTTTCTAATTTAATTCTCTCCCATTTCATATTGTAGGATCGCGTTTGTTTGAAAGAAAAAAATCATTTCAGAAAATTGGGTCAATGGGACCGGACAAAAGAACAATCTGAAGTTATAAAACTCACTCACAGTTCTGGATTGGGCCATCTATTAGAGGTGACTTATCGCTTTATTGACTAGGTATCTTTAAGTGAGTTTATAGAAGATGGTAACCATAAATAGACACATTTCATCTACCATTTGGTGTGATGATAATAACATCATATGAGGTGTTTCATATTCTAAGGATACCGAGAGTGGGACATTGTGTGTATCGAGGGGAAGATGGTGGGTCGATGATAAAGGATGACTTTTTGTAGATGGTATTTGAATATTTGGGAATTAGTATTAATGAGGTACATACTGATTATTGGGATGGTTAAGATGCACGTTTGGATTGGGTGAAAACAAATTGCAAGGGAATGGCATTAAAGGAGAACCCAACGAGAGAAGAGATCGAGCAAAATGTGAGGACATGTCTTTAATTTTTGTTGTGTTGTATTATTCTACCCACTAATAAAGGATATGATATTTCAATTCAATATCTTCATAGTTTAATAGATTTGTCTAGGTTCAGTGCGTCTACTTAGGGTACTGGCATTCTCCCTTATCTTTATCAACAATTGTGTTTCGCGTTCAAAGTGAATCTAAAGCAAGTTAACATTTACTTATCGCTACTACAGGGTTGGATATATGACCACTTCCACACTAGACGCGGTGGTTTGAACATAAATACAATGATACCGAAGCCAAGGTATATCGATGGAAACCACATATGGTTAGTAATCACCTCGATCGTTAACTAATACAATTATAGTAATAACTTGATGATCTTACTCCTACTGATGTAATAGTTTATAATAAAAAAAAATTGATTGTTTAATGTGTTTTTCAATTGTCATTTTAACATTATATCAATACACGTAGGTAATACGGGACCCATAAAAGAAAAAAATGGATGCTTACCCAATCTAGGAGGTTGCATGATATATGAAACTTTTAATGTGTTATTATGTGGACGATCCATATTACCCCGACCAGGTGCTATGATAATTTTCTCACGTCCAAACAGTCCCACACCCACTGATGATTTTGACGGTAAAAAAATAAGGGAGTTCCCATGCTTGGTACAATCTAATATATGACAATCTCAAAAAATGGTGCAAGGATAATTGGGAGTACTACCTACTAGCTAAAAGGAATAGATCTATACCAGTAGGTGAGGATCCATGGTAGTGCACGCCATGCTTGTTTTGGTCAATTTCTCACCTAATTATCCAACATCCGCGGCACCGTCTTGGAATTAAGAAGAATGCCTCGCAATCAGATAAGCTTGTATGATTATAGTATAAACTTCATCAACCTAATTACCTAAGTTCTTATGTAAATATACCAAGTACTTATTTTTTAATGCATATGACTACTTCGAATGAATCGTTTGCTATACATGATGATTAGATATTCCAGGGGGATCCTTAGCTTTGGAACAAGAGGTTTATTAAATCATATCTATTGCTCATGGTTCAGTAAATGGTAAGGGAAAGTAAAAGGTTGGTCAAAGTTGCCTCATAACATAAGAGATGAGGTTCAAGTGGGTACATAACTACTAAGTAGTGGGAGAGAAGTAAGAGACATCGGGCAAAGGAAGGAATCGAAGGATGAATTGAATTTGGATATTTCATGTTGTTTTTGGTGGAATTTGTTTAACAATTAATTTGATGGAATTTGGTGGAATTTAATGGTTTGTTTGTGGTCGAATTTGGTCGAATTTGTTTGTTTAAGAATTAACGTTGGATGTCTCATGTCATAACTTTAGATATATAACATGTTTTGGTTTAACCAAGAATGTTTTGGTTTAATTTGGATATATGGCATCTTTAACAATTAACAATTTGCCTTATATAGCATGTTTGGTTTACTTGTTTACTCATGAATGGAGAAAAGTTCTTAGTTTTTGTTTAAATATGAGATTTGTTTGATTACCAACTAAATAATGAAATTTTAGACTATTTCACTCAATAATAATGAAATTTCAGTATTTTCCACCAAGACGACGACTTAATGCTTAGTATTTTTTCAACAACATTTTATTTGTCACATTGGTACCAAATGAATTTATTCAGAATTTCGGTGCCTAAATATGTTTGTTCTCTTAGTGTTTAGGTTCCCACAATTGTTAGTTTGGCATAATATAGCCTAATAAGAAATCTAAAGTCATAAACCCAATTCGGCACACTGCACCGATGAACTAATGAACTCTTGATATTTTTCCACCATGTCAGAAAACCCAATGCTAATTATTTCCCAACCTAGCACATTATTTGGCATATTGGTGTTGAATGACTACACTTGGCATTGTGGTGCCGAATTATCCTAGTTTACTCGATGGTTAGCTACCGAAATCAATTAGTTCGGTGTCTTATGGTAGAATGTAGTCAGTTATGTTATGTGGTGTCAGGTATAAGTATTTAGTCCTTATGGTGGTGTCGGAGATAACTTCGGCATTTGAGTACTGAAAGAAGGATTTATTATCGACACTTTAGTACCAAATGTGATTGTTAATTGTATCATCATTCATCATTAAACATTCAACATCTTACCTTAGTATATTAGTTTACATGGATTTAAACATTCAAAATGGCATATTTTTCTCCTTAGCCATCATTTTTAACGTGGCCTTGCCTTAGCCATAACCGTGTGGATCCAACAAATCACTACCGATTAGACTTGCAAGATCACTAAGCATAAAAATAAGAACCCTCCTTTTTATCCTCCGTTGACTTTAACCATTTCTTTAGGAAAGCAATCATCTTGGACTCATAATCAACCTCAATATATTTTGAAATTTTTGGCACAATATTAAGCTTTTGCCAATGTTCATATGTTACACCAAGAGGGATCGGTCTTGCGCCTTGGGTATCATACAACTCCATATCATAAGCACATAGTAATCCAAATACTGAACACAAGACATGACCACATGCGTGATCATTGACTCCATCAACACCGTTTAGACCAATCTCCATCACTAATAGGTCAAGTGTGTAATGTGAAACATGTCCCCGAAAATGCTTAAACTGAAGAATGTTGTGGGTGTGCCGAGTGCGACCATGCGATATCTCAAAGTCACCCTCTATCTCTATGACTTGGGCAGTCAAAATAACTTGAACTTCTTTTCATAACTCTACAAATAATATATTTGATGACCTTAAGTTTTTTTTTTAGTTGAGCATATATGTCCTACGATTACCACAGTGCTTAATCTTATATGTCCATAATAGAGCATATTCTTCACCCACTGGTAAATAATTCTTCTCAATGTATTCAATCACATTAGTGAATGTTGTATACTTTATTTTGAACCGGACCACACATATATAAATTAAATCGGGGACTCCTGCTCTACTATAAATGACCATTCTTGGAGGAGGGCTTTCCAATCTTTGTTTGG
This sequence comes from Sambucus nigra, assembly GCA_949130495.1. NCBI lineage: Eukaryota > Viridiplantae > Streptophyta > Magnoliopsida > Dipsacales > Adoxaceae > Sambucus > Sambucus nigra. Next base: position 49,871,085 of record OX422221.1, read on the forward strand.
CATACCAAACCTTTTACAATTCATTTCCATGTTTTTATGGGTATATCCAAAGCATAGTTTAAACTCGGGATAACACTCTATGATTAACATTGATGAAAGATTGTTGTTGGTCGGTAATCATCATTGTGGCGTATTTGCGGGATTATAAATCATCCCTAAGCATGTTAGTGCCTAAGGAAACCAATCTTCGTTCTCCGAATATAAGAAATAAAAGGCAATGAAAAATGTTTGGCCAACTGAGGTCATGCAAAACATCTCTTATAACGACATATTAAAGTTGTTGTTTTGTATGTGTAATCCATCAAGACAAGGGTTGGAGAAAATTCATAAGCAAAATGGAAGTTGGGTTATTAAAAAATAAATCCTCTAACTCATCGATATGTGGGTCTCTATTTGTATAATAAACATAGTGGTTATTCGATATGAGTTTTGAGTAGTTGTTAATCGTGGTCCTCCCTTGAAAATATTTTTGGTTTAACTTTCCTTTAACATTATATATGTTATGCATAGTGGAAAAATTATTCCCCAGTCTCTCCTTTATAGTATTCAATACTTGTCTCGGCTTAACCCCATTAGAAATTAAATCCTTCACAATTTCATATTCCTCATGGGTTAGTCCACCGACATAAGGATGGACTAATAGTGGCTTAGCAATCTCATGGTGTGTCTTAGCAGTCTTCATGGTTACGAATACCACTAGCCACTTCAACCTTTCATTTTCCATTTGGTAATGGAACACCCTTGAGAGAAAATGGACAATTTCACTTTCTTGTAGACGAATCCCTGTCATCCTTAGCCTTCTGCAAGGTTTTTTCCGTCCCTTTATTATTATGCGATCAGTTTACTCAACCCATTAGCAACCCATAACCAACCTTCCCCTCCTACCATTCAATGGATTCTCTTACTTTAATGTTACAATGACCACCCTCAACTTCTCATCAAACAAGTCTAATTGGTAAATATATGCATATCAAAATCGAAATGTTTTAGCATTAATGTATTGATGATTATCATAAGAAAATAATAACAACATAAGTTAACAAACTTACTTCATATGTAGTAAACTAAATCGAATGATCAACAATTATTGGTACTCGTTCGTTAATGACAATAATATCATTGTCGTCGGGTGTGTTTATGTTGGGTATGCCATCGAGTGTGCACGATTTTTTTTCCTTATCATTACCATCACCACTGGGGCATATGACATCAATGTCTTCCCAAATTTTTTAATAATCAAACATGGGTTCATCCTACGTAGTGAAAAAAATATTTAAAGTTGTAAAATATAATAGATATTAAAAATTGCAAAAAAAAAATTAAGAACAAACCATTTGGCATTACAATACCGACCAAAGGTTTATATTTTGGTATCACACCACTGAGTAGGCATTGTGGTGTCGAGTCGGAATTTTAATGTCGAAAATTGCCAAGTGTATAGGAATTGTGGTGCGGGATGGAAAGTGCCTACTAACACCATCTTCATTCGGTATTACAATGCCAAAACCCATCATCGTTCTCAGCACTGTAATATAAAATGAAGTTGAAATGTCCTTCTTCGTCCATATTGATTAAATAATGTTATATAAGGTACAAGAAGGTTAGAAATGCGATTATATACATATAGGAAACATTTTTTGAACTTTTCCTTCGAGTTTGACACCCCTGGTTCATTTTCATTGTTGAAGGTTATTGTTGGTGCTCCATTGTCTTTAAAATCTTTTCTCAAAAACTTTTCAATGTTCATCAACCCCTTTTATCCAACTAATGATGCTAAAGAGGGGTTCAAATGGAGGTTGGTTAATGGAGTTCAATAGTATGGGAGGGTTCTACCGAGGGTTTGAGCTTAGCTCGGTGGTGTGTGGTTTGGATTTATTTTTTGGTTTTTATTTTTTTAAGCATTGTGCGGGTGACAACATCCGAGTCATTTTTTAGCCTTCGGTGTCGGAGAAAAACTTATGGGTGCCTTTAGCAACACCCATTTAGATACTCCTCGTCGATCTAAGGTGTATATATATACATAAATATGTATGTTCACCTTAATTAAACAGATTCGAATCTCGCTCAACTTTCACTCGGTCAACAAATTTTATAATAAATCAACTTCCCAATAGACCTTTGATAAATAACAAATGATATAATCAACTTTCATTTATAAATTGAAGATCTTTGAATATCTATTATCATAGATTTCGTTTCTGCAACCTCACAACCTCATATAATTCAATGATACTCAGATACCACATGAGTAATGGGTATCTTTATTTTCTTTTCCTTTTACATTTTTTTCAATAAAATGTTCCTAAACATACTAGTATTATACATTTTTTAGGTTTGTTTGATTTTAAACATACACATTATGTGTATTTATATGTGACATAGTTGATACACCACTAAATGAGTTTTATTATAATTTAATTAATTAAATTTAATTATTTTTATTGTCTTTGAGTAAACATACAACATAATTACTTATATAAGTTTCAAATCCGCATAGTGCTTGGGGTAAAAAACACTAAATAATTAATTTTTGTGCATATGTGGCTCTACACTTTATTAGATACTCATATGAGTATATGTACTTAGACATAATTTTCTAGTGCTTCTAGTTTTTTTTAGGGGGTTTAGTGTTTATGGTTAAGGGATTTTTAGGGTTTAGGGCTTTTTAGGCTTCTTTAAATGCTTACATTTCTTAGGGGTTTTAAAATTTAAAATTTATGAGTTTTTAGATCTTTTAAGTTTTAAGGGTTTTTCTTGGTGTTTTTTTAGGTTTTAATGGTTTTTAGGGTTTATGATTTTTACGGTTCTTATTTTTTAGGGTTTAAAGTTTAAAGTTTTATGTTTTACTTTATATTGTTTATTAAGGTTACTTTAAGGGTTGTGAGATTTAGTGTTTATTATTTACTTTTTAGGTTTAGGTTAGGATTTTTAGGGTGTTTTGGGGTCATTATTTTTCGGTGCTTAGGCTTTATGTTTTTTCGGGTTTGGGATTCAGTATTTAGTGTTTATACTTTAGAAGGGTTTATTAAGATGTACTATTAGTATTCATATGCATGTAACTTGGAGAAAACGTTATGGTAAATGCGAATTCACATTTACTTTATTATAATTACATGTATTTTGATCTTTTTTAGTATTTTTACATCTGAATAAGGTTAAAATGATTAAAAAAAAGTGCGTGTAATTTTGAAGGATAGGTATTAGTCACTATTATACATTTGAAATGACATATACCGTGATGAGAATTGTATCTAGTATTGATATATTTATTAAAGGACATATAGGAGGGTTGTGAATTCCAATTATAAATTGTTATTTATTGATCAATGGTTTTTATATTGAATTTGATCTTGATGTTTTTTTTCTCTTTTGTGACAAAGGGTTATCCATCCCAGGTCAGCTTGCGTGTACCTCAGATTATTCATTCTGCCCCGAACAAGGCTTCATATAATAGATATTACTCTTTATGGTCCGTGGCCCCAATTTTATGTTAGCTGGTGAAATCAAACTCATGACCTTGGGGGTGCAAGCCCCTTAGTCATGAGTGATATCATTACTCAACCAACCCCTTAGGATTGAACTTGATGTTGATGTTTCTTTATAAAATGATGATTTTTTTTAAACGAATATGGATTAAATTGAATTAGTTTTTTTTAAATGAAACACTAAGTAAGTGGAGTGTGGATCTACTTTTTGATGTTTTGATCAGTAAATCGGAGTGAAAGAGTATATATGTTCACGATAAAAAAATAGAGCATGGGGTTTGGGACAACATATATAATTTAAATATGTAAAAAAGAAATGGGGATATCGACGAAGAATTAGTTGTTTTTTTAATATAAATGATTTTTGGTGGGGGTGTTTTCATATAAGAGTGACCTAGGAGTTTATTTTATTAAGTTGTCGATGTTATCTTTTTAGTTACACTTGAGTTAAATTATACATTATTTAAACTAAACCTTAATTATTAATTCGATTGATAAATTGTTGTTAGTGTCATACTAATTTTGAATAGTCGTTATACATAAAAATATATTAATATAATCATTAGAACTGAAAACCAACTTGAAAATTCTGAAATTATGAAAAAAAAAATGTCACACTAATTTTTCAAAAGTCACCTTATTCATCTATAAAATTAAATTAAAATTTATGTTTCTAAAATGTCATCATAAGTCAAATGATATTGTGTTGTGCCTTCACTAACCTATCCTCACGCATCCATCGAAGACTCCGACTTCACCAACTTATTCTCTGGTAAAAATTCGAACGATATTGTATTGTGCCTTGATGATAAACATATTCTCTATGACACGTTCCTCAAAACGAGAGTAGCACGGACGAATAAAGTTAAGAAAATCCATGAAAATATTGTAGAATAACTTTTGTTTTGAAAATAAAAAGTAAGGATAAGCGTCAAGTCCTACATCCATACCTTCATCACATTTACACATTTTCGGATGATGTGGATCAAAGATGGAGAGAGATGAAGCTTTACATAAACAAGAAATCCAATCGTCCTGGCATGGGAGGGTATGGATTTATTCACTTCACGCATCCGTCAACTTTTTATACCATAACAATCAATACGAATTTGAAAAGAAGCTTTAAGTATGATCTCAAATAATTTTTTAAATCAAAATTGTATTATTATCAACTTGGTCGCATTTGGAAAAAATATGTGCTCTATGACCCCTCGGGAAGGGGAAGTTGAGTTTTGTTGTTGCGATGGAGAAATTCTTTAATTACGATGTCCATAATATCGATCTCCGGAGATTCTAAAACAATTCAGATCTAAAGATGCGTATGTTACAAACTACTAGATCAATGATTGTTGCTGAAGATATCGATCATATCAGAAAGGAAAAGTCAACCGTGGTGATCTAATTAGAGTTGTTGAACTTTTTGGATTGAATTGTAAACTCATGATATGGTGATGAGAAAGTGATAGTGTTCTTGATGAATTTTAAAGGTCATGTCGATCGTACGCTACTAAGGCCTGGACGAATTGATGTTCACATATATTTTCCACTTTGTTATTTTAATTATTTCAAAACCCTATATAACAAATATTTAGGGCTCAAATAAGACAAAGTGTTTTCAAATATGGAAGGAAATTTTCAAACAAAGGTAATAATGAGCCCGACGGAGATCGTCGAAATCATAATAGTGAATCGGAGCTCCCTGAGCCACACGATGAAAATGGTGATAACGGTGATGCAAACAATGTCAATGAAGAAATTATAAATGAAAATACAATAAAAAGTACAACACGACATGCATATTTTGGTCAAAATCAACCTACATCTGTAGGACAATCGACATGTATAATTATTATGAGGAATAAAAATTACAAACATACAATCTCTTTGTTGGTATCAGATTTTGTACATCTCTCAATGTTAATAAGAGACAATTTAGATGACATGAATAATTAGACATTTCGGGTTGCCTACTAAAAATGGCGCAATTTGACCTCCATAATATGTGGAATCTCATTTGTGAATAATCAATTCATTAAAATACAACATTAAGTCAACACGTCCAAGAGATAGAATTTAAGCCCTAAATTAACACTTTCTTGCTATATCACATCATTTGAAAAATGATTTACGGAAATAATTTCGAAATCATTGCATTACTCTAAACTTAATGTCTACAGTGATGAATTCTCTACTAATACGCAATTAAACATGATCATATATTATCAAGATAATTGTCATGCAAACTTCACGACAAGATTCATTGTCAACTGTATTATTAGTTCATGTCAATAATTATGAGTTAAGTAAAAAATATGATATAAAATTGGAATTTTTATAACTTATATTCATACTAGTTAAATTCATGTGGTGATTTTATTTTGGTGTATTTGATCCTGCAACACATAACGTCACTTTGTGTTTGCTAGACACCTATGTACTTCCTCATGCCTGAGACATGCTTGTAATGATGAAACATTTGTGCATGCGATATACTCGTGAACCAATCGACGATTGTGGCAATACAAATTGTAACTACAATACATTTATCGATCTTATAGTGAATTTTCATTATTTGTAGCACTACTAGTTCTAATGCTTAATATATTATTCGTGCAATCGACCTTACCCAATAACATGTCCACAAAAGTTACGTGTATATGGATTATTGAATATATTTAATTATGGTATTAATATCAAATTAATTAAATTTGAAATTAATTAATTAATTGAATATATATCCTACTTAATATGTTCGGCATAAGAATTCATTTTTGACCAAGATTCTTTGGATAAGTCATCATAATTAAAAAGATAATGATGGTGGGTTAGTTTCTTAATTAAAGTATGCTTTGGTGGATGATATATCCATGCATAAGTAGAATATTTTGGTCCCTTCTCTCCCTATACATAATAAATTGTCTCCGTAAATAATCAACGCCACATCAACATACAAAATAAAGGGCAAGAGGGAGAAATTTTGAAATTTCAATGATTGTTATTTTCTATTAATGAAGAAAGTTTTTCTTAAGCAATTACTAAGAATTAAAAGACGAATTATGAAGAAAAATAAATTCACAGGAATGGATCAAGTTATAAGTAATTGTTCATTTAATTACGCACAATCCATGAAAACATGAAGATCAAATATTTTTCTATTAAGCGCGAATTGTATGCTAATGCTAAATCAATAAATGAATTCATGATTAATTATTGTTATTCTTAAGAATGATTTTACGCGGGTATATTTGCACTACCCTTGATTTTTTACCCCTAGTTTTTATCGGTACCTACACACCGACTACTTTTTGTGACACCCCGACTAATTAAATACCGGGTAGCTACTCCTTTATTAAAATTAATACAAAATGCCAAGTTGGTTCGGTTAATAGCATCTCTGTCGAAAAATATTTTAATGATTATTAACCACCTAGTATTTAAAAAGCGAGTTGTCAATTTTAAATTAAATCTGATTAACATGAAGTAAGTGAAGAATAAAAGAATAACATAACCATACACAATAAAGTCCCAATACTGTAATCAACAAGTAATAAAGAGTCTGGAGGAAATACTCCTCACAACAATCCCACAACTGAAATAAGAAAACAAGTCTGAATCCTGAATTAATTACAATCCACAATTTGAATAACTGAAATATAAAATGTCTCTAAAAGAAATGGGCGACATGCCCTACAAATGATGAAACTGAATATGGAGTCAAGACTAGAAAAGAGGCGTCTACTGACAAAGTCCTGTAACTTCCACAACAGCTACAGCTCGTCACCTGAATAGAATTCCTATGCATGGTGTCCTTGTGGCTGGGCACCTAAAAAGGTTTTTACAAAAATAGATTTGAAAGCAAACGGGTCAGAGCCCGAAAGTGGAGAGTATTTTATAAACAGCAAGTGCTTTAATAACATTTAAAACAATGAATGCAAAATACATGTTAGGACGTGCTCTCACATGAAATACTCACCTCTCGTCTAACTGTGCACTCCTAACGTTCCCGTACCCATTCATGTGTTTCTCATATCTATCTAGTTCAAAAGAGTTTCTAACATATCTACTCGGTTCACGTTTTAATTCCAACCTTAACAATTAAATAGAGAGTTCTACTTTAATTCTCGGATTCCCAATTATTAACAAGACCATTTATTGGTATATATCCCCTTTTTATCTTTTCATAACATTACAATAATCATACTCACAATTAAACATGACAATTCTTTTCAATTTACCGTATATTATTCTCAACATAAATATACAATACTAACACCCCGAGACTAAGCTGCGGTGCACACATACTCTGCTATCCATCCTTGTACATCACGTACATAAGGATCATGAATTCCGAATCTCTCAGGAATCGTTCTCAGATAATAGCAAATTACAAACAATGGAGGCGAACACAGTCACATCACAAGGGTCACGCACATACCTACGCTCCCATGATCAGCAGTCTTATTAACTTCCCAATAAGTCCTTCTCTGACCTATGTCCTCGAGGTACCAATCTAAATCTGGGCACACAAAGATTAGATGGCCCTAAGCGAACGTAAACCTCCCGTGATAGCAAGTATGGTAGGTATGTCATGCACATAAAATCATATACATATACTAAGCATGCACACATCTTAGATATCTCAATATTAATAAAGGTATATTCTACATCCTTATACCATTATTCCAATTTTATACATTTTAAGTCTTCCGATAATACATAATGTAGACTGTCGACACATCTCACGTCATAGTTTCTTGTACTTAAGACCTATCTCAAAGGGATATTAGGTTTCCTATTATTCCCACATATAACATCATTATTCTTAAGGTCCTTACTTCTTCCTCAAACCTCATTTCATCACATCATTCAAATTTACTCTTTTAACCCTAATATTATCTCACTCATCGAATTTCATTAGATTTTAGAATAATTACTCAAATTGAATTCTAATTAAGGTCCAAATTTTATAACCATACCTACTGGTCTTCCTTAAGTCTAAGGATATTCATAAAGTCTCCAATAATAATTTTCTAAGGGTTAACATCATTAAAATTTAACTAGGGAAAATTTTACTCATTTCGGGAAGGTCGATCGATCGACCTTGAACATCGATCGATCGATGGTGGTCGATCGATCGACTGATGAATGTCGATCGATCGATTGCACCATATACGGACTGCTTCGTTTTGCAGTCCTCAAATCGTCCCAAAACTCCATTATAATGCATGAAACTCTAATCTAACGTTATAATATCATCATACAACCATTATACAACATTGTTAACGTTCTAAAACCAATAAATCATCAATCAAGGGCTTTATTTGGATCAAAACTTCATCAAGAACCCTAGTTTTCTATTTCTTTTAAGAACACTAATAATTCTCTTCTTAAATCCGTTTTTAGATCATCAAGGGTTATATTTTGAATTCATAATTCGTCCAGAATATGTCTACATGCAATTCCTAACATGGTTCATAGTTTTAATCCTCAAATTCATGGGTCTATATCAATCTTCCAAGACAAAATTTGATAATTACACTAAACATGGAAGAACACATTCATTGAATCAATTGTAACTAAATCACTTGCCTTATGTTCTTCAGATTTGTTGGTGGTTGGAGATGGTTGAATTCCTCTCTCTCTCTCTGCAGAATTCTCCTATCTCTCTCTCTCTACATGTTCTTCTCACAAGATGACAATGGAGGTGGGGGTTGGTTTTTGGCAAGTTATTATATTTTCTTAACTTCCCCCGTAGCCCACTACTTAGATGAGGGTTGAAAATGGGTTAGTGGGTTTAATGATAAGTTATAATTAATGTCTAATTTTCGTGGGTTTTAATTACCAAATTTCCGAAATTACCAAACTACCCTTTTGGGTTGCCGGTTTGGCCTAAAAATGCCCCGGGACCCAAACTAAACCCCCGGCTAGGGTTTTCTGACTATCTCGACCCTTCCGGACACGTTGGCGCACTCAAAATGACTATTTAGTCAAAAGAAAAATAATTTATTTTTAAATCTCATAAATTCATTCTCGACGCGACTGACACGCGCGTCCCAATTAAATTTTCCAAATTGTCGTATTTCAGCCTCGCGACAATTTCAATATTTTCAATATTCATATATTGCCATATATACACATTATAATCAAATACCAACTCACATCTAATTAGTATTTTATCCGGATTAATTCTCAATTAATTCACATTTAATTTAATTAATCCCATAAATAAATATCGATAAAAATGCGGGGTATTACACTTTTGATATAAATTTTTCATGTTAACCGAAGTTTATATTTACATAAACTTACACATGTTTACTACCCTACATAACTCCACAATTACTCATACTACAACGAATTATTCATGCATATGTCGTTACTCAAGAAAATTTTAATGTGAAATATAGACTTATTAAATTTATTTAATAAATTTCGAATTTAAAAATATTTATAAGTAAAGGTTCCTTTAGAAATATTTATCATATTAAATAATTATTACTGCATAAAAAATTTATGTCATAACATAGCTTACCCATGTTCTTCCTTATAATAAAGTGTCGTTACTTTCTTCCTAATTAAACTGCAAACGTTTAATTATTTACCATTCTTACATTGGTAAGAATATAAGACTATCGAATGACAAATGACTATTTCATATCAACTAAAATTTGTCCTACATAAATGACAGCATTATATTTATAATCCAAATATATATAAGACCATCAAAAATGGTGGATGTTGTCGAAAGGTCAACTCAGTTGAGGAGAATGGTGATTTACCTTTCATAAGGCGTTGCGCCACAATGGAGGATATTTATATGATTAGCATTTAATTGTATCCATTAATACGGACTACTTAAATTCGTATGAATTGATACGATATAAATGTTATTTGTAATGAATTGATACGATTAAATGATATTTGTTGATTCGATTAACATTTCATTTTATCAACTTCATATGATTAACAATTGTTCGTATGAAGTTGATACGAGTAAATGTTAACTATATCAACTATTACAGATTCTCTAGTTGTTCTCTAAATTTGAGAGCTGGAGTAACCTTTTTCTTACCATTTTTCAACCATTCACCCCCCACTTCAGTCCTCCCAATATGCAAAACTAAACATTTTCTTAGTTGTTTATTCCACCATTAGGAATGCTCTAAACAAACATATCACCTTCATAAGTAATTTACGCATATCCATATATCCCTCACTATCAATACTAGGGATGCTAACGGACCATAAACTCGTTTACTGAAGCACTTATGTGTAATTCGAGTTTGACTCACTAACTTAATTAATAAGTAGGGCTCAAGCTTTAAACAAGTCGATTTCATTCTCGATAATTGGGGCAAGGAGGGCTAAAGCTGGGGTAGGTTAAGTAGATCGAGCCCGGGGTGCAATTCCCCATGTTGACTCCCTACGCCCATCAATCATTCGGTTGCCTCGAGACCTATGTCTAGCTAAACTCTTGATAAGACCTGTGGAAAGGAGTTTTTCATAAATATTAGAACCATACTCATTAAATATTAGCTTCATTGTCATCACATTATGAATATGAAAATATTGTAACCTTGATATAAGATAAGTGAAAAAATAACTTTAAAATTATAGAAAATTAAGGTAAAGGTCATGTTCCTTCCTATATTTGAACTTTTAGGGCGGTGCTTTTCAAGTTTATAAATTTAGTCCCTGTGGTACAATAACATTTTTTTGTGTGGTCCCTTTAGAGTTAGAAGTTCATTTTTTGGTTCCGCGCCAGCGGCACTATTTTACACCATTTTTTATGGTATTTTTAGTACAGGGACTAAATTTATAAAATTATTTGAAGTATCCTATTTTTATATACTTTGAGGATTATGAGGACCTTTCTCCAAAATCCCCCTTTAAATTATGCATGTTTTGTAAGAAATTCTAATAGATATATTTTTCTATGCAAAAAAGAAAAGGAGAAAAACTTTGAATGTGCTATTTTTCCATGGAAACACTTTTGAAAACTCTTTAACGATAACGATTATATAAAGAGTTTTTTACAATAAAATGGAAGTTCAAGAAGCTATTGTGCCAAATAAGTTATAAGTGCATTTTTGGCACAAACAAAAGGGGAAAAAAATCAACTCAAATGGTGTCTTTTGCATTTTCTCTTAGTAATTACAAATATTTTTCCGTAATCTAAAATAGTGGAAATGGAGAAAACCAAATTTTTATCACTATTTATCTGTCAAATATAATATAATTATAGAATTTACTACTTCCAACCCGGCTGGTTAGCACAATGCAATGATAATATTAAATTTGAGTTTATTTTAAATAAATTGATAATTATTAATTTGATACACTAAATACTATAAAAATGTCGGTTCTTTAAACTCATTTAATAATATAAACTCAATTGTACAAATTAAGAATCGAGTAAACAAATAATACACAATTTATACACACTAAGTTTTCTGTCACTAATTAACAACCACCAGTGTCACATCTAGCGAATGACCTGCTGATATATTGACTTATTTTAAAATCAAGTTAAAATAATCTTCTGATATTATCAATAAAAATATTAATATCGTAGTATTAATTTCTCAATTTTTAATTATTTAACTAATAACATAAGATATTTATGTCGATCACTTCTAAAGTGAATCAATAATTTAAAGTGTCCAATCACTGTGTGAATCAATAATTTAAAGTGAGAGTGCCATTTTCCAAATATAAAATAGTTTCTTATGATTGTGTGATACAACTCAGACAAAGAAAACAACATTTGCTCAGATTGGTTTAAATATGTACAAAATTTGTTAGATTTGAACAAAAAAAATTTTTGTTTCAAATCTGTACAAATTAGTTCGATTTGTACAATTTGATTTGAATATATTTTTTACAAAATGGTTTTTGTTGAAAGTTTTTTTTTTTTTTTTGGTAGCTCACCATGAGGTTTTCGGAGAGCTTGCGCGCACCTCGATTAATTCACATTCACAGTTCGTGGCTTTCGCTGTCCAAGCATTATTTTGATAGTGCCGAGGATCAAACTGAGAACCAAACATAATCCACCCCCAAGACTGTTCCAGTGACAATCTTATACAACTGGACCAAAAGGATTGATTGTTGAAAAAGAGTTTTAAAAAAAACAGCAACTAAGTAAATTTAGGCTCAATTTAATGGGGGGCTCACACTTCGATTTAATCGAAAAAATCACGTATAAATACGTTCTTATCCGTGAAAAGTATAACGTAATATATTTGTTTATCCAAAACCATTAAATAATAAACGAGAAACTTATCTCAAAAGTCACCCATTTGAATGAATGAAACTTAATAAATTGGGCAAGTAAACTTGTCTCACATTAGAACTTTGTAGGAAAAATGAAATATTTAAAAAACTTAACCACACACATGTGCGCCGTCCGGCCGGCCGGCTCGGCTTGGACTTGGACTGTAAAAATCCTTCATTTTTCGGCCAAATTAATTAAGTTTCTGGATCGATTTTAATCCATTTTTTAACATGTTTGGACTCAACAGTTACAACTTCTTTTCTAAAATACAAAAAAATAAGAATTCTCTATGGGGCTTGAAAGATTGAAGTACTTCTCTTTCAAACTCGTAATTCGTTCTATTTTGAGAAACGAAAATTCCGAAACCTTAAGCATTGTGAAAGTAATTAAATCGTTTTAAGGACGGTGAGTATCATGGGGCTTGGATTATTATACATTTATTATTAGTATATATATGGGGAACAACAGTTTTGATGTATTTAATACTGTACAAATTAGAATGGATTTGTACATTATGCTTTCCATTACTTCTTATTGATTTCCATCTGAACAACTAATTTGGAATTCTGTGTTGGATTTGGATTGTGATCAAATATGTATACATAAGTCCCAGTTGAAAATTTGTGCAAATCTGGTTTTGTTTAATTTGTGGCATAAATTAGTGTATTTTTTTTTTAATTTGGTGTTAGTATTGGTAGTGGCATGGTTGAAACATGTTTTCAAAAGGGAAAAAAAATCTAATAGTCACGTTACCATGGGGATAGTGAATTAGAGACAAAATAATTTTTGAAAATATGGTGTTGGACTAAAAATTATATAAAAGTAGATGATGATTTTTCTTGTTAAATGACCTTATTTTTTAAAATTTGACAACTTTAACATGCTAAATAGGATAACGACATTAGGTACACAAAGTGAATTATACAAAGGGTTAATTACACCTTTTTTCTCATAACTTTATTTTCATCTTTACTTCACCACCCGATACAAAATAGAGTATCGAGTAAACACAACTTATTTACACGATCATCTTCAAAGCATCGAGTAATGTTATTTTGTTTAATACTTTTCATAGTTTTGACTCTTTAGAACATCGATCAAAATAGTATTTCCTACAAAAACTTATAAATTTGGAAGCAAAATATTTTCAAATTTGTTGTGCCAGATCTAGCAAAACTATCGCTTTTCATGATATTTGGATTGTCGTGTGAGTAATTTTTTTTTCATCTTATCGTATTTTTCGCCTTTTTTATTTTGCAATTACTTTTCACCATCGGCGTGACCGTTCAAATTCCCGCAAATTGTCATTTATTTGGTTTAATTTTTCAAAATTACCAAAAAAAAAAAAAAAAATTGGTTGGGGTGGGGGGGTTGTTAGAATTGTACTCAAGCATGAATTTCAAAGGTGAGCCCTGCTTTTTCTGTTGCTCATCAATTACCATCATTGTTGGTGATGATATAGTTATTTTTTCTTGTTAAAGCTGAGAAGCTGAGTTGTCCCTTTTTGACTTTGTCTTTGTAGTTTAGGCACAGAATCAACAACTACTACAAGACTTCGAGTGTTAGCTGTCTAGTTATAATGACACTATATCATATTTAAAATTAAGTTAGCATAACGTTCTCAGTTTTTCATTAAAATATTAATAACTTTGTATTAAGTTTCTCAATTTTAATTATTTAACTAATAACTTAAAGATAGTTATGTGAACATATCTTTAAAATGAATTAACAATGTAAAGTCTTCTATGATGGTGTGATTAGACCATCTCCATGGCAAGTAACATTTAAATAAAGTGTTATTTTTGTTTCTTTATTTAGTAAGTTTGGTTCACCATAGCAAAGAGTAACAATATAAAACAAAATTAATTGTAATATGCAATTAATTTTGCAACTTATGTGTTTTTTTTGGCTTCTAGCACTTTTTTGTATTTTTTTATTATTAAATTTTAGTTATTTTTTATCTTTTGCGTGACATTTGTATTGTCATGTCTGCATTTTTTCCGTCTTTTTACTTATTCCTCTGCGATTAAATGTATTTTTGGAAGATCAAAAATAATATTGAATCATTTTGTTAAAATGATTTTGGAGATGGTCTTAAATAAAGATACAATAAAGATAAAAGAAACCACACATTTTTTGGACATCCTGTATGAGAATACTTCTCTTTGAACTTCACAAACTAACTCTTGTGCTTGGGCGGAGGTTTTTTTTTTCGGGGGGGGGGAGGGGGGGGGGGGAGGATTGCTCCAATCTCATCAACCTGCAAATATAATTAGGGAATGCATCAGTGCTGTGATACGCAAAATTCGAATCCGATCCGGTTAAATTCGTTTCGCCTAAAATTTGTAATGGGTTTTATTATTAGAACCTAAACTCGTCCCTAGTGGATATTTATGAAAATCGAACCCGACCCGACCTGACTTGCTTACTAATTTTAGTTAATTTAATGAACTTATTTTTTATATAATAAGTACATCACCATTACTATCAACTTATATGATTAGTAATTGAAAAATTATAACTTAAAATATTTTCATCTAAAGGTATTTCTTTTAAATTATATATTTTTTGCTAATATATGTGTAAACGGGGTGGGGGGATTTTTTTACACCTAAATCCGAACCCGCACCGAGTATAATTTTCCGAACCCAAATCTGAAAAAGTCATTTCCAACGGGGTGGGTAAAATTGTCATCCCTATATATATAATACATAGGTATGCAGATGTTGAATATAAAAGAAAAGTAGCGCTTGAAATTTGTAAAAAAAGGTTCCAATAAGGGGTGTTTATTGTCCGGTCCGGTTCGAGTTTGCATATATTTTCAGACCGAACATAATAAATCGGTCAATATTTTTAAGACCCGAGACCGAACATGATTATTTGGATTCGATTGTATTCGAGTTCAATCCAAATAATGTTCGAGTTTGGTCTAAATTTGGGTTAGGCATTGTATAATTATTATTTTTTAAATGCATTGCATTGTTGTAATTTTTTACATCCGTGACAGGTATTTTGGCTATCATTTTTACCGTTTTGACAGTATGTTTTGCTCTTATTTGTTGTAGGAAAAATATAAAAATAATTATTTTTGTTGTATAAAAGTTGATATAATAGCATTTCTTTGATATAATCTTCAGACATGATATGAATTGTCTTAGTAATAGTTGGTGTTATTTTTAAGGGTTAATTACACTTACCCCATAATTTAACCTCTATTTTCACTTCATCGTCTGAACTTTCATTTTCTGAATTTAATCCTCTGAACATTCAAAACGACTTCCAAGGAACTCCATAATTGTAACCCCATCAACATTTTGGACGGAAAATGACATGTTGTTCCCATATGACTTTTTAAGGGATATTTTTGTCTTTTAGCGTATACATATGAAAATATATTTTTTCCATCTCCATTTTTTAAAATTGTTTCTTAAGTTTTTCTTAGATTTTTAAAAAAAAATTGAGTATAATTAAATGTCTTTCTTGATTCTTAGTATTTTTTAAAAAAAATAATCAAAGCATTTAAATAATTATATTTAAATTTTTCCAGGATTTTCCCCATATTTTGTTTTAATTATTTGAACATGTGTTGTTTTTACCTGTAATTATCAGAAATTTTAAATTTTTTCCTAACTTCCATATCTTTTAAAATTTTTTTTCAATATTTTCCTTGTTTTTAAAACAGTTTTTTAGTATTTTTCTACTATTTAAATTTGTTTTGAAATTCAAAAAATAAAGCTCTGTGAGGACGAAAATGCCCTCATGTGTTATGCACGTGACCTATTTTTCGTCCAAAAATTAACGGTGTTATTGTTTTGAGAGTACTTGAAGTTTATTTGAAGTTGGGGGGGTTATATCCTGAAAATGGAAGTTCGGGTGGTGAAGTGAAAATGAGGGTAAAGTTTGGGGAGAGTAAGTGTAATTAATACTATTTTAAAATATTCTATAAATCTATTGGATACTGCTTTTGAAGTTTTACGGTGTATATAAATCTTCCATAATGCTCTCAGCTACACAATTTTAATTTTTACTACACTATGAAATCGTCCATCCACCTTGGAGAAATAAATAAATAGAAGTTGAATTTCCATAGTTAATAACATCACCAAAATCAGTATTTTTGTAACCATGTTCTTCCTAAATTTTAACTATTATATTGGTAAAATTATAATCTAAAAAACCTTCCATATATCTTAAAAGTCTTTTGAGAGTTGACCGATGAAGTCAACATGTATTATTTTGAAACCTACTAAATATATCTGAAGCAAAACTACTATCGGTCCTTATACATAGTGTGACACCCCGTAAAATTCATAATTAGGTTGATTAATTTTAAATATAAAATTTACAAGAGTAAAAAAGCAATAACATTCTAAGCATAACCGAGATAAAAAAAAATTATAATATATAAAATCCAACCACCGGAATGTAATAAATCATTATATCCAACTATGAATAGAATCCAACATAAATAAATAGATCCCACAAAACTCTCTAACTCGGGAAGAAAAAATGAATAAATAAATATGTTGTAGCTGAATACAAATAAATACTGATATATAAACGAGCTACATGCTTGACACCTACATCCTAAGAGTTATGTAATAGCCTATATTTTTATGACTTTTAATTATGAGATTAATTAAATGAAATTGCTTTTAATTGTGGGATTAATTAAATTAATTTGGGATAATTAATTGGAACTTAATTCGGATTTAAATAACTAGCGAGACGAGAGTTAGTATTTAAATATGACGATAATGTTAAATATTACTGAGTGATTATGGTAATATGTGATTATTGAATTTATTAAAATTGTCGTGAGTTGAAAATACGGTAGTTTCGGTAATTAAGTTGGGACGCGCGAGTCAATCGTGTCAGGACCAAATTTAATGGATTTAAAAGTATATTTATTTTTATGTCATTCGTATGATCATTTTGAGTGCGTCAATGTGTCCGGAAGGGTCGAGATAGTCAGAAAACACTAGTCGAGGGTTTAGTTTGGGTCCCGGGGCATTTTTAGGCCTAACCGGCAACCCGAGAGGGTATTTTAGTCATTCATATTTTTTGATATAGAGCCCTATATTTTTTTTCTTATTATGCTTCCAGCGTAGCTTTCTTTGATATAGAGCTCTATGTTTAGGATTGCTAATTTCTTTGGTGAGGTTTCGTTCTCCTGCTATAATGTATATGATAGTGAATCTTATTTGCATTCGGGTGTGTTCGTGTGCCGAACAATGCAGTATGTCAAGCGAAGACAGTTGGGCGGACAGCAGGACGCAAAGATCAGTTGAGGTTATCTGATTTATTAAAGAAGGATGACCGTAGTTGAGGTCACCCATATTATGGCATGGAAGGCCAGGACGGTAAAGACGGTTAAGGCGCGACTTATGACTTCCAGGTACCACTATAGTAGAAATTGGGGTCAAATTAGACTCACCCATCAAGGTTGGATTGGGAGAGAGTCAGACGAAACATTGAAGAGAACCAACAGTGAAAATACTAGAAATGCGAAAATGGCGTGTGCTAGCCAACGAAGGTAAAATATCCAAAGGTTTGGGCATATATGGCTAATCGGGTGTGAAAATTTGGGTAAAAAAATTTTCTTGGCTCATAAGAGCGGAGTTACAATGGTGGGAGGCAACCACCACACTTAGAAGTGGAATATTTTGTCAAGAGAAGGTGCATGCGTATGGTTTGGCCATATGCTCCTTCATCAGATGTTCAGGATAAGATGCAAAAGTTGTTCTGAACTCACAGAAGAGTGTCGGACGGAGGTCACTTTGTGAAAAAAAACTTCATTAATTAGCGAACCTTACACCGGATGAACTAGGTGAAATGGAGAAGAGGAGATTAAAGGGAAAAATTTACATACAAAAAGAATTGTTAGCACTTCTGGGGAATTCTGCTTGGACAGTCAATGCAGATGGTAATAATGTCGCGTTTTGTTAATATGGAGTTAAACGTTTCCTTGTGTGGGGAGCTACAAGAATCGAAGAACTTATATAGAGTAAGACTGGGGGAAACGGTGTTGGAGAAGCACCACAAGGGGAAGACCCAACAAGGGACCCGTTTAAATGATTTTGATAACTGAGTTGTTTACCGAGCGATGGTGATTTCAGTAAGAGATGTTGAAACCAGTAGCGTGTTCCTTAGGGCCATCAAAGATAAGGGAACAATAAAGGTAGCCATTGGAGTCGAGACTACCAACGTCCGAGAGAAGGACAACCTTAACATGGTCAGTGTGACAGGAGATAGGTGGAGTATGTGTAGAGGTATTTTGTAGGGAGTAAAACCCGTGCGTTAAAATTTTTTCGAAGCGAGTAAAGGAATAAGGGTATGGTACCTAGTAAGGGCAATAGTTATTGAAATTTTTGGTCTGGTACGGACAGGTGTGTTAAGTCCAGGAACCATTTGAACAGCCAGGGCGATTGGCAAGATAGAAGTATGAGTTATATCCTCAGATGATGATGCGTGTTGTATGTGTCAGGAACGAGTTACTACATTTTTATTATTGCAATATTCACATGTGAGACGAGTTTAGTGAGTATCTCGACAATGTTATTATTTATGCGAATATTTTCTCTGGTATAGTGGGTTTACCTTTCGTGTTATGCGCGAAGGATGAATGGGTGTATCGATAGTGGTATATACTTTATTGAAATTTCTCGTTTTAGTGTTATGTTATACGAGTATGATATTATCCTAATTATGGTTTTATAATATGCTTATACCGATAGTGTGCGGATATTTCAAGTCTATCGGGGTTACTACCTTGGTGTAGAATGTTTTGTTTTGGCAAGGCCCCATCTGCTAGAGGGTCGGCTCGCGATTATATATATATATATATATATATATATATTGTTGAGACTTCGAAAAGTATAATGGTCTCGGATATTTGTTCTCGATATGTGTAGGGACTTTATTGATATGATTCGGAGTGTATTTGGTTTATTGTTCAGCGAAAGATTTAGATGGCTATTATAATTAACGCTCAAGATGTAGTAATAAGAAGAGTGCAATGTTATATCACCTTTTAGAGACGTGGGAGTAAATACTCATATTTGTATGTCTGGGGACGGGATTTTGAGAGCCCCGATCATATTTGCTTAATGTTTATGGAATGTGATTTCCATCAATATTAAGAGACAACGTCTTTCGGAAGAAGTTCCCTGTTTAAGAATTTTGTGAAAGAAGATGTAACTTGATTGTCAAGAGACAGGAATATAGGGGTACATGCTATAGACTGAAGGCTTAACCGATTTTGATGACCGACAATGCTAGGAAGTAGTGTATCGGGGGGTTCCTTGTTTGGATTTCGCTTTGCGAGACATCCCACGCATGAAACTTAGCGGCAGGTTGGTAGTAAGGAGATGTTTGGCCATTCGTCCATGATTTGGGTACCTCGATCGTTAGACAAGTATGTAGTTATAACTGGAAGTTAAAGGGTAAATTACGATATAAGGCCAGTAGAGCCAGTTGTGTGGTGAGGACGTACTGATAATTTTGTTTTATTTTAGCGGGTTGAAGGATGAAATTAATGTTTAGGAGGATTTAGAATTTCAAGTTCGGGGGTGATTGAGAACGCCCAAGTGGTATAGCCACGTTACGAATGCAGGGGTAATAAAGAGTTTGGAGTACGTATGAAGCGTATATGATGTTTAAATCCGTATGCACGAGTTATAAGGGGTGTAGACACCCTGGTTTGCTAATGTGAAAATCATCGGAAGAAGAGACATAGATGGGTGAAATTTTTACTTATGGGACCAATATAACGAAATAGAAGTGGTAGAGTGGATTAAGCGTCGTGAGAAGGACGACAATCTATATATTCATGTGCAATCAGATTAGCACGTCCGAAATTGATTGAAGGGCAGGGGGAAGCCATTTAAAAAAAGGGAATCCCTTGAGAAGGCAAATTTTTAACTATTATGGACAATTTGGAGCGGAGTTCCACCCAATCGAATGTTGAGGATATCTTACGCGTAAATAGAGTGAAGATGTCAGTAAGGGTATAAAGAGTCCAGATGTGCACAACGTGGTGAAAAGTACACGGGTCTAAACTTTTGGTATACGCCGAGGGAAGAAGAGGGTTATTAAGTATCACTTAACGGGAAGAAATATAAGTGAAAGTCGGTGCTGAAAGGGGTATAGTAAGTAGTAGATTGGTTGGGGTCATATGATCAGCCAGATAATTTTGTATCAAGCCGACGATTCCAGTGATAGAAGAGTCAAGTTGGTAAATTTCTTTGAGGGGTTGCCAAATTATAGATAAGTAACGAGTTCCTTCGACTGTGTGGAACAGGTTGTCCAGAAGGAAAGTAAATTGTTATATCCTTGGGTAAATTACACTATTAGATAGTGAACGCGCCGATATGTGGTCCTAACAGTATTATTCTGAACTAGGATGAGATCCTTGAAATCCACCTTCCACATGGGGTATCAGGAAGTAGTGGGAATAACGTTTCGTTTTGAGAAGGTGTCTCACCTATAGCTCGAGGAGTAGGCGTAAGGTGATTGACGACCGGTGGAACTGTATGAAAGTAATTTTGAACCCATTGCGATCATTTCATTTTCACAACGGATATAGCTAGTAGGTTAGGTATAATATGGTAATGGGGAGAGGATATTACCTAATAGTAAAATTTTGTGAACGCCCCCGTACCTATTTACAGTGGACAAGTTGTTTACCGAGGTTTTGTGTGGATTGGTGAAATTTCTCTCCTTCCACCATGTTCTAACATTGGAGGATGAATCCTTAAGTCTTTGGAGCATACAATTACTTTGTCCAATATTTGGGATAGAGCTAACTATCTTACTAGTCTTATCTAATCCATCATTTATGATTCTTCTAGTTATGGTCTTTCCTTCCTTAGTTCCTATATAAGGAGATTCCCTAAATTTACAGGTGGTTACCTGTTTTTGTTCAAGTCTTTTTTCAATCATTTCTAAAGAGTCTGAATAATCTTTTTGTCTTTTTATTTGCCTAAGGATTTTTTTATTAAATATCTTATTCTCTTTTCTTGCATTACTATTAATATCTTCATTATTTTTAACAAGAGTATTAACAAGAGAATTAGCGATCTTATTATTATAGTCTTTTACCTCATCTTCTTTTTCTTATTTTTGCATAGATTCGTGTGTCATTCTAGCTTCTATGGTTTCTACAATTTTTTCTATTTTATCTAAACGTGATAAGATAAATGGAGAGTCTAATTTGGCTTGGGAGGGTTTATTATATATAAACTTAATTCCCTTCATAATTTCTTCGTATTTTTTTCTACTTGGGTCATGTCTAATCTAAGTTCATTAATAATACTATCCATTTTAGATAGGTTATGGCTTTCCATATTATTAAGATAATTTACTAAATTTTGTTGGAATTTAACAAAGTCTGTGTAGAAGGTAGTTAATCCTTCTGTCTTAGCTTTTAAATCTAAATGTAAGTCTGTAACATAGCTACTATTATAGTCTTGGGCAGCTTCTATGGATGTAGAAATTAAATTTAATCTTTCTAGTATGAGTCTAGTTGCTTTAGCAGTGTTGGCAATCTCATTTTCATTTATTTGATAATAAAATCTTTCATCATTTATCTTTTCTAAAATTCTTTGGTAAAAGTCTACTAAGGTCTGAATGGAGAGGTTTCCAATAATCTCATTCCAGTTTGATCTAACTATCTCCATTAGGTAAATAATTGTCTAATCTAAGAATAAGCTTAGCTTGTTCTTTTGTAAGTTTAATTAACTCACTCTCTTGATTTTTAGTTAAGGTTTTAATTTCTAAAATGTCTTTATTAAGGACTTTTATATGATTAGTCTTACTATTTATTTCTTGTAGAACTTTTACTAGGTCTATTGGGATTTGGAAATCTATTTCTAGTAATATTTTAGAGATATTTTTTATCTCTGTTTCTAGGTTTGAGTGTCTTTTATTAATTGTCTTAAAATAAGGAGTATACACTTATTTTGTTCTATTATGTTATTAATAGCATTAGTAGTAACTTGTCTACTATCTGCGTGTTTGGATGGGATGTGTTCAGTATGTGAACAACCGTCTATGTGTGAGGTTAAGCAACCTTATGGGTCTAAATCAGTTATGGGTATAGGTTGGTAGTCTGGTTTGGTTCCAAAAATATCTTTATAAATAAGAGGGATAAATTCCAAGGGCATTTAAGTCTTTTTACTAAAAGTCGAAAAGGAGCGTCTTGGCTCTGATACCAGAATTTGGGTTTGGTCGAAATTTGGTGGGTTTCTAAAGACTTTAAGGTCTTGATACCTAATTTGGGTCTAAACTATAAATATTTTAAATATATAGTCTTAAAATAAAGTTTTAATACAAGACAAGAGGGGGAGCATCTAAAGAAAATAACAAAATATCTTAGGGACCACGAGGGTACCACGTGAGGAAGAGGACAAAGTTTTCACCAAGTACGCACAGTTTGGTCCGCACCAGAGAATATATATATATATACACGACCGGGATATCCTACGGGTCTATATAACGGGTCTAAATGACGGATTTCGCTACCGTCCAAAAAGTTTGGGACCGCCTATACCTTTTGTCTTGTTCTAAGGTTTTTAGAATAGAAATTTCTACCCCACTGTTTTTTAAAGTCTTTTTAAGCTTATTTTAAAACCTAATTAATCTGGAAGTCTAAGTGTAGAAGTTTTAGGGCTACTGCTACTTCTCAAACTTCTTCCGTCACTATCGTACTGGGATTCTGAATAGTGAGGATTGTCTATATAAATAGGTTCTTCAAGGAGTCTAGAAATTGCAAGAGGTTTTGATGAAAAATATTCCAGTCTTAAATACCTTATACGGTATCGTGGGTTTATCAGTTTAGTTTCTCTATATATTTGATTAATAATATCAATTATATCGTTATTTATAAATTTGTCTAAATTATTATCACCATAAGATAAAAAAAAATATACGGTGTGTTCTAGGGGCAGCTGTTTCTACATTTTTAATGAGAGGGCGGATTCCTCCGGCTCTAATTAAAATAACCTTTGTTTCAGCTAATCTTTTTCGTCTAATAAATTTTAATACGTCTATGCTATCTTCAAGTATTCTAGTATATTCTTGATATTTTTCAGGTCTTGATAGTTCTTCTTCAAAATCTTCAAATCTTAATTTTTGTCTAAAGAGATCTCGAATCCCAGTTCTAATTATTTCTATTCTAGGTACTTCTCTTGCTAACCACTCAATTACTTGGTCTATATATTTAAAAGTACCGCCTGCGTATGTTAAAGCAGTTTCGATAAGTTTTTTATCTTTAGGATCTGTAAGAGTCTAATCTCGGATTTCTCTAGTCAAGTCTAAATTTGTTTGATTAACAAATGCTAAAAAGTCTTCAGTGATTTGTAAGCTCATATAAGTTTCTTTTAAAACAATAATATGTAAAAATAGTTAAGGGTTTGGTTCGAATTATACCTTCCTTCTGGCCTGCAATATCTTTATCTTCCTTCCTTCTTCTCTTCAGCCTTGCTACTATTCTTCTCCGATCTCGACCTCCTACAACTCTCTTTTTATGTGTCGCACTCAATTCACTATTTTGGCGTTGAACCCATTTCATGCATGTACGCCTTCACACCTAACGCCCACCTGGCTAACGGCTCACAATAAATCGGCACCTGATGGCGGTTCACCAGTATAACACCTTATGTGCTACACCAGAAGTTCCACACAATAGTCCTCTATGAACAGAAAGTTGGAGACAATTTGGAAAATAATAACAACTTAGCATAAGAGATTTCTGAAAAAGAAAATACTTTTATTGCATTTTATAGGTAAATACAACTCTCCCCTCTCCCCTAACTATGAGAGGTTTACTCACTCGTGTACATATTACTCACTATAAGCATACTCTCTCTCTAATATCAAACACTGGAAGTCTAAAAACTGATATCTACAACACAACCTTTACGTCCCTTTTATAGCACAAGGGAGCATACATATGACTTACTACCGGAGGCAAAAAGCTGACCGGTTAAAGAAGAAAAACAAATATTTAAAGTCTACAGCCTTATTTCTTCATAAAGTAATTGGTCTTCTTTTGGCAGGTCTGTGTCTGAATGGGACCATCTGATGGTCATGGCCCATAAGTTTGTCGTCTTGTGATAATGCAAGAGAATCAAACAACCAATGTCTTCGTCTTTTTATTAGTCTGGTGGCCCGTGTGGGGCAGGAATCTTTTTGCTTTATAGAAAGCAGAGTTTAAGCAAATGAGTCTTCCGTCTTTAATAATTCATCCACTACTGAGGGGCCCTTATTTGTAGTGTATGTGTCTTCTTCTGCCTTGTCCTGGACTGAGAGGGCATTATTGAAAAATTCGTCAATGAGGCCCGCAATTCTAAGGCTAGCTGGCAAAGCTATCTCTACCAATTCCTTGGCTTCTTTCTTGAGCCTTCCATTGAATGGCTCATCAGCTTGGATTATTAAGTCTTCTTTGTGGTAGGCAGTTTACCATATATCTTCGCATGTTAATAGTTCCATGATTTTTATTATCTCCATGGCTTGAGCAATCTGGAGTTTGTACTTATCAACAATTAAATCTTTAGTCTCGTCTTCTGATAGAATCTCAACATCTTCAAATATATAATTGGAAAATCTAACAAATCTAAATCCTTCAACTCTCATTCCTCTACAGGAACTTGGAGCAATCTGATAGATTCTAGCAAATAGAGGAAGGAAGTCTTCTACCTTCTTAACATACTCATGGACTATTTTTTCAAGAGCAACAGAGTCTTCTATAGTCTCAATTTGGATGAGTCCAATGAACCCATAGTCTACTAAGGTTATCTGGGCAATCTCTGCTTTCCCAGAAAGATAAATCTTTTGAACGTCTTTGAAGAAACCTTTCATCATTAAGGCATCTCCATTAGTCTCAGATAATAACATATTGAAATGTTCAATAATGATATTAGATTATTTCTTATAGTCTTCAGATAAAGGAAGATTATTATTACCAAAAGGTATAACGATCTTAGTCTTAAAAGTCTTTTTCTGATAACAAAAATTATCAGTGGGTCTAGCTTTGGAGGATTCTCCAAGAGTCTGAGCATAGGTTTGAGTCTGTGGTATAGGCATAGCAGTACCACTGAGTTGGGTAACTGCAAGTCTTTGAGTCCTCATGAATCTGTCAATGGCTACCAAATTTTATTTTAACTTTATCCATAGTTTATTCTTCATATTCCACCATATGGCGTCTATAAGAGTATTTTTATCATCTGAAAATTCTCATCTAAATTTGATCAAGTCTGGGTATCTTTGATCGGGTCTATATTGGGGAAAATATATTTTCCCAATAAGTCTATTTTGAGAATAATCTCGTGTCTAGATTTTCCTGGAGGAACCAAGATATCATTAAAGTTCTCTAGGATTGGTCTTTCTTGAGAGTCTTGAATATGAGTCTATCTTTGCACTGCACCAGCATTTGTTCTTACACGTCTAAGATAATCTACAACGTCTTTTCTGTTCAGTCCATTTATTCCAGAGGAACTCATGTTGTCTAGGTCTTCTGTTTGCAACATAAAACATGAAATTATATCAGTGTTAGCCAACATTGGTTCTCTTGATATGATGTCTGGAATGGTATTTTTACTTCCCTTAATATGTATAATAGAGAAGTCATAACCATTAAGCAATTGTTTCCATCTAATAAGTCTATTGGTCCTTGATTTGGACAAGTCTAAGTCTCTGAATTTTACTGCATAAGAAGAGTCGGTATAAATAGTAAAATGTTTAGGTCTAAGAAAAAGCATATATTTTTCTATTGCCCTTACTATAGCTAAAACTTCTTTTTTATGGGCAGTGTATCTTGTTTCTGGGTCTGTAAAGGTTCCAGAACTATATCTACAAAGTTTCTTCTTTTTTGTCTGATGATCAATAGCAAAGTTTATTGCTCCCCATTATTTATCAGAGGCATTTGTTTCTACTATAAACTGGTCTTCTGCATTAGGCAGTTCAAGTAACAGAATATTCTTGATTGCATCTTTAATCTGTCTTATAACTTCAAAATCGTCTTTAATCCAATAAAAAGGATTAGTTTTGTATGTTCCTTTTAATTTGGCAGTTAAGCTTTGTCATTTTGAGGCAAGGTCTTTAATAAAGTCTGCAAAACTCAAGAATCTTTTTGGTTATGTGTTATGCTAAGGATAATTTTCCTTTATTAATATGCGTTCCCACAAAGTCTATCTCAGTCTGAAATAATTGCATTTTTCTTTTGGAAATAACAATACCATGCTTGTCTAATTCTAAAATAATCTTTTTAAGATGGTCTACATGCTCTATCTCAGTCTTACTGGCTACAAGAATATCATCTATATAAATAAGAAAAATTCTAAATAAGGTCGAAATATATTATCCATTCTTCTTTGGAATACTTGAGGAGCGTTCAAGTATCCAAATGACATTACTAGTCATTCGTATTTTTCTTGGGGCACACTAAAGGCTATCCAAGTAACACTGTCTGGATGCATCTTAATTTGCCAGAATCCTGATTTGCAATCAAATTTACTGAATATAATTCTATCTTCAATTAAATTAATCAAATTATTCTTGTCTGGTATCTTATAAGAATCAAATTCACAATTCTTATTTAATTGTCTATAATCTATAACCATGCGTCTTTTTCCTCTTTTACGTTCAGACTTATTTTGAACATAGAAGGCAAGGTTATTATGTCTACTTTTACTTTCTCTAATAATGCCTAACTTAAGCATTTCATTTATGTCTTTTTTGAATTCTTCTCTGTCTTCTTGTGAATGTCCTTTCTTATAGGTTCCACCATTAATAGTGGCGGCTGGGTTAATAGGGATGATTTCACAATAACTTTGGTCTTTATGCCACTTAGCGATGGGATTTGCTCCTAAAGTAGGCTCTGCTAGTTGCCTAATCTTTTCTTTTTCAACTTCTATATCCATTTTCTTCTATTTGGATATAGCTTGAACCTGTAATAAGGTGTTCTGGGCTTGATTTTAAATGTCTTATTGTATAAGCGCTATTTGCTTATAACACTTTTGGTCTGGACACTTACATTCTTTTTGTAAGGGCTTAGTAATTTCTGAGGCTTCTTTTTGGGTTGTAGGTCTAGGTCCACCATGCTCAGCTGAAGAACTCTGATATTTTATGGGTCTATAATTGGGTTTAACATGCATAAGGTCAAAGGCAGTTTTGTGATCTATTAGAGGAGCTTTAATATTAAATTCCTCGTTATCACTAATTAAGATCTTATCGTTATACTGTGTATAAGGATCATATTTACTAATAAATTTTTGTCCTAAGATAATGTTTCCTGTGTAACTAGGACGAGGATCCATTATCCAAAACCGGTGATTAACGGTTTTGTTAGTCTGATTTCCTAATTTAAAATAAATAGGAATAGTATGGAAATATAAGGTAAATGGATCTCCATTAGCCACTTTACCATAGATTTCTTGAGTACTTTCTAAAAAATAGTCTTCAGGAAAGGCATTAGCCTTGCAAATACTCTGAGAGCATCCTATATCTATAAAAGTTGAAAGTCTTTTAGGATAGTCTTTGTGTTGAACAAATAATTCTACAAAATAAGCATGTGGTTTAGTAGAAATTCCTAAATTGTTCTTTTTTAAAATAGATATTCCTTTCTGAGGTTTATTTATAACATCTAAGGGTATTTGGTCTTCTGAATTACTATCAGAATGGTATCCTTATAAATCATAGGAAATTTCCTTTCTTTTGAAGTCTTTATTTTCTTGCAATCTTTTGCCTATATTTCTATCAATGTTTTGATAATATGTTTTAATATCTAAGTCTATTTGAGCGTCATACTGGTTAGTATAAATTGCTCTAAATCTAGTTTTCCAACAGTCTTCATGGTAGTGTAGTTGACAAATAACACAAACCATAAACAATTATGTTTGTATAATCTCAAAGCATTCTATGCATCTAAAGTCTTTCGTGTTACATTTCATTTCAAATGTGCAATAATGTCTTTCATCAAAGTAGCATCTAGGTATATAGGTTAGTAACTCAGGGTTACTAATTGTCCATCTTTTCTTTAAAAAAGGGCTTAGTATACATTTATACCAAGATTCTTTAAAGTCTATATATTCATTATCTAAATCGTCTTGATTAGTCTGCATCATATACAAGTCTAGAGTATCCTGAGAGTCTTCATACTCATCAGTATCACTATAGTCTTCTGAATCACTATTTGTATATGCACTATAGATACTAGTATTGTCATCATCTTCTATATCTGATATTTCTATAGCATATAGGATGTCTAACTCTTCTTGATCTGCATAGTCTAATATTGTATTAATGATCTTAATACCTTCTTTATTTTTCTTATTAGGGCAATCTTTAGCAAAGCGTCCTTCTTTGCAGCAAGTCCAACATTCTTTGATGGCAGTCTTAGATTGAGCTGTATCTTTATCTATCCTATAATTAGGAACCTTCTTATATTTACTAGTATTCTTCTTAAAGTATCTTCTTTGGTTAAATCTATTCTTCTTAGTCTTATGATTCTTTTCTCTAAAAGTAGTAGATTGTCTAAATTTATACTTCTTTGAAAATTCTAAAGGTCTAGTCTTAAACTTCCTATGTTTTCATTCTAATTTCTTTTTGAATTTCTTAGATTCACTTCTACATCCCCATTGGATTAGAGCGATGTCTCTTTCATCTTTGATTGGAGGGATCTGCTTGAAAGTCTCTTCTATCAATTTTTCTTGAGTTATATCACGTCTCTTAGATATGATATAGTCTTTGGCGAAATTGATTCTTTCACCAAGGGAGTTGTTCTTAACTCCAGCTACTCCTGGCCAAGTCTTATATTCATTAATTAGGATTTGTCCTATGGCTGGTATCTTTCTAAAGTATTCATCTTTTAGGGTTTCTCCAAATTCTTTAATTTGGTAATATAGCTGCTCATAATTATTTCTATATTCATTTATATTATCTAGTTTGAAAATGCTAAGGAGGGCTAACTTAGTTTTTGCTAGGTCTTGTTCATTGATTTGAGCTAGATGTCCAGCTCCAATGAATTTCGATATAAACAATTGAATATATTCTCCAATTGATCTTTCTTCTAAGTTTTCTTTTATCTTCTCAATCTTAGCTAAGGAGTCTTCATCTGTAGCCTTTCTTAAACTATCCAAATAATCTTTTGCAATACCTCTAATGGATTTCTCAGCGTATTATTTACATGAACTTGCATCCCATTGTTCATTAGATGCAAAACACATGTCCATCTGATTCCGCCATTCATCTAAGGCCTTCTTCCTATCTTGAACATTGTCTAAGTTAAGGTATATACCTACTGGGTTTATGGCTTGGCTTGGCTTGCCATAGTCTTAACATGAGTGAAACTCTTGTTACTAGTTGGAAAGTCTTTTATATAATTAGGTTTAGTCTTTACTACAGTGCTTGAGTATATAGGAATATTTATTCCTATTGGTTTACTAAAAAGTCTAGGGGCATATTCTAGCCTACTACTACTTCATATCTCTTGTTTACTAGGCTCTACTTATGTAGCTGGCATTAATCTTTGTTCTCCTTCTTCTATTAGTCTTAGGTTTCTAAGAAGTTCTTTTGTATTCTTAGATTCTTTTAATTTTAATATACGCTCTTGAGCTATCATATTGAATCTTTCTCTTTCTTAAAATCTAACAGAATGACTTTTCTTAAGGTGGTCTTTAAATGTCTTCATATCTAATTCTGAGGGTTCATGTCCAACGTTTTGGATCCTAGCTTTTTCTTTAATTAAGTCTTTTTGTTCAAATGATCTTCTAAGTCTAATTATTGGGGCTTTTCTTAGTAAACTAGCACTAGTCTTACTACTACATTCTCCCTCTGAAGGATCATTGATTATGGATTCTCCCATATTCCTAAATCTAATTTCTTCGGTCTGGATATTCTTATTGAGAATCTTAGGAGGACCAAACTGGATGGTAACATTATCAGTGACGTCGTCTTGATTAATAAACAAAGGTTTATTTTGTATAGTATTAGTTTCTTGAAATTCTGGCAATTGCCAGAGGGTCTTAGCTTTTTCTTTCATAGGTCCAGTATTCGTAATACTGTAAGTATGATTATAGTCTGAAACATTGGTTCTAACTAAGATTTCTTCATCAAGTCTACCGCTAGGAATTCTCGATTGCATTCCTTCATAAGGAAATTGGGAGAAGTTCACATAGCTTTGGAATTCTATATTTATATTAGCGGCTGGGATAATATAATCTTCATAGCCACTAGCATATAATATTAACTTAAAATGTTTGGTTGTGTCTACGGTTACTGTAAATGCTGAAATGATATTAAAGTATCCTATATTGTCTGACATTTCTAATTGGGCTATCCCAATAAGGCTTTTCTCAAAATCTTTTTATCTTTTGTCTACTAAACAACATAATATGTTGATATTATTCTGAGCTCTATGTAATCCTTAGATTCTTTCTTGGAAGAGTCCAAAGGTTAAGAATTGGAACTTCCTATCAGTTCCTCTAGATCTAAGCCATTCTGAGTCAAATACTTAGAGCTCAATATAAGATTTGTCTAACACATGATTCCTACAATGGTAAGTCATGTTTTAATTAGGAGTCCTAGGAGTGGCACCTTCTTTAAATAAGTCTATGTATCTAACGAGTGGAAGTTGTCCATTATGAATGGAATCTTCAACAATCTTCGAGTCAACTTCACCCCATTCTTTCCATTGGAGAGGATTAGTAAAATTTCTTTCTTTCCACCATGTCCTAACATTGGAGGATGAATCTTTAAGTCTTTGGAGCATATGATTACTCTATCCAATATTTGGGATAGAGCTAACTATCTTACTAGTCTAATCTAATCCGTCATTTATGACTCGTCTACCTATGGTATTCCTTTCTCTAATTTCTATAGGAGGGGGTTCTCTAAATTTACAGGTGGCAACCTGTTTTTGTTCGAGTCTTTTTTCAATTCTTTCTAAGAGTTTTTGTCTTTTTATCTGACTAAGGATTTCTTCTTTAAATATCTTATTCTCTTTTCTTGTTTTATCAGAAATTTTTTCACCATGTCTAGCTAGAGAATTAACAAGGGATTTTGCAACATTTGTTATATAGTATTTTACTTCATTATCTTTTTCTTGTTGTTGCATAGATCTAATTTCTATAGATTCTACAGTTTTTTCTATTTTATCTAAACGTGTTAGAATAAAAGGAGAGTCTATTACTGCTTGAGAAGGTTTATTATATACGGCTTTAACTCCGTTTATAATTTCTTCATATTTTTCTTCTACTTGGGCCATGTTTAGTCTAAGTTCATTAATAATACTATCCATCTTGGATAGGTTATGGATTTCCATATTATTAAGATAATTTGCTAAATTTTGTTGGAATTTAACAAAGTGTGTGTAGAAAGTGATTAATCCTTTTGTCTTAGCCTTTAAGTCTAAATGCAAGTCTTTAACAAAGCTACTGTTATAGTCTTGGGTAGCTGCTATGAATGTAGAAATTAAATTTAATCTTTCTAATATAAGTCTAGTTGCTTTAACAGTGTTGGAAATCTCATTTTCATTTATCTTATAATAAAATCTATCATCATTTATCTTTTCTAAATTTTTTTGATAAAAGTCTGATAAGGTCTGAATGGAGAGGTCTCTTGCTACCTCATCCTAGTCTAATCTAACTATCTCCATTAGGAAGATAACTATCTAATCTAGGGATAAGCTTAGCTTGTTCTTTGGTAACACTACACCAAATCTGTCAAATTGTCACAGTCATTGACCTTGACAAGTTCAACTTGTCAAGGTCAATGACCGTGACAATTCGGGCGAGATAACTTTTTTCGTCACGGACCATGACAAGTTCGTTAGACTTGTCACGATCGTGTCACGGTCCCTGGCCGTGACAAGCTTAGTCACGGTTATTAACCATGACAAAGCCTTGGCCCTTTTTAAAAATATTATCACGGTCAATGACCGTGACAAGTCCGTGACAACCTTATTTGTTAAGGACTTGTCACGGTCAATGACCGTGGCAATTCTGGACAGAATTTAAAAAAAATCTGTTGGGCAGTATGACCACTGCCACTGCCCAGCAGTATATTTGTACCTGTTATAGCAACGTTGTACCTGTTCAAACATCATATATCCAAATAAACTAAAGATAATGCAAATATACATTCAGAATAGAAACAATATACATGATGATATAATCCAAATATAATTCAAATGTACCAACTTAAAAATAATATCACTACATGTCTGGGGTAAATATGAGGAGGTGAGTAGGACACACGATATACGAATTGATACACCCACTAATATACATCGTGCCGCATTGTTCGCGCAACCACAATAGGGAGTTCTCCTTCCCGGGTATCACATGCGTGACGAGCACCTTGGACTCGATCTCTTGAAGCTCACGTCCATGAACTATTCCACCCTGGACGATATTCGGGTCCCTCAACCCTCGCCCTATCCGCTGACCATCAAATACGTCCAATATGAACACGCTCGGCTAACCAAGTGTCGACATCGGTCTGTTGAAGGGAGCCAAATAGGGAAGTGGTTCATCGAAGTACGCACGTGTCGGTGATGAAGCAGCGAGGTCCACATCCTCGTCATCCTGCACCTCGTCCTCCCGCACCTCCTCCTCCACCGCCTTCTCCTTCCCTTTCCCCTTACGGTCTCCGCCCAACGTACGCTTCATGAATGAGTACATATCTTGGACCGTCGCCTCCAAACGGGACAGCTTCGCGTCATGTGAATCCACCGTTCGAGCCAACTCGCTCGTCTCCAATTCGATGATCCTAGATTTGGCCACCTGCGAGCTCACCCCCCTTGTCCTCCCCTTGCGATCAGAGCCAAGCACTTGGCTGAGTGCGTCTATGGACAAAGATGCCTTGTCGGCATCAGACTGCGACTCATGCACTTCCTTAAACTTTGCCTGAAACGACCAAAAGCACATGATTAGTAAAATAAGTAAACTAAAAAGTTATAACGTAGTTAACAAAAAGTACACTATCGGATTACTTACAATTGTGGCCGCGATGCTCGGGGACACCTCCTTGTCCTTCTGCTTTTTCGTCCAAAGAGCCACATAAGTATCGAGCCTATGTGTCTTACCCCCAGGGCCACTCCCTATCCCCTTAAATAAAATAAAGCAAAATTAGTATCGGCCCCGCAAAGTAAAATAATGCAGAATAATATATTTTTGTACTTATAGACAAATTAAATCTTACTATCATCCTATGCTCCACCTCGGTGTAAGACGTCCGGCCGGAGTAGTGCACGTCCGTCTTTTTTGCCCGATTTTCCCTCCCCGATTGGCGAGATGTCAATTATCGCTCCCCGATCTCATTGTCAATTAACTTTTGCCATTATGCCAATGAGATCGGCTCCTTCGGCGGGACGGATTCACGCCTTTGGATAATGGACTCTCGTGTTTTTCCAAAGTACCGTGTCCGCATATTTTTCTTCCACGTCTTGTGTTGCTCCCTCAACTGCTCCAAGACGGAATCGCGTAACTTTGGATCCAAGTTGAATTGTTCATGTCTAACAAATACAATGTTAGTTGCGAATAAATATAAATATAAATAATAAAATGAAATTGAAATCGAAATTGAAATTGAAATATTCATATAAATATCAATATATTACCTGTAGTGCATCCCAAACAGATGCCCCGGACCGATGACCGTCTTTACCAGCTCGAGGGATCTCGCTAATAGCTCCGACTTGTTCTCGATGGTAATCCCAAATTTGCCATATTTGGGGAGCCTGCCGGGGAGCCTGCCGAGGAGCCCTCATCGCCTCCGCTACCACTGAGCCCAGACGACATCATCATAACCAGCATCATCATCCTCGCCTTAATACCTGAAGGAGACATTTGCTGTAAAAAAATGTTATTAGTACAGATCAAAAAAAATTTGAAGAAGACATGCAAATATGTACAATTTCTACATATAAAAATGAGCACTAATTATTAATTTACTTTCATACACCCCCTCCCCCACCACACACACGCACACGTACACGCACACACACCACCCCCTGCCCCAAACCACACACACAATAATTATTTTCATCAATTAAACTAACAATTAAAGTATACAATTATTAATTTACTAATTTACAATGAGGAGTAATCCTACTTTCATAATTAATCATATATTAATTTACTAATTTACAATAAGGGGCAATCATATATTAATTTACTAATAAAATTAATAATCTATCAATTCTTTTACAAGGGACACTACGCACATACACACACATGCAGCCCCCCACCCCTACCCCACCACCCACCCCCCATCCTTGCCCCCTCCCCCCCCCCCCCACCTTGCCCCACCCCCTTCCCCCACCCTGCCCCCACCCCCTCCCCCACCACACACACACACTAATTATTAATTTACTTTCATCTAAAACTATACAATTAAAATTACAATTAAAGCTATACAATTTATTAAGATTGCCCCACCACACACACACACACCCACACCACCACCCTCCCCCCGCCACACACACACGCACACACCTGCACACACACACACACCCCACCCCACCCCCACCACCCCCTGCCCCTCCCCCTCACCCACCACACACATATACACATACATATACACACATATATACACACACATATAGAAATGAAAGAGAAAGAGAGGAAAAAACATACCTTAGAGAGAGAGAGAGAGAGAGAGAGAGAGAGAGAGAGACCTCGAAATCGCTTAGAGAGAGAAAGATAGGGAAAAACCAAAATCGGTGGGGAAAAAAAAGAAAGGGTAGGGCTTTTTTGCTGTGTAAATTGTCACGGACGTGTCACGGTCAAGGACCGTGACAATTATTTTTAGTATTGTCACGGTAAATGACTGTGACAAGAGTGGCCGGCTAAAAGGTGATAATTTGGCCATTTTGGTGTAGTGTAAGTTTAATTAACTCACTGTCTTGATTTTTAATTAAAGTTTTAATTTCTAAAATGTCTTTGTTAAGAACTTCTATATGATTAGTCTTAATATTTATTTCTTGTAAAACATGTACTAAGTTGATTGGGATTTGATTATCTATTTCTAGTAGTCTTTTAGAGATATTTTTATCTCTGTCTCTAAGGTTTGAGTATCTTTTATTAATTGTCTTAATATAAGGAGTATGCACTTATTTTGGTCTATTATGCTATAAATAACACTAGCAGTAACTTGTCTACTATCTGCGTGTTTGGCTGGGATATGTTGGGTGTGTGAACAACCGTCTATGTGAGAGGTTAAATAACCTACTGGGTCTACATCAATTATGGGTATGGGATGGTAGTCAGGGTTGGTTCCAAAAATATCTTTGTAAATGCGAGGAATAAATTCCAAGGGTATTAAAGTCTTTTTACTATAAGTCTAAAAGGAGCCTCTTATGGCTCTGATACCACAATTGGGTTTTGGTCGGAATTTGGTGTGATTCTAAAGCTCTTAAGGTCTGATATTAATTTTGGGTCTAAATTATAAATCTTTTAAAAGTATGGTTTTTAAAGGGTTTTTTGTAATATAAGATGGGACCATAAGGGAGTATGATAATGTTGACTTTGGGACCATACGGGGACCACTTTTTGGGAAAAGGACAAAAGTCCATTGAGAGGTCTGTTAAATGAGTCCGCTCTGGATCCTATATATATATATATATATATATATATATATATATATATATTACTCTCACTTTGTATATAAATTAACATCACAATAGGACAAAGCAATCTCTTCTGAGAAAAAAAACATTTACATCAAATTTTTCTTACAAATCAATCTAGTTGTTAGTTCGTTACATCCCCTTAAACACGAGGGTCATATACCCATTTGACGGAAAAATTATAGTGGGTTGTTATAATAATTTTTCATTCCACCAAGTTTTCAATAATAGGTACTATCGGAACACGCAATGCATCGAATGAGAAATCCATAACAATGATGCGGGAAAATGTGATCTCGGAAAAAAAAAATACTTTACGCTCCCTTTGGTTTGGAAAAAAATATTTTTGATTGAGATGAAAGGTAAAATGGTAAAATATTTTTCATATATTATAATTAACTTTTTATTGATTTGAAATTGTGAATAAATACACATTCTATAATTATTTAACTTCAAACAAAAAATAACAAACAAAATTTAATTCTAAATAAGTCAAATATATGGTTGGTCCCCACCCTTCATGGGTATACTAATATTTAATAATTACATCTGGAGTTTAGTGGCTACTTTCCCACTTTCATTTCTATAGAATTAACCAACTCCAAAT
Source organism: Sambucus nigra (assembly GCA_949130495.1). Taxonomy (NCBI): domain Eukaryota; kingdom Viridiplantae; phylum Streptophyta; class Magnoliopsida; order Dipsacales; family Adoxaceae; genus Sambucus; species Sambucus nigra. Next base: position 49,908,080 of record OX422221.1, read on the forward strand.
ACCCAAATAATGCCACATAGAACAAATTTGTTATGAACCAACTTAAGCAAATACACGCCCACACCCTTAGAAATGGCACAGACTTCACCAAATTCCTAATAACCAAACTAGTAGAAATCCCAAACATCCCATATGCCCACAAACTGTTCGACAATATTCCCAAACCAACCGTTTTTCTTTACAACAAACTCATTCAAGCCTACTCTTATCATGGTCCTCACCACCAATGTTTTTCCCTCTACACCCAAATGTGTTTACAACCTTGCCCACCAAACCAACACTCATTCACCTTTCTATTTGCCTCGTGTGTCTCGCTCTCACCACTCCAAGGCCATATTTTACACACCCATTTTGTAAAATCCGGTTTCGAGTCCGATATCTTCGCCGTAACGGCTTTAGTCGACATGTACGCGAAATTGGGTTTGTTGGCGTTTGCGTGCCGAGTTTTTAATGAAATGACGGAAAGAGATTTACCCTCGTGGAATTCGTTAATTGCGGGGTATAGCAAGTGTGGGGATATGGATGGTGCGTTGGGATTGTTTTTGGAGATGCCTAAGAGGAATGTGGTTTCGTGGACAGCTATGATATCGGGGTACGCGCAAAACGGGAAGTATGGTAACGCGTTGGCGATGTTTTTGGAAATGGAGAGGGAGGAGGGGGTTAGGGCGAATGAGGTGACTATTGCTAGTGTTCTTCCGGCTTGCGCGAATCTTGGCGCGTTGGAGGTTGGGGAGAGGATTGAGAGGTACGCGAGGAAGAATGGGTGGTTCGGGAATTTGTTTGTTTGTAATGCAGTGATGGAAATGTACGCAAGGTGTGGGAGGATTGCGAAGGCGAGGGGGGTGTTTGAGGAGATGGGGAGGAGGAGGAACTTGTGCTCGTGGAATACGATGATCATGGGGTTTGCTGTGCATGGGAAGTCGAATGAGGCTCTTCAGCTTTTTCACCAAATGATTGTAAGTCATTTTTGTGTCTCACGTTGATAAGATTAATGACACAGGATGATAACTTTTTCGTAGTGGTGGCAAATTGCACCGCATGACAAACCCTGTTAAAACACGGACTTGACACGAGTTTCTGTTTTTTGACTTGACATAAAAACGAACCATTTAAAACAATACAGCTCACAAATAAAAGCATGACACGAGTAACACAACAAACATGAGTCGTTATTTTGACGTAATACTACTTCGTGTAAAAAGATCCCAACATGAACACGACACGGACACAATTTTCGTGTAATTGCGTGTCGTTTTATGTCATGAGTTGTCATTTTTATTATTATTGAGTTGTTTATGTCTGCTTTAGGGGCACGCGTTAACTCATTTTGGAGATGAATAATCTCAGTAACTCTATGTTGTTGTATTCTGTGTGGTGATTGCTAACACAGAGAGTAATGTAGTTCTTTATAATTATGCCTAATCAGATGAAAAAATATGTAATTTAACCACAAAGGTAGATGGTATGAAATGTTATTAAAATGAAGTATATAAAAATTTGAAAGAATTATTTAATTTAAATGGAAATTTTAATAAATTACGTAGTTCTCGTGCATTATTCAAAGTTCAAACATTTAAAGTAGAAAATAGTTTAATTGGTTTACTTTATAATACACTGACACACTGAATGTGATTGAGAATCAATAGTACTAGTTTTACATTTAAATCAAGTAGGCAGACCAGATAGTTCATATAAAATTTTCTCTTATTACTCATTTTCTGTGTGGCATTTTCCCCAAACGCTACTACATTTAAACACGAAATATAAAAAGAGTAAATGAACAATTGAGAACCAAAAGTTTCTTTACTATATTAAAAAAAAGGCTAAAATAATAGTGGGAGTTATATGTTAATAGTGAACAGTTTGATATCAATAAAATTATGGAGGGAAACTGTTAAAGTGTGCAAATTTTAAAATATTCATGACTTTATTATTATTAGAGGGATCTTAACTTCGATACCTCACTAATGGTTGTCTTTAGAGTTTGATACCACAATAATTGCTTTTTAGACGGTGGTTGGCGCCGAATGTAGATGTTTCAGCACTAAATATACCAAAGTTGGGAAAAAAAAATACATTCAACGACGAAACATTTACACTAAGCGAAGAAAAAAGTATCGAAGTCTTAAAAAAAGTATGCAGGTTACAAAGTCTAAATACGATCATTAATGAGGTACCCAAATAAAAAAAATATTATTATTATGGTTATTTGCATTTTGGGGTCAAGTATTATGCGTGTTTTTTGTATATATGGATTTTGGGGTCCACTTTCACTTTTTGCTAAACTTTCTAATATGCTTTGCACCACTTTTTTTTGTTAAAAAGTATCACAGAAAGTAAGCAACCCTGAGGGTTAGCTCAATTGGTCAAGCTTTGGGTTTGCTCCCCAATGGTCACCACTTCAAGGCCCCTTAGGGCCACCGGGGTCGTTAACTTCAGGGCCTGTGGGATTAGTCGAGGTGCGCGCACGCTGACCCGGACACTTGTGGTCATCCAAAAAAAAAAGTTATCACAGAAAGTGAAAATGAACCCAAATGCAAATATGCAAAACAATGGATCCTGAACTAACATGACCTCAAAATGCAAATAACCGTAATTAATATTAGAGTTATTAATGTCTTAGGACAAACATTAGCAGTGACCCATTTTGGAGATGAGACATCTCAATACTTAAACGTGTTTGTTATATATCTGTGTTTTTCACTAATACAGCGAGAGGGGACCACGCCAGACGACGCCACATTCGTAGGGGCTATCTTAGCATGCACGCATGGAGGCATGGTTGATAAAGGCCGAGAGCTCTTCAAATCAATGTCCCAAAACTTCTCCGTGACACCCAAGCTTGAGCACTATGGTTGCATGGTCGATCTCCTTGGTCGAGCCGGAGAATTGCAAGAAGCTTATGATCTTATTCAAACTATGCCAATGAAACCGGATGGCGTCATATGGGGAACTCTATTGGGAGCATGCAGTTTCCATGGCAATGTCGAGTTTGCCGAGAAGGCGGCCGAGTCTCTCTTTGAGCTTGAACCGTGGAATCCAGGGAATTACGTGATTTTATCCAATATCTACGCGACGTCAGGTAGGTGGGATGGTGTAGCAAGACTAAGGAAATTGATGAAGGGGGGTCGAATCACAAAGGCAGCGGGATATAGTTTTATCGAAGAGGGGGGAGAAATTCATAAGTTCATTGTGGAAGATAGATCGCACCCGAGATCTGATGAGGTGTACGCCGTGCTAGATGAAGTTTCGACGAAGATGAAGAAACTTTGTTGCGATACAACAGATTTAGATTGTTGACGAATAACGCACACATAATGGAAGTAGTGAGATGATTTTTTCCATGTTAGGAATTTTTTTAAGGTCCATATTGTTTGAACATAAATGTAATTGTAGTGAAATTAGGTGTTTTTGTGATGAATGGATAGGTATTTTTCCTTCACATTTTTGGTTCCATATTTTTTCTTCTTAAATTACAAATATAATTAGAAATTATTTGTCACCGCGTTTGAAATATGTACTGTATTTGGAGGTAACTGAAAAGGACAATTGAGGCAGAATGTTTGAGGTAATTTCCAAGTTAGTAAGGCATTTATTTCATAATGTATATATACATATATATATATAGGCAGCTTATTTGTATCAGTGTGTATTAAAACAATATCACTTTGTATAAGTCTAGCAATCATCTTAGCAATATACCATAACTGTAGAGAAGCCGAATCGACCAAGAACACTGTATTTGGTCATCATTTTAGGCGGTGGTGTTAAAAGAAATCGCACGAAAATGGAATCTCTTTACTTCATCGACATCAAGTAGAAGGGCACCAAATTTGGTTTATATAACTGCATAAAAAAAATAGTTCAGTCTCTCATACTCCCTCCGTCCCAATTTTAAGAATTGGTATTTTTAAGTCATGTTTTAAGAAAAAATTTACTTAAAGCTTATGGAATTGCATATTTTGCGTCCTAAATTAAGAGTCATGTATAGAATGTCCCGAATTAATAGTTATCATTTCAAAATTAGTATGAAATTCTAGTAGCGCTCTTCAACTATTGCATATATCATGAACTTCGTGTGGGATTTGGTATTAACCGAGAGTCGCCTTCAGGCTGAATTTGTAAAGCTGATTTGGAAGAAAAATAAATTCTCAAGGTTAGTAAATTTTAAATAGCAACTCATAATAGGATTTTTTTTCTCCAATTTTTTCTTCTTTAAAAATTCGATCTATCTTATTTTTTCATTTTTTAAATAATGTTTTCATTTTAATATTTCTATAAGAATCAATTCTGAATTTTGATTTTTGATCTGATTGTTTCAAAAGTATGCCAATTTGAACTTTTCAAAATTCTTTGTTTTTTTAATATACACGTACAAGGAATTTTGTGAGTTTTTTCAAAATTATTCCAAATTTGTAGATTTCTCCTTTTTTTTTAGCCACAAATGATTTTTCCAAACTTTTGATTGTCTGCAAAAACATGCTTTTTGAGAGAGAAAAAAAAAGGAATCTGACATAATATTTTTACAAAAATAGAAAAAGAATCTGAAACCCACTTTTTTTTATCTGTTTCTCCACATACATTACATCTTGTAGTCATGATTTGGTACGATCATATGTTTAAGTTGCTTTTCTATCTCATTAGCATGGGTTAGCAAATCATTAGCTACATCGTAGGCAATTTTTGACACAATAATCTGTTTATAGTAATAACTCGAAATGATCTAAAGATGACACGATTAACCTATATAGATTTAAGAGTGCTTAAAACTTATACTCAATTAAAAATCAATACAATCCGAAAATGACACGACTAACCCGAATTAACTCATGTATATAATTCTTTCCCTTGATATTTCTTTAGATCATCCCAAGGTTATATGAGCATATAAATGGTAAAATGTTAGCCGGAATGCCACCTGAACAACTTAGCCTATGAAGCAACAACACTTTTTTAGCTTGGCAAAATGTATATTGAAGACAAGAGTTACCTTTCTCATGGACATCTAAAAATCCTTTGAAGTTTGTTGAGCTTAGACATATTAAAATTTTCATTCGTCTCAAATTATGAGTCAATTATTTCTTTTTAAGGTTAATTTTCCATTTATGGATATATTCAATGAACCAAATACCACGATAAACATGTGTTAGTCTTGGTAATTGATTAAGTGTATCATTTATTTATACAATAAAAAATATACTCTTAAATTGGGATGGAGGAAGTAATTTTAGGGTCGAAGTAAACATCTAAGGAAAAAAGAATATAAAAAATGTAAAAACAAGCATATCAAGTTTATGTGTTTCGGCAACTTATCCACCCCCATAATCAGTGTGCATGTGTTTGTGTGGAATTCAAATTTGTTAACCCACCTATGAACATCTCATATGATTGGTTGAAATATTAAAAAATATAATACACCGTGAAACTAATTATTTATTATTCCAATATTTCAATCAATCTTGTGAGAGGGTCAATATGACTCAATTATAAAGTGGGTCAACAAATTTGAACTCGTTTGTGTCTGTGTATGTCTATTATTCAAGTTCTCATAGTACAATTTGACATAGTAAAATGAGGTCTTTATGACTATGTTTGTAGACACGGAATACACACTATAGAACTTATGTGAAAAACTCCATCAAGGAACACGTGTCCATTCGAACTTCAGAGAAACGTATCCACGAGGGCGAACAGATAATCTAAAATAGTCGCACTCACGAAAAGAACACTATAACTCCACGGCCCACAAACAAACAAAGGAAAGTACCGTGCATGCGTATTCTTCTAGGATAAGGAAACACGATGAGGGCCACAAAATCCATATCCCATTTATTGTCCTCCAATTTATTTTCCACCACTATGGGCTTCTAACATATTCCATGAATTTTTTTTTCAATTATGCTTTCAAGTTGTGCCAAATCAAAGGACCTTGTAGTTGTGGTCTGTTTTGCTAATGGGAAGACCTACTAAAAGTTATATTCCGTAATAGTTATAGAAATGACATATTTCATGACACCCGTTTAGAAAAGAAAAATAAAATGTAACTTGACAAAGTGGAGGGAAAAGTTAATGGAATTTATAACATCTTTAACTCTTAAATTATGACTTACTAAAAGAATAAGAATATAATTTAGAGGTGAGTTTAGGCCTGGATCTCCCGTGAGAAAGAAATTTAATGAAAACATTTTTTCATTTTTTCATAAGGACCTTGAAAATGATATTTTACAATCCACGATTAAAATTTAAAACTCGCTTTGATGTTTTCCTACAACCACACTAAAGTTTTTTAACACAAATAAGGTAATAGTAGAATTTGGAAAACACAAACTTTTTAATTGAGCAGGTCTTACCCCTAATACTAGTTTGAGTAAATTGCCCATTTGTCCCCTAAACTGTTACGATTATTACAAAATGGTCCATAAACTATCAAAAGTGTCAATTCAGCCCTCAAATGATGGGAATATATTTAATAGGCCCCTTTCGTTAATTTTGACAGTTAAATGTGACGAAATTGAGTCAAGCGCAATGCACATGACTGTTTTAAGGGTATAATAGTAATTTGAGTTTTAATTTTTTTTTTTAAATATTAAAAAGAAAAATGAATAAAAAAACAACAGACTATTACTTTCTCTCTCTATCTATCTAAGTTGACACAAAAAAAAGCCCACTCCCCACTCCCCAACCCCTCCCACCTCCACCTCCACACACCCCTCCTCCCCCCAACCCTCAACGAAATCCCATGAAACCCCAAAAATCCATATTATACAGTACTAGTCTTATGCGGATCAGTTCACATTTTAAGAGTGCGAACCGGATATGTGTCACCTGGCGGTGAGTTTAGAAATTATCAACTAAATTATAAGCGCACTCTCTCTCTCTCTCTTTTCAGAGTGCGCCTGTGCGCCTATAATTTAGTTGATGATTTCTAAACTCACCACCATGTGACACATGTCCGATCCGCACTCTTAAAATGCGGACTGATCCGCACAAGAGCAGTACTATATATATATACAGTCAGGCTCTCCAACATACCTCCTAGCAACATACCCATTTTTTAAAATAGTAAAAAAAATAATTTTGAGATGATATTTTTTTAATGGGTTCGTAATATTTCAATGTGTCCCTGTAAAAAAAATCAATTGAAAATAATGTTTTTTGTTTTTTTTAAAAAATAGGTAAAAACAAACTGACAGTTTTTACACTATATAACTGTTAGATTTTTTACCTATTTTTTAAAAATAACAAAAAACATTATTTTGAGTTGTATATTTTTACAGGGACACATTGAAATATAATGAACCCATATAAAAAATATCAACTCAAAATTATTTTTTTTACTATTTTAAAAAATTAAGTATGTTCATAGATATATTTATTGAGGTATGTTGGACAGCCGATGGGGCAGGAGTGGGTTTTTTGTGGGTGAACACAGAGTAATGGTGGGGAGTGGAGATGGTGGGGGCGGCATGTGGATATACAGAGAGAGAGAGAGAGAGAGAGAGAGATTATTGATGGATTGGACTGCCAATGGTGCAGTGTGTTGGACAGCCGGTGGGGCGCGGGAGTGGGTTTTTTGTGGGTGAACACAGAGTAATGGTGGGGAGTGGGGATGGTGGGGGCGGCATGTGGAGGGGGAGGGGATGGGGGTGGCAGGGGCTGAGCTAGGGAGTACTTGTGGTGTGGGTGGGTTGTGTTTCTTTGAATTAACAGAGAGGTAGATCCCTTTTTTTTTTTGGGCGAGGGGGGGGGGGGGGGGGGGTTCTTTTTAAAAACAAATTACTATTATACCCTTAAAATAGTCGTATATTGCACATGACTCTTTTCCATTAGATTTAGCTGTCAAAATTAATGAAAGAACCCGATTAAATTTGCTCCTATTTGTTTGAGGTCTTAATTGATGCTTGATAGTTCATGTACTATTTTGGAACCACCATGATAATTTAGGACCAAATAAGCAACTTACTCTACTATTTTTCTATAATTTCTATACGATTTTTCATCCATTTTCATATATTTGGATTACATGCTCTAGCAAGACACAAATAGAAATAATAAACAAGCAAAACATCCCAGTACCTCACATGAGATTTTTTATCTTAGGCAAGCTTTATTAAATTACGAAGTAATATCCATCCGACAGCAACTTCCCAATTCAATTTGAAAACCAATTCATTTACATTTCTTATGTAGTCCCACTTAAATCTCATCAAAATACCTCCCATATATTTTTTATAGCTCATCGCCGTCGTTTTTCTTCGTCTTATCCTAGGTGAAGAATACCAGAACAAATAGAACAATAAACAAAACGACCAAGAATAATATCATCATAAGCTGGCCTTTCGCGCTTGCCTTCTTCATAACCATAGCCACTTTTTTCTGCACACAAATGTTTTACAAAGAGAAATAGATTATTGCTCCTTACTAGAATATATATCATACAGATTCCAACTGAATCTGTATTGTGTATCGAATCTGGATTGCATTGATACGATACGTACTGTGTAGTTGCGTATCTTATGATCAAATACACGATGCACATGGTTTTGATATGGGATACATACACAATTTGAAAACTATGAGCCAAGACCTAAATCTCATATCACATGGTGGACATCATATTTTTGTAATGGTTGAAAAATGATGAAAAGCGTGTTTTTTCATTTCACAACTGCAGGAAGAAAATCACCTGAACAAAATCGAGACGAGTTGATGTACTGTCCATCTCCAAACCCAAATCATCTAAAATCCTCTCCTGTATCATAAAATTTACATTTTAGCTTTACACAATAATCCTAAAATAAGTTTGACAATTGATTCACAAATTATAAAGTAAGTTCCAGAGGTATCCACCTTATGCATACAAGGGCGAATTCACTAAAGAACGACCCCGATCCCCCCATTCCCCCCACCCACCCACCACCACCACCACCACACACACACACACACACACACAAACTTTTACAACATTTAAGTGAGGTACATAGTTTAAAAATAACATAGGGGCTACTATTTGTAAACTTATAAATGATAGGTAAAAAGATGTAATATATCCAAAACTTTTAATAAAACTTAACACACTTTCTACCCCTCATTAAAAACTCTGATTCTCTTGACAATATAGTTTATAGCCCTAATTTCTAACCTTAATTTTCTGCTGTGCCAACTTGTAGCCCTAAGTTCTTAATTGGTTAATTTTCTGCTTGTGCCGTCATTAATTTCTTCATTGTTGAAATCTAATTTTTAGGGTTGCTTGATAATAATTTAATAATTATTTGATTGTACATCGATTGAATTTTTTTTATCGGAAACAATAAGCTTTTATTGATAATAAAGATAGATACAAGAAAAAGATGGACAAGAAGTCCATCACAACAAAATCAAAGATAACAAAAACAACAAATCAAACGACAAAAGATGTAACTACATAAAAACAGCCCCCATGCCATCAAACAACCACCAAATAGACCTCCAAAGTAGAAATGTACATTATGTGGAGACCTTATCTCAACCCAATAACATAAAGGGCAATGGAGTTTCCTTGAACCGTTTCATGCTAGATTCCGACAAGGAAGCCAAGAATTTTATCATTTTCCAAATCCATTTCTTTTCAACTTCTGTATCTTAAATATTCTAATGTTCTTTTCCTTCCAAACTACCCATATTAGCGCAAGGAACACGCATCTCCACAGGCTTTTAGCTTTGGAGTCTAGCTCTTCCGAGAGCAACCTCCATTGTCATAAGGTCCACAATTTTTCGTGGTACGGCACACAATGTAGGAGCAAATGATCAATCGAAGCTCTCTCCCTCGTCTTTACAAAGGATGCACCAAGGGGGTGAGATATGCATTTTTTCCAGACATGTCACTTGCAAAAGATTACAAGTATTAACCTCGCCATGAGCCACCAACCAGGAGAATATCTGAAGCTCAGTGGAATTCAGCCCATATAAATTTTAAAGGTGGAAAAATTATAACCCGGAGACAATCTAACTCCCTCATTTTTCCCCCAACAAAGGCTGCTTTTTCTGAGGTTTCACGATTGTTCAGATTTCTAGGGAAAGAAAGGTTCCAAGATGCTATGTTGGATGAATCTAACGAGGCCAAGGAAGCGATAGGCATGTTAGGATTCAAAGAGATTCTAAATAATCTTGGAAACAAAGATTTAAGTGAAACGCTCTCCACCCACACGTCCTCCAAAAAACGAATAGAATTCCCATCCTTAAACACAAAAGAGGCATTTTGAAAGAAAGATTCAAGACCATGAGATACGAATTTCCAGGGTTTCTGAAGGAACCTCTCTCTAATACCTTTGAATCCCACCATCTTGCCAATAAAGCTTTATATCTTTTGACCAAATTCCCAACTCCCAACCCCCCATGACCTTTGGGTTTTGTCCCCTCTTCATTACCCTCCCACAAAAAGTCCATTCTTTTTTCAATTAGCTTTGCCACTTTTATAGGAATTTTAAATAAAGAAAGGGTACCTGTGATCTTAATAAGAACCACTTTGACCAAAATACATCCACCCCCTAGAAAAACAGTCATGTTTCCAACCACCAAGCCTCTTGTTCACTTTATCTAAGACGGGACTCCAAAACTCACACGAAACTGGATTTCCTCCACTATGTAAACCCAAATATGTCATGGGCCAACTACCAATCCCACACCCACTCTATTCACTAGGATTAGAAGAAAACTCCATCAATGTTCATTCCTACAACCTCATTTTTTTGCCAAGTTAACATTTCATATTTAAGGAATTATTTTCCCAAAAATCTGAAAGTAACCATATAAATAAATTTCCAATCACAGGCATTGGTGGTATCTCCCCACTCTCCCCCCCCCCCCCCCCCCCCCCACACACACACACACACACAAAAAAAAAAATAATAATAATAATAATAATAATAGTAATAATAATAATAATAATAAATAAATAAACTAAATTGCTGCATCTGACCGTGCATGCACAAGTGCTTGAGTGGCAAGTGGGGATATATATTTTTCATGCATTTAGAGAGAAAAAAAATTGTTCCTATAAATAAGTTTGTGGAATATAATTATGAGGTTTTGGACACAATCATGAAAAACATTTCACCTTGAACCGAACGGAACCTAACTCCATGGGGGAAAAATATATTACGGCCCAAACAACAGTTACCTGTGCAAGGAGTTCATCATGTATAGTAAGCCCAACACCTCCTATTCTTTCCACACTTGCACTAAGCTCATCAAGCTCTTCATCCTGTTGCCTACAAGCACCAATTCACGGGGATTGACAGTGAGATACATAATAAACACTTGACAACCATCAAAAACTGAAAATAGCGGACCCACATATGTTTGGTATATTATAAACAATAAGTACCGTTTGTGTCTTGTATGTCATAATCAAATCGTTCCTTCAACAGTTCCTAGCACTACAGGGTATTCGGTTAATTAATGTAATCAATTGTGTTTGAATTGTAGCAATAATATTATTAAGTACAAAAGTGTTTAGTGAATATTTCCGTAAAAATTAACTAAAAGAGAACCGTTGAAAATCGAAATTACAACTAGAGTATGTTTCGGAATCCCAGTTCCCTGCATCGAAATGGAATTGGAATATTTTAGTTTAATAGATCCAAACTGTAAACTAAAGTTATTCATAATCCAATTCCAATACATGGAAATCACACAAGCCCTCGTATTTTGTAGACTTAAACGTCATAATCAAATTGTTCATTCAACGGTTCCTGCACTAGAGAATATTTCAGTTTTTTTCAATGTAATTAATTGTGTTTGAAATGGTACCAATAAGATGTTTGACTAGTAGAAAAAGTGTTTTATGAAAATTACAGTAAAACATGAAGTCCACTAAACAAAAATATAATCATTAACCATCAAAATTACAACTTGAGTGCTTTTCGGAACCCTTAAATACCACACATCGAAATTGGAATTGGAATATTTTAGTTCAAAATGCCAAATTTTAAACTAAGGGTGCGTTTGATTACAAAGTTGGAAAATGATTGAAAACCAGTTGATTTTTATGGAAGGTTTTAAAGGAGAGGAAAACGATGTCTATACGTCCCTTAATTTTCCTATTTCCATGGATACCAATTCTTTGGGGGTGGGTAAGAAATGTTTTCCATGAAAAACAAGGAATATATGGAGCACAGATCACATTTAAGGCTATTATTCCCATTGAATAGATTTAGGAACAAGCACTACAAAAGTGAAAAATAGTATTTTCCATGAAAAAAAAAAGTAATGCCAATCAAGCACACCCTAGATTATTACAATTCCAATTCCAGTGTATGCAAACGCAACACACTTAAAAACACGCGAGTAGATATTGGTATTGACCAAGACACATACATGCCAGCAACTGTTTATTTCTTCAACTAAATAAACGTACAAAAAAAATTAAAGAGTAATTCATCTGTTAAAATGGTTCTTACCAGATCACTCATCTGTGAGCATCAAAAACACTATTTCATTCAAAGTACATGCTTATTGGAATTATCACTTCAGAACTAATATTGAGTACTGTGCCCTAAATATAACTTAGGCCCAATTCAAGACCGGACGACCAGGCCCAGCAGCATGTGGGGGACGCCCGGCCAGCCCATCCCATTAGCAATAAGGAATTATTGACATCATTTATCACATGGATAATTACGAACGTATGTGCAATTACGATCAACTCACATTGGTTATCCAAAATCTCGTGCGAGATATTCAGGAAGCTTCTGACACCAAGGGAGTTCCTTGAACAATTCAACCACTATGGATTCCATAACTATAAATACAACCCACACCCCAGGGCCAAGGGGGATGTAATTTCGAAACTTTGAGAGAACTTAATAAAATACAGTAACCTCTCCGTGGAAGTAGGCAATTTGCCGAACCACGTATATTCTTGTGTTGTGTGATTGTCATCTTACATTCATTCTTTAATTGCTTTCAGAAATCCTTTTAATTGTGATTAATTTGCACTCACAAGCACATATCAAGGATTAAAAAATAAAATGTGAGAAAATAGTCAATCCTGTAAAAATGGCAGGAAAGGTTTCTATAATTTCCCTGAAAGAGTTCGTTGAAAAATTTTCTAAATAGAAGAATTTATTGATAAAAATAAAATGTAAAAACTAGAGATTCATTAAGAGTAAAGTTGGGAAGTCATGTACTCAAACAAGCTATGAAGCACTGATATGGACAGGTCATAAGATATTTTTTTTAAATGTAGGGCACGGGCACATTGGGAACTCAAACTTCATAATTTTGTATATATTACTAAAAGAAAAAATTAACCTTTTTCTAATAGTTTATAAAAAATTATAATTCGATTCCTTTAATTAGAGAAAACACCTTTCAACCAATAATAATTACATTTTGAGCCAATTTTTGTTGAGGGTAATTATATTATAGTCCTCGAAATGTGTTTGAATGTCCTCTAGCATGTCCTAGTGTATTTAAGCATGTCAAAATATTAAGAATTAAGACAATCTTTAGGTGTGTTTGAAAGGTATCCAGGAGTGTCAAAGAGTGTCGGTGTCTTGTAACCTCCCAAAGAGTGTTGGTGCTTCATAGCAAACAAGCAATAGAATATACAAGTAAACATGGTTATGAATAGAACACACTAAAGATGGGAAATCACTGAATTAAGATAAATATGTATATATATAGGTTATGAATAAAAGAAAAGGAACAATGAGAAAATAAATAAAAGATCACTAGTTTTTTTAGGAGGGGTAGGAAGGAGGAGATGGAGAAAAACATACTTTATGAGAAGCAGTTGTCTGTCCGACTCCGATGAAATGAAATCATCATTATCTTTAGCAATGTAGTGGTTAGATCCATCTGTCTGGTGAGAATTTGGCAGTCTCATTAGTTCTCGGCGCATCTCACTCGCGTTAGAAGCACTGGTAGCCAATACTGCTTTCTTCACATTGCCCACCTAATCATTATGTGCAATCTTTCAAAAATACGAAACTAAATCAATGATTATAAGGCTGATCATGTAAATGTCGTCCGCAGTTTGCAACAAAACTAGAAACTACTTTATCAAAATAACAATATCAATGGAATGGAATTGGGGGCTAAGTCCCTAGCACTTATAAATGTTAGCGTCCAGTTCTAGACTTTTTTTGTTGTTTAGGTTGTGCTCCCTCTTCTTTAAGGTGCTTTAGGATGGAACCCCTCAACAGAATGTGTGGGACTGTTATATTACACAAATACTAATGAATAACGTATATAATCGCACAATTTGCCAAATACATCAATGTAACAGAGTTATATTGCAATATGTGACAGCCATATGATTACACATTTATAGTTATATAACACCAAGAGAGAACGCAAACTAAACAATTTTTTTTTAAAAGTGTGGATAACACACCAAACCAACCCTCATATGAGGAACCCCCACAAATTCTCTAATGAAATTTTTATTTAGTCAGAACTACAAAATTACCAAGCATTACCGGTTGACTATGCTAGAACTTTGATTAAAGGGGACTTTAGTTGTTAGTCCATAACATTTTAGAGTGTTAGCGTACAGTCCATGACTTTTTTGCCTTCGCTCTTTAGGTTGCAATCCCTCATCTTTAGGATACGGTCCCTCACAAGATGTGACAATTCTGTTACATTATGAATATGCAATTGAATAAAGTTATATTGTCACACAATTTTCCAATAGAATAATGTAATAGATTTATATGACAATATGAGAGAGTCATATTATGAACATAACTATTAAATACAATCATATTATCACAAATTTATAGTTATATAATACCAAGAAGTTCGTTATATAACACAACTAAGGACCTCGTACTAAACATTAAAAAGTGTTGAACAGCGCACTAAACCAGCCTTCATACGAGGGACCTCAAACAAATTCTTTATTGATTAAATGTTGAGGATACCTGAGTTCGAGCAGTGTTAGTCCATCTCCTTCGTTTTTCGAGCTCCACTTCATCAATGCCATACCAAGAAGGATCTCTAGCTGCTACAGCAATTGTCTTGTCCAATTCATCCACCTTCCTATCAGAAAAAAGTGGTTTTAAAATTGACACAGAGGATGAATTGCTAAGAGGCATTTACTAATCAAGTTTCAACAAACAAATGATCTTTTAAGGGTTTTTCTTACTTTACCCCCAGAGATACTTCAGATTATAGAGATACCCTACATGTTCATTAATTAAAGTTACATCCACAAGTGCACAACCCACTTTCACCTTTTGCATTATTTGTTTCATGTGTGGTTAACTCTAATTGTATGGTCTATCTCCAAATATCGAACTATCTCCAGAGAGAGTGGGGGCGGGTAAATTATAAAAAAAATTATCTGACAAAGAAGTTCAGTGTGGAAAAAGTATTAGTATGATAATAGCACAAAAATCACAAGGTAAAACCATGTGATTGTTCTTTAATGTGAGGGTGGGGGAAAACCTGGTGAAAACTTTTTTAAGTGACTATAAAAGTTTGGGCACAAACCTGCCATTTAATGCTATCAGAACTAGCAAGGAGCTCCTTTGTGAGTTGCAACTGCTCTTTGCTATCAGAAAGCATGTGTTCCCATTGGTGAAAAGTAGACTGCAACTTATCAATCTAACCAACAATGTAGCCAAATAGTCAGATGGATATTAACCAAAAGAATCTCAAAGCAAGAACCATCCAAATGAAATTTGGCAACTTCAAAAAGATTCAATCGGTTTCTAAGAGTATGTTTGAAGATTGAGTGGAGAGAGAGAGAGAGAGAGAGAGAGAGATTCTTCAGGGATCATGAAAACATGTTAGATGACAATTTAATTACACCAATTAATATTCAGTGGAGAGTACAGCTTCCATGGTATTGTTAAAAAGTCATTTTTACACAATGTTTTTGGCTTCCATTTTGTTTATTCCCTTGGATTCTCTTATCAAAAGAAACAAAATCATGACTCCTGTCAAACCTCTAGATTCTCTCTCTAAAAGTGCAACAACAGCAAGAATTATTGCTATCAACAACAGCAAGATCCAAAGCAGCAGCTTTACTGCTGCAGGCAAGCCGATCTTTAGGCTGTTCAGTTTTTGCTTGCTTGAAATAGAACTGAATTCAGCTCGGCTTAGTAAAAGTTGCACAAAATTACATTAAATGGCTAAATGTTTAACAAGATTGTCAGTTTACATTTGGTAATAGCATAAATTTACCACGCTTAAATTGAACAAATTTGCATTAGAGGCGCATTTGATTGGTGATGCATTTTTTCCATGGAAAACATTTCTTTTGATTCGTTTTTTTCTTTTGTGATGCTAGATCTAGATTGCAAATGCATTCTGCAAAAACAACAGTCATAAATATATAAAGTGCTCCATAAATTTCTCTTTTACGCAGCAGAAAAAAATAAAATCTTACCCACCCTCGAAAAGTAAGACTGTTTGTGTTTGAATGCCAACATACTCCATGGAGAATATTTAAGATTACATATTTTTCAACCATTCGTGTGTTTAGTTGCACAGAATTCCATTGGAAATTTTTCCACCCACACGGATCGCAATAAGAGTGTGAATGCCATAACTTTTATTAGTATTTTCATTCTTATTGGTGCTGCTGGGAAATCTGCCAGGACTGTACAACTTGTTAAAGCATGAAAACTGCATTTTCCAACTTTTATAATTTTACCTTTCCCCCGAAAGAAATTTTATAATTTTTTTAGGGCAAATTATCATTAGTTTAGCCTAAATAAACTCATTCTTCTGCATCTTATTACACAACTACAATCATCAAACACATAAAAGAGCAAAGTTCAGTTGGAAATATTTCCCTGTTTCATCTTTTCTATCAAACTCACCCTTATATTTTTCCACTCATTTTCCAGCTCTCAAAAAATAAACTATTTTGCAATTATTTTGCAACTTTGTAATCAAAAGCAACCTAAATGATATAAAATGTTTGATGGAGAGGGAAGTACATTCGATGGTATAGAAGTTTGAAGTTACTACTATTTAACGCCTAGATATTCACGTTCATGAGCCCAGCTGACTTGGCTCAATTAACAGATGATCATTGAATCTATACCTGTCGAAATGCAACACGACACGACACGAAACAAAATTATAAGTTAATAGTTTAGATTTATTGTGTTTGGGTCAATATGGGGTCAACACGATAAAACCTTTAAGATAACACTCCGGTTTGGGAATTTTGATACAACTTATTAGACCCGTTTGTACCCATTAAAACCCGTTAACACGACCATAACTCTTTGCTTATAAATTATGTCTAATACATTTTGCAATATTTGTAATATTTATAACTTTGGGTAATGAACATTTTGTTGTTAAGAGCCTAAAACTATTAACATTTGGAATTTACGATGTAGGAATTAATTATATATTTTTTTATGCAGAGTTTTAATTACTTAACAGGTGTTAACGGTTTGGGTCGTGCGACTCGTTAAAAATAACGGTTTAGGTTTAGGTTTAGGTTTGTTCTTTGAAACCAATTTGTTAACCGGTGGTGTATGGGTTTAGGGGGGTTTGACACGAACCCGGTATCACACGACATGAACACGACCCGTTGACAGGTCTAGTTGAATCCAAGTTGTTTACAACCAGCAGGCTTCATTTGCAGCTCTAAGTAGGTCCACTCCCCAAACATAGTTTAAATATCAGCATTCAATAAGAATATAATTAACACGTGAAAATAGGCAAATATTTACTGGTACAGAAATAAAAGTTGCTTCAATTTAGAGGTAATCACCAAAAAAATGGGTAGTAAACCAAAAAACGATAAGAATTTGAATAACTTACAGATTCTTGAATTTCCTCCTTTACAATGTAAAATGGATCTTGTGCTGACGACATATTGTAACTTGCATATAATGCACCTATACATGTCAAAAAGATTAATGTGCATTAGTATTATGATAACAAATATTCCCTCCATCTCCATCCCAGTGGTGAGAAACCTGGAAACAATACCATTTTTGTCTATTTAAAATTAACCCCTTCAACACTTGTGTGATTAAATTGAGAACAAAATATAGTTTTGTTTGTACTTGCATCTCTAATTCAAAGCTGGCAAGGTGTATCAGTCAACATAATGAATCTTAAAGCATTGGAAGAAAAGGGGGGCTTGTCAATTATTCTAGTGAACAGGCAGAGGATATTCAATTTGTGGTTTAGTCAATTAGGCTGTAACAATAAACTACATGCACAATCAACCGTATGTTTCAAGGGCACTAAGGTTTAACTTCGAGTAAGGCTAGGCCTTACATGTATTATTCTATATGACAGTTATCTGGAAAGTGGAACGTTTTGATGCATTGTACGAGCACATATCTACTATGCCTGGCACGCAATGCGTTGGGGGTAGGCTTAGTTGGGATGCTATTTCGATCTGCAATCCACTTGGAAATACTATTTTGGATATTACACTCAAACACATGCTAAATTTTTTTATTTCTTTAAACTAAGTTTTCTATTCAGCACTTGGTATAAGAATACCTAGGCTTTTGAAGATATATGTATTCGGGATGGAGCAAATCAAGAGAATTTTATAATGTATATCATTTTTTCTCTCTTTTCTTTGTTACTTTTTCCAACTCTTCAAAACAAAATCGGTTCCCAAGATGGAGATATGGGCCACTAAAGTACGCCAAAAGGGTATAGGAGAACTAGAATGCGATACTCAAGGGGAGAAAGTATTAGATCACATCGCTATATGATAATAGAAGAATATCCATTGATGTATAGTTCCATTCACTGAATGAAGAGCTGCTGAGGTGAAAATCTGAGTTTGCACATTCGCCACAATAAATTTGTAATTGCAATGCCAATCAAGTAAAGGAGATGAGAGAAGAGAGAAACACAAATACGTAGTTCGGTCGTAGGAGATGAGACAAGAGAGAAACACAAATACGTAGTTCGGTCGGGCTCCGCCTACGTCCACGGGGCGAAGGTGTGGGGGATTTCTTTGATTACTTTAGGGAAAGAGAATTATAGAAGGTTACAAAGCTCGTAAGTTTAACGTCATTTCATACAACTAAAAGCTTTATATACTCAGCGTTTACAATGCCTCTCCTAATTCATAGCATGCACATTAGAAGAGTTTGAATTCAAAGAAAACACGCATCCGTCCCTCGTTCTTCCATATATTTGCACGTTGCCTGTTCACCGATATTTCCAACCGCGTTAATAGGGAACGTGTTAGCCGTTTGAAGTAACGGCATGCTGACAAAGTCTTGGAGGTTCAAATGGTTCGGTTGACGTTTGCCTGACGAAGTTAGCTTCTTATTGACTGAAGTGGGGCATTCGACTGATGAAGTTGAGCTCTCGGACTGAAGTGGGGCATTCGTCTGATGAAGTTGAGCTCTCGGCCAACTGTGATATGTTCTTCGTCTGTACAAAGTCATCATACTTCCCTCACCGATGTTATGCGTTCAGTTATCCGTTCTGTTATTAGTTCGGATGGTTATATGTTGACTGCTACTCCGTCCTCCTGATCATGATACCATTCACTCGGCCTCGGTCCGATCGAAAATACCCCTCAACAAGTACAATCATCAATCAAGAGCAAATATTTCCGCATGGATTGTGTGAGGAGGCGGATAAAATAAGTGCTAATTAAATCAAACCTCAATGTCCCAAGAGCTTGAATATTATATATATATATATAGAGAGAGAGAGAGAGAGAGAATCATTCATATCAACTATTATTGTATTAATGGACACAATTTAAGTCACCAAGCACCATAGTTAACAATCTTAAGTAATTTTTACCAACAATATTATATGCACCATATATTCAGCTAAGGTAGCCACCATATAGAAATTGTAAGCCTCTCAACAACATTCAAAAAATTGCAAGGCAGTTAATTTAATGAATGTGATGTCATAAGGTATAAACTTAATGAATGTTGTAACTATAGGCTCAGGCCTCTACATAGTATAAAACAGTGACACGAAAAGTCCTAAAATCCACGATCGTCATTTAATAAACAACAGACTTCAAAATTCACAGCCAAACGAAAGGAACTCAAACAATCTAAAGCACAAACAGAGTTGGCAACAGGTTTTAAAGGAAATTCATACTAAGAGTGATATTGATGTTCTATTAAATGCTAAAAGATAGTTAAGAACATAAATAAAAATCTAAGATAATTCTACAAATATCCTAAAGATAGTTAAAGATATAAAAATATATCAAACCACCCATATCGCCTCCCTATCAAACCCGTAATAGCGGCTCTCCCTCATCCACTTGGTTTCCTCTCACTCCTCTAACTTATCCTTATTCCTTATCACGAAACTCCCCCTTTCGGAAAAGCTTGGCCTCGAGCTTTAGAGGAGCACACCATTTGTTTCTTATGGGACAATCACACGCGAAAGCATGACTTGCTCTTCTATTGGATCAGCTGAACATCTTCTTCTTTGGCCTCACACCCTCTATCACAAGCATCGAGGTTCACTTTTTTGTGCATTCTAGAAGCTCAAATGCATTTGAAATAGTAGGTGGTTTTCCAAGTGGTACCGGTGCAACCCCGATTGTGGTGGCGGTGGTGTTGCTTTAGTTGTTTGCGGTGATCCGGAGGTGGTCCTCCGCCTTTGCATATTCCATGGCCTTCTCGAGTGTCTCGATCTCCCTTAAATACAATTCCGATTTAGTGCGCGATTAACTTTCTGCTCTACGGACTCAGTGAGGATGGCTCGAATGTAAAGGATATGAAATTGCGACTAATTTGCACCCTGGTGAATAAATCATGCTCATAAGTCCAGCATCATCTTTCCCAACAAAGCTATCGACTATTTTCCATTTTCTTGGCAACAATTGTAAAGCCCACTCCACCATACCTTTGTATTGCATAATTTTATGTAGATTGTACATTAGATTATATATAAATTAATAAATACTATTATAATTCTCCAACATAAAAATTAAACCATAACGAAAAAGATTTAAGTGGTAATGTCATTCTTGAAAAAGATCTATTCTCAAGCAACTTCCCAATACTTAATTTCAGCTTTCATACCATGTATCTAACTTTCGAACACTACTCGTGTAAATCATTATGGAACTATTATTCAGTGTCACCACTCGAGGTCGAAAAATGTTAAAAGTTGATTTGAAATAACACAACAATGTTGAGCTTGAAGATCCACATCAATAAATGTCACATCAATAATTTTCAATTCAATATGTAGCTTTCTAACCCTCGAATCTCTGTCTATGGCCAACTCTCGCCCTCTCTCCTTCTCAAAGTTTCATCCAATCTAGACTATATATCCTCATAGCTTCACAAAGGACGTTGATAAAACAAAATCCCAGAAAAATTGATTGACCTAAGTATTTTTCACGAGAAAAAACAATATTCTTAAAAAATCCATTAAGAATCTGTAATTAAATTTAATTAAAATAATTGGAAACACGGTGGGTGCGAATCGGAGGAGAATCAGGTGAAAATCGGATTCGTTTACCATTTTGAAGAATCCAGGCTTCATAGGTTTCGAGTCTTTTTCTCTGATTCTTCCTATCGTGAGTCTTGGCCATTGCCCAAAACACAACACGACACAAACACAACACAACTAATCCAAAGTGCTACCTCAGCTCTGAGATACCACTTTGATGTAAATGATGGAATCGTACACAAAAGCCAAAACTCAAATATCACAAATTCAGATTTCTATTAAATAATTGGGTGATTTTTCCCATGAAAGAGCTTCTTACTTATAGGCTAAAAAGCTAGTGTCCTAACAGGAAATGAGGAAAATGCTAAAAGATAATTAGGAAAATAAATAAATAATTACCTAAGATAATTCTAAAGATAATTAATGAAATAAAAATTTAATAAAATCAGGATCCAACACAAAATGTGTTGAATGTTGGGCCTAAAACTAAATGCTTCATTTTAATTTATCACAAGATATTCAAAACTATTGTTTTATTTAAAATGACATATTCTTCGGTAAAAATAAAAACCCAATTCACAAACCAAGTAATAGATTCTCGAAACACAAAAAAAACAGTCAAAACTCAAATCAGTGTCAATATATAACAGAGATACATATAGAGATTAAAGACAAAAATCATATCCCTGTGTGTGTGTGTGTGTGTGTGTAACATACCTTGAGGAAATTTGAAGTTAGAAAGCCCTTAGATTTTCGATTTGTTGAATGAATCAGTAAGCTCCCATTGAACAGATCCAGAAGGGCACAAACGGTTTATATGATTTTTCTTTGCTATTTTGTTCGATATTTTTGGGGGTTTGTAAATAAGAGGAAAAATTTGCAATTGTTACCCTAGGTTTTTGAAGTAATACTTTGCTACCCTATATTTAACTTTGAACATGAAAACTTTCTTATAGAGTTTGGCCTCTAAGGGAGTAAGGGAGTAAATGAGTCAGAGACGGGTCGGGTATACCATAAACCATATTTGATCCGTTTTGTTTTGGGGTAGATCGAGTCCTACCCGATTATTTGACGGTCGCTAACTATAATTTATTGACCGACTCAGATCCATTAAGGCCCCAAAACCCAGTACGTTTATTCAACTTGACTCGTTTAATGAAATTTAGCAATGAAATGAAATTTCAGTCATTTCACAAGATTCCTTAATTATGTGTGTGTGTGTGTGTACAGTAATGCCCTCATAAGTCTCTTAAAGTAAGGACCTTATATCAAGACATTGCTTTTGAAGGGGTAAATTGATGAATTTTTATACTAAATTTGATAGGAATAATCTCTCTATCATGAATATCATATTTAACAAATTTGCAGGAAAACAATTCATTTATCCCTCTAAATGCAAAATAATAATATTAACAGCTAAAAATACACACACGCATAGTAGGGCCTTCAATAAAAATTTCATTTATATAGATAGAGAGCGGCACTCATACATACCAAGTATACATACTTGCTGATGCAAATCATTTTTTTGAAAATAGTAAAAAAATTATTTTTGAGTTGAGTTTTTTGTATGGTATTTAAACATTTCAGGGGACCCATATTAAAAAAATCAACTCTAAATAACTTTATTTTGTTATTTTTTAAAAAGCGGTCAAACAAACGCAACTTTAAAAAAAAATGCAATTGTTTGACCGATTTTTTTAAAATAGCAAAAAAAATTATTTTGAGCTGATTTTTTTTATATGGGTCTCCTGAAATGTTTAAACGTTATATAAAATAATTCAGCCGAGAAATAATTTATTTTACCATTTTAAAAAAAAAAATATATATATATATATGGGGGGGACCAGCTTACGGACCACTCCATGCAGATCAATTTTTTTTTAAACACTAAAAAAAATAAGTTGATTTTTTTTTGTGAGGGGGTGTTTAAACATATCACGCTACCTGTTGATATAAAAAACTAGATTCGATCTAATTATTTTAATCACAGATAAAAATGAGTAAATTAAATAAGACAAAAGAATTTTAAAGTGGTTCAGCCTTAAGAGAATGGCCTACGTCCACTATTCTTGTATTACTGAGTTGTGTGCCTGGAATTCTCGATAAGTGATTTTACCAAGAAATTCAGCGTGTCTTCTCAATGAGGAGGTTACAATGTATTTATAGCCTTCAGGCTGTACAAATGTAAGGACAATGCGTTGTCATCTAGTAGACATGTACATCTGTATGATAATAAATGAGCATTTAATGCGCAGTCGTCTCCTTGATTATTCTGATTAGAGTGCTAAGCTGCTCGAAATGCCTAAGTAGCTCGGACCGCCTAAGTAGCTCGACGCGCTAGAGCTGCTCGGGGTCCCTGAGTTCCTCGTGGCTTCTTAGTTGCTCGATGATCTTGAGTTGTTTGGAGTATAGAAGTTCCTCGGGTGGTTGAGTAGCTCGGTATAAGAATTTACAGTTGCCACATAGGTTGGCACGCGTCTTCAAATGATAGGTCCATATCAGCAGAATAAATTTGGTATCAACAGAAGCCCCCAATGTTTCGTAGTTGGATGCTGAAGAAAAGTATGGAACATTCTGCTGCCTAGACTTTCAGTTTTTATGGATTTTAGATAAACTTTCGTTGTATATAACTCTTTTTTAAGTGTATAGTATCAGGCTTTTAAAGTATTTTGAATTTCCATAACCGCTTCATTTTTTGTGCCCTTTCTTCTTTTTAGCCGCCGGATACGCAATCGTCCGTCCTGGTAATCATTGTTTTTCTCCATTCCCGAGGTAAAGTATTTAAGCGCTACAGAAAATCCTTTCGTCTTTTACTTTTTTAAATCTGTATCTTAGAACTCTTCACTTCTTCTCTATCTTGTGCGTTCGTTTCTTCCATTGTTCGTTGTCAACTGATTCACTCATTTCCTGTAAGATTTTCTCCCTTATCTTTTATTTACTTTGTTCATCATGGTTTACCTTGTTGAGTCGTTTGACAAATTTCACTCCGAATTTTCAATTCCTTCATGGGTCATATTGGAAGAACTTTCTGAACCTTCTGACTATTTTTCTTTGGCTGAGGGACATTGGTTCCCCAGTCTCTTTGTGGCCGAATGTGGCTTTTCTTTTCCTCCAAATCCTTTATGTTTGGAGTTCTGTCAGTATTTTGACGTTGTACCTGCAAAAATAGCACCAAATACCTGGAGGATAGTTAATGGAGTTCATAGGTTAAATCAACTTCATGGAACCCGTTTAGGGATTCCAGAGATAATGTATTGCTACAGATGGATTGTCAGCGATAGTACTTTTTATTTAAAAACTAGGTTTTTGAATAGGGCATTAGTTGTCAATCTTCCTGATGCCAACAGGGATTATTTTGAACATGGAGTGGTAATGAAAAATTGGCAACATCCTCCATTAAATGGAGACGATGTATATCAAGGTCCTAGATGTCCTCCTTATGGCAATGGGATAGGTTCTTTTATTTTTATTTTATTTTTGAAATTATATTTTCTTTGTGTTTGATAAAATGTGTCATTGACATTTAATTTTTGATTATTTGCAGTTGACAGCAAAAGAAAGTCTCCCAAAGAAACTGATGTTAATTTAAGGCATTTGAAACTTATCTGGAGTTTATACCAATCCGTTGCTGACGAACATATTAGATCAGCCTCTTATTTGTTATAGTACAAGAGCTATACTTCATCCTTTACTGCTCGTCCAGTGGTGGTTGACATCGACCAAGTACCAGCTTCTAAAACTGGTGTGGAAGGTTCCTCCTCTGAATCGAATATTCCCCTTAGTAACATAATGAAGAGAAGAAGAGCTCCTGCCTTCTTTGACAAATCAGATTCTGCCAATGTGGAGGCAAAGAAAAATAAGCAGGATGTTCCAGAGGAAGGAACGAGAAACATTAATGTATCCCCTCTAGTTTCTGCCAAGAAAGTTGCTGAGAAGCCCCCTGTGGCTCCGAGCAAGGCTGTGGTTATTTCTCCTCCTAATGAGATTATTGTCATATCACCAACCAAGACTTCTTTGGTTGAAAATATTTCTGCTCCTCCGAAGAAGTCAAAGAAAAGTTCCTCGGATAGACTGGCTGAACCTATCTCTCAGCCTTTAAATGCTGAAAGTGGTATTCCCACTTTTGTTCCTCCGAGCTCTGCCATGGGTTCTGTGAAGTCTTGGATTATCTCAGAAATCCAAGGTATTGAAGGCACTCTTTCCCGTGACAGGGTCACTACATTGGCTGCTCAACATATTGCCTCAGTAAGTATTACTAGTCTAAGTTTTCATTTTTCACTGTTGTGTCCCTGTATTGACTCAAAATTATTTCTTTCTTCAACTGGTAACATGTTTCAACAGTATTATGAAGAAGGATGAGGCTATTAAAGCTTCAAGCTCCTCGGGAGGTGTAGAGGAAGCTTTTGTCGATCTAACTCAGTCCTTAAAGGACTCTCGTCAAAAGTATAAAGAGGATAAAGTGGCTTGGGAGAAGCAACTCAAGTCCATTGAGCAAGAGAGAGATCAAGTTGTGGAGGCCTCCAAGGGGTTGGAGAAAAAGTTGAAAGATTCTGAGTAGAGCAACAAGGTCTTTGACCAGAGCAATAAGGAGCTGGAAGCTAAGCTCAAATTGTCTGGAGAGGAAGTTGTTAGACTTCAGGATGTTGAACATCAGAAGGTGAAGGTTGAAAAGAAGTTGAAGGTTGTCGAGGAGCTCCTTAGGGTAAGGACCTCCTCGGAGAAAGAAAATAGGAAAAAGGTTGTTAAAAAATCGTTCAGTGTTGGGTGGGAAAAAGGTTGGAACAAGGGTCTAGCTGTCATAACTTCACAAATGGAGTATGCTAGCCTCAAGTACTTTCGTGACGGATGGGTAGCAGCATTAAAAGAGATGAAAATTTCTGAGGATTTTAATCTATTCCAGCAACACACACATGGCCCTCCTCTCTCTCTTGGAGAAGAAGAAGAGGATGAACCTATTTCAGATGAATTTTCCTTGATGTCTGTAGACCAAGTTCCCATCATTCAATCGTGCTCCGAGCAACCCCAACTAACTATTACTCCTACCGAGCAGCTACTCTTGCCCTCCAAGCAACCTACCTCTTCGTCCAAGCCTCCTGAGGAAGTCTTAGGAAGCAAGGAGAAGGTGTAGAGTTGTTCGGATCTTTCTCTTAGCTTTTTTGTTGAATGTAATTTTGAGCTATGTACTTCCTTTTGTGATGAAATAAAATCTAAGCTTTGGTTGTTCGTCTTGACTTTTTCTTCTACTTGCTCTGTCTGCATTCTCATTGATTCTTTCTATTTCTTATATTTACTAGTTTATGGCCAGGATGGAGCTCTTATCGACCCATGACACAACATTAATGAAAAAGTGCAACGATTATTTTAAAGCTGGTCATGCAGCTCTTAGTAAAGCTCAGATAGTTGACATCCTTGGCCCAGATACTTCTGAACGAGTAGTCGAAGCTTACCAATATCTGAAGTGCTTGTTGTACCGAGTTGTTGCTAATAATGTAGCTTATTACGAGATGATTGAGGATCTTCAAGGAACTATAGAGTAACTCCAGCAGCAGTACAAAGAGTCCTCCATACTTTTGCAACAAGGGTACGAGAAGAAATATCAACAGTTAAATGCTGAAAAAGGGTATGATAAATTCATCTCTGCTTACGAGAAGAAAGAGAGCATTCTAAAGCTTGAGGTTGAAGAGCATAGGAAGATCGCTAAACTGTTGGAGCAGGAAAACAATGTTTTGTAAGAAGAGATATCCCAACTAAAATCTGCAGCATCTTCCTCGGGAGCCTTGGTCCCTATCAATGACGAAGGTTTCTCTTTTTTGGAGGTAGAGAATGCCAACTTGCAAATTGAGTTGGAGACTTTGAAAAGATCTGGACCCTCCACTTCTACTCGTGGACGAGCCAGATCTTCTTCTCAAGGACGAGCAAGAGCTGCTCAGATTTCAATTGAAGAGGCGAGGACTCAATCAGCCTTGGAGAACCAGGCATTCCAGTTGATGGCAAAGAACCAAGCCTTAGCAGAGATGTCTAAGAAGATTCTGAACCTCAACGAGCAACTTTCTACACAAAGCTCTGCCTTGGAAAATAAAGAAATTCTGGTGAAGAATCTTCATGAGCAATTAGAGAGGTTAACTTACCAATTCCATAAACAGCCCAGAGAGTTTTGGATGGCTGGTTACAATGAAGCCCTCTACCATCTTAATGATCGGATCCATCAGTCAAATAACGAGGGGTACAAGCAAGGATAGTTGAATGCACTGGGTGTGCTGAAATTGGAGCAGGGTCACTACTTATGGGATTATTATGATCCTGGATTGCTTGAGTTGCCCGTGCCTCCTTTTAAGCTCGACATGAATTGGATTCCTGCTCGGGCAATTCCTCAGTGCTTGATCTCAAAGTACCTCGACGATTACAGCCTTCATTCAAATTTTGACATATCTCGCCCAGAGCATTTGCTTGATCGGCCATCAGTGATGAATGTTTGAATGCTTCGAGATGTAAATTTCATAAACTCTCCTTATGCCTTAGACGATCGTCCTGCTGGAGAAGAACCTATTTCAAAGGCAGAAGGGAAAAAACCAATAGAGTAGGGTCTTTGATGTAATGACTTGTAGTTTTCACAGCATATGTAATTCTTCTTAATTTGAATGAAGAAATTTTTCATCTTTTGCTATCTTATTTTCTAAGTATTTTGCAGAATGTCTTTGTTTGTGAATACATACATATTTTGATATACTATTCTGTTTTATTTTTTTATTATAGTGACTTATCACTCTTTGATTCTAAGCAATGAAACGACTTACATCCCATGATCCTGCTTAGTTTAACCAACCGGAGTTGATTGCAATTGATTTACCGACCAACCGGAGTTGGAGGAGATTGATTCCCGACCAATCGGAGTTGGTGGAGATTAATTTGCTAACCAACCGGAGTTGGTGATATTTGTTCCCGACCAACCGGAGTTGGAGGAGATTAATTTTCCGACCAACCGGAGTTGGTGGATATTTGTTCCCGACTAACTGGAGTTGGAGGAGATTGATTTGTCGACCAATCGGAGTTGGTGGATATTTGTTCCCGACCAATCGAGTTGGAAGAGATTAATTTGTCGACCAACCGGAGTTGATGGATATTTATTCCCGACCAACCGGAGTTGGAAGAGATTGATTTGCCGACCAACCGGAATTGGTGGATATTTGTTCCCGACCAACCGGAGTTGAAAGAGATTGATTTGCCGACCGACCGGAGTTGGTGGATATTTGTTCCCAACCAACCGGAGTTGGAAGAGATTGATTCTGAACTTGATGCATAGTGTGTAGCACTAATACTCCGAAAAATTTTAACAAAAAGAGAGAACTGGGTAAAACATTCAACACTTTATTCATACTGAAGAAAACTTCATTTACATAGGAATCCCAACTACTGATAATACTTGCGTAGATGCTCTGCATTCCACGCATTCTTAAATTCTTATCCCTCCAAGGTTTTAATCCTGTATGTTCCTGGTCGAACAACTTCTGCTACTCTGTAGGGTCCGTGCCAGTTAGCTTCCAGTTTATTGTGCTTTTGAATTACTTTCTTTAGCACATAGTCTCATTCCTTCAAATCGCACTTCTTTACCCTCTTGTTATAAAACAGAGTTGTTCGTTGTTGGTATGCAGCATTCCTGATTGTTGCTTCTTCTCTAACTTCTTCGAGCATATCTAGATCTAATCGCCTCATCAAGTCACTGATAGGAGAATTAAAATTCATCACCCTGTGTGTGGGGCGGCCCAACTCGGCAGGTATAACAGCTTCACTTCCAAATGCCAGCATGTATGGATATTCTCCTGTTGCTACTCGTGGTGTAGTATGATAAGCCCACAGCACAGAATGTAGCTCGTTAACCCAATTTGCCTTCGCATCATCTAGTTATTTTTTTAAACCGTTCAGTAGCGTTCTGTTCGTCACCTCAGTTTGTCCATTACTCTAGGGATGGCCTGACGCAGAGTGGATCTTCAATATGTTTGACTGATGACAATATGCAGCGAACTCCTCGTTGTCGAACTGAGTTCCATGATTTATAATGAATGCTTGGGGAAGACCATATCTACAAATGATATTCTTCCAAATAAATTGATACACCTTGTCATACGTCATATCAATAAGAGGCTCAGCTTCTACCCATTTAGTAAAATAATCCACAGCGACCACGAGGTATTTAAATCTTCCTTGGGTCATCGAAAGCGGCCCGACCAAGTCTATTCCCCATATGGAAAATGGCCAAGGAGACGTGATGGGTGTTAGCAATGCTTGGGGAGTTCTTCGGATAGAGGAGAAACGTTGACATTTATCACATTTCTTGGCATAAGCTACACAATCAGCTCTCATTGTCGGCCAGTAATACCCTTGCGTTGTCATTCTTTGCAAGAGTGTCTGACCTGCTACATGGGCTCCACAAGACCGTTCATAGACTTCTTCAATTAAAATTTTCACCTCGGAGGGGTGGACACATCTTTGCAAACCTGCTATAATTCCTCGTCTTTATAAAATGCCATTAGTCAATACATAACGAGCAGCTTTAAACTTTAGTTTCTTGGCTGCGAGTTTATCAGTTGGTAATGCCCCCTCCTCAATATAGGCCTTGATGGGATTTATCCAAGATGGCCCTAAATCAAGGGTAATGAAATTCATCATCATATCTTTGTCAATGCTCCTACTAGCCAAGATTTCTATTGGGATTGTTCTTCATAGCTCGGTGCGTGTAGCTGAGTCTAACCGAGCTAAGGCATTTACTCTTGCATTCTCCGATCTTGGTATTCTAATTAACTGCACCGTGTTAAAGCTCGATACAATCTCCATTGCTTTCGCATGATATTTGATCATTAATTCTCCTTTTGTTGTGTATACCCCCAGTATTTGATTTACGATTAACTGTGAGTCACTGAATACAATAAACTGCTCTGCCTTCATGGTTTTTGCTAAACTAAGACCTACAATCATAGCTTCATATTCAACTTCATTATTAGAAGCCTTGAATTGAAATCGCAGAGCGTACTCCACATCGATCTCATCCGGGCTGTTTAAAATAATCCCTGCCCCACAGCCTGTAGTGTAAGATGAGCCATCCACATATAGATTCCATATAGGTACCTCATCCTCAAATTTTTGATCGGATAAAGTTCCTCAGTGGAATATTTATTGCTTCTTTATATCCTCCTCTAGCACTTACTGCTCGTCGACCATCTTCTCTTGCTCGTCAATCGACTTAAGTTGGTCGGGGTTTAAATTTGATGATCCTGTAACATCCACAAGCTAGTCGGTATTCAACTTCTGCTCTTCGGAGGTGTCAGGATAAGTGAACTCTACGATAAAATCTGCCACTGCCTGCCCTTTGAGCGACGATCTAGGTTCATAAACTATATCATATTCACCAAGTTCTACTGCCCAGTACATCAATCTCCCTGATTTTTCCAGTTTATGAAGAGCTTGCCTTAACGGCATATCAGTATACACGACTATGGTATGAGCTTGGAAGTATAGCCTCATTCTTATACTTGCTTCGATCAGCGCTAGCGCTAACTTTTCCAATCTTGGATATCTGATCTCTGCTCCTCGGAAGGTCTTGCTAGTGTAATAGATTGTTTTTTGCACTCCATCCTCCATTCTTATTAATGCCGAGCTCACTGCATTTTTTGAAACTGCTAGATACAAGTATAGTCTTTCTCCCATCACTAGTCTGGACAACAATGGAGGTTCTCCTATGTATTTCTTCAACTCTTGAAAGGCCTTCTCGCATTCATCATTCCATTCAAACATTTTTCGAAATATTTTGAAGAATAGGAGACATCTATCAGTTGCTCGTGATATAAATCTATTAAGTGCTGCAACTCGCCCTGTGAGACTTTGCACTTCCTTCTTCGTCGTTGGAGATCGTAGCCCCAATAGAGCCTTGATCTTTTTAGGGTTCGCTTCAATACCTCGTTGGTTGACAATATACCCGAGAAACATGCTTTCTCGTACTCTGAATATGCATTTGGTAGGGTTTGACTTCATTTGATATTTATCTAGTCGATCAAAGGTCTGGCCTAGGTCAATTAGATGATCAGCAGTTTTCTTGCTCTTCGTCATCATATCGTCAACATAAACTTCCATATTGTGACCGATTTTCTCTGCAAACACCTTGTTCATCAAACGCTGATATGTTGCACCTGCATTTTTAAGTCCAAAAGGCATAGCATTATAATAATAAGTTTCCCTTGGGGTGATAAAAGAGGTACTCTTCCTGTCTTCAGGCTTCATTTTAATCTGGTTGTAACCAGAATAAGCATACATGAAACTCAACAATTCGTGTCCCGAGGTGGCATCCACCAATTGATCGATCCGAGGCAGAGGGAAATGATCATTTGGGCAAGCTTTATTAAGATCAGTGAAGTCTACGCACATCCTCCACTTGTTGTTTTTCTTCTTTACCATCACCACATTAGCTAGCTAATCAGGATATTTGACATCCTTAATAAAATAGGCTTTTTGGAGCTTCTCGACCTCTTCTTGTATAGCTTGGTTCTTTTCGGGGATGAACACTCTTCTTCTTTTCTTTACTGACTTGATCTCCTTATTCACATTAAGCTCGTGACATAGGAAGGCTGGGTCTATCCCTGGTATGTCTTTGTGGCTCCATGCAAAAGTTTATTTTCTGCTTTTTAGGAAGGCTATCAGTTCCTATTTTAGTGAGGCATCCAACGATGAACCGATTTGATTTGTTCGTTTTGGGTGTTCATCGTTCGGAATGACATTTTCAGTTGCTTCCACCACCTGGCCTTTTACGAGTTGCGACTCATCTCTAGGATCTAATGTTTCAATTTTTGCACCTTCATCCACTTGATAGGTAGTAGTTTTTTCCTAGATTCCTCCAGTTCTTCCTGTTCGGTAGATGAATAGTAGCATTCCCGAGCTACTTTCTGATCGCCTTTCACAATTCCTACTCCAAAATTGGTTGGAAATTTTAGGCATTGATGTACAGTAGATGGCACTGCTTCGAACTTTTTTAGACCTACCCTTCCCATGATAATATTGTAGACTGATTGGATATTTTTATCCATTATAAAAAAGCATACTTTTTCTGTCCGATAAGCAGGCCATGTACCGATAAGCATATCCAACTTGATCGTCCCAAGTGGAAAAACTTTTGCTCCGGTGAAACAGAGGAGGGGCCTGTGATAAGGCTCCAACTGAGACAACTTCAGATTTAAGCTGTCAAAGCATGAGTAGAACATGATGTCCGTCGAGCTGCCATTATCCACCAGTACTCTTGAGATCATTACTTCCTTCATTCTCATTTTGATTACCAATGGGTCATCATGAGGATACAATACACTTGCTAAGTCGTTCTTAGAGAAACCAGTGACTAGTTTATCCTTATTCACTTTCCTAGGACGATCATCTTCAGCCAAATTTATTCGTTGTATATATGAGCATGCTTGAGCCTCATTAAGGTAGGCTTTCCTTTCTGCGGTAAGATCTCCTCCTCCTGCATCACCACCTGTAATGACATTACATTCAAATGATCCAAAGTGGATTAAAAATACCTCGCGTTCTGGCTGTCTTGGTCTTTTAAGGAGATCGGGGTCATCTTCGGGATCATCTTTATGATCTATTTTCTTGTCATCTTTTGTCCGAAGAGGAGATTTAGACCTTTGCCTTCCTCGTTCGCTGGTTCGACCTCCGCTTTGATGATCAACATACTTGGTCAATTTTTCTCGTCTAATGAGTGCTTCAATTTCATTCTGGAGAGCTATGCAGTTTTTGGTTGTGTGACCGTGGTCCTTATAGAACTCGCAATATTTAGACTTATTCCTCTTGTCAGGATCTACCTTTATTTTTTCAGGCCAGTGTAGCTCCTCGCTGTTCTTGATCTCTTCCAGAATGTGGTTTATATCTACCTTCAAAGGATTATAATTTCCACATTTCTTCAATTGTTCCAATGCTTGCTTTGCTTTTAATTGCTTATTGCCACTATTGTTCTTCTGCTCCTTCTTCTCAACCTTATCGGCCTCAACTTTGGTCTCCTTAGTGTCTATATTCTTCTTCGCAGCCATAGCTTCCTCGGCATTCATGATTTTGGCTGCTTTTTCCATCAGTTCTTTCATGGTCCTGGGCGGATCTTTGGCCAAAGTGTAGTACAATTTATTGGGCAACAGTCAACTCATCAAAGCAGTAATCGCAGTTTTCTCCTCATAATTAATTACTTCCAGTTTCTCGTTATTGAAACGAGTAATGTAATCCCTGGTGCTTTCACCTGCCTTTTGTCTAACACTCAACAAGTGTGCTACTCGTTTAACAGGTTTTTGCTCTAAAATAGAAATTTCCAATAAAGAGCTCGGCCAGTTGAAAGAAAGTCGCAATCTTCCCCCGAGGAAGATTGTTATACCATATTTGAGCAGATTCGGTAAGAGTTCCTGAAAATGCCTTGCATCTCATCTCATCTGGAACTGCATAGATATCAGCAGCAGCTTGGTATTGTTCTATATGAAGGACAGGGTCAGTTTTCCCATCATATTTAGGTTTCACCATAGGAGCTTTGAATTTTAATGGTGTAGGAAAGTCCACAATCTCTTGTACGAATGGTGTTCCTCGGATAAAAGTCCTTTGTAGAGGATTCTTTGTTTTAGCCATCTCCCCTAATCTTTCCTCCAACCTTTGAATTGAGCCCTTCCATGCATCATTTCCTTCTTCGATCCTATTGGTTCGAGTAACTGATCGTGTTGAATTTGCCTCTTGGGATCTTTCATGACGAGCAGCTGGTCGTGATTGGGCAGAGCCTTCTCTTAAATCAGATGGTCGTTGAGAGTTTCTCGGCACAATCCTAGGGGGACTTTTATTCCTCCTAGGACCCAAACGATCAAAAGGAGAGACTCTACTCAACCTTTCAAGAGCACTTGTCCTTTCTGGAGATAGAGTGATGTTTTGTTGAGTGTCTGTAGCTCGTTGCGAGGAAGTCCATCCAGGCTTATAAGAAGGATCATGAGATCTCTCAGTACGATATGAATCGGTGCGTCTGGATCGAGATTCCTTTGGGAATAACGTTCGCCTAGTTCACGAAGAAGGTAACCGGGTATTTCTCTGAATGCTTCGCTGTCCAGACTGGGTCGGCGCTCCACCTTGGATAGTTTGCATGAGTTGTCGCATGGTCTCTTGCATGGCTGTTTGGTCCAGGGCTAAATTAGCAATTATACCAGCCAGATCTTGGACATTTGGAGGAGTGGATGGATTTGGAGGAATCCCAGCGTTTCGATTACTGGATTCTGGATGATCAACCATTGATGATGAATGGTTTTAGTGAAAAACGATAATTACAGTCGTTTCCCATAGACGGCGCCAATCTGTTGACGTAAAAAACTAGATTCGATCTAATTATTTTAATCACAGATAAAAATGAGTAAATTAAATAAGACAAAAGAATTTTAAAGTGGTTCAGCCTTAAGAGAATGGGCTACGTCCACTATTCTTGTATTACTAAGTTGTGTGCCTGGAATTCTCGATAAGTGATTTTACCAAAAAATTCAGCGTGTCCTCTCAATGAGGACGTTACAATGTATTTATAGCCTTCAGGCTGTACAAATGTAAGGACAATGCGTTGTTATCTAGTAGACATGTACATCTGTATGATAATAAATGAGCATTTAATGCGCAGTCATCTCCTTGATTATTCTGATTAGAGTGCTAAGCTGCTCGGACCGCCTAAGTAGCTCGACACGCTAGAGCTGCTCGGGGTCCCTGAGTTCCTCGTGGCTTCTTAGTTGCTCGATGATCTTGAGTTGTTTAGAGTATAGGAGTTCCTCGGGTGGTTGAGTAGCTCGGTATAAGAATTTACAGTTGCCACATAGGTTGACACGCGTCTTCAAATGATAGGTCCATATCAGCAGAATAAATTTGGTATCAACACTACCCTTAAAAATCATCCGAAAATGAATTGTTTTGTTATTTTAAATAAATTGGTCAAAATATGATAACTTTATATTACTTAAAACTGACATAGTTTGACCGATTTGTTTATAATAGTAAAAAAAATTCATTTCCAACTGATTTTTTTAATGGGTGCCCTCATATGTTTAAAGACCCCCAAAAAATCAACTCAAAATTATTTTTTTTAGTATTTTAAAAAAATTGATCCATACTAAGTCTGCATGAACTTGGTCTGCACTTGGTCCTGCACGCACACACACACGCGCGCGCATATATATATATATATATATATATATATATATAGAGAGAGAGAGAGAGAGAGAGAGAGAGAGTAATGCTCATGTAAGGACCTTATATCATGTTCAGACTTTTGAAAGGGTAAATTGATGAATTTTTATACCAAACTTGGTAGAGATAATTTTCCTATCATGAGATCATCTCTACCAAATGTGGTGAAAAAAATTCATTATTTTTCCCCTTCAAATGCAAAATCTCTCTCTCTCTCTCTCTCTATATATATATCTATATATATATATATGTGTGTGTGTGTGTGTGTGTGTGTGTGTGTGTGCGTGCGCGCACGCGCAATTAATCACAACAAGGTATTTATATAAAGCAAATAATGGAAAGAATATAAAAATGATCACAACTTGGTTCGACAACTGCTTACGTCCACGGAGAGGGTTCTTACGTCTTATTAATTTCCCTCAAAGTTCGAAAATTACCTTTTTCATGACCCTATTGTGAGGGTTATATTTATAGCAGTGCAAAGTAGTTAAGTCGTATAGGTAACTATCTTAACTTATTATTGGCTCATGTGATGACTCTTGTTAATCTCATCTGAGATCCTAAGTAACCACTTAAGCCTTTCAATATTCAAATGATAAGTGCCTTTATTTATTCATGTGATAATCATACATATTAATCATCTTGTTTTTGGACCTGATTGAAGTGGTATAGTGATCATGTTGGGCCTACTCGGACCACCTGAAATTGGGCTTTTATGGTTTGGGCCCCACAATTACCCCTAAAATTCTTGGCCAATATTGGGCCAGAGTTGGGCCAAAGAACTTTAACTCCTTTTGTAGGCCCAACAAGTTGATTCTCATGAATATTAAAACCTTTAGTCGAACATACTTGTGATTAATAAAAATTAGCGGGGGTACGCTAGTCATTAAAGGAAATTTAAACCGTCAAAAACCATTCTTGAGCTTTGTTCTATATGATTACCTACACATAGTTCGAACATCACTCTCTATAAACTTCGTACCGTCGTTTTCCTCTCACTCCTGCTCAAAAAGATCTCTGGAGTCCTTGTTTTCATTTGTTTACTATGTAA
This sequence comes from Sambucus nigra, assembly GCA_949130495.1. NCBI lineage: Eukaryota > Viridiplantae > Streptophyta > Magnoliopsida > Dipsacales > Adoxaceae > Sambucus > Sambucus nigra. The sequence goes on from OX422221.1 coordinate 49,944,729, forward strand.
GTTCTCTAGCTTCCCTTAGTTTTTTATCTTCATAATTTTTCTCTATTTTTTCTGTTGTTCTTTTGTCTTTGTCAAAAATGGTGAACGTTCTTCATGGTAAAAACTTAGATGATTTTAGGAAGATGTACCCCCTTACCTAGAAATCCTATTGAAGTTAGTGGGGGCCACTGCATCCACACACTATAGTTATGGTTCGGGGAGGATTAACCTTTCCCCTAAACCAACTCTTTTTAGAATTTGTGAGTATTTTGGAGTTGTCCCAACTCAATGTTCCCCCAACACTTGTTGTATTGTCAATAGGTCCATAGAATTAATGAAAGGTATGGGATCAACTTGGGTATCCTAGAAATCAAATATCGTTACTCCTGGTCTCATACCAATTATGATCACTACACCCAAATACGCTTTTAGTAACAGACTAATTTTATGATTAGTAACACTATTATACCATTACTATTTCTTACCTTATAGTACCATTAGTAATTTGGTAAAAACATCACTAATTCTAATTTTATATTTTAATAGTGAAAAAAAATAACAAAAAAATATGTTGCCTCTCTTAAGAAAACTCCCCGACTCTACGCACCCAAACAAAAAGCCCAAGATCCTTCTTCTTCTAAAAACTCTCGGCCTCTTCTCTAACCATACCTCAATATCGTCGCCTAGGCTTTCTCAGTCTCCATCGCGTCACCTAGGGGTTCTCATACTTGCGGCCTTTACTCAGTTTCCATTGCATCACCTAGGGTTTCTCACTCCATCTTATCACATAGGGTTTCTCAGATTTAGGTATTTTGAGGTAAGCCTCCTCTCTAATATTATATATATGATTTTTGAGATTTTTGTTTTTCTCTTCGACAATTTATTATTATACAAATTGATTTAATATGCGATTGAAGTTTTAGCTCTGTTGTGTTGTTTTTCTGAAAAGTTATCTTTGTATATATGTTCGTGTGCGATTGAAGTTGTTTTTTCCATTATTGGGACTGTGAATGTAGTTCATTTCATTATGTTTTTCATGTATATCGATAAAATCATCTCGTTGCCAATCTGTCCATCAACCTGACAAACATCAAATTTGTTGCTTTATCACTTTGACTTCATATGCAACAGAGTTTAGTGTTGTATATATCATGATAAAAATTATTAAGGTTTGTATTGTGCACTTCCATTGCATTTCGTAGTGCTAAATTTACAAATATCACAATCACAGTGTAAAATATCATTATATTTCACAGTGAAATTAGTAAATTTCATGTGTTAAATTAGTAGATTTTACAATGTGAGATTTTGATATATTTCATAAAAAGAATTTAGTGCATTTTAACGGTGAAAAGTTTATTAGATTTATATTGCGAAATATTGAGTGTTGAAATAAATCAAGTTATGCATATTGAATTAAAGTGGATTGAATTAAAACAAAGTATGGTAGTAAACCGTATTGAATTAAAAACAAGTGATGCATAAGATCCTTGAGCTTTTAAGATTTATATTGAATTTTATTGTCTTTGTATGATTTCGTACCATGTGTAAATGAACAGAGATAATATAGGATGTTTAATAAGAGTGTGTTGCGACTAATATACCTTGTTCTTAATATCATTGTTATTTCCTTAAACTATGATTGAGGGACATCCTATGGATATGTCGACAATCATCATGTCTTTTATTTTCCTCAGCGTGCAAAACCATCCAAATAAATTGTTGGCGTTTGATCGTCTAATTATTTTTTAGATTTACTTAGGGTAGTTTAAGTTTTATATGGCTTATTTGGTACTTATGAGGGTTTCTATTACAACTTCTACTATTATTGAGGGATTTCCTTATCAACATATGGTACCCCCTCTCATTCTAGTGCTTATAATATTAATATGAGGGACATTAACAAGTTGATTATGATGAATTTTCACTTTAGAGAGATCCGCTCAAAAGGCCTTAGTCATTTCATAAACATGTTCAGTCTGTGACAATTAAGAAACTAAAATTGAGCCTTGTACTCTTTTGCTGCTAAATGTTTTTATTTGGTGGCATTGTGGTGTATAGATAGTAGTTTATACTTTGATGGTATTTGTCATTATCTATAATCATGTACTTATCTTACTTTAGATTCTAATGTACTCGGTTCTTTGTGTTTATAGTGGTTTCAATTAACTTTGATTACAAGTAATTTCTGGAATCGATAATGACCAGTAATGAGAAGATCAAGGATCTCTTTATCAAGGTATATTTACTTCATTTCTTATCATATTTTCAATATACTAGTTGAAGAGTTGAAAATTTTATACTTGAATTCACCTTTTGCAAGACTTCAAGGAGCACAACGATGACACCACAGTACCTTTTGAAGTTATCTTGTCATAATTTAGCTCCCTCCTTACATGTATATATATCAAGCCAAACCATGTTATGCATGTGTTGTCTGTAACCATCATATATCCAAACCATTTTAGATATTATGACTCCTACCCAAATCAATATTCCTCTATTTAAATACTACTATATTCATTTACTAAAGTGCTTCAACATACTTAAGGATATATATATAACTTGTATATACCCTTTGATTATTTCCTTGTGCAGTTGTTGAGTTATTATTTAATGTGTGGCTTGAGTTTTATGAGAAAATAAAGGTAAGTTACTCAAAAGATTTAACTTATTTGATGATGCTGGAAATAGCACCACCCTTCAAGGTGTTTGTGAGCTCAATTTAATGTTAACAATGGTAGTATAAGGGTATATACACACATAGTAGAGGGAGATGAGGAGAAGAGGATTTACACCGGAATATAAGTGGTTCATCCAATCAGGCCTACATCCACTGTGCAAGTGTATGATGTGTATCAATGTATGAGGGCTCTAATGGCCATAGATACAATCTCTCAAGCTTTCTCTCTCTACTGTGTATTTGAACAAAGTTTCAGCTAGGGTTGCTAATTTCGGATCCCCTTTAAGAAGGAGAAGAGCACGTGTGTGTTGATCTAGCCAATGCGATGAAGACAACTGTCCCTGTCACATGTAAAGAATGATGATGAAATATTCCCCCCACATGGGGGGAATGATTTGTTATAACTGATTTGTGTCCACGTGTCCTTGTCCACACATATGCCAATAAGAGCTCGGCCATCTGAGCTTGGTCACAACCTCAGCCTGAAAGAGTCCGAGGTTGGTAAGGTCTAGCTGTTTATTCAATCCGAGATGGGACATAATGGTCTCGAATTATGTGAAGATGAGGTGAGGTAAGTGAAGGCATAAGGTCGGCCTGGGCCGAGATTAAGCTGGAACATGATAGGAACATCGGTTGATTTCCCTGCTGAAGTTGGCCTTGATGGAGGTTAAGCTTCTGTAACCTCGGTCTACTCCTAGCCGAGGTTGTCAGCCCCTGAATGACCTGATGAATAACTATTCCCATGTGTCGTGAAGAACTATCTTGATGAGGTTGGTAGTAACCTCGGCCATGGACGACCTTGCCATGACCGAGGCTGTTGGCCATTGATCCAAGGCCCTTCCAACGTCGGCCATATCCTTGGCCGAGGTTGATGTCTCAGAGCCGAGGTGGTGCATTTGGGGCACACCAATCACCCCCAACCCTTAGTTACATGTGAGAGCAAGTGACTGTGGGGTCTACAACTTCAAGGTCTTTCTTCCTCGTGCCAATGTTCATTTGACACTTGTCAATTACTGAAGTGGCTTGCGTGTCTGACAAGGGTAAATTATATAGGTTGTCTGTTGGGCTCCCCAGGCAATGATGGGCCTTGGGAGTTGTGCACCCATACTTGAGGGTTTAATCCCTATTTTCCTTCTTTCTTCCTCATTTCCCTCCTTCTCCTGATTCGACTTGTTTCTGCAGCTCTCTCTCTAAAAAATCTTTGGTTTGAAGTTGCATTGGGCGGTCATTCCTTGTAATCTCTTCCTTCTTCCTTACCACTTTTCTTTAGGTATCTTCAGCCATCCTTTCTTCTTTATTTTTCCTATCTTCTTCCTGTTTTTACATTTTCTGGTGACCTTCAAGAGGTTTTCGATTAGTTTTTCGGCGACGCTGTTCTTATTGTTCTTGGTAGTTATTGCTCAAGGTTTGATGGTTTTATCTTTAATATCATTTGCCAATACTGTTTGTTGTTTAGGAGAGTTGTAAGTGTAGGGTATGCCTCTTATACTCAGACCCCTTTACCAACTCTTAGAGGAGTTCCCCTCTCTCAGAGAGAAGACTTTAGAGAAAATTAGGCAAATAAAAAGAGCGCAAGATCAAGCTCGTAGGTCAGAGGAATTCCCTCTTAGACCTATCTTTACACCACCTCTGAAGATCGTATATCCTGAACCATCCGAACTAGCTAACCAAGCAGAGGTCCCTGCTGAACCCTCACCAATGTCTGAGTCTGAGTCATCCTCTTCAGACCCTATGTCTGTGGACTCTTTTCAAGAGGCTATGGATTTCACAACTCGGCCAGATCAGGCACCTGATCAGGCGGAGGTTTCCATTCGAGCCTCGTCCCATAAAAGTTCAAGTACATCAACCTCTTCCTCTGAGGTTGAAATTATTGGCCGAGTGTGGTGGTTTTGCCAATCCTTGAAGCCATACCCCTGTCGACTGTCATAGGGGCTGAGTTCGCTCAGAGGTTTCCAAGTGGTGCCCCATCGTCTGCTTAGGCCGATGTTGAGTTAGATAATGATGATGCTGAGAGTGATGTTTACTTCTCTGAGGCGGCCGAGATTGAGAGTTCAGTCAGCGAGATCAACCTCCTATCCTTCAGATACCTATATTCCATAAGCCCCTCTATAAAACTCAGGAGACCTCTGAGGGAAGAGAGGGCTTATCATGGCCGACGTGGTGAGATCTGCCTATACGAGTAGATGTTCAAGTTGGGATTTCGTTTGCCCATTCATCCCATCATCAGGTCTATATTGGCTTATATCAACTTGGCCCCTTCCCAGTTGTCACCCAATGCTTGGAGGGTGATAATTGGAGCCATTATCTTATGGAGGGTTGTTCATCACTCAGATCTTCCTGTCCAAGTCTTTACAGGATTCTATGTCCTTTCATCTGCCAGAAATCATCCGAGCTATTATCATTTTTTAGCTCGAAAGCTAGAGAAGAAGATGCTTCAAATTACCCAAACCTCGAACCATAACTGGAAGCCACGTTATTTCTTTGCCTCAGGGCCATGGGAATTTGGTCCATGCGCCCCCTCTTCCTCATTGGAGTCGAGAATGCCCCTAAGATGGGGAAAAGTTACAATAGCTGCTAAGGCCGACCCCGGGCTAAGCCAACAAAATCTTCAGAAGGTCAAAGACCATCAAGATCAGGGGGAGCATGGTCTGCTTGTCAAATTCGAGCACCTGATGACCCCCTACTACCTCTCTGAGACTGGTTTAGGGGGAAGTCCTCTTACAGAGCTTGGTAAGTTTCTTATTTCAATAAGTTATACCTCTGAATATATGTATATCTGATTCTCTAACTCAGACCTTTCTATTTTGCAGAGCGTCCGAAGGGAATATTTGACGAGTTGTGGGAAATGGTAGCACCAAGCTTAACGAGGCTCGTCAAAAAGGCAGGTCTGAATGCTCTCCCTCCCCCTCCATCTACCTCGAGGGCTGAGGCCACCAAGAAGAGGAAGGTTGTTGACCCTGCCCCTGAGGATCAGAGGCAGAAGAAGAAAGGGGGGATCGTGCCATCCCCATTTCTTCTGAGGATGCATTGGCTGATCGTATAGAGCAACTGGAAATTAATGATAGCATTATAGGCCACAGTTTGTAGGCGTTAGATGCCATCGACTCTGCTATGATCGATGCTGACAAACGCTTTTGTCGATCTATGGACACTCCTCTATTGGTTGAGTTTGGCCTTCACAGGTCTATTCAGGTATGACTTAGAATTTTAGTTTAGCTCAAGTGTAACCTCTATTTTGAATTTCAACTTATATATACGACTATATGATTTGCAGGGCCTCGCTGCTATGCATCATCTTGTCAACTAGACTCTGAAGAAATTACCCCATATCCAGAAAGGCCAAGAGGTCGAGAAGGTGCAAAGCTCTTTGAATACAGATGTAGACCGTATGAAGTCTGCCTTTGAGGAGTCTGAAAAGAAGGTTAAGGAGTTGGAGAAAGAGATCTCCAAGCTTAAAAAGGACCACACAATTGCCTTAAAGGCCAAGGATGATGTTCTCCAGCAGAAGGTTAACGCTGCAGTGAATGCAGCCCTTGAGGATGCCTCTAAGGGGATTCTGGATGAATACAAAGTCTTCGATGAATTCATCAACTTCGGATTTGAGTAACTAGAGAGAGGTATTAAGGCTACTGGCAAATGGGCGGCTGCTAAGAAGAAGGAGTCACGGAGCTTAAGAGCCTCTGACTTCATAGGTCTGGGTTTTACTAACCCTCAATTTGCCCAAGCCCTTCAGGAAGTTGAAGAGAAAGACACTGCTCCTGCAGAGACTGCGCCACTGGATCTAACAGAGACTGAGGGAGCCAACCCCAGAGGTGATGAGGCCGAGGTGACCAATGCTGGCTAAGGGGACCAGGCCGAGGATGTCAGCACTGTCCCTGCAAATCCTTAGGCTATTTTTGTGAAGCTTTTGTACTTTTTCACTATGTATTCGAACTGTAACCTCTGATGAACAATGTTACTTTATATTTTTGCCATTTCACTTCATTTGTCGACCTCTGAGGAGGGCTTTTGTTTCTTCTCTTGCTGGATTGTTTGTTATATGATTTTCTTTGCCACGTAATAAGGTCTCACCAAATTAATTATGTTAAGGGTCTGAGGTCATCCAAGTATAACATCTGACCTCAGACCTTGCCACCAAATCATGATGTTATAAGGTATGAGGTCATCAACTAAGATGTCATCCTCATAAATAATATCACTAAATTAATGATGTTAAGGGTCTGAGGTCATCCAAGTATGATGTCTGACCTCAGACCTTGCCACCAAATCATGATGTTGTAAGGTCTGAGGTCATCAACTAAGATGTCATCCTCATAAATAATATCACCAAATTAATGATGTTAAGGGTCCAAGGTCATCCAAGTATGATGTCTGACCTCAGACCTTGCCACCAAATCATGATGTTATAAGGTCTGAGGTCATCAACTAAGATGTCATCCTCATAAATAATATCACCAAATTAATGATGTTAAGGGTCTGAGGTCATCCAAGTATGATGTCTGACCTCAGACCTTGCCCCCAAATCATGATGTTTTAAGGTCTGAGGTCATCAACTAAGATGTCATCCTCATAAATAATATCACCAAATTAATGATGTTAAGGGTCTGAGGTCATCTGAGTATGATGTCTGACCTCAGACCTTGTTAGGAAATCATGATGTTATAAGGTCTGAGGTCATCACTAGGATGTTATCTCCATAAGTAATATCACCAAATTAATAATGTTAAGGGTCTGAGGTCATCCAAGTATGATGTCTGACCTCAGACCTTGCCACCAAATCATGATGTTATAAGGTCTGAGGTCATCACTAGGATGTTATCCCCATAAGTAATATCACCAAATTAATGATGTTAAGGGTCTGAGGTCATCCAAGTATGATGTTTGACCTCAGACCTTTCCACCAAATCATGATGTTATAAGGTCTGAGGTCATCAACTAAGATGTCATCCTCATAAGTAATATCACCAAAGTAATGATGTTAAGGGTCTGAGGACATCCAAGTATGATGTCTGACCTCAGACCTTGCCACCAAATCATGATGTTATAAGGTCTGAGGTCATCAACTAAGATGTCATCCCCATAAGTAATATCACCAAATTAATGATGTTAAGGGTCTGAGGTCATCCAAGTATGATGTCTTACCTCAGACCTTGTCACCACATTATGATGTAATAAGGTCTGAGGTCATCAACCAAGACATTATCCTCATACATTCTACCATTAGAGCACAATGAAGCAAGAATTGACATGGAAACTGATCTCTCATTAATAATCTCTTCATAAGATGGTACATTTACATAAACTTCTTGCAACATCATATGTAATACTTCTTTAGATGATCAGCATTCCAGGGGTTGGTAAAAGGTTCCCCTTCTAGGTTTTCTAGCCTGTAGGTCTCGAGCACAACCTCTTCAGTCACTTTTGTAAGGACCATGCCAGTTTGGGTGGAGTTTGTTTATTTTCTGTAACGTCTTCTTCAGTATTAAGTCTCCCACAGTAATGGGTCTTGATTTCACCCTCTGATTGTAGAATATTGCTGCTCTCTGCTGGTAAGCTGCTTGTCTGATTTCTACGTCTTTCCTTCTCTCTTCAATCACATCTAGGTCTAGTCTTCTCTCTTCCATATTTTTATCAGGGTCATAGGTCTGAACCCTATGAGTAGGGAGTCCCACTTCTGTTGGTATGACGGCCTCTGAGCCATGTGCTAGCATGAACGGGGTTTCTCCTATCGGTGTTCTTGTCGTTGTCCTGTAGGCCCACAACACAACATAAACCTCTTTGGTCCATCTCCCCTTATCTTCTTCTAACCTCTTCTTGATTCCATCGAGGATTGTTCTGTTTGTGACTTCGGTCTGACCATTTGCCTGAGGTCGGCCAGGAGAAGAGAAAAAATACTTTATCCCAACTATTTTGTAATATTTCTCTAAGGAAGAGTTCTTGAAATGGGTTCCATTGTCTGAGATGAGAGTGTTTAGGAGGCCGTGTCTGCATATGATATTCCTCCAAATAAATTGGAAGGTCTTCTATTCTGTAATCGTTATCATCGGCTCTGCCTCCACCCACTTTGAGAAGTAATCAATGGCAACTATCAGAAACCAGTAATTATTGGCAGCTCTTGGCAGTGGTCCTACTAAGTCAATTCCTCATAATGCAAATGGCCAAGGGGAAGTGATTGACGTCATAGGTTGATGAGGATGGTGAGGAATAGTGGAGAATCTCTAACATTTATCGCAACTCTTCACGTAAGATGCAGCATCTTTGGCCAAGGTTGGCCACCAGTACCCCTGTGTAATAATTCTCTTGGCCAAGGGTCTTCCTCCTATGTGACTAGAGCAAGAACCCTCATAAACTTCCTGTAAGTCGCGAGGAACTTCGGTGGGATGAACACATCTGAGGAGAGGTAATAGAAATCCCTTCTTATATAGGACGTCTCCTACTATGGAGAATTTGGCAGCCCCATATCTTAATTTCCTCCTCTCTAGCTTGGATTCTGATAGCTCTCCCTCTTTGATATATCTGACGAGGGGGTCCATCCATGAGTCTCCTAGGTTCAGATTGAGACAAGGGTTGCTAAACTCTTCTTCCTCAATGGTCACTTTTGGTAAGACCTCGACCGGAACGGTCCTTTTGATGTCTGTCTTTGTCGTTGAAGCCAACCTTGCCAATGCATCTGCGTGGCTGTTGTTTTATCGAGGTACTCTCTTCAGTTTTGTCTCTTCGAAATATTCTAACATCATTCTCACCCTCTTCAGATAATTTGCCATCTTTTCATCTTTGGCCTCATAGACCCCCAATACTTGATTAACAACTAACCTTGAGTCGCTATGAAGTAGGAGTTGTCTTACTCCCATAGTCTTTGCCAATGAGAGACCTACTATCATGGCCTCATATTCTAACTCGGTTTTAGATGCCTTAAAGTTGAACCTCAAAGCTTATTCAATGTTGGCACCATCTGGAGCTGAAAGTATCAGCCCTGCACCGCTTCCACTGTCATAGGAAGAACCGTCAATGAAGATATTCCAAATGTCTGCATTCGATGAGAAGTCCCCTTCCGATATGATTCCTTACTTGAAGAGGTATCTATCCTCCTCGTTCTCCACTATTCCATCCCTGATCTTCTTGGACACAACCTCTTCCCCGTCCTGGAAGATATTTGGTGCAACCTCTTCCGGTTCCCGAAAGACATTGTTGTTTGACCCTTCAGCATTCACTAGGTCATTCTCTACCTCGGCCTCTTCCCACGTGAACTCAGTAACGAAGTCTGCGATGACCTGCCATTTGATGGCTACCCTAGGATGATAAGTAAGGTCATACTCTCCCAATTCAATGGCCCAAGTCATCAATCTTCCAGACTTCTCAGGTTTATGGAGGACCTGTCTTAGTGGGGAATCGGTGAGGACGACCATGGAGTGGGCTTGGAAGTAGGGCTTTATTTTTCTTGAAGCATGTATCAGGGCGTAGGCTAACTTTTCCATACGAGGATAATTTTGCTCAGACCCTTGAAGGTCTTTACTGTTGAAATACACAGGCCTTTGGATCCCAACGTCCTCCCGTACTATGGCTGCACTTATAGCCGATTCAGAGACTGCCAGATAAATATACAATTTCTCTCCTACCATGGGCCGAGATAACAACAAGGGAGACACCATGTAAGACTTGAGTTGATTAAAAGCCTCTTCACACTCTTTGTACCATTCGAAGGCCTTTCCGAGCACCTTAAAGAACGGAAGGCACTTGTCCGTTGCTCTGGAAATAAATCGGTTGAGTGCAGCCATTCTTCTAGTGAGCCTTTGAACGTCCTTAATACTCCGTGGCGTCTTCATGTCAAGCAAAGCCTTAATTTTCTCAGGGTTTACTTCTATTCCTCTCTGATTGACGATGAACCCAAGGAACTTCCCATCTTCTACCCCGAAGACACACTTCGTTGGGTTGAGTTTCATTCTGTATAGGTCCATGGTATCGAAGGTCTTTTTCAGGTCTTCCATGTGAGTGCAGGCCTTTAAGCTCTTCGTCAACATGTCGTCTACATACACCTTCATAGTCTTACCTATTTGGTCTTCGAACATCTTATTTATAAGACGTTGATATGTTGCTCCTGCATTTTTTAAACCGAAGGGCATCACCTTGTAGCAATATGTCCCTTTGTCGGTGATGAAGGCTGCCTTCTTTGAGTCTTCTGTATCCATAAAGATCTGATTGTAGCCTGAATACGCGTCCATAAAGCTCATGATCTCATGCCCTGCAGTAGCATCTACCATCTGATCTATCCGAGGTAAGGGATAACTGTCTTTCGGGCAAGACTTGTTTAGGTCAGTAAAATCAACACACATTCTCCATTTTCCATTGGCTTTGGGCACAATGACTGCATTCGATAGCCACTCTGGATATATGACTTCTCTGATAAATTTAGCCTCTTCTAATTTTTTAACCTCTTCCCTGATGACGTCGTACTTCTCCCTTGAATAAACTCTTCGCCTTTATTTGATAGGCTTGGCATCTTTAGTCACGTTGAGCTTGTGACACATAACCTTAAGGTCGATGCCGAGCATGTCCGCGTGACTCCAAGCGAAGACACTCTGCCTCCTCCTCAGGAAGTTTATCAGCTCTTCCTTGATTTCCTCTTTTAAGGCTTTGCCGATCTGGACGGTTTTTTCCGGCTCGTCCTCATTGAGGACGATGGATTCTACCTCTTTCGCGGCCTCTCCCTTCTTTAACTTTGCTTCATCTCTTGGGTCAAGTGTATCAATGTTATAATTGGTGGTTTCTCTCTTATGGGCCTCTCTCTCCTCGACCGAGTTGAAGTAGCATTCTCGTGTTATAGTCTGGTCACCTTGCACTACCCCTACTCCATAGGGGGTCGATAATTTTAGCATCTGGTGAACTATCGATGGCACGGCCTCGAACTCCTTCAGGGCTACTCTTCCTGTGATGAGGTTATAGGCCGAGAAGACGTTTTCGTCCATCATAAAAAAATTTATCTTCCGGGTTAACATCTTAGGCCACTCATCACCCATTCGTATGTCCATCTCATACATGCCCAATGGGTGGACCTTTTCACCACTGAAGCCCATTAAAGGATGATGATAGGGTACCAGCCTAGCTCTGCTAAGACCTAGGCTCTTGAAGCAGGGCCAAAACATCACGTCTGCTGAACTACCCCCATCCACGAGGATCCTCTACACCTCGCATCCATGCACTCTTGTTGTTATTACCAAAGGGTCATCATGTGGGGATAAGATACCTTTGAAGTCGAGTCAGGAGAACCCAACTATAAGGGTATCCATGTCCACCATCTTTCTCTTCTGCGTATTTACAATTTCAAGTTTGGCCACCGACTTGGCCTCTACCACATGAGATTTTCTATCATCCACTTCAGAGCCACCTGCCGCGAGTCCTCCGCATATGGTGTCAACACCAAAGGAGATCATGCCAACCCTCTTCACCGGGGTGTTGTCATCTTTCGGTGGGAGGTCCGAATCGTCTTCATCATCACCTTACGAATCATTATCTCTTCCAACTGGGGCATCATCACGACATCTGTCATTTCTCCTCTTTTTAGGGTCATCTCTTCCACCTTTAGGAGCCTTGCCATCAACATACTTCCTCAACTTTCCAGATTTTAGCATCTTTTCATCTCATCCTTCAAGGCGAAGCACCTGTCTGTAACATGGTCATGGTCTTGGTGGAACTCGCACCACAGGTTCTTATTCCTCTTATGTGGAGGGGCCCTCAGTTTCTCCGGCCATCTTAGAGACTTGTTATTCTTGATCTCGTTGAGGATATGTTCACAGCTCACAGTTAGAGGAGTATAGTGAGCGAACTTGTCATCGGCTGACCTCTTCTTTTCATCTTTCTTTCTTTGGGACTTCTCGCTACTACCGTGGTTCTCATCCTCATACTTGGCTGCCATTGCCTCTTCGGTATTCATGACTTTTCCCGCAGTCGCCAATAGTTCTGCCATAGATCTGGGAGGGTCTTTCACGAGTTTCCACAACAACTTCCCTTTCTGAAGACCTCCTATGAGGGCGGTCATGTCTATATTCTCTTCATAATCTTCAACCTCAAGCTTTTCTTTGTTGAACCGGGCGATGTAGTCTCTTAGGCTCTCGTCTTTGCCTTGCTTGACATACAGCAGATGAGTGGTCTTCTTTTGAGGTCTTACCCCAAAACAGAAGTTCTGAATGAATCGTTCAATTAATCCCTTGAAGTTCTCAATTGAATTCTTCGGAAGAGAAGTAAACCAACTGTGTGCTGCTCATGTCAAAGTCCCAGAGAAGGCCCGACACTTCATCTCATCAGGTATTGAGTAGATGTCCGCCGCTGACTGATACATCTCAATGTGATGTACAGGGTTGGTGCTACCGTCATACTTGGGAGACACCGCGGGTGGTTTGAACTTAGCAGGGGTTGTAAAGCTCACTATCCTTGACACAAAGGGGGAGCCCACCGAGAAACCTCTTTGCAATGGGTCTCGACTTTTAATGAGATCTCCTATCTTGTCCTCAAGACGTTGGATGGAGTCATTCCATGGTCTTGCAACGTCGGCCTGGCCGAGGTTGTCCCCAGCCACCTCTAAGGGGTGAACTGAGGGCTCCCCAGCCGCAGCACAACGTCGGCTGTTGACCTCTTCCTGCATGAGGTCGGCCTTGGTGAGGCTGACGCTGTTCATCTCCTCTTTAAGAGCCGACCGCACTTCTCGACCTTGATAACCTCTGTCTTAGGTCGTTTACTGGGCCTAAACTTTTAAAGGCTTACCCTCTGCTCAGTCGATCAAAAGCGGATCCTCGTTGTTGGGCTTCTCCACCTCTTCTTCCCCCACAACCTTGGCTTCGCTGGATAGGGCGAACTGTATTGTTCGAAACCTCATACGGCTCCCAACAATCTTCCAAAACATCTTCCGCCTCTATATCATCATACTTGCCCTCAAGCGCCTAGGGTCAGCAACGTCCCTCCTCCACTGGGGTGTAGGTTGGTCATTCGTCTGTGCCTGGGGTGTCAGGATGAGGCTGGATAGCCGTCGGAGTGATCATTTTCGATGAAACTCCAGGTGGCCTCATCATATTTTGGCTGAGCTGTGCAAACTGCTCCTGCATAGCTTGTTGCGTTGGAGCCAAAGACCTCAAGGTTGCGGCTACCTTCGCCATTTTGGACTGAGGCGGTGCCTGGCTGGAACTAGATCCTCCCGCACCAGGCGGAGGAAGAGGCGGTGGTAATTCTGGTGCCATATGTTAACACTAAAGAGTTTGAGTAGCAGATGAGCTTAATACCTTAAAGGACCTCTTTCAATGGTGAAGCAGCTCCACGCAAGGGGGGGTGCCTGGTTCACCACCAGAGTCTCCGGTGAGGTTAAGCTGAAGAAGAAGAAGAGATCAGTTTCTTGACGAATTCCCACAGACGACGCCAAAATGATGATGTTGGAAACAACACCACCCTTCAAGGTGTTTGTGAGCTCAATTCAATGTTAACAATGGCAGTATAAGGGTATATACACACATAGTAGAGGGAGATGAGGAGAAGAGGATTTACACTGGAATATAAGTGGTTCATCCAATCAGGCCTACGTCCACTGTGCAAGTGTATGATGTGTATCAATATATGAGGGCTGGCCATAGATACAATCTCTCAAGCTTTCTCTCTCTACTGTGTATTTGAACAGAGTTTCATCTAGGGTTCCTAATTTTGGATCCCCTTTAAGAAGGAGAAGACAAGTATATATAGTAGCTGGGGGGTGTAGTGTACCCCCATGCATGCAATAAGCATGTGTGTGTTGATCTAGCTAATGCGATGAAGACAACTGTCCTTGTCACATGTAGAGAATGATGATGAAATATTCCCCCCACGTGGGGGAATGATTTTTTATAACTGATTTGTGTCCACGTGTCCTTATTCACACATATGCCAATAAGAGCTCGGTCATCTGAACTTGGTCACAACCTCAGCCTGAAAGAGTCCGAGGTTGGTAAGGTCTAGCTGTTTATTCAATCCGAGATGGGACATAATGGTCTCGGCTTATGTGAAGCCGAGGTGAGGTAGGTGAAGGCATAAGGTCGGTCTGGGCCTAGGTTAAGCTGGAACATGCTAGGAACATCGGCTGATTCCCTGTTGAAGTTAGCCTTGATGGAGGTTAAGCTTCTGTAACCTCGGCCTACTCCTAACCGAGGTTGTCAGCCCCTGAATGACCTGATGAATAACTATTCCCATGTGTCGTGAAGACCTATCTTGATGAGGTTGGTGGTAACCTCGGCCATGGTCGACCTTGCCATGACCGAGGCTGTTGGTTATTGATCCAAGGCGCTTCCAACATCGGCCATGTCCTTGGCCGAGGTTGATGTCTCAGAGCCGAGGTGGTGCATTTGGGGCACATCATTATTGATTTGAATTTTTTATAAGCACCCAAAAGTGTATATTTTAAACCTCAAATAGTCTTTTTTTAATCGCTAATTTTCAATAAAATTGCATTTATATTAATATTCATGTGTTTTATAGGTCTCCGTGCAATCGCAACTTCGAAAGCTTTATTTCTAGATGACTGTGGCAAATTTGTGCTTATTTAGGGCTATACAATCCCCTAACCTAATCCCAAATCCCGTAGCCTACACCAAAGCCGAATCGAGGCCAGACCTCCCTAGCCTGTCATACAAGTGTTTGTGTGTGTGGTATTTTTGTTGTGTAATTTTTATTTCCTTTTGTTTTATTTTATTTTAGGGTCTCTATTTTTAGTGTTTTATTCTTTTGTGTAAATATTATATAAACGTACGTGTCATTGTGTTGATGTCGGTATATATAATAGGTGTGCGTATTATTAGATATTTTGTCTATTTTATTTTATTTGTTTTTAGTTTTAGTTTTAGTTGTTTATTATTATTATTATTATTATTATTATTATTATTATTATTATTATTAGTAGTAGTAGTAGTAATAGTAGTAGTAGTAGTAGTAGTAGTAGTAGTAGTAGTAGTAGTAGTAGTAGTAGTAGTAGTAGTTTAATATTATTATTATTATTATTTATTTTATTTGTTTTCAATTTTATTAGGTTAGTTTTATTTTTATTTGAGTCTTTAGTTATAGGTTAGTATTTTTATTTTTATAAATTTTATTTAGTTTTATATTTTTCAGTGTCTTAAGTGGTAGATAGTTTAATTTTAATTTAAGTACAAAATACTACACACACACACACACACACACCTCATATCCTACACCCTCACCCACACTCTTCTAACATACACCCCACTACACCCAATCCAACTACCATACACCACTAACCCAGATCGCAACCCATTTCGACCGGACTTGACTCCGACCACCAAACCCGCCGGCGATCTGCTCTGATTGCACCTGATGCCAAAACCCGGACCTCTAAATCCGACTTTGACAACCCAGCTTCTACCCCTTACACTCCACGATTCTGCACAAACCCAAATAAAAACCAATGCCAAATAATAAAATAACAAAACCCACATGTTAATAACCTTATACCCCATTTTCTTTAAATGCCCTCAACACCTAACTTTCCACATGCACTCGGGTGCATTTCCATTATCCCAGTCACACCTTTCACCCTCGTGCACCTTCCCAAAGTCCAAAATCCCCCTTACTCCATGTGCATGTATAAAAGAAGAATCAAGAGCTACTACAAGGGGCATCACCTAGAGAGCTAGAGAAGAAAATCTTAAAAAAGAGAGAGAAAAGTGAGAAAATTGAGAGAATTGAGAGGAAAAAAGTCATAGAGAGTTCAATTTGTTGGATTGAAGATTTTAATCTTAAATTGGTATTTTTACTCAATTTCTATTCCATATTTATTCATTTCAATTGTGTTTGTTCATCATTCTAGGCCAATCACTTCACAAGGAATGAAATGAAGCCTCCATGGATTTAATTAGATGAATTATTATTGTTTACTTTGTTTCATTTAGTTAGTAAATTGTTATTCCTACACGTGTTTATGCATCTAGAGATGATAAATTATCATTGAGAAGGGATTGAAATCTAGTATATCTTTAATGTTTGGATTCAAACTAGAGATATGAGGATCCACTACCTAGAGTATGGTAGATTTTCATATTACCCATATTTTAATTTTTTTTAGGATTTAAAGTTGATTATACGAGTTAGCTCTAGCGAGTGATTTGTATAATTTCTCTAAATCCTTTCTTCATTTGAGTAGTAGGGCTGAAAAATTACCTAACTAAATCTATATTTGTTTATTTCGTCAAATGGTGAGAATCAATTGATGAAATAAATAAATATTTAGGAACGTAGTAAACTTCAATAATTACATGCATTTAATTCATGAAGTAGAGGTGGATTTTCATTCCTTGATTTTATCTCACTTGATCTTATCTTTTTTATTCACATCTTATTTGAGTTACTTGATCTTGTTTAGCACACTTTTTATTATTGCCTTTATATCTTTCATTTCGTGGAGTTACTTAGTTTCACCATCCCATGAAAATTATTTTAATATAAAAAAAACTAAAAAAATAAAAAAAGTAAAAAATTATAAAATGAAATTAAATAAAAAAATGAATTACTTACTTCTCAATTGTTTAACTCTTTAGATTAAAAATGACATCCTTACTTACCTCTATTCTAGTCTTTTGATATTTTTGTAGGTAATTAAAGGAAACTGTTGATTATAAAGGCCTTGCAACAACGGCGCACTAAAAAGCTTTCTATCAATTTTGTTTGTTACTCATCTTAACTGTAATATGACAACTTGTGCAGAAAGTGCTACTTGGCGACCTTGAATTAGAGTTGTTGAAGCTTTATAACAAGGTATGGTTTATCCTAGGGGTTGTAGAAGGTTGATTTGTTCGTCGAGTTGAAGGATAAAGGTTTATTTCATTTGCAGGCTAGTTTGATTTATTTCATTATTTTATATTAGAGTATTGTATGTGTTATGTATATGTATGTTACACGTGACTTGAGACTTATAAAATTATATGTGTGTAACAGGTGACCTATTGACAAATTCTGAAAAATGTTACTAAAAGCATATGCAAATATCTACTAGGACTAAATACTAATTTGCTCTATTCCTGGATATTTCGTAACAATAACTAAACTACTCTCTTAAATTTAAAAATAAAAAAAACTAAACTTCTCTCTCAGAATGAATGTTACATCATTGTTAACTCTTTTCTTGTTTTTATACTCTATTGGTTTCTCATTAAGGATTCCTCTTAATAGTAAGGTTCTTAGTATATGTTTTTTTTTGCAGTGCTTCCGCATTCTTTGTAACTCACACACTGTGTGGCCTATCTAGAGATGGACGGACTGTGATAGCCTCTATTCATCAACCCATCAATGAAGTTTTTGAGCTCTTTGGTCGCTTATATTTGCTTTCCAGTGGAAAGACCATTTACTTTGGTCAGGCTTCCGATGCATACGAGGCAAGAATTAATTATCAGTTTTCACAAAAACTGCATTTGCTTTCAAATTTATTGACCTTATATATTGATATGCATGTGTATTATGGGAAATATAACACGAACCTTGTCACTATTTGGATGCTTTTGTGCCTTTTGCATATGGAAATAAAACAATTTATAATCTAGATGGAAGTGAAGTTATGGCAACGCTTTTGTGTTTCTTGGCATATACCATAATAATAACTCAGTGTTGTGGTGTTGCATGTTCACATCGAACGCCGTGTTGTATCAATGAGAATGACACTAGATACAAGTGTTATGCTTAGTTATAAATCCTTCTATAACTGGTTGCATAGTTCATGGTATGGGCTTTAGGTATGGTTAGAGTATATTAGATTTTCATATTACTCATATTTTAGTTTTTTTTAGGATTTAAAGTTGATTATATGAGTTAGCTTTAGCGAGTGATTTGAATAATTTCTCTAAATCATTTCTTCATTTGAGTAGTAGAGATGACAAATTACCTAACTATATCAATATTTGTTTATTTCGTCAAACGGTGAGAATCAATTGATGAAATAAATAAATATTTGGGAACGCAGTAAACTTTAATAATTACATGCATTTAATTCATGAAGTATAGGTAGATTTTCATTCCTTGATTTTATCTCACTTTATCTTATCTCATTTTATTCACATCTTATTTGAGTTACTTGATCTTTTTTTAGCAAACTTTTTAGTATTGTATCTTTCATTTAATGTAGTTACTTAGTTTCACTATCCCATGAAAATTGTTTTAATATAAAAAAAGGTACAAAAAATATAAAGAGTAAAAAAATCTAAAAAGAAATTAAATAAAAAAAATGAATTACATTACTTCTTATTTGTTTCACTCCTTAGATTAGGATTGACATCCTTACTTACCTCTATTATAGTATTTTGATATTTTTGTAAGTACTTGAAAAAAATTATTGATTAGAAAGGCATTGCAACAATGACGCACTAAAAAGCTTTCTATCAAATGGCATCATTGTCAATCTTTGGAGTTTGAAGCACTTGGAGAGATTTTTGGATTGTAGTTTATCTGTGCTATTTGTTTCATTTTTAGTACCATTTTCATTTTATTAGAAGTTTTGTATTAGGATTATATTATCTGGCTTGTATTGCGGTGCTTGGAGACACCATTTTTTTCATTTAAATTTGTAAAAAAGTGTGATAGGGAAACCGGACAAGATAGAGAGAGGGCGTCCAATGGTGAGGATTTAGAAGCCTCTCTACTTTGGGTCAGTAGGACTCTCGGGACCGACTGAGATAGGCGAGATCTCCCCCGGATCGACTCAACTTGGTCTTCACCCTACGTGTGTAAAAGTCGTAAGAGGTACATTTCTTTATCACTCGCGCATCTCCTATCAGCGAGTCCATTTATTGTTTGACTTTATGCTCTCATGTGACTTTATTTTTTGCATAGTCTTACTTTGAATGGTTTGATGAATTAATGAACCTAAGACCTCGACTCGTTCATTGACACAAGAAGGGATTTCATCACTCGACTCACTCGCTTATCCATTGTGTGCTACCCTAGCTATCACTAAATTTAAAATCAGTCAACTAGCTAGCCATGTAAGAGCACATTTTTGCAAAGGTGATCACAAAGATAAATTCAGTGATTTTTTTCGCCCGCGAATTAATTAAAATTTGGCTACCCCTTTCACTAATTTTAAAGATATAAATTGGCTACGTGCTAGTTAGGATTTATCCTTTACTTGCGTGTGTGCAATTCAATCATTTGGTTGCCGATTTTAGTTAGTTCGTCCAAATCAAGAGTCCATATTTTTCCTCCTTCTTTTCTTAAAAAAAAATCCAAAAATATTTTTCATTTCTTCTCCCTTTTTCCAAAAATTCAAAAATATTTTCTTTCCCTCTTTTCTTTAAAAAAAAAAATCATAAAAATATTTTCTTTCCTTTTAAAAAAAATATTTAACAATTCAAAAAACAAAAATCTATTCTCGTCATGGTCGAAGAATGTCCTTTACAGGAGTACTTTGGTCATTTTCCATTGTCTCGAAGCATGTTTGAAGTTGAGCCCGAGTCCAACATGCATACTATACTTAGTGGCTTTAACTCTCTCACGCACACCGTTGATACTCCTGCATCATCCACATATGCATATCATATTCCATTGCCTCCGTTGACGAGTGTCAATGTGTCCAATGCTTCATCGTGTGCACATTGTTTCCCCGCCAATCACATGTTCCATGAGTGCCCATAGCTTCCTTATCCAATTGAACCCACCATGGAACATGTGTATCCATATGACATTGTTTCGGAACCCACTTCGGCTTATTATCATGACACATATAATACTGAGTGGTGTGAGCAATTAAGCTATTCGTGGAGACCTGATCACCCTCCTACTCAATATGAATCCCAACCTCATGGTGTGGATCGTCACATGTTCCAACAGTCATCATGGCAACCTACTGCACCCCATTGTGATCAGTCACCTCACTGTGCTACCCAGGACTATCAACCTTTTATCTCTTACGGAGATGCTTCTCTCGTGTATGACACACTTGACCCCACTCCATACACTTCATATAAGTATTTTCCGTATACTCCTGCTAATAGTGAGTCGTGTCCACCTTAACCACCACCACCACCCACCACCATCCACATTCGCTCTTGAAAGTCTCTTACAAAAGTTCATCATCGAGCAAGAGAACGCCACTCAATATCAAAATCAAGCCCTTCAACGACTTGAACAAAGAATAAATGAATTTGAGTGTGCGAACGAGTTGAAATTCCCCCCAAGTCAACCCATTGTCGCACACACGTGGAGTAATGATGAGCCATCTTGTGCCATGACTTTTGAGTTTGACCAACCCTACTACCTCGTGAATCTCGAAGTTAAAACCACTCCATGGTCTGGGCCTCAAGTTGACAATTGTGTTGATTTATCCAAAGATTGTGAAATTGATCAAACCCCGCTTTGGCCAAATGGACCCACCATTGAGGTTCTTATTTTCCCTCATGAAAAATTAAAAAATATTCCCGAGTTTACACCTATTGAGCCCACCGCGTGTGTTCCTGAGGAACCACTTTATTACAGGTTAACTCTGGTTACGAGTGCTCACCCTTGTCCTGAGATTGAATCCGAGATGATTTCTACCCCTTCGAATATGGATCATGTTCCACTATTCTTGGCTCACTTTGAGTCATATATTAATGTTGATTATTCTCTCTCAGATTTGGATGCCTCGTTATATTTTTCCACCGCCTCAGATGGTGACTTGCGGGTGGATAAGTTGATCACTCACTCGTTTACAACCACACTTCCTCTTGCGAGTGCTCTTGAGGATCACTCCGAGCCTCATGAGGAGTGTGTGTCTTTTACTCTTGAATTGGATCATCTTCCCCCACCCTTTGTCCCACCCGATCCACCCATTGTCCTTTCCACCCCACCACCTTATTTGTACCTTGCTTTTGTACCTTCTTAGTTCCCATCCATGTATTTGGACCCTCACCTGAACCCACCCTCCACCCTTGTGCTCCACAATCCCACTCGTGCATTCTTCCTCCATCCATGTATCTACGAGAGTATATGTGGTTTTACTATCAACTTAGGTGACACAGAGGTTGTTACTCCATGCCCATCACTCGTCCTCCGTGATGATTTTTACTCTCGTTAACTCATTAATGTGTCACGGCGCGACCATTATCATCGTCCATTTATAGAACGGTCATGCAATTTCTATGAAGCCCACCCCATCACTATTGCTACACCCTTTCGCCTTACCATCCAATTAGAGAATCATGCTTACAGGGTCCTTGTTGCCCTCACCTTTCTACTCAATAAGGCTCGTGACCTGTGTCTATTCACCCTCACCCTTACCTTTCTTCCATATACATTTCTCCCCACCCACCCTTGGTCCACCAATGCTTTGCATCGTGTGAAGCACTTTGCCATACAAGTGCATTGACCTTTTAGCATTTATCCAACAAGACTGACGCTTCAGTTTTATTTGGGGGTGATTATCATCACCCCATTTTTCTGCCACTCCGTGCTTTCATAGTTCTTATCTTTAGGGTGAGTTACCTTCGCTCTAGATGAAGACGTTAAACTTAGCGCTACCAGGAGGCAGCCCGATGTTTCTGAGTATAAGTTTTATCCTGTTTTGGGGTGATTTTTCACACCACCCAATGCTTTACCATGTTTGTGGACTTGTACACATTTTTCTCTAATCACTTCTTCAAGTTTATCTTGGATATATATGGTCCATTTCATCAGCGATTGATTATAGTAATCTCTTCCCTACCTTTATGCTCTCAATTTTAAAAATAATTTTATTTAACATTGAGGACGATGTTCCTTCTTATTTAGGGGTGGGAAATTTTATCATAATCATACCTCTTTAGGAAAAAAAATTGATAAACAAGATTTGATTTTTAAAATTTCCATGCAGTTTCTTTCATCTCACTCATGGATGTTAATTTTTTTATTATCCATCTTTTAAGTCTAGGAATCAAGCTAGAATGTTTTTTTAACTAGCTTATGTAATACGTACCAGGGCATTTTGCACTATGAATTTTTAGACTCAATAAAATTTGCGTACTTATCACGCCACTATGGTTTAGAGTTGAAGAGTACTACAATTCTCAAGAAAACTTTAAGGATCACCATTGGAGACTAGCTTGTGAGATTCGTGCCTTTCACCCTTTTAGAGAGTTTTATGTAATCTTAGAGTCACAAGTTGATTCAACTTCCTTTGGGTCCGAACATAAATCGTTGTATGATCTTATTATTCTTCACTAAATTTTGGCTTGATCACTGATAACGACATCACTTTCGAGTTGTAAGAAACATGTGTCCTGAAGTTTGTCTCAATCACCAGACATTCACCCATACATCATACATCCGTACACCTTTTATTTTTCATATCACCATCATATACCATCCCCATTTTTATATCAACTCCATTTTCCACCCATTATTTTGGAAAAGAGAAGAGTGTTGAGAGTATAAAAGAGAAAAGTCTTCATAGAGAGTGTTTGCATTTTTACCAAACACCTCTCTAAGAGTTCATTCAGAAAAAAAAAGAAAAAAAAGAGAAAAAAGAAAAGAAAAAGAGAAAGTTGCAGTCAAGTTCTCATGATATAAAGACATTTGTTCCTGATGTGTAATACACTCGTCTCTAACATCCATCATATCACCATCCTAGCTCATATCATCCCATCCTTCTCATTTCATTTTCCCCCACACCCATAAGCACCCATATTTTTCCCTAGGTTTTTGGGCAAATGAAGGCCAACGTGGTGAATAACTCGACATTCTCACTATATTGATTAAAATTCTTTCATGAGATCATCTTTCTTTCAAAAAAAAGTTTGTTCTTTCTTGTATGTGTGTGAGACGTTTGAATTTGTTTATATTTACTCACTTCCTCACACACTAGAGAGATACACTACCCAAATCTCGGAGAGTTCGATTCAGAGAGACATATCTAGTGAGATTTGAAGTCAAACCATTGTATCTATAACGGGCGATCTAGGAATTAATTTTATGATACTTGAGATTGTTTCACACTACACATGTTGAGTTTTTTAGGAAGGATTATGTCTTTAGTACTAAATAAATTTATGTCATTCATTGACAGTTGAACGTTATAATCCTTGATGTCTTTATAGATGGGCTGTACAACTTTTCATCTTCAAATAAGATACTCCATTTTTAATAAATCATTTTAAATAATTTTTTGAATTCTATGAATACATTCACTGCAAACCCTCACGAGACATCACTCGTCCTACAGGGTAACCTATAAGTTTAAAGGCTTGTTACACATGCTAAGTGAAATCGCAAGTACCCGCGAAAGTGACACATTTTTGGTTTCTTATCTTTCTTTCTCTCTATTTTTGCTCGAGGACTAACAATGTTCTGTTTGGGGGTGGTGTGATAAGCACCCAAAAATGTATATTTTACACCCCTAATAGTCTCTTTTTGATCGCTAATTCTCAATAAAATTGCACTTATATTAGTATTCATGTGTTTTGTAGGTCTCCGTACGATCGCAACTTCAAAATCTTTATTTCAAGATGATTATGGCATATTTGTGCTTATTCAGGGCTATACAATCCCCTAACCTAATCCTAAATCCCGTATCCTACACCAAAGCCGAATCGAAGCCAGACCTCCCTAGCCTGTCTTACAAGTGTTTGTGTGTGGTATTTTTGTTGTGTTATTTTTATTTATTTTATTTTATTTTATTTTATTTTAGGGTCTCTATTTTTAGTGTTTTATTCTTTTTTGTAAATATTATATAAACGTACGTGTCGTCGTGTCAATGTCTGTAACTATAATAGGTGTGCGTGTTATTAGATATTTTATCTATTTTATTTTATTTGTTTTGAGTTTGAGTTTGAGTTTGAATTTTAGTTTTAGTTTTAGTTTTAGTTTTAGTTTTAGTTTTAGTATTATTATTATTATTATTATTATTATTATTATTATTATTATTATTATTATTATTATTATTAGTTTAATATTATTATTTATTATTTTATTTGTTTTCAATTTTATTAGGTTATTTTTATTTTTATTCGAGTCTTTTAGTTATAAGTTAGTGTTTTAATTTTTATTTTTATAAATTTTAGTTTTATATTTTTAAGTGTGTCCTAAGTGGTAGATAGTTTAATTTTTATTTAAGTACAAAATACTACTCACACACACCTCCTATCCAACAACCTCACGCACACTCTTTTACCATACACCCAGCTACACCCAATCTAACTCCCATCTTTTTCCCCACCAAGTTTTTCTCTCTCCTCTCACCTCCATTAACAAACACCCCCAATTCCTATACACACCCCCACACACAATTCTCACCTCTTTCTCTCACATCCACAAAACCCATTCCAAACTCGCAATTATCCCTCTCTCGACCTTCTGCCATTTCCACCAGGGTTTAAATCAAACCTGCCCTCCAACTCCAATACAACATACCCGAACCCATCTCAGCCCCTTACCCAGAGCTAGTTCCTTTCAACCGGAGCTAACCCGCAATCCAAAATTCGAGGTGAAACCCCAAAACCCGCTACCTTTCACACCATTCTAACCCACCTGACCCAGATCGCAACCCATTTCGGTCGGACCTGACTTCGATCACCAAAACCGTCGGCGATCTGCTCTAACTGTACCTGATGCCAAAACCCTAACCTCTAAATCCAACTCTGCCAACCCAACTTCTACCCTTTACACTCCACAATTCTACACAAATCCAAATAAAAACCAATGCCAAACAATAAAATAACAACCCACGTATTAATAACCTTATACCCTATTTTTCTTAAATGCCCCCAACACCTAACTTTTTACATGCACTCATGTGTATTTCTATTACCCCTCTCATACCTTTCACCCTCGTGCACCTTCCCAAAGTCCAAAATACCCCTTGCTCCATGTGCATGTATATAAGAATCAATAGCTACTACAAGGGGCATCACCTAGAGAGCTAGAGAAGAAAATCTTAGAATAAAGGAGAAAAAAGTGAGAAAAATGGAAAAAATTAAGAGAAAAAAAATTGTAGAGAGTTCAATTTGTTGGATTGAAGATTTTAATCTCAATTTAGTATTTGCACTCAATTTCTATTCCATCTTTATTTCTTTTAATTATGTTTGTTCATCATGCTAGGCTAATCACTTCATTCAAGGAGTGAAATGAAGTCTTCATGGATTTAATTAGATGATTTAACTATTCGTGTTTACTTTATTTCATTTAGTTAGTAAATTGTTATTCCTACATGTGTTTATACATCGAGAGATGATAAACCATCTTTGAGAAGAGATTGAAATCTAGTATTACTTTAATTTTTGGATTCAAACTAGAGATGGGAGGATCCACTAGTTAGAGTATATTAGATTTTCATATTACTCATATTTTAATTTTTTAAGGATTTAAAGTTGATTGTATGAGTTAGCTCTAGCGAGTGATTTGTATAATTTCTCTAAATCCATTCTTCGTTTAAGTAGTAGGGATGATTAAATACCTTACTAAATTTATATTTGTTTATTTCGTCAAATGGTGAGAATCAATTGATGAAATAAATAAATATTTGGGAATGTAGTAAACTTCAATAATTACATGCATTTAATTCATGAAGTAGAGGTGGATTTTCATTCCTTGATTTTATCTCACTTGATCTTATCTCATTTTATTCACATCTTATTTGAGTTACTTGATCTTGTTTTAGCACACTTTTTAGTGTTGCCTTTATATCTGTCATTTAGTGTAGTTACTTAGTTTCAACATCCCATGAAAATTGTTTTAATATATAAAAAAAGCTAATAAAATAGAAAAAGTAAAAAATTCTAAAAAGAAATTAATAAAAAAATGAATTACATTACTTCTCATTTGTTTCACTCCTTAGATTAAAATTGACATCCTTGCTTACCTTTATTCTAGTCTTTTGACATTTTTGTAGGTAATTGAAGGAAATTATTGATTAGAAAGGCTTTACAACAACGACACACTAAAAAGCTTTATATCAATTTTATTTGTTACTCATCTTAACTGTAACATGACAATTTGTGCAGAAAGTGCTACTTGGCAACCTTGAATAGGAGTTGTTGAAGCTTGATAATAAAGTATGGTTTATCCTAAGGGTTGTAGAAGGCTGACCTGTTCGTCGAGTTGAAGGATAAATGTTTATTTCATTTGCAGGCCAATTTGATTTATTTTGTTGTTTATATTAAAGTATTGTATGTGTTATGTATATGTATATTACACGTGACTTGCGACTTATAAAATTATATGTATGTAACAGGTGACCTATTGACGAATTCTAAAAAATGTTACTAAAATCACATGCAAATATCTACTAGGACTAAATGCTAATTTGCTATATTCTTGGCTATTTCGTAACAATAACTAAACTACTCTCTTAAATAAAAAAAAAAAAAAACTAAACCACTCTCTTAGAATGAATGTTACATCATTGTTAACTCTTTTCTTGTTTCATACTCTGCTGGTTTCTCATTAAGGATTCCTCTTAATAGTAAGGTTCTTAGTATATGTTTTTTTTGGCAGTGCTTCCGCATTCTTTGTAACTCACACACTGTGTGGCCTATCTAGAGATGGACGGACTGTGATAGCCTCTATTCATCAACCCAACAGTGAAGTTTTTGAGCTCTTTTATCTCTTGTATTTGGTTTCCAGTGGAAAGACCTTTTACTTTGGTCAGGCTTTCGATGCATACGAGTCAATAATTCATTATCAGTTTTCACCAAAACTGCATTTGCTTTCAAATTTATCGCCCTTATATATTGGCATGTATGTGTATTATGGGAAATATAGCACGGAACTTGTCACTATTTGGATGATTTTGTGCCTTTTTGCATATGAAAAAAAAATAGTTTAGATTCTAGATGGAAGTGAAGTTATGGCAGCGCTTTTGTGTTTCTTGGCATATACCATAATAATAACTCGGTGTTGCATGACACTGGATACAAGTGTCATGCTCATTTATAAACGCGTCTATAACTGGTTGCATAGTTCATTATATGGGCTTTAAGTATATTTTGACTCGAGTATTATTGTTACTTTCCAATCATAATTATTAAATTAAATAAGTTCAATACTTATTATAATGATCATACCAAACCTTCGTCTATGTTGATTTATAGTGCGTTTTGTATTTTTATGTGAGACTTGTGCAAAATATTAACGAGTTTAGAGGTGAATCTACTTTTGCAGAAAATAAAAAAATGTTTGAATTCTGCATTTACGTCTATTTTTGAAGATGTGACGCACGAATCACCAAAAGGCTCAATTGATTTGTAATACCCCTTATTTTTACGCATATTTATTTTATTATGAAATTATGGAAATTAGAATTTATTAATTTAAAGTGAGAAAATTTAATTTATAATTAATCTGATTTTAAGGGTAATAATTACTAGCGTGACCAGAGTTGGTAGTTATCGAAAATAATTATGTTGAGTAATAACTATGATGAACATTACGTAGTAAGTAGCGTAATATTGTTTCGAAAATAAGAATATGGCCGGGGACGAGATACACAGCAGTTAAAATATAATTATTGGGGATGCGCGTATGAGTCGCGTCAACTTTTTATTT
The DNA here is from genome assembly GCA_949130495.1 of Sambucus nigra. Taxonomy (NCBI): domain Eukaryota; kingdom Viridiplantae; phylum Streptophyta; class Magnoliopsida; order Dipsacales; family Adoxaceae; genus Sambucus; species Sambucus nigra. The sequence goes on from OX422221.1 coordinate 49,972,891, forward strand.
CGGGGGTTAAAAAGGCAAATTATTTTTAAATAACTCGTATGACAATTTTGAGTGTGCCAATGTGTCCGAAAGGGTCGATATAGTCAGAAAACACTATTCGGGTGTTATATTTGGAGTCCGGGGCATTTTAGCCCAAAATGACACCTCGGATGGGTATTTTAGTCTTTTGGAATTTTTAAGTAATTAAATGGATGAAAATTAGGTTTAATTAAAAGTTATGTGGGTTAGAGGTTTGTCAGTTTCAACCCACGTGAGAGAGAGAGAGAGAGAGAGAGAGAGAGAGAGAGAGAGAGAGAGAGAGAGAGAGAGAGAGAGAGAGAGAGAGAGTACCAAGGAGGAAGAAGACTCCATTGGAGAACAAGGGAAAGAACCCAAGGATTCCCACCAAAAGTTGTGCCAAAGTGTAGATCGCGACGAGAGGATCAACCACATACTAATTTCAGTCCGAGAATCAGAAATCCACTTTAAGGCAAGTGTTTATCTGTCTCCTCTTTTAGCAAATATTGTTCTTATTGATTTAGACTAGATGATATAAACTTATTGCAATGAAAACTTAGGTTTAATTAGACTAATTTGTCAAGAAACCTCATGAATTGGAAATGGATTTGAATGTAGAGGACCTTCCCTTATTAGGACTATGAAATATGGTAATTTTATGTTGAAATCACAAAATTTATTGAAGGTTTTGAAGGTTTAAAAATTCTGGGTTCATATTTAAGAGATTTGTTAGAAATTGAAAAAATGATTGAATCCCATTTGAGTATATAAGGATTTGACCTTTAATTTCTATTAGAAAATATCTTAGGGTGATTTGGAATAGGTTAGGAACATTAAATTAGAGTTGGGTAGAGTTTTGGATTGATATTGAGGATTGAAAGTTGGAAAAATCAAATTTGGAGAAGAATAGGGGTCTGACCTGTCTTCTCGTTCGAAGTTTGCCCACGTCGTTCGAACGACCTCATTCGAATGAGACTTCCAACGAGAATTCTAATAAACTTCTAACGAAATGATGGAGTTCGTTCGAAGTGAGAACTTCGTTTGAACGAGATTCCTTTGACTTCTAACGAGATTTCAGAATGCCTTATTAGGGTCTGTTCGAGTTAAAAAATCGTCCTAAGGTTATCCAAGTGAGAGTAATGACCTACGTGAGTAACGGGTGACTTAAATTCCGAATGATTAGTGTGTTGAGATTGTAATAGTTCTCGGTATATAGGAAGTTTATAGAACCTAGGAGGGAATGTAGGTTCGAGAGAGTAAATATATTATCGAATCACGTTGAGTGGCAGAATTAATAATATTACTTATATACTATGGAAATCAGGTTGCGTGAACGCCTATTAAGTTATATAAGTTGTGTGCATGCTTATTACTTGAGATATTATGTGTATGCCATACCTAACTACTGGCTATCGAACGGAGGTAAGTGCATTATGGACGACCATATCTTGTGTGCCTTCGGGGGATTTTGAGTCGTACCACTAGAACATGGAACCTAGGTACGGGCTATCTGTGAGAATGATAGTGATGACGGTCGTATGGGTGCATAGGTACGTGCGTAGCCCATCAGCTTGGAACTATGTTCGCCTCCACTATGTGTATATGTTTTATTAGTTCTTGAGAGATTGAACATGTTGTCCTTTATGCGTGAGCATTGCAATGGGACTAGATTGCCGAGTATGCCTAGCACCAGGGGTTTCTTAACCATGGGTTCAGTATTGATATATATAATTGTATGTATACATAGTGAGATTTTTATATGTATACTGAGTTCCTATTTTGTGTTTCATGTTGGCTGCATTATTAAAGTATATACTTATTGGGTCACCAGTTGAGAATTAAGAATGCTACGAGAATGAGTTAAAGCATCTTTAAACCTATTCCTAAATAATAGAGATATATTGTCCTCGGGTTATTTAGATATTTTATCCGGCATAGTGGTTATACTACGTATAGTCAGACAGAGTATCGTGACTAGTATGGGTATCTAGGCTCACTAGGTGTGCACATTAGATGAGAGGTGAGCATCCCAAGTGAGTACGCTAAGTTAACATGAATAATATTTGTGCTAATTAACCAATTTAATCAGTTACTATATTTAAATTTTTTTCTACTAGGGCTCTGACCTGTTTTTCTGCAAAACTCTTTTCTAGTTCCTTTATTTTAGGTGCTCAGCCACAGGGAGACCAAGCTTAGGAGATTCCATTGAGTTGTCGAGCTCTATCTGCTGTGGAAGCTACATGACATTACTAGTAGACGCTTCATAGTCTATTCTTTTTTATCCATCAGTTATTTACTTCAGTTGGACATGTCGTCCCTTCCTATTTTACATTCAGAGATTTAGATGTTTTATTCTGTTAGTAGACTTTTACTTCATGGCTTTGGATTAATGTATGGGATTTTGACTGGAAGTGTTTACTCTAGTTCTTTCCTTATGTTTTGGGATAAATAGTATTAGTTAATTGTTTCCTTACTTGATGATGGTTAGTAACAAGATAAAATTTTAACATCAACCTTTTTAAATATTAAGTGGTTAGTTTTATTTTAATAAAATTAATGATTTTCAACTGTGATGCATTATTTGAACCAACGGGATATTCTAGATTTAATTAATAAATGACTGATCACCCGGTATTTAATTAGGCGGGGTGTCACATGAATTTTCTCTGATTTCTGAGGTTTCCGACAATAATCATCTCGCAAAATCCAAATAGGTAAAATAAACTTCAATTCGTTACATTATGTTGACACACCAATGAATTTCATAAAACCAATTCGCTACTCGTTGCCACAGAGCTTAATGGGGTGTTTTATGCTGTTGGAGGATACGATAGAAAAGATTACTTAGAGTAAGATTTAAAACACTTTTCTTCCCACTGTTGAATTATACACCCACACCTTAAAAAAAAACTTATTGAAGTTCATGTTAATAAATTTGCGCCAGGCCTTGCTCAGGTATAATATTTGTTAATCATTGTATATTTATGAACATTTTTATGAATTTTTCAAGTCTGCTGAAAGGTTTGATCCTAGAGAACATTTTTGGACAAGAATTGCGAGTATGGAAACAGAGAAGGGTAATCATTCTTTGGCTGTTATGAATGAAAAAATGTTAAGTCATTCATGTCACAATGTAACTGTATCACTGAAGTACATGTATTGCGTAGACAAAGTACTGGCTTTCCTAGTGAAAGCTCTAAGTATAGAGGTGTAACCTTACACAAATGTGGAAGACGGGAAGATAGATTGGGCCAGTTCTTAGGCAAAAAGTATGAGTTTCATTCATTAATAAACAACCCTAGTCTTAGTTATCATTTTGCCTTTTGAACTTTTCTCTTGTCTTCAAATGCTTATCACGAAAATGCTATGTTTAATTATAATTATAAATTTACCTATATTTTTTTGTTCTTTTTTAAAACAGGTATGTCTGTTTGGGTCTCTTTGATATAGAAATTGAAGCTGCCAAGTGGGTGCCTTTGGTGCTAACTTTGTTTTTATTTTCTCATATTGCATTGCACCTAACTTATGTATTACACCCTACTTTTGTACATGGCTTATGACAAAGTTGCTATCAAATGTAATGGAAAGGAATTTGTTACCAACTTCGATCCCATCATTTATGATAATGAGCTCAACTCCATGGGTATGTAATTGGGTTAACTTCTTTTTAACTTCTTCTTTTTTTATTTAAAATAAAATACTACTTTGAAAGAGGAATTAGTATTGCATAAAATTCAAATACACTTGTTTTTCACAATCATCAAGTAATGACACCGATCATAATCTAGATTTGAGATTAGGAGGTTCGGGTGGGAAGACAACTAATCGTGATTTGGAGGATGATATTATCAATATAATGGATCAACATACCGTGTCAATGCAATTTGAAATTTATTGGCGAAATCAAGGATTTAGGCCTAAGGTAGATAAATATAAATCATTTTAATTTCAGCTCCTCCGTTTAATTTGCACTTCTATACTATGATGTTGATGTTTGTATTTTGTGTAAATGAAGCTCAATCCAAAATCAAGTAGGGGTCGAATTGATAATGTGAGTGTCAGGAAAAAGTATTCTGTCATTCAAATTCTTGACACTAATAATGAGACTTTATACATGAATTTATCAATCTGGAATTCGCAAAAGCATGAAAATGCGAATGTGCTCTGGAAGAAAGAAAGAGAGCTCATGCATCGGACCATAAGTCCATCGCAAATATCTTTCGTTGTCTCCGTTATGCAAGGTGGTGTGGTAAAGGGTATTCCTTTTCAATCTCCTAATGGTCTAGTTGTTGTTTCTCACACTAGGGGAAGAGGTTTAATGCTTAGAGTAGAACTTGTGACTAATCGCAAGTTAAAGACTCCAGCTAAGGATGAAACTCAGCATATTATGGATAAGATGAAAGGCCTGTCTTTTAAACTCTTAATTAATAATCCTCAATCCTTATTTATCGTTGCATAAATTTTAAGTGGTGAAGATTCATTGTGGTTGCAGAAATGGGAATATTGATTGGAAAGGCAGGTTTCATGGGAACATATTTAGAATCACTCCTCCCCTTTGCTTGACCAATGAAGATGTTGGTTCGCTCCTTTTCTCTTTACCTTTTTAATCTTCTTATATTGTTTTCTAAATTCATCTTCAAGTAGATTTTCTGTTTTCTAGATTTTCTTGTGGATGTGATGGATTACTTTTATTTCACCATTTTTTTGACAAAACTAGAATTTCAGCTCCTCTCTTACTTCACCCTTTTTTACACAGTGTTATGCAATTAATTTTGCTGGCGGATAATTTTTTGTACTAAATTAATTTTGTATGACTAAATGTTGATATTATAACTAATATGATAATTTTATTTTGTTTGACAGAATGCCATTTTTGGATCCTCATCAAGTTTCCAGCGCTGCGGTTGGCGACATTGATGGAGATAACAGAACGGAAGTTGATAGTCAATAACTATTTTTTATATTTTATTTGCTTGGTTATAATATAAAATATCTCATTTCGGGATGATTGTATTAGGATGTTATATTGGATGCATTTATGAAAATAATGTAACTTTCGGGGTGATTGTATTACGATGTTTCATTTGTTTTAAGTTTCTTTTGTAAATAAAGAGTGGAGGCTTATATAAAATGTAAATGTTGAATATAATGCTCTTGTTTATGTGGACTATTTTTGTATGTGTTCTTAGAATTTGAATAGTGTTGTAAGAGTAATTGAATTTGTTTAAATTCAGGATATTGGATTTTGATTTTTTTAAAATATTTATTAATATTACTAACGAACCTTTACGATTACAAAATCAGACAAAAGTGTTATAAAAATGGTGTAATAAGGTTTAAATAATAACACAAAAGTTCGTTACTAAATCAGAACTAGTAAAGGTAAAATAATGTTAGTAAATTAAGAATTAGTAACAGAATTTTACCGTTACTATTAGTAACGGTAAAATTATGTTACTAATTTTGTGTCACACGCCTTTTTTCTAACAAAAAAACTTTGTTACTGATATTTTTAGTAACGGTAAAATACCGTTACTAAAGGCACGTTTTGGTGTAGTGGATGTTGTGTATCTGAAGGCAAAAAAGATCAGTAGGGTCCTTGTAATGAACCTTCCTGATTCCAGTAAGGGATACTTGGATTGAGGTTTCATTGCCCAGAACTGGCAACATCTGCCTCTCCCCGAGGGCGAACACTACATTCGGTTCTTATGCCCAGCTTAGGGAAGTGATATATAGGTTGACACTTATTTATTACACACTTCTTTGTGATTTTCATGTTTTAAATTTCCCTGACTAACGAAATTTTTCTTTCTTGGATTTTAACAGATCGCTTGGAGAAGAAGGAACATGCTCTTACCTGCATCAACAGGGTAGGTTTATTAAAATCTTGGAAATTGAGGGAGCTCCTTGCTGGTGGTTATTGTCCCCGTTCAACCACTTTACTCATGGAATATAAGGATACTACTGGTAGCTTTACTACTCACCCAATGAATAGTATCCCCGACTTTTCTATACTGGTCGAAGAAGCCTTTATCTCTTTTTCCTTCAAGTTTTTAGACGTTAAGTCCATACTTGCTGACGAGGAGGACTCTGTGGCACCTAAGAAGATAATTTTGTTGATCGATAATGATGATGTTGAGGCTAGGGCCTCCTCTCCTAAGACCAAATCCTTGAAGAGGCTGAAGGTCCTAAGGCTATTGACCCATAATTGGCCATTCGAGATAAGAATAAGATGGACAAGGCCCTCTTGGTCGCTCAACCCTTAAAAAAAAGGGATCTTCCTCCTCCCATGAGTAATTCACAAGCCATGTCTGTAGCCGAGAATATTTCTCTGGATTTTGACATTTTGAGGGGGGTTGTGCTCGCAGATAATTGCGAGCAAGTCACGCAACTTTCCCTCGAGCAGCTTTTAACTTGCACTGCTCAAACTCTGTCATTTGTAAGGAACTTTTATCTTCTCTCTTCTTTACTCATTTTTTATTTTGAGATAGGCGTGCCTAATATATCCTTTGTTTCTTTGTTCGTAGTTTGTGGTAGACTTTGTTCAAATTTTGGATGGTCATCTGAACCAGTTCAAAATCAACGATGAGCTTAGCGAGGCTCATAAAAAATTACAAGTGGCTATGGCTAACGCCCATAAGGCGTATGGGAAGAAATCCACCAGCGACATCATAAACACCGTAAAAACCGAGGTTGATCAGCTCAAAGTTGAGAATATCAACTGAAGATCGAGCAATCTCGATTAATAAATGAGGTGGAGGAATTCCCCTCGGCCAAGGAAGCCAGTATTGAGAAAGGCTAAAATAAATCTTTTAAGGACGCCAAATGTCAGTTGGCGTTCATTCAAAAGTTCAACTTCAAGAAAGGATGGGATGCAAACTAGGCGAGGACCAATGTCCCAGTTGAATCTGACCTCTTTAACGAGCACAAACCTGGATTCCCACTAAGGGTTGAAGAGGAGGCTACTACCAACATCCCAGCCGAAGAGAAAGGGGATGTGGCGTCCAAGGACAAAGCCGCAGAAGTTGAGGAGCATGTGAAAAAATAAGAGTGCTTAGACTAAAACTTGTATTTCTTGTACCTTTTCCAACTTTCCGGTTTGTAAGGGCTTTGCCCATTTTGAAGTTTATTAATGGAAAAAACTTTTCCATTATAGCAATGTGGTTCGTGTGCCTTTTTGAAAATTTTCCCTTGTTTGTATTTTCTTTATGTAGTCTTTTGTCGAGGACGTTCCTTCCTTGGTTGGTGATTTAAATGTCCTTCTTGGTAGGAATGCCAATGCCCAGGCACACCAAGCATTTGCAGTTTTTTGCAAGGCTCTTAAAAAAATGACTGGTGGTTACAAGGACCAGTCAACCTTGTATGTTAATCTGAATGATGACTTGAAGGATATAAGGGACATGGGAGACCTAATGCAAGACGAAGTGAACAGTCTGAAGGCTCATCTCGCTGGGGCAAAAGACATTGGCCATGTTGGTGCCTTTATCCAGCCTGAGAACGATGAGATTAGGAAAAATCTCATTGATGCTAAAGAAATTAACTGAAGAGCTCATGTGATGTTCATGAGACTTAGCCGTGATATGACCAAACTTCGCTACTTATTCAAGATGAATCCTCTAGTGGCTTGGTCGACAGGCTACGATAACGATGACGATTGGTTGAATGCTCCAGTCAGACTGGAGGAGGCTAAGAGTGTGGCTTACAAACATGGATGGTTGAATGCCTTGGGAATTTTAAAAGTTCTCAAGGATTTATAACTTTGGTATATGTACTAAGTTAACTGGGCAGTGTATAGGCATCCTCCTTTTGGCAGCGAGGAAAAATGAGTCCCTTTAAATGTTGTTTCTCTTCAACTCGCCAAGAGCTATATAAAATCTCATGTTAGTGACGACGAGTTCTGACTAAATCTCAACGACATCCGAAGAAGAGTAATTTCTGAATTTCTTACTCGTCGACTATAGTATGTTGTAATTAGTAAAATTTGTGACGGTCTTTTGTAATTGACAATTTTTGTAACTTGTAACCACATAATATAGTCAAGTTAATTTAATATCAATCTCATGCATTTTTCAATTCCTTTATTCCAAGAATGTGTTATATTTGTCTTATCTTACCTTTTAGGTTGTGTCATCGCACTACCTTAGGCCTAGAATAGGCTATAGCAAAATGTACCTGGTGTAAGAGTAGTCCAACCATGCAGGATTTTATCTGACCAAGTCAGGTTAGTCTAATGCTTGGGGGTCCCCTGTAGGGCTTTTGATTGCCCGGGCAATTTATGAAGTTTTTTGTGTTTTTAATGACAAAGGCCTGAAGACCTTAAGTTTAATTTTAATAAGCAAAATTACCATTGTAATTAAGCTAAAGTCTGATCGGCATTTGAAAGTTAATGTCAAATGTGATCGTGTTACTTTTGGACAATGTAAAGCAATTGAATAGCTAAATAATTGAGCAAATAACCAGAATTGTTATTAATAACTTGAATATAAACTGCGAGCATCATAAGTTTTGAAATGAAAATTTGTAAAAACTATTTATGATGGAAATAAAACTAAAAATAAAACTTCTTGAGGTTGGTTGCGTTCCATGCTCGGGGTATCTCCCTGCCCTCTATTATTTCCAAATGATAGGCCCCCTTGCAAATCATCCCTAGTCACTTTGAACGGACCTTACCAGTGGGTTCCTAAAATTCCGTCTGAGGGCCTTTTAGTGCTACCGAGGACTTTCTTGAGGACATGATCCCCGATCTGAAATTTCCTCGGATTGACCCCTCTATTCTACTACTTTGTCAACTGTTACTGGTAGGAATCCAACTTGATCATAGCTTATTCCCTTCGTTCTTCTGCTAGGTCAAGTTCAGTGCTAAGGGATTCTATAGACACCATATTCTAGGATCCCCTAAGTCTCTCCTTATGTCCCTAGCACTCCCCCATTTCACTACAAACCCTAAGTCATACTCCGAGTACCAATCCAGAGGCCATTAAGTGCTCTCGGGCCCATTTGACTCCGATCAACTCTATTGTTAGAGAATTTTTTTTTGAATCTTTGAAGGGATCTAAATCCCCTTTCCAACAGTCTATCTCGTGTGCGAATAGGCATAACGGTTCGTACTAACGGACCCTTTTATTATCAAAAATCAATTTGAAGGTACCGGGCGCCCCCGAGCCCCGATTGGACACTAATCAGCTTCATTGTCAGAGCAAAATATTTTCAAATCTTCGAGGGGAACTAAAACCCCTTTCCAATGGTCCACCCCGTGCGTGAAGCAGCATAACCGTTCGGACGAATGATCAGTTTTCCCTCGAAAATCGATCGGGAGGCCACTGGGCGCTCCCTATCTCTGTTTGACCAAGTTTAACTCTTCATCTTGAATGAGACTGAATAAATCTTCGAAGGTCACTGAATACCCTTCTAACTGTCCGCCCTGTGCGCGATTTTGACTTACAGTGCGAACGAACGATCCGTTTTACTCCAAGAGGTCAACGGATGCTTTCGGACCAAAATCAACTTTCTGAACTGAGTGAAGCTCTATGGAATTCGAATTACATTGCCTGACCTTTCCAACGGTTCACCCTATGCACGAGTCTGACTTAACATGCGGACGAATGATCCGTTTTCGTCCGACGATCTCCCATCCAAAGGATCGATGTGAGCTTCCGAGCCACATTTGACCCAAAATCAACTCCCGGACCCGGGAGCGATCCAAAGGACTATTGAAGGTATTTGAATTAAATTTCTAACGATATGCTCCGTGCATGATTCGGATCAACGGATTACATTCTACGACCGTTTTCCAGAAAAATCTGCACGAGACTACCAATTGGTAGGCCTAGTTCCCTGCCTATCGGTAGTGTGTCCAGGTTACCTGTTGATAGGCAGGACTAGAGCAATGCCGATCAGCACCACCCCTTACCCTATAAATAGAGGGCATGACCTCACTCCAAAATCACGCCTGAGATCCATCAGTATCACTCATCTCAGCAACATTCTCTCGAAATCAGCGAAGTTCCTCCATGTGAATTTCCATCCAAGCTTACATTCCCATCCTTTTCATACCCAATTTGGCAAAATCACATTCTCCCACATCCAATCTTCATCTCACATTCAAGGGAGTTCATCCAAGATCACAGATCAGGCTTCAAATAAGGTCCAAATCCTTCCCCTTTCTCTTTAAATTTCATGTTTTTGCATTAAATACATTAGATTCATAATCTAGCTATATTTTAGTTTATACACATTAACATCTTACATTTTTACTAGTATATTGCACATACTTATTTTTTTTTATAAAAAACCCAAAACAAACAAAAAGAGACTTTCGCCCATAAATTCCGAATGGGATACCCATCACACTTTTTCAAAACTAAAACCCATTTTATACATACGCACATATAATGAAATCCCGTTCGAATCTATGGGATAAACCCCACCCTTATGTTGCATGCGAACTACGTGGACTTTGATGCCTTTATAGGCTACATAGGCGTCTCGAATTAAATCCCGAGGTTCGAGTCCAATTTTCCATGTTCTTAAATTCCTCTTTTCAAATCTATCATTTTCTCACATTAATATACATATTATGTTTGTAATCCTTATTAGCGCTTTATCCAACACATATTATCATTTCCCCATAACGATTAATATCACGATAAACGCATAAATCGTATTGTATATATAATATTTTGGGAACATTCCTATGGATGACCTCACTCTATTTCTTCTATGGTATGAGTTGGGCGATTCCGATCTCCATTATATATACACGCACACGCATTTCACGGAGAAATAAAGGAAAATAATAACATACGTCCATGAGAGACCAAAAGGGCGGGATGGGTGCCTAACACCATTCCCATTCCTTAACTTAGCCCCCGAACCCTTCGAATTATTGGTTTTATATGCATCCGTTTGTCTGTGATGCCGCTCTCTCGAGGCGGCAACATGTTCTTTTTCCTGATTTAGGCAAAATAGGCTAGCGACTCCATCTCTTTACATTCACCCTATATCGACGACGACCGAAGCGTTCCAAGAGGGTGTAAGACTTTTTTTTCACCCCCCCATTTTTTTCTTTCCCCGACCCTCATTCATGAGAGGAAACAGAGAGGAAGGCGAGAGAAAGATGGGAGAGACACCGCGGGAAAATCAGGGATGGCCACAGTGGCTACTCTGCTGGAGAATTTTCTTCATAAGAGGGCTAGACTCTTATTGCATGGGTATTTTGTTTTGCTTGTGTGCGAATGCACCTATCTGTATGTTCCCCTTTTCTCCTCTATTATTTCTTGTACATATATACCTCATGCTTATGTCACTACTCACTTGTAGATGCTCTACATGTACACTTCAAACCACGTGCACCTAGGATCACTTATGTCCACATGTTGCACACACCACTTAGAAATCCATGCTTAGGTGTCACTAACACACACCTCAACTCATCAAACTTGTATATATCCATGATTACTCACACTTTTCACACACCACCTATAATTGAATCATGCTTAGATTTTCTACCACACACTCACTTGTATTTAGCTACACATCACTCACTCTCACATATCTATGTTTAGTATAAGTTTACTTTTTATACTTGTACATTATTCACTGCTTAGCATGATCAATAAAGATACTCTCTCCGTGATATACTAATAAAGAATCATGCATTTTGCACACAACATCACCAAAGAGCATTTTTATTAACCAAATTTTTTTCCGTAACTAGGGGGTCACTTCATGATGGACGCTAGTCTAGTAGATCACAGTTAGCCTGAGTGGCCAAGTACCTTTGACGTATATCAAACGGTTCCCCCCACATCGTACCGCTTGACCGAAGTCATGACAGGAGGTATATCACAGGGAGCTCGTTCACGTACATCGAGTATATCAAATTCGCTCTCACACATAATGTCCCCATGAGGTATATAGTGAGGCAATTTATGCACACTCAGATATATCAAATGGCTTGTCCACACGTACCAATTGCCCTCAAAAGCAAGACGTATATCATGGAAGTTATGCTAAAGGGGGGGAACCCTTCCAATTAACCCAACAGCTGCATACCCTCATATAGGTGTCAAACCTAGGGCACTCATATTTAGTTTGACGATTTCTACCCAAAACTCTGTCGAAATGACGTGTCGTTATGCCGCCCAAAATTTTAAAATGAGACTCTTCCCATGAGCTTGGTAACAAGTCCAATCATGTTTTTACATATTTTTCAAACCCAATTTTCCCAGGCTTGGGTCCCGTTCGACATTTCTTTTTGCATTTAGTTAATTCTAACACAAATGAGAGCATAATAAACATAATAATAAGCATGCTGAGACCCGTCTCTCGTCTTTCCTATTTCTTTACCAAAAAGTGTCAAAAATATTTTTCCCTCTTTTATCAAAAATACCCTAAAGCCAAAAGTATTTTTTCTCCCTTTTACCCAAAAACATTTTGTTCCCCTCTTTTCCAAAAAATGTCAAAAAATATTTTCCTCCCTTTTTCTAATATAGCAGTTTTCCTTCCTCTTTTTCAAAAATAAATTCAAAATTTTCTCCTTCTCAGGTCAATCGCATACCCTTGGCCTGGCTCCCTATTGGCTTCGGTCTTCAGTCGAATCGCCCCGAAGCTCCGTCAGTTCCCTCGCTACCTATGAGTCCAGAATTCACCTTCATCCGTCTTCCATGGAGAACACAAATTAGGCACCAGATGTACAATCGAATTTGATGACGGTTCTAGCTCAACTCACTACCAAGATTGACAACCTTCAAACCGAGGTTCACGAAATGCAACGAAACTGGGTCCTAATTCTTGAATATCCCGAGGTCCTCTTCCCTCACGCTATGGGTCCACTGGCACCAGAGCCTATTTGGGTTCTGGAGGAATATCAGCACGCTCCACGTGCTCCTCTTGCTAATGAGCAGCTGCCAGCCCAGCACCCTATGATGAATCTTGCCCAGCCATGGGATAACTTACCCGTGATTGTTGATCCGAATGAGGAAGAATTGAAAAAGGTCAAGGAGGACCTCAATATGTTGACCAAGAAATTCGACCAAGTCAGACTCTTTGGGAACTACATCAATACAAGAAAGTATAGATATGTCGACATTTTATAACCGACATTTTTTATAAATGTTGAGAATCCATATTTAATCACAACATAAGTGACATTTTATAAAAAAAAATGACGGGAAAATAGTGACATTTAATTTAAATGTCGCAAAATACCGACATTTTAATTATAAATGTCGGTTATTTGGTGTCATTTATCTACTTTTTTGGCAGGATTTTGAATATATATTTTTTCCCTCTTTATTTTTTACCCTAAACAACCACGCTTTTTTATCTTCCATTTTTGTAGCTCCAAAACCGATTTCGTGTATTACTCAGTTTCTTGTACTCTTCCACTTCCATGATTTCTCTCCCTCTCTCGCTCAGATATTTTGGTCTCTCTCTCTCTCTCTCTCTCTCTCTCTCTTATATATATATGTCTTAGATGCGCATTCCCTCTCTCATTTTATATGCTAAAAAGATTTCGATCAAATATCTGATTGACATTTGATCCTACAATTGTAAAGGCCTTTAAATTATATCTAAGTTAAGGGTTTGATAAAAAAAAGAGGTAATTTTGTTATAATTTTATTTGGGTTTGATATTTTTTAGTGTTATTCGTTTTATTGCTATTAAGTATGAGTGGCTCTTTAATTAATAAATGTATTTTCTTAAATTATGAGAGTTTGTGAAAGGTAGTTATGTGCAGTAAATCAATTAATAAAACTCAACCACCTGGGAAAGAATTGAAATTTTTGTTAAGGTATATATTCTCCCTTTTCTGAATTTGTAAAATGACAGTTTAGTTAAGTATATATTTTTGTGACCTTGTCTGCTAGTTAGATTCTAATTAGGTTAATTATCTTCTATTTGTGGATAACTTTTTTTTATATTATTACTCTGTAAGTCTATTTTAGGCTATGCTATTTTACATTTTTTAAGTTGAATTTTGAGCTGGTATTTTGACCAATATTGAAGTTGTTATTTGCTTGGATTATTTCTTGTTGTATCATGCTATTTCTTTAATATATAAGTTTATAAAATTAATGCTATTGTTTTCTATTCAACATTTTTTCCTTGTGTAGCATATATAATTTGTTTAAAACATGTAATCCATTTACATGGAAAAGAATAGCTCACTTATCAATAAGAGTTTGCACAAAAAAGTTAAAGAATTAAATCATTGTATATGAACAAATTAGTGGCACTAACAAGAAAAGATACAATACTACTTCAATTAATATTATCTGAATAAGATATATAATTAATTACATGAACTTATCCATGGTTCAAAGTCTAGGCCGATACGACGACGATACGACTGAGTTGAATAGGTATCGGTACAAGCCGATCCAATTTCGAGTTACGAGTCGGGTTTTATATTATTGGTGTAAATCGCCCATGTCGATGATTTTTGAGTAGTATCAGCTCATATCGATAATTTTGCAGTAAAAACGATCCATATCGGCGATATCATGGTAGAGTTTGACCGTTATGCATATATTGAAGTTCACATATTAAGTTTGAAAACTCGTAAAATATTGATCTTAAATGAATACTCAAATAGTTGAAATCTTGTTTGAAATTAATTTGAAAGTTGAAGAAATCAAGTTAATCATATTTTAAAGACCCCTACTTGAAAATTGAAGGCATCACACCAAAACCCACACACTGATATCATTCTCATTTAAGACCACACCCCCTTAACAAATTATTAAACAAGAAGCAACATCGAATGCTTCAAATTAGCCCACACTGACAAGAGCAACATAATTTTTAGAGATCAACAAGGGTGATTTTAGGGTGGGATGGAGGGAGTAAGGGAGGAGGTGATAAAGTGGGTTTCACAATTGAGGTCGGGTCCATTAGAGTTACTTCTCTTAAAAGACGATGAGTAATTTATTATGTGAAATCATTTTTACAAAAGAAGATAGCTAAGTACCACTCACGGGAGTTATCTTTATGATAACAACGACTATCGATCATGAGTGACGATGGAAATTATGACAGGCTATACCATAGTTAGCAACATGACAAATACCCTTTATGTTTTATGAAAATCCAGAGTGTAGGACTACCAATTGTAAGAGGGAAATTATTTTTCTTGATGCCTTGTATATTGAGTTTGGTTGACGCTTCCGTCGACGGTGATGCAACTATTGGAGGCCAAGATAATTTGGGTATTATGATATGTATTATGGATTGGCCTTTTCATGGAAACATTCGTGTTGACATTCCATTTTTAATAATAACAATACATAATCCCCTTTATGTTCCATGTGTATTGTCATGGAAATGGGTTTCTATTAAAGTATATCACTAGTGTAGTGTGTAAAATTGGTTGTCGATCTGTTTTGGGGGATAGTGACATATTAGTAATAATACATGGCATACTTGAAACTTTCATTGCGCTTGTTGCAGTAATTTAGTCCCGTATTCCCTTTCATTTATATTAATTAGTGGGATAATATTAGAAGGTTTATTAGTATATACCCTGTTTTGTCTTTTTATGTTTTCAAATGTGAGCTTACGACTGCGTTAACTTCGAAATTTATTTATTTGTTAGAGTATTAAAAACATAAGAAGTTTTTTACAAATATACGGGGAAGGGGTTACAGAACAAACCAGTGATATTTGAATTTGGGTTATTAGACTTAAATGAAAACTCAAGTAGTTGAAACCTTATTTGTAATTAACTCGAAAGTCAAAGAAATCAAGTCAATCATATTTGAAATATCCCTACATAAAAATTGAAGGACAATTAACCTCAAATGGCTAGTCATACTGAGCTATAACGCATTAATTAATATGCTATATATGTTTGCTATTTGTTTTCAATTAATATTAAACTTTTCTTCTATGTATCATGTAAGTCATTGTCTTTCCATTTAATAATGGAACATACTTTGTTACCGCCTGTGGTGAAATCTATATCTATTAAGTAATTTGCTGAACCAATTGTAAAAGAATTTGGGGTTGTGTTTCTTTTCTTGTTTGATTTATTCTTTACTTTCGAATTGGCAATTGTTTTAGGTGGAATGAATTTCACTCCCATAACTTTGTTAATGTACCAATTTGTTTTCTAAAATGTGACGTCTTTCCAAAATCAGAGTAATGTGACTTTTTCTCTTAAAAGGTCACATCTAATGTTGCTCACATTTGTATTGTGGTTCTTGGCAGGAGAAGAAGAAATTACGTATTTAACTTTCCTTGTGGGTAGCACGTATATTTGATATACCAAGTGAGCTATAATAAATTTTGAGAAAAGTGCTTTATCTTGGAAGAAATTGAATTTGAACATGATACGTCAATTTGGGATGCTCATGCTTTGTAGGTGTAGTAGATATACATGATGTGATGTATGATGGGTTCATAGATTTCTTTTAGGTAGGTGTAAATATACACGATTGTTGGGTTCTTGTCTTTGAATTTGATGGTAATTGTGTTATTTGTGTTTAATTTAAATATGGGTACTGGGTCCATAGATTTTGTAATTAATTATTAGAAATTAAAATGACCATATTTTTTTTCGTGATTTTTGCTATATTCTAAAGCGGAGGGGTTCCTTTGAATTGAGAATCTAGTAATTGTAATGAATGATGTTGTTTGTCATCGTGTCTTTAACTTGATTGTGTTTTGACGACTTTTGTTTGGACTTTGCACGTACAATTTATGTAGTTTTCTATTTATTTTGAAAGTGTGCGTAACAAGGTCCATTGTAGGTGGAATGATAAAATGCATGTAGTTAATCACTTAGGTTATCTAGACCATAATTTTTTTATACTCTCAACTTTATTTGTATGCTAGTTTGCTGCAATCCCGTGTGGATCGAGATAAAGGCCTGAGTTTTATTTGGATAATAGGCATTCTACACCTCCAAACGAGCACAATTCTTTATATCTATCATTAGAAGTTCAGTTTAAATAATTTCATATAGATGTGATTTGAAATGACAAAAAATTGGTAAAATTATTTTTTCCTTTCAATCACATTAAATTGTTCACCATCTTTACACAATAATATAATTCTTTTCTGGCTTTGAAAAACTCCTAAAATGTGTAAACTAGTAAGTCAATTATTGTCGTGTATGTATATTGCCATGAAAAAAGTGATTGAGATGAGAATAATAGAGTAGTTATCACTCAACTAATTGGAAAGTAAATTTTAAACCTTATAATAATTTTTAATTCTTAGCATAGCGGCTTGTATTTGATTGAGAGGCATATTCGTGCATAGTAGGCTAGAAAATTTAAAACTGGACACATCCAGCAGAATCTCAATTAGTATCCAACCCCCGTTGCATCATAAATTGCTATAGGTTCACCTACTAACCCTCCTTTAAGAGCATTACTTTTCAATTACTACTACTTCATAATAAATTGGACACATCTAGCAGAATCTCAAATTCATTGTATGTTCAAAATTTGTAGAATACCATATCAATAGGTTGAGATAGAGCATTACATCTTGTTTTGATTTTGTTTTTAAATGTGATAGCTATGAAAGTCAAATTTAGGAGTTGTGGCACGTAACGAATTAATGGCACCACTGACTTATGATGATTGACGTTATGTGCCCAATCATTATAAGGATAATATTTGGAAACACATTAAGGTATGTTTTTAAGTGAACATAACTACTTATATCTTAATGATTATATGTGCAATTTGATATTAAATGTTTGTTCTCTCACATGTCATTAACTAGAAAAATACTAATGCAACCGATGATATGAGACGTAATTTAATGATGTCAGTCGGAAGGAAATGGAAGGATTAGAAGGCGATTGCAAAACTCCAAGGTTATGATTCATACAAAGCTACAAAGGAGCGATTGGCACATTATCCCGATAGGGTTGAAGAGAATCAGTGGAAAACGCTCGTCCACTATTGGGACTCTACTAAGGCTAAGGTATGGATTTGGATTTGCTTGGTTAATGATTTATGATTATTTGGAAATGCAAGCTATGAATAATAAAAAAAATTAATGAAAAGGGGATTATCCCCCTAAATTTATTGATAAAATAGAAAATAAAAGGAACTTTGGATGATATTCAAAGAGAACTCGACGAAATAGTCCACTCTAAATCACTGGAATAAGATTAAGCGTAGTACAAACCTCTTATAGCCTTAGCAAAAAGAGATTAGTTAAAGGTTGTACACAATTTTTAGACCAGTTAAAAGAGATCATTCTTTTCCTCCCACTGTACAAAGGACATCCAAGGTAAGTGATGGGATGTTTCTTTAATTTCATTCCAGTCCATACTTTGATATCTTTTAAAGATTGGGCACTTATCTTTTAGATGCCACCATAAAACTCTTGGATTTATTAACCTGCTGTTCTGAAACCCTCTCATATGAGCTTAGGACTGACATAACCTTCTTGACTTATCTTTTTGCATTTGAGCTGAAAATAATTACATCAAAGAAAAATGTGAATATAAAGGAAGAAAAAATGAGTGTAGATTAAGTGAAGTTGCAGAGGTTGAAAGCTCTTTCATTCCGAAAAATGTAGAGGTTGTAGTGATACTTATGCTCGAAAACTGGCATCATATAAACACACATACAAAAAAAAGTTAATTAAAACGCCTTGAGCTGCTCATAACTATAAAACAAAGTAAACAATGCAACTCATTTGCAAAGATGATCACAGTTATAATATACTTACTGATAGAGTCCCTAACTTGGATGCTTGGGTTTTTCCACTCAGAAACACCATCAACTACAACTGTATCAGAGTGAGTAAGCTGGAAGAGTAGAGTGACAAAAAGGGCAAAGATACAAAAACATGAAGGAGACTTCCATGAACAAATTTGTTTAGTTTTTGTGAAGGAAAAAAATTACTAAGAGAGAGAAAGGTAAGAGAGAGGATTTAAAGCTTTGTGACTTTTATCTACGGGCTATGGAAATGTGGAAGAAAAAGTGAGTTAAAGAGTGTCAGCAGTGTTTGGATTTTCTTGGGAATAGTTTGAATGGGTGACACAGATATGTATGTGAATGTGCCTCTCATATTAGAGATTGTGTATTTATTACCAGTTTTTTACTATAAAACAGGTTGGTGACTTTGTTGAAGTTATTATACTAGAACATAAGAGGTTTGGGAAATCCTTATTCAAACAATTTGCTCACTTCTTGGATTCATCACTACAAACCTGATTTAGTTTGCATTATTGAAACAAGGTTAATTATGACTTATCCTTTTAGAAGATGTTTCAATCTTGTGGCCTCAAATTATTAAGAGTCTGGTAGCAGAGGTAGATCAGATCCGGATAGATCATCCGGTTTGCTAGTGGGATCCTCAATTAAAACACTGAAAAAGAACTACATCCCTAATAGATGAAATCAAACAACATAAAAAAGAACTACATCCCTAATAGATGAAATCAAATAGCATAATAAGTCTAACAGCATAATCATCATAACCATCTAGAAGAAAAACTAAAAAATTATAAGAACCATATGTGAATAGGCTCCACATAGTTGCTATGAACAAACCATAGATAACCAACTTCTAATTACATTAAATTCAAGAACAAAAAATATAATGAGTACATAATGAAGAAAAACTATAAATTACAATTTATACGATAGACTAAAGTTCTAAATTTAGATAACAAAAATATTGAAAAGTCAGTTGTAAAAAGCAACAAAGGTTTTGGGTGCACTTAACTGTCGATAACGACTAAACACAACAATACAAGGAACAATAGTAACAAATAAAATCCACAAACTTCAAACAATCAAGGTTGTCATAAATACCCACAAACGACCTCCTGCACCCATTCCTTTCATAGCAAAATTAAATGACAAAGTAATGGCCGACCATAGTATGCTAATCATAACTGTACATTATTCATTACTTATATTTAATTGACACACCAAATGAGCATTAGATAAATGTGGTTTAACAATCTTTCTTAAAGGCTTAATAAATGATAAAAATATTGTACCAATGTCATTACTAATTCTTACAACAAGAGACTCAATATTATAGAAACATACCTCATATATTGCAAGCATCTGCCCAATTAATTTTATGTAAAAAATGCAAGGTAACATGTGTGGTGGTTAACTGATACTTTTGTATATGCCTTAACTGATTATGTAATTAGAACTTTGTGGGATAAATTGGATAGATATTTGTGTAATCAAGAATGGATGATCATAAGTCTTTTTTGGAGTTGGTTCTTAGAGAATGGAATGATATTTCAACTACTGGATGTCCTGTTTATATTTTGATAGAGAAGATAAAACACATGAAATGTGTTCTAAAATAGTGGAATGCTCATACTTTTGGGAGTATTTATGAGGACCTAATTAAAACCAAGTCTACTTTGGATGATATTCAAAGAGAACTCGACGAAACAGTCCATTCTAAATAACTGGAATACGCTTAAGCGTAGTACAAACCTATTATAGACTTAGCAAAAAGAGATCAGTTAAAGGTTGCACACAATTTTTTGATCAGTTAAAGAACTGATCTAAAACAGAGATCAACTAAAAGTTGCACTCAATTAAAACTACTCACACATAAATATTTTTCTCTTTTTTCAAGACATTTGCCATTTAATTATGGATCTTAAGATCAGATATAAGCCTTATGCAGATGAGATGTTTAGGGTTGGTCATATAGGAGTGAGAACATTGGTGTCTGTGTGGTGTCATTTGTAACTAAAAAAATATGAGGGTGTTGTGATACATGTATGAAATATTAGTCATTTCTTCTCATAGTTATTTTGATGAAGTGAAAAACTCAACTCCCAATAAATCAATCTTTAAGTTCAGTATTGTACTTTTAATTCCAAATCTAGTATGTTTAGACAGAGTCTTAGTTGATTAGAGCAAAAAAATGTCAGGTAATTTCTACTTTTTAAATTTTACACAATTAATGGCTTATTTATTTGTTTTCCGTTTTCTTGTAGTGCTTTCCACCTTCACGATTGATAAGAGGTATACATGTGTTGGCGCTATGGTATATATGGTCAATAAGTGTGCAAAAAAAGTACTCAAATATATAGTTATAACATTCGTATTCATTATCACCAAGTCTTTATGATTAGGTCTATCAGTGCTTAGATTATCCATGTTCGTGCCTGCAAAATTAATCATGTGTACGAACTTTATGATTCTCAACACATACTGTTGGTACACTTTATCTATTGTGATTAAAAAATCACACCAAAGAGTTTTATGGAGAACTCGAAAAATAAAATCATAAATTAATTTTAAGTCTACTGCTCAAAATTAAATTATTACCTCATATGATTATCGCAAATATGAACCGAATGCGTGAATTCCAAATAAATACTGCACAATAAAAATAAACAATATTACCTCAATCGTTTATAAATTCGTCGTAGACGATTCTTGGGTTGAGTCGCGGACTAGGTCGCTCTCTTTAAGATGTTTCGCGGCTCTACCCTCTTTGTGCAGGTAGTCTACAGTCACGTCGTCCCTAGGATAAAACAAGCCCAGAATCACCTCTGTATCATATAACCATGCACCGTAGTTATATGTCTTCTAACACCCATTCCAAATTAATTGCTCAATTTCTTAATTTCAGTTTGTGTAGACAAACTGTTCTAAAATATTTTAGGGGAATAAATATTTTCATGAAGAAGATATTTTCAGTCTTAGAAAGAGAGAATAGTGATTTCGAAAACACTCGATTTTTTTTTTCTGTCTTCCAAAACTAAACTCAAGTTTTTTTTTTTCACTTCAAAAACTTAAGCTCTCAAGCTCTCTCTTACTCCTATCTGGTAGTAATGGAGTCTCATCACATATATACTAATAATGGAGGATAACTACTAAGGAAACAAAGAGAAGAAATTTGGGAGTAAAACCCGGATGATTATTTCAAGTTGGTTCTAGTGGGTGGCTATAAAGCCCCACTACTCTCTTCTTTTTATGTAGGTGGGAGAGTAGGTTATCATTTCCCTCATTTTTAGCCAAAATTTTGGGAAAAGAGGGTATCTCTTTTTTTCTTTTTAACAAAAATTTCCCACTTGTATTTTTAAAATACAATTTTGACAACAATACCCCACTTTGGATTTAAAAAACACAATCATCGGTTACAATCCCCTACATGTAAATTTTGAAAAATTATTGAGCAATAATTATTAATAGAGTTGTGCATAAGTAAAGGTGTCTTTCGACTTGAACCTTTACGTAGTAAAGATGATTCGGATTATACTAGAGTAACTCGTAGTTTTGAACTCTATCTCTGATAACATCCCACACACAACCCTACTTGGGTGTAGTCCTCAAGCCAGCACGTTACAGCCATGTGCTTATATCCCAGTATGTGAAAGCTCTAGGGAATTTGCCCAAAATTACCATAGGAAGCGGCCACACTTCCACATCCACATAGGTGAGTCTATCAAGGATACTCCCGTAGCTAGGTACCCCACTCAAAATAGAGCTATAGATCTTCATTAAGAGTTATAATTAACTCAACCTTAACTCGCTTCAGGATATCATGCTCCATAGGGATGGACTCGGAGTAAAACCCCGTAAATAATAATTAACATGATTCAACCCATATCACCGTGACTTGTTATTACCCTTTGAACCTATTTCTTGGGATCTCCAGTCTATAGGTTGGGTTACCATCACAAATGATTCAATATCAACGGGCTTTAGTCTGATCCCTTTCTAGGTGTGAAACACATTCTCCCGCACTAGTCCTTTCGTCAAAGGATAAGTTAGGTTCTATTCTAATCAGTCCAAACATAATCCACACACAACTCATTAGTTTTTAAATTCTCAAACTATGTTGTGCTTATGACATATTTGCCGTTCTTTCCGTTATGATAACGGTTCTAAAATTTTACAATAACCGTTGTTCTATTGTTGTGGATAAAATGACTGTGTCGATCTCTACCATAAATGGTATCTTATAATAGGTTTTTCAACTTTTCATTTCCTCACTAGCCATAGCTAATGGTATCACCATATACTCCATCATTAATTATGCTAATAATTAATATTTATGGGAGTTCCAAAAAACAACATCATAATGTGTTAAACACATATTCATTATTGATTCAGAATCAATTCTAGGTTTGTGGTTTTTATCAAAACACATAACCTTTCTCAATAGCATAAGAATGCACTTTTTAATTATACACCTTCATAGTACTCCCACAAAAAATTATTCCAAGTCAACTGTATTTAGTAGCTCAATTGAGACTACATAAGATGTTCGCATATTCATCTTTTCTTATCACTATATATAGTGTTCTTATACTTGGATCATGTGGAGTACAAGATGGTTCATAATAAGCATATATCTAATAAATATATATTCTTGTATTTCAATGTACTCGATCAATTAATTAATCCATATAGCCTTGTAATATTAACAAGTACTATTCTTGTTTCATTGAAACTCTTTATGCCAATACTTTGACTTAACATGAATTTGGTTTTCTAGTCAACAAAATATTATAACCAAATATTAGCTAATCATTCTTGCACAATAAATAAAAGTGCATTCATATTTCAACATGCTTAGTGATAAACACGATTCATATTATTATCAATTCATTCTCATTTGATAATTTATCAAAATATCATGCCATTTATTGGTGCCTTCCATATTAATATTCCAACTTCAAGTTGGTCCGTGTAAGTTCCCTTACATAGGTCACCATCCGAAAAACACTATTATATATATATATAATTTTTAACTCAACATCATATATAATATCAATGGCATTCAAATTAAATGAAGCTTCTTCATTTTCATGAGAATATTTTAACGTGCATCATGTATAACTAAGTTATATTGATGAATTTCGGCTATTAAACAAAGTTCATATTCATAAATGATAATGGTCTCAATATTCCTTCAAATGGTGTGTATACACCTTATTATCTTAAAGTTATAAGATAAGTCAATTATAAACTAATTTCTAGTTTATTCCAAGGAATTCAATTAATCATTTATGACATGACATCTCTAAGTAGGCCTGTCAATGGGTCGGGTCTGGACCCGGACCCGACCCAAACCCGATCCGTATAATAGGGTCTGAGCATATTTTTTTGGACCCGAGACCCGAAGACCCGTTTATTAAACGGGTAGGGTCTGGATCTTATACAAGACCCGGACCCGAAGACCCGACTCGAATTGTACATTATTATTTTGTATATATATACATATATACTATAAATTTATATATATTTATATATATATATATCTTATCAATATAACATGTAAGCATTATATATAAAAATATATATTTATTTATATAATAAATATAAGTAATATATGTTTTATTTATACTAATAATATTCTACAATACATTACAAAATATTTTAATTTAAGATTAAATAATAAAGAAGGGGGATAAAATAAAATAAATATAAAATAAATGTACATATTTGACCAGACCCGGACCCGAACCCTAGACCCGAAGACCCGAACGGATCCGGGGCTGGATCCAATATTGTAGACCCGATGAAGACCCGAACCCGAACCCGAACCCGATGAAGACCCGATTACACGGATCTGGATCTTCCTAAACTCGATCCGTCTCCGACCCGTTGACAGACCTATCTCTAAGGATTTTTCGAATCCTTTTCAATAACATAAGCAAGCTTTTATTTTTAACTCATAACTCAAAAAATAAGAGTTCTCTTGAACACCAAAGTTTCAGATTCTATTAAATGTTCTTTAATTATAGTTGAGAGGTACTCGTTTGAGTGCCCCCACTATTCTCTAGGTATAGCATTGAGAAGCAACATGTAATGTGCCCCCACTATATCTTCAATTGATAAAATGGAATCTAAACTTATAGAGTTTCAACATTAAATAAGAATTAATCTTATTTCTTAAATAAATACGTGCTTAATGTCATCATGCATAGCCAAATCAAAGAATACATGTTCATTTATTTTAGTCATAAATTCAGATTTTCAAAGGTCTGAAAGTCACATATAGATTATACAATCTATTTCATAAAAAATTACAATATATAATTTTTCACAATGTATACAATAATATTCGTATTAGAGTTTAAACCTCTATTCCAAATCAAAGCATACGGTCAAAATAATTTTTCCCAACTAAATTATTTCTACACGCGTATGAAACACACCAAATTGATTCCAACATAGCAGAATACAATTTTATTATATACCTTTTCCAACTCATATAAATGAATAATAGAAAGAATTATTCATTTAAAATTCTAGCGGTTGCACTCCAAACTCAAATATTGTATAAGTCCTTATACAATTTCTTTGAAATTCATCTTCCATAAATTTGAGTCCAAATTTTTCGAAGTACTTCATAAATTCTTGAATAAGAAATTTATAAAGGCATCAAAATATTTTGAATCCGTTGGGAACACGACATGATACATTTAAAAAAAAATGTTGTCCAAAATATTTGTTCAAACGGAAAAACTTCAAGTTTGAAATTTCACCACGACTAAATCGCTTATTGAAAATTTATGAAATTTTCCAGAATTCATCCTTTATCAGTCTAGTCTTATCCAAAATTGGAATCACTCAAAAATATTAAGTACAAGTGAAGATAAGCTTGTTTTACTACAAGTTGTCCAAAAAATTCAGCATTGCACATCTCATTTGTAAAAATCATAATAAAAGATATACAACTCTTTTTTCAGAAATTCCAAAGCCCAAAATTTACAATCTCAACATACTACATGCATGCCAAAATTCACGAAATTTCAGTCTATATATCATCAAAAAACTGAGATGATATTCCAACAAAATTCATAACAAAAATTTCAGATTTTTTTTCTCATCATCGATCACTTTAGTGTGGTTGAAAAATATCAACTACACTTTCACATAAACACTTCAAATATATTTGAACAAATTTCTTTTGTAGTAAACATAGCGCAAGGAACAAATGTTTATAACTTACCCTTCGAATCCATATAGCAAATGTTCATTTGTTTTCATATAACAAATTTTCATTTGTTTCCAAATATCAAATTTTTAATTTGATTCCATATAACAAATTTTTAATTTGTTTTCTTAACCACGAGTGGCTCAAAATGAATTGTCCAAAAATAGTGTACAATTCCATTTCCAACAATAACATCTTATGTGAAATAATATTTCACATTCATAACTAGAAAATAGGATTGACCTATTTAAAAGTTTTCCATTGAAGGGGTTCATTTTTGTTCAAATTCTAATTTCTCACGAAATTATTGATCGATTTCGAATGACCAAAAATACTGAAATTTATGTATCTACTTCACAAAATATAACATTTAGGAAGTTCAGGGGCTAAATGGTCATTTCTAGAGGTAAAATGTCAAAATTATAATTTCTAAACATAGAAACTTAGTTGGCCTTTTTTCATATCGACATCATAAAAATAATCATATATGCCCATAAGATTTATTTTTCGGTCTCCCCACGGTAGACATGAAACGTCTTAAAATTATTGGTACACTTTATCTATTGTGATTAAAAAATCACACCAAAGAGTTTTATGGAGAACTCGAAAAATAAAATCATAAATTAATTTTAAGTTTACTGCTCAAAATTAAATTATTACCTCATATGATTATCGCAAATATGAACCGAATGCGTGAATTCCAAATAAATACTGCACAATAAAAATAAACAATATTACCTCAATTGTTTATAAATTCGTCGTAGACGATTCTTGGGTTGAGTCGCGGACTAGGTCGGTCTCTTTAAGACGTTTCGCGGCTCTACCCTCTTTGTGCAGGTAGTCTATAGTCACGCCGTCCCCAGGATAAAACAACCCCAGAATCACATCTATATCATATAACCATGCACCGTAGTTATATGTCTTCTAACACCTATTCCAAATTAATTGCTCAATTTCTTAATTTCAATTTGTGTAGACAAACTGTTCTAAAATATTTTAGGGGAATAAATATTTTCATGAAAAAAATATTTTCAGTCTTAGAAAGAGAGAATAGTGATTTCCAAAACACTCGATTTTTTTTTTCTGTCTTCCAAAACTAAACTCAAGTTTTTTTTTTCACTTCAAAAACTTAAGCTCTCAAGCTCTCTCTTGCTCCTATCTGGTAGTAATGGAGTCTCATCACATATATACTAATAATGGAGGATAACTACCAAGGAAACAAAGAGAAGAAATTTGGGAGTAAAACCCGGATGATTATTTCAAGTTGGTTCTAGTGGGTGGCTATAAAGCCCCACTACTCTCTTCTTTTTATGTAGGTGGGAGAGTAGGTTATCATTTCCCTCATTTTTAGCCAAAATTTTGGGAAAAGAGGGTATCTCTTTTTTTCTTTTTAACAAAAAGTTCCCACTTGTATTTTTAAAATACAATTTTGACAGCACATACAAATTTGAGCATGAAGTTCCATTTACCAGAATCTAATTTTGCCCAATATCCTAAACAATAAATTTATATTCCTAATTTAAACCCCCAAATCTAATTTCAAAACAAAAAAAATCATAATTTCAAAAGTTACTGAAATGTGAGCCTAAGGAGCCATTGAGGGTTAATGTTATGTTCCAACACATACAGAAAATGTTATTAATTGACACTGTTGTGATTGTTGATATTGAGGATTCGTGCTTTAATTGCCAGAAGCTTAAATTGCCTGAGGGATGTGGGTAAGTAGTGAGATCCTCGTTATTTTTATGCATGGATTGGCCATAAGTGTAGTTAGAGTAAGGGATGGAGATACCAACAAGTAAAGGATCAATATGCGGAATTAAAATGGAAATATTACAAACTTATTATTACAGACTGGAATTAAAGACAGGAATTAAAACTTACAAAGAGAAGAGAAGTCCACCGGAATGTAGCGGGGAAGTTCTTATTACAATTATAGAGAGAGAGGGAGAGAAGTGCTGAAAGTAAAGCGTGATTACAAATGAGGGGAAACCCTCTATATATACATGGAGAGAGGAATAATTAATTCCTCAGAAGGGGCCCTCCACGTTGAAAGGCTCGACAAAGTCTTTTGTCTTCATACGGTAGCTGCTGGGTCAGTGGGGTCACAGGAATCACGGGCGAATGCAGATGGGCTGTGAGTCACCAATGGGTCCTACCACTTTGGTCGAAAAGTGGTGAGCTTTGTCTCGAGGCGTCGGCTGAGAGATAAGTCTGAACCAACTGGGGCCAGGTGGGCCAGTCACCTCAAATCATCTAGGCCATCTGCGCCAGTGATTGGTGATGAGTCATCCAACCGTCATGTTGGGAGCTCCGATCTCAGTGAGTCGAAGAAAGCTTGTCTTAGCTGAATATTGGTCATGTCACCAATATCAATACCACTAGGTGGAAAGGGGTCGTCATCGTCTGGATTCTGGGATTCTCCGTCCAGACAGAAGAAAGGATTATCCTTTTGAGCAGAAGCCATTGATGCATCATCATCATCATCATCAGAAGGGAGAGGAATAGGATTCCGGTTGAGTGTATCGGGGCTAAAACAGGGTTTAGCTGGAACACTGCTGTCTCCAAAGGCAGTCTTAAACTGGTTCTGGGTAAATTCCATAGCCTTTTGCAATATCTCTTGCTCCGTCGCTTTTGGGAACTGCTTCTTCAGGGCAGCTTTCAAATCCATAATTGGATTAGGTGCAGGCATCATCTGTTCTGCAGGGGGCGGTGCTTCATCAACGAAGTTCATATAGGTACTCAGACTACTCCTCATTTGCCCAATAGTGGAACCAATATCAACACCACTCCACCATCGGTAAAAGAAGATGCGTTCAAGTAGAGGAATATTGTGATCATTGACTCTACAACGCAGATCCCAGCTGAAGATCCAGGGAATATCCATCTCTAAAAAAAGAGTAGGGTGGTGTTTAATCCTACCGGAGCTTTATTTTTCCCTTTTAAAAGAGGATGAAATTGATTCCAGGGAAGAAAAAGTTTAGCCTGGGTAATTTCATCAGGGAAGAAGTCAATTCCTGGGAAAAATTTGTCCCACCAATTGAACACCCATCCTGGGTAAGATTTTCGCAAAGAATTTGGGCACAAAACAAAAAACCAAGTGTGTTTGTGCTCTGCATTTTGGTAATAAAATGCTTTTGTCCAAGCCTGGACATAATCCCAGTAATTATAGGATCCACCAGCATGCGAACTTAATTTTCGCGCTTTTAAAGGATGGATTCCCCATTCTCGGGGAGATATGAATTTCTTCAAGACAACCTTGCTATAAGAAATGGGGGAATGAGAATTTCCCTGGTGTCTGTTAGTATGATTAAACACCACTGAATCAGTTTCCACGAGAATCGTCTCGTATACCGTCCGGTATTTGCCTTCTTGCACTTGATAATTATGAGTATCAAGATACTGGGACTTAATTTCCCAGGGGGCAGACATCTGCTGCTTATCCTCATCATTGAGGATTAGTACTAATTCAGAAGTCCTGATATTAGGAATGAATTTGTACTTAATAGTCTCCAAAACCTCTTTAGCAGATTTCTTCTTGATGAAAGGGTTAAGAGGGGGAGCATTCTTCTCCCTGTTCTTCGCACTCTGGCGGATGAACTCAACATAATCCTGTATCGGAGGATATTGATCATCATTCATGATGACCTTTTCTTTACCAGGCTTGCGAGAATACCCGCTGCCTCTGCCACGCCCACGAGAGGGGCCACTCATCGGTCCTGCAAAAACTCTCGAGTTAAAAAATCGGGAAGAGAGTTATTTTCCCCTTTGATATGTTCTATATCAAAATCAAAAGCCGATAAGTTTGCTTGCCATCTGGCAAAAATCTGGTTTGAAACAATGTTTTCAACATCTTTTTGCAAAACCTGTTTAATAGCACTACAATCAATTCGTAGTAAAAATTTCTGATTTAATAAATCATCTTGAAATTTTGAAATGCATTTAACAAAAAAAAAGATTTCTTTCTTAGTGGTGGAGTAATTTTTTGAGGCATCTTTCCAAGATCCTGAAGTAAAACGAACAAGTTCTTCCTTTTTAGTTGAAGAATTTATTTGTTTCAAAATACCACCAAAACCTAAATCTGAGGCGTCGGTCTCGACAATTTTGAAAAAAGAAGGATTAGCTAAAGCTAGACAAGGTAATTGCTTGACTTTCAGTTTAATTTTCTGAACAGCTTTAGTATGCTCATCAGTCCAAGGAGCAGGGTTCTTTTTTAATCTTGAGTAAAGAATAGCACTGTCTTGTGCAAGATTTTTGTAATAGTCACCAATATAATTGAGACTACCCAGAAATCTATTTTGGCTGGTGCTGCCAGTTTCTATGGATAGGGGTTCAGTCGGAGGGTGAACAACAGATATAATCTGTTTATTCACAGTGGTCCATTTAGTTTCATGCCTAACATCAGTTTTAAGCTGATTTTCTGTTTCAAGAACAAAAAGTTGCCTATCTTTGGTAAACATGAGGAACCAAACAGCAAAAGAAGTAACCAACTGGTTTTCTTCCACCCATTTATAAAATCCATTTTTATAAAATTCTAACATGGTTTTATCATACTTTTTAAAGTACCAAGTCCTAAAACTATCCCATTCTGGTAAGTTAAACTCAGCACTTATCTCTTTTCTATTAATTGTAAAAACCATTAAAAGAAAGAGATATTAAAGTCTGACATTCATTTCAGACGGCGTAGGTGAATCCCTGCGCTGAGAAGAATCTTTCTTCTCATAAATACCATGTGGTATTTGGTCATGGATGAACGTACCATGGACATTCATATCATCATGATATGAAGGGTTTCTAGGAATTTCTTCACAGACAGAGTGTCTTGAAGAGGATGGAGGACAGGTAACAAAAGGGGTTCTAGAAGAGTAACTCCTAGAAGATTGACACCTATTATATTTTCTGAAATTTAGAAAAACATCTCCATCTTTTTCCTCAATGATGTCTTCAACATCATGGTATTGACGCGTTTGAGGAGGAACAACATTTTTTATAGCCCAAGTCTCTGGGAAGTCAATTTCGTCCCAACTTATAGTTCTAGGTGTGTGAACATTAGAATCTATAAGATGTGTGTCAATTAACACAGTTTTACCAAAAGGACTTAATTGCTTAATATTGGGAGCCATAGTATTCATTACTTTGTAATAAATTCTATAAATGATCCCAACAGTTTCCGATCCCGGAAGAAAATTATAACCTTTGGTTTGGACCTTAAGACTCAAACACTTACAAAGGTGCATATCAGTTAAAGACAAAGTTATATTTGGAAACACATCAAAATAAACTGGTCCATTGCATAAACTAGTTTCAATTGCTCCCATCAAAGATTGTCTAAAATTAGTACATCTTCCATCACGAAGTGTAGCTTGGAGACAGGCGTTCATGCCAGAAAGGGTCAAGGGTTTAAAAGCAATTTGAATTAAACCAACATGAATAAAGTGATAATTTTTATCCTTTATATGACTTAGCAAATCATCCCGTTTAAAGAGCTCGATAATCTTATCTTGCTCGTCAAGACTAAGGGTTTGTTCCATAGTCTTAATAGCATATTTGCTACGAAAGTTATACCAGTTAGTGTTGTATATAACTTTAGGATGGACCTTAGGAATAGTCCACTTGTTCAGATCCTTCTGAACATCAAACTCGATTAAAGAAGAGTTCTTCGTGAACTCTTGTGTTGTGTGTGTATCAATGGTTTGTTCTTCCATTACACAGATGTTAATGTTTAGAATAGTAATACCCATATGGTCTGGAATAGGAAAACAGTATACAAATCAAAATATTTGTATTAAATAAAACAATATGCAAATCAAAATTCTAAATCTAAATGAAATTATTATTTAAATCGAAATTCGCCAGTTAAACGAATATAATAAGTATTTTCCTTGAGCTCATCAGGGAATTTAGAGGCAAATTCAATACTTCTGTCAATGGGGAGTATCTTCCCTTCTCCAATATTATGTCCTAAAAATCGAACATTAGTTTGAAAAATTTTCATTTTAGGAGCGGAGACAACTAAACCATTAGTTTTAACAACATCTTTAAAAATCTTTAAATGTTTAAAGTGTTGGTCAATTGAGTTAGAGAAGATAAGGATATCATCAATATACACAATTGAGAAATCAGAAAAAGGATTAAAAATATCGTTCATGATATTTTGAAACTCAGAAGGGGCGTTCTTAAGCCCGAAAGGCAAAACATTCCATTGGTAATGGCCAAAAGGAACCACAAAAGCAGTTTTATACCGATCTTGGGGCGCAATTTGGATCTGCCAATATCCATATTTTAAATCAAATTTGGAAAAAATGGTGGCAGAATGAGGCCTATCTAATAAATCTTTTTTATTAGGAATGGGATATCTTATCCATTGCAAAACATTGTTGAGGGGCTTATAATTAATTACAAGCCTAGGAACACCTCGTTCCTGCTCAGCAGCCTTGTTAACATAAAAAGCTGTACAACTCCAAGGAGAATAACTCTTGGATATAAGATTTTTATTTAACAAGCTCTGGATCTCATTCTTACAAAGATCGAGGAGCTCAGTCTTCATCTGACTGGGTCTAGCTTTGGTCGGAATGGATTTTTCATGAAAATCTTTTTCATAAGGAAGAGAGACAATATGTTTCTTCCTGTCCCAAAAAGCATTAGGGATATCACTGCAAATTTCTGATGTTAATTGATTTTTAACAACCTGAATTTTGCTCATGATATTTGGGGACATTAAATTCTTTTTAATGTTGAGATTAGAGATTTCTTTCTGAAGAAAATTAAGATGGTTTTCTTTGAAAATAATGTTATTAGTCAAAGAATTAATTTTCTTAATCTCAGGTCGGGTAATAAATTCAAAAACAATTTTTTGATTTTGAATAGTGGTGTATATACCACTAGAGTCAATTTTATTTATTGGCATAAGCATAGATAAAAAAGGAGTACCTAAAATTATCTGTTGAGATAAATCGCCAATAAGCAAGAAGGTACTATCTAAACAAATTCCATTGTTACAGATGGCAACATTAGTTAATTTAAACCTGATGCCCATGCTATCTCTGCTAGCATTAAACAAAGATTGAGTAGTCTTCTCAAAGTATTCAGTAGGAACAATTCCTTCCTGAATACAATTCATATCAGCACCGCTATCAACAAGGGCAATGATGTTACAAAGAGAAAACTCTTTGTTAATCACAAGGTTGATAGTAGTATACCATTTTTGACTTGGTACACGACTGATAACACCTAAATAATCCACCGAATCTTCAGTACTAGGAGTAGTGTCTGAGGTTCCTGGATTAGAATGCTTCTGAGCATTCTTGAGACTATCGATCTCAGTTTGCATTTTGTCATGCTGTAACTTAAGTTGTCTTAACTCAGTTTTTAGTGTATTAACTTCATGTCTTAGATCATTAAGACTGGCAGGCTTGTTATTATTTCCAGATTTTTCTAAACGATTAAGTACGTCCTTAAGGTTGTACTCTTTAGATGAATCAGGAATAGAGGCTTCTTCCTGGGCATAACAAGACTTAATAAGCTTTAGCTTAATGTCAGGGTCAGTAACCTGATTAATAACATCAATCATATTCTGTTGCTGACTGGTAAGGACATTAAGGCTTAATCCATTTAATTGAATTATGGATTGGAGATGATCGCATCTCTTAGTTAGTTCATTACACTGCTGCATTACATGCCCATCTTGCTCATACATATATGGTTATACTGAGTGATGAATTATAATATTTATTTCACCTTTGGTATTACCTGACTCCGATTAGTGCTATTGGTCCCTTCTTTTACCATATTTATGTTGAATTGTTTGTTTGGGATGTGACTATTGATTATAAATGGAATTGGCTAATTTTTTCTTCTCAAAACCGATAACTTTTATAGGTTTGCTTTGGGAAATTGCTTCGGGGACTTTAAAAAAATAGCTGTTGGCATCATGTACTTTCTTGGAGTAGTGGGGGAGTATCTCCAATAACTGATACTCAGTATGTTGCACGAACATGGGGACATGGAAATCATCATCGGCCTTGTTGTAGTCATCTCATGCATCAATTAGAATACGGTCCTCTATTTTTTTTTGTCCCCAAGCAATGGTTGCCGCCGTTTGCTTGCTCCAATATAAGCCAATCCAGTTCGTAATTCCCAACTGGAACCTGCTCCAATAAAATTAATACACTCATAAGCATATGAACATACATACAAAAACTCTCAAATGTGGAGCAAAAGAATATTACATGGGCATATCTTGAAAGATAAATTCTCTCATTCAACCACTAAGCTGATGCAGCGCATCATTGCATCCCTATTTTTGCTGCCACGATTTGCCACCCAAGGGCCTATAAAACAGATGAGAAAGCATAAATGTGTTTCTAGATGCTTGGAAATAGATATCACAATGCCACCACTGCATTAAAAGTAGTTGTTGCCATAATTAAATACCTGATAGTGACCATCATGAGCTTAACTCATATCTCATCTAATTCTGCCATTTGAGTTTCTGAAAAATAATAACTCAAGAAATTTCAATAATAAGAGAGAACACTGGCTCTGCCTCTACCTTATTTATCCTATTATACTTTCGATCCCGAAATGAATACCTATGATTAACTTGTAATGACTGTTGTTTAAGAAAATATATCTGTTGTTTAAGAAAATATATAGAACAATGGTAGAAATTTGGTTCTAAATTAATAAGCCATATTACTTTTTATTTATTTGTTATATTATATCTTCTTAGCATTAATGAATTATGACCCTTGTAATAGGCTTGGAGAGATCAAAACAAGGAGAGCATATCACTATTGAATACTCCCCACACATGTGGCAAAAAAAGTTGTGCTAAAGCAGAGAGGGGGTAATTTTTCTTTATTCGAATGTTTTTATAATATTTCTTCTCAAGTGGTGTCCAAGACAAGGGAAAATAACTTTTGTTACTTTTTAATTGATTCATTATATTATTTGACTGAATACTTGCATTGTTATTCATAAATGACTGAAGAGAAAAATGGAGTTGAACCTACTCGGAAGGAGGTATACAAAGTGACGCATACGAGCAATAATAAGAATCCATCTTCGATAAAGCAAGCCAACTGATTGTATGTAAAAATAATTTCTTTTTTAATGTATTACATATGGTTTTATTTATATTATTAGTATACGAGTTCACTTGTTGAGCTTCTAGGTTGAGATGGAGACTCTAGAATCACAACATCCCGATTCAAATAATTTGGCTCAAGATGATCTTTATGCCCAAGTCATGGGACCCGAGAGGCATGGAAGTGTGAGGACTCTTAGCCTAGGTGTTACCCCAAGTATGGTATTTGGCTCGGTGTATAGACAATCGCAGACTGAGAGGAGAGATACCGAGACACAACTTTTTACGTGAAATTGAGAGGTTGAGAAATGAGTTAGACACTCAGGTGCAGTCTCAAATTAAAATGAAAGAAACTATTCAGGTTGAGATGGAGACTAAGATGCTAGAATAAATATCTGCTATACGGGTTGAGATGGAGGCTAAGATGTAAGAACAACTACGTGTTATGGCATCTTCGATGCAAGTACCAAGAGATGTATCTTCAAGCACCGAACATGTTATAATTATTAGAAATGTGATATATTTGGTAATGATTTATATATATATATATATATATATATATATATATATATATATTATAACATTAATCATTTTATTATATTTCTGTTGAATCAAGCGCGGATCTAGTGGACTCAGCTCAACAAAATCAACAAGTGCAAAAATAGTTGCAGTGGAAATCAAGGGGTGAGAAGCAACAATGAGTTATTACACAGTCTCAATTGTTGAACTATCGCGAGGTTAGTGACTATTTCTTTGAGGATATCTTTATACACTTTTTTTGTTAAGTACCATGAGGTGTCCGGGCCAGCTTTACGTGCACTTCGACTAATCCCCGCTCGCGGTTCCTGGCTTTCGCTAGCCAAACATTATTTTGACAGCGTCGAGAGTCAAACTGGGGAGCAAACCCAGTCAACCCCAAGGTTGTCCCAGAGACAACCTTATACCACTGGGATAAGAGGCTTGGTTGGATATCTTTATAGATAATATTTGAGTATTCCAAAGATTTAATTTGAAGTTTTATGTGCTAAATTGGGACCAAAATTTTATACTGAATAAAAAAAATGTGAACTTTATGTAAAAACTCAATGCACATTTTGAAATCCAAGCAAAAACTTAAAATGACGTTCATTATAGTAACAATCATTAGGATAAGGCATAAATAAATAAATAAATAAAACTCAGCAAATAAATAACTTAAATTAAGCCCTGAATACAATATCTGAAACCACTCGTTATGTTCAAATTTACTTATGCCACCAATCATGACAAGTTATAAACGCAAATATAATTGCACATTTGTTGTTTTTAATGGTCGCATGTACTATTATTTGAACTCATTGCAGATTCATCTAGCGAAGACAACAAAAAAGACACGCTAAATGATGAAATGGGTATGTTCTTAACAAGTTTTACCTGCGTAAAAATTTAAACTTCGTATAATTTTTTTTGCACGTTCTAGTTAGATCATGTCGCATTCATTCGTGTCATTTAATGAAGAATATTATGTTTTGCATGGTTAAATGAAGAAATTTTACTTTGTTGGATTTTTTTTTGGCTTAGAATGACTTTCAAGTTTGGGGATATTTTGAAAAGTTTATATGTATTTTTAGGGGTACAATACACTTTAGTTTGTAATTGTAAATATTAGAGATGTTTATGTTATCGCTTAATGACGTACTTTTGTGAATTATTTTCTTGTTCATTTATGTGTTTGCTTAATTGTGACATATTAATTGGATTGGCTTATTACAAGATTGCTATATTATGATTTGGTTGGTAATTTTTTCCTCACATATATGTACAAAATAGAAAAATTAATATACCTATGTTACCAAATTTGTTCCTTAAGTGTGTTGCGAAGTTTTGGCATGGCATGTTATAATCAAATTTGGTAACATATTAATTGTTCTTTAAGTGTGTTGCGAAGTTTTGGCATGGCATGTTATAATCAAAATAGAAAAAGACACGTTAATTGTGACATATTAATTGGCATGGCATGTTATAATCAAATGTAAAATCCCACATTTCTCTAAAGTGTCATAAAACAATGTTTTAGCGACATTTACCATAAATGTTGGTTATTTTTTTGCATTGGCGGGGATTTGACGACATTTATTAAATGTCGCAACAAATGTCGGGAAAACCTAAGCCGTCATTTATAAAATACGTCGTAAATTTCTTGACATTTGTTATAAATGTCGGACAAAATGTCGGGAAATGTATCCCCGACAGTTTCTCCCCTTATACCGACATTTATAAAATGTCACCAAAACTACATTATCTTGTTGTGCATGGACTATACTCACATGTCACCCTATCCTAAAGCAAGGTTGCAAAAAAAAAATTCAATATGCCCAACATTGAGAAATTTGTAGGAAGTGGACCATTAATTATTCATCTCCGTAGTTATCACCGAACCACGACTCTTCTAGGTACCTCCGAGGAAATTATGGCCCCAAATGTTCCAACAGACTTTGAAGGACAACACTCTCCGCTAGTTCTTATCCCTCGAGGAGTCCTGAATCCGCAGTTGGGTGGATGTTTCCCATGAGTTCATGTCACAGTACAAGTACAATGAAAAATTGGAGGTTACCCGTCGTGATTTAGAGTTGCTCAAGCAAAACCCTGGGGAATCAGTTTGTAATTTCATATCAAGGTGGAGATAGGAAGCAGCCACCATAATCAATCGACCTTCCAAAGAGGAGCAATTTATTATTGTAAAGAAGAATTTCTTATCCCATATCCAAGAGACGATAGGAGGATAATATTACTATAATTTTTTATCCCTCCGAGAAGCAGGAGTAGATATCGAAGATCTTGCCAAGACAAAAATTGAACCAAAGAAAGTGTCTAGACAGTTCACTCCTAGAAAGTATGAAGAGCTTGCCAGTACCGCAGTTTCGACCATCAACAACATCTCTTAGCCTTCCACTTCATGGGCACAAGAAAGACGCCCTAACCCAGTCCGAAAGGAATACACCGAGATTCATACTCCCCTCTCCAAAGTTTATCAAGACCTCCTAAGCCGAAACTTTATCAAGACATTGGACCCTCATCCGTTACCAAACCCACTTCCCAAAATTTTTAAATAAACTGTCGACCATACCACCGACCAATGTTTCCACCTTCGAAATATGATTCAAGGTCTAATCGGTTGGGGTGTCATCGCCCTACCAGCCAATCCTAAACAAAGAATTACCCATAATCCACTCCCAAATCATACAAATACCATCTTCCTAGAAGAAGACCTAGAATTTGACCCATTTACCCAGAGCGTACTAAGTAAATCACCTATCATACCCATATACTCTCCCCAACCTCTCCAAATGTGCTCATATTTTGTCCTACACCCTACCAGCTTCGCCGATCAGGCCTTATCACTCCTTACCAGAGCATGCATTGCTGTCCGTACTCGTTCTGGAGGTAAAGGTATGGAATTGTCAGATGTATTGAACCAACTCCTAGAGTTTGGGCTGAATTTGTCTTCCCAGATAACCGTTGACGGCCAGAGATTCAATACACTATTCTTAGAACCTCGAAAATGGGCCCGAGAGTCAGAAAATTAAGTGTTACCAACCGATGAAGTCAGTCTAGATGATGTGGTCCAGATCACAGCTCACTTATTTCAACAGACCGGTGATATTGGTAGTATGTCCAAGCTACTTGATACTTTAAAACTACAAGGGCGTCTGATTGTAAAACCTTATCTTATGTGTGATAAAGATACGAATAGATACGCAAATTCCAATTTCAAACTTATTTAATTAGGGTCAATTTATGAATCAAATTAATTCATCCCTCAAAACAACTAGCTACGTGCGTGCATGTGTCAAACCAATATAAGTAAAATATGCGACACAAAGTTCAAGAAAAATCCCCTCAGGGCAAAATCTTTTTATTCCACTATAATTGTAAATCATAACTTACACGGTTACAATGAAATACAGTTGTTTTATGTCCTTACACTGGTCCCTTCACTTCTATATCTCCCCGTCGAATGGGAGGACTTATAAGAATAAGCCATTGAGGTTGTACAATGTATTAACTTTTTATGGAAGGATGATGTCGTTGCTATAGGATGGGAGTACGAATTCGATCATTCAGATAAATACCAAAACCTAGAAAATACTAGCCTAATAGTCAGCATATGTGGTATGATATCATATGATGAGCTATTAGGAGAAATCAATAACGTGTATGAACAACCCAAGATTGATGAGGAGACAGAGTTTCTATTTTTCCACTCTTCTACGAACCATATGACCAGGTCAGGGAGGCATTACCTAGTTCCAAACCTGCTACCATCTGTGTCGATAAAGGAAAAAGTGTAAAGAATCATCATATGCCAGGAATGACCTAAAAAAGAAAGATCCTCGATCAATTGAAAAAGACCCAAGCTAACATCACTATGCAGGGACTCTTTATGTCTTCCTAGCTGCACAGGAATGCCTTGATCAAGATACTCACAGGACCCATAGTTCCCCCTTTCATCACACCAGAAGAAGCAGTGAATCTGGTCGGATCCTTGACCTCTACTAGAATGCTCTCTTTTTTCGAAGAGGAAATCCCTAAAATTGGGCCAAATCACAATTATGCTTTCAACATCTATGTCGAAGTCATGTGGAAGACTATCCCACTTTCTCTTATCTATAATGGATCAACTCTTAATGTCTGCCGGTTGAGGACCCTTAATTATTTGGGACTGAAAGTGAGCGACCTCGCTCCAACCTCTGCTATTGCACGTGCCTATAATAATGCAATAGGGGTTGGCCCTATAAATCCTGTTATTGAATTCCAAGTCATCGACATCCTAGCCTATTTCAATCTGTTTCTTGGGGGACCATGTCTCCATAACATTAAGGGTGTGTCTTCTTCCCTTCATTAAAAAATGAAGTTCTTTTCCAATGGGCAGGTCATCACCATCTTGGACAACGATGATAATATGGATAATGCGAGCACTAGTAATCTGGTACTAGAAATATAGCATAGGGAAAATGATATTCATTTGTCAGGTTTCCAAGTTAAACCACTTCTAATCCCAGTAGGGGATGATTTTAAAGATAGGGTTTATCCATAATATAATCCTCATGGCAATGCCAACGTGATCCAAATGTTAAAAAATATGCACTTCATTTCGGGACTTGGGCTGGGATGACGACAACAAGGGATACTTAAACCCATCGTGTTGAAGAAAGCTTACCCTTCTTATGATTTGGGCTATCAATCATCAGCAGAAGAACTCCGAATGACACGTCAGCCTCGAGTGAAGAGAAGGCTAGAAAGTGTCAAGATTGTCTCAAGAGATTCCTTAAATGAAAGATTCATTAGAGATGGTGAAGATTTCCCCTTTTGTGGCTTTCATAAACCGTGGTATGATCATGTAGATAAGAATATGAACCAGGAATGTAGATCTTTTTCCAAGACAACTACTGATGGGATGAAAACTCCCAGCATTATATGCGACCACTCATTGAGAAGATAATAGACGATATTGGAGATTCCGAGGGAAGTGACTCTGAAGATTCATTCAATTTACAGACATTGGGGTTGACACTTTACATGATCGACTCAGGGCCTATATCATCGGATCCATCTCTCCTGATCAAAGCTGTTAATGCACCTCTCCTCAATTAGCATGCTACACCAGTTCCACCTGTTGAAGTTTAACCCAACCTAGATGTTTATCCCATTTCTTCTTCTCTTGTTGTTCCTCATTACTCTAATGTAATCGAGACCTCCTTTGATGAGGTTTTTAATGATGTTTTTCCTATCAATGAAATAAACGAAGATTTTGAGTATCTTATACTGTGCCTTGCATTAATTATCTTGATTATAATAAAACTCTTGATGACGACGATTTTACAAATGAATAATTCTTAACTGATCTTAACAAGGTTAATAACAAATAAAATAATCGCGTTTAAGTTAATGAAGATGAAACTGTTGTTATTAATCTCGATTCTAGTAACCAATTGCCTGAGATTAGAATAGAGGCAGCCCTTGACAAGCATGATCACACGCAACTCGAGGAATTAATGAAGGAATTTGTGGATGTCTTTGCATGGTCCTACAAAAACATGCCCGATATTGATCCTAAGATAACTCAGTATGAGATCCCAACTCTCCCAGAATACAGATCGGTTAAACACAAATTGCAAAAACTCTGTACCGAACGGTCGCTCAAAGTTAAGTAAGAAGTGGTAAAATAATTGAACATGGGTTTTATTCATGTGATCAAATATCCCACATGGATAATTAATATAGTATCCATGCCGAAATCAAGAGGTAAAGTTTGCATGTACGTTGACTACCGAGACTTGAACAAGTCTTCTTCAAATGATGATTACCCATTACCCAATATCGTCATGATCCTGAACAACACAACTAATCACGTTCTTAAGTCATTTATTGATAGGTTTTCTAAAAATAACCAGATTAAGATGTACCCATATCATCAAGACAAAATGGCATTGATCACTCCTTGGGGAACCTTTCACTACACCATTATGCTTTTTGGTCTCAAAAATCCT
Organism: Sambucus nigra; assembly: GCA_949130495.1. Lineage (NCBI taxonomy): Eukaryota > Viridiplantae > Streptophyta > Magnoliopsida > Dipsacales > Adoxaceae > Sambucus > Sambucus nigra. The sequence continues at coordinate 50,014,420 of OX422221.1, forward strand.
GGGGCCACCTACCAGACGGATGCCAGAACCATCTTACGTAATCTGGTACACAAAAAAGTTGAGGTATACAAGTCTAAGACTATTAAGGGTCGTGTTCTCTCTCTCCAAAAGTTCTTCGAGCGACTGCGATAATATCAAATGCGACTAAATCCATAGAAATGTGTCTTCGACATCACCAAAGGGAAGCTGAAATGTTCCGGAGGCCCCCCAGTTTTTAAACTCTTTACTAATAATTTCCTTTTAAGTATAAGCGGAAGCAAGTTGATGGTTCAAACAAATAAACAAATTTTAATTTCTTCTAAATTAAAATTAAACCAAGTGAAATATGATTCAAATACACACTTATGTTAAATTTCACTTAAACCAAGTTAATTAACCCAAGTCCTAGAAAATTGCCTAAGTCATATTTTTCATTTAATTAAATTAGGCCAAACCAAATTTTAACAAATTAAATTAAATGACTTGAATTAAATTAACTAAAAATTACCCAAAATTAATTTGCACCAAATTAAACAAGTAGTGATTAAATTAAACCAATTTTATCTTTTTACCTAAGCATGCGTTCTAGGTGATCTTGCAAAAGATAAAATAAATAATTAATCCACTACGCCGCGATGTACGAGGAAAATCCCACAATGGAAAAAAACCTCGGACGACCCTAGCCTCAAATCCACTAAGTACGGAATTTACAAATACAAGCAAGATGACTTACAACACTCGACTCGATCCCTCTCAAGTCCCGACGCGTCTTCTTATATCAACCTCTTCTTAGCGAATAACCACGGAGCTCCACCGTGATTTCAGAATCCACCGATCGGACTTTATATGGTCACTGTCACCCGAACAAGGAGCCTTTATCCAAGTGCATAAATCAACGCAAACCTCTTCTTCTTTGTGGGATTTAGAAGCAAACCCAAATGTCTCTTCAAAACGGTAGAGATGAAAAATCGGTGCCAAAACTCCAAGCAAAGTATATATATATGGAACTTGGATTAAACAACAATTGGGTGTAAACAAGTGTTTAAAAGATTTTTCTTGAAGAATTAAACACTCAAAAACCATGAACTTTTTCCCTTTTGATTTATCTCTCAAAATACTCTCTTAGAGGTTGTATGATATCAAAAAGTTCAGTTAAAAACTTTGGTTCCCGCACTTGGATATTCAGTCAAAAGTTAGTGGGGTAAAGTAGTGGAAAAACTGGGAAAAATTGCTCAAAACTGCCAAATCTCTCCAAATCCCGCACTGAAATACCTGTTCCCGCCAAATCTCGTTCGAACGACTTTTTCGTTCGAACGAAATCTCGTTCGAACGAGGCTTCTGACGAAGTTCCAGTGTGAACTCATTAGAAATCTAGTTGGAAATCTTGTTCGAACAGCCATCTCGTTCGAACGACATTTCAAACGAAGTTCCAGTGGCCAATATGGGAACTCGTTGGCAAACTCGTTCGAACGACATCTGGTTCGAACGAAAAACTCGTTCAAACGACATATCGAACGAACTTCCAGAAAGTTCAAAATATTCATTTTTAGCCCAGAAACTTTATAAACTTTATTTAAAGTTTTAATTCAATCTTTCTGAAAATAAACAACAGTTTTAATTAAACCTACACCCATTATAAAATGTTCCAAGCTCCTATATATATATATATATATATATTAAAATGCATTCATACCTTAGGAGCAATGGAACCATGTTGATGACGTACAAACGAGGCACAGTCAAACTCGGCAATGTGATGAAGCTTTATACACTTGACCGCTACGTCTTAAACAAACACGTCATAGTCTTGAAGGATGATCATTAAACTCTATCCTATGACTCAAAGGTTTTTTTTTCGGAATTGAGACAAAACTACAAAGGACTCAATTGGAAATTTGTGTCCTTATAAATCTCCCCCTTTGGATATTCTGGGACAAAAACCAAACAAAAATCCTAAAGGGCCGCCAAGCTCTACTAGACTGACACAGAGTCCCACCCAAAATAAAATACAATGCTTGACTCAAATAACCCTAAGGATCAAAATCTTTGCCGGTGAAAGTTGTCGCCTAGAATAAAATTCATGCACACTTAAGTAAACACATTACACACATAGGGAATATCAAACAAGTAAAGAATATCAAACATGTAAAGTAAATACTCCCCCTAAATTAATTCTCTCCCTTTATCAACTATGATCAACTAAAGAAGATAGTGACTCCCCCTAAGTTAAATCTTCCCCAAACTAAGATATGATTAAAATAGGTTTAGATACCATTTCTCCCCCTATCATTCTCCTCCCTTTTGTTCTGGAATAGACAAAGGTTAAAGAATAAAACATGTAAATGTGCATAAAGTGATGAGAAAATGATAATAACGGATACCAACTAATCCAACAAATAATAACGGATACCAACTAGGATGAAAGAAAATAATAACAATAAGCTACATAAAGTATTAAGCATGTGATATCAACAAAGAATGCAACAAGATAGATACCAATTATGAATTAAAGCATATATGGACTAGAAATCAAGGCAAAGACTAAACAAAAATATCATATATATATAGGCACTCTAGATATACCAAAGATGCACACGCATATATATATAGATATAACACACAAATGACACACACAAAATATAATAGGAGTCTTTCACACTCGTATGGCAAAAATGTGTCATATGGAAACGAAAGTGTTGGGGTGTGAACAAGTAACAATTAAATTTAGCCCCAATCACTTAAAACATGTTCACCTAGTTCTCAATTGATTGCAAACGTCATCATATTTGAATATAAGCTCATGTGACAATATAGATTGAACTCAATGAACAAATATACACAATGCATACAAGCCTAGTATGTTGATGATTCTACAAATCAATAGAGTCATGACATTGAAAACACAACTAGGATAAACGGACATTGTGCAAACCGTTGATATACCATCCAGTCTCCCTCAATAAGCATTTATATTAATTTTGAATGAATAGTTTTCTTTTAATGCCATATTTTCTTTTAGGCCTTTGGACCACGTATTTCTTTTAGGTCCAAACAAACGGTGGCTTACTATTTGCAAAGGACAATAAATCCTTTCGGATCTCTTCCCTGTGCACATTTATGTTTATCATTTTTTTTATTTCTCACAAATCTCACGTGCAACGGATTTTGACATGCACTAGTCCTCCTAGGTCACAAATATGTAGATGACACGATTGGTAGGAGAACACCTCACAAAGCTCAAATATACATATGAAGTTAAATTTCAAAAGAGCTCGTGCATGTGTGAAAAGAGGCATATATAAAAATAGAATCCATTTAATCAACACAAAATCCAACTACTCCATGTAAGCATGGTAAAGAACATTATAAGGATTGATAATCTAAACCAAAAGTTTTAGCCACATAGGAGTGAAAAAGATGGGATTCTAACACAAATGTATGCCACATAAAGTGTGTCAAACTAAAATACACACAAAATAAAAATCTTTTTGAGTTTTTGAAATTTTTAACCAAAAATAAAAAAATATCTACTCAAAAGACAAACAAAAATCATTTGAATTTTTCATTATGCTTAAATTCCAAGAGATAAAAACCCAAATGATAAACCAAAAATATTTTTGTATTTTTCATTTAATACAAAAAAAATGAAGGGAATATAATACAAAAGATAAACAAAAATCATAATTCTAGCATGTGATTAAGCATGGAGCATAGACTAGAAAATGATTAAACAAGCATACATTTAGCATGGGAATATAGCATGAAGTACAAACGCTAAAGTATGCAAATAAAACTAACACATTCAACCTTTAGATTTTTCAAGGGAGGAAGCATGTGAAAGTAAATGAGAATAAAAAATCCTATGTTGTAAAGCTACCAAGTCGGATCTCCTAACCCAAACTAATGACGAATGACGATCTCGGGGTGTAGGAATCTTGGCTACCTCGGTTGCCTTACCTTTGAATTTTCTAGAACTCGTTTAAGATCAAAACAAAATTTCCTAAGATGACCTTTTCGACCACAATGTGAACACTTGAACTCACGGCGAAAAGATTTACCTAAGGAGTGATCTCTAAAGGCTTTCCTAGACGATTCTCCTAAAACGTTGAGTTTGGATTTATGTGTTGATTCACTACAAGTATCGAAGCCTAAACCACACAAGTCAATTTTGATTTGGACCGTTCCTAAGATCTTATCTAGTTTTTCATACCTACACTCCAAAACAAATTTGACTTTGCTAGAGTCTTTTAGTTTAATTTCTAATTCTACAATTTTAGACTCTAACAACACATTTCTCTCTTCAAACTCGAGAAACTCCTTTTTTAAGGATTCCATTAAACCTCTAAGGCTATCTCTCTCGCCTTCTATATATTCTAGCTTCTCTCAAAGAGTCCTCTCACGTGTCCTAAGGTCTTCTACCAATACACTATCATTGACGACCTTGACACGCTCTTTTAAATTTTCTTCTAACTTCAAATTTGCTCTTTTTAATTTAATTGATTCTTCATATAGTTCTTTAAAAGCATTTTGAAGTTCACTCACATCAACCTCATCATTTTTATTCTCTCTCTCTTCTTCACTCTCACTATAATAAAAAACGAGGGAATCATAAACAATGACCTTGGAAGTATCATGTGTTTGAATATCTTCATGAGAAGATTCACTATCGGTGCTCACATGACTAGCCATAAAAGCCACACAGTTGGGCTTAGTAGGGGAATCGGGTCCCTCTTCCTTATCACTATCACTAAGGGTCGCATTATATGAAATGGGTTACTTACCCTCTCTCCTTAGTTTAGTGGGTCACTCAGAAGCCCTATGGCCATAACCCTCACAACCAAAACACCTATTTGACTCGTCCCTATTTAAATTTTCATTAATTATTTTAGGGATCCTCTCAGCTTTGTCATGCTTAGAAGTTTCAAATTTCTTAAAATCATTTTTAAATTTATCTTTGTTAATTTTAAGAAACTTTTGAAATTTTCTAGCAAACAAGGTCATATCTTCCGAGTCACTATCACTCTCGCTCTCTACTACTTGTTTATCCTCTTTTCGGGCTTTTAAAGCAATGCCCTTTTCCATTTTCTTTCCAGTATTAGAGGGAAACATGTCCAATTCATAGTTTTGTAAATCACCTACAAGCTCTTCTAATTTCGTAGAGGCTAAGTTGGTAAAGAATTTAAAACGGTCACTTTTGGAATAAATCTATCGGGTAGGGACCTTAAAATTTTCTTTACTACTCGGTTGTCGGGTATTTTCTCTCCCAAATTAAAAGATGAATTAACAATATCGGAAAGTCTAGCATAAAATTCATCAAAAGTTTCTTTTTCATTCATTTTGATAGTTTCAAATTGAGTGGCGAGGTTTTGGAGTTTTGAAGCTTTAACAACACTTGTACCTTCGTGAGTGAGTTGTAAAATATCCCACACTTCTTTAGCGGTTTCACACGTCATAATGCGTCGGAATTCATCCGGTTGACAGCGCTAAACAAGGCATTTAAACCTCGGGAATTAAAGTTTGAAAGTTTAAATTCACCCTCACTCCATCTATCGGCCTGTTTGGGAACACGTTCATTTTCTACTAAATGAGTTGGTGGGGACCACCCGTTAACTACAGACATCCAAACCCTCTCATCGATAGATTTAAGTGCCGATTTCATACACGCTTTACAATACGCGTAATTAGAACCATCGAAAATAGGAAATTTTGAAAATGGGGAAAATTCCATTTTAGCCAAAAATAGTTAAATGATCTTTAACGAAATAATTTATCATTTTGGCTCTGATACCAATTTGAAATGTTCCGAAGGCCCCCCAATTTTTAAACTCTTTACTAATAATTTCCTTTTAAGTATAAGCGGAAGCGAGTTGATGGTTCAAACAAATAAACAAATTTTAATTTCTTATAAATTAAAATTAAACCAAGTGAAATATGATTCAAACACACACTTATATTAAATTTCACTTAAACCAAGTTAATTAACCCAAGTCCTAGAAAATTGCCTAAGTCATATTTTTCATTTAATTAAATTAGGCCAAACCAAATTTTAACAAATTAAATTAAATGAATTGAATTAAATTAACTAAAAATTACCCAAAATTAATTTGCACCAAATTAAACAAGTAGTGATTAAATTAAACTAATTTTATCTTTTTACCTATGCATGCGTTCTAGGTGATCTTGCAAAAGATAAAATAAATAATTAATCCACTACGCCGCGATGTACGAGGAAAAACCCATAACGGGAAAAAGCCTCGGACGGCCCTAGCCTCAAATCTACTAAGTACGAAATTTACAAATACAAGCAAGATGACTTACAACACTCGACTTGATCCCTCTCAAGCCCCGATGCGTCTTCTTGTATCAACCTCTTCTTAGCGAATAACCACGGAGCTCCACCGCGGTCTCGGAATCCACCGATCGGACTTTATATGGTCACCGTCACCCGAACAAGGAGCCTTTCTCCAAGTTGGTAAATCAACGCAAACCTCTTCTTCTTTGTGGGATTTAGAAGCAAACCCAAACGTCTCTTCAAAACAGTAGAGATGAAAAACCGGTGCCAAAACTCCAAGCAAAGTATATATATATGGAACTTGGATTAAATAACAATTGGGTGTAAACAAGTGTTTAAAAGATTTTTCTTGAAGAATTAAACACTCAAAAACCATGAACTTTTTCCCTTATGATTTCTCTTTCAAAACACTCTCTTAGAGGTTGTATGATATCAAAAATTTCAGTTAAAAACTTTGGTTCCCGCACTTGGATATTCTGTCAAAAGTTAGTGGTGTAAAGTAGTGGAAAAACTGTTCAAAACTGCCAAATACATGTTCCCGCTAAATTTCGTTCGAACGACTTTTTCGTTCGAACGAAATCTCGTTCGAACGAGGCTTCTAACGAAGTTCTAGTGTGAGCTCATTAGAAATCTCGTTGGAAAACTCGTTCAATAGCCATCTCGTTCGAACGACATTTCGAACGAAGTTCCAGTGGCCAATATGGGAACTTGTTGGAAAACTCGTTCGAACGACATCTGGTTCGAACAAAAAACTCGTTCGAATGACATATCGAACGAACTTCCAGAAAGTTCAAAATATTCATTTTTAGCCCAGAAACTTTATAAACTTTATTTAAAGTTTTAATTCAATCTTTTTGAAAATAAACAACAGTTTTAATTAAACCTACACCCATTATAAAATGTTCCAAGCTCCTATATATATATATATATTAAAATGCATTCATACCTTATGAGCAATGGAACCATGTTGATGACATAGAAACGAGGCACTGTCAAACTCGACAATGTGATGAAGCTTCATACACTTGACCGCTACGTCTTCAACAAACACGTCATAGGCTTGAAGGATGATCAATGAACTCTATCCTATGACTCAAATGTTTTTGTCTGGAATTGAGCCAAAACTACAAAGGACTCAATTGGAAATTTTTGTCCTTACAGAAGCTCTTGGGATTCATGATTAGTGAGAAAGGGATAGAAGTAGATCCTTCCAAGATGAAAGCCATACTCGAGATGCCCCCACCCCGAACGAAGAAGGAAATCTGGGGATTCCTTAGAAAGTTACAGTATATCAGTCGAGTCATCAGCCCATTGACTTCCATTTGTGAACCAATCTTTAAACTCCTCTGAAAGGATTCAACCAAGGTTTGGAACGAAGTTTGCCAAGAAGCCTTTGATCGAATCAAGTAATACCTAACCCAACCTTCGGTACTTATGTCGTCGCAGTCTGGTCTTCCCTTACTCCTATACCTAATCGTAACAAATACTATAGTTGGGTATTTACTAGCCTAATACCTTAAAGAAACCCTCAAAGAGGCATAAGTTGGCCTAGTACGAAGTCAACTACACAACCTTAGAAAAGGCATGTGTTGCTCTTATCTGGCTCACCCAAAACCTACGGCACTACATGCTCGCCTTTTCTATTAAACTCATATCCCGAATGGATCCTATCAAATACTTACTCAAGAAACCTGCCCTGTCCTACTGAATGGCCCAATGGTTGATGCTTTTAGCTGAGTTTGATATTGTGTATGTCACACACAAAGCCATGAAAGGAAGATCCATCTCTGACTACCTCACTGACTACCCTTTAGAAGAAGTTGATGTCTGTATCTCCGAATTCCCAGATAAGAATATCCTTTGTACCTCCTAAGAAGACCTTTGATGGAAAATGTTCTTTGATGATGCCACCAACAAGAAAGGGTATGGCATCGGGATACTCTTAATTGACCCTGATGACTCTCATACTCCCATTACCATTAAGCTGGATTTTCCCTGCACTAACAACATGACTGAATACGAGGCGTGCAAGATAGGCCTCAAAATTGCTCTCAAGAAATGAATTAGATATTTAGATGTCTATGGAGATTCAACCCTCATCATCAATCATATACTCAGAAGATGGAAAGTCAAAGACGAGAAATTCTTACCATTCCATTCCCACCAAGAAGAGTTGTCCTCCCAATTCTAAGATATCACCTTCCACTACCTACCCCGAGCAAAGAACAACATGGACGATGCCCTTGCTACCTAACCCTCCATGGTTTGAATGCCCGAAGGAATAATAATGGCCCCCTTCCTAGTCCAAAATCAAGTCAAACCAGCCCACTACTACCACATTGAGCTCATCATAGAAGAAGATCCTGATATGATCAACTGTTGGTACTATGATATTTGGCGCCTCCTCAAACATGGCAGGTACCCCTAAGGTTCGGACAAGAAAGATCGAATAACCCTTCGTAAACTGGATGCCCAGTACATTGTTTGCGATAAAGCATTGTTCAAATGAAACATCGATGGAACCCATTTACACTGCATAGTAGGGGCTAACATTAAAGAAATGATGCAAAAGATCCACAATGAGGAGTACGGACCCCACATAAATGGCCAAATGCTTACCAAGAAAATCATCTGTCAGGGTTACTACTAGACTACCATGGTTCTGGATTGCATAGCCTATGTTCAAAGATGTCTCAAATGCTAATAGTCTTCCAACCTCCAACACTTGCTTCCACGGGAATTGTACAATATGACTTCTTCCTGTCCATTCTTCACATGGGGCATTGACATCATTGGGAAGGTTACACTCAAAGCGTCCAATGGGAAGGAGTTCATCCCAGTTGCCATTAACTACTTCACTAAATGGATCAAAGTCGAGTCATACGAAGTTATGAATGCCAAGAAGGTGGCCAAGTTCATAAAAAAAAAATATCATCTACTGATATGAGGGCCCGCATGGGCTAATGTCAGATAACGGGTTGCATTTCGAAGCAGAAGTCACAGAAGTGGTCGACGAGTATGGGATTTAAAAACACAAATCTTCCCTCTACCGACTCCAAACCTACAGTGCAGTTGAAGCCGCTAATAAGAACCTCAAATCCATCATCAATAAGATGATCGAAACAGTCAAAATTGGGCCTGTAATTCGATTCGAACATATATTGGGGCTACCCCCTACTCTCTAGTTTATGGCATTGAAGTAGTCCTACCCATGGAAATGGAAATCCCTTCGTTGTGCGTCATTCTTGAAAGCAAAGTCAGCGAGGAAGACTGGCATCAGAGCCATCTTTACGAGATGTCACTCTTGGAAGAAAAGAGACTAAAGGCTCTACATTATACACAAGGGTACCATCACCAAATTGCATCATTCAATAAGAGAGTCTAGGAACATGGTGTCCAAAAAGGGGGCTTAGACCTTAAAGAAATTGTAGAGCCCATATATGACCCTAGAGGGAAATTCAAACCCAGTTGGAGTGGCCCCTGCATCGTAAAGAAGGTCCTGTTAGGCGGTGGCGCTATGCTCACTGACCTTGATGAAGAAGATATGGCTCGTCCAGTCAACCTGGACCATCTTGAGAAATTTTACCCCTAGTTCGAAATCTCGACACCCTACGACTGTTCTCATCTCCCTTCTATTCTTAAAAATAAATCTCCATTTCCTTATACTCAGAACTACATGGGGCATGATCTTCTAAAAAAACCTTTTACTTTCGAAAATAAAACTTTTTAAAACCCCAAGAGGTACGTAGTAATCTCATATGCTTCACATGAGCACGGCCCCTTCTTTTTCATAAAATGCTATTCTTTTCTTATCCCCGAGAATTACAGTTTATTTTTACATATACATGAGGAAAATTATTATGTATACCTTAGCAATTGGTATAGATAATTCAAATGAAAAACTAATCAAGAGGCACATCAGGATGATCAAAAACTTTTTTATTTCATTTCTGGGAAATTTCAGTACATATTACATAGGTAGCCAAACAACTTCCATTGCAAACTGACGCGACTAAGAATATATCTCAGAAGTGCGTACTCTCTAGGCTCAAGTGCAAGCCTGTCGCGTTACTAATAAACCCGGTAAGTCGGGATCGTATCCTCAGGGAAATAGGACAACGGAGTTGTGACGACGTTGGACAGATGAAGGAATCCTAACTTTGACTCTAAAAAGGAAAATGAAAACATGATTGCTTTTGAGAACTGACTACACTAAATGCAATTTTTGAAAATATTTATTTAATGCACTAAAGTATGAATGGAATGAAACTATTCTAAATTATCTAAATTACTGATAATGATTGAACTGAGATTTGAACTATATGATGAGAAAAACAGGACAGGAATACAATCCCCCAACCCTAGTGTATTGATGATATAAAACTAATCGTAAATTTAAATGATTAATTAGACCCAGATTTAGTACTCCCAAGAATTACGTATATGAGGTTCAAGCCCGTTCCATACTTAATCAGAGGACGAGTAAATCGGTATTGCAATAGTTATACTCGAATTGTATTCTAAAGCATCCCGGTTACCTTGAAGAAAATGAGATCCAAAGATCTATAATTGTCGCGTTCCTATGCAATACGGTCGTAATCAAATCATTAAATTTAGAGGATTACTTTTATACACATACAACTACCACATCGGGTTGGGTTCACGCATTCCGACCCTTAAAAGTCTAGCCTACCATGATGAAAGTAATGAAAATGATTTTGGAATTGCAGGAAGTCATGATTAAACTAAGGAAAAATTAAAGAATGATGTAAACGGGAAATTAGACAGAGGAAATCAATCACTAATCTTACCAAAGCACTGAAATCATCAACTAAAAGTACTTGTAATCACAAAAATTTGAACAATCTTCAATCTTGGAATTAAAATTATAATCTATCTTCAAACTAGGGTTTTACTGAAAAGAATGGGAAATTAGATAGATTCTCCATTTTTTAGAATGATAACAAATCGGGTTTAAATACCCTACAAACCTCCAAGAGTTTTAGCTGAACTAGGACTCTCCATTAGAGGAAGACTGAAAAATCAATATTCGACAATCGGACCGGTCTGGGTCTTCTTCGGTTCGGTCTGGCTGGAATCCGGATCGGTTCATTTATTTTTTGGCCGGATCGATTCGATACGGATCGGTTCATTTATTTTCCTTCAGCTTTGATCCATCTTTGGTCCGGGGTTCTCTCGAAATTTGCATTTCGGATCGGTCCGAATTTCCATTGACTTTTTCTTCAAGCTTTGACTGCTCATAACTTTCACACCGGGACTCTGATTGAGGTGCCATTTCTTCCTATGTTCTCATAAACTTGATATCTTTAACTTTTCTTTAGATGTCTCATCCGAATTCTGGGTAAAAATTACAACTTTTCCCTTTCGACTTTCCTTATTTTCTTTCTCGATTCTTCGAGTTTCTTTCTTTCTTTTTTGACATCAAATACCTGCAACATAGTACGAAATACCAGAAACTCGGTGTACTCATTAGAATAAGTCAGTAGCAAGATTATGAGATAAAATCAAATCGATTACGTTGTTCGAGGTGCTAAAAGTAACTAAATTAAAGGGATAAATTGGGAAGAATTTATGCCTAATCAAATCCCCCTAACTTAGAACTTTACGCGTCCCGAGCAATGTAAAAGAATCCTAGCAAGGCTCAACTCTTGGAAATTATTTTATTGGGATAGAATATCTTTTTCGCGGGCAAGCGATTGCATTTAGCGTATGCAACAAGCCTTTAAACCCCTAGGTTACCCTAGTAGGACGAGTTGTGTCTCGTCAGGGTTTGCAGAGAATATACTCACAAAATTCGACTCAAAGAAACTTCAAAATATGCAAAAATTGTATAATTCAAACTTTCCCAGAAAATAATCATCATCAAGTGCGAAGCCGGAAATCTAACCGCAAATTTCCACCGATTGATCATTACGTTACTTATCCGAAAATTGTTTTGATTTCAAATTCTCACGGTATACTCTCACAAACGAATCTCTCAAAATGTGACTATACTCTCGGTGTGCGTGATAAAAAGAGTAAATATATTGGGCGCAAGTCACGCACACAAGTAGAAAGATGAAAATTTTAAAGTGATAGGATCTCATCAATAGAATACGGTTTTAAAAATGGGAACATTGCCTCTTATTCACGCATTTAATCTCTTCTATTATCTTTTGGTGTCTTAGCTCTCCACGCGGTAATCAATTTCGCAATTTTGGACTCGGTTATGATTTTTTCGGGTTTTAAGGTATATTGGGTAAAATGAAAATAATAAGGAAGGTTGGAATTGAAAAAGTCATTTATGATGTCCATTTGTGTTTTTTCCGGGCTTTTGCTCATTTTTTCTTCTTTTTCTTTTCTTGCTATTTTTGTTGAGCATATCTAATTTTTTCTTGCCCCTTTTTATGCACTTTTCGGACTTTATTCGATAAATATTCGATTTTCACAATTCCGGGATTTTTGGGTTTTTCGAATTGTCAAACGAAAGGAAAAATTATTCGGCTCAATTTGGGTTACAAAAGGGATAATTTTTCACATCTTTTTATGGCTAATATTTTTGGGTAACAAACGAGGGCCTTCTTCATTGTCCAAAATACTAATTGCATTACCATGTGCGTCTCGAGATTAATTTAATTTAGAGATTTGTAGCGCGCTTTATACGGCAATATCACACACATTTATCAGAACCGATCAAAATGAAAGGATTGAGATCCTCGACGAATTTTTAGACGCTGAAAAGAACTTTGAGTTAACAATTAACTCGGATTGATTTATAATTTTTACAAAGATGAAAGGCTCGAATCTCACCGGGTTTGTTAATCTCCACACTTATTCGTTAAGTCTTCAATTTTCGCACAATTTCCATCTTTGGTCAATTTCGGCTTTGTGTATTTAAATTTTACAACTTGAGACTTTACTCCGACTTTTAATGATATTTTTGAAAATTTTGAATTCCAATTGTTATTTATTTTGAACAAAAACATTTTTGGGTTTTTCAAAATTTTATGATTTTTTTGAAATTTCTGGACATTTTTGAAAATTTGTGAAGTTTTAGAAATACGCACTTGTCACCCCTCTAACTTAGACTTTTGCATTGTCCTCAAGCAAAAAGGACTAAAATCTAAACAAGGCAAAATAAGAAGTGCGATAAATAAAACAAATAAATGGAGAAAATGCAGATTTTTATAGAACAGGATTGTGGTACAAAAACAGGAAAGAGCATATAGCATGTGAACAAGGGAAACAACTAAAAACTGTCACAAACACACAAAGCTTCACTGGGGCGGTGGGTGAGAAGAGTTGGGCGCGTCAGGGCCATAAGGGTCATAAAAGTAGGATGGCAATGGCTCGTTGGGATCCCCTTGGCGTCGGTATAAGTCCGCTTGGAAACGAAACATCATGCTTGTATCGCGGCGGTAGTCGGTCATAAAGTTGTTGAATCGCCTCTCCAGGGTCAACATACGATTGGTGATGTCACTACCCGCCCATTCGAAATCAGGGTCATCTTCTTCTTCGGCAGACTCTTCATCTACTCCCACTTCTACCATCTCCACATCAGCACCTGCCTCTTCTTCTTCATCTTCCTCACTCGAGGCAGCATCATCCTCGTCATCACTTCCACGCCGCACCCGAAGGATGGCTAGCTATTTGGCGCTCCGAGTGCGGGTTCCCTGTCCAAAAGGACCGGGGAGGCGAGTACGGTCTAATGGACCCTCAATGCCAGCATCTTTGAGAATGGAGGTAATCAGGCGTGCATAAGGAAGTGGTGTGTCACCTTTCTCATCCATGGCTGCAACGAGAATGTCAGCCTATAGGGTTCGAGCCAGGTTAATTGGAGTGTGGGGATCGAAGAGGTGGTATGTCAATGTGGCTTGATGGGGACGCATCGCGAAATCGTTGGACGTTTGCAAAATGTTAGCACACATAATTTGGAATGTGAGGCGTGCTTTCTCGTTAAGTCGACCAACAGTGATAGTCTCCCCCTCCATGCAACGTCGGGAACAATTTGCTCCATAATCAGTTCCTTGGCTACCGGGGCGACAGTTCGTGGGTATGTGTAGTCTTGAACATCGGGAATGACGTTACCGTCAACATAGGCTTGAGACTCGAATTGGCCCGTTCGAACAAGGGAGCCATAGAAAGAGCGTACCTCGGTGGCGTAAACCGCCTCGTAGGGGTCATTAAGGAAATGACACCAACCCCTAGGCATGAAGAGAGCGGTGACGGAATTGGGCTGCCCTGCCCATTGGACTGCGCGCTCCATGTGGAGTTTACGATCCGGACCAAAGAAACGATTGCACCACCACTCCTCTTGGCGGGAACGGAATTCACCATGGCCGGAGGGTAGGATTTAATTTGAGTCGTATTTAACGTGAGGGCTCTTTGGGCCATTGGGAAAAGGAGAGGTTGCTGGAAAAAAATAAGTAGAGAGAAGAGAGGAGGGATGTGGAGGAAAATGGGGGAATTGGGTGTGTGTTTATAGGTGAGGGGTGGGTAGGGTTTTATAATTGTAGGGAAAGGGTTTGGAGGGAAAGAGGGGATGTATTTGGGAGGGAAATTGAAGGGTTGGGTATGGTGGGACGAATTGGGAGGGAAGGGAAGGGATTGGGGAGAAGGGGGTGCACCTAGGGAAAGGAAAAGACTACAGAATTCGGACCGATATGGCTGGTACCGGACCAAATCGATACTTTTAATTTTTGATCTTTTTAGTTACCAGATCGATCCGGCTCTAAAATAAAAGAACCGATCCGGTTCTTGCATTAAGCTGGAATTCTCCCCCTAACTTAATTTCGATCGCTCTTCTCTGAAAGTTTTCAACTCTCCGCACTGCTTCCTATCAATTTTGGGTCAACACCCTCTCGATTCCTATGATCAACGCAATTTGACTCAATTTCCCGAAACATGTGAATGCTCTCACCTTATTGTACCCTAATCCGAGGGACTCTCACTACTCACACGACTCTCGTATACTATACACAAGAATTCACCCCATACGTGTCGGGGGTGCGACGACCTTACTATAGCAGCTCACTCTACCCCGTAAATGGGGTCCGATAACCAAACGGTGCCTACTTCTTCCACACACGCCTCTATATATGGCTTTGCGTTCTCGTATGCATCATTGCGTATCTCTTCTAACTCATTTAATTGAAGCTTGCGAGCTTCACCGGCCTTATCCATGGCAAAGTTCAACTCCTTAATCGCCCAATACGCCTTGTGCTCTAATTCCACGGGAAGATGGCAAGGTTTGCCATACACAAAGCAGAAAGGGGACATGCCGAGCGGATTGTTGTATGCGGTACGATAGGCCCATAGCGAATCGTCCAATCTAAGTGACCAATCTTTTCGGGTATGATTGACGATCTTTTCAAGAATGTTCTTGATTTCCCGATTTGCTAGTTCGGCCTGCCCATTCATTTGTGGGTGATAAGTCGTTCCAATCTTGTGAACGACACCATACTTTCTCATGAGCTTCGCGAATGGCCTATTGCAAAAGTGCGTGCCATTATCACTAATTATCGCTTTCGGTGCACCGAAGCGAAAAAGTATGTGTTCATGCAGGAACTTAATCACCACTTTGTTATCATTTGTCTTGGTCGCTATGGCTTCCACCCATTTAGAAACGTAGTCTACCGCGATAAGAATGTATAGGAAACCAAAGGACGGGGGGAAAAGGCCTATGAAGTCAATACCCCAACAGTCGAAGATCTCAATAATGAGTATGGGGGTAAGAGGCATCATGTCTCGTCGGGTAATAACTCTCATCCTTTGGTACCTATTGCAAGATTTACAAGCATTGTTCACATTCCAGAATATTGTGGGCCAATAGAGGCCGCCTCACAAATTGCACACACCTTCTCGACGGGTTTTGGGATGGATCCAGTTGGTCCTCTTCCATATACCTCACGTAGGTCTCGCAGTCCTTTCTCAAGCATATCGAGTCGACTGTCCGTCATAGAATTCTTTTCTACATGAAATAGGCCGGACGCCAATGGAGTGGTGGTCACTTGACGATTTCAATTTTGAGCATTAGGTTCAGATGTATCCCAGGATTAGGTAGTCTTCACAACATACCTCAGGTGAAGCTCAGCATCGTGGGCGTCTAAGTCGATAAACGGACCACTACCCATGGTTTCAACAAGTTGCTTGGAATTAATGTTCAACCCATTATGAATAAAGGAAATGATTTGCATTTTATCAAAACCATTATGGGGACACGAAGCAATTAACTCATTGAAACGCTTGTAGCATCGATCGAATGACTCATTTTCTAATTGTCGGAAGGTTTGAATTTGAGCCTTGATGGAATTAGTTCGATGTGGAGGAAAGAACTTCTTGAGAAATTTGGATTGTAGCTCGTTCCATGATGAAATTGAATTTGGAGGTAAAGACCATAGCCAGGTCTTAGCCTTATCCTTTAGCAATAATGGGAAGAGTTTAAGGCAGAGCACATCTTTTGTGCAAGTTTGATCGCTGAGAGTCTTGCACGCCTCCTCAAATTCTATGATCAGGGCATATGGCTTTTATGAATCCATTCCATGGTAAGTGGGAAGTATCTGGATCATCCCATTCCTAAAGCAAAATTGCCCAGCATTGTACAGGAGTAAAATGCATCCCGGAGTGACAGTACGCTTGGGATATAAGACGTATCTCAAAGGGCGATACGGGGCCTCTCCCTCGTCGACGGCTGCACTACCGTGTTGTGACATGTCTCTCTCTCTCAAAGGTTCGGTATGCTCACTTGGTATACTCGGAGCGTGCTCTGAAGTGTGTCCTAAGAAGGAAAATGGGGTGTGATTTGAGATTGAGTGTGACAGTGTGGGAGGTGGAACCCAGAATTGTGGAGCGTTAGGAGTGTGAGGGCTATCAGGGTCGTACTCAACTATTGGATTTTCGTGAATATGGGTTGGAGTATTATGGGGAGTTGGAGTGAGTTCAGAATTTTGTATTAACGGGCTTATGAGAGATGATGATGAATATTTTTGTGCTTTTTCAAATTTTTATATGTTTTTGGATTTTTGGAAATTTTTGGTCAAAGTTTTAGATTGACTCGATCTAATCCTAAGTCTACCTAGTTCCCCGGCAACGGCGCCAAAAACTTGACGCAACTAAGAATGTGTCTCAGAAGTGCGTACTCTCTAGGCTCAAGTACAAGCCTGTCGCATTAGTAATAAACCCGATAAGTCGGGATCATATCCTCAGGGAAATAGGACAACGGAGTTGTGACGATGTTGGACAGATGAAGGAATCCTAACTTTGACTCTAAAAAGGAAAAGGAAAACATGATTGGTTTTGAGAACTGACCACACTAAATGCAATTTTTGAAAATATTTATTTAATGCACTAAAGTATGAATGGAATGCAACTATTCTAAATTATCTAAATTACTGATAATGATTGAACTAAGATTTGAACTATATGATGAGAAAAATAGGACAGGAATACAATCCCCCAACCCTAGTGTATTGATGATATAAAACTAATCGTAAATTTAAATTATTAATTAGACCCATAATTTAGTACTCCCAAGCATTACGTATATGAGGTTCAATCTCGCACCATACTTAATCAGAGGACGAGTAAATCGGTATTGCAATAGTTACACTCGACTTGTATTCTAAAGCATCCCGGTTACGCTGAAGCAAACGAGATCCAAAGATCTACAATTGTCGCATTCCTACGCAATACGGTCGTAATCAAATCATTAAATTTATAGGAATACTTTTATACACATACAACTACCACATCGGGTTGGGTTCATGCATCCCGACCCTTAAAAGTCTAGCCTACCATGATGAAAGTAATGAAAACGATTTTGGAATTACAGGAAGTCATGATTAAACTAAGAAAAAATTGAAGAATGATGTAAACGGGAAATTAGACAGAGGAAATTAATCACTAACCTTACCAAAGCACTGAAATCATCAACTAAAAGTACTTGTAATCACAAAAATCTGAACAATCTTCAATCTTGGAATTAAAATTATAATCTATCTTCAAACTAGGGTTTTACTGAAAGGAATGGGAAATTAGATAGATTCTCCGTTTTTTAGAATGATAATAAATCGGGTTTAAATACCCTACAAAGCTCCAAGAGTTTTAGCTGAACTAGGACTCTCCATTAGAGGAAGAGTAAAAAATAAAAATTCGACAATCGGACCGGTTTGGGTCTTCTTCGATTCGGTCTAGTTGGAATCCGGATCGGTTCGTTTATTTCTTGGTCGAATCGATCCGGTACGGATTGGTTCATTTATTTTCCTTCAGCTTCGATCCGTCTTCGATTCAGGGTTCTCTGGAAATTTGCATTTCGGATCGGTTCGATCCGGATCGGTCCAAATTTCCTTTGACTTTTTCTTCAAGCTTTGACTGCTCATAACTTTCACACCGGGACTCCGATTGATGTGCCGTTTCTCCTATGTGCTCGTAAACTTGATATCTTCAACTTTTCTTTAGATGCATAATCCGAATTCTGGGTAAAAATTACAACTTTTCCTTTTTGAATTTCCTTCTTTTCTTTCTCGATTCTTCCGGTTTCTTTCCTTCTTTATTGACATCAAATACGTGCAACTTAGTACGAAATACTAGAAACTCGGTGTACTCGTTAGAATAAGTCAGTTGCAAGATTATGAGGTAAAATCAAATCGATTATGTTGTTCGAGGTGCTAAAATTAACTAAATTAAATGGATAAATTGGGAAGAATTTATGCCTAATCACCAACCTATCCCTACTTGCCTTAAAAACCAAATAAAAACAAGCCCCACTACATAGAAAATAACCCTTCCAAAATTATTCGCACCAAATAACCCAAATAACCTACATAACCAGAAACCCCATGCAAGAGATTCACAAATTCTACCCACAGTTTCCAGAGTAACCGACCCCATCATCATCCACATCCTGGGATCCCCAAACTTTCCCTGCCTGAAGAGAGTGTCGCCGACTCTCCATAGAACGATAAGCCCAGACCATCCTGGGAAAAACCACAACACCTCCCTCCTTAGTGTCAGATATGACAAACCACCATTGACCAGTCTCTACAGCCAACATCTTGTTAACTACTTTTCTTCACAACCATTTTATGTAGTTACCTGAAATATGTCAAACTCTTCCTATATATAGGATGGACGGGTCGACGGTCGACGATTCTCCCATAAGAGCCCAGCCATATGCGCATACGCTATGTCAAATCCTTCATGGGAAAGAAGTCCAGTATCCACGGTTGCACAATTTTTTCCCATCCAAATTGGGGCAGAAGTCGTCAGGGAAAGTAGAAAGAGGTATGCCTGAGGCCAACTAACCTAACATACTGGTATTCTCCCACTTCCAGAATGGGAAGCAGCTCCCCTCACCAAGGCACTGACCAACAAGCTTCGAGCCACGTGCTCCACGAACTAGTTTTTCCAGCTCTCAATGTCCAGGCCTACAGTAATAAAGTAGCGTTAAAAGAAGTTTGA
Organism: Sambucus nigra; assembly: GCA_949130495.1. Taxonomy (NCBI): domain Eukaryota; kingdom Viridiplantae; phylum Streptophyta; class Magnoliopsida; order Dipsacales; family Adoxaceae; genus Sambucus; species Sambucus nigra. Next base: position 50,034,149 of record OX422221.1, read on the forward strand.
CACCGCCGATAAAGGGTACTAAGGTGGTACCACCATACGAAACCTCTCCGACAACCATATGAACAATATTACGGGGCTACCACTCAGAAAATCAGAACGACCTTCCCACCAGGCATCCAGATCATTTAAAGTCTTCGCTAGTATCACCGCAACAAGATTGCGACGGTACGATATCCAATAAGTAGTGGCTGCAAGTTGTGGGCCACCAGCAGTTCCCTAGTCACCAACAACAGTTTTGAAACCAAGCCGAGAATGACAGCTCCAGCATAACCTGCATCACCAACATCCTGCAAATGCATAGAATGCAGCACATCAGGGAGAGAAATCGTTCCTCCCGTGACCAGTGACCTAGGCCGATTACACTGTCATCAGCATGTTCCACTCTATTGATGTCATCAGCATGTTCCACTCTATAGGCCGATTACGCCATAAAGAGACTCGGCGTATGTTTAAAGCGTCATAGACGACGTTGTAGGAGCACATCGCTTCTAAGGTTTCGAGGTAGTTAGCAAAATCAACATTACCAGATAGATCCATTTCACAAAGTAAGCAAAGAAGAATGTAAAATAGAAGGAATGTGAAGATGTGAAGAAAATGCTCCACCCCCACCCCCATATTTATACTTAAAACCCCTCAAACAAAGACAATTAACCCTGCAGAAATCGGAGGGTGACTTACCCCACCAAGTACCAAGCAATTGAAGAAAGTGCAATCAAAGCCTTAGATTGATTAGATTGGACTGACATGCCGATAGGCAGGACAGGGATCATGCCGATCGACAAACCCCTATTTTGGGAAATTTCCCCTTTTTCTTTTTTGTCAAACCCAAAAACTTAATAAAAATATTTTTTATTCCTAAAAGAATTTTGAAATTTCCACTCCTTATGCTTTTACTTATCTTATTTTGAAATAAATTCTCTCTCAAATCATTTTTTCTTTCTTCTTTTTACGATCTCAGTAGAAAAGTAAAAAGAGCATGTACGTTAAGTCACTAAATTTAAAAAATTAACAAAAACTTCATTTTATTTGCATGGATGTTGTGGTGTTGCATCGATTTTACAGGAAATAAAGAAAATACTACGGGACTCAGCCCGAACCCACCTACATTTTATCTCTCTCTCTCACCTACCATCACCTGTTATCTCTCTCTCTCTCTCTCTCTCTCTCTCTCTCTCTCTCTCTCTCTCTCTAAGAGCCTCCTTGTCTGCGATGCTCTCTCTTCCCCCGGCGACGAGATGACATACCTCCACTCCCCGAGCCAGAACTTTCCTCAAACGAGGCAAACGACACCAAATAAGAAGGAACTAGAATTACATCCCGAATGTGGGCGATCATCGAAGCTATCCAATCCTGAATATCCTTCAGCCAAGTGGTGATGTGCTGCAAAGAAAAAATAAAAAAAGGTCAAATCACTCAGTCTGAGGCAAACGAAATAAATCAAGAAATCAAAAGGACCAAAAGATGAGACATATACCACTGGATGGAGAACCTCCTCTGTCAAGTTTAGCTCCTCCGGATCCATCGCATTAGGACGGTGCAAAAAACGCACTGACCTGCCATCAGCCCGCCGTGTATTGTAAGAGGGAGGGACCAGCCGCACAAAAGGAACCTCCGAGGTCATCCCCACCATCGCCGATGTCGACGCACCACCTTCGCTGTGGGAGGACCCCACTGATCGACTCGAACTTGCATGATGGAGAGGCATCACGTCATATATACTGGGCGACATTAACCATCTCGATACATAGTATAAATAATCAAATGTTTCCGCCGTATCGGTGTATGACAATTAAGGCTAACTCATCATCGCTAGACCTGTCAATGGGTCGTGTCGAGTCATGTTCGTGTCATTTTTTATCGTGTTTGGATCTTATTGGGTTCGTGTCTAAACGGGTGACCTTTTTATCGTGTGAAAAAATCAAATCCAAATCCGACCCGTTATGTTATCGTGTCGTATTTACTCGTTAATGCCCATTAAGATAATGAATTATTTTGAATTGTATACAAGTTGACATATTATCTCATTTTTGAACCCAAGTAGACCCATTATTTCATTGACAATACTAAATCTCTAATTTAGTAAAATTCATTATGATTAAATTAACATTATGCTACATAAATTATTTATAAGTTACAAGAGTATATCTTATTTACTTAAATTAACGGGTCAAAACGGGTTTTATTGGGTTTTAACGGGTGAAGGGGGTTAAGACTAACCCGTCCCGTTAACTATCGTGTCTTATTGAATTGGCACTGACATGATCCGAACCCATTAAGGGTCCACTAATTAACTTATAATTTCGTGTCGGTTCGTGTCGTGTTATCGTATCGTGCCGCATTTTGCTAGATCTAATCATCGTCGCTATCCATACATCATCCACCATCTCCCTCACTCGCCTCATGTACACCGGGGGCCTCATAACTGGCACCATCACCTCCTCCTTAACAACCTGTCAGACTACCCTCTTCCTGAGGTCCCAGGAGTAACCGAACTCATGCGCCAGTAAACGTCGTATCTGCGCGTTCCCCCCAATCAACCCTATATGCTAAATGGCCATCCCCCACATATAAAAGGTCACCTGGAAGATCCCAGTGGAAAATCAATATATGAAAAAGGACATCGAAGAAAAATGGTCTCAAGAGGAAAGAAGAATTTACGCAATCGCTCGTCAGGCCATTTAAGACCCGACGCACCACCGTATGAAGGCAGTACCCAACTACATACCAATCGGTACTATCCCTTCACCTACTTGAGGTACCTTAAAATACCATGCCACTGTCGTTTGGAACCCATCACACCATGTCGGCCGACACCCTCTTTGAAATTTCGTACAAAAATTCCCAAAAAATCCTAAAAAATTTCTTAAAATTATGAAATGAATTTTAGTTCCTTTTTTCTCAAGAATTTATTTTTACCACACTTATTTCCCCCAACGGAGCTCTTGCCTCCCCAGTGGAATTTCCAAAACCAATTGGACATCTCCCTAACAATGCTTCCAAAGAACACCGCAAAGATAAAAAATTCCCCAGCTAAGAAACTCCCAATCACCGAATTATTTTCTTTTCCCGAGCGCAACCTAAAACTCAGAATCCTCAGGGGAACCGTAAGATAAATATCCCCAGTAGAGTATTGACTTAATCCCTAAAAATTGGCTTCGACCCAGAGTATTCGTCACCCTCTTTTTGGTCAAAATTGACCTTGGCCCCGGGTCGTCACCTCTTTTAGGTCAGAATTGATCTCGGCCTTCGGTCGTCATCTCTTTTCAGTTATAATTGACATCAACCTTCGATCACCACCTCTTTTAGGTCAGAATTGACCTCAGCCCCTGGGTCATCATCTTTTTTAGGTAGAATTGACCTCGGCCCCTGGATCGTCACCTCTTTTAGGTTATAATTGATCTCGACCCTCAGTCGTCACCTCTTTTCAGTCAGAATAGACCTCAGCCCTCGGGTCATCATCTCTTTTAGGTCAGAATTGACCTCGACCCTCGGTCATCACCTCTTATAGGTCAAAATTCACATCGACCCCAAGTCGCCACCTCTTTCAGGTCAAAATTGACCTCGACCCCAGGTCGTTAACCTCTTTTAGGTCAGAATTGACCTTGGCCCTCGGTCATAACCTTTTTTAGGTCAAAATTGACCTCGGCCCCCGGGTCATCACCTATTTTAGATTATAATTAACCTCGTCCTTTGGTCATCACCTCTTTTAGGTCATAATTGACCTCGACCCTCTGTCATCACCTCTTTTAGGTTAAAATTGACCTCGGTCGTCGGGCGTCACCTCTTTTAGATCAAAATTGACCTCGGTCCTCGGTCGTCACCTCTTTTAGGTCAAAACTGACCTCGACCCTTGGTCGTCACCACTTTTAGGTCAGAATTGACCTCGACCCTCGTTTGTCACCTCTTTTAGGTCAAAATTGACCTCGGCCCTCGGTCGTCACCTCTTTTAAGTTAGAATTTCCCTCAGCCCTCGGTCGTTCCCACTTTTAGGTTAGAATTGACCTCGGCCCTCAGTGGTTCCCACTTTTAGGTTAAAATTGACCTCGGCCCTCGGTCGTCACCGTTTTTGGGTCAGAATTGACCTCGACCCTCAGTTGTCACCTCTTTCAGGTCAGAATTTACCTCAGTCCTCGGTCGTTACCGCTTTTAGGTCAGAATTTACCTCAGTCCTTGATCGTCACCACTTTTAGGTTAGAACTGACCTCAACCCGCAGAATCGGCCCTCCCTAACATTACCTTAGGTATTCAGCATCAACCTCTTAAACATCATGTGGTGTCTATTCGACGACTTTCACTTATTATAAGCTCACCCATCGAGGGGCTCTGTCCGACCAACTCTATTATTAGATAAAAAAACTCATTGAATCTTCGAAAGGCCCTGAATTCCCTTTCTAACGGTCTGCCCCATGTGCAAATCGGCATAACGTTTCGGACGAATAGACTATTTTACTATTAAAAATCAATCTGAAAGCCACCAAGTGTTCCCGAGCCCCAATTTGACCCCAATCAACTTCATCATCAGAGTGAAAGTTCTTTGAATCTTCGAAGGGAACTAAAATCCCTTTCCAACGATCCACCTCATGCATGAAACGACATAACCGTTCGGATGAACGATCAGTTTTCCCTTAAAAATGGATCAGGAGGCCACCGGACCATTTGACCAAAGTCAACTCTTTAGCTCGAATTAGACTAAAGTAATATTCGAAGGGTACTAACCACCCTTTCTAACGATCTGCCCCATGGACGATTCAGACATACGGTACGGACGAACGATCCGTTTTACTCCGAGAGGTCATCGAACATTTTCGGGCCCCGATTGACCAAAATTAACTTTTCGAACCAAGGGAAGCTCTTTGGAATATCGAAGTACATCACCTAACCTTTCCACCGGTCCGCACCATGCCTGATTCTGATTTACCATACGGACGAAAGATCCATTTCCATCCGACGATCTACCGTTCAAAGGACCGAGGTGCGCTTTCGAGACACATTTGTCCCAAAGTCACTCCCAAACCTGGGAGAGGTCCAAAAGACTCTTGAAGGTCTCTGACGGTATACCCCATGCGCGATTTGGATCATCAAATTACTTTTTATAATTATTTTTCAGAAAAATCTGCACGAGACTACCAATTGGTAGGTCCAATTCCCTGCCTATCGGCAGTGTGTCAAGGGTTACCTGTCGATAGGCATGACTAGGGCAATGCCGATCGGCATCACCCCTTACCCTATAAATAGAGGGCATGACCTAAATCCCAAAGCACACCTCAGATCCATCATCATCACTGATCTCAACAATATTCTCTCAAAATTAGCAAAGTTCCTCCATGTGAATTTCCATTTAAGCTTACATTGCCATCCTTTTCATACCCAATTTGGCAAAAATCAGATTCTCTATCTCCCAATCTTCATCTCACGTTCAAGGGAGTTCATCCAAGATTAAAGATCAAGCTTCAAAGAAGGTCCAAATGCTCCCCCCCTCTTTAAATCTCTTGTTTTTGCATTAAATGCTTTAGATTCATAATATAGTTTTATTTTAGTTTATACACATTAACCTCTTACATTTTTATTAGTATACTGCACATATTTTGTTTTTGTTTATAAAAAAGCCAAAACAAACAAAAAAGGGTTACACCCATAAATTCCAAACGGGATTACTCATCACACTTTTTCAAAACTAAAACCCATTTTCTACACACGCACATATAGTAAAATCCCATTCGAATATATGGGATAAAACCCACCCTTATGTTGCATGTGCACTACGTGGATTTGATGCCTTTATAGGCTACGTAGGCGTCTCGAAGTAAAGTCTGAGGTTCGAGTCCAATTTTCCAATTTCTTAATTTCCCCATTTTCAAATCTATCCTTTTCTCACATTAATATACATATTATGTTTGTAATCCTTGTTAGCGCTTTATCCAACACATATTATCGTTTCCCCATAACGATTAATATCACGATAAAAATATAAATCGTATTTTATTTATAATATTTTGGGAACATTACTATGGATGACCTCCCTCTACTTCTTCTATGGTATGAGTTGGGCGATTCTGATCTCCATTATATATAACGCACACACATTTCACGGAGAAATAAAGGAAAATAACAACACAAGCCCATGAGAGACCGAAAAGGCGAGATGGGTGCCTGCACCTTCCTATTTCGTAACTTAGCCCCCGAAACCTTCAAACTATTGGCTTTGTATGCATTAGTTTTTCTTTGATTTCGCTATCTCAAGGCGACAATGTGTTCTTTTGCCTGTTTTGTGAAAAATAGGTTGGCGACTCCATTTCTTTACATTCACCCACACCGGCGATGGCTGAAGCATTCCAAGAGGGCGCGTGACTTTTTTTTTCATCCCCTTTTTTTTTCTTTTCCCGACCCTCGTTTATGTAAGGAAACAGAGAGGAAGGCGAGAGAAAGATGGGAAGGATAGCGTGAAAAAATCAGGGATGGCCACAGCTTCCTCGTTCAGTCCTTATTTAAAAATGTTTATCCTCATAGTCGGTAGACTAACTTCGAGTGGAATCATGCTTATACTCCATAGGTAAGAGCAAAGGGTGTTTCCCCAATAAGTTTTCTCAGCGTAATGCGATATTTACACTTCCATCGTTTCCCCTATTTGTTGCTTAAACATCTTTATGATCAGTCTCTCGTACGTGGCTCTTGCATTCTTAAGGCCAAAAGGCATGACCTTATAATAGTACAATCCTGATAATGTAATGAATTAAGTCTTGTCCTGGTCGGGGCCGAATAGAGGAATCTTATGGTACCCTAAGTAAGCATATAGAAAACTCATTCGTTTGTGGGATGCAGTGGCATCGACCAGTTGGTTTATCTTTAGAAAGGGAAACTATTCGTGGGGCAAGCCCTGTTAAGATTGATAAAATCTATACAAACTCTAAAGATGCCGTTGATTTTATGTACTACCACTGTATTTGAGAGATTCTTTGGGAATTAAACATCTTTGATTGACCTTGTCTCCAGAAGTTTCCCCGCCTCCTTTCCCACCGCCCCCACCTCCTCTGGGGAAGTACGGTGAGTTTTCTATACAATCGGCTTAAATACCGAATCTACGTGAAGACGATGGTAAGTGACTACAGGATAAATCCCCGATATGTCGTACGGCTTCCAATAAAAAACATCTAGGTTTGCTTTTGAACATTGATCAACTCCATCCTTCTGTGATTGGATAATATGGTGTCAATTAGGAACTTACTTTCTGGTTGGCTTTTGTCAAAAATTACCACCTCCATCTTTTCTACAACCCTATTAGCGGGGTGGATCCTGGTCTCCTCCACCCCTAGTCATCCATGCCTTAATTACCATTTGGAATGAGTTGCCTCCATCATGGGACGTATTTTGGAGGACTTCCTTATTTTTTTTCTCCAGCTTGGGATTGATGGTGGAAATGTAACATTTTCGATCAATGGCTTGGTCGCCTCTTATCTCCATTATACCCCGATATGTGATTTACTTGAGTTTTCGATGGTAAGTTAAGGGGACTTCTCTCATAGAATGAAGTCTCCCTTTACCGAGGATGTCCTGATACAGTGAATCGATGTCAACCACTAAAAACTCAATGAGTTTCAAAATATCCCCTTCCCTCGCCGACAGGATTACCTTCCCCATAGTCATTTTTCCTACAAAACCGACTAAAGGGACAATCATTTCCTTCAAGTATGGCATTTTTAGTTTAAGCTTAAGGAAGAGTTCTAAGTACATTACCTTCGAGGAACTCTCCTGATCCATAAGTAGCTTGCCTACATCCCAGTTTGTAATCTTGAGAGTGATTATTAGTTCATCTTGGTGTGGGGTTTTTAGTCCGACCAAATTTTACTCCGTAAACACCATGTGTTTATTATAATCCACATCATCTGGTCCCATGTGCTTTCCAGCTTGGCTCTTAGCAGGATATATCTGGAAAGCCTCTATTAATATTATGAACTTCTTGAGTTCCATTCAAATTACGTTTCCCTAGATCTATTTGAGGTCGTACGCCTTGTGTATTATAACAAACTCATGTCCTTCCTTATCATCCAGGACGTTATCTATTTTTTAGTCACCATTTATGACAACTTGATCAGCCTTTTTTATGTACTCGCTCAGCCTCCCTGTCTGGGCTAACTCTTCTAGATAAGCTTTGACGACCTTGTAATTTTTCATCTTGTGCCCATTCTTCTTACAAAAGGCACACTGCGTGTTGTTCCTATTGGTCAGATCTCCTCACATATTCTTCGGTCACTTTAGGAACTACTACTCTTTGATCTTCCTCGAGATTTTATAAAAATATTTGGAAGAGTCTATTTCCCCCCATTCTTAGCTCCATTTTTCTTTCTGTTCCACTTCTTAAGGGCAATCTCCTTGTCATAGACTTTGTTCCCTTGGTGCGACTGGTCTCTATTTGGATGATATTGACCACATCCTCCACTTTAGCTTGGTTTTTGATACGCAATATGAGGTCATTAATGGTTTATGCTTCCTTCTTATTAAGGGACTGGTGCAGTATAGAGATAGGGGTAAGTCGATCTTGAAAGATTCTATAATAACCTACTCCGAGCAGTCTTCTACCTCATTGAAAATTTCCCAACATTCCGTGGCGTGCTCGCATAGGGTCTCTTGTGGATTTTTCTTCATTATGAGCACAAAATACATGTTCTTCGAATATGAGTTGTTGGTTATAAAGTAAGAAGTGAAGGCCTCAGCTAGAGACTTAAAGTTCTTAATCGACCAGTTAGGAAATCTCTCAAACCACTTCTGAGCTACGTCTCCTAAGCTTGATGGGAATATTCAATGAGTAAGAGGGTCGTTATGATTGTATAAGCCATGGATTATCTATATTGGCGAACATGGTCTATGGAATCTGTCTTTCCATTATAAATCTTGAACCTCGTGGCCATAAACTTCTTTTGGGCTTCCTCCTCCTCAATAGCTCTGGAGAAAGGGGACTTCATTTGTGTGATTAAGACCCTTCTTTCCAATTCCTTCATGGGCTTAGCTCCATAGTGTGCTAGGTGTTGGTCCATCTCTCTCCAACCCAAATTCCTAATACCATTCTTATGACGTTCTTTATCTCGATCTCTTTTTACCCAGTGTCTCCCACGCTTTGAACGATCCTGGTCTCGCACAATACTCCTTCCTCGGCTATGAGTTTTACTCGCCTGAGGGATAGGAGTCCGACCACGGCATTTTTAGTTATCCTAACGAAGTTCTCTCACCATCTTTTCCAATCTTTGCTGGAGGCACGAATTCTCCTCAATTTGGAGGCGAGTTACCTCCTCTTACTGTTGAAACAGAGCTTTATATGGATCGATTAGACATAAGAACTAGGTTGATCTAGGCTGATATTGGCTCTCCTCGGAGTGCTACTCCTCCGGACGGAATTTCAGAATCCTATCTTGGCGAACTTCAGATTTGACCCTGATTGGATCTAGGTTAGCTCACAGGTCGTCAGATTAGGGTGCACTGTTCGAGCGGTGAGATATATATAATTACTCTTTCATATGGTTGGTTTCATAGGTAAGAAGACCGCTTCCCACATATGCCGCCAATTTTGAGTGAAATTAATCACAATAAGATATTTCTAGAAAGTAAAAAATGGAAAGAATATAAAAATGCTCATAACGTCAAGATATACGCGGTTCGACAACTGCCTAAGTCCACAGAAAGGGCTCTCAGTTCTTATTAATTTTTCTTAAAGTTGGAAAATTGCATTTTTCTTGACCCTAGGGTAAGTGTTATATATGTAGCAGTGTAAAGTAGTTGAGTCGTACAGGGAACTTTCCTAATTTGTTACTGGCTCGTGTGATGACTCATGTTGATCTCATCCGAAATCCTAGGTAACCACTTAAGCCTTTTAATATTCAAATGATAAGTTCTTGTATTTATCCACGTGATAAGCATTCATATTAGTTTTCATGTTGTTCGACCTGACTGGAGCAATATAGTGATCCTGTTGGGATTATTCGGGCCACCCGAAATTGGATTTTTATTGTTTAGGCCCCACAATATATATAATTGATGATTTTTTATACCAAATTTGGTGGAGATAATGTAAGGACAAATTATCAAATTGAGTCCATCTGTAAGTGTTAGCTTCATTCCGACAAAACTAAATGAGTCATAGGATAGAAGTTTATTGTGTCCTTCAAGCCTATGATGTTTGTGTTGAAGAGGTAACGACCAAGCCTCAATTGAAGATATTATCATTATCAATTTTCGTACCATATTTATCATTGTTGATGCAATAAATTAGAGTAGGCTAATTAATTGATCATAGATAAATAGAAATAAGAGATGAGATTTTTAAAGTGGTTCGGCTTAAGGGAAGAGCCTACGTCCAGTATTGTGTATTGCCTTGGGATTATTCAATTGCCTCTCTTTTTGTGTCCCTTGTATGTAGGGTTCACAATGTATTTATAGCCCCCAGGGGGTGTACAAGAGCTGGAATATCAAAGGATGTAATGTCTTTATTTCAGAGACATTTACATCTATACAATTATTAATATATACGACTATTGGTGTTTTCTTGTCATTGTTGGTCGGCATCCCTGGTGTTGGTCAGCATCACTAGTGTTGGTCGGTATCCCTGGTGTTGGTTGATATTTCATCCTTGATGACTAGGATTAATCTTCCACTACACAACGCGTGTCAGCATCTCAATAGTCCACGTAGATGGATAATTTTTGGTATCAACAGAAGTTCCTAATGTTTCATGCTTGAAGTTTTTACAAGAGTATGGAGCATTTGGCTCTTAAAGTTGCTTAGGCAACAAATTTAGGCCTGGTCGGTTACTGACTTCCCATACTTGTATAAATTCATGGTTTAATTATGGAAATATAATGTCCGTGGCAATTTTGAAATTATCTACTACTTTAACGAATTATTTTTTAACAAATCCGTCTTTCCTGTATTTTAGCCGCCACCAATGCAATTGACGCTGCCTTTTAATAATTATTTTTCCAGTTTTTGAGGCAACCTATAAAGAGCGGGAAAAGCCATGAACTTTTACTACCTCAAATTTTCTGAGTGTTTTTGGCTACAGTGTCTTCAAGCTTTCTTTCTCTCTCTTATGCGCTCATTTTCTGTTCTTTAGTTCTTGCTGAATCCTTAATTCATGTAAGAACTCTTTCTCTTCTCTTCTCTTCTCTTCTCTTCTTCATTATGGTTTACTCTTTTGATTCTCTTGATGAATTCAGAAATGAGTTTAAAATTCCATCTTAGGTTTTTTTGGAACACGCCACTTTACCTACTGATTTTTTCTCACTTATTGAGGGTCACTGGCTTCCCTCTATTTTTATAGCTGAGTGTGGGTTTACCTTTCCTCCCAACCCATTGTGCCTTGAATTTTGTCAATACTTTGACGTTGTCCCAGCTAGGGTAGCCCCTAATACTTGGAGGGCCATAAATGGAGTGTATAGGTTTAATCAAATTCATGGAACCCGTCTGGGGATTCCAGAAATAATGTTTTGTTATAAGTGGGTGACTAGTGACACCACTTTTTATTAAAAGACTAGGGTAGTAAACAAAGTGTTAGTAGTTAATCTTAAAGAGTCCAGTAGGGATTATTTTGAGCATGGAGTTGTTGTAAAAACTTGGCAATACACCCCTTTGACTGGAGATATTGAGTACCAGGGGCCTAGATGCCCTCCTTTTGGCAATGGGATAGGTTAGTCCTCATTTAACTATTTGACCCTATACATATCTGTTTCAACGTAACACTAATTGTTGCTTTGTAAATTTTATTTTCAGTTGATCAGAGGAGAAGGTGCCCAAAGGAAAGTGAAGTGAATCTGAGGGAGTTTAAGTTTATTTGGGTACTTCATCAGAGGATTGGTGAGGAGCGCGTCAGGTTTGCATCCTATTTGTTGTAGTATAAGAATACAATTTCTTTCTTTATTTCTCGCCCTACACCTTCCCCTGTAATTGAGCTTGAGCAAGAACTTCCTTCTACTTCCTTAGCTACTGTATCTGGCAGTGGTGATCTTGCTTCCCTTTCCCCCTCTTTCTTAGATTCAAACTTGCCCCTTGCCATATCCACGGGAAAGAGGAAGATTCCCAACATTTTAGGAGACATAGCTATCAATCGCCCTTCCAAATAAGCTGATGAAGGGGTGAATAATAAAGATGATACTGGGAAAAATCCCCCACCCAAGAAAATTGAAGAGTTCCCTCTAAAAAGAATAAATAGAGGGTTGTCTTCTAAGTTAGCAGCTTCTGCTCTTCCTAACCAGTGTGAGTTGGTCGATATATCTTCTTCTGCCTCTCTAGTGGTCCTTGGCCCTGGATTAGCAAGACAACTAATAAAGTCTGGGAGTTTTCTAGACCATAGGGTGCTATATCTATATTACCTCATTCCAAGAGTTCTGAAAGGGATTCTCAAAGCCTTACTCTAGTATATTCCTTTTTCGTCTTTAATTTTCTGTCTTCTTGATTTGTTCTTTATAATACTAACTTTCCTTGTTGTTCTTATGAAGTTTCTCATTGATTTCAATAATATATTGGAGAAAGTTTAGACTTTGAGAGCTTCGTCCTCCGATAAAGTTGAAGAAGCTTTTAATGAGCTTAAAAAGTCATTATTTGATTCCCAAAAAGCATTGGCTAATGAACAAAAAAATAGGAGGAGAATATGAAAGATGTTGAAGAGGCTACTGAAACTGCTCGGGGTCTGGCTGACAAGTAGTAGAAAGACTTCGATCCTAAGAAAGTCAAGTCTGTCCAGCTATAGAAGGACTTGGGTGCTGAGACGGTGGAGAAGGCTAAGGTCAGAGATGCTAGCTTCAACATAGGCGGTGATAAGGCCTTTGGAGCAGCTTCTTCGTAAATCAAGTTTGCAAAGAAGAAATGTTTCAAGGATGGCTGGTCTGCTGCTCTGGTGGAGGTCGGCACTCCAAAAGATTTCGAGCTATTCTTACGACATGATCCTCGGGCTCCTCCAAACCTGGACGAGGAAGTGGATGATGGGGCTTCTAGTAAATCCTTGGTAGTGGTGTAGTCTGCCAATCAACACCAGGATGTTGATTCTATTGCACCCTCCAAATTTAACCCTCCTCCTCCTTCTGCTCTTACTTCTTCCTCAGCTAATCCTGAGGCAGATAAGAAGAAGGTGTAAAATCGAGCAGCTTTTTATTTTCCCTTTTTCAGTAGTTGTACTTTTTTCTTTTTTGAATATGTATTTGTACTTCCCTTTTTTATTAATGAAAAGAGAAAGATTGTTGTTCCTTTGCTTGTATTTTTCAATACTCTTTAACTTGTTGATTAATAACTTTCTTCTTCTTAATAGTTCATAGATAAATCAGAAAATTTCTCATCTACTGACTCTGAGCTACTCCAGAGGTGTAATAAGCTTTTCAAAGTTGGTCACTTATCTCTAACTGATGCCGACCTATTGAAGTTGCTCGGGGAAAGGGTATCCGAACAATCTAAAGAGGCCTATGTTCATCTGAAATGTCTTCTTGATCAGGCAGTGGACAAAAACGTTGCCTATTATAAAATAATTGAAGATCTACAAGAGGATCATAAGGAATCTAGGGCACTTTTGCATGAGTATTATGAGAAGAAATTCCGGGCCCTTAGTGAAGGTTGGGGCTTTGAGCAAAAGTTGGATAAATTCTCTTCTTATTTTCGAAGATAAGAATTCCTACTAAAACGTGAAGTGGATGAAGCAAGATACATTACCAAGCTTCTAGAGGAAGAAAATAACAACTTGAGAGATGAACTTGATGCCCTAAAGTCACCACTGTCGTTGTTACTACTATAAATTAGGGTCATTCCTTCTTGAAGGTTGAAGACGCAAGGTTGAGTGAGGAGTTGGAGGCTCTGAAGAAATTAAAACCTGCTTCTTCATCTTCCCGAGCTAGAGTCAAGTATGACCGAGGTACTATAGAGGAAGTCAGGACCCAACAGACCCTTACCATTCAAGTTGCATAGTTATAGGCCAAAAATCAAGCCGTTGTTGAGATGTCCCAGAAGTTACAAGCCTTTTTCTAACAACTATCAACTCAATCTTCTCAGTTACAAGCTAAGGATGGAGTGTTGAAGAAACTGCACTACCAAGTTAATAGATTGACTTTTCAATTCCATAAACAACCAAGAGAAGTTTGGATGAATAGGTACAATAAAGCTCTGGGGCATTTTGATGATAAGCTTTAACGGGCTAAGAATGAGAGTTATAAATGGGGTTGGATGAACTCTTTGATAGTGATTAAGGTGGATCAAAACAGCTCATTGTGGGACTGATATGATCTAGGCTTACTTGAGCTTGACAATCCCCCTTTTAAATTAGATGTCAATTGGGTTCCAGTCCATCGTATTCCTCAATGCTTGATTTCAAAATACTTGGGAGATTATGAGCTTCATGATGAATTAGAAATCGTCCGACCACCTCATTTGCTTGATCATCCTAGTAGCAGCAATACCAAAATGCTTGAGGACTTTAACTTCATCAATTCTCATTATACTTTAGATGATCCTCCTACTAGAATGAATCCTGTTTCAAAAGCTGAAGGGAAACGTCCTGCAGAATTAAGCTTTGTATCTTATTTTGTTAACACAGTGATGTAATTATTTTGATTGAATGAAATATAAATTTGATTAACTTATCTTATGTTGAATGTTAATCATTTATTTATCATTAATTCTATTGATACACTTCGATTAAGTTGAATATCAATTATCAATGATTGCAGATGTTATACTAGCATACTTAAATTAAAATATAAATTTAGAGGTAATTGGATGAATACATAGGTTCTACTAGCATACTTAGATTAAAATCTAAATTTAGAGCTAGTTACCCATGTGTCTTCAAAGGTTTTACTAATGCACCCAAGTATTGTATTTTTGCATTAAATACTAGTGGTGTGACCAGACATTTTTGGAATATGTGCTTACATTCCTCTTGAGGAATCTTTGCAACGTTCTTCCTGTACTTTACCCAGTAGGATAAATATCTTGTTTTATCCTTATGTGTGTGGAACAAGTTTCTTGATGATTTAACATCCTGTTAACTTGGACTCTGTGTATCAACGATCAAGTTTGTGGCTGCTCCGAGCAACTTATTGCTTCTGTTGAGCAACGTTAAGGGCATTAATTACTGAGTCGAGTAATAATTATCTAAACCGAGCAACAATTTATAACGTTTTGTCAATCATCTAGAGTAGTGCATAGCACTAGTAGTCCCAAAAAACAATTAACAATAAAAATGAAAAGAACTGAAGATTTTATTAATACTGTAAGTTATTTCAAACTGATTACAACATCATTTATAATATCTGAGATGCTCTACATGCCATGGGTTTTTGAATTCTTCACCTTCCAAGGCTTCAATTCAATAGGTTCCAAGTCTGATCACTGCTGAAATACGGTATGGCCCATGCCAATTGGCCTCAATCTTGTTATTTTTCTGTAGTAATTTCTTCAGCACATAATCTCTTTCCTTTAAGTTGGTCGGTTTCATCCTTTTATTGTAAAAGTGGGCTATACTCTGTTGGTAGGCCACATTTCACAGGGCAACATCTTCTCTTACTTCTTCTAGCACATCTAGATCCAAAATTTTCATTAGGTCACTTACAAGAAAGTTAAAATTTAAAACTCTATGGGATGACAAGCCTAACTTGACTGGAATGACAACTTCAGTCCCAAATGCTAACATATATGGGGATTCTCTAGTTGCTGTTCGCGGTGTTATTCGGTATGCCCACAAGACAGAGTGTAACTCATTTATCCAATTTCTCTTGGCATCATTAAGCCTTTTCTTCAACCCGTTAAGCAAGGTTCTGCTCGTAACTTCAGTTTATCCATTACTCTGAGGATGTATTGGAGCTGAATGCAATTTTTGAACATTTGACTAAGTACAGTAATTTGCGAATTCATCATTGTCAAATTGTGTCCCGTGGTCGGTAATGAAAGCATAGGGCAACTCATACCTACAAATGATGCTTTTCCATATGAACTGGTAGACCTTTTCATAAGGCATGTCTATCATAGGATCTGCTTAAACCCTTTTTGTAAAATAATCCACGGCGACAACCAAGTATTTAAATCTTCCTCAGGTGGTTGGCAGTGGTCCGACTAAGTCTATACCCCATATGGAAAATGGCCATAGTGAAGTGATTGGTGTGAGAGCAGCCTGTGGATTTTTGTGAATTGTGGAGAATCTCTAACATTTATCACACTTCTTAGCAAAAGTTGCACAGTCTGCTCGCATTATTGACCAGCAATACCCTTGAGTACTAATTCTTTACATAAGTGTTCTCCCTGCTATGTGAGTTCCACATGATCCTTTATGTACCTCCTGAGTTAGATCTTAGACCTCTGGTGGATGTACACAACACTCTAAATTGGCTGTTAGTCCTCTTCTGTACAAAACACCTTTATCTAATACATACTGAGCTTCTTTATATTTCAACTTCTTTGCTTCCACCATATCTGTTAGTAGAGTTCCTTCTTCAATATATACTGTGATGGGGCCATCCATGATGGCCCCATATCAATGGCAATAAAATTGATCATCTAATCTTCATCTATGCTCCTATTCACCAAAATCTCAATACGGATAGTTCATCAGAGTTCAATTATGGTAGCACAGGCTAGCCGAGCAAGGGCATCAGCTCGGGTATTTTCCAACATTGGGATTCTGTTCACGTGAATAACTGGAAATTTTGCAATGACTTCCATCGTCATGGATAAATACCTGATTGTCAATTCTCCTTTATCTCCATATAAAACCAGTGTTTGGTTTACTACCAACTGAGAGTCACTATGTGCCACAACTTGCTCGGCATTTATTGATTGGGCTAAACTTAGGCCCACATAAAGATCTTCATACTATACTTCATTGTTTGACGCTTGAAATTGAAAACATAGTGCATACTTATCAATACCATTAAGAGTGTTAACTATTATACCTACCCCACTGCTAGTTAAATGAGATGATCCATCAACATATAAGTTCCATATTGGGATGTCGTTGTCAAATGATTGGTCTGTCAAACTCTCATAGTGGAATATTTTTCCTTTGGCTGCTTCATACTTCTTGGTCATCTCTTGTGTTCTGGAAGAGGAATTTGGTAGGTCTGTAATCGCTTCTTTTGAAGAACGTTCTTCGGGAGTTTTCTTATTAACATTACCTTCTCCTGATTCTTATTCTTCCTGCTTACTTTGTTGCTCAGGGACCTCAGAGTAAGTGAACTTTTCTATGAAATCTTCCACTACTTGGCCTTTTAAAGAAGACCTTGGCTAATATATGATATCATACTTCCCTAATTCCATATCCTAATACATTAATCTACCATATTTCTCTGGCTTATGCAAAGCTTGCCTTAGATGCGTTTCCGTGTAAACTATGATTATTTGGCTTGGATATAGGGTTTCATGTATCTGGATGCTCCAATCAATGATAATGTCCATTTCTCCAAGCGAGGGTATCTGATTTTTGCTCCTCGAAAAGCCTTACTGGTATAGTAGACATGTTTTTGATCTCCATTCTCTTCTCGGATCAATGCAGAACTTACTGCTAATTCAAAAACAGCTAAGTATAGGTACAATTTTTCAGCTGTGATTGGTCGAGAAAGTAATGGAGGTGAACCTAAATACTTTTTCAACTCCACAAAAGCTTTTTCACATTCTTCGTTTCATTCAAAGCTTTTTCTAAGCACCTTGAAGAACGGTAGACACCTATCTGTAGTTCGGGACATGAATTTGTTCAACGCTGCTACTCGTTCAATCAGTCTTTGCACGTCCTTCTTATAAGTTAGGGATTGCATTTTAATTAATGCCTTGATCTTGTATGGATTTTCTTCAATTCCCCTTTGATTTACTATATACCCGAGGAACATTCCCTCTTGCACTCTAAAAACATATTTGGTCGGATTCAGCATCATCTGGTGCTTCTAAAGTTGATCAAAAGTCTAGCTGAGGTCGGCAATATGATAGGATGCCTTTTTATTTTTGTTAGCATATCATCTACGTAGACTTCCATATTCTTGCATATCTGCTCCTCGAACACCTTATTGAACAGCCTTTGATATGTAGCACCTGCATTTTTAAAACCAAAAGGCATAACATTATAACAGTATGTTCCTCGGGGAGTGACGAAAGAAGTGTTTTTCCTGTCCTTGGGCTTCATTTTTATCTGGTTATAACCAGAATAAGCATCCATAAAGCTGAGAAAATGATCTATTCGGGTTGCATCCCCGAGTTGATCTATTCGGGGCAAAGAAAAATGATCCTTTGGGCATGCTTTATTTAAATCTTTGAAGTTTACACACATTCTCCACTTGTTATTTTTCTTTTTGACCATAACTACATTGGCCACCAGTCTGGGTATGTCACTTCATTAATAAAAGCTACTTTTTAAAGCTTTTTGACTTCTTCCTGTATGGTATGGTTATTCTCGAGGCTGAACACTCTTCGTCTTTATTCTACTAGTTTAACTTCTTTGTTTACGTTAAGCTCATGACAAAGGAAATTGGTATCTATCCCTGGCATATCTTCATGACTCCAGGAAAACACATGCTTTCTCTATTTAAGGAAGGTCACCAGTTCCCGTTTCATAACAAGATCTAATGTTTTCCCTATTTGAGTGATGCGCTCCTATTTGTCATCATCTAACATAATGCATTTATTTTCTTCTACAATTTTTCCCTTTACTAACTCTATTTCCTCCCTTGGGTCTAAGGTTTCAACCTCAAAATCTTCATCAAGCTCAGGAGTATCCACTTGGTAGGTAGTGGTTTTTTTCTTTATTTCTTCCAAGTCTTCTTGCTCGACAAAAGAGTAGTAACATTCTCGAGCTACTTTCTGATCACCCTTTATAATTCCCACAATAAAATTAATAGGGAATTTTAGGCACTGATGAACAGTGGATGGCACTGCTTCGAACTTCTTTAGACCTACTCTTCCCATGATTATATTATAATCTGAATAGAAGTTTTTATCCATTACAAAGAAACGAATCTTCTCTGTTCGCCTATCTGTCCAGGTGCCTATCATTACCTCTATTTTAATGGTTCCCAAAGGAAAGACTTTCTCACCTGCAAAGCCTATTAGTGGTTGATGATAGGGCTCTACTTAGCTGAGTTTAAAATCCAAGTTTCTGAAATAAGGACAGAACATGATATCCGTCGCGCTGCCATTATCTACTAATACTCTTGAGACAATGATTTCTTCCTTTTTGATCTTGATTACTAATGGGTTTTCATGAGGATACAGTACTCCTGAAAGGTCATTCTTAGCGAAATAAATTTCTAGTTTGTATTTGTTAACCTTCCTTAGTATGTCTTCCTCTCCAAGGTTGATTCTTTGTATGTATGAGCAAGATTGTGCCTCATTGAGGTAAACTTTTCGCTCTGTTGTATGATCTCCTCATCCTGCATCTCCACATGTAATCATTTGGCAATCAAAGGAATCAAAATTGATACAGAATACCTCACATTCTGGTTGTCGAGTTTTTTTAGGGAGATCGGGATCATCATCCTGGTCATCTTCATGAGTTCTTTTCTTCTCCTCTCTGGGCTTGCAAAGAGATTTTGATCTATGTCAAATTCCTTTATTGTTCTGCTGATCAACATATTAATTTAGCTTTCCTCTTCGGATGAGACTTTTAATCTCAATTTGAAGAGCCATGCAACGTTCCGTTGTGTGATCGTGATCCCTATGGAATTCGCAGTAATTAGTTTTATCTATCTTGGTCGGGGAACTTCTCAACTTATCAAGCCAATGCACATCTTTGTTATGCTTGATTTCTTCCAAAACATAGTGAATTCCCATGGTTAACGGAGTGTAGTCGTTGTACTTCTTGAGTCGCTCCAAAACTCCTTTCTGTTTTGATTCCCTGTGTTCTCTGGGGTCTTTCTGATCTTTCTTATCATTCTTTCCATCAATTTTTTTGCTCGACCTATACTTGGTTGCCATTGCTTCCTCGGTATTCACGATCTTTGCTGCTTTAGCCATCAATTATGCCATTATCTTCAGAGGATCCTTGGCAAGATTGTAATATAGTTTTTTGGGGAGCAATCCACTCATGAGTGCAGTTATTGCAGTCTTCTCCTCCTAATCTATGACTTATAGTTTCTCGTTATTAAAACAAGTGATGTAATCTCTGGTGCTCTCTCCTTCTTTCTGTCTCACACTAAGTAAGTGTGCCACCTTTTTCACAGGCTTTACTCCAAAGCAAAAGTTATTAATGAATAAATAGTCCAGTTGGTTGAAGCTAGAAGTTTATCCCCGAGGAAGACCATTATACCGATTTGGGCAGATCCAGTAATGGTTCAAAAAAATGCTATACACTTTATTTCGTCGGGGACGACATAAATATTAGCAGCCACCTAGTATTGTTCTATATGGAGGACTGGATCAATTTTTCCATCATATTTGGGTGTTACTACTAGAGCCTTGAACTTTGCTAGAGTAGGGAAATCCACAATTGCTTGCACCAACGGAGACCCTTTCCATGCATCATTGGCCGCATCGAATGTATATGTGGATCCTTTCCATGCATCATTGGCCGCATCGAATTTATGCCTTATAACTTTGTTAGTTGCTGAGCTTTCTTCCTGAAGACATTTCTCTGTCCGAGTAGCAATTTGTTAGGCGTTTGATCTAGATTGAGTTATGATTTCTCCTTGATCAGATAGTCATCGGTATTACCTGACCTTGCCCTATGAACATTTATGTTCCCCTTGGGTCCCAAACGATCAAAGGGGGAAGCACGACTTAATCTCTCTAAGGTACTTAGCCTCTCTGGAGAATAAGACTGCATGTGGAAACATTTTGATGTTCTGAGTAATGAAGTTGATCTTGGATGGTTGAATACATCTCTTATCGATATTTAGTGGTTGCGCCGACCACCTCTTGGCGGGGGTGGTGAAATATTTCCTTGAGCAGATAGAGCAGGTGCCCCGATTTGAAGAGTTTGTGAAAGTTGTCTGATAGTATCTTGCATAGCCTCTTGGCATCTTGCAAGACTGGCCAGAATCCCGGTTAAATCATTTACAGTAGGGGTAGGCAAAATACCTTCGTTCCTGAGACTTGATTCATGAATTTCAACCATTTATATGTTTGATTGAGTGAGATCGATTAGAAAAGATCGTTTCTCACAGACGACGCCAATCTGTTGATGCAAAAACTAGACTAGGCTAACTAATTGATCACAGATAAATAGAAATAAGAGACAAGATATTTTTAAAGTGGTTCGGCTTAAGGGAAGAGCATGCATCCAGTATTGTGTATTACCTTGGGATTGTTCAATTGCCTCTCTTTTCGTGTCCCTTGTATGTAGGGTTTACAATGTATTTATAGCCCCTAGGGGGTGTACAAGAGCTGGAATATCAAAGGATGGAATGTCTTTATATTATAAACATTTACATCTGTACAATCATTAATGTATACGACTGTTGGTATTTTCCTATCATTGTTGGTCGGCATCCCTGGTGTTGGTCGGCATCATTAGTGTTGGTCGGTATCCCTGGTGTTGGTCGGTATCCATGGTG
The DNA here is from genome assembly GCA_949130495.1 of Sambucus nigra. Lineage (NCBI taxonomy): Eukaryota > Viridiplantae > Streptophyta > Magnoliopsida > Dipsacales > Adoxaceae > Sambucus > Sambucus nigra. Next base: position 50,055,643 of record OX422221.1, read on the forward strand.
TTGGTCAGTATCCCATTTCCCCACTTCTTTTTACCAGTTTTTTAAAGGTGCGGCAACTGAGTTTTTGGCAAGACTTTGGAGAGAGTTTCCAACATACTTTGAGAGAAAAATCCATCTTTCAAAAGTCCCATTGTGTGTTTTTAAGCGTTAATGTTTTAATTTTCATCAATACACAAAGTTTACTCCCATAGTTTACTTTGATCCAAGTTCAGATATTTATTATGTTTTGAGATCATTATCTATCCCCAAAGGAGATAGTTTCCTATAAAGGATTCCGCTTTTTGATTCGTGGTATGCATACGGAGAAAGTCTTCGTCTATAGTTGACGGTAGTTGTGCCCATTGGTGGATTATAAGACAATGGTGGATTTCAGAGTTATCGACTAGGCATAGGTGGAAGAACGAAGAAGCGTTAAGGCTTTAAAGGAGTCAAGTCGTTGAGGTAAGTCTTTTGTCATGTCTTTTGCAAAACTATACCTAGTGAATTTGTGGCTGGGCCGTCCGAGGTTTTTCCTATCGTGGGTTTTCCTCGTACATTGCAGCGTTGTGTGTTGTGATTTTTTTAACAAAAATCACCTAGATGCATGTGTAGGTTTAAAAGGATAAAAAATTGGTTTAATCACAACAATGGTGTAATTTTAGTGCTACTTTAGTTTGGGTAATTTTAATTTAATTCAAGCCGGTTTAATCTACGTGGTAAAATGTATGCTTAGGTTTATTTGGCATAATTTTAACTCGAATTGAATTTTTTTTATGTAAATGAAAATTCAAATATTTGCTTAGTTTAATTTAATTTCAATTTTGGAGAAATTAAAATTTGAGAATCTTAAGTGTTAATTTTGAAAGAAATTAAAAATTGCTATGTTGTGTGAACCGTCATATTTTAGAGCGTATAAGTTAAGGAAATCACATTCTCAAATTGATATCAGAGCGGGAACGCTAAATTATTGTGTTAAGATCCCTTTGTTTATTTTTGGGTTTACATATGGAAAATATACCTTTTTCGAAATTTCCTCTTTTTGATGGTTCTAAATACTCGTATTGGAAAGCGCATATGCGATCGACACTTAAATCCTTAAATGAGCGAGTTTGGAAATCTATATTTAAAGGGTGGGCCCCACCAACATGTCTAGAAGGATAGGTTCATATACCTAAACCCGTAGGAAGATGGAGTGAGATTGAGCTTAAGGTAGCAAACTTTAATTCTCAAGGTTTAAATGCTCTTTTTAGTGCGGTCATGCTAGATGAGTTTCGCCGGATTATGACGTGTGAGACGTCTAAGGAGGCATGGGATATACTTCAACTCACCCATGAAGGTACAAGTGTCGTCAAAGCTTCTAAACTCCAAAACCCCACCACTCAATTTGAAACCATTAAACTGCTAGAAAGTGAGGTGTTTGATGAGTTTTATGTGAGATTGTTAGATATTGTGAATTCATGTTTTAATTTGGGATAAAAGATACCCGACAACCGTGTTGTAAAGAAAATTTTGAGGTTATTACTCAATATATTTATTCCAAAGGCGAGCGTTTAAATTCTTTAGGCACTTTAAACTCTACGTAAGTTGAAGAGCTTATAGGTGACTTTCGAACCTATGAACTTGACATGTTTCCCTCTAAGGATGAGAAGAAGAAAGATAAGGGTGCAGCTTTAAAAGCCCGGAAGGAGGAAACATCGGTTTCGAATGATGAGTTTGAGATTTAACTCGGTAGATATTTTGTTTGCGAGGAAGTTTAGAAAATTTCTTAAGATTAATAAATAGAATCTTAAAAATTATGCTAAGAAATTTAAAAAGTCTAAGCATAATAAAGCCGAGAAACTTCCTAAAAATCGTAATGAAGATCTTAATAGGGACGAGTCGAATAGATGTTATGGTTGTGAGGGTTATGGCCATAGGTCATTCAAGTGTCCCATTAAACTAAGGAAAGAGGGAAACATACCTATTTCATTTAATGCCACCCTTAGTGATAGTGAACCGAAAGAGGGACTCGATTCCACCATTGGGCACAATTTTACCGCATTCATGGCTCATCATGTGAGCAATAGTGAATTTTTTTGTTGAGAATAAATTAATACATGACACTTTCGAGGCCATTATTTTTTAATCCCATGATTTTGGTGGTAAAGAGAGTGGAGAAGAGAGTGAGAATGAAGAAGAGGCGAAGGAGAGAGAACTTTAAGTAGTCTTTCGTGAGTTGAATGAGAAGTCATTGAAATTTAAAAGGGCAAACTTGAAGTTAGAAGCAAAAAAGAGAGAACGTGCCATTGTTAGTAACAAGAGTGTTTTAATTGAATATCTTAAGACACATGAGAGAAATCTTTGTGAGAAGCTTGAGTACGTTGAAGGTGAAAGAGATAGCCTTAGAGGTTTAATGAAGGCAATGAAGAAATATCTTCTTGAGTTTGAAGAGAGTAAGAGTTTACTTGAGTCTCGAATAGTAGAACTTGAAGAGAAATTAAAAGACTCAAATCAGGTCAAATTTGATTTGGAGTGTGGGTCGGAGAAATTAAATAAAATCTTTGGCACCGTCCAAATAAAAGATGACATGTGTGGTATTTGCTTCAATACTTAAATGGCTTCCACTAATAAAGTCAAAACCATGATTTTGAGAGAATTGTCTAGGAACACTAGAAATGATCAATCCTTAGGTAACACTTCACGCCAAAATCGTGTTTTCACTTGCACACACTGTGGTCGGAAGGGGCACCTTAGGAAGTTTTGTTTTGATCTTAGAAATGGTCCTATAAAGTCAAAGGGTAGAGTCGCCAAGGTCACCAAATCCCGAGAGCGTCGAGTTTCACTCATGTGGGTTAAAAGATCCGATTTAGAGGCTTTACACGATAGAGTTTATGATTCTCATTTACTTGCACATGATTCCTCACTTGTTAAATCTAAAAGTTGATTGTGTTAGTTTTGTTTACTACACTAGCTTTTGTGCTTCATGATAGATTTTTTATAGTTGTATGTTTGTTTGTCATTTCCTAGTCTTTGCTTTATCATATATGTTTTTTCTAGGATTATGATATGTTTATCTTTTGTATTTAAATTTTTGGCGGGTTTATTGAAAAATACAAAAAGATTTTGTTTCTCTTTTGATATAATTTTTGTCTTTGGTGTTTGTTTTAAATTTGAAAAATCAAAAAAATATTTTTTTTTGTAGTTTAGCTTTACACATTTTATGTGGCATATACTTGTGTTTGAATCCTATATCATTTCGGTGACACCCGCCTAATTAAATATCGGGTGATCAGTCATTTATTAAATTAAATCAGAATATCCAGTTGGTTCATTCTCAGCATCACTGTCGAAAAATAATTTATTTATTAATTCACCTAACAATTAATTAAGCTGTTGTCAAAACTTTTTCATTTTTAATTTAATAAAAATCATTCCACAATACGGAATAATAATAATCAACATCACATCACAACTGAACTACATATAACAAGAATAAATGTGGCTGGAATAACTCTCCAGTTAAAAAATCATTTTACTAACAAACCAAAACTGATCACTACACCAAATCTGCCCATTTGTCAAGGTCATTGACCTTGACAAATCCAACTTGTCAAGGTCAATGACCGTGACATTTCGAGGCGAGACAACTTTTTTTGTCACGGTCGTGTCACGGTCATTGACCTTGACACAAAACTCGCGTTTTGTGTCACGGTCGTGTCAAGGTCAATGACCGTGACACGTTTGTCACGGTTATAAACCGTGACTAAGCCGTGACCCTTTTTAAAAAAATTGTCGCGGCCATTGACCATGACACGTCCGTGACAACTATTTGTCACGGACGTGTCACGGTCAATGACCGTGACAATTCTGGGCAGAATTTAAAAAAAATCTGCTGGGCAGTATGACCACCGCCACTGCCCAACAGTATATTTATACCTGTTATAGCAACGTTGTACCTGTTCCAAACATCATATATCCAACACAAACTAAAGATAATGCAAATATATATTCATGACGATATAATCCAAATATTCAAAGTAAAAATAATATACATGACGATATAATCCAAATATAATTAAAATGGACAAACTTAAAAATAATGTTACTACATGTCTTGGATAAAGCTGAGGAGGTGAGTAGGCCACACGACATACGAATTGACGCACCCACTAATATACATCGTGCCGCATTGTTCGCGCAACCACAATAGGGAGTTCTCCTTCCCGGGTATGACATGCGTGACGAGCACCCTGGACTCCATCTCTTGAAGCACACGTCCATGGACTATTCCACCCTCGACGATATTCGGGTCCCTCAACCCCCGCCCTATCCGCTGGCCATCAAATACGTCCAATATGAACACGTTCGGCCAACCAATTGTCGACAATGGTCTGTTGGAGGGCGTCAAATAGGGAAGTGGTTCGTCGGAGTACGAACGTGTTGGTGATGAAGCAGCGAGGTCCACATCCTCGTCATCCTGCGCCTCGTCCTCCCGCACCTCCTCCTCCACCGCCTTCTCATTCTCCTTCCCTTTCCCTTTCCCTTTACGGTCTCCACCCAACGTGCGCTTCATGAATGCGTACATTTCTTGGACCGTCGCCTCTAAACGGGACAGCTTCGCGTCGTGTGAATCCACCGTTCGAGCCAACCCGGTGTCGCTCATCTCCAATCCGATGATCCTAGATTTGGCCACCCGCGAGCTCACTCCCCTTTTCCTCCCCTTGCGATCAGAGCCAAGCACTTGGCTGAGTGCGTCTGTGGACAAAGATGCCTTGTCGGCATCAAACTGCGACTCATGCACTTCCTTAAGCTTTGCCTGAAACGACAAAAAGCACATGATTAGTAAAATAAGTAAACTAAAAAATTATAACGTAATTAACAATAATTAAACTGTCGGATTACTTACAATCGTGGCCGCGACGCTCGGGGACACCTCCTTGTCCTTCCCCTTCTTCGTCCGAAGAGCCACATAAGTATCGAGCCTATGTGGCTTACCCCCTGGCCCACTCTCTACCCCCTGAAATAAAATAAAGTAAAGTAAAATTAGTATCGTCCCCGCAAAGTAAAATAATATCCAATAATATATTTCTGTAGTTATAGATAAATTAAATCTTACCTGCATCCTATGCTCCACCTCAGTGTAAGAGGTCCGGCCGGAGTAGTGCACGTCCGTCTTTTTAGCCCGATTTTCCCTCCCCGATTGGCGAGATGCCAATTGTCGATCCTCGATCTCATTGTCAATGAACTTTTGCCATTGTGCCAATGAGATCGGCTCCTTGGGCGGGACGGATCCGCGCCATTGTAAAATGGACTCTCGTGTTTTTTCAAAGTACCGTGTCCGCGTATTTTTCTTCCACGTCTTGTGTTGCTCCCTCAACTGCTCCAAGACGGAATCGCGTAGCTTTGGATCCAAGTTGAATTGTTCATGTCCAACAAATACAATGTTAGTTGCGAATAAATATAAATATAAATATAAATATAAATATAAATATAAATATAAATATAAATATAAATATAAATATGAAATTGAAATTGAAATTGAAATTGAAATTGAAATTGAAATTGAAATTGAAATTGAAATTGAAATTGAAATATTCATATAAATATTACCTGTAGTGCCGCCCAAACAGCTAACTTGAGCTCATATGGCACCTCCTTCCAACTCATAAACCCCGGGCCGATGACCGTCTTTAGCAGCTCGAGGGATCTCGCTAATAGCTCCGACTTGTTTTCGACGGTAATCCCAAATTTTCCATATTTGGGGAGCCTAGGGGGGGAGGAGCCCTCGTCGCCTCCGCTACCACCGAACCCAGACGACATCATCATAAACAGCATCATCATCTTCGCCTTAACATCTGAAGGAGACATTTTTGCTGTAAAAAAAATGTTATTAGTACAAATAAAAAAAAATTTTAATAGTACACATTTCGTTTTACCTAATTGAATTAATAGTACATATTAAAAAATGCTCCGTCTATATTATAACGTATGTGTAAGTTCCGTCAATACCATTTCGTTTCAATTTTGTAATATTATGTTTTTTTCAAATATTTTAAAAGTTATTAAATGGGTGCCCCACCCCCACCCCCTGCCCCCCTCCCCCCGCCACACACACACGCACACCTATGCACCTACGCACACACACACACACACCCCACCCCTACCCACCCCTACCCACCCCCACCCCCTCCCCCCACCACGATCGTGACAACTACATATATTGTTTATCAATAAAATTATGACATGAGATAATTATAATTGTAGCATAAATTTCATTATCATAAAGGGATAAATCCAACCAAGTACAGAGATTCTACAAATTAAAGTGAGAATTAAATTTAAGACTTTCTAACAACATGCATGTATATGGATTCTAACTAATGATATTCCTAAAAATATACAATTGGCAACATTTTGTGAATTTACTAAACTTTATATAATATTATCAAATTCTGTTAAAAAATTATCTAGGGTTTTACCTAATTGAATTAATTTCATGAATAAAATTATTATCAATTTAAATGAAAATATCAATTATTATCCAATATTTTTGAATGAAATATTTATTTTGAATGAAAATATCAATTATTATCCAATTATTATCCAACTATTATCAATTATTTATTTTGAATGTATATAATATCCAAAAAAATAAATGTAAATAATATTCAAAACCCCACCCACCCCCACCCGCACCCCCACCCCCTCCCGATGTTTATTATCCAATTATTATCCAAGTATTATCAATTATTTATAAAATTGATGTCTACTTTTAGTGTTGTGTATATATGTTAGTTGATGCCATTATATTTTTAGCCTAATTAGATTCTAAGGTTATCTCAATTTATATTTTTCTTTTTCTATCTAATAATTTTCAACGTAAGAGCACAGTACATAACGTATGTGTAAATTCCGTCAATACCATTTCGTTTCAATTTTGTAATATTATGTTTTTTCCAAATATTTAAAGAGTTATTAAATGGGTGCCCCACTCCCACCTCCACCCCCAACCCCCTACCCCCGCCACACCCACCCCCTCCCAATGTTTATTATCCAACTATTATCAATTATTTATAAAATTGATGTCTACACACACGCACACCTACGCGCAGAGACGAAGCTATATTGTGGCCAAAGGGGGCCATGGCCCCCCTTTAGAATTTCAAAGCCTTGATAGGTTTGATGGCTCCTAATAGTTAACAAGTTACATTTGATGGCAAGTTGAATGATGGTGTGCTAACCCTCAAAAACGTTTGATTATATATACATCTGTGCAATATATATATACTAGCGGATGCCCGTGCCCGAGGGCACGACGATAAATTTGCCCCCGTGATAAAACCCAACCCATAATAACCCGTTTTTTTTAAAAACCTTTTAAAAAAATAAAAAAATATTTAAAAATATTTAAAAAATATATATAAAAAAAATATTTTTTTAAAAAAATATTTTAATAAAAAAATAAAAAAATAATAATCTATGTATGTATGCATGCATACATGCATGTGTATGCATGCAAGCATGCAACACATAAAATGCCATGCATGTTTATCATGCATGAGTTACTATTCATAACACCATTGTCCCATATTATATAAATATATATATATATATGTTATATAACAATCTATATGAGGTGTTTTAAGCAATTTTAATTTTACTTTTTATGATTTATGAATTTATATACCACGGGTAAATTATTTCAATAACTTATTATTTTGTTGTAAATTTATTATAAATCTTTACTCTAATTAAATTTAGAGGTGGTAATTTAAGTGTGTTATACAAGAACTTATACAAAACCATATATAATTATGAAAATATATTTGTCACTTTTTCTACACGGTAAGCAATTAAATATGATTATTTGTGTCATATATAAGTAAAATCGGAGTTTATTATTTGTGTTTTTTGATCATGTCAATTTTTTTTGGTTCGTAAAAAAGGATCAACCTTAATTCACTAACTTCGTATTGCATGCAAGTCGTCTTAATATATTCGTCAAAAATAATTTTCACTAATTAAATTCAATTCATCATATATTACTGAAATCGAGATAAAACCCTAAGCCAAAATTAGTCAACAATCAAACCGATCAAAACAAAATCGACTAAAATTGGTTCGGTCAACCAACCATAATGTGTCTATCTGTCCGCCCGGCCCCCTCTAAGTGTAATTCCTGGCTTCGTCCCTGCCTACGCGCGCCCACACACACACACACACACACACCACCCCACCCCCTGCCCCCCTCCACCACCCCCTCCCCCACAACACACCACCACACACACACACCCCACCCCACCCCACCCCCTGCCCCCTCCACCACCCCCTCCCCCACCACACACCACCAAACACACACATACACACACATATACACATACATACACATACATATACACACGCACACACCCCACACTGCCCCCACACTGCCCCACCCCGCCCCACCCCCTACCCCCACCCTGCCCCACCCCCCACACATGCACACACATACACACATATATATATACACATACACACATAAATATACACACAAATATATATATAAATGGAAGAGAGTGAGAGAGAGAAAATCGACCTGAAAGTAGAGAGAGAGAGAGAGAGGAGGGAACGGCGGTAGGGAAAAAAGAAGGGGGTAGGGTTTTAGCTGTAAATATTATCACGGTCGTGTCAAGGTCTTTGACCGTGACAACTATTTAAATTATTATCACGGTCATTGACCGTGACACAACCGTGACAAGTAAATTTGTCAGGATCTTGTCACGATCAATGACCGTGACAATTAGTTGTCACGGTCGTGTCAAGGTCAATGACCGTGACATAAAACGCGTGTTTTTTGTCACGGTCAATGACCTTGACAAGGCTGGCCGGCTGAAAGGTGACAATTTGCCCATTTTGGTGTAGTGGATATTGGCAAAACTGACATAACTAATTATAATCTCTGGAGTAGAAATGAAATAACTAGAATCCCGGACGACATTCCCTAAATGGAAATAGATACTACAGATGTGTGAATCAAAAGAATGGAATTGTCTAATAAAGTCTGAATCTCCATTAGGAGCTATAACCTGTCAAGACATCCATATTCTATTCCGGTATCCCTGATAATGGACACATGATGTACAAGATACAATAGAAAAGAGAATATGCAAAGAAATGGTTCAGAGCCGATTGTAAAAGATTTTTAAAATAGCAAGCACTTAATAATGTAATTAAGCAATTATTATGTACACGTTAGCTTCTCGGTCTCTCGTTTGGGAATTATCACCTCTCATCTAGTGTGCAAACCAAACATACCTTATCATCTCCCAAATTAAGGTTTTTAATTTTGATTCTATCCAATATCATTTTCCTGTATTTCTCACATAATACGTATGATAATTAAACATGTTCATTTCTCTTTAACATGAACTAGGCTTTCACAGCTTTAAGATTAAGTATTCACTTAATTAATTCAATCAATTATCATTATTCATTTTTATCTACAATTTCACACAGTAGATTACATCAAAATATAAATTTTAATTTACAATTATCACACAGTAGATTACATCACAGTATATATATTCATCACATTATTATATATGCTAATACGGCACCTCACAGACACAGCTGCGGTGCATGCATACTCTGCTATTATATCCTGATACGTCTCTCATTGTATAAAGGACTAAAGGTTCGGCGTCTCTCACAAACCATACGTAACATAACACACATATTGGAGGCGATCATACTCCTCAGCCAAATGGATTACGCATATACCTACGTTCCCATTCAACCGTCGAAACTATCATTCACACCGATAGCACGTGTCCAAGGTCCTATGCTCAGGGTACGAATCTAAAATCCCCCCCAAATGGGATCATCAGGATAAGATCGTACACAACGCAAAACTTTCACCCCGACAGCAAGTAGCGTATGTACGTCATACGCACAATAAATAATAATATAGGTATTCACCCCATCTATATATAATAACAATAGGGCACACGCACAACCCATATAAATATTTTCATACGTAGCATATTTATCTCTAATCTCCTACGTATTTACAAATTATGACTTTACTTCTCAAATTATATTCACGAGCTTCTCTCATCAATCGAAGGATAATCATTTATTTCTCATATAAATTCAGTAGGTATACATCCATGCCCTACTAGCCCATGTCATCACAACTCTCAAATTTCTATGAATTAAAATTATCTTCAATTAGGTTTATTTCTCTCTAACCCTTAATTGAATCTTAACCCTTCATTCCATCTCTTAGGGTTAATCCCATATAAGCCTAAGGTTATTCCGATAATTAATGACCCTCTTACTACTGGTACTAACCTAAAGTTATCCTTTATCCGATTTAAACCTCAATTCATATAACTCTCCACCGTAATTCATTCCATTAACACTCGTTAATTTCCCCTACTGCCCTTCCCCAAGTCCCATTATGTTCCATTCGTCAACACCAAATATTTCTAAAGTTGGTATTTAATCACAATTTAAAAAGGAAACAAATCACATTTTCCAGGGGAGTCGATCAATCGATCGATGAATTTGGTCGATCAATCGATCGATGAATTTGGTCGATCGATCGGATATTTGCCTAGATTTTCCTTCACAATTACGGGTTTCAAACTTTTTAACCACGAAAATAATATTTAAACATATTAAAATTTATATTCATGTAACCCGGATCATATACTAACATATATTGACAAGTTCTAACGTATCCAAATGAATTAAACATCAACAACATGTATAAATTTACCCATGTTCCATATTCAATCTCAAGAATTCTTATTTTTGACTTTTTTATCAATTAAACATGTAAATCCCATATTTTTTCACCAAATAATTCACATACTTCATGGAGTTGATTCTAAACTCAGAAAGAGATCAATCCTATACAATTCTCATTTCAAGGACTCATAAAAAATCATCTTAATTCATACAACTTTTCAGAATTTTCTAAACAGCCTAACATGGACAATATACATGCTAAAATTTGCAATAGTTAATAACTTGCCTCTAATTTTTAAGTCTGAACCATTGCGGAATATAACTCTACTAGTATTCCTCCATTTTTCGGCCAACTTCCGGCGGTGGTGGTGGTGTAAGATGACTCTTGGCTTTTGGTCTCCTAGAGATGCCTCTTTCTTTCCCAGAGACGTCTCTCACTCTCCCCTCAGTCTTTTCTTTTGATTTTTAGTGAATGAACCTTAATACTACTACCTCTACACTTATATAATATTACTACAAATTCGTGGGTACTATTCACCCATTTTGAAAAATGACCAAAATACCCTATAGGGTGTCTGTTTGGTTCCAAATTGTCCCAAAACCCAAAGTAATTCCCTAGGTAGACTTTTTCGACTATTTAAACCCTTTCAAACACTTTGGCGCAGTCAAAATGACCATTCAAATGACATAAAAATAAGTTACTTTTCATTCCATTTAAATATAATCCCGGCACGACTCACACGCGCGTCTCGACTTAATTACCGTATTTATCGTATTCATCACTCGCGATAATTTTATAAAATCATAATCATAAGTAAAGTCATAATCATATATATTACTTTTAATCACAAGTAATATTCAACATAAATCACCTATTACTTTATTCTCAAGTAATATTTAAATCCAGATTAATTTTTAATCATCCCATAATTAATTCTAATTAATCCCATTTTAAAAGTCATTAAAAATACGGGGTGTTACAATTCCCCCGCTTCCATGTGGCTTGAACTTTTGGTTATGAATTTCAATTCTTAAAATGTTATTTTTCATGCTTGTATAGAGAAGTTTGATTTTGAGTTGCTTTATGGATTCTCTTTTTATATGCTTCTCACAAACTTGCACAATCTCTTTCAACTTTTACTTCACTTGTATATTTGAGATAAGTGAGATGTTCTCCTAGCAATTTTTTCATCTACATGTTGATATGACTATGGAGGGTTTGTGCATGTAAGAACTATTGCACGTGAGATTTGTTTGATTTGTAGAAAAATATACGAGGGTGCACGGGAAGGGTCTAAAAAAGTGTGGCGTTGTAAAAAGTAGCCAAGACCCAAAGAGTTTAAAAAGGGCCTAAAAAGTGTGTCATTATAAAAAGTATCCAAGGCCAAAATAATTTAGTTTGGTATGTTCATTCAAAAGAATAGTAAAGAATTCTTTTTTTAGGGAGTTTGGATGAAAATATCAACGGGTTTGCACAATGACAATGTATCCTAGTTATGCTTATTTTGTCATGACTCTATTGGTTTGTAGAATCATCAGATTCTAGGCTTGTATGCATTGTGTTTGTTTGTTCTTTGAGCTCATTTTATTTTATCATATAAGGCTAACTCTACGTTTGATAAAAGTTTGCAATTAAATAGAACTCCTTGAACAATTTTTGATTGATTGGGTCATAATTTTCTTGTCTCTAGTTCACACCCCTTCACTCCATTTACCACATGGTTATTTAGACACATTTTTTCCATAGGAGTGTGAAAAACTTAATGTGTTTTTTGTGTGTTGTGTGGTTTTTATACTTATATATGTGTGCTTGTTCGTCATTGGTATCTTTTGAGTATGTATATATATGGTATTGTTTATTTTTTAGTCTTTGCTTTGTCATCTAGTCCATGTACACTTCTCGTTGATATAAGTATATATTTTTGAATTAGTTGCTCTTTCGTTGCCACGTTGCTTTATTGTTATTGTACCTCTATATACCATTGCATGACATACTTGTTTTTCTATTATGTTTATCCCTTGTTTCATTTAGGGGGAGAATTCGTTCTAATTGGGGAGAAATGAGTCATTATATGCATTTTATCCTTTGTCTATTCCTGAACAAAAAGGGGGAGAAATGGTATCTGACTTTTTAATGTGGGGAGATTTAATTTTGGGGGAGACGTCTTTCTTAGGTAGATCATGTTAGACAAAGGGGGAGGACTTTATATTATCATATTCCCTTATATTGTTATATTTCCTATGCATTTGACGGTGTGTTTAAGTGTGTAGTTTTTCATCTTAAGCGGCAATATTTAAAGCAAGCAAAGCTTCTCATCCCACGTGTCAATCAAGCGTGTGTAATTTTTTTTATTTTTGCGTGGGTTTGTATCTTTTTAGTTGAGCTTGACGACCCATATGATTTTTATTTTGATTTTGTCCCGGAATAGCCAAAGGGGGAGATTTATAGGAACAAATTTCTAATTTAGTCCATTTGTAAGTGTTGGCTTAATTCCGGGCAAAACTAATTGAGTCGTAGGATCGAAGTTTGTTGTGTCCTTCAATCCTATGACGTTTGTGTTGCAGACGTAGCGGGCAAGACTAAATTGAAGATATCATCATTGCCGATTTTCGTGCCATGTTTATCATCGTCATCAACATTTCAATTTATCCAAAGCCTTTAAAGGTATGAAGGCATTTAATATATAAAGAGACTTGGTTATTTTTATGGGTGTCTTTTTATAAAATTTTTGTTTAAACGACTTTATATTTTTTTCAAAAAAATATTTTATAACTTAACATAAAAGTTTTTGGTTTTTAAAAGCAAATTTTATTTTCTAAGATGTCGTTCAAATGAAACTGGGATATCGTTCGAACGAGATGACCAGGCCGTTCGAATGAACTATCTAACGAGATTGTGTCATTTGTTTTCTGAATTATCGTTAGATCTGTCGTTAGAACGACATCGTTCGAACGAAGTTGTTTGAATAAAATATCGAACGAGATTCATCACTTTTTCTCTTTCAATTTCATTAGTAGGTCATTCGAACAAAGTCGTTCGAACGACTAGGCAGTTTTTTGTCAGCTTTTTATTAACTTCCCATTTCCCCACTTCTTTTCACCAGTTTTTTAAAGGCGCGGGAACTGACTTTTTAGAAAGACTTTGGAGAGAGTTTCCAAAATACTTTGAGAGAAAAATCCATCTTCCAAAATTCCGATTGTGTGTTCTTAAGCTTTAATGTTTTAATTTTCATCAAAACATAAAGTTCACACCCATAGTTTACTTTGATCCAAGTTCAAATATATATTATGTTTGAGATCATCTTGTTGGCACCGGGTTTCATTCTCTACCCCAAAAGGAGATAGTTTCCTACGGAGGATTTCGTATTTTTAATTCGTGGTGTGCATACGGAGAAAGGCTTCGTGTGTAGTTATCGGTAGTTATGCTCCATCGGCGGATTCTAAGACGACGGTGGGTTCCGGAGTTATCGACTAGGCGGAGGTGGAAGAACGAATAAACGTCAAGGCTTGAAAGGATTCAAGTCATTGAGATAAGTCTTTTGTCGTTTCTTTTGTAAAATCATATCTAGTGGATTTGTGGTAGGACCGTTCGAGGTTTTTTCCATCGTGGGTTTTCCTTATACATCGTTGCGTTATGTGTTGTGATTTATTTTTATCTTGCAAAAATCACTTAGATGCATGTGTAGGTTAATAAAGATAAAAAATGGTTTAATCACAACAATGGTGTAATTTTGGTGCTACTTTAGTTTGGGTAATTTTAATTTAATTTAATTCAAACCGGTTTAATCTATTTGGTAAAATGCATGCTTAGGTTTGTTTGGCATAATTTTGACTTGAATTGAATTATTTTTTATTGAAATGAAAATTTAAATATTTGTTTAGTTTAATTGAATTTTAATTTTAATTTTGGAGAAATTAAAATTTGAGGATCTTAAGTGTTAATTTTGAAAGAAATTAAAAATTGGTATATTGTGTGAACCATCATATTTTAGAGCGTATAAGTTAAGGAAATCACATTCTCATATAATATATATATCATGATAGGGAGATTATCTCCACCAATATTAATTTTGCATTTGGAGGGGCATAGTGAAAAAATAATAATTCATTTACGCCTCCAAATGCAAAATCAACATCGATGAGATAATGGAGATTATCTCCACCAAATTTGGTATAAAAGTTATATATATAACACTGAAAACAAAACAAGATTAAATATTAGAAAAGTTCAAATATTATATTGTAAAATTTTTAACGCTAAAAGATGTCGGAGTTTGAATTTAAAAATGATAATAACACCATTACCCCACCACCACCACCACCACCACCAACAACAACAACAACAATAATAATCATAATAATAATAGTAATAATAATAATAATAATAATAATAATAATAATAATATATGTCACATTTATGATACCTTAAAATTAGTCTCCACTAAGTATCGACTAAGTCACATGTAAACCCTAAGAAAGATAAGAAAACAACTTAATCATATATATATATATATATATATATATATATATATATATATATCCTTATTATACCTCTAATACGATAGTATTTGAGGTTTTGATGGCAATTAATGAAGTATAATTTTGGCTTTACTCTGCATACTAATTAAATAACTTACATAATAACCAATAAGAGACGCAATTTTCAACTTTAAGAAACCAAAGGTTCATAAATTCTTGGAAACCAAACTGTAAGAAACCAAAGGTTCTTTTAAAAACAAAATTAACCAAATCATAATATATGTATGGATGAAGCATTGTAAGCCATGGAATGGTATGTCACTCTATTTGTTTTCATTATTTTACTGACCTGTCTATGGTTCAGTTTTCTCCCATTTGTTTACCAGTAGAAGGTTATAAGGTAGGTATTTTTCAAGTAGTTTTAATGGGGTTCTTTTATAAATGAATTTACAGGTTTAAGTTGAGACCATGAATGTAGATATAATTTATTTTCATTATATATACCTTATTTAAGGTAAGATATGTGACTGTTGTAGATTTTTTTCTTTCTTTCCTTATTTTGGTATGCATTTTGTTTTTTCCTTCTTTTAGTTTTGTTTAGGAATTTTCAAATCTAGAGGAGGTCTTGGCTTCTTTTTTTTTTACTTAGTCAGAAAAGTTTTGGGTTGGTGTTGGTCTTAGCAGAATCGGGTATGGGTGGGTGGTCGGATTATGGCTAGGAGCGAAGCCACGACAGGGCAGAGGGGGGCCATGACCTCCCCCAAGGTTTCAATTTTTTTAAGAAAAGCCTGAAACCTGTAATTCCTTCAACATCACTTTTGTTGTGTGGTCTCCCCTAAAGAATCTTCTTATTACCCAAAACTAAATGACACTCAAGCTCATGGTTAAACTTTGAATGTGTGGACTTGTTGAAGAATTTTGGTTCACACCAGTTTTTTTTATTAAACTTACAAAAGTGAGGTATTAAACTTACAAAAATGATGGGACTACAAAATATAAAACTTACCAAATTTCTTGGTCAAGAAAACCAAAACCTTTCTTCTCCATTCCTTCACAACCTTTGTTCCATTAAACCCTTTCAAACAAATTATTGTTTCAACAAACATGTTATTCCTTCATATGTTTGTTATTTCTTAAAGGTTGGTCTATCTCATTTTTTATTTTTTATTTGAGATTTGTGACTTGTGAGACCTATATTTATCCACTATTTCACTACTTCTATTATTTGTTAAGTTCTATTTGTAAATGTTATAATTATTTTATTTAATCTTAAATAAATTTTATCCACAATATAACAAATATTGGTATGACCTAGTGTGTTAATTTCCTTTTTTTTATTTTACCCCTAATTTTTTAAGTCTGAAATACATTTTAATTGCATATTATCACCCAATGATACTATTACATTAAATTGATATGTTAATGATAATATTACATTAAACTGATGCGTCACCCAATATACTTGATTTACGATATTTTATTACTAAAATATAACTTAAATAAGTAATTGACATAATACAACTTGAATAAATATTTTTCATTCAAATAATATATTTTTTAGGGCTAACCAATTACTAAAAACTATAAATAACCCTAAAAAATCGTCACGGGGGCTCCCGCCCCCGAACCCTTGCCGGTAGTTTGGCCTTTGCTTAACTCTGGTCCCCGAAGTTTGGATCTTAGCCTTGCCCCTAGTTATGGCTTATTCGAATTTCGGTTACGGGTTAAAGGGTGTTGTAGTTTGGGTAGTAAGGTGGTTATGGATCAAGGGCTCCTGGTTAAAGGAGGTGGGTTTTCGAGTTGTGGGTAGGTAGGGACAAGGTCGGGTTTCGGGGTGAAAAGGGAACCACCGACTAGTTTTTCAGTAAAGTAAGGAGCAGGAGGTCCGGAGGTTTGTTTAGTAGGTGGGCAGAGCTTTAGTTGTCTTGGAGTAGGTCGTCGGTTAGGGGTTGCAACCAAGTGGTTGGGACCATCGGTGGGTATGGGTTGGTTTGGTAAAGGTGGGTTAATGGGTTATGGTAGTATTAGGTGGGTGAGAGTTTTAATTATATATATATATATATATATATATATATATAGAGAGAGAGAGAGAGAGAGAGAGAGAGAGAGAGAGAGAGAGAGGTGGTTGATAGGGGAGAGGAGAGAGAATCGTGTGATTTTTTTGTGGGTTTTGAAATAAGATGTGTGGGGTTAGTTGGGTGTATATAACATGTATTGTGGTAGGGTGTAAGTGAAAGTAGTGTTAAGGTGCATGTGTGGCGTATTGTATGGTGTGTGTGTCTAAATTTGCACCTATTTGGAAAATAAAAATAAAAATAAAAAACTATTTATATATTTACAACTCAACTAAAAATATAAAAAATAAGTCTATTAAAACTAACAATTAAATTTTAACCTATAAGACTAATAAAAGACTCAAATAAAAAATAAACTAATAAAACTAAAACAAATCAAATCAAATCAAATCAAATAAAAATCTAACAAATACGCACACCTATTATATTTATATAAAAAATTTAAAACACCCGACATAAATAAAATAAATACACGGACACTAATATTTACAACCATATGCACACAAATAAAATAAAAATAAATATGTGCACGAATCAAATAAAAAATTAATATATATATATATATATATATATATATATATATATATATATATATATATATATATATATATATATATATATATATATATTACAACCATATGCATACAAATAAAATAAAAATAAATATGTGCATGAATCAAATAAAAATAAATATGTGCACGAATCAAATAAAAAATTAACCATCTTTTGGTGGCTGATTTACTTTGATTAGTTTTATTAAAATGTTTTACAATATTGTCGCAGTCTGTTCTTATTAAAAAATCTTTTCCTAAAAATAATTGAAATTTTTCTATCGTATTTATTACTCCTAGTATTTCTAAGTCCGTGGATGGTAACCTGCTTTGCGTCTCATTAAAATTTCCTGAACAGTATTTACAAATTTCTTCTTCATTTTTAGTGCTATTTTTATTTGGTTTTTGTAATAGTATTCCTGCCCATCCTAAAGCTGATGCATCTGTTTGAATTATTTTATAGCTATTTTCTATTGGTAATGCTAAGGGTTCTAATTTACTAACTATTTGTTTTATTTTTTGCACTAATTTTATATCTTCATTATTATAATATTTTTGTCCATTTTACCTAGTTTACTATATAAAGGTCCAACTAATTTAGATAAATTTGGTATAAAAGATCTACAATAGTTTAGTAATCCTAAGAATGCTTGCAATTTTTTAGTTTCTTCAATTTTATCTGGAAAGTCTAAAACTTTTTTAACTATATGTTCTTGCAATTCTATTTTTTCACCTTTTATAAATAATCCTAAAAATTCAATTTCTTGTTTTTCTAATTGCATTTTCTTACTACTAGTTATTAATCCTTGATTTATAAATTCTTTAAAGACTATTTGTAAATGATTCCTATGTTCCTGTTTAGTGTTACTAAATACAAGTATATCATCTATATAAACTATACAAAAATCAGAATGCTTTTTAAAGATTGTATCCATTTTATTTTGAAATATTTGAGGTGCATTTTTTAATCCGAAAGGCATGACTAACCATTCAAAGTGTCCTTCTGGACAAGTAAAGGCAGTCCATTCTATTGATTCTTTTTGCATTTTTATTTGCCAAAAACCAGATTTACAATCAAATTTAGAAAAGTATTTTTTATTTTGGATTTTATTAATTAGTTCATCTTTATTAGGTATTTTATAACTATCGTCATATGTATTATCATTTAATCTTTTATAATTAATTACCATTCTAGCTTTATTTCTTTTTATTTCTGCATGATTCCTAACCATAAATGCAGGGCTTCTATGTCTACTTATGCTTTTTTGTATTACTCCTAAATTTAATAGTTCTCTTATTTGTATTTTAAATTCTTCCTGATCTATTAATTCACATGCAATATCTTTTGTTTTTATAGTTATATCAGGGTTTATTATATTTAATTTAGCTTCTATTTTATTTTTATTCCAATATTTTTGTGGGTTTTCTCCTATTATTTCGGTTTTTTCTGCTAACCTAATTAAGTCTTCTAATTCTAATTTTGTGTTTTTAAACATGATATTATTTAGTTTATTACATTCGATTTTCAGATTTTCACTTTCTTCTAGATATTGTAAGTAATCTTTTAAATAATCTTCTTCTATATCTAACTCATTATTATTTAGTTTTATGTCTTCAATTAGTTCTAATATTATATTATTATTATTAAGGATTAATTTGTTTTCTTGTTTTAAGATATTAGTTTGATTATTAGGTACAATATGTGTTCCTTTTTTAAATAGTTGTATGCCTGATGGTGTATACATAAATCCTCCTGTTAATGATTGAATAAAATTTAAACCTAATATGAAAGGGTGATGACTTTTTACATTTGTTATATATTTTTGTGGTAGAATAAATTGTTCATCATTTATATATATAGGTATATTTTGTATACACTGAGTTATAGGTATTGCGTCTTTATTAAATTGATGTATATAAACAGGGTAGCTTAAGTCTTTAGCGTCTTCTTTTTCTACTAAATCTACATGAATTAAGCTTTTAGTTGCTCCCGTATCTAGCATGGCTGTTGTTTCTATGGTTTTATTTGCGAATTTTATTTTTATAGGGAAAGTGATTAATGCTGTTTTATTAGTATTATTTATTTGTTCTTTAGGTTTATTAATTATTTCTTCTTTATAACATTTTATGCACAGATTTTGTTTACATGTTTCGCATACATATATTTCTTTATATTCTTTTAGACATTTTGCACAATTTAATTGTATAAATATATATTGTTTAAATTTATATTCACATTCTTCTATATTATAACAAAATTTTAAATCTTCTAAACTCTGTTATAAGATTTCTATATCATCATCATTAGAGTCGATAGATTCTACGGATTCTATACTATATATACTAACATTATCTATTTCGTCGTACTCATCGTATATACTTTCTAATTCTATTGTATCTCCTAAGTCATCTTCAATGTCATCTAATATATTTATTTTTTCTTGTATTTTAGGTATATTATTATTTTTATTCCTATATGGACAATTAGGTCTAATGTGATTAGGGTCTCCGCATATAAAGCATTTACTGTTTGTTACTTTCTTAATATTTTTATTATCTTTTGTTTCTTTATTATTATTATTATCTTTATTTATTTTTCGTTTTTTATACCATGGTCTTTTTCTTTTATAATTGTTATATTTATAATGTTTTTTAAATGTCTTACTAGGCCTAATTTTATAACTTTTGTATTTTTTATATTTCTTTTTAGTTTTATATTTATTATTATGTTTATATTTATTAGTTACTATTCTCTTATTATCACAACCGTATTGAGGGGGTAAATCTAGCTGTTGACAAGTATGATAGTATTGTTTTTTAATTTCTTTACTTTCTTTTCATTTTCTACATTCGGATTTTAGTGTATTGTATACTATATTAATTCGAGATCCTATAGATGCATTTGTTCTAGCGTCTTCTAGTTTTTGCCAGTTTTTCCATATTTTTTCACCTATTTTACCTGGTATTTTTTGTATATATCTATCTAATAAACTAGGGTCGGTTGTTCTTCCTGTTTGTGTCCAATATTCTACATATTTTCTAGTATAATCTCCTATATATTCTAATCTACATATTTGTAATTGTTCTAAATTCCTAAGTGCTTCTCTTTGTTTTTCAGTTATTTGTAAAAGTCTATTATTACCTAAAAAAGCTATTTTTATTAAATTTGCAAATCTTTCTATATTAAAGTTTTCTTTAAAAGTTAAATATTCATCTTGTAGTTTGAATGTTAAATACCAATTAGATACGCTTCCTTGGAGTGTATTTTCGAAATATGACTCACATTCACTTTTATTTATAAATTCTATTAGTGTAGTTGTCCTATAGCATCCTTTTTCCCATATTTCTATTGCAGTCTCCCAATCTAAAGGATTTATATTATCTAAGTTTAATATACTACCGTATTGATTTATATTAGAGCTAGTGTCAAATACATATCTACTTCTACTTTTGTTTCCTGGTGTTGGGTTAGTATTTTCCACTGTTCTAAAAAACCCGCCTAGGCACGCCTAGGCTTAAGGCTTGGGAGAAACGCCTCGCCTTACGCTTTTCACGCCTTATTCTTGGTAAAACCCTTACGGTGCACTTTTTTCTAAAAACAACACTGCCTTAGTGAAACGATGTCGCCTTTTAAAGAATTTGTTTACAAACCGGACCATTATCTTATCCAAAATAATCAGATCGTATTTTAATTTACATATATTCAGACATATTTTTATGATATGTGAAATTTTTATATTTTAATAGCCTTGTTATGGTTAAAAAATATTAAAATATATTAAGAAGGCCTAAACGCCTTTTCACGCCTTTTTACGCTTAGGCCCGCCTAGGCTTCTAAGGCTTAAGGCTTGGCCTCCACGCCTCAATCACGCCCCGTGTTTTTTAGAACCTTGGTATTTTCATTATATTTTTCTCTTGTGGCTCCTAGGTGTTGATGTGTTGAGTAGTCATTATGAGGTGATTTTGAAGCTTGTGTATTTGAAGATTCTGCTTCCATTTCTTCAGTCGGGTTTATTTCTTCTAAAGTTTTTATAATTTCTTCTTCAGTTAGAAATTTATCTAATCCTATGTTTATTATTTTTCTTTTATTACCCTCATTAGTTCCTTCAGCGCAATATATTGAGATTATAGTTTCTTTATTATCTTCATTACCATATTTTGCAATTAATTGTTCAGTTGTTAACGTATCGCAATCTTCTATAATTATATCATAGATTTTATCTTCTAATAGTGTAAATAACTCTTCTACTTGTTCTTCTACAATTAATACATTAATTTCATTTAATAATTCCTCGCTCTCGTCTTCTATATGCTTATAACGACTGCACGAATCAAATAAAAAATTAATATATATATATATATATAAGTATAAACTAAACACACATAGGCATGGATGATGGCTTGGGCTCTGTTTAGGCTTAGGTTTGATACGGGAATGGGTTTAGGCATAGGTATATATCTGAGTAAGCTCAAAGGGACTTCTGACTCCACGATCACTTTGATTTTCTTCGTTGAATGCTTTTGACCACTACTTTGTCACAATTACTTTTATTTAGCACAATTTGATACCGCGACTGCCTGTTGACCTAAAAAATAGACAAATATGAACATAAGGCCAATTTTACCGAGGACTAATGACTAAAGTTCATCTATTTGTTGTATAAATTAAATACTTTCGGGTGCTTGTCAAATATCATGTCAGAAGAGATATTTATATTATATCATAATTTGTTTGCTTCACGAGAAAGTTCGGAAATGTGGAAATAAAATATTGTCCATGTACTAGGCAGTTTACTTATTTTATGTTTTTGTTGTTATTCTGAATTCTTGTATTTCAATCATAATTTTTTTGGTTGCGGAGAAAGTGTGTGTGTGTGTATGTGTGTGTGTTTAATGTTTATGGAGAAAATATGGCATGTAGAGTTTAATTTCCTCATTTTATGTTTTGATTCTTTTCAGCAATTATTTAACAAAGGGTTTTTTTCTTTTTTTTATGCATGAGAAAATAATGAATTATTATTTATTGATATTAGTTTGTTTGGTTGCTGAGAAAGCGAGGGAGTTTAAAATGAAAATATGGCATATAGACTTTAATTTACTTTTTTTTAACTTTTGATGCTTTTCAATAACTATAAAACAAAGTGATGTATTTTTTTTGTGTTTATATTTGTTATTTGAGTTTCATTATGTAAGAAAATAATGAATTACTATGTTTCGATCATAATCTATTTGGTTGCTGAGAAAGTGTCTGTTGAGTACTTAGTCCGAAAATCTGGAATGTAGAGTTTAATTTACTTATTTTATGTTTTGATTCTTTTCAGCAACTATATAACAGTGTGTGATTTTTTTTATGGGTAAGAAAATAATGAATTACTGTAGGTTGATCATAGCATGTTTGGTTGCCAAAAAAGCGTGGGAGTTTAGTGAGAAAATATTCCGTATAGACTTTAATCTACTAATTTTCTCTTTTGATGCTTTTGAGAACCTATAAAACCGAGTCAAGTTTTTTTCGTGCTTATATTTGTAATTTGAGTTTCATTATCTAAGAAAATAATGAATTACTGTGTTTTGATCATAATCTGTTTGGTTGCCGAGAAAGTCTGTGTTGAATGTTTAGTGAGAAAATATGGCATGTAGAGTTTTATTTACCTATTTTATCTTTTGGTTCTTTTAAGCAACTATGTAACAGAGTGTGAATTTATTTTTATTTTTTTGATGTGTAAGAAAATGATGAATTTGTTGATCATAGTTTGGTTTCCTTTTTATTTCATACGTTAAGTTTATGATTGTATGCAAAAGTAATACAAGTTGATGCCTTCCAAGTGTGTGTATGAGTTTACACATAGATTGTAAAACAATTGATGAGTCAAAGCTTTCTACAATAATCGATAGGAGATGAAATAATTTAGAAACAAAAAAACTATATACGTTTGTGTTTAGCATAACTGTGATGTATGAAACTGTTGCATAGTCATATTCAGAAGTGATAATTCGAAAATACTTATCGTTCAAATCGTATTGAAGGGCAGCATCTTTTCAAGTTATGACAATGACGTTCTATCACCGCAAATGCATAACGACCAAGAATTAAGCTCTCGGACTGCGCTAAATATGGTTGTCAAGGATGGAAGAAACATAAGTGTGACACCCCGACTAATTAAATACCGGGTAGCTATTCCTTTATTAAACTAATACAGAATATCAAGTTGGTTCTGTCTTAGCATCACAACCGAAAACATTTAGTTAATTACTAGCCATCTAATATTTAAAATAGAGAGATGCCAAATTTTATTAATTAAATTAACAATTGACCAAGTAATTAAATCATCATCCATCAATTGCATAAACAATCTCATATGAATAACCAACGAAATGAAATAAACTGAGTCTGGACTAAACACTCCAATAATAATAATACCATAGTAAATAAAATCCTAATACAAGCGTCTGAATAAATAAATCAATATCTGAAATAATGAAAGTCTGTATCTACAACCTCTAAATAAGAATGGGAAAACTACCCTAACTGATATGAATGACTCTGATGGAACCAAGGATAAATGTGGAGGTGTCTAATACCAAGATCCTGTAGCTTCCACAGCAGCTACAGCATGCCATCAGCATGGAACTCCTATGCTTGGCGTCCTTATGGCTGGGCACCTAAAATGATTTTACAAAAAAAAAAATAGATTTGGAAGAAAACGGGTCAGACCCGAGATTAAAACAGTTTAAAAACAGCAAGTGTTTAATTGCATTAAACAGTAAATATTATATACATGTTAGTTGCGTACTCTCACATGAGTTTATCACCGCTCAACTAATGTGCACGCCTAGCGTAAACCCTTAACCCATCCTAGTTATGCCACTATCTAACTAGTGTGTACTAAATCCTGCTTTCACATTCTAATATAGGGTGCCTACTCGTACTACTCAAACAAGTCATATTTATATCTCACATTTACATTAATCAAATAACTTAACTCAAGTGCTATTATAAATTCTCACATTTTTAATTCATTTAAATATCTTAGTCATTCACATCTACTAAGAAATAGTGAACCAGTCAAGTGTACATATATAAATCACTCTCAGTACATATATTCATATATGGCACCCCTAGGCTAAGTTGCGGTGCACGCATACTCTGCTATCAATTCCAAGTACATGACATACGTAAGGATCACGCGTTTCGAATCACTCAGGAACCGTCTCAATACAAATCAGACATATTGGAGGTGAACATAGTTCACATACCCATAGTTCATGCACATACCTACGCTCCCATGGTCAGCTAACTTATCAACTCACAAATACGTCATTCATAGTCCTATGTCCTTACGGTACCAATCTAAATCACCCCGAAGGCACACAAAGATAAGATGGTTCTTTTCCAAAAATTAACCTCCCGGGATAGCAAGCATGGTAGGTATGTCATACACACAATAATCCAGATACTAAGTAATCACACAACTTAGGTGGTCATCACATTAATATAGGTATACACTAGCCAAATATCTTAAGTCTCGTACGTAACATAGTTTCATCCCCAATATTCCACGTAATATTTTTAACTTAATAACTCTCGCCGTATAAGTCTGAATACTTAAACTTACCTCATAAGGTTACTAAGTCACCACTAGTCTATAAGGTTATCTCAGAAATTCCAAGTCCCTCTTCTACTGGTCCCAACCTTAAATTAACATTCGTCCACATTAAATCCCAATTTATATGAAACTTCTAACCGTACCTCACTCGATAAACACTCGTAATTATTCCATTCAATCCCATAATGTATAACATATTTCGAGCACTATTTACGATCCTACTGACCTCAATCAAGTCCCACAATCTTTTATAAGTCACACTACAATTTCTTACAAGCTTGGGATTCGGTGAACTTTAAAAAGAAAAATTTTACAAAAATCAGAAGGGGTCGATCGATCAATCCATCAATCGATCGACATTCTTGAGTCGATCGATCGATCGAACAGGTATCTGCCCAGAATTTCCATTAACGGTTACGGGTTCTCTATATTTTACACCCAAATCCTCCATTACAACATCCCAAACTCCCAATGAAGTATTCTAATCATCAAACCAACATATATGCATAAACTTTAACGTATTAGAATCATTAAATCAACAAGGATTAATAGTTTTGGGGATCAAATCACATATTTTTCATAAAAACCCTATTTCTCCAATTTTTTTCAAGTTCTTCATATAACACAATATAAATTCGTGATTCTTACACATGGATCATAATTTCGTGGCTGCTATATTCCCAGAAGATAGACTACGTGCAGAACCTACCCAGATTACGATTTTAAATTCCTCAAATCCATTCATTCATTATTTTTCAAGGTTATTCTTCAATTCTAAACTAACATGGATGATATATGCACTGAATTATCGCAAGTTAAATCACTTGCCTGGTAATAAAGATTCTGATCCTTTGAAGTAGATGGTATGGGAATGATTCTATCTTTCCGATCTATCCGGTGGTGGTGACGGTGGTGCAAAAACCTCTAAGGGTGGTTTCTCTTTTGGAAAGTTTCCTCTCTTCCTCTCTAACTGACGTTGGTGGTTTTTGGTTGTGATAAACCTAAGAGTTCTGGTGTTGTCTTATAATTTAAGTATAAAATTCGTGGTTCATAATTCCTCAAAAAGTCAAAATGACTAAAATACCCTCACAGGCTATCGGTTAGGCCTAAAATGTCTTGGAACCCAAACTAAACCCACGGTTAGTGTTTTCTGACTATCTCGACCCTTTCGAACACGTTGGTGCACTCAAAATTATCATATGGGTGACATAAAAATAAATTACTTTTAAATCCATTAAATTGGGTCTTAACACGCGCGTCCCAACTTAATTATCGAAACTGCCGTATTTTCAACTCACGATAATTTTAATAAATTCAATAATAATATATTACCATAATCACTTAGTAATATTCAACATTATCATTATAATCAAATACTAACTCTCGTCTCACTAGTTATTTAAATTCGAATTAATTTCTAATTAATTATCCTAAATTAATTTAATTAGTCCCATAATTAAAAGCAATTTACTTTAATTAATCTCATAATTAAAAGCCATAAAAATAGGAGGTATTACATACTTCCCCCTAATAACGAAATTTCATCCCGAAATTCGAAAAAGTAAGGCATACCTGGAAAAATTAGGTATCCTCCAGTGTCAAAACAAAATTCAAAGTAAGGCTCAAACACTACAACCCCCGCTTCATAACAAGCTTATTGAACACTCTCGACACTTTATCAGTTATAGGGTCACACCTCAATAAATGCACCTCATGTTGTGCTCTTTCTAAACAACATTCGAATAAAAATAATATCCTATGCATCATTGGCCGCATTGTCTTAATATTATTGGGAGGCCGCATCTCACTATGAACAATTCTCGTGTTTATCTAAACACAAAACTCCCATCCTGGGAGAAACCATATGAACATCTGACTACTCTTGTCCGTTCTTCGAATCTCTGTTCTCGATGGTGTAACTTTTACGAAAGGCAAAAGTCACCTAAGACGGTTTGTGGTTCTCCCATCCTAGTGATCAGACTCTAACTTATGACTAATCCAAAACTCCGATATCCGCTCACCTCTAAACATCCAGAGGAAGGATAGTAAGGTTTATCGACACAAAACCTCAGTTAGCACCTTTTCCACGATAAATAGGTTCGTGTTTTCACACAACTCTACCATTAGGTAATATCCTTTTTGCATTACCATATTATACTTCTCTTACTAGCTATACCCGTTGTGGAAATGAAATGATTGCAATGAGTTTAACATTACTTTCATACAGCTCCACCAGTCGTCAATCACCTTGCGCCTACTCCTCGGGCTATATATGATACCACTTGCTCAAAACAAAATGTTATCCCTACTTCTTCCTAAAATTTTATATTGTAGGTGGGGTTAAAGGATCTCATCCTAGTTTAGAACAATACTAGGCACACTATTTAATAGTGTAAATCACTCAAAGGTATAACAATTAATTTTCTTTTAGTCATCTTGTTCCACACATTAGAAGGAACTCTTGACTCCTCTAGAGGTTGGCAACCCATCGAAGAAATTTACCAACTTGATTCTTCCATTACTGGAATCGTCGGCTTGGTACAAAATTTTCTGGCTGATCCTCTTACTCCAACCGATTTACTACTTACTATTCCCCTTTCAACACCGACTTTCACTTATAATTCTTCCTATTACGTGGTACTTAATAATCCTCTTCTTCCCTCGGCATATATCAAAAGTTTTGACCCGTTCACTTTTCGCCACGATGTGCACTTATGAACTCTTTATATCTCATTGACATCAACATTCTATTTAAGCACAAGTCACTCTCAATATTTTACTGGGTAGAACTCCGCTCCAATTTGTCCATAATAGTTAAATATTTATCTTCTCAAGGGATACCCCCTTTTGAAATGGCTTCCCACTTCCTTTCAACCAAGTTCGGACGTGCTACTCTGATTGCACATGAATATATAGATTGTCGTCCTTTTCACGACGCTTAATCCACTCTACCACTTCCATTTTGTCATATTAGTCCCACAAGCATAAATTTCACCCGTCTATTTCCATCTCTCTTCTTCTGGCGATTCTGACACCAGCAAACCAAGGTGTCCATACACCCTATAAACTGTGCAAACGGGTTTAAACATCATATAGGCTTCATACATACACCTAATTCTTTATTGCCCCCGTATTCGCAACGTGGATATACCACTTGGGTATTCTAAATCACTTCGAGAAATTTTCGATTTGGGTTTCATAAACTATTGCCCTTACTATTGTTCGAACCAAACCGAAATTTTTTAACACACAGAGTTTTACTCTCCCCAAAAAGCCTATACACATAACCCACTTATCTTCGGTCATACTGACCATGTTAGGGTTGTCCTTCTCTCAGACTTTGGTAGTTTTCCTCTTATGGCTACTTTCGTTGTTCCCTTAGCTTTGATGGCCCTAAGTAATATGCTACTGGTTTTAATAACCCTTACTGAATTCACCATCGCTCGGTAAAAATTCAGCTATCCGAATCATTTAAATGGGTCCCCCGATGGGTCTCCCCCTTGTTGTGCTTCACTAACCCCATTTCACCCAGTCGTACTCTCTGACTAGATTCTTTGATTCTTGTAGCTCCCCGCACGAGGAAACGTTAACATTCATATTGATAAAATGCGACATTATTAACATCTGCATTGACCGTCCGAGCATAATTTTCCATATGTGCTAGCAATTCATCTTATGAGTTAATTTCCCACTTTAAAGTCCTTTTCTCCATTGCACCTACTTCATCCTAGGCAAGGTTCGCTAATTAGTTAAATTTCTTTTCACAAAGTGACCTCTGTCCAACCCTCTTGTGTGAGTTCACAACAACGTTCGCATCTTATCCTAAACATATGATGAAGGAACTTGAGGTTAAACTGTACCTAAGATCTTTCAGTTGACACAAAATTCCACTAATAAATGTGGTGATTGCCTCTCACCATTGTAACTCTGCTCTTACGAGCCAAGAAAAATTTTATCCTAAATTTTCACTCCCAGTTAGCCACACTCCAACATATGTCGAAGCCTTTGGATATTTTACCTTCGTTGATTAACACATGCCATTTTCGCATTTATAGAATTTCCACTGCTAGTTCTCCTCAATATTTCATCCGGCTCTCTCCCAATTCAACCTTGTCGGGTGAGTCTAATTTGACTCCACTTTCTACTATAGTGATACCTGAAAGTCTTATATTGTGTCCAAACCATCTTTACCGGCATGGTTTTTCGTACCATAATAGGGGTGACCTCAACTATGGTCATCATTCTTGAATATACCCTATAGACTCAACTGAGCTTTGCCTCATGCTGTCTGCCCAACAACCCTCGCCTGACATACTGCATTGCTCAGTTCACGAACACACCCGAAATCAAATAAGATTCACTAACATATACATTATAGCAGTAGAATGAAACCTCACCAAAGAAATCAATAATACTAAACATTGGGCTCTATACCAAAGGAAGCTACGCTGGAAGCATAATAAGCCGCACAGATCCTAAAGGACGCTAGAACCTGATGCTCTGATACCACCTGTGACACCCCGACTAATTAAATACCGGGTAGCTACTCCTTTATTAAACTAATACAAAATATCAAGTTGGTTCAGTCTTAGCATCACTATCGAAAACATTTAGTTACTTACTAACCACCTAATATTTAAAATAAAGAGATGCCAAATTTTATTAATTAAATTAACAATTAACCAAGTAATTAAATCATCATCCATCAATCACATAAACAATCTCATATGAATAACTAACGAAATGAAATAAACTGAGTCTGGAGTAAACACTACAATAATAATAATACCAGAGTAAATAAAATCCCAATTCAAGAGTCTAAATAAATAAATAAATATCTGAAATAATGAAAGTCTGTATCTACAACCTCTAAATAAGAATGGGCAACATGCCCTAACTGATATAAATGACTCTAATGGAACCAAGGATAAATGTGGAGGCGTCTAATACCGAGATCCTGTAGCTTCCACTGTAGCTACAACACATCATCGGAATGGAACTCCTATGCTTGGCGTTCCTGTGGTTGGGCACCTAAAATGATTTTACAAAATAAAATAGATTTGGAAGAAAATGGGTCAGAGCCAGAGGTGAAAACAGTTTAAAAATAGCAAGTGTTTAATTGCATTAAACAACAAATATTATATACATGTTAGTTGCGTACTCTCATATGAGTTTATCACCCCTCAACTAATGTATACGCCTAACGTAAACCTTTAACCCATCCTACTTATGCCACTATCTAACTAGTCCGTACTAACTCCTGCTTTCACATTCTAATATAGGGTGCCTACGCTTATTACTCAAACAAGTCATATTTATATCTCACATTTACATTAATCAAATTACTTATCTCAGGTGCTATAATAAATTTTCACGTTTGTAACCCATTTAAATATCTTAGTCATTCACATATACTAAGCAACAGTGAACTGGTCACAAATGCATATATAAATCAGTCTCAGTACATATATACATATATGGAATCCCTAGGCTAAGCTATGGTGCACGCATACTCTACTATCAAATCCAAGTACATGACGTACGAAGGATCACGCTTTCC
Source organism: Sambucus nigra (assembly GCA_949130495.1). NCBI lineage: Eukaryota > Viridiplantae > Streptophyta > Magnoliopsida > Dipsacales > Adoxaceae > Sambucus > Sambucus nigra. The sequence continues at coordinate 50,086,604 of OX422221.1, forward strand.
GAATCACTCAGGAACCGTCTCAATACAAATCACACATATTGGAGGCGAACATAGTTCACATACCCATAGGTCACGCACATACCTACTGTGGCCATCCTTGATCCTCGCCTGCGGGCGGGTACGTGAAGGGAGGATCCTCGGGTCCCGCACGTCCCTCTAGGGAGCTTTTCGGTCAGCGTCGTTTGAGATGAGGTGTAAAAATATAGAGAGATTCAAAGTCGCCAGTCTATTTTACTCAAAACAGACAAAAGAAAAAGGGGAAGCCATCCCGAAGGATGGCATCCAAATATATACTGGTACATACGAAACCAAAATGATTCAGAAGGGTTCGAAGGCTAAGTTACGAAATGGGAAGGTGTTAGGCACCCATTCCGCCCTTTCGGTCTCTCATGGATATTTTCTATTTTCCTTTATTTTCCCCGTGATATGTGTGCATGTGTATATATATGGTGGAGATAGGAATCCTCGACTTGTATCATGGAAGAGATAAAGCGAGTCATCCGTAGAAAGGTATAAAAATATTAAAAAATAAGATTTACGCGATTACCCTTGCGTTGATCATTATGATGGAACGATAACGGATATGGAGTAATACGTCACTAAGAACAAGTATATAGAATATAAGAAAATTGGATTTAAAGAAGATAGAAAATGAGAGAGAAAGTGAGAATATAACTCGAGTCTTGGGTTTTACCCCGAGATGCCTACGTAGCCTATAAAGGCATCAAAGTCCATGTAGTTCGCATGCAAAACGAGGGGTGGGGTTTATCCCATAAATCCAAATGGGGGATCTCATATTTGTGAGTGTGTGTGTGTGTAGAAAAAGTGTTTTAGTTGTGAGAAAAGTGTGAGAAAAATATGAGAATCCCTATTTGGAATTTATGAGCAAACCATCCTTTTCTTGTTGTTTGGATTTTTATTTACATGAAAATAAGAGTTGTGCAATAATACTAAATAAAAAGTATATTAGGACGTGTGAGATGGGATAATAAAAGTGTTAAGTACTAAAACAAGTTATAGAGAATTTAAGAGAATTTAAGAGAAAGTTAAGAAAGTTGGACCTTCTTGAAGATCTTGAGCTTGATCTTGAATGTTGGAGAGCATACATTGCACTTGGATGATGATGGAGAGTGGCTAATTCATTAAGTTTGATGAAAAGTGAAAGTTAGAAAGGGATTTGGATATTGAAATCGCGCTGTCTTCGAGAGAGGTTTTTGGGATTCCGTGAGAGCAATTGTTATCGGATTTTGGCTCCCTTTGCAAATGAGGTGAAGGCCTCCTTTTATAGGCCTAGGTCACTGCCGATCATCATAGACCTGGTCCTGCCTATCGGCACCTTTCGATAGGCAGGATATGGAACCTGCCATTTGGCAGTGTGTTTCAAGCCTTTTTGGAAATTTGGCTGCCGAGGGCAAATCGTTGATCAGAATCACGCACGGGGTAGACCGTTGGAAAGGTGATTCAGAGACCTTTGAAAGTCCTTTGGACCGCTCCCGAGTTCAGAAGTTGACTTTGGGTCAAATATGGCTCGAAAGCATTTGTCATTCCATTGGACGGGGAATCATTCGGACGCAAACAGATCGTTCGTCTGCATGGTAAGTCCGAATCGTGTACGGGGTGGACCGTTGGAAAGGTTAGGAGATGTACTTCAACATTCCAAAGAGTTTGACCTAGTTTGGGAAGTTGACTTTGGTCAACTGGGCCCTGAAAGCATTCGGTGACCTCTTTGAGTCAAACGGATCGTTCGTCCGTATGGTAAGTCAGAATCGCACATGGAGCGCACCATTGGAAAGGGGTTTCAGTGACCTTCAAAGATTCAATCAGCCTCAGTCGAGCTAAAGAGTTGACTTAGGTCAAACATAACCCGGGAGCTCCCGATGGCCTTTAGATCAAGTTTTGGACGCAAACGGATCATTCGTCCGCTTGGTAAGTCAGAAACGCGCACGGGATGGACCATTGGAAAGGGATTTCAGTGCCCTTGAAAGATTCATTCAGCTTTGGTCGAGCTGAAGAGTTTGACTTTTGGGTTAAACGGAGCCCGGGGGTGCCCGATGGCTTCTAGGTCAGTACTCGGGGTATGACCTGGGTTTGTAGTGATGAAGGGAGGTACTAGGGATCTAAGGAGAGTTAGGGGGTAACAGAATGGGGTGTCTACAGAGCCCCTCGATGGGTGAGTTTGGAATAAATGAGAGCCGTCGAATAGACACCACATGATGCTTTTGAGGGAGTATGATCGATTCAGAGGGTCGAGGCCGATTCAGAGGACCTGGGGGGTGTCGGGGATGATGAATTTTATGGGTCAAAGCCAGATCTGCGGGCTTAAGTGATGAGGGTGACCGATTCTGTGGGTCAAAGCCAATTTTGCGAGCTTAGGAATTCTGACCTAAGAGTGGTGACGACTGAGGGCCAAGGTCAATTCTGACCTAAGAGTGGTGACGACCGAGGACCGAGGTCATTTTTTACCTAAATCATGTGACGATCCAAGATCGAGGTCAATTCTGACCTAAAAGTGGTGATGACCGAGGACCGAGGTCAATTCTGACCTAACTCAAGTGACGATCCAAGACCGAGGTCAATTCTGACCTAAGAGTGGCTAAAGATTGGATTTTGATTCTGCTGGAGAAAGTGCTTTGTGATTTTGATCTGAGCTGGGGAACTGATAGTTGGGGGAGCTTTTGTTTCTTTAAGAGGCCTTGTAGAACAACCAATTTTGGTGTTGTAAAAACTCCGCTGGGGAAGTGATCAGGAGATCCTTAGAGATCCTCTGGGGCTTTACTAGGAGGAGATTTACTTGGTTTTTGAGGATTTTACTGGGAAAGAGGGGTTTCGCTTGAGGGAATGCGAATTTTTCTTGGTGAAAATGCTATAAATCCTTCCTGGGATTTTTAGAAATTTTCCGAGGATTTTTCGGGACTTTGAAAGACGACACTGTTGGGGACTCCTGCCGATTGTATCGATGGCGTAAGGCCAATCGGCAGTCGAAGCGATCTCTCTCTCTGGAGACGGTGCGTCAGGTCTTGAATGACCTGACCAGTGGTAGGGTAAGACTCTTTCCATTTCAGTCTTGGTTTTTGCACCTTCTGATCTTGTATTGATTTATGCCTGCTTGGGTATTTTCAGGTGGCCTTTTATCCCTGTGGGACAACCATTCAGGATGTGGGGACCGGGGTCAACGCGCAGATGAGGCATTTGCTGGCGCATGAACTCATGGAGGGATGGTGCCTATGTTGCATCGTCCTCATGCGATGGATCCGGAGGAGTTGGGTTTGACAGAGGAGGTCCTCCCACCGGGGGTATACCTTTATGTTCTTCTCTTTCTTTCTTTTCTGTTTTGTTATCTCTGCTTTGATACTGATTTTGCCTTTTTCTTGCAGCAAGTCCGAGTGTCGACCACTTGGCTAAGAGACATCAGAGATTGGATATCTTCGACGACTGCCTATATTCGGGATGCAGTTCCTGTTCCTTTTTACTTGGTGTCATCTGCTTCGTTTGGAGAGGACTCAGGCTCGAGTAGTGGTGGTGCATCATCTCGTCGTAGGGGAAAGAGAGCACGTCACAGGGGTGGAAGCTCTTAGAGAGAAAGGTGGGTTCGAGAGAGAGAGAGAGAGAGAGAGAGAGAGAGAGAGAATGTGGGTTCGGGCTGAGTCCCGCTGTTTTTGCTTTTTCTTTTTATTTCCTGCAAAATGATGTAACACAGAAAACAAATAGATACAATGCATTGGAGTTTTTTTTATTATCTTTTATTAATGATAAATGAATGCATGCACATGCGCTTTTTACTTTGCTGCTGAGACCGTAAAAAGGAGTAATTTTGGAATTTTTAAAGGAAAGTTTTAATTAAAAGGGGAAATTATATAAGGAGGATAAGGCATTTTGAAATTCTATTGAGAATTTCAATTTATTTTTATTTGGTTTTCTGATTTAACAAAAGAGGGGAAAAAAGGAAAATTTCTAAAAATGGGGGGTTATCGATCGGCAAGCACCCTGTCCTGCCTATCGGCAGTTCAGTCCAGTCCCATCAATTCCAAGCTTTGATTGGTACCCTCTTCAGCCTTTTGGATTTTGTGGGGTAGGATTCCCTCGTATTTCTGCAGGGATTATATCTCTTGTGAGGGTTCTCAAGTATGAAAAGGGGTAAAGGTAAAATGTTTTCATCATACCTTCGCATTCTTACCTACTTGCCCACTATCTCTTAGCCTTGCAAGATGGCTCTCCCTGGTAGCATTGAGTTTGCTAACTACCTCGAAGCCTTGGAAGCAATGTGCTCTTATAATGTCGACTATGATGCTTTCAACATGCGTCGAGTCTCCTTGTGGTGCAATCGACCTATTGAATGGAACATGCTGATGGCGGCGGTACAATTCTGGTACCCCGAGGACCATGTATTCCGCTTTGGGTTGGATGAAGTTTATCCTACCTACGAGGAATTTTCTGTCATGCTGGGTGTAAATCCCAGTGTTGTCGCGGCTTTGCTCAAATTTTCTCGTTCTCCCAGGAATTTATTGGTCGGGCTTCTTCATATTTTGCCTTCGGCGGCCAGATCATTGGTTGCTAGAGGAATGATCTCTCTCTCGGCGGTGCTGTAGTCCGTGCATTTGCGAGAAATAGGTGATGATGTCTATGCTGGAGCCGTTGCTCTGGTCCTGGTTTCAAAATTATTGTTGGTGACTGGGGAAATGTCGGAGGACCCGCAACTTGTAGCCATTACTTCGTGGATGTCATACCGTCGCAATCCTGTGGCGGTGATACTAGTGGAGATGATGAATGGTCTGGATGCCTGGCGAGAAGATCGTTCTGACTTTCTGAGGGGTAGCCCCATGATGCTGTTCATGTGATTGTCTGAAAGACTCCGCTTGGTGGTCCCCCAGAGTATCCTTTGTCGGCTGTACCTAATTTCTTTTTGCGTTACTTCATCCCCGTTGGCTTGAATATTACGAGATGGGAGAATTAGTTTGTGGAGCATGGGGCTCGGAGTTTGTACTGGTCAGTGCCTTAGTGGGGGCAGTTGCAGCCTATTCTGGAGCTAGGAGAGTACTCATATGTGCGGCTGGTTGGTCTCGGACAGACCTCTTTTTATTTCCCTTGGCGGCTTCTGCGCCAATTTGGCTGGGCACAGGTCGTGCCACCTCGGGCACTAAATTTCTTTCCAGTAGACGTTTTGACCGAGCGCCTGCGTCTGTTGCTTGGATCTCTATGGGAGAATCGGCCTCCATCGACCCGTCCCTCTCAGTCTATCTGGAGAGTTTGGCATGTCCCTGGGGATTATAGGAAGTGGTTATGGAGGAGAGCAGTCAGCAAGATGTTAGCAGTGGAGATTGGACAAAGGTGGTTTGTTTTATTTAACACCATGGAAGGGGGTGTTGTGGTTTTTTCGATGCTGGCTCGAGCTTATTGATCCATGGACTGTTTACGGCACTCTATTCAGGCGGGGGGAAATTGGGGACCCCAGGATGTAGATGATGAGGGTGTCGACTCCTCTAGTAGCTGTGGGTAGGACTCTTTGGAGAGTTTATTTGTGTAATAGGGAATAGATGTGGGGATTTTATTTGGCTTTTTATGGTAGTAGGGGGAAGGGAGTTTTCCGTTCCTTTTCTTATATAATCCGTGCTGTAATTTCTTATTAATGAAATAAGCAAGTTTCTGATCATCCAGCTGTGCCTTTCGATGAATTTTGTAATTTTGAATTATCTATACCGATCGCTAAGGCATACATAATCCATTTGTTCAAGTTTTTATTAGAATGAACTGCCGTTCTCGGAGATAAGAAAAGAATAGTATTTTCTGAAAAAGAAAGGGTCGTGCTCCTATAAGATGTATGAGCTGCCTACGTACCTCTAGGGATTTTGAATTTTTTTTTGTTTTTCTTGAAAAATGGTTTTCTACAGAGTATCAGGCCCACGTAGTTCTGGATAGAGAGAGATGAAGAGATTTTTTTTTAGAATAGAAGGGAGATGAGAAAAGTCGTAGCTCGCCGAGATCCCGGACTAGGGGTAGAATTTCTTGAGACGGTCTAGGTTGACTGGACGAGCCATCTCCTCTCCATCTAGGTCAATGAGCATGGCGGCACCACCGGATAAGATTTTCTTCACAATGTAGGGGCCGCTCCAATTGGGCTTGAATTTCCCTCTGGGGTCCCAGATAGGTTCTATTATCTCCTTGAGGGTAAAATCCCCTTCCCGGACACCGCGATCTTTGACTCTCTTGTTAAATGATCGTGCTATTCGGTGATGGTATCCATGTATGTGGTAAAGAGCTTTCAATCTCCTTTCATCTAGGAGGGTCAGTTCGTCGAGACGGCTTTGGCACCAGTCTTCTTCGCTAACTTTGCTTTCGAGCATGACGCATAGCGAGGGTACTTCCAGCTCCACAGGTAGGACCGCTTCCATGTCGTAGACCAGAGAGTAAGGGGTAGCCCCAGTAGAGGTTCGGATTGAGGTTCGATAGCCCCAGAGGGCGTACGGGATCCGGTCGGCCCAATCCCTACACCTTTTAGTCATCTTACTAATGATGGCTTTCAGGTTCTTGTTGGCGACTTCAACTGCACCATTGGTCTGAGGTCGGTAGGGATAAAATTTGTGTCTCTAAATCTCGTACTCGTTGACTACTTATGTGACTTCTGCTTCAAAGTGCAACCCGTTATCTGACACTAACTCGTGTGGGACCCCATATCGACAGATGATATTTTTCTTGAGGAATTTGTCCACTTTCATGGCGTTCAATACTACGTATGACTCAGCTTCGACCCATTTGGTGAAGTAATCAATGGCAACTAGGATGAACTCATGCCCGTTTGAAGCCTTCGGTGTAACCTTCCCTATGATGTCTATACCCCAGGTGGAGAATGGCCAGGGAGAGGTCATGTTGTATAATTCTCGTGGAGGCAAGTGTTGAAGATTGGAGAACTGTTGGCATTTGAGGCACCTCCGGACATAGGCGGTGCAATCTTGGGCCATGGTGGTCCAGTAATAACCCTGTCGGATGATCTTATTGGCAAGCATGTGACTGTTCATGTGGGGCCCGCATTCCTCATTGTGGATCTTCTGCATTATTTTCTCAATCTCAGCCCCTGCGATACAGTGTAGATGAATTCCATCGAAGTTCCTCTTGAGTAGAGCTTTATGACAGATGATGTACTGGGCGACCAGTCTTTGGAGGGTTATTCGGTCTTTCTTGTTGGAAACCTTGGGATACCTATCATGTTTGAGGAGGCACCAGATATCATAGTACCAGCAATCGGCTAGTTCAGGATCTTCGGTGGAGACAAGCTCAATATGGTAGCAGTGAGTTGGGTTGTCTTATTTTTGAACTAGGAAGGGGGTCATCGTTATTCCTTCGGGCATGTCGACCATAGAGGCCAAGGTAGTGAGAGCATCGGCTAGGTTATTCTTTGCTCGAGGTAGGTAATGGAAGGTGACATCTCAGAGTCGGGAGGCTAACTCTTCTAAGTGGGCAAGAAAGGGTTGGAGCTTTTCGTCCTTAACTTTCCATTTTCTGAGCACTTGACCGATGATGAGGGCAGAGTCCCCGTAGACATCAAGGTATTGAATACCTTTCTTGAGAGAAACTTGGAGGCCTACTGTGCATGCCTCGTATTCCGTCATGTTGTTGGTGCAAGGGAAATCCAATTTGATGGCGATGGGAGTGTGGGAGTCATCAGGGGGGATCAGAAGTATCCCAATGCCATATCCCTTTTTATTGGCAGTGCCGTCAAAGAACATTTTCCATCGAAGGTTGTCTTGAGCGGTACAGAGGATATTTTCATCTGGGAATTCGGAGATCCAGACATCTGCTTCTTCTATGAGATAATCAGCGTGGTAGTCGGAGATGGCTCTTCCTTTAATGGCTTTCTGCGTGATGTACACGATATCGAACTCAGTTAGGAGCATCAACCATCGGTCCATTCGACTGGATAAGGAGGTTTTCTCAAGCAGGTATTTGATGGGATCCATTCGGGATACAAGTTTGATGGGGAAGGCGAGCATGTAGTGTCAAAAGTTTTGGGTGACCCAGACAAGTGCGGCACATGCCTTTTCCAAAGTAGTGTAGTTGACCTCGTACCCGGCCAATTTGCGACTGGCATAATAGATGGATCTTTCTTTGCGGGAGTCTTCAAGGTATTAGGATAGTAAAGCCCCAGCTGCAGTGTCGATTATGGTTAGGTATAGAAGTAAAAGGAGACTAGGCTGTGGTGGCATGAGCACTAGAGGTTGGGTCAGATATTATTTGATTCGATCAAAAGCTTCTTGGCAGGATTCATTCCAAACCTTGGTTGAATCCTTTCGGAGGAGCTTGAAGATCGGTTCACAGATGGAGGTTAGCTGGCTGATGAACCGGATGATATATTACAATAACCCAAGAAAACCTCGGACTTCTTTCTCTATTCAGGGCGGTGGCATCTCAAGTATGGCCTTCAGCTTTGCGGGATCTGCTTCTATCCCGTTCTCACTGACCATGAATCCCAAGAGTTTTTCCTTTGTAATGCCGAAGGCACATTTTTATGGATTGAGTCTCATATGATACCGTCACAGTCGTTCGAAGAACTTTCGGAGAGTGGGAACATGACCTTATCTAATTTTGGACTTGATAATCATATCATCCACGTAAACCTTGACTTTTTTGTGAATCAGATCGTGCAGGATGGTTGTGGAAGCCCTTTGGTAGGTAGCCCCAGCATATTTGAAACCAAATGGCATAAAGGTGTAGCTAAAGGTTCCCCATGGGGTGATGAATGTAGTTTTTTCTTGGTGGTCTAGGTGCATCTTGATTTAGTTGTATCCGGCAAACCCGTCGACGAATGACTTGAGAGCATGACTGGCTATGTTGTCCACGATCATGTCGATATTGGGTAGAGGATAATCATCCTTAGGAGAAGCTTTGTTTAAATCTCGGTAGTCCACACACATTCAAACCTTCCCTCCTGATTTCGGCACAGGTACTATGTTGGCTAGCCATGTGGGATATTTGATCACACAAATGAAGCCCACGTTCAACTGTATGACCACCTCTTCTTTGACCTTGAGCGACCATTCGGTGCGGATCTTTCTCAATTTTTATTTAACCGACTTGTAATCTGGGAGAGTGGGGATCTCATGCTGAGCCATTTCAGGATCAATGTCGGGCATATCATCATAGTACCATGCGAAGACATCCACGAATTCCTTTAGCAATTCTTTGAGGTGTGCGCGCTCATGCTCGTCAAGGGTGGCCCCTATCCTAATCTCGTGCAGTTGGCTACTAGAACCGAGATTAATAACAACAGTCTCCTCCTCATTAACTTGAACGCGGTTATGTTATTTATTATTAACCTTATTTAGATCAGTTAAGAATTATTCATTTGCAAAATCATCACCATCAAAAGTTTGATTAGAATCCAAATAATTAATGTAAGGCACAACAAGATACTCAAAATCTTCGTTTATTTCATTGATATGAAAAACAGCATTGAGAAACTTATCAAAATAGGTCTCGATTATATTTGAACAAGGATAGACAATAGCAAAAGAAATAGGGTAAACATTGGGGTTAAGGGAGATTTTAAGAGGTAGAACTGGCGCAGCATGCCAGTTGAAGAGGGGTGTATTAGCAGCTTTAATCAGATGGGATGGATCCATTGATGTAGTGCCTGAATGAACCATGCAGAGTGCCAGCCCCAATGTCTGTAAGTTGAAGGAATCTTTAGAATCACTTTCCTCAGTCTCTTTAGTATCTTTGATGAGCGGTTGTACTCGGTGTTGGAAACTTTCGACCCATGGGTAGCTATCTTGGAAAAAGATCTCCATTCCAGGCTTCATCTTCTTGTCTGTGTGGTCATACCATGGTTATGGAAAACCGTAAAAAGGGAAATATTCGCCTTCTCTGATGAATCATCCATTCAAGGAGTCTCCTGGGGTAGTTGGGATGCAATCTAATCTTTTCTTTGGTCGAGATTGGTGGATCATTCTGAGCTCTTGTTCTGATGGTTGATATCCCAAGCCACAAGGAGGGAAAGCTTTCTTTAGTTCGATGGGCTTAAGTATCCCTTGCTGCTTTTGCCCTAGCCCCAGTTCGAGCATGAAGTGCATGTTTCTGAACATCTTAATCACATTGACATTGCCATGAGGGTCATATTCTGGACAAACCCTTTCTTTAAAATCGTCCCCTGCCGGGAGTAGTAGTGGTTTAACTCGGAATCCTGATAGGAGAATATCATTTGACACGTGCTTTATCTCAAGGATTGGACTGCTGGAGCTTGTACCCTCGACATTTTCGTCGTCGCCCAAAATGGTGATGACTCACCCGTCGGCGAAGAACTTCAATTTCTGATGGAGTGAGGAAGACACACCCATGATACTGTGGAGCTAGGGTCGTCCGAGCAATAGGTTGAAACAAGCTGGGATGTCTATGACTTGGAATTCAACGACAGGGTTTATAGGGACAACCCCTATTACAAGTTTTATGGATCCCATCACCTCCCGACGCGTATTATCGTAGGCACATACAGCGACGAAGGTTGGAGCGAGGTCTCTTTCTTTCAGGCCTAAGCACTTGAAGGTTCTCAGTGGGCAGACATTCAAAGTAGATCCGTTATCGACAAGTAGGCCTGTCAATGGGTCGGGTCTGGACCCGGACCCGACCCGAACCCGATCCGTATAATAGGGTCTGAGCATATTTTTTTGGACCCGAGACCCAAAGACCCGAATACCCGAAGACTCGTTTATTAAACGGGTAGGGTCTGGATCTTATACAAGACCCGAACCCGAAGACCCGACCCGAATTGTACATTATTATTTTGTATATATATACATATATACTATAAATTTATATATATTTATAAATATATCTTATCAATATAACATGTAAGTATTATATATAAAAGTATATATTTATGTATTTAATAAATATAAGTAATATATGTTTTATTTATACTAATAATATTCTACAATACATTACAAAATATTTTAATTTAAGATTAAATAATAAAGAAGGGGGATAAAATAAAATAAATGTACATATTTGATCAGACCCGGACCCGAACCCGAACCCGAGACCCGACGACCCGAACGGATCCGGGTCTGGATCTAATATTGTAGACCCGATGAAGACCCAGACCCGAACCTGAACCCGATGAAAATTCGATTACACGGATCTGGATCTCCCTAAACCGGACCCGTCTCCGACCCGTTGACAGGCCTATCGACAAGAGAGAGTGGCACGGCCTTCCCCATAACTTCGACGGAGATGTTGAGTGCATGATTGTGATTTGGCCCAATTCTGGGGATTTCTTCTTCAGAAAATGACAGCATTCGGGTAGAGGTCAAGGATCCGACCAGATTTACCGCTTCTTCTGGTGTAGTAGAAGGAGGAACTGTGGGTCCAGTGAGCAGATTGATTAAAGCATTTCTGTGCAGCTAGGAAGACATGAAAATCCCCCATAGAGTGCTGTTAACTTGAGTTTTCTTCAGTTGATTGAGGATCTTGCTCTCCTCGATGGTCATCTCTGGCATAGAAAGGTTTTCAACGCCCTTCCCCTTGTCACTTGCTAGTAGTGAGCTTGGAACCTGGTAATGTCTCCCTGATCTGGTCATGTGATTTACTGAAGAAGGGAAGAACATGAATCCCATTTCCTTGTCAATATCAGGTTGTTCTATCACCCTGTTTATTTTTCTGAGGAGTTATTCAAATGATATCATCCCACATATGTCAGCTACTGGGCCAGTTCTTCCTGAAGCTTGTTCTTCACTCGAATCTTCGAATTCTTCCCCCATCCGGTGGCAACAATTCTGTTTTCCATGTAAAGTCAATGCATTCCATAACTTCAATGGCTTCTTCATACAGGTCTTCCCGTTCTGTGGGGATATGTATGGTCGAAGGGACGAAGCGCCCTTGTAGCTTCAAAATGTCAAGTAACCCGGTGATACTACAAATGCTGTTGGTTTGCCCGAACAATTCTGCCATAATCTGGACAACATCATCTAGGCTGACTTCATCGGTTAGTACCACCCACTTGTCTGAATCTCGGGCCCACTTTCGTGCTTCCAAGAGCAGTGTACTGAACCTTTGGCAATCGATGACCATCTGTGAGGGCAATTTCATCCCGAACTCTAGGAGTTGGTTTAACACCTCTGACAATTCCATATTTCCATTTTCAGAACAGTTACGGATAGCGATGCATGCTCTGGAGAGGAGTGACAATGCCTGATCAGCAAGGCTAGTAGGGTGTAGGAGGAAATATGGGAAATTTTGAAGAGGTTTAGGAGAGTATATGGGTGTGATTTCAGTTGAGGGATCGAAATCTGAGTTTTCTTCTAAGAAGATGGCATTGGTAAGTTTAGGGAGTGGATTGTGAGTAGTGTTTGGCTTAGGATTGGCTGGTGGGGCGATGGGAACCCGGTCAATGATATCTTGGATTATGTTTCGAAGTTTAAAGCATTGGTCGGTGGTATAGCCAGCAGTTTGGTGAAAGGCATAATGAGCGTCGGCCTTGAAGTTTCTTGGGAGTGGATTTGGTAATGGAAGGGGATCTAAGGGTTTGATGAGGTTTCGGCTTAACAGGGCTTGGTAAACTTTGGAGAGGGGAGCATAGAGCTCAGTGTATTCCTTTCGGACGGGGGCAAGGCGGCTTTCTGGTGCCCATGATGTGGTTAGTTGAGAGATGCTATTGATGGTTGAGACTGTAGCAGTGGCAGGCTTGTCATACTTTCTAGGGGTGAACTGTCCTGACACATTCTTCGGTTCAACCTCTGTTTTAACAAGGCTTTCCTCGATTTCTACTCCCGCTTTTCTGAGAGCTCGAAAGTGGGGATAGTATTGTCCTTCCATCGTCGCTCGGACATGGGGCAAGAAGTTCTTCTTCACTATGTTAACCTGTTCCTCCTCAGATGGTCGATTAGTCATGGTAGCTGCCTACCCCCTCCATCGAGTTATGAAGTTACTGACTAATTCCCCAGGGTTCTGTTTAAGCAGCTCTAAATCACGACGGGTGACCTCAAGCTCTTCGTTGTATTTGTATTGCGACATGAATTCTCGGACTACATCCTCCCAGCTACGGCATCTGGATTCCTCGAGAGACAAAAACCATCGGAGGGCACTATTCTTTAAAGTTTGCTGAAATAATTGGGCCATCACTTCTTCAGAAGCCCCTAGTAGAGTCATGGAACGATGATAACTTCTAAGATGAACAATCGGGGGTCCACTCCCTCCGAACTTCTCAATATTTGGCATCTTGAACTTCTCGGGTAACCTCGCTTTAGGATAAGGAGACATGTGGGTGTAGTCCATGTAATTCCCAGAGATTCTGACTTGGTAGAACTTCTTAGTGAGCATCTTGAGATCCTCTTTGACTTTATTCAACTCCTCCTCTTTTGGATCAGCGACCATAGGCAGGTTAGCCACAGGCTGGGCAATGTTTGGCATCGGAAGCTGGGCAGGCGACGGCCCATTGACAGGAGGGGCACGTGGAGCATGCTGATATTCTTAGGGAACCCAGATAGGCTCGGGTGGACCCATAGAATGAGGGAATAGGGCTTGGGGCTCTTGGTTTCGTTGTATCTCTCGGACCTCAGTTTGGAGGTTATCAATCTTGGATACGAGCTGAGCTAGGACTGCCGTCAGATCCGGCTGTATGACTGGTACTTGATCTGTATTTTCCATGGAAAGCGGATGGATTCCGGACTCAGAAGAAGTAGTAGAGGAACGGATAAAACTCTGGGGTGATTTGACTGAAGATCGAAGCCAATAGGGAGCCAGGCCAAGGGCTTACGATCGACCTGAGAAGGCGTAGAATGGGATTTATTTATTTATTTTTAGAAAAAAGGGAAGAAACTATTTTTGGATTTTAGATAAAAAAAAAAGGGAAAAATGTTTTTGGATTTTTGATAAAGAAGGGAGAAATGTTTTTGGAGACGGAACTCAGCATGATTATTACGATTATTATGTTCTCACTTGTATTTAATTCTCCTAAATGCAACGCCGGACGGGATCCGAGCCTGGAAAAGTGGGGTTTTTAATATATGCAAAGTTGCGGCTGGACTTGTAACCCGGCTCATGGACAAGGTCCCATTTTAAAAATGCTCAAAAATTTGAGCGGTAGGCCGACCCGGAATTTCGACAGAGTTTCGGGTTGAAACCGGCAATCTAAAGTGCGTGTCCTAGGTTTGACACTTATATGCGGGTATGTAGTTGTTTGGGTGAATTGGAATGGGTTCCCCCCTTTGGCATAACTTCCACGATATACATCTTGCTCTTGCGAGCAATCGATACGTGTGGACAAGCCATTTGATATACCTGAGTGTACGTGAATTGCCTTACTATATATCTCGTGGGGATGGTACGTATGAGAGCGAATTCGATATACTCGGCGTACGTGAATGAATTCCCTGTGATATAACTCCCGGCATGACTTCAATCAAGAGATATGATGCGGGGGAACCGTTCGATATACGTCGAAGGTACTTGGCCAATGGAAGGTGAGAGTCATATCGCTTAGGCTAACTGCGCCCTGCCGGACCAGCGCCCATCACGAAGTGACCCTCTAGTTACTGGGTAAAATTTAGTCAATAACAATGCTCTTTGGTGATGTCATGTGAATCATGCATGATTCTCTTATTAGTATCTTATGATGAGAATGCTTTCCTTGATTGTGCCAAACAGGGAGCAAAGTACAAGTACCCAAGGTACACCAAGTATGGATAGGTGATGCGTAAAACATATGGATATATGTGATCCTAGGTGCACATGTTGTGAAATGTACATGGAGAATTTTCTACAAGTGTGTGAACAGAAGCATAAGCATGGGATACACATGGAAAAGGGGAACATGCAGATATGGGGAAAATATAAACAAATATAACATCCATGTAAATATAGTCAAGCCCTCAAAACATATAAGTCCCCAACGGAGTCGCCACTGTGGCCATCCCCGATCCTTGCCTGCGGGCGGGCGCGTGAAGGGAGACTCCTCGGGTCCCGTGCGTCCCTCGCGGGAGCACTTCGGCCGACGTCATTTGAGATGAGGTATAAAAACGTAGAGAGATTCAGAGTCTCCAGTCTATTTTACTCAAAACAGACAAAAAAAGGGGAAGCCATCCCGAAGGATGGCATCCAAAGACATACTGGTACATACGAAACCAAAATGATTCGAGAAGGGTTCGGAGGGTAAGTTACGAATTGGGAAGGGGTTAGGCACCCATTCCGCCCTTTCGGTCTCTCATGGATATTTGCTATTTTCCTTTATTTTCCCCATGATATGTGTGCATGTGTATATATATGGTGGAGATAGGAATCCTCGACTTGTATCATAGAAGAGATAAAGCGAGTCATCCGTAGGAAGGTATAAAAATATTAGAAAATAATATTTACGCAATTACCCTTGCGTTGATCATTATGATGGAACGATAACGCATATGGAGTAATAAGTCACTAAGAACAAGTATATAGAATATAAGAAAATTGGATTTAGAGAAGATAGAAAATGAGAGAGAAAGTGAGAATAGGACTCGAGTCTGGGGTTTTACCCCGAGACGCCTACGTATCCTATAAAGGCATCAAAGTCCACATAGTTCGCATGCAAAATGAGGAGTGGGGTTTATCCCATAAATTCAAATGGGGGATCTCTTATTTGTGTGTGTGTGTGTGTGTGTGTGTAGAAAAAGTGTTTTAGTTGTGAGAAAAATATGAGAATCCCTATTTGGAATTTATGAGCAAACCCTCTTTTTCATGTTTTTTGAATTTTTATTTACATGAAAATAAGATTTGTGCAATAATACTAAATAAAAAGTATATTAGGATGTGTGAGATGGGATAATAAAAGTGCTAAAGTACTAAAACAAGTCATTGAGAATTTAAGAGAATTTAAGAGAAAGTTAAGAAAGTTGGACCTTCTTGAAGATCTTGAGCTTGATCTTGAATGTTGGAGAGCAGCCCTTGCACTTGGATGATGATGGAGAGTGTCTAATTCACCAAGTTTGATGAAAAGGATGATGAAAAGTGAAAGTTAGAAAGGGATTTGGATATTGAAATCGCGCTGTCTTCGAGAGAGGTTTTTGGGATTCGCTGAGAGCGATTGTTATCAGATTTTAGCTCCCTTTGAAAATGAGGTGAAGGCCTCCTTTTATAGGCCCAGGTCACTGCCGATCGGCATAGACCTGGTCCTGCCTATCGGCACCTACCGATAGGTAGGGTCTAGAACCTGCCATTTGGCAGTGTGTTTCATGCCTTTTCGGAAATTTCGCTGCCGAGGGAAAACCGTTGGTTATAATCGTGCACAGAGAAGATCGTTGGAAAGGTGATTCAGAGACCTTTGAAAGTCCTTTGGACCGCTCCCGAGTTCGGGAGTTGACTTTGGGTCAAATATGGCTCGGAAGCGTTTATCGGTCTATTGGACGGGGAATCGTTCGGATGCAAACGGATCATTTGTCCGCATGGTAAGTCCGAATCGTGCACGGAGTGGATAGTTGGAAAGGTTAGGAGATGTACTTAGACATTCCAAAGAGTTTGACCCGGTTTGGGGAGTTGACTTTGGTCAACCGGGCCCTGGAAGCATTCGGTGACCTCTAGGAGTCAAACGGACCGTTCGTCCGTATGGTAAGTCAGAATCGCGCACGGAGCGGACCATTGGAAAGGGGTTTCCGTGCCCTTTGAAGATTCAATCAGCCTCGGTTGATATGAAGAGTTAACTTAGGTCAAACAGAGCCCGGGAGCGCCCGGTGACCTCTAGATCAAGTTTCGGATGCAAACGGATCGTTCGTCCGCATGGTAAGTCGGAATCACGCACGGGATGGACCGTTGGAAAGGGATTTCAGTGCCCTTCGAAAATTTATTCATCTTTGGTCGAGCTGAAGAGTTTGACTTTTTGGTCAAACGGAGCCCGGGGGTGCCCGATGGCTTCTAGGTCAGTACTCGGGGTATGACCTGGGTTTGTAGTGATAAAGGGAGGTACTAGGGATCTAGGGAGAGTTAGGGGGTAACAGAATGGGGTGTCTACACCTACACTCCCATAGTCAGCTGACTTATCAACTCACAAAAAGGTCGTTCACAATCCTATGTCCTTAAGGTACCAATCTAAATCCCCCCGAAGGCACCAAAGATAAGATGGTCCTTTTCCGAAAATCAACCTCCCGTGATAGAAAGTATGGTAGGTATGTCATATACACAATAATCCAGCTACTAAGTAATCATACAACTTAGGTAGTCATCACATTAATATATGTATACACTAGCCATATATCTTAAGTCTCGTACGTAACATAGTTTCATCCCGAATATTCCACGTAATATGTTTAGCACAACAACTCTCATCGTATAAGTACGATTACTTAAACCTACCTCATAAGGTTACTAAGTCACCCACTAGTCTCAAAGGTTATCTCAAAAATTCCAAGTCCCTCTTCTACTGGTCCCAACCTTAAATTAACATTCGTGCTTTAAATCCCAATTTATATGAAACTTCTAACCGTACCTCACTCGATAAACACTCGTTATTATTCCATTCAATCTCATAATATATAACATATTCAAGGCACTATTTACGATCCTACTGACCTCAATCAAGTCCCACAATCTTTTATAATTCACACTATAATTTCTTACAAGCGTGGGATTCGGTGAACTTTAAAGGGAACAATTTTACAAAAATCAGAAGGGGTCGATCGACATTCTTGAGTCGATCGATCGATCGAACAGGTATCTGCCCATAATTTCTATTAACAGTTACGGGCTCTCTATATTTTACACCCAAATCCTCCATTACAACATCCCAAACTCCCAACCAAGTATTCTAATCATCAAACCAACATATATGCATAAACTTTAACGCATTAGAATCATTAAATCAATAAGGATTAATAGTTTTTGGGATCAAATCACATATTTTTCATAAAAATCGTATTTCTCCAATTTTCTTCAAGATCTTCATATAACACAATATAAATTCATGATTCTTACACGTGGATCATAATTTCGTGGCTGCTATATTCCCAGAAGATAGACTACGTGCAGAACCTACCCAGATTACGATTTTAAATTCCTCAAATCCATTCATTTATTAATTTTCAAGGTTATTCTTCAATTCTAAACTAACATGGATGATATATGCACTGAATTATTGCAAGTTAAATCACTTGACTAGTAATGAAGATTCTGATCCTTTGAAGTAGATGGTATAGGAATGATTCTCTCTTTCCGATTTATACGGTGGTGGTGACGGTGGTGCAAAAGCCTCTAAGGGTGGTTTATCCTTTGGAAACTTTTCTCTCTTCCTCTCTAACTGCCGTTGGTGATTTTTGGCTGTGATAACCCTAAGAGTTCTGGTGCTGGCTTATAATTTAAGTCTAAAATTCCTGGGTCATAATTTCTCAAAAAGCCAAAATGACTAAAATACCCTCCCGAGCTGTCGATTAGGCCTAAAATGTCCTGGAACCCAAACTAAACCCCCGGTTAGTATTTTCTGACTATATCGACCCTTCCGAACATGTTGACGCACTCAAAATAATCATACGGGTGACATAAATAAATTACTTTTAAATCCATTAAATTGGGTCCTGACACGAGCGTTCCAACTTAATTACCGAAACTGCCGTATTTTCAACTCACGATAATTTTCATAAATTCAATAATAATATATTACCATAATCACTTAGTAATATTCAACATTATCATCATAATCAAATACTAACTCTCGTCTCGCTAGTTATTTAAATTCGAATTAATTTCTAATTAATTATCCCAAATTAATTTAATTAATCCCATAATTAAAAGTAATTTCCTTTAATTAATTTCATAATTAAAAGCCATAAAAATACGGGGTATTACAATAAGGACGTCAAATTGACTCAAATCAACAAGGTAAGTTTAAGAAATACTGTTAAATAGATATATCACCATTTGAATATAAGCTTATCATATAAAACATGTACACATTTTAAAATAAAAATGTCGTTTATTTGTAGGAGCAAGGGATCAAGGATTCAGTGATGACACCAACGCTTGGAATGAAGACATTTTTAATTTCTGAAATGAATTTTCATTATGTTTTGGGTTTTCCTTAATAAAATACAATTACGGGAAACACTTTTTCACAATTAATGTTTGGTATATCAATGTTCTGTCAATACATATGTCACTTTTATATAATAAATATTACATTAATGGAAATATATTGAAGTGACATATGGCCTTCAATAATATTAGTAACATGCATTTGCGCCCGCGCATTGTGCGGGGTACATGCTAGTATATATATATATATATATATATATATATATATATATATATATATATATATATATATATATATATATATATATATATATATATATATTGTGGGTACCCGAAAATAGAATGATGGGCCTGGACGAGTAGCCCAATTGTAGCGGCTCAAAGTCCAGACCCCCTATATCTTAACCGATTATGATTTAGTCTCCTCCCATGATCCCATTAAGGGGGGTTCTAGGAGAAGATGGAAAACATGGGGGAATCCAACACCCCCACTCCCTGAAATGAACATGTATATAATAAACCCTAGGTCCGGGGCAAAGGACACACTATATTCTCTGTAATCACTCTCCGGAGTATATAAAAATAATACTGACTGCACCACCGTGGACGTAGGCACCTTTGCTGAACCACGTACATCTTTTGTTGTGTGATTGGCATTTTATATTCCTTATTCTTCTTGGTGATTGTGCTTCTCTTATCTCTTTGTGTTGAATAATAATTGTCACCACAATTGGTGCCGTCTGTGGGAAGCGTTTATCTTCCCTGAGAAAGCCCACACCCAGAAAGGAATTCGAAATGTCTGGTCACAGTAGTAATGCTCCCCAGGCAGGAGATATCCAAGAACCACCTGCTTCTCGCAGGATTTGATCTGAAGTTCGGCGTTCAGATCAGAGGGCTCGCTTATAAAGGCAAGCCTCATAAGAAAGGCAAGGACCAGCAAGGTCCACACAGATATCCAGGTTGATCGATGCATATGAGGTGAGGCTCCACGAGCAGAGGGAGTCTTCTCGCAAGCATGAAGCAAGAATGCTCTCCTCAAAAGAAAATTAGAAAGAATGGAGAGAGAACTCCACTATGGAACCAAAAGACGTCCATACCGCACTCCTAGCCCTCAGGCGATCAAGCCTCGCAGCCGAGGAAGGAGCCCCAGGCGCAGATCCCAGAAAGCTGAGGAAAACGAGTCAGAGGACGACCTGCTCGAGAAACTGCGACTAGCTCACAATCACTGGAGCCCAGATCGCAGCAACGAAAACATACGAAGTTTGGTCCAAAGAGAGATGGACCAACACCCCGCACATCACGGCACCAGATCGACCCGAGAACTCGCTAGGAGAGCTCTCAAAACTCAAATGAAATCACCTTTCTCGAGGGAAATTGAAGAAGAGGAAGCCCCCAAGAAGTTTGCTATTCCAAGGTTCAAAATTTATGACAATAATACTGGTCCCATTGATCACGTCAGGTAGTATCGGCAGGCCATGACCCTCTGGAACCATTGAGACGCACTAATGTGTCGAATTTTCCCCTTGAGCCTGCATGACGTGGCGTAAAAATGGTTCGAAAGGCTCCCCCACTGGTCCATCAGGAGTTTCAAATCCCTGGCCGAGATCTTTACGGACCGATTCATTACAAGTAGCTCCCATCCCAAAAGGATGGATGCTCTGCTGACAATGAAAAAGACGCCCCAAGAGACCCTCCGAGACTATGCGAAGAGGTACTGGAAATTGTTCAACGAGGTCGAGGACTGTTCGGAGCAAGTGGCAGTGTCCTCTTTCAAAATAGGGCTACCCAGCTCTTCCCTTCTGTACCAATCCCTGATAAAGAAAGAGGCCACGACCATCGACGACCTAATGGCCTGCATCGAGAAGTATGCCAAGGTGGAAGATATGACCCGCCTCAGCACAGGGGAAAACGGTCGAACTAAGCTCGCTGCCAAGGGCGGTGATAAGATTGAGAACCAGAAGAAAGGAGGAAAGAATGGGGGCAAAAATAGCTCCAAGAACGAAGGCAATAATGATGTGTCAAAATCATTTCAGGGGATCAACACCGTCTTCAAAGAACTAATTTACAAAATTCTCGCAAAAATCAAAGACGAGCCATTCGTCAAGTGGCCCAGGAAGATGGGAGGAGATCCCTCGAAGAGGAACAATGCGCTGAGATGCGCTTTTCACAAAGAGGGAGGACATAAGACTGAGCATTGCAAAGCCCGTAAGTCCCACCTCGAAGAGATGGCCCAGTCCGGGACTGAACGAATTCGTGGAGAAAAAGACAGAGAAAGTTACTGCCCATAGAGAAGCAACGCCTGACAACGTACTCGACGACGATGTCGGTCATAAATTTGCTGTAATTCATGGGGCATCCGACGTGAAACAGATTCAAGGCAATTCAGCTCGCATGGAGGTAAAAAAGCTTTACAACAGTGATGCAAGCCTTTCAAATCGATCCGGAGAAAACACAGTCAGGAAAGCGTCGGCGAGCAGATGACGTCGACTATAGTAAGCATATCGTGTTTACAGATGAAGATCTGGTAGGAGTGAGAACCCCACATCACGATGCTTTGATCATTACTCTAAGAATAGCGAACTATGATGTCGATAAGTTGCTCGTCGACCAAGGAAGCTCGTCCGAGGTCATGTATCTCGACCTGTTCAGAAGATTGAAATTGAGCCTCGCCGACCTAAAGGAAGTTATGTACCTTTGGTGGGCTTCGCTGGAAAGGTGACTATGCCCTTGGGAAAGATCGTGCTTCCATTAAGGACAGGAAATGTTTCTAAAATGATCGAGTTTCTAGTGGTCGACATTGACTCGCCATACCAGGCTATCTTCGGTCGAGGATGGCTACATGCAATGAAGGAAGTTTCCTCAACCTACCACCAGAAGCTCAAGTATGTGACCGAGCGAGGAGTAATGGAAATCCGTGGCAATCAAGCGATGGCAAGAAGATGCTTCATAGCGCCCATCCGCCTAAAACCAGAAAAGAAGGCCGACAAGCCCAGCGAAAGAGTTGAAGAATTAGAAGGTCTGATACCTTCGAAATAGTAATTAAAGTACGGAAGACCCGGAGTAGAGGAGACCAGTCTCCTCCCCTCCGAATGGGTCGTCGAGGACCTGGAGGAAGTCGTAGCTGTAGATAGCGATGACAGCAGGATCTTCTTGATTGGAGCTTCTCTCAGAGATCAGGAGAAGAAGGAATTGACGACCCTGCTAAGGAACAATATAGACGTCTTTGCATGGGAGCCATACGAACTGCCTAGAATTGATCCTAGTATGGTCTGTCATCAGCTGCACGTCGATCCCACCTTCAAACCAATCGCGCAGAAGGCACGGTGAACTGCACCCGAGAAGGCAAAAGCCGTGGAAAAAGAAGTGGAAAAACTGCTGGATGCATGATCCATAAGGGAGCTACAATTTCCCAAATGGTTATCAACCCATTAGTAGTTCCAAAAAGCAACGGGAAGTGAAGAGTTTGCATCGACTTCACTGACCTCAATAGAGCGTGTCCTAAAGATAGTTTCCCCCTCCCAAAAATTAATCAACTGGTAGACGCCACTGCAGCTCACGAGAGAATGAGTTTTTTGGACGCATACTCAGGATATCATCAGATCCCTCTGTATACCCCAGACCAAGACAAAATAACATTCATCACCACAGTTGGGTTATACTTCTACAAGGTCATGCCCTTCGAGCTCAAAAACGCAGGGGCAACCTACTAGCGGCTGGTCACCAAGATGTTCAAGGACCAAATGGGAGACACCATGGAGGTCTACATCAATGATATGCTCGTTAAAAGAAAAAAGAAAGAAGACTACCTCTCAGACCTATCAAGCATCTTCGAAATCCTCAGGAAGTACCGAATGAAACTTAACGCGAGTAAGTGTTCTTTCGGTATCCAGTCAGGAAAATTTCTTGGGTACTTGGTCAGTAAGAGAGGCATTGAGGCTAACACAGACCAGATCGATGCAATAAACATGGTATAACCTCCTCGAACAATCCGGGACGTACAGAAGCTCACCAGAATGCTCGTTGCCTTAAACAGCTTTATCTCTAAGTCCTCCGAGAAGTGCAAACCTTTCTTCCAGCTTCTAAAGGAAAATAAAACGGTAGAATGGAACCAAGATTACTCGCGGGCATTGGACGAGCTCAAGGCTTACCTCAGTTCCCCACCACTGCTCGTCATACCATAGGAAACAAATTCCTTGTACTTGTACCTCTCCATTTCCAACCACACTGTCAGTTCTGCATTAATGTGCGAAGTTGCAGGAATCCAGCACCCCATTTATTACGCGAGCAAGACCCTACTAGACGCAGAGCAGAGGTACCTACCACTGGAGAAGATCGACTTTGCACTAGTAGTGGCTTCGAGGAAGCTGAAGCACTATTTCGAAGCCCACACTATAATCGTCTTTACATCGCACCCCCTTAAAGCAATCCTGAGGAAGGCGTATTTGTCGGGCAGACTGTCTAAATGGTAAGTCGAACTCGGACGATTTGACATCCAATTTCAACCAAGGAACGCAATCAAGGGGCAGGTCCTTGCTGATTTCATAGCCGAAATCACAAGTGAGCAGCCTTCCAACCAACTTCAACCAGCAAGATAAAAGGGGAACGACGCGACAGAGGAAACCTGAAAATTATTCGTTGATGGAGCCTCCAACTCAAAGGGGGTAGGAGTAGGCATTGTCCTTATTACTCCAGAGGATACAATCCTTGAATAAGGAATCGGGCTTGGATTTACAGCCGACAACAATGAAGCAGAATACGAAGCCTTAATAGCTGGCCTCTAGAAGGCGCACACTTTGGGAGCAAAGCATTTACAGGTGTTCGACGATTCTCAATTAGTCTCCAATCAGTAAGTGGAGACTGTAATGCAAAAGATGAAAGAATGGCATCTTACCTCACCATAGTGAAAACACTAATGGCTAGCTTCGAAGAGATCAATGTCCAGTAATTTCCCAGAGGACAGAACAGCCATGCTGACGCCTTAGCAGCCCTAAGTTCAGCAGTTGATTCTGACCTAAAAAGAACAATCCCCATCGATTTCCTCGCTCATCCGAGCATTAACCGTAGCAGCAAGCCGCCAGGCGTGGAGCAGATGCTCCAAGTGGAGTCAGCACCCAGCTGGATGGACCCTTTAAGAAACTATTTGAAGGATGGTACGCTCCCAGACGACAAAAAGATTGCCCACCAGATAAGAGTCAAAACTACTCGCTTTCACTTATCACCAGAGGGCAAGCTATATAAGAAATCTTTTTCCGGTCCAAACCTTCAATGCGTTCACCCAAGGAATGTCGAGCAGGTCCTACATGAGCTTCACGAGGGAATATATGGAAGCCATATTGGAGGAAGGTCCCTGGCTTTCCGAGCAATGAAGGAAGGCTATTGGTGGCCATATATGCAAAGGGACTCAAGGATGTATATTCGCAAGTGCCTGAAATGCCAACTTCACGCTCCTATGGTCCACCAGCCTGCTAGCGACCTAAAATCACTATCCAGCCCATGGCCATTCGCCCAATGGGGAATAGACATCGTAGGACCACAATCTACCACCACCGGTAATCGCAAATATATGTTGGTCGTAACTGATTACTTCACCAAATGGATCGAGGTGAAATCCCTAGCGAACATCCGAAATGCAAATATGATAAGGTTCATATAGAGAAATATAATCACCCGTTTTGGCATCCCCAGAACCATCATCACTGACAATAGAACGCAGTTCAAGAGCGACTCCTTTCAGAGTTTCTACGACGAGCATGGAATCAGACACCATTTTAGCTCGGTGGCCTATCCTCAGAGCAATGGCCAAGTCGAGGGTTCCAACAAGACAGTGATCGATGGATTAAAAAAATGATTAAAGCGAGCCAAAGGCGCATGGGTAAATGAATTACCACATATTCTATAGGCCTACCGAACCAGTCCACGACGAGCTATGGGGGAAACCCTATTTTTGCTGACATATGGAATGGAGGCAGTCATCCCCCCATTAGAAGCAGGCTTGCCAACAATGAGGTACAGCCTTATCAACTAGGGCCATAACAATGAAGCATTGCTCGCTGAGCTTGACCTAGCCGATTAGCGCCGAGAGCTAGCCCTAGTAAAACTAGTGAGCTATCAGCAACAGCTCGCAAGCCATTATAATAAGAGGGTCAACCCAAGGGCATTCCGAGTTGGGGACTATGTCCTAAGGAAAGTTCTGGGCAGTGCAGTAAAACCATCAGATGGAAATCTAGGGCCAAATTGGGAAGGACCATTCAAGATAACTAGAGATGATCTGCAGGGAGCCTATCACTTGAAAATGATGGAAGGCAGAGAGATACAACGAGCGTGGAATGCAACCAACCTTAAGAAATTCTATTTCTAGATTCTCATTTTGATCTTTAATTATGAACCGAAAGTTCATTTCCTTATCATTAATGAAAAGTTGTTTGGCAATTGCATTCTACGAAGTATCAGTTAACTAATTTGCATTTTACGAGCTGTCAATGTATAAACTTTATAACCCACACACCCTTTCCAAGTAACAGGCACACTAATCATTACACTATAGCAGGGAAATGACCCTCCTCAGGTTTTCATTATGAAATATGAAAGACCTCATAAGCATTTCCCTTGGCAATATATGAAGCCCTACAGGAGATCCTTAGGCAATATGACCAAGTCAGAATTGGTCACCAAACAATGTTTGGTTGAATAAAATCCTGATCGGATAGAGCATCCAACACCAGGTGTGTCCTCGCCAATTGCCACACTTAGGACTAAGGGAGTGTGACGACACAACCTAAAAGGTAAAGTGAGGCAGAATGGTATCTCGTTGGCATACTGGACTGGAAGGACACTTACTTGATAATGCGACCATACAAATCTAGTCAGCCAAGATGGGCTCAAGATTTTTGAACAAAAATGTGGAAAATATAAGACACTTGTTCAGTCGACAAATTTGCCCAAAGCATAAATTTTATATTAATTCATCACATTTACAACAAATCCAATACATGTTGAGTCGGCGAGCTCACCCAAAACATCGAGATTACATCACTTCAATACAAAATATACAGAGTTACTACTGGCAAAATCTTAGTGAGGGTGAGGCCTCCGATCAAGATAATCAGCCACTTGAGATCTCCGACCATCATCGGGAGGGGGAACTAACTCTTTCTCGACTTCGTTAACATCCGACTCCAATAGCTGTCGAGGGATGGCATCAATGGGTATCCACTGATCATCTCTCCGGAAGGGGTTAGGCATCCGAGTGGAAGGAGATATTTCATGGCGATACCAGAGCATTGAGTTCCTTGGAACTTGTATCTCCCTCAAGGCACTCAACCACCCCCTGATGAAGGAGATCTCCTCAAACTCTGTCAGCCTCGTTGGAGCATCTAACCAACCCTGGTCATAATCGTCGGCCCATACTCGTCGAGGTCCTCTTTTAAACAGGTACCGCAGCCGAGTAACGTCCCTTTGAAGCCCGGCAGCAATCACGTATGCTCGTCAGACATCATCACGGAGCTCTTCCATTTCCTTAGATGGGCCCCTAGCACTTATACCAGCTCGTGGAACAGTTTACGGGGTAGAACATTGCAGCACCGGAGGAACATCGCTTGATCTTGCTCTAGCTCGTGAAGAGGAAGAACCTCGTAATACCCCAGGAACAGTGCTCGGCGCATGTTCCCTGAGTCGTGAGACTTCCCTCCTCAAAGCATCATTCTCCCGCTGAAGAATCTCCCCGACCTGATTGATCTCAGAGGCATCCAGGAGCCTTGATCTCAATATATTCACCTCCTCTTGGACTGAAGCACCAACTTCTTCCATCTCTTGAAGCTTGTCCTTGAGCTTGGCCACAAGCTCAGACTAATCCTTATACTTCTGATTCCTTGATTTAAGAGATTTGCAAAGCTTAATAAAGGCTTGGCGAACCTGAGGACTTGCATTGGGACCAAGGGTCCTGCCCAATTGAGATATGGCAGGAATATACTCTTCCACATCAATCAACTACAAGACATAAAAGAGCAAGGAAAGACATAATCAATCAGCACACTAAGGGAATGAGAAACCTTTTCATTTCATTAATAAGGGTCAAAGTACATCGAGCAGCAAAAAGGAAAATTACAAGCAAAAATACAAAAGTAGTCCTAGAAGTAAATTAACTGGCAACCTCAGGCTGCTCAGAGGTAGTTGGTTGCTTCCCCTTGTCAGTAGCAGTAGAGGCATCCCCCTCTGCAGGGATAACCTCAGTCGCCTGGGCAGGGTGAGCATCGGCAGGAATTGTCTGAGAGGCAGAATTAACGCCTTTGATGGCTGGGGCAGGGGCAGGGGCTTTTTCATCTATAGTTGGCTTTGGGCCCGGGTCATGCTCATCAAAAAGAGAAGAGTCAGCATCGACACCAGCAGCTAAGAGGGCCTTGTTCCAACCCTTCTTGAAGTTTGGACGGCTGATGTAGCCTATCTGAACCTCGGCGTCTTCATATGCAGCAGCTCACCCGGAGTTATATGAATCCTCCTTGATGGTGGCTACCTGGAACTCTTTCTCCTTCAGCTGCTCAGCCAATACCTTGTTCTCCTCTACGACGGCCAACTTTCTCAAACAGACCAGATCATAGGCCTCCCTCAGCTCGATCAGCTCTTTAACCGCCGTATCCCTCTCCCGGTTGGAATTGACGAGGGCCAGGTCAGAAGAAGCTTGGGCAGTATCCACAGTCTTTAGATCAGCCTCCAGTTGAGTGCCCCTCACTTTCAAGGTAGCACTCTGCTAGTTCAGCTCGTTGTTCCTACTCATCAACTCGTCGCGAGAGCGATAGAGCACGGCGAAGTCAGTCACAAACTACAAAAACAAAGAAGACATCAAGAAAAGGAAATAGCTAACACTTAATAAAGCATTGGAGAAAAGAAAAGGTCTTACCAAAGCTAGCCTCTGGCTAGCCTTTAGGGCCAATTGATCAGACCCCAGCGCTCTTTGGCGATCAGCAGGAAGAACTGCCCTCTCGAGCAGTACGGGGGCCAACTGAGGAGAAATAGCAACTGAGGCCCCCTAGAGCAATGCGAACACCGGGACTAAGGCCTTCCCAGCCTTTGTCCTCGATTCCATCCTTCTCCTCTCCTCCTCTTTCTCTTTCTCTATCCTCCTCTTCTCCTCCATACTTTTCTTCTCCTCCATCTTCTTTCTCTCCTCTTCCTTTTTTCTCTCTCTCTCTTTCAACTGTTCTTCTTCTTTCCTCTTCTTCTCCTGCTCCTGAGCAAAAGACCGAGAGCCAGTAGCTACAGCCCCAGAGATGGACTTCTGCTTCTTCGACCTCTGAGCGAGGAGCACATGATCATCATCATCATCGTCCCAAATTAAAGTTTTCCTTGGAGGAACCATCTCCTCGCTTGAACTGCTGGACGTGCTCGAAGATCCTCAGGCTTCAGAAGCCTCTTCTGAGTCAGAAGAACTATCACCCCTGGAGCTCTCCTCACCAAAATTGCCTTCAGCACCGCCTACAATGTCACTCTTGGAACTTCTCTCCTCCTCGTCCAACTGAATAGGATCAGCAGCAGTCTCTTCAGAGGTATCAAACTCGGGAATGCTATCTGCTGGCTTTGCTATAAAGCTAGAACCAACATTTTTATATTCAAGCAAGAAGGCGGCAGACCGGGGATGCTCGCCGTCAGCTAGGGGCTCCCTAATATTCCAAGCCTTGATCAATTCAGAAAGACGAACCTCGCTGAGAGCAGGTTCCAAGTTCTTCAACCTCGCTGAAGAAAAAACAAGAAAAGTCCGAAAGATCACAAATCAGTAAAGAAATTAAAGGAACAGAGCAAAGTCTACCTATGTATTCTTCCCCATAAAAGGGAACAGAGAACCTATCAGACCTCGACCTCTCAGACTGGAGAGAAAACTGCCAATTTCTAGCAAGGAAGCCCTCTTGCCAATAGTCCTTATGGGAATTAGGTATGTTTACTACCAATACCCTGTCAGGACTCTTGGCTTTGAGATAGAGAACACCAGAACTGGTTCGAGAAAAAGAGTAGCAAAAACAGACCTCGGCGAGCCCTAACTTGGTACCATATAACTGATTTATTCTATGGACACCATTGATTATCTTCCACACATTGGGCGAACACTGTGCGGGAACAATGTTGAAATAACCAAAGAAGTGCAAGAATAGGTTGTTGGGAGGAAAAGTAAGGCCCCCTTGGGAAAGCATCAAGACATGGATCCAATGGGCATCCTCTATCTCTCTAACATTTCTAGGGGGAGGGACACACTCAATCTCTACCCACTCTGGGATATTATAAAACTTCCTAAACTCAGACACCGACATATTACCAATCTTTGCCATTACGAAACTCTAAAAAACTACAAATTCAAAGAGAAAATACAGAGAGAAGGCACAGGAAACTTACAAGATGAAAGTTCGACTCGAACGATGAAGAATCACGAACCCAAATGACAAGGAAGATCGAAGGCAATAAGAATGGAGACCGGGAGAAGAAAACGTGAATCGCTAGAGCTCACAGAAAATGGGAAAGTACTGAGAAGGTTGAAACGACGGTCGAGAAATGGCTGCTCTGGATAGCTTTTGAGTGCTACTAATCATAATGCATAGACCACGAAGCAAGTGCCGCCTAAACCTCCTCGAACCTTGGGAAGAGTTGCACGATGTACAAATAAGCCATTATGACAAATCATTTAAATTTATTGAGCCCAAAGTATGGCCCAACAAACTTAGGGGCAATTGTGGGTACTCGAAAATAGAATGATGGGCCTGGACGAGTAGCCCAATTGTAGCGGCCCAAAGTCCAGACCCCCCATATCTTAACCGACTATGATTTAGTCTCCTCCCATGATCCCATTAAGGGGGGTTCTAGGAGAAGATGGAAAACGTGGGGGAATCCAACACCCCCACTCCCTGAAATGAACATGTATATAATAAACCCTAGGTCCGGGGCAAAGGACACAATGTATTTTCTGTAATCACTCTCCGGAGTATATAGAAATAATACTGACTGCACCACCGTGGACGTAGGCACCTTTGCTGAACCACGTACATCTTTTATTGTGTGATTGGCATTTTATATTCCTTATTCTTCTTGGTGATTGTGCTTCTCTTATCTCTTTGTGTTGAATAATAATTGTCACCACATATATGTGTGTATATATATATATATATATATATATATATATATATATATATATATATATATATATATATATATATATATATATATATATATATATAATCATATTTTGTCTTAAATGGGTCGCCACCCGGTCCATTTAGTAAACGAGTATTTCGTTATAAGGATATACAAGTATATAGGCCTTCAAAATTTTCTCAAACGGTTAATTCGAATTGGTGTCTGATCCATTGACAGGCCTACCTAGGACAAAGACTATTTATTTGCAGTAGGTTTAAGTGATTTTTATAGTGATGTGTTAATCTCATATAGAGAACACAGATAAAAATATCATAATGTTATTTTGTTCCACTATATTGCTCATTTTGATTCTTGAGAGCATGCATCAAATGCTATTTTTTGACAAAAATAAGCAAATTCAGAAATTACACAAATGTGGTAAACCAATTGTCATGACAAAGTATAGCCCTACATTTGAGGTTGCCCATTCTAAATTTGGTCACATGACCACCCCATCCGAGCGACTCTTATTAATAGAGCTAAACTCAAGATGGTTTTTGTTATACACCATATCATAATTAGATTTTATAAAAGAGGACCCTCATTTCTCTCACTTCGCTCTCTCGCCCATCTGCTCTCACATCTCCTCTCATACTTTCCCTTCCCTTTCGCCCATCTGCTCTCACATCTTAATATTTAAGGAATCATACTATATATTAGAGTGTCCAAAATTATATTTTGAGGACTAAGGTGTAAAAGCTCCATATTTTTAACTAATCACAAACAAACAAAAACATTTTTATATAAAAAAAAATACATCGTTCACTGCCGACATAAGTGATAACATATTTATTATTAATATTTAGTTGCATTTTTGTTGGTCTCCAAACTAAGAAACAATTATAAAAATTATAAATAATTATGACATAATATACATTCTCTCATAATTTTTTAAAGAGAACATATTTTTCCTAATATTGAAGAACTGAATTTTATAAAAAAGGTGGGAAAAGTTAGAAAATGGGTTTCATATTTTCTCACATTTTGCAATGAAATTAAACTATATTTTAGTTTTTTTTCAATTTTATAATTAAACATGTCATTATATATTTACTAGTCAATCAAATTCTAAAAAATCCATACTTACTTTGCTTCAACATTCCAACTAACATTGGGGGAAGATGCGTATGGCAAAAGAAATATCGTAAGAGGGTTCATTATACACAAATCATTGGGCTTGGGTGCATTTTGGGTTAAGAAAAATGACATTAGATAATTTTTGTGGAGCAGAGTACTTCAATCTAATGACATGGTGTAACACGATCCAAATGGAGTTGGGTTCGCAATTTCTAATCATGAATAGTAAAAAAGGAACAAAAAATAGCTTTGTTTAGCTTAAATAACCTATGAAATTGTTGTTGTAAAGATACATTTTTAATGTTTTGTTTAATTATATTGTGTTCTATGAAAATTTTAAATTTAAAGGTTCTAAATTAATTTCATTAATACTCAAACATTTATTGTGGGGGACCGTGAGTTGGATAACGTAATAATGATGATGATGATATGAGAGTTACAATTGGATTTCAATATTAAGAAATAAAGTGGTTGATATTTGATTTGTTGTTAAGGGGTTAAGTGTGTCAACTAAAATAAGATGTTTAATAAAAAAAGTCATGTTACTCTCTAAACACTTGACATGATTAATTAAATGAGGCGTGTTAATGTTGGTAGGTACTCAACATGAATTCAAAATGATATGACACGAGTAATTTAGACCATCTTTAAAATGATATTGCCAAAACACTTAATTGATTTGAAGATCTACTTAGTTTCTCTATAACAAAAAGACTCATGTTTCTGAACTTTGAAGACACATTCTTTTGCTATGGTTTTATGGTTGAATGTTTATGGTTATGCACACATACTCATTTTCTTTTATAAAATTTTGTTTTTCATCTAAGCACCTGATTTTACTATTTGAGAAGTGTTGTGTATAACCATGGAAAATACCTACATTTTCAAAATGTGCTTTATTTAAGGCGTCGTAAGTTTTCTATCGTAAATCATTCCTACGATCCCTATTTGGACCCGTGCGAATGGTCCTAACCTTTTAGGCTATTTTAAAACTTTGCCTAAAAGAGTTTGCACGGTGCCAAATTGACCCCGTACGCACGGCTACATATTTTAGGTCTTTCTTGGCACACTGCCTAAAAACGTTTGCACAATTATCTCCCGTGCATATGACAAACATAGTTTTTGAAAAATTCCTATAAATAGGTTTATTTCCCTCCTTTTAAAAAATATTTTAGTTCCTATTTACTTATTTACACCTTATAGAGTATTTTTGAGGTCGAGAACATTCTAATTCCCTCTCTTTATTCAAATGCACTTATTCCTTTCAAAATTGATTAAAAATCTACATCTATACTTAATATATGGATAATGAGGAATTTAGAGTGGTTTGAAGTCACACTCTAATACCCCTTTTTCCACGCCCAGTAGATCATGTTGTAAGCTAAACACATGGAGAGTTATGCAATTTATATCATCCTCGAAATCAACTATAATTAAAAACGTCAGGAGATAAAAACCATCCATGACATAAGAATAATAATGAACAATGGAATAACTGAACTGAACTAAATAAAATAAAATAAATCTCCGCTAAAAATTGAATTCACTAATACGAGTTTCAACAATACAAAAGTCTCTAACTGAAATGTAAATGAATAAAAATACTACCGAAATAAGAATTTAAATAAAATAAAATCATACACTAAGGATGATTAACTATATCTTCGAAAATCTCGACTCTGACGGCTCAGTCCAACTATAACTGCTCAGTCTTGCTGCTCCTGTATAATAATGATAACACCTGGGAGAAAATGTTTATATATTTGGGTTTATGACCTAAAGTATCAAGACAAATTATGTTGTTTAAAAGTATTAAATGCAACCAATTTACATCCCCATCTCGTCACTGACCAACACTCTAGTCTCACCTTTCATCTAACTTGGTACAATTTTAATTAACCATACACATCCCATCCGATAATATACCAAGGCTACTAATCCTCGTAAGTAACACACAAAGTAATAAACCAAAATTCCTAGCACCTAACCTTCTCTCAACTCCCGACCCTTACTAAGTTTCGTGTGTGGGACATCTGGCAAGTAAAATCCAAACAAGGAAAACCTCGATACACTACTACGTAGCTCAGTCAATTATGAAGATCCATTAGCCCAAGACTCCACATATCATAGTTGTGGGTGATTTATCCGACCTAATGGGAGAATTTGACACGTATTTAACAGTCTTGATAAGTGATCGTAGCTTGGAGATAAGAATAGTAAAGAAATCAATTAGCAAAAATCTCGGGTTTGGATTCGCTTGACCAAATCGCAATAGCATTCCAAGGCTATAGAGTCCTACACGACTCATTCTTTTTATGTTCTCTATAAATATAACCCACACAATTGGAAACAGGTGTATATAGACTTTATTATCAAAACTTAATCAATAATTAGAGAGAGAAATACCTGTGGACATAAGCATATTATTGAACCACGTATATTCAGTGTTGTGTGACTGCGAATTTATTTTCTGCTCGGATTAATTGTGTTGATTTAATTGCAATAGGTTTTTAGCACTTAAAATTGGCATCGTATGTGAGAAACGATTTCCTTTTATCGGTCAGTGAAAGTCAAATGAGAAGCTATGTCTCACTCATGCATCCCACCTCTGTCGTCTAATGGTTACCATACGAGGATTAAAATGGACCTCCAATGCCTAGGGTCAGGTCCGAGGTCCACCCCAATAAGAGTTGTAACACACCAAACTCGCGTTAACATCCTCAAGAATAACAAAATATGGAAAATAATGAACTAAAATTAACCCAAATTTTATGACTTGTGGATGCCTATGAATGGCGACTGTCAACAAGCAGAAACCACATTTAGCCAACAGGAGGAAAACTCCTCATTTGTAACGTCACTTGGAAAGAATGACGAATGAACTTCATGGGGACAAATGCAAACCTTACACTGGAACACCCAACTCTCGAGCGAGTAGAACTTACAGTCGAAGAAGGAGTTTGCAGCGTGATCAGGAGCGCTCCAGTCATAGGAGCCTTCCTAAGAAGAGCAACCAAGAAAGAGGATGTTGTAAGAAATATCTTTATAACCTCATCCGTAGAAACATGGACGAGAACCCCACTCATTGGGGAGATACGTCCACTAGACAATTAGCCAGGGGGCCCTTATCAGCCAGATGAAGTGTCCTTTATCGAAATCGATTGAGGAACCAAAACCTCCTAAGAAGTTCGTCGCCTGATAGACTGGGTTTTGCCTCGGTGCGAGAGTCACCTACGCATCAGTCGTTTTATATTCGACTCACCCGAACTATATAAAAACCTAAACTACGACTACACTCAACGGGTGAGTATAATGGTAAGTCGAGTATCGAAAATCCACAGAGACGAGTTGCTAGAATTTATAAGGTTTAATATTCCTAAATAAAAGTGTAAAAGATGATTATACACAAAAAGGGAAAAGATGCAGAAAATAGAAATAGTAATCTAGGCGAGGAAAAATAAAGTTAGATTAAGAAAGCGAGTAAAAACTATAGGTTGCGTCGAATATCCCTCACCCGAGTTAATTAGTATAAAATGGTTACATGGGTCGACGAGTTATTACAAATGCGTCTCGTTTCGACAGTTAATTAAATCAAGGGTCGTCACGTCCCTAAATTTGCATAAAAGCCTAATACGATTTTGGTGTCAACAAATACCCCAGAAATTACGCACGAAAGGTCGTAAGCACGGAACATACATGATATGCCCCGTCAAATCCCCTAGGCGTAATAACTAGGACAACGCACCCGAAATAGACCCGTAAACACCATCACCAAAGCAAAGCAACAAGTCAACCCTAGGTGAGTTTAATCCGATACGACCTAATTTAAATTAGCTAGAAAGCATCATAAATGGCATGTAATAAATGCAAGAAAGTAAACCTAATTATCAAAGCATGTAAATAAAGCAAATAAACCTAAATTAGAAAGCAATAAATGAACAACACAAAGAATAGCAAATAATATAAATGGAGGGGAAGATGAATAGTAACTTACACAAACCAATTGGTTGTCAACCCAAGAATAAGAGAAAATGAGCTCTCCAAACCAAACCCTAACCTAAAATGTCTTCTAAAACTAAGTATGAATCTATATGTTGAATATTATACAAAATTGGGTTATATAGTAAGTTAGAAATAAAAGAAAAGAAGGCAAAAATATCTACTAAAACAGGGGATCGATCGATCGACCCCCTTGGTCGATCGATCGATTATTGAAATCGTGGAAAAATTGTGAAGGGTCGATCGATCGAACCTTTTGGTCGATTGATCGATCAAGCAGGGCAGCTGCATTTTCCCCTGTTTTGGCTTGCATTTATTCTTCGCTAAAATCACCGTAACTTCTTTGTTATGAATAGGATTCGCGCACCGATCGCGGCCACGCGAAGCTAGCGAGGATGGATACAACTTCCGTGTAGATGTCGGGCCAGGTGCCCAAGCTGTAAAATGACCGAATTGCCCTTGAACGTGCGATTGCGTACGGAACTTCACCGGAATGCATCTGAATCCCATACTTGGTACCTAAATACCTATAAAAGACCAATTATACCTCATATAGCATGTTAACAATATAAACCGAGGTTGTATGGTTAACGATAGTATGTTGTATTTTTTATTCTTATTTTTATTTATTTCTTTTTATTAGTTGTAATGTATTAAGTGATTTTGTATTGAACTTATGAAATGGGAAATGAAAATATAGTTTGTGGTTGTTTATTGGATTTTGATGTGTGTGACCTTCCATTTTATAAAATCAAAAAGTTCACCATCAATTTATCTAGTATTTGCACTTCATCCCCTCTATATTATTGTGACTTGTGACATAGCTTCTTTTAACTTAATACATCGGTACATATTCTTACTTTGCTTTGTACTAACTTGTTTTGCAGATTCTTTGGCCTCATTTTGATCAAGGGTGAAAAGAGGCGCGCGTAAGTACGCCGATCGTTGAATTCGTTTCACCGCCTAAATACAAATGTGGGTACCCAAAATTAAGACCATGGGCCTGGACGAGTAGCCCAATTCTGGCGGCCCAAAGTCCAGGCCCCCCACCTCTTGTTTTGATTGAGATCCAGTCTCTTCCCACGTTCCCATTAAGGGAGGTTATAGGGAGAGATGGAAGACGTGGGGGAATCCAACTCCCCCACTCACCTAAACGTACATGTATATATTGAACCCTAAGTCCGGGGCAAAAGGACAAGTTGTATTCTCTGTAACCACTCTCTGGAGTATATAGAAATAATACCGACTGCACCACCGTGGACGTAGGCACATCTTTGCTGAACCACGTACATCCTTTGTTGTGTGATTGTCATTTTATATTCCTTGCTCTTACTTGGTGATTGCTTTTTTCTTATCTATTTGTGTTGCATAATAATTGTCACCACAATTAGCGCCGTCTGTGAGAAGCGTTTATCTTTCCCTGAGAAGACCCCACACCAAGAAAGGAGTTTAAAATGTCTGGTCACAGCAGCAATGCCCCCCAGGCAGGGGATATTCAAGAACCACCTGCTCCTCGCAGGATTAGGTCTGAAGTTCAACGTTCAGATCAGAGGGCTCGCTTGGAAAGGCCAGCCTCAGAAGAAAGCCAAGGACCAGCGAGGTCCACACAAATATCCAGACGGATTGATGCATACGAGGCAAGGCTCCACGAGTAGAGGGAGTCTTCTCGCGGATACGAGGCTGAGAATGCTCTCTTGTAAAGAAGACTGGAAAGACTAGAGAGGGAGCTTCATCCTGATAACAGGAGACGTCCATACCGCACTTCTAGCCCTCAGGCGAGCAAGTCTCGCAGTCGAGGAAGGAGCCCTAGGCGGGGGTCTCAAAAGATTAAAGAAGGCGAATTAGACGAAGACCTCCGCGAGCAGCTGCGGAGAGCTCGTCGTTACCAGAGCCCTACTCGCAGCGACAAAAACATATGAAATCTGGTTCGCAGGGAGATAAACCAACATCCTGCTCACCACGGTACCAGATCGACCCGAGAACTCGCTAAACGAGCTCTCAAAACCCAGATGAAGTCACCATTCACGAGGCAAATAGAAGAAGAAGAAGAAGAAGAAGAAGAAGAAGAAGCCCCCAAGAAATTTGCCATTCTAAGGTTCAAGATCTACGACGGTAAGACTGATCCCATTGATCACGTCAGGCAGTACCGACAGACCATGACCCTCTGGAACCACCGGGACGCGCTGATGTGCCGAATTTTTCCCTCAAGCTTGCATGACGTTGCGCAGAAATGGTTTGAAAGGCTCCCCCACCGATCCATCAGAAGTTTCAAATCCCTGACCGAACTTTTTACGACTCGCTTCATTACTAATAGCTCCCATCCCAAAAGGATGGATGCTTTACTAACAATGAAGAAAATGCCTCAAGAAACACTCCGAGACTATGCGAAAAGATACTTGGAATTATTCAATGAGATCGAGGATTGCTCGGAGGGAGTGGCTGTGGCTGTGGCCTCTTTCAAAATTGGGCTACCCAGTTCTTCCCTTCTCTACCAGTCCCTGACGAAGAAGGAGGCTATGACTATTGACAACCTGATGGCTCACATCGAGAAAAACGCTAAGGTGGAAGATGTCACCCGCCTCAGTACAGGAGAAAACGGTCGAGCTAAACTCACTGCCAAGGGCAGTGACAAAGCTGAAAACCAGAAGAAAGGAGGAAAGAACGGGGGCAAAGATGGCTCCAAGAACGTAGGGAACAATGATGCGTCGAAAGAAATCCAAGCGGTCAACACCGTCTTTAAAGAACCAATTTACAAAATTCTCGCGAACATCAAAGATGAGCCATTCATCAAGTGGCCCAGGAAGATGGGAGGAGATCCCTCGAAGAGGAACAATGCGCTAAGATGCGCTTTTCACAAAGAGGGAGGACATAAGACTGAGCATTGCAAAGCTCTTAAGTCTCACCTAGAGGAACTAGCCGAGTCTGGGCATTTGAACGAGTTTGTGGAGAAAAGGGCAGAGAAGGTGGCTGCCAATAGAGAAGCGAGACCTGACAACATGCTCGAAGATGACGCTGGACATGAGTTCGCGATAATTCACGGGGCATCGGATGCCAAGCAGATCCAAGGAAATTCAACTCGAATGGAGATGAAGAAACTTACAACGGTAATGCCTGCTTTTCAAATCGATCCAGCAAAGTCACAGTCAGGAAAGCGTCGACGAACGGATGACGTCGACTATAACAAACATATTTTTTTCATGAATGAAGATCTGGTGGGAGTGAGAACCCCACATCACAACGCTCTGATCATTACCCTCAGGATAGCTAACTTTGACGTCCACAAGTTGCTCGTCGACCAGGTAAGCTCATCCGAGGTAATGTATCTCGACCTATTCAGAAAATTAAAGTTAAGCGTCGCCGACCTAAAGGAAGCTAATGTCCCTTTAGTTGGCTTCGCTGGAAAAATAACTATGCCCTTGGGAAAGATTGTATTACTGGTGCGCGATGGAAGCGTCTCCAAGATGATCGAGTTTTTGGTGGTTGACATCGACTCGCCATACCAGGCCATCCTCGGTAGGGGATGGCTTCATGCGATGAAGGCAGTCTCCTCGACCTACCATCAGAAACTCAAATATGTAACCGAACGAGGAGTAATGGAGATCCACGGTGACCAAGCAATGGCAAGAAGGTGCTTCATAGCAGCCATCCGATCAAGGCCAGAAAGCAAGGCCGATCAGCCCAGCGAGAAAACGGAAGAAGGTCTGACACCTTCTAAATAGCAATTAAAGTACAGAAGACCTGGAGTGGAGGAAACCAGGCTCCTCCCCTCCGAGCGGGTCGTCGAGGACCTGGTAGAAGTTGCGGCTGGAGATGGTGATAGTAGTAGAGTCTTCTTGATTGGAGCATCTCTCACCGACCAGGAACAAAAGGACGTGATAACTCTACTGAGACGCAACATAGATGTTTTCGCATGGGAGCCATACGAGCTACCTGGAATCGATCCTAATTTGGTCTGCCATCAGCTGCACGTCGATCCTGCCTTCAAACCCATCACGCAGAAGGCACGGCGAACTGCACCCGAGAAGGCTAAAGCGGTAGAGAAGGAGGTCAGAAAACTACTGGATGCAGGATCCATACGGGAAGTACAATTCCCCAAGTGGTTATCCAACCTAGTAGTAGTTCCAAAAAGCAACTGAAAGTGGAGAGTCTGCATCAACTTCACTGATCCCTCAACAAAGCGTGCCCTAAAGATAGTTTCCCCTCCCAAAAATAGACCAACTAGTGGACGCCACTGCAGCTCACAAACGAATGAGTTTTTTGGATGCATACTCAGGGTATCATCAGATCCCCTTGTATGCCCCTGACCAGGACAAAACAGCGTTCATCACGACAGTTGGATTATACTGCTACAAGGTAATGCTTTTTGGGCTCAAAAATGAAGGGGAAACCTACCAGCGGCTGGTCATCAAGATGTTCAAGGACCAGATGGGAAGCACCATGGAGGTCTACATTGACGACATGCTCATTAAAAGTAAGAGGAAAGAAAATCACCTCTCAGACCTGTCAAACACCTTTGAAATTCTCAGGAAGTACCGAATGAAACTTAATGCAAGCAAGTGTTCTTTCGGTGTCCAGTCAGGAAAATTTCTCGGGTACTTGGTCAGTAAGAGAAGCATAGAGGCTAACCCAGACCAAATCGATGCAATTAACAGGGTACAACCACCTCGAACAATTTGGGACGTACAGAAGCTCACTGGTATACTCGCTGCCCTAAATCGTTTCATCTCTAAATCCTCCGAGAAATGCAAGCCTTTCTTCCAGCTTCTGAAGGGGAATAAAACGGTAGAATGGAGCCCAGATTTCTCGCAAGCACTGGTCGAGCTCAAAGAATACTTAAGCTCTCCACCACTACTCGTCATACCACGGCAAACAGATTCTTTGTACCTATACCTCTCCGTTTCCAACCACACTGTCAGCTCTGCGCTAATATGCGAGGTTGCAGGAATCCAGCACCCTGTTTATTACGCGAACAAGACCCTACTCGACGCCGAGAAAATGTACCTACCATTGGAGAAGCTCGCCTACACACTAGTAGTGGCCTCGAGGAAGCTGAAGCACTACCCACAAAATCATCGTCCTTACATCACACCCCCTTAAGGCAGTCCTGAGGAAAGCGGATTTATCAGGCAGGCTGTCTAAATGGTCAGTCGAGCTCGGGCGATTTGACATCCAATTTCAACCAAGGACCGCCATCAAGGGACAGATCTTTGCTGATTTCATAGACGAATTCACGGGCGAGGTACCTTCCAGCCAACCTCAACTACCAAGGCCAAAGGAGGACCAAGCGACAGTGGGAACCTGGAAACTATTTATAGATGGAGCCTCCAATTCAAAGGGGGGAGGAGTAGGCATTGTCCTCGTTACCCCAGAAAATACAATCCTTGAACAAGGAATCAGGCTTGGATTTGCAGCCTCCAATAACGAAGCAGAATACGAAGCCATAATAGCCGGCCTCCAGAAGGCACACACTTTGGGAGCAAACCATTTATAGGTGTTCGGCGATTTCCAATTAGTCTCCAATCAGATAAATGGAGATTACAATGCAAAAGATGAAAGAATGGCAGCTTACCTCGCCTTAGTTAAAAAATTAATAGCAAGCTTCGAAGAGATCAATGTCCAGCAGGTTTCCAGAGGGCAAAACATCCGTGCTGATGCCCTAGCAGCCCGGAGTTCGGCAGTAAATTTCGACCTGAAAAGAACCATCCCCATCTATTTCCTCACTCACCCGAGCATCAACGAGAGCAGGCTACCAGGCGGGAAACCGGTACTCCAAGTGGGATCAGCTCGCAGCTGGATGGACTCCTTAAGGGACAATTTGAAGGATGGAACACTCCAAAATGACAAGAAAACTGCCCACCAGATAAGAGTCAAAGATGCTCTCTTTCACTTATCCCTAGAGGGCAACCTTTATAAGAGATCCTTCTCTGGTCCCTACCTCCAATGCGTTCACCCAGGGAATGTCGAGCAAGTGCTACATGAGCTTCACGAAGGAATCTGTGGAAGCCATATCGGAGGAAGGTCTCTAACTTTTCGAGCAATAAAGGAGGGCTATTGGTGGCCATACATGCAAAGGGACTCTGCGATGTATGTCCGCAAGTGCATTAAATGCCAACTTCACGCTCCTGTGGTCCACCAACCTGCTAGAGACCTAAACTCACTGTCCAGCCCATGGCCATTCGCCCAATGGGGAATAGACATCGTGGGACCACTGCCTACCGCCACCGGTAATCGCAAATATCTGTTGGTCGCAACTGACTACTTCACCAAGTTGATCGAGGCAGAACCCCTGGCGAACATTCGAGATGCTGATATGATAAGGTTCATATGGAGGAATATAATCACTCGCTTTGGCATCCCCAGAACCATCATCACCGATAATGGAACACAGTTCGAAAGCGGCTCTTTTCAGAACTTCTGTAACGAACACGGTATCAGACACCACTTCAGTTCGGTGGCCTACCCTCAGAGCAATGGCCAAGTTGAGGCTTCTAACAAAACTGTCATCGATGGATTAAAGAAGCGATTGGAGCAAGCCAAAGGTGCATGGGTAAATGAACTACCCCATATCCTATGGGCGTATCGAACCACTCCTCGACGAGCAACAGGAGAAACCCCATTTTCGCTGACATATGGCATGGAAACAGTCATCCCACTAGAAGCAGGTTTGCCAACAATGAGGTCCAACCTTGTCGACCAGGGCCATAATGATATAGCATTACTCGCTAAGCTCGACCTAGCCGACGAGCGTCGAGATCTAGCCCTAGTAAAACTAGCGAGCTATCAGCAACACCTCGCGAGGCTTTACAACAAAAGGGTTAACCCAAGGGCATTCCGGGTTGGGGACTACATTCTAAGGAAAGTCCTGGGCAGCGCAGTAAAACCATCAGACGACAAGCTAGGCCCAAACTGGGAAGGACCCTTTAAGATAACCAGAGACGATCTCCAGGGCGCCTATCACTTGGAAACGATGGAAGGCAGAGAGTACCCACGAGCATGGAACGCAGCCAATCTCAAGAGATTCTATTTCTAGATCTTTTCTATTGCTTATTCTTTTGTTATGTAACCAGAATTTCATTTCCCTTGTCATTAATGAAAGTTATTTAAACAATTGCATTCTAATAAGTAACGGCTATATGGGCTTTATCGCACATCTTTTCCAAATAACAGGCACGTTGATCACCACGCCTTAGCACGGAATTCCCCCTCCTCAGTTCATCGTTATGAAACACGAAGGACCTCTTAGTATTGCCCCTGGCAATATATGAAGCCCTACAGGGGATCCTTAGGCAATATGGCCAAATTTTATACTGGTCATCAAACCTTCTTTGGTTGAATAAAATCCTGATCGGATAGAGCATCCAACACCAGGTGTGTCCTCGCTAATTGCCAAATTTAGGCCTAAGGGAGTGTGACGACACGACCTAAAGGGTAAAGTGATGCATAATGGTATCTCGATATTATACTGGACTGGGAGGACACTTGCATGACAACACAAATTTAGAGAATCATAAAGCAGCAAGAATATGAAGAATATAATACACTTGTTTAGTCGTCAAATTTGCCCAAAACATAAACTTTTCATTAATTCATCATACTTACAACAATGGTGATACATTTTTAGTCGGCGAACTCGCCCAAAGCATTTACACTATCAAAAATACAAAAAGCAACAACTGGCAAAATCTCAATGGGGGTGAGGCCTCTGAGCGAGATAGTCAGCCACTCTAGATCTTCGTCCGTCATTGGGAGCAGGAGCTAATTCTTCCTCAACCTCATTCGCATCCGACTCCAATAATTGTCGAGGAATGGCATCGATGGGGATCCATAAATCATCCCTCCGGAAGGGGTTAGGCATCAGGGTAGAGGGAGAAATCTCATGGCGATACCAGAGCATCGAGTTCCTCGGGACTTGCAGCTCCTTCAAGGCACTCAGCCACCCCCTGATAAAATAAATCTCTTCGAACTCTGACAATCTTGTTGGAGCATCTGACCAACCCTGGTCGTAGCCGTCATCCCACACTTACCGAGGACCTTTCTTGAACAAGTGCCGTAACCGAGTGACATCCCTCTGGAGCCTAGCAACGATCACATATGCTCGATGGATGTCACCACAAAGCTCTTCCATCTCTCTCTCTCGAAGCTCTTCCATTTCCCTACCTCGGCTCCTGTTGCTCCTGCCAGCTCGCGCCGATGAAGAACCTCGTAGCACACGATGAATATCGCTCGATCCAGCCCTAGCTCGCATTAATAAAGAGCCTCGCAACACTGAAGGGGCGGTGCTCGGTGCGTGTTCCCTAAGTCGAGAGACCTCCTGCCTTAAAGCTTCATTTTCTTGCTGAAGCATCTCACCAACCTGGTTGATCTCGAAAGCATCGAGAAGCTTTGCTCTCAACGCATTCACTTCTTCTTGCACTGAAGCACCAACCTCTTCCATCTCTTGGAGCCTGTCCTTCAGCTTGGCCACAAGTTCAGATTGCTCCTTATACTTCTGATTCCTAGACCTAAGGGATTTGCAAAGCTTAACGAAGGCCTGGCGAACCTCAGGACTCGCATTAGGACCAAGGGTCCTGCCCAATTGAGAAGTAGTAGGAATATAATCATCCACATCAACTAACTACAAGCAATAGAAATACAAGGGAAAGAAAGAGACAAATCAGTGCGAAGAGAAAAATAAGCCTTTTCATTAATAAAGGTTGAAATTACATCGAACAGCAAGAAGAAAGTTTACAAACAAAAAAAAAGCGAAAATATAAAGTAATCCTAGAAAATAGCTAGTTAGCAACCTCAGGTTGCCCAGAGGTCGATGGTTGCTTCCCTTTGTCAGCATCAGTAGGAGCACCGCCCTCGGCAGGGGCAATCTCTCTCGCCATAACAAGGGAAGCATCAGCAGGGGTCATATGGGGGACAGGATCAGCACCTTCAACAGCTATGGCAGGGACCTTATCTAGGGTTAGCTTCGGGCCCGGGTCATGCTCGTCAAACAGGGG
Organism: Sambucus nigra; assembly: GCA_949130495.1. NCBI lineage: Eukaryota > Viridiplantae > Streptophyta > Magnoliopsida > Dipsacales > Adoxaceae > Sambucus > Sambucus nigra. The sequence continues at coordinate 50,130,811 of OX422221.1, forward strand.
AGAGTCTATATCGACGCCAGCAGCCAATAGGGCCTTATTCCAGCCCTTCTTGAAGTTCAGACGACTAATATAGCCTATCTGAACTTCAGCATCCTCTTATGCTGCAGCCCAACCAGAATTGTATGAGTCCTCCTTGGAAGTGACAGCCTCAGGCTCTTTCTTCTTCTTCAGCTCTTCAGAGAGCACCATGTTCTCCTCCACAACGGTCAGCTTGCTCGAGCAAATCAAGTCATAGGCTTGTCGCAGCTCCTTCAGATCTTTAGCTCCTGCGTCCTTCTCCCGGTTAGCTGTAGCAAGATCCAGGTCGGATGATATCCGAGCAGCATCAACGGCTTTAAAGATATCCTTGAGCTCTTTACCCTTTAGCTTCAGGGAAGCGTTCTCTTTCTCCAGCTCGCTATTTTTCTTCACCAGCTCATCGCGTGAACGATACAGCACGACGAAGTCAGTCACAAACTGCAGAAAAAAGAAGACATTAGGAGAGGGAAATGATGAAATTCATAAAAATATAGGAGAGAAGGGGAAATTTTTACCAAAGCTAGCCTTTGACTAGCCTGAAGGGCCAATTGCTCGGACCCTACCGCCCTTTGACTATGAGCTGGGAGGACAGCTCTCTCGAGCAGAGTGGGGGCCAACTGAGGGGAAATTTCAATAGAAGCCCCCTCGGGCAGCGCGGACACTGGGACTAAGGCCTGGCCAGCCTTCGTCCTCGCTTCAACCCTCCTCTTCTCCTCCTCTCTCTCATTCTCTTTCTTCTTCCTTCCTCTTTTTCTCCTGCTCCTGAGCAGAGGACCAGGAACCAGTAGCCACAGCCCCAGAGCTAGATTTTTGCTTCTTTGACCTCTGTGCGAGAAGCATATGGTCTCATCATCATCGTCCTGGATTAAGTTCTTCCTTGGAGGAGCCATTTCCTCGCTCGAACTGCTGGATGTGCTCGACGACTCTCGAGCTTCAGACACCTCCCCACGATCAGAGGAACTGTTATTACTATATCTCCCTCCACCCAAATTACTTACGGCTCCTACAAAGTCACTTTCAGAGCTGCTCTCCTCCTCGTCCAACTGGATAGGATCCGCAGCAGTCTCTTCGGAAGAATCAAACTCTGGGATACTGTCCACAGGCCTTGCAATGAAGCTGGAGCCAACGTTCTTATACTCGAGCAGAAAGGCAGCGGACCTGGGATGCTCGCCGTCACCCAAAGGCTCCCTGATATTCCAAGCCTTAACCAATTTCGAGATACGAACCTCGTTGAGAGCAGGTTCCAAGTTCTTTGACCTCGCTGTGGAAGAAAAAGCAAAGCAGAATTAGAAAAACCACAAACCAGCAAAAATTGAATCAACAGCGCAAAGTCTACCTATGTATTCTTACCCATAAAAGGGAACAGATAACCTCTCGGACCTCAACCCTTCAAATTGGGGAGAGAACTGTCAGTTTCTAACAAGGAAACCCTCCTGACAGTAGTCCTTATGGGAATCAGGTATATTTACTACCAATACCCTGTCAGGGCTCCTAGCTTTGAGGTAGAGGACACCAGAGCTAGTACGATAAAAGGAATAGCAAAAACAGACCTCGATGAGCCCTAACCTAGTACCATACAACCGATTTATCCTATGTACGCCATTAACTATTTTCCACACATTGGGCTAGCATTGTGCAGGAACAATATTAAAATAGCCAAAGAAATGCAAAAATAAATCATTGGGAGGAAAAGTGAGTCCCCCTTGGGAAAGCAACAAAACGTGGATCTAGTGGGCATCATCTATCTCTCTAACGTTTCTAGGAGGGGAGGTAGAACACTCAATATCTACCCACTCAGGGATGTTGTAAACTTCCTAAACTCAGAGACCGACCTATTCCCAATCTTCGCCATTGGAAAACCCTCGAAAACTACAAACTCAAAGAGAAAGTACAAAGAAAAGGTATAGGAAACTTACAAGATAGAAGATCAATTCGAACGATGAAGAAGCACGGGCCCAAATGGCAAGGAAACAACGAGAATGGAGATTGAGAGAAGAAGGTACGAAGTGCTAGAAATCACAGGGAATGGAAGAGTGCTGGAAAGATTGAAACGACGGTAGAAAAGTGCCTATTCCAGAAAACCTTTAAATTTTGCTAATCATAGTGCATAAGATACGAAGCGGGTACCGCCAAAATCAGCTTCACAACTTTCGAAGAGTTGCACGGTGTACAAAAAGCCATTATGACTAATCATTTAAATTTATTGAGCCCAAAACATAGCCCAACAAACTTAGGGGCAATTGTGGGTACCCAAAATTAAGACCATGGGCCTGGACGAGTAGCCCAATTCTGGCGGCCCAAAGTCCAGGCCCCCACCTCTTGTTTTGATTGAGATCCGGTCTCTTCCCACGTTCCCATTAAGGGAGGTTATAGGGAGAGATGGAAGACGTGGGGGAATCTAACTCCCCCACTCACCTAAACGTACATGTATATATTGAACCCTAAGTCCGGGGAAAAAGGACAAGTTGTATTCTCTGTAACCACTCTCCGGAGTATATAGAAATAATACCGACTGCACCACCGTGGACATAGGCACATCTTTGCTGAATCACGTACATCCTTTGTTGTGTGATTGTCATTTTATATTCCTTGCTCTTACTTGGTGATTGCTTTTTTCTTATCTATTTGTGTTGCATAATAATTGTCACCACAACAAACAAACCTAAATTACGACTATACTCAACTGGTGAGTACAGCGGTAAGTCGGATATCGAATCCACAGAGAAAGTTTGATAGATCGTAACTGATTATTAATCCAGGAATAAAAGTGTAAAAAGGTGATGGTTGGTTGTAAATAAAAGAAAAGAGAAGTTAAGTCTAAATAAAAGTAAAGCGAGGATCGGGATATCGCCAAACCATACGGCTCGAAACCACTACTAATCAAGATTCCAGTTCGAAAGCCATTCAATCGAGCATTATCAATTAATCATAAACATCCCAAATAAGGAATTTAAGCTAAAGTTGCGAGATTAAACATTTAACCGAAAAGAGAATTAAACTCGGATTAAACTCGGATTATCGCTTTAAACACTAACGTTGCATGACAAAGAAAGTTAAACGCATAATAATTAGACTTCAATTCACGCGGGTTCAATTAAACGCAATTTTGCACAAAACCTAATTTTCGGAGCTCGGGGCCCGAAAATGGCGGAACGAAATCCCGACCCTATTTATCTAAGGGCAATACATGAATTAAACTAAATTATGTTAATTAAACTAGGAAAGCAAGTATCAACGCAATTAAATTAATTAAGGAAGCATGGAGACTAAATTACAAAGCAAGGAGAAATGAAGAACAAAGCTATATTAATGGTAAATGAGATGGAAAGCTAAATCTTACAAAACCAATTGGTTGTTAACCCAAGAAGAAGAGAAAATGAGCTCTCCAAACAGAAACCCTAACCTAAAATGTCTTCTAAAACTAAGTATGAATCTATATGTTGAATATTACACAAAATTGGGTTATATAGTAAGTTGGAAATAAAAGAAAAGAAGAAAGAAAAGAAGAAAAAATATCTGCTAAAATAGGGGATCGATCGATCGAACCCTTTGGTCGATCGATCGATCATTGAAATCGTGTCTAAATTGTGAAGGGTCGATCGATCGATCAACCAGGGCAGACTGCATTTTCCCCTGTTTTGGCTTGCATTTTTTCTCCGCTAAAATCGCCGTAACTTCTTCGTTATGAATTGGATTCGCGCACCATTAGTGGCCACGCGAAGCTAGAGAGGAGGGCTACAACTTCTGTTAAATGTCGGGCCAGGTGCCCAAGCTGTGAAATGGCCGAATTGCCCTTGAACGTGCGACTGCATACGAAACTTCACCGGAATGCATTCGAATCCGATACTTGGTACTTAAATACCTACAAAAGTCCAATTATACCTCATATAGCATGTTAACAATATAAACCGAGTTTATCTGGTTAACGGGTTTAAATATAGAGATTAAGGCACTCGAGGAGGCTAAAATGCGTAGGTTCGACGGATGAAATATGCAATATTTGCGTATTATCACACACCCTAACTTACACATTGCTAGTCCCTAGCAATGAAATAGAATGCAAAAAGAAGAATAAGTAAACCAAAACAGGAGATAGTACAAAAATATGTTATAAAAACAATAAAAAGATAAAGCCACTTTCGCGGGCAAACGATTGCATTTAGCCTATGCAATAAGCCGTTAAACCTCTAGGTTACCCTAGTGGATGAGTGTCGTCACGTGAGTGTTTTCAGGGACGGTACCCACAAACATCAAATGGTTTCCTCAAAATATGCCCAAACCAACATGCGACAAGCCCAACAATGCGAACAAGATTTCAACATATTATTATCATAGCAAACGAATTCACGTGAAAAGTCAGCAGTTATTAACATTATCAAATGCACCTCAATGAATTGAAACTTTAACATGTGGGAGGGGAGTGAGCACACGCAAAATATGATTTGGCGAAAAACTTAAATAACTCGGATACTAAATATCAAAGCATGCATAAAAGTCAATCCTCACAGGCATTACACTCATCAAATGAATTCACTTGAAACAGGGAGGTAACACACGAGACATGCGGGCATAAGGAGTAAATGTAAAGGGAAACTAGGCCGCGCACATATCACAATTGAAGAACGCTATATAGGAAATAAAAACTGTAATCTCAGTGAAAGGATACCCCACATATAAAAGAGGCGAAATACATTTTCGCATATTATCAAAACTATTTAAACATTTGAATCACATCTACTTAAGATCACATAGGACTTTAATAGGGTTGTAATGTAGGCTAGGTTAGGGTACGAAAAGAAAGGGATGTATATATGGATTCAAAGTGTTTGGGGATGAAACACGGGAAAATGGGAAAAAGTGGGCAATTTCAAAATTGGACAAATGATTTCCAAACGAGCATTAGATATAACAATCGAGAGAGTAACAAGGATTATTGAATCACTACAAACAATATATACAACTTTCTCTTTCTTTTTCTCACTTTTTTTCTTTTGTTTTATTTTGTTTTCAACTTTCTCTTTTTCTTCTCTTTTTCACTACTCTTTATTATTTTCTCACTCTTTTCATGCTCAAATTGCAACCACAATACACAACAATATCATTCAAACCTAAGCAACAATCCAAACAAGGTATGTAAGGTAATATGTATGGTATATAACTCCAATTTGGAGTTGGTTATGGGATTTTGGGTAATGAAATGAAAGGCTAGTATTTAGGCTCAAGTGGGTTGACTAGGGAACATATAAAAGGGTGAGGTCAAGGCCATATGGGTGATATACAAAGATGGCCTACGATCATTTCAATAAGTATATGCAATTCTCGAGTCAAAATAATATATGAAAATCATGATCAAGTAACACATTTCAAGTATGAACTCAATTAATGAACGGCCAATGAAAGAATAAAGAGATTACCAACGACTCTAATGTTTTCAATGAGAAAAGAATAGTGTATACACTCACAAATGAAGATAAGTCTCTACTCTCACTCGGTGTAAGTATATACAATGCAACAAAAGATTACCGAGTTATAAAAATCTTAAACCAAATCAATATAACAAGAAAAATGCATGTGCTCAAGGGATAAAGTTTAATTCATGAAGTTATTCATAATATTAATGATTTAAGGACTAAAGACTAATAACTTCTAAAATTGAGAACATGCATCATTGAGTTGTCAATTGGATCAGGCAATTATCAAAATTTATCATCGTAAACGGGGGCAAAATGCCCAATAAAGGAGAATAAAGAAAGAAAATATTTTTGAAAATTTTCAAATTTTTAAACATGCTTTGTAACTAAATTATGGTCAAATTTAAGGACTAAACATGCAATGGATAGAATATCCCACACGCCCTAACTTAAACGTTGCATTGTCATCAATGTGAATTAAGAACCAAGTCAAAGAGAGGAAAATAGCGATATTACCCAAAAGTGGAGCGATCACCATAAGAACAAGTACAAAGAATCTAAAAAACAAGTTAGTACCGAGCATAACAAAAACAAATAACAAAAAATTAACTAATTAAAAGAGACTAAATTAAAAAGGGAAGAAAAAATAAAGAAAGAAAGAATAAAAAGCTAACTATATACAACCTACTATTTAGGTTTCACACTAACTATACACTAGAAGTCTAAATAGCTGAGGGTCCACCATAAAAATGATTTGACTTTGGAGGATAATCGGTGTACCCTCACTCTCAAGTATGCCCTCCAAAAAATATGGATTATGTTTGAAAAACGGAAGGCATGTGTAAGGCAAAAGAAATGAACCATCGCCAATTAAAAATTTTCGAGGGACGATGGGGGGTTTGGATTGAACGGGTGACAGGAACATATGGGGACTGAGAAAAGCAGAATATCCTCCCAAGGATTTTGAAATTGGAATGGGAAGCAGAACACGAAGGCAAGGATGCGATCGTGGAAGGCGACTCGAGCAAGTACTCCTCATCGGCGAAAAGGTTTAAAACATTAAAGTTTAAAACCGAATCATCGGGTACTTGTGACGGTGTGATAACAGAGAATGAAAATGGGAATGAAAGAAATTCAAACTCATGAGATGAATCATCATCGCATGAAGATTGAGTTTCGAATGAAATAATATAATTTTCAATGAAATTTTCTTCTTTGGGGACCAAAGAAGAAATCATTTCATTGCAAATAGATATTAAGTCATTTTCATCCTCCCTTTCAATATCTATTACGAGATGGGAAAAGTCTAGAATGGTTTGTTCCAAAGTAGGCACAAGTACCTCATTTGGTTCAAAATATTCCTCGACTTCAAAAGTCTCAGAAGCAAAATCGTCGTCGGACTCAAATAATAAATCCAATTCATGTTCCCACAAATGATTTTCTTCCCGATAATGATTTTCAATTTTCTCATTCTCATACATACGCAAACCCTCACCGAATGTCATAGGTCGAGGTGCGGATCCATGAAAATGGGAACTTTGAAAATTACCATCGGACTTAAACGAAAACTCATTATTATAGGAATTTTGAAAACTATTGCAATTTGTTTCAAAATTCCTATTATAAGGAGGTAAAGGCCCAAAATCATTATCATCATCATCAAAATTACAATAACCTCAGTTTTGACTATACTCGCCCAAAGTCATATTTGAATTTGTTATACTTTGGGATTCTAAGTATTGACCGAAAGTCATAGGATTACGAGCATTTTGAGAATTATAGCAATGATTACCGAAAGAAATGGAATAAGACATGCTTACCCCAAAAATGGCTCAAGTGGCGAATTCCACAAAATAGGTGCGCGCGGGAAAAATTCGAGCATTTCTAAGTGCTCAAATGTGGAAGTCCTGCAAAAAGGTTAGCAAATAATACAAATAGAAAGAAAATAATATGAAATACTAAATCAAATAAAGTCTAAAACAAACTAGTCCCCGACAACGACGCCATTTTGATCAAGAGTGAAAAGCGGCGTGCGTAAGTACGCCGATCGTTGAATTCGTTTCACCGCCTCAATACAAACAAACCTAAATTACGACTACACTCAACTGGTGAGTACAACGGTAAGTCGGGTATTGAATCCATGGAGAAAGTTTGATAGATCGTAACTGATTATTAATCCAGGAATAAAAGTGTAAAAAGGTGATGGTTGGTTATAAATAAAATAAAAGAGAAGTTAAGTATAATAAAAGTAAAGTGAGGATCGGGATATCGTCAAACCATACTGCTCAAAACCACTACTAATCAAAATTCCAGTTCGAAAGCCATTTAATCGAGCATTATCAATTAATCATAAACATCCCACAATAAGGAATTTAAGCCAAAGTTGCGAGATTAAACATTTAACCGAAAATTGGTCATACGCGGATTAAACTCGGATTATCGCTTTAAACACTAACGTTGCATAACAAAGAAAGTTAAACGCATAATAATCCGACTTCAATTCACGCGGGTTCAATTAAACGCAATTTTGCACAAAACCTAATTTTCGGAGCTCGAGGTCCGAAAATGGCGGAACGAAATCCCGACCCTATTTATCTAAGGGCAATACATGAATTAAACTAAATTATGTTAATTAAACTAGGAAATCAAGAATCAAAGCAATTAAATTAATTAAGGAAGAATGGAAACTAAATTACAAAGCAAGGAGAAATGAAGAACAAAGCTATATTAATGGTAAATGAGATGTAAAGTTCAATCTTACAAAACTAATTGGTTGTCAACCCAAAAAGAAGAGAAAATGAGCTCTCCAAACCAAACCCTAACCTAAAATGTCTTCTAAAACTAAGTATGAATCTATATGTTGAATATTACACAAAATTGGGTTATATAGTAAGTTCGAAATAAAAGAAAAGAAGAAAGAAAAGAAGGCAAAAATATCTGCTAAAATAGGGGATCGATCGATCGAACCCTTTGGTCGATCGATCGATCCTTGAAATCGTGGCAAAATTCTGAAAGGTCAATCGATCGATCAAGCAGGGCAGACTGCATTTTCCCTTGTTTTGGCTTGCATTTCTTCTTCGCTAAAATCGCCGTAACTTCTTGGTTATGAATCGGATTCGCGCACCGTTCATGGTCACACGAAGCTAGCGAGGAGGGCTACAAATTCCGTGTAGATGTCAGGCCAGGTGCCCAAGCTGTGAAATGACCAGATTACCCTTGAACGTGCGATTGCGTACGAAACTTCACCGGAATGCATCTGAATCCCATACTTGGTACCTAAATACCTACAAAAGCCCAATTATATCTCATATAGCATGTTAACAATATAAACCGAGGTTATATAGTTAATGGGCTTAAATATAGAGATTAAAGCACCCGAGGAGGCTAAAATGCGTAGGTTCGCCGGATGAAATACGTAATATTTGCATATTATCACCTCCCATAGATTAAAAATCTATGACCATATGACTTATCCCATCGATCATGTCTTCCAATTTTGACAAGCAATGACCCAATGAAGAAATAACGAAGCCCTCATGTGCCACATATTCCCTTATGGTTTGAGGAATATTGCATAAAAGTGGTTTGAAAAATTAACACATAGGCCGATCACTAGCTTTAAGCATTGGCAAGTTCATCACCAGCAGTTCCCACCCAAAGAGGATGGACCCACTCCTAACCATTGGAAAGAAGCCTCGAGAAACCATGTGAGAATAAGCTTAATGGTATTGGGAAACCTACAATGAAATGGAGCATTCCTCTGAGCAGGTTCTTGTGACCTCGTTTAAGATTGGTCTGCCAAGCAACTCTATGCTTCACTAATCCCTCACTAAAAAGGAGGCCAACACCATCGAGGACCTTATGTCAATAGTTGAGAAATATGCCAAAGTAGAATATATGATCGTTGACACTCAGCATGACTACAGTCGATAAAAAATAATAAAGAATAGTTACAAGCATAATGAGCCTAAGAAGGGGGAAAAGCAGAATGGTGGATCCATAAATAATAACAAGGCGTACCTTGCCAATTCTCATACTCAATCAATATAATTTTTAAATAACCGTTCTACAAAATCTTGAACAAGATTAAAGATCAACAGTACTTCATGTGGATGAGGAAGAAGATTAGTAACCCCTCGAAAAGAAATACTGCCCTAAGATGTTTTCATCACAAAGAATATGGGAAAAAATTCAAAAATAATAAAATGCTCAAGTCCTATTTGGAAGAGTTGGACCAGGTCAACCACTTCGTCGACTACGTGAAAAAGAATGGTGCATAGGCCACCGTGAAGCACGACCAAAACCTGATTATGTCTTGGCCGATAACGAGATGGGGCATGGGTTTGTAATCATCCACGGTGCATCAAGTTCGAACAATATCCAAGGTAATGTTGTTCAGATGGAGTTAAAGAAGGTCAGCATATCATAGAGGCTTTTCAGATTGGTCCCACCAAGACCCTATCGGTCACACTATATCGATCAAAAGACATTGACTATAACAATCATATAATTTTTAAGCAGGAAAACTTGGTCGAAATCAGAACTCCATATCATGATGCACTAGTAATCACTATCAAAAATGTCGATTGGGATGTGGACAAATCGCTAGTTGACTGAGAAGCTTCTCAGAGGCTATGTACCTAAAGTTATGCAATAAACTCAACCTCAAGATGGGGTATGTAAAGGAAGGACCATCCATTTGGACAGCTTCACTGGAAAGATGACCATACCTTTGTGTAACAACACACTCTAAACAGGCATTTAGTCCCTTAAAAATCCTAAAATTCTCAGGAAACCCTAAACTTTGTCAAATTACCAAAATACCGTTGAATAAAGAAATGTGTTAATATACACCTTCTTGTACCAATTAAATCCCAACTTTAACCCAAAGTTTAACCAAATAACTTATATTTTATAGAAATATCATGGACCAATCCCTTAAGTTTGAATTTATTTACATAATCCCCTAAAACTTTTAAAAAGTAACTTACAAGCCCTAAAATCTAAACAAAAAACACCCAAGGACCCAAACCAATACCCTAACTTATTTTCACTTACCTCCCTGCTGATGTGGGACTAAATGAACTACCAACATGGCATGCACCACATTGAGTACCCATGGTACCCATTTAATTCCATGTGTACCTTGGTTAAAACTACCACAAAATCAGGTTAAAAATCACCTCCAATTCCACCAACGAAACCTCATCTACGAACCCTATAAAAGGCACCATTTACCCATAAGACACTACACCAAAACTGGGCTAATGGTCACGGATTTTATCCCTGACCAGGAAGGGTGGGTCGCAGATTTGGTCCGTGACCAAATCGGGCTTGACCATTTCTAGTGGTCACGGCCTAAATCCCTGACCCAAAGCCTGGTCACGGATCTCACATAGTCACAGATGTGGTCACGTCCCATAGCCCTGACCCTAATTGTATGCGTGGTCACGGCCCAAATCTGTAACCACTTCATGATTAAAGAACATGTGGTCACAAACTTCCACCGTGAACAGTCCTCTATGCGATCCATCTTTGTCATGGCTTAAAGTCGTGACCAAACTCAATGTCTGTATGATATTGTCACGACTATGGGCCGTGACTATACTTGCTGTGCATTTAATATTATCACGGCTATGGGCCATGACTATACTTGTTGTGCATTAAATATTGTCACGACTTTGGGCCGTGACTATACTTATTGTGCATAAAACATTGTCACGGCTTTAGGCAGTGACAAAATTTAATAATAATAAAAAAATCATTGAATCGGGAGGCTAATCGATCAGTTATTGCAAGTGCTCCTTGGGTGACCTTGAGGAGGTCCTATGCTCTCAAATCAGGGGTCTCGTGCTCTCAAATCGAGGGGTCCCGTGACCACGCGGTCACTGGACCCGTGTAGGCATTCTGAAATATGGGTTGTGCTCTCAAAATGGGGGTCCCGTGGCCACGCAGTCAGCCCATGCGAGCTACGTTGGTCCCGTGAGAGGTGTTAACGCTGCTCAAAGGGCCGTTGGGGGGGAGCTAAGGGGTTTTGCCCCCCGATGGCACATTTTCAAGCCTAAGTTTGGATATTCTCTGTTTTGGGCCGTGCTCTCAAACCTGGGGCCCCGTAGCCACGCGGTCAGCTCGTACGGGATACGTTGGTCCCGTGCGAGGTATTGGCATCTCTCACTTGGCCATTTGGGGCGCAAATGGGTTTCGCCCCCCCGACGGTACATTTTTAAGCCTAAGTGTGGATATTCTCTATTTTGGGCCATGCTCTCAAATCGGGCATCCCGTGGCCATGAGGTCGGCTCGTGCGAACTACATTGGTCCCATGCAAGGTGTTGGCTCCGCTCAGGGGGCCTTTTGGGGGCGCTAAGGGGTTTCTCCCCTCGACGACACGTTTTCATGCCTGAGTGTGGATATTCTCTGTTTTGGGTCGTGCTCTCAAACCGGAGGTCCCGTGGCCACGCGGTCGGCTCGTGCGAGCTACATTGGTCCCTTGCGAGGTGTTGGCGCCGCCCAAATTATTGAATGTGACTCAACATCTTCTAAAAATTTATATTTTCCGTTTGTACAATGGGTGTACATACACGGAATCTTACCAATTTTAAGGTTCTCAAATCTAATAAATTCTTAAACGCCTTTAACATAAATATTATCTATTCGGTCAGTCCACCCATCCACTCTTTGTATTGTGGAAATTCCATTTAATAATCTTCAAATTGCAGTCATGTGTTCACAAGATAAAATAAATATCATGTTCCATAGTAAAGCACTAATATAGTATCAAAGCAAAGCATAAATATAGTCAACAACGTACCAATAAATCAAACTATACAATAACTTAAATACAAGAACACGCCATTCAACGATACTACAAAACCACTTAAACTCAAATTAAATAAATTTGTCTACATCTTCATCAAGCGATAAATTAGCCAAATGGTAACAAAGTCCACATAATTTTTTAAAAAATTCCCTTCTCCACTGTTGACGTGCGCTGGAAAAGTTTCACAACCCTTATACCCCCTACAAAGGTTGATTATGTACTAAAGTTACTACGATGATGGACATGAGCATGCAAATCCCCAACTCCAAATTTACCACTCAGGTTCTGTATATAGTATTTCTCACCATATTCACCATGGGTTGTTGACAATGATCCAAGACCTATGCCATGTTGAGGCGGTGAGAAAGGGAATGTTGAAGGAGGAACCAGAATATGTGGGGGGAATGGAGAACGAGGAAAATTTTAACTGAAAAGTGTGGAAGCCCCCAATTTTAAATTTAAAAGAGTTTTTATACTTTGAAATCAATTTCCTTGTGAAATATATGCGGAAGCGTTAGGTGACGGTTCAATTAAAACAACTTAACCAATTTTAATTTCCTTTTTCAAAATTAAAATTAAACCAAGTGAAAATAAATTAAGTCCATTAAATCATTTTCACTTAAACATAAGTAATCTAAGTCCTAGAATTTGCCTAAGTTATATTTATCAATATTTCCAAATTAGGCCAAACTAGTTTTGGCAAATGACTTGAATTAAATTAGCGTTACCCAAATTTAATTAGCATCAAATTAAATTAAGTGTGACAATTAAAACCAATTTTATCTTGAATTATCCTAAGCATGCGTTCTAAGTTATTATGCAAGATAAAAGTAAATCAATCACACTACGCCGCGATGTACGAGGAAAAACCCACAACGGGAAAAAACCTCGGACGACCCTAGCCTCAAATCCACTAAGTACGGAATTTACATTTACAAGACAGATGGCTTACTTCCTCAACTCGAACCCTCTCAAGACTTGACGCGTCTTCTTGTAACCACCTCTTCCTAGCGGATAACCACGGAGCTCCACTGCGATCTCGGAACCACCGATCGGACAATAGGTACACCGTCAACCACACATGGTGCCTTTTACCATGTGAAAAAGCCGCATCTAAACTTCTTCTTCTTTTAGGGATGTAGAAGAAAACCCAAACAATCTCTTCAATTCGGTGTAGAGATAAACCCGGTGCCAAACTCCAAGCAAGATGTATATATATGAACTAGGATAAATAAAACTATGGGTGAAAACTAGAGTGGTAAATGAATTTGTCTTTGAAAATTATCACTCAAAACTTGATCTTTTTCTCTTTATGATTTTGCTCTCAAAACACTCTCTAGGAGTTAGAAGGATATGAAAAAGATGAGTTAGAAAAGTCCATTCCCGCACTTAAGAAATCTACTAAAAAGTTAGTGGGAAAAATAAGTGGGAAGGTGGGTTAAAACTACTTAAAACTGCCATTTAACTGTTCTCGCCAAATCTCGTTCGAACGCCATTTTCGTTCGAACGACATCTCGTTCGAACGAGGCTTCTAACGAAGTTCCAATGTGAACTCGTTAGAAACTCGTTGGAAATCTCGTTCGAACGAAATTTTAAACGAAGTTCCAGTGGCTAATATGGGAACTCGTTGGTAAACTCGTTCGAACGACTTGTGGTTCGAACGACAATCTCGTTCGAACGACATATCGAACGAACTTCCAGAAAGTTTAGAAATTCTCATTTTTAGCCCAAAAAACTTTATAAACTTTATTTGAAGTTTTAATTAATTCTTTCTGAAAATAAAACACAGTTTTAATTAAACCTAACCCCAATAAACTTGTTTCAAGCTCCTATATATATATATAATGCATTCATACCTTTGGAGCATGGAACCACTGTTGATGACGTAGAAACGAGGCACATAAAATCGACATTTGATGAAGCTTTATACTCTTTGCCGCTACATCATCAACTAAACACGTCATAGGCTTGAAGGATGATCAATATACTCTATCCTATGACTCAAACGTTTTTGTCCGGAATTGACCAAAACTAAAAGGGACTCAATTGGAAATTTGCGTCCTTACAAATCTCCCCCTTTGGCTATTCCGGGACAAAAACCAAGCCAAAAATCCTAAAGGGCCGTCAAGCTCTACTAGACTACTAAAAAAGTCCCACCCAAAAAAATAATACAATGCTTGACTCAAACAACCCAAAGGATCAAAATCTTTGCCGGTGAAAGTTGTCGCTCAGAATATAATTCCTGCACACTTAATCAAACTCATTAAACGCATAGGGAATATCAAAATATTAAATGCAATTAAATAATTACTCCTCCGAAATTGATTCTCCCCTTTATCAAACAAATGACCAACTTAGAAAGACGTCTCCCCCTAAGATAAATCTCCCCCAAACTAAGATACGATTATAATAGGATTAGATACCATTTATCTCCCTATCATTCTCCCCCTTTTTGTTCAGGAATAGACAAAGGTTAAAGAACTAAAAAAAATTAACTTTTCTCCTCTAATTAAAGCATATTACCCTTAAACTAAACAAGGGATAAGTAAAATGGGATAACAAGCTAAACATGCAAAATGTACAAAGGTGATGAGAACATTAAAGCATATGGACAACAAAGGTCATAACTAATCCAATAAATACTAATGGATACCAACTGAGATGCAAGAAACAAATACCAATAGGATACATAAGTATTAAGCATGTGATGTCAACAAATCATGCAATAAGATGGATACCAATTATGAATTAAAACATATATGGACTAGAAAGAAAGGCAAAGACTAAACAAAAATATCATATATATGTATCCATAATACATACCAACTAGACTCAAGTACACATATATAGATATAAACACACAAATGACACAAAATAAGATAAGCTTTTCACACTCGTATGGCAAAAATGTATCGTATGGAAACGGAAGTGTTGGGGTGTGAACTAGTAACAATTAAATTAAGACCCAATCACTTAAAACATGTTCACAGAGTTCTCAATTGATTGCAAACTTCATCACATTTGAACATAACCTCATGTGACAATATAGATTGAACACAATGAACAAACATACACAATGCATACAAGCCTAGCATGTTGATGATTCTACAAACCAATAGAGTCATAACATTCAAAACGCAACTAGGATAAACGGACATTGTGCAAACCGTTGATATATCACCCAATCTCCCTCAATAAGCATTTATATTATTCTTTTGAATGAATAAATCAACTACACATAGGCCTTGGCAATTATTTTTCTTTTTAATGCCATTTTTCTGTTTTTAGACCTTTGGACCACGTATTTCTTTTAGGTCCTTTTCAAACGATGGCTTACAATCGCAAAGGATTATTATTCCTTTCGGAGCCCTTCCCCGTGCACATTTATATAACATTTTTATATCTCACGACTCACGTGCAACGGATTTTGACATGCACTAGTCCTCCTAGGTCACAAATATGTAGATGATAAGATTGGTAGGAGAACACCTCACAAAGCCCAAATATACATATGAAGTTAAAATTTCAAAAGAGCTCGTGCATGTGTGAATTGAGGCATATAAAAATAGAATCCATTTAAGTAACACAAAATTCAACTACTCCATGTAAGCACGGTAAATAACATAATAAGGATTGACAATCTAAACCAAAAGTTCTAGCCATATGGGAGCGTAAAAGATGGGATTCTAACACAAGTTTATGCCACATAAAACGTGTCAAACTAAAATACACACAAAATAAAAATCTTTTTGAGTTTTTGAAATTTTTAACCAAAAAAAATATATACTAAAAAAGCCAAATAAAAATCATTTGAATTTTTCATTAAGCTTAAATTATCAAGAAATAAAAACTCAAATGAGAAACAAAAATCTTTTTGTATTTTTCATTTAATGCAAACAAACATGAAAGAAATAAAATACAAAAGATAAACAAAAATCATAGTTCTAGTATGTGATTAAGCATGGAGCATAGACTAGAAAATGATTAAACAAGTATACATTTAGCATGATAATATAGCATGAAGCACAAAAGCTAAAGTATGCAAACACTAACACATTCATCCTTTAGATTTAACACGGGAGGAAGCATGTGAAAGTAAACGAGAATCAAACGTTCTATTTTGCAAGGCAACCAAGTCGGATTTCCTAACCCAAATTAATGAAGAATGACTATCTTGAGGTGTAGGAATTTTAACTACCTTGGTTGCTTTACGTTGTGATTTTCTAGGAATTCGTTTAAGATCAAAACAAAATTTTCTAAGATGACCTTTTCGACCACAATGCGTACAAGTAAAATTACATCAAAATTTGGTACCTAAGGAATGATATCTAAAGGCTTTCCTAGTAGATTCTCCTAAAACATTGGTTTTGGCTTTATGAATAGATTCATTACAAGTATTGAAGCCTAAACCATAAGTGTCATTTTTAATTTGGACCGTTCCTAATATTTTATCTAATTTTTTCGAACGACACTCCAAATCAAATTTGACATTACTAGACTCTAATAAAACATTTATCTCTTCGAACTCGAGAAGTTCCTTTTTCAAGGATTCCATTAAACCTCTAAGGTTATCTCTCTCGCCTTCTACATATACAAGCTTCTCTCGAAGAGTCCTCTCACGTGTCTTAAGGTCTTCTATCAACATACTATCATCAATGACCTTGACACGCTCTTTTAAACTAGCTTCTAACTTCAAATTATCTCTTTTTAATTTAATTGATTCTTCATATAATTCTTGAAAAGCATTTTGAAGTTCACTCACATTAACCTCTTCTTCATTTTCACTCTCTCTTTCTTCTTCACTCTCACTATCATAAAAAATAAGGGAATCATAAACTATGTCCTTGGATGTGTTAAAGTTTCATCAATCGATGAGTTCTCACTATCACTCACATGACTAGCCATAAAAGCCACAAAGTTGGGCTTAGTGGGGGAATCGGGTCCCTCTTCCTTATCACTATCACTAAGGGTCGCATTATATGAAATGGGTCGCTTACCCTCTCTCCTTAGTTTAGTGGGGCACTCATAAACCCTATGGCCATAACCCTCATAACCAAAACACCTATTTGACTTGTCCCTATTTAAATTTTCGTTAGACGATTTAGGGATCCTTTCGGCATTGTCATATTTAGAAGTTTCAAATTTCTTAAAATCATTTTTAAATTTATCTATGTTAAATTAATGAAATTTTCTAAATTTTCGAGCCAACAAGACCATGTCTTCCGGGTCACTATCACTATCGCTCTCTACTACTTGTTTGACCTCTTTTCGAGCTTTTAAAGTAACGCCCTTTTTCAATTTTCTTTTCAGTTTTAGAGGGAAACATGTCTAGTTCATAGGTTTGTAAATCACCTACGAGCTCTTCTAATTTCATAGAGGCTAAAGTTGGTAAAGAATTTAAAACGGTCACTTTTGGAATAAATCTATCGAGAAGGGACCTTAAAATTTTCTTTACAACTCGGTTGTCGGGTATTTTCTCTCCTAAGTTAAAAGATGAATTAACAACATCGAAAAGTCTAGCAAAAATTCATCAAACGTTTCTTTTTCATTCATTTTGATAGTTTCAAATTGAGTGGTGAGGTTTTGGAGTTTCGAAGCTTTAACGACACTTGTACCTTCATGAGTGAGTTGTAAAATATCCCACACTTCTTTAGCGGTCTCACACTTCATAATACGTCGGAATTCATCTGGTGTGACAACGCTAAACAAGGCATTTAAACCTCGAGAATTAAAATTAGAAAGTTTAAATTCACCCTCATTCCATCTATCGGCTGGTTTGGGAACACAGTCATTATCTACTAAATGAGTTGGTGGAGATCACCCGTTAACTACCGATAACCAAACCCTCTCGTCGATAGATTTTAGTACCGATTTCATATGCGCTTTTCAATACGCGTAATTCGAACCATCAAAAATAGGAAATTTTGAAAATGGGGAAAATTCCATTTTAACCAAAAATTAGTTAAAGGATCTTTAACCAACTAAATTGTTATTTTGGCTCTGATACCAATTTGAAGAGTGTGAAAGCCCCCAATTTTAAATTCAAAAGACTTTTTATACTTTGAAATCAATTTCCTTGTGAAATATATGCGGAAGCGTTAGGTGACGGTTCAATTAAAATAACTTAACCAATTTTAATTTCCTTTTTTAAAATTAAAATTAAACCAAGTGAAATTAAATTAAGCCCATTAAATCATTTTCACTTAAACATAATTAATCCAAGTCCTAGAATTTGCCTAAGTTATATTTATCAATATTTCCAAATTAGGCCAAACTAGTTTTGACAAATGACTTGAATTAAATTAGCGTTACCCAAATTTAATTAGCCCCAAATTAAATTAAGTGTGACAATTAAAACCAATTTAATCTTGAATTATCCTAAGCATGCGTTCTAAGTTATTATGCAAGATAAAAGTAAATCAATCACACTACGCCGCGATGTACAAGGAAAAACCCACAACGGGAAAAAATCTCGGACGGCCCTAGCCTCAAATCCACTAAGTACGGAATTTATATTTACAAGACAGATGACTTACTTCCTCAACTCGAACCCTCTCAAGCCTTGACGCGTCTTCTTGTAACCACCTCTTCCTAGCGGGTAACCACGGAGCTCCACCGCGATCTCGGAACCACCGATCGGACAATAAGTACATCGTCAACCACACATGGTGCCTTTTACCATGTGAGAAAGTCGCAGCTAAACTTCTTCTTCTTTTAGAAATGTAGAAGAAAACCCAAACAATCTCTTCAATTCAGTGTAGAGATAAACCTGGTGCCAAACTCCAAGCAAGATGTATATATATGAACTTGGATAAATAAAATCATGGGTGAAAACTAGAGTGGTAGATGAATTTGTCTTTGAAAATTATCACTCAAAATTTGATCTTTTTATCTTTATGATTTTGCTCTCAAAACACTCTCTAGGAGTTAGAATGATATGAAAAAGATGAGTTAGAAAAGTCCATTCCCGCACTTAAGAAATCTGCTAAAAAGTTAGTGGGAAAAATAAGTGGGAAGGTGGGTCAAAACTGCTTAAAGCTGCCATTTAACTGTTCCCGCCAAATCTCATTCGAACGACATTTTCGTTCGAACGACATCTCGTTCGAACGAGGCTTCTAACGAAGTTCCAGTGTGAACTCGTTAGAAACTCGTTGGAAATCTCGTTCTAACGGCATCTCGTTCGAACGACATTTTAAACAAAGTTCCAGTGGCCAATATGGGAACTCGTTGGCAAACTCGTTCGAACGACTTGTGGTTCGAACGACAATCTCGTTCGAACGACATATCAAACGAACTTCCAGAAAGTTTAAAAATTCTCATTTTTAGCCCAGAAAACTTTATAAACTTTATTTAAAGTTTTAATTAATTCTTTCTAAAAACAAAACACAGTTTTTATTAAACCTAACACCCAATAAACTTGTTCCAAGCTCCTATATATATAAAATGCATTCATACCTTGGGAGCATGGAACCACTGTTGATGACGTAGAAACGAGGCACGTAAACTCGGCATTTGATGAAGCTTTATACTCCTTGCCGCTACATCTTCAACTAAGCACGTCATAGGCTTTAAGGATGATCAATATACTCTATCCTATGACTCAAACGTTTTTGTCCGAAATTGACCAAAATTACAAGGGACTCAATTAGCAATTTGCGTCCTTACATTAACGAATTCCTGGCATCTATGGAGGGATACCGGGATGCATTGGGGGCTACAAGGGCATACGACCAGTTAAAAGGGACATAATCTGTGCAAGTTTATCACTCACTCCTCCCTATTCATTTCGAAGCCCCACTATATCCCCTTTAGTCCTAGATCGAAGATCATCGCTGGACGAGAAATGCTTATTAATTGAAGAAAGCGCATCCACGAGTGGTGCAGTGTGTTTGAATCTTCTTTATAACATATGCGACCCCAAACCTCTCGCCCTCCCTCTGTGGTCCTTCCTAAAGGTTTGTGCGATGGCATCATTGTCAATATCCTCGATCGAGCTTGAATATGACTGAATAATAATAGACTCTATCGATTCTAGAGTCTTGGACAAGTGAGGAGGGAATTTATTATCTTTGTCCCGTCTATCATGCACGTATAAGTTGGCCCTATTCGGTGTCTTTCCTTCATCCGGGCCACCTTTCGTAACAATTATCCACTCATTTTTTAAATCTTCATAAGATTTCGAGCCAAACCGATGGACATAAGTTTTTTGGCATTATTTGTTTATTTTTCTCCCTTTGTAGCATTTTGGAGTCCTTCGCCTCATTCTCCAGAAAATCATTCCATTGAGAGACTGACATCTCAACGTTCGAAGGGACTTTGTTTTTTAGCGCCAAAATGTCGTAGCTTGATGCTCCCTTAGGGAAATTCTTCTGCTTAAGTTTTCTCCGATATGTTCAGAGTTATTCAGTAACTCGAGAAAGCACCTTATTTTTTGAGTTGGAGGAAAATGAAAACTGTTTACTGAGTTGCACGTAGATGTCATCTTTAATAGCTTTATCTCCGAGGTTTCAATTGTCAGCTCCTCCCAGTCCCACATTCATCTTTGCCAAGGACAAACACTGGGCTTCAAACTGCTGAACGTGATTCTTATCTACCTTGGGGTTATTTTTCAAAAGAGAGAACCCAAAGGGATTCTTCTCAACTGACCTGAAAATTGTAAGAGTGTTGGGCATATCTGTTGGATTAGTGGGAGGAGTACCTTGCCTACTGCAACTCGGAGTAGGGGAGTGAACAGTTTCTGGAGTAGGGGAGTGAACAGTTGGTGGAGTTAAGTATTGCTCACTAATTGGTGATGAGAATTCTCCTTGTGGTTATTGGTTATTATTGGTTGGAGCGTTGGTTCCATTACCACCCGACTTTATCTACAAAAATAACAAAAGTTAAATATGTATCTAGAATAATAGATGCATAATTTCAAAGTTCAATATGAAAATATAAATAACAAAATAATTTTTTTGACCATATATTATAATCTACCTGTTCATGGTAAAACTTTAACAAAAGTTCAATGTGTCTAATCTCCATCCATTCTGGATTTGTGTTTAAAAACCTAAGAATTTTTGCACATGGCCAATTAGGAGGAAGCGTATATATAATGAATGCATCGATGTCGGTGACATGAACTCAAAATCTCATCATCTTCAGCCTATTGGCAAGATCGAGTTTGACGTGCATATGTCGTGAGACATCACAGTCTTTGTCAATGCTTTTTGTACGTAATTATATCCATAATGGGTGAATTTTTTTTTCAACCTTCTCTAATAGCGTAAGCAAGGTCAGTGCTCTATCGGGATTATGTACGCGATATATATATTGTACAGCTTCATCCCAACATTGTGGTAGGGAAAACAAAATACGATCAAACAAGTACTCTTGTTGGAAATGAACTCCAAGATTTATAAGGTAGTTAAATGGTTAGATATTTCTATTCACATACCATTAAATCGGAGTACCCACTTTATAAAGGATCATTAATGAAAGAGGTATGAGTGTGGACCAATTTCAACCTTTCATACTCTTGTTGCCAACGACTATCACTGCGACTCATTTCTCCTGAGAATAATGAATGAGGGCGTGAATATGATTCTTATAAATGATGGCTCGAATGAATCATTAACTAATTATTATGTACGAGGGCGTGGATATGATTCCTATAAATAATGGCTCCAATGAATCATCAACCATTAATTTATTATGTTTTGAATACCTACTTTTGTCATTTAAGTCAACAATCCCTAAAATTAACCCTTATGTTTGATATTTTTTTAATGGTCCGGTATTTTTTTAAGGAAGAGTTATTTTTTTATATTTCAATCCCAAACTTAAACCAACAATATCCATTTAATTAAAATTTTCTCTAGATGTAAAATTAATCAACAATATCCATTAAATTAAAAATTGCCCTAGTTTGAAACTTAAACCAACATTAATCATATATATGTATTTTTTTTAGAATACAGGCATAATACACACAATGATAATTTATACACACCTACGTACACAATACGCACACGTATACACACACACACACACACATAAATACACACACACAATGAAATAAATAACAAGGGGTTTGGAAATACACACACACAATGAAATAATTAATAAGGGTCTGAGATTATACACACGTATACACACACAGAGAAATACACATAGAAATACACACACGTATTCACACATACACATACATAAATACACACACACAGTGAAATAAAAACAAGGGTTTGGAAATACACACAATGAGATAACAAGGGTTTGGATTACCTTGGAGATTGAGAGAATGAGAGAGCTTAAGATTGAGGGAAATGAAATCGTCGAAAAGAGGGAGGGAAATCGCCGGAGAGAGGGAGGGAAATAGTTGTTTATAAGTTTTTGAGGGAAATGAATTTTTTTTATGTTTTTTAAGTATAAAGACCATGGTTACGGCTTAGGGTCGTGACCCCATGACGTAACCCCTTTATTTTAACACGTCAGCGTGGAAACAAGACCATGGTCATGGTCTAAAGTTGTGACTTCCTGCTAATAATGGCCACGATCCTAAGCCGTGACGATAATGGTGTGTATTTGTGGTCCTGGTCATGACAATGAGCCGTGACGCCATCCATGACCACACTTGGCGGGAAACTTGGCGCCATAATAGTCACGGTTGGGTCACGGTTGTGAGTCGTGACCCTGAGAGTCACGGTTAAAGGCCGTGATCACCTACAAGTCGATCCATGACCACACTTGATCTTAGAATTTGTCACGCTCATTTTGCAAGTAGTCACGGCTTTGGTCCGTGACCATCCGATCACGGCTCTTAGCCGTGACCTATTTTCGTGACCATTTCCGATTTTTAGTGTAGTGAGAAAACTCACTTCAGCTCAACACACTTTCAAAGTAAAGTTTTGAGTTTTTATGCATCTATGATTTTTTTATATGTGAATGTTTTTTTCTTTCATTTGGTTATGTTTATGCGTTTATATAGAGTGAATATATGTATTTACATGTGAATGTTAGCATGTAAATACACTCAATAAGCTTAAAACCCAAAAAACTCCATTGAAGCATGAGCTTCAATGATCGATTCTGCTTCGTTGACTTTGAGACAGTTTCAAAGTGAGAAAAATTAAGCTTTGGTCCTCAGGAACCTGGGTGCAATATGTAATTGAACCAAAACTAAGCTTTAATGCCCCAAATCAAAATTTGAATTTTCCGAGCCTAAAAGTTTCAGAACGTGAATTCAGGAGTTACACTCAACCAAAATCCTTCGAACCAAGCCTGCTTAATTTCATTTTCAACATAAAATCCATCAATTACAATGCCAGGATAAGAATCGTAGCTTTCAATCACTTAATCTCAGGACAAACTTTCTCTATTTTTACAATAAATCAATAGCTCAAACTAGCCCACCAAAATCATTGAAACCAATATAATTGGATTCCTCTTCAAAAATTAAAAATCTTTCAATCGAAAACTAACTGAAATGGATTTAGAGTATTAAATATAGGGTCAAAGTTTTAAAACCCTAAAGTCAAATTGTCGAAGGTTGAAGGTGAAGTGGGTTACACGTGCACGAGTGAGAGTCAAACCCAGGCGCATGCGATGTTTGACTCAGCATGTGGGAGCCTCCCCAATCAGAAAAATTTGATATTTTTTCTAAAAATTCTACTTTTAAATTTTGAATAAAATGGTACATTACATCATCCTGTTTGATCCCTAGAAAGCATATCTCGAGAAAACCAATTTTAAAGTAAAAAATCAAACTTTTATTTTACACATAACCTGCTGGCTAATTTTTCAAGTATTTCAAAACACTCCCAAACTTTTTCATAAATTCTTTAGGATAAATAAAGTCATTTTTTATCTTTTCACTAAACCCAAATCCAAATGGAAACTAAGAAAAATATTAACTTTTAAACTTTTAAAAATTATATATTATACCTTCTTAATTATTTTTACACTGAAACCTATTTCAATTTATCAGTCTACTGCGTCACATAAGCATTATTTTAGACCTATACTTCCCACTCATACTTTCCCTAATTTCAGACTATCCAGTCAACTACCGTGAGATAGATGCACAAAACCACAAATCGTATTAATAAAGTAGGTGATTCTATTTTCAATATTAAACAATTGAGCTTATGTCTTCGTACATTACTGTGTTGTTGTATCACTATGTGATAACTTGAACTCATATTCTTATTACGAACTCTTTTGTGTAGTTAATATTTTATCGTGAATATTGATTCTATCGATATCCCAGTTATCCTTAAACCCGATGAACCACTATTACCTATAAATTCAGTACACCACTGAATTTATTTAAACCCTTAATTGTGATATAACCTTGCATCCCATTTAAATTAATTGCAACAAACCATGCAATTTGTACCTATTATCAATGAAACGCTAGTAGCATATCGTACGATTCAGATATTAGACCTTCATATACCACTGTAGTTCTAATTGGCTTGTCGGACTAAGATGGTGAGTGTCTAGTTTTTATTTGCTACATACGTATGAGTGCCACTCTATCTAAGTGTGACAAGCTATTTTATTATTGCCAAATTATTTGGGATTGCCTATACAAATGTATTATATGCATTGGACAATTTTGTAACGGTATGACTACGCAGTTGCAACCCCTATAATCGATAATTTATGGGTTATTTGGTTATAATCTAAACCTTTATCCTTGTAAAATCATGTATTCAGTTGCAATTCATCATATTATTCTTTTACCTATCAATAGACTTTAGTATACCCCTGCTAGTTCTACGATATTCCCTCTTGTTTCTATCTATAGCATATGTATCAATTAATTCTAGTTATATTATGACAATACATGCTACTTATGTCTTATATAGAAATAAAATTATCTATTTGGCATATATGCTTAATTATTTTCCTTCAAGATGGACATTGAGCTCGAAGAAGACGAAATGCCACCGCACCTATGACACTCTCTGTTTTACCTCGAAAAATGATTTCAGTCAAATACGTGTGAGAGGTAGCAAACAAGGATGGTAATCCCCACTGGAATGTCTATACTACAACTTATCGCCTCTTGTGATTCCCTTAGATTTTCTACAAGTTTCTCTTATTATGTGTGGCATGTATGAATAAAGATGTATTTTCGCTTATTTTAGACACATGTAATGTAATAAGATGAATAGCATCCCCCTATAATAAAAGCATTTAAATTTCGCTTCTAATAAATTATTTCATTTTATATTATTATCCCTTAGTTACCATTGAATCATAGAATTGCGGATGTGACACCCTGGGAAAGTTTGTTCTACTTGTATAAATTGGAGATATATTGAAGTTAATTGAGTTCCTAGTTATGGACGTTGAGTCCCCCTACAATGATATCCTTCGATGAGGATGGCTTCACACCATGAAGGTTGTCCATTGCACTTATCACCAGAAGCTCAAATGCATCTTCGACTGGGGATGATTGAAATAAGGGGAAACCATGTCATTGCTCGACAATGCTTTATCACTTCTATCATGCCTTAAAAAAATGAGTAAAGATGGTCGTAAACGAGGAGACCAAGGATGGGACTACTCTGTCGAAGTATTAAATAAAGTACGGGAAACCAGGGGTGGAAGAAACAAAGGCGTCCCTCGCGAATAGGGCCATAAAACCATTACAAGAAGTAATGCTCATCGACTCACACCAGGAAAATAATTTTTTTATCGGCAACTCATTCGCCGATCAAGAAAAAGAGTACTTAATATATATGCTTAAGAAGAATTAAGATGTATTTGTTTGGGAGACTTAAGATATGCTTGGGATTGATCTTAAAGTCATGTGTCATAACTTCATGTGGACCCAACATTCGCATCGTTCACACAAAAGGCACGCTTAACAGCCTCAAAAAGGCTAAATCTGTGAATGAAAAAGTGGGGAAACTTTTATTGGCAAGGTACATTAAAGAAGTTTAATTCCCTAAATGGATTGATAACCCATTCATTATCAAAAAGAGTAACGAGAAGTGGAGAGTCTGCATTGACTTATCCGACTTGAACAAAGCCTATCCCAAGGTTAAATTTCCTCTAAAAAAGATTGACTGGTTCGTTGAAGTTATGGCTAGACATAAAAAAATGATCTTACTGGATTCATAATCCTAGTATCATCATATCCCTCTATTCGGTCTCGATCAAGAGAAGACTTCATTCACTACCACTCTTGGCTTGTATTGCTACACATTCACGTTATTTAGGCTCAAGAACGCAAGAGCAATATACCAATGGTTGGTCACTAAGATAATCAAACATTAACTGGGAGACATAGTGGAAGTTTATATAGATAATGTGATTATGAAAGAAAAGAAAAATCCAATTAATCTCAAAAGATCCTGGGCTACCTGTTCAGTCAAAGGAAAATTGAGGCAAACCTCGACCAAATTGAGGCGATCAATAACTTTCAACCATAAATGGTAGTTAAAGATGTTCCAAAGTAAATCGAAATATTAGCAACGCTTAATCACTTCATTTCTAAATCCTCTAAGAGGTGCCTACTATTCTTTCATCTCTGGAAGAAAAAGAATGACCTAGACAAGAATGAATAATGCTCAAAAGAACTTAAAGAAATTAAGGTTTATTTAAGTTGACCACCGTTGCTCATGGTCCCAAATTTGGGAGATCCAATCTACCTATATCTCGCGATGTACGAACACACAGTTAACTTGGACTTAGTATGTGAAAGGGAAGGGGTACCAGGCCCCGATCTATTATGTTAGTAAGACGCTACTGGATGCTGATAAATGCTACCTTCCTTTGGAGAAGATAGATTACTCTATAGTAATTATTTTACAGAAGTTGAAGAACTATTTCAAAGCCCATTCGATCATAATCATCACCTCCCTCCCACTCAAGGAAATCCTCAAAAAGGCCGACCTCTCTGGATGAATGTCCAAACGGTCGATGGAACTTGTGAGGTTCGATATTCATTATCAATTAAGAACTACAATCAAAGGGTAAGTGTTAGCAGATTTCATTATTGAGCACTGAAGGGCAGGATCTCGATGAAGGGGAACATGTTAACCAAATAACTAATAAAAAGTTTGACCAACTCAATAAGTGAACAGTCTATGTCGATGGGGCCTCCAACTTAAAAGGGACATGAGTGGTGTTATACCATCAATATGGGATAACTCGACCAGTTAGAAGAGGACACCTGGACTCACATGCCAGTTGGGAATATAGTCGACCACAACTAAAGAGCCTGTTCGGCTCATATAGAGTTCGAATCGACCATACTCGATAGGGAAGTTAACCCTATTAGTTGACACTATTAATCAACACAGTTATAACAAGCATGTACTTTGTGATGGGGTGACATCAGCAACCTTTATGTACATGCTCGTGGGAAAGATATGCAAATTCTCCCGCATGTAACAATAACCAACTTGTGATTATTCTCTCACCATGTATGTAAAACATATACTCACCTAACTAATAAAGGTGAACACATGTCCCTCTTTCCTAACATGCTATAAAACACACCACCCTTATCTGGGTAATTTATGAGATTATTTTTACTATTATACTGCTAAAACATAAAAAAAAAAACTCAGGATCTTCCATTTTTATACTTTTTAAGGGATTTCTCTTAGTAACCAATACAATCAACACTGCACCTGTGGACGTAGGCACAAATTTGCAGTTGAATCACGTAAATACGGATCTTATTATCTTTCTCTAATCTCTTTATAGATTATTCTTGTGTTCGTATATTAGTAAATAAATCTCTTATATGTTATTTGTTGGTAGTTAGTATATTTTAGCTAAGATAATTAATATACCAATTTTAAGCGAAAAAAAAATTGGCGTTATTTGTGGGAAACGACTTTCCCTTACTGTTTTCCACGATTTTCAAATGTTCGATATCAAGGATGATTCACTTTATTTCAAATGGTTACAGTTGCTTTTAAATAATTTCAGTTTGATTCCTTGAAATTTTATAGATCTTAGCTTAAATCTCTCTTCATATACTTTAGATTTGGATTCTGTGTGATTCATTTCACTTTGAATTATGATCCTAGATTTTTCACATAAATCATATTAGGAATGTATGAAAACCCTGAGTGCAATAAGGCGGAGACGGAATACCTCCTTTTACATTTATTGGGTTGTGTGACGTGCAAGGAATCCTGCAGAGTGTGGCTAAGAGCCAGGAAACGATGTTTAAAAATGTGAAACAATTGATGAAAAGCTTCCTGGTTTGACAGAATCATCCATAAGTGAACCCTGTCACTCTAGTAGTTGGGGAAAACTCCAATCAAAGGCAAGAAATGCCTCCTTCAGCCCCATTTAGGGGCAAGACACAAGTACACCATGAGCAGGCTCTAAATAATCCCAGACGACTGGATATGGGTTTACGCGGTGAAGGAAACATGTATGGAAAAAGGTTTAAATCATATCGAAGTGATCAATCCTACATGCCAAGAAGAACTTAAATTTTATAGTCGACATATTATGATGATCGACACCATAGAACACCCAAGTGTGTTGGAGATAGGTTGAACTCAGTTATGTTATCCAATTAAAAACAATCGTATATGAGCATGGATGTTGGATAAATCAAATGACGACAAGTTTTCCAAGTACACTCCGATAATTATAAGTCCTGGTCTGATACTGAATGAGATAAAGGACGACATAGAGTTTAGGTGGATGAAACATTTAAAGTCCCAACCACATAAGAGGGATAAAAGCAAATGGTGTGAGTTTTACCAAGACCATGGCCATACAACAAATCGTTGCTTTGCCCTGAAAGATCAAATTGAAAAATTATTGAAACAGGGGAAGATCTGAAAGTACGTGGACTATAACGGGGATGAGTAGAAGGTAGAAAAAATTTCAATGGAAAAAAGGATTTTAAGTTGAAAAAGGAAATTAAGGCAAACATGAGCGAATAATAGTCGGATGATAGTGGCGAGGGCGATCCTAACCTTCTTGCTAAACCACCTGCAGTGAAAAGTAATTTTTGTATGATTTATTTTGGTGTTAAAATGATCTGCGGAGCAATAACAGGTGTAGGTATTGAGTCAATCGACAGGAAGGCTTATATTATTGAAGCAAATTTAGCACCAATATTTTTCGGGCCTCAAATATATCATTATTGACCTTCCCTAAGTCCCAATATGTTCAAATAGTTCATACCAATAATTCTTAAAAGTCGGGTTTTGGTTAAACCTTAAAAGGAGAATATAACACAATTTCAGGAGGAGTCGATCGATCGAAGGAAAGGGTCAATCGATTTATTTAGTCGATCGATCCATCCATCAGATATTGGCCTACGATTTCTGCATATTTAAGCTACGGGTTGCATCATTTTTAACTCTCAAATCCTCTAATAAAATGTCCCAAACTCCCAAATAATTATACCAAACTTTATACCAACATAAATATATAAATTCTAACGTCTTAGAATCATCAAATCATTACGGGTTGTCAATTTCTTGGATCAAATCATGTATATTTCATAAAAACCCTATTCCTTCTATTTTCTTCAAGAATCATCATATATCTCAACATGAATTCGTAATTCTCTACACATAGATCATGATTTCGTGTCTACTATTTTTCCAGAAGTTAATCTACATTCAAAACCTACCAAGATTAAGATTTAAATCTCCAAATCCATTAATTCATCATTTCTCAAGTTTTTTCTCCAATTCTAAACTATCATGGATAATATATACACTGAATTATTGCAAGTAAAATCACTTGCCTGGAAATAGAAGTTCTGATTCTTTGAAGAAGGTGATATAGGAGCGATCCTCTCTTCTTGATCTATCCGATGCTGGTGACGGTGGTGTAAGACGCCTAAGAATGGTGGTTCTCCTTTGGGAACTTCCTCCACTTCTTCTCTAATGACCATCTGTGAGTCTTGGTGGTGAAAAACCTAAGGCTCTAACCTAGAAGCTGATAAATCTTTCTAAATTTCACAGGTGACTATTCATCAAATAGTAAAATGACTAAAATACCCTCCTCCTGAGTAGCCGATTTGACCTAAAACTGCCCCGGGACCCAAACTAAACTCCCGGGTAGACTTTTATGACTATCTCGATACTCCCGGACACATTGGCGCACTCAAAATGACCATAAGGAAGACATAAAAATAAATTACTTTATAATCCATTAAATTGGTCTCGACACAACTGACATGCGCGTCCCAACTTAATTTCCAAAACTGTCATATTTTCTACACGTGACAATTTTAATAATTTCATAATTATATATTATTATATTTGCTCCGTAATATTGAACATAATTATCATAATCAAATACTAGCTCTCGTCTCGTTAGTATTTAAATCCAAATTAATTACCAATAAATTTTCCAATTAATTCAATTAATCCTATTATTAAAATCAGTAAAAATACGGGCAATTACAGCTGGTTGGATACTCGGTGGTAGACAACCTTTGTTCCTTTCTCCATGTACTACATAGCATAGCCAAAGAGTTCCTCTGACTGGTTAAAGTTGGTAACGGACTTCTCGATTGTCACCCTTAGTTTTTCGGTCTCACCCCCTTCCTGAGTTTTAAGTTTTTTCTCTAACTCCTCGATATTTGTTAGGAGGTTTACCTTCATATTTTGCATCCTCTCTTTGTGGCGGATCCTTATCTCTTGGGCATTTGTATCGTACTCGAGCTTCAGGTCTTCAAGCTTCCACTTCATATTGTCAGCCTCGGTCTACGCGTTCTTGGCTACCTTAACCTTCTTGTCGACCTCGGTCACCCAGAGTTAGATGTTCTGGAGGGCTATGACAGACTGCAACATAATAAGACGAGTTCGTACAAGATGATACAAGACTTTAAAGAATTAAATAAAACATTAAGAAAAAATTCTTTACCTGTGTGGCTCTATGAAATGAAAAATTGAAGACCCGAGAGGGGTCTTGCGCATCAACATATCTATTTTCACACTCGGGGACAACCGAAGTAATGGCCACTCGGGCGCTCATTTGACTCTTAAGTAGAGAGTAGACATTGACACCCAACTAGGCTAGGAGGGTAGTAGCTGTAGTGTCATCCCTTATAGGCAAAAGGGGTCGGCCGCCTGTCTCGATGGGGCGTTATTTATCTTCTTTTGTGTGTGTGTGGGGGGAGGGGGGGGTAGTAGAAGTTCCCCGAGGGCCATTTTTCTCTTCTCATATCCCTCGATAGAATGGGGTCCGATGGTTGTTGATTTTTGTCAAGTCTGTATTAGTGGCGCTGGTTTTCCTTACAGACGAGAAAGGAAATTGCTGGACATGGGGGCTACTATCTGCCAGATAGAATTGGGAACTCCTTCGAGATGATCTGTAAAAATAACACATTTTCAATATCGGCATGCTTAAAGTTAAAGTAGAAGTTAGACAATAGCAAAGTTCAACAAAAAGTTAAAAATAATTGCTTACGAAGTTCAATTAGGGGTCCATCCCCATGCCAGTATATTCAAGAAGATGAGGGGTCATCAACTCCTCAAACACTATAATACCATCACCCCGCAGTTTATAGATGTCTATCCTCGTCTCGGCGCTGAAACCTGGATCCATTTTTGTAGATCTCACTACTGGCGGACTCTCGGCTCGTTCGCAGAAGTTGAAATGTCTCCAATAAAGTCCTAGTCCCCCTTAGACAAAGAAATAACGAGATTTTAAATCATGGTTGGAGGTTTGGTTGATGCGAATAAGTTTATGGTCTGAATGATGAGCTACAAAATGATAATAATAAGGAACAACTCTCTTCGTGACCACTGTGTAACAAGTGCGAAAAATATCGACAGGGATATCTTGCCTGAAGGCAATCCTCTAAAGTTAGGCAACCCCAATAAGAGTCCTCAAAGCGTTTGATATCAATCGGGATGGAGCCAAGCCGATGGAGGTAAAAATCGCACGGACAAACGAGTGGATGGGAAGGTAAAAGCTAACTTTGAACATTTTTTTCATAAACATCAATCTCTCCATCGTTCTTGTTATCAAAGGCACGCTCGTCCTCATAGGGAATCCTCATGTTAATGGTTGATTTGACACCATAGATGTGCCTCTAGACTATCAGATCAGTCTCACGGACGTCACCGGGTATAGCCGAAGCAACAGTTGTGTCCAGGATATATACATCCTCCTCCTCATCATCCACTTTAGCGGTGGGAGATTTACCATGCGGATACTGAGTTTGAAACTCGATCACAGTCATAGCCGAGATAGGCACCGCCATCGGAGGCACATTGACAACCACATTAACTTCTGGCTCGCCGTCAGATAAATCATAAATCTCGGTCTTAGGGTCCCCTTGTTAATGAGTAGAAATTATGGCATAACCACGATTACTAGACTCGATAGTTTCCCCCTCATCCAAATGATTAACAGGGACTTTCATGGCCACCTCGAAGGATTCAGCCTTAGACTTTGATTCGTGCTAAATATTGCACTTTATTCCCTTTCTTTTTGCGCAATAAAGTAGTCAAACGCTCGTTAGACTCACTTTTTATACTTATTTATTGTATAACCTTAATTATTCATCGTTAATCATTTGCGCAAGGTTTATTTGAGTATTTACAGGGTTTTTGATGCTAAAGCTAGATAAGTGAGAAGTAATATTAGGCGTACTACAATTAGAGGGGCGGGAGTAAGAGGAAGTTCAAACTCGGCTTCAACTCTATGTTTAGCCTCGACCTCGGCCCTATGAATCTTTCGTCTTATATGCTCACGAAGGTGAGGAAACCCTTCTCATAATTCGTAAAGTCTACGGTACATGAAAAAATAAAAGTAAGGATTTGTATATTACTAATTAAAGATCAAATAAGTAAACTTTAAAGGTTTTTAAAATAAACCAGTCAAGAACAGTAAGAACATTTCTAACGAGCTTCAATTGGAAAATTCACCAAAAATTTATCTTTAGCCCAGAAAACCCTAAAATCGAAAATTCTCAACCCTTATAATGTACCCTAAACTCTCCCCTCTTACTAAAACACCTCAATTCAAACCACAAACCGCCAAATGGTGATCGAAAAAACCAGAACCACTGAAAATTTTAAATGTAGAAAACTAAAGAATCAAAGCAAGAAAGCAGGAAAGAATAAATGAGAGAGGTACCTGAAGAGAGGGAGAAGACTGGAAAAGTAAGAAACGCCAAAAAACTTGTTGGAAATGGTGAAATTTTAGAGAGAGAAAGAGGAAAGTTTATGAGATTTGGATAAGGATGCTGAAGAAGTGAGGGGAGAAAGAGAAAGACAGGTTTAGGGTAATTTAAAGTGCGCAAACGTGTGCACGATTCCAATACGCTCATCATTAGGGCACGTAGCTCAAAGTGACACATTATTGTGCATAAACTTGGTTCACATGCCAGGTCACCCAATAATGATCAAGTGTACGCTTCGGAAGGCTGAACTAACATCTTGCACACACGCTTACCCTCTACCATCACGTGACCTCGCTCACATTGAGGTGACACCTAACCACTAAGAATTAAGACGACATTCACGCCTACCTCCCATTAACAATGAAAACTAAGGTCTACGGTGATTGATATACATAAGTCTGGTCTCGTTCAGATGATACCCACTATGTCTGCTCGTCCCCCCATGTATTGTCTCAGACTCATCGTACCACTGGAGTTCTCATCAATAATGTCGTATCAGATAGTCTCCGCCTCTGACACTATCTTATCACATGACTTCCTTCATCAATGACCAAGCACATCATCGGCCTCAGACAACTTCGTGAGGCCGAGACCTTATAAACACAATTAATGGCTTCAACCATCTTACTTAGCGGAACGTTTTATATTTTTCACAGTGGATGTAGGCCAAGGTCGAACAACTTAAATCTCTGTGTCTCTTCTTTACCTCTCATCTCCACGATCACTTTTACTTTATTATCTTATCTCCACCATTGTTGCATAAACTTAGAAATGAGGTTGAATCCCTTTGGATGATACTTGACATCATCAACACCATCCAACTGTTCATCAAACCATCACTATTTAAGGTAAGTTTGATTTGACATGTGTTAGGTATAATATGACATCTCTCAAATTTTTTATGGAAATTATTATTTTGGCCCCAAAACTCTACGGCTGAGTAAGATCATGGTTGCTCAAGTAATGCTCAATCCAGCAAACCTGAATGTCTTACTTCGTGTGTCTAAAATGGTTAAATCATGCTTTAACTATGTGTTGTTCTCGATACTCAAAATCAGCTCCCTTAGAGGTTCCCAGGTGAGGTTGTTCGATAAAGCACAAAACCTCTCCCAGGTCCTGCCAAACCTGGTCCATCACTAGTATCGAGTAACCTCATCACTTTTTACAACATAACTCGTAATTTACATAAATAAATAAACAAAACACATGGTTCCTCAACTAGATGATTTTAGAAGTCTTCCTCAGTCTTCGATTAAGCTCAACTTTATCTCGATCTTGAATCAAATTGGTTGACTCCTCACACTCCTTTGTGATGCCACTAATCTGTGATGAATCTTTCTCTAGTTTCTCATCTAGTTTCTAGCGGTGTGTGTGTTGGGGGGGTACCTATAAGTAAAAAAGGTTAATCTATAAGTCCTTCCTACAGTACTCATGCGTAATTTTAGCCCATAAAGTGCTTCTCGGCTGGTTCGTTCCGATTCACCCTTAAACTAAATATTTTATGTATGCGTGACATAAAACCACCTCATCATTTTGTCTGAAATTTGGTAATCTTATTAAATTAGAAGGAGATGCCATATGATGTAAACAAATTTAGACTGAATGGATATCAAATATTTTGAGATTGAACGTTTTTGGTGTTCAAATTGCGGATTAAGTAATATATAGCGGTTAAAATATCCATTTGAATTGAACGTTTAAAGTTTGTAGTTGTTAAGATTTTAAATACAATTTTAAAAAAAATTGGCATGGAAAGTTTGTAGCTCCCAAATGAGTCATATACTTTGGAATGGAAATACTTTCTTGCAGGAGAGTGTTGACGTGGTTTACACAATATGTAAAGACAATATACATTTACACCATCTCTATATTTTCTAACATTACCAAGTACATTTTTTCCTTATTTAATTTGAGAAGAAGAGATGGACTTTGATTAGTATTGACATCCCATTGCATAATAAATTTTTTTTGAGTAATAATAAAATATCTTTCAAATAAAATTAATATACAAAAAATTTCCCTATCATGCCACATCACTAGGATCCAATTGGAAAGTGGCAGTAAAAGAAAAAAAACACAATTATTTTCTGCATATCCGAAAAAGGATAATTGTAGACCAATACATGATACAAACATATTTTTACAGAAATAAACACGTTAATAATTGCAGACACCGCATGACACAACACGTTAGTGTGTATAAAAAATGAGTTTGAATAGACTTGGAAAACGAGGCATGACACGAAGTTACAAGTCCCTTAATTATTTTGGGTCATATCAGTGACAATCCGATACGACACGATAGTTAATCGGTCGGGTTGGAGTTGATCTTCTTCACCCGTTAATACCCGATAAGCCCCGTTAAGACCCATTAATTTAAGTAAATAAGTTATATTCTTGGAACTTATAAAGTGTTTATATAGCTTAATGTTAATTTACTAACAATGAATTATACTAAATGAGAGAGTTAGTAATGCCAATGAATTAATAGATCTAATTGTGTTCAAAAATGAACTAATATGTCAACTTGTTTATGACTCAAAAATAATTAATTATCTTAATGAGTAATAACGAGTGAACACGACACGACACGTTAAGATAACGAGTCGGGTTTGAATATAGTTTTTTCACACGATAAAAAAGTTATTCGTTTAGATACGAACCTGATAAGACCCGGGCACGATAAAAACCGATACGAATACGACTCGATACGAATAAGACTGTAAATCGAGTTGGGTGAGACGGGCTTGGGGTTGCTCAGGCTCGTCCCAAACTACCTTACCCAAGCTCAAGCCCGAGCTCGGCTTGAACTAATTTTTTCCACCTAAGCCCAATGGGATTTGAGCCCGATTTCATGCAGCCCCGATTTCAGTTGTTTTTGTTAAAAAAAATTGAATTAATGTTTTTTTCTTCTATTTCCACCGTGAAGAAAATGTACACACTAAAATCTAATTTATATTTCATAAAATAAAATATATAATATGAAATGTATTAAATTAAAAAAAGAGAAATAAGAGTGAAAACTTATAAAGGGCCAATTAAGTTTCATACATATATGTAACACCCCACGATTTTTGGAGACTGAGAAATTAAATTTTGGGAAAATAAAATTTAATTGAATTGGAGAATTTTAAAATTTGGGAATTGAGGCCCAAAAATAGAGAACATTTTAAAGTATTCCGGATGATGATTTTGAGGGTACCATTGATCCCGAAAGGGTCGAGATAGTCAAAATGACTGTCATTGAATTTTATTTCGGCTCCGGAATATTTTTAAGTCAATTTGACTCGAATTGGTGTAAACGAGTCATTTAAAGTGTGTATTAACATTTAAAATTGGGTTTATTGTTTTAAGGGATTTAAAGGCTTACGGATGAAGCCTTCTCATTTGAGAAAGAGAGAAATAGAAAGAAAAGAGAAAAGAAGAAGGAAAGAAGAAGAAAAGAGAGAGAGAGGAAGAAAAGCTTGGAGATTCCGGCCCGAACGCGGCATCGGGGACGATCCAACCTCTACAAATCTGAGGCAAGTGTTTAATCTTGCTAAATATCTATTTGTGTATTTCATTTCATAATTTGTGGGTTAAAGAAATGGGATTTGGGGTATAAATATCAAAACCTAGATTTTTGGGTTTAATCTTAAAATGGAGGTTTACACATGGGTTTAAGGGGTATAAATTGATGAGGTGAAATTATAAGATGTGTTTGATGCTGGAAACATTATTGGGTTACAAATTTATAGTTAGAAATTATTGATTTGGGATTTTGGGAAATTTAGGTTTATATAGAAAAATGACCATTTCGTAGCCTGCTGAACAGACCGAATCGATTCGGCCTCTTTCCGAATCGATTCGGAATGTTGCAGAATCCCAGGTCTGTGTGACCGAATCGATTCGGACCCAAGCCGAATCGATTCGGCCTGTGGAAGAAGCCCAGGTCTTTGGACCCGAATCGATTCGCCTTGGAGGCCGAATCGACTCGCTAGGCCGAATCGATTCGAAAACAGGGCATTTTGAGGTATTTTCTCCATAGTGATTCCAAACCCTTTTTGGTTGGGTTTATTGATTTGGGGGACTTCTCTTATGATGTAAGAGATATGATCTTGGAGACATATAAGGAGTTTCTCACATATGAGGATTTTGGGGACTCCTTAGGGTAATTTGGGAGAAATGTACCCATGTATGTATTGGAGTTGCATATGGAGATTGTGGGGAAACCTCATTGAGGTTGGGAATACCAATTATAGATAAAAAGGTATAAATATGATGTGAGGTTGAGAACTCTTAGAGAGTGATGGGTCTCATATCCTTGGAAATGTTTAGACTAAGGAACAATTGATAACTCAACAGGAGTAAGGGTTCATGAGATTAATTGAACCATAGGTGAAATTGGGAATGATTTGGATTGTACTATCGACTAGAATAAGCGGTAGCATAAGTTCTAGTTAGGATACTTTACACGTAATTGTGGGGAAATAACCATTGAGATTCCAATACTTGAAACGAGTTTGGAATAATTTGAGGTTTTAGACTATTAAGTCATGTATGTGCCTATGGTTAAATAGTACTAAAGAAAATTATGTACTTTTGAATATGGATGAAATGTGTAGTGATGGATTCCTACACAAAATTTTGGGTGATAACCCTAAGGTTGAATATATATGTATATATAAATACATATAATTTTGGGAGACTATTCATCATAGAAAAAAATGATTGAATATGTTTCAAGTGAGGGATTGTATTCACATATCGAGGTAAATTATTTGAGTTTGTGGTGACGGCTTGTATATTGAGGATTATGTATACTTATAGCCGAGTTTATATATCTTATACATATGAACGAGAGTTAGTTTGTATATATATAGATATAACGATGTGTGAATATATGTACATATATCTATGTATGAATATGAATATATGGATATATTTTATGTTGTGGACATTCATGGTATGGATATTTAAACCGTATATGATGGTTTACTATTTGATCATACGATGGGATCATATGGATGTATGTATATTGCGCATGTGAGCGATATATATACTTATGTGGTTAAGCATACCCCGCTCATGCTATCATTGGGAAGTTTCCGCGCAGAGGGTGAGCATCCTGGCATATAGAGCAGGGTGTGGATATTTCCTAAGTCATAGTCGTCCCGTGTGTTATTATACGATAAATATATTTTTTGGATGAGACGTGGTGGGTATGTTTCGTCTCATTGCCAGTTGGAGCTGTGACCGCTTCCCGGGAAGTCGTGTGTGTGAGTTATCACGAGGTGGGTGTTGTTGATCCCCACCAGGTGGTCCCCAGTTGCGACGTGAGCTGGGCACTGGGAAGATGATAGCATTGATGCAGTTTTATCGGCGATATATATAGCCGGGTGGATTATGTGCATGTCCATTGTACATCAGATTTGATATGTACACTTGGTCATGGGTATGGATGATTGTTATATATATATATGCTGAGAATAAAATGCCTATATATATATTTATATATCCTATAGATGAAAGGATATCGAATCTTTGTGGAGTACATCTTGGATGATTATGGTGTACTAGATTGATGGGGGTTGATGTATCGCATTTAAGGAATATTTCAGTTACATCATCCCAAGGATATTATTGGAGATGTTAGTTGTGGTAGTAGTATAATATTGTATACATGGCATTATGGATCTCTAGGATCGACATTGTCAAGGAGTAGTGTAACGGGGTAGTTCCTTGTTTGGATTTCGCTTTGCGAGACACCCCACGCATGAAACGCAGTGCAATGTTGAAATTGGAGAAAAGTTCTGCCAATTATGGTATGTACGGCATTATGGATCTCTATGATTGACATTGTCCAGGAGTAGTGTAACGGGGTGGTTCCTTGTTTGGATTTCGCTTTGCAAGACACCCCACGCACGAAACGTACTACATTATTGAGATTAGAGAGAAGTTATGTCGATATTTATGTGTGGCATAATGGATCTCTAGGATCGACGTTGACAAGGAGTAGTGTAACGGGGTGGTTCCTTGTTTGGATTTCGCTTTGCGAGACACCCCACGCACGAAACGCAGCGCGGCGCAGCGTTGAAATTGGAGGGAAGTTGTGTCAATAATAATTTTGCATGCTTGTTAATTAGAAATTAAATCATATGTTTCAACCCAAATGCATATTGGGTAACTTATTAAATTTATAAAATGGTTAAATTATAAATCGTAATCCACTAAGCCTAATAAGGCACATATGATTGAAAATAAATACTTAACTGTGTTTAGAAAAGGGGTGGATTTTTGGGTTATGATAGGAAGGTAGATCTCGTGGGTATAGGCTAGGCCTATGATAAGTTAGGTTGTCCTAATAAATGGGGGTAATTTAACTATAAGTTGAGAACGCGAATATGTGCGCGCCTTTAGATGAGAGGTGAGTTGGGGTTCCACGAGAGTGCGATTTCACTTTTAATTATGAAATAAGTGCACCGATATTTATTATTGTTGATGTAAAAAAATTAGATCACTCTAATAATTCAATCACAGATAAATAAATGAGACAAAAGATTTTAAAGTGGTTCAGCCTTATAAGAATGGCCTACGTCCACTGTTGTTTTATTGCTGAGTGTTTGGGAATTCTTGTTTACAAGAAATTATGTTCTCGATTCCAGGTTTTGGATTCGGGGCCCCCCTTACAATGAGGATTGTACAATGTATTTATAGCCCTGAGGCTGTAATGTGAAAGGGTAATACATTAAATGATATACATGTGAATGGGTAATACATTTAATGCCCTTTTTGCGTGTGCGTCTGAATGATAAACATTTAATGAATCAGTTGAACTGTTGGTTATCCATCTATTAATGCTTTGTTCGAGATGCAGCTCGGACCGCCGGAGTTGCTCGGACCGCCTAAGCTTCTCGGTACTCAAGAGTTCCTCGGAGAGGTATTGTTCCTCGGGGCGTGTGAGTTCCTCGGGGAACTGGTCTTCCTCGTTGTAGTCTTGTTCCTCGGAGCGCGTGGATTCCTCGGAAGTGTTTGTTGTTGCCATGTAGATAGCCACGTGTCTTTATATGATTGGTCCAAGCCAGCAGATTAAATTTGGTATCAACAGAAGCCCCCAATGTTTCATAGTTCGAAATTTAAGGAGTATGGAACATTCTTTCTCGGAATATGGTAGCTTTAAATAGTCTTCCTGATTTGTAGGAGCATTTCCCTTGTATTTATTTCTCCTTCCCAATTCGTAGAATCATGCTGTTTTGGACTTTTCTGCGTGCTTCGATTCCCGCGTCACTTTTCGTCTTTTTAGCCGTTGTTGTCCGCTTTGATTCCCGCACCACTTTTCATCTTTTTAGCCGCCGGTAACGTAATCATCCTTTTTTGTAATCATTACTTCACCATTTCCCAAGGCAAGGTTTTTAAACTTCACAGACACTCCCATTGTCTTCTACCTTTTCAAATTTTCATCTTTGAGTTTTACGTCGTCTCTTCCTACTCTCTTGTGCGTTCATCTTTTTCGTCGTTCGTTGTCAGCAGATCCATTCTTTTCCTGTAAGATCTTCTTCCTTCTTCTTTATTTCTTTATTCACCATAGTTTACCCTGTTGAGTCTCTTGAGAAGTTTCGTTCTGATTTCTCCATCCCCTCTTGGGTTGTCTTGGAAAATCTTTCTGAGCCTTTTGATTATTTCAATTTGGATGAGGGACATTGGTTCCCCAGTCTCTTTTTTGCTGAATGTGGATTTTCTTTTCCACCCAATTCCTTGTGTCTGGAATTCTGTCAGTACTTCGACGTTGTTC
This sequence comes from Sambucus nigra, assembly GCA_949130495.1. Classification (NCBI taxonomy): domain Eukaryota; kingdom Viridiplantae; phylum Streptophyta; class Magnoliopsida; order Dipsacales; family Adoxaceae; genus Sambucus; species Sambucus nigra. Next base: position 50,171,952 of record OX422221.1, read on the forward strand.
CTGCACGAATAGCCCCCAACACATGGAGAATAGTTAATGGGGTGCATAGATTAAATCAAGTGCATGGAACTCGTATAGGAATCCCAGAAATTATGTTCTGCTATAGATGGGCAGTTAATGATAATATTTTTTATTTAAAAACTAGATTTTTAAATAGAGCCTTAGTAGTCAATCTCCCTGATGCCAATAGGGATTATTTTGAGCATGGGGTTGTCATAAAAAATTGGCAACACCCTCCATTAACTGGAGATGAGGTTTACCAGGGTCCCAGATGCCCTCTTTATGGCAATGGGATAGGTTATTTTCATTTTATTTTGAAATTATATTTCTTTTGTGTTTGATAAAATGTGCCACTGATAACAATGTTTATTTATTTGCAGTTGATAGCAAGAGAAAGTGCCCAAAAGAAGCAGATGTCAATATAAGGCATTTGAAACTTATCTGGAGTCTGCATCAAAGTGTTGCCGACGAGCACATTAGATCAGCTTCGTATCTTCTCCAGTACAAGAGCTACACCAGTTCTTTCACTGCTCGTCCAGTGCTAAGTGAATCAGAGCCAGTACCAGCTTCCACCAGCTCATCGCTTGAATCTCATATTCCTTTAAGTGAAAGGATGAAGAAGAGAAGACCTCCTACCCTGTTTGAGAAAACTGCCTCCGGTTCTGGGGAGGCAAAAAGGAGTAGGATTGATATCCCAAGGGAGGGGACGAAGAAGAATGATGCAGCTCCTCCAGCTGTTTCTGCTAAAGTTGCCGAGAAGCCCGCAGTGGCTCCGAGCAGCTCTGCTGCTTCTGGAGAAGTGATTATGATATCACCGACCAAGGGTTCTTCCTTGGTTGAATCAGTACCTGTTCCCCCGAGGAGGCTGAAGAAGAGCTCCTCGGTCAATTTGGCTGACACCATTACTCAGCCCCCAGCTGTTGGGGCTGGAGTTCCCACTTTTGTTCCCCCGAGCTCTGCCATGAGCTCGGTAAAGTCCTGGATCATTCCCGAGGTCCAAGGTACTGAAGAAAACCTTACTCGGGACATGGTTACCTCACTAGCTGCTCGTCACCTTGCTTCTGTAAGTCTCTTTACTTTGAATTTTTCATATTTCCTTTGTCATTTCTGCTTCTAACTTGCTTTCTTTTTCTATTCACAGTTGACGAGCTGCTTCAATATAATCCTGAAGAAGGATGAAGTGATTAAGGCTTTTTTCTCCTCGTTCAGTATAGAGGGAGCTCTGGAAGAAGCTACCAAGTCTCTGGCAGATTCTCGCCAGAAGTATGCCACTGATAAGGCTATTTGGGAGAAGAAGCTTGCCTCTAACGAGACGGAGAAAGCTCGAGCTGTTGATGCCTCCAAGGAGTTAGAGAAGAGAATAAATGCCTTGGAGAAGGTAAATAAGGAGCTTGAAGAGAAGCTCAAAACTGCAGGAGAGTTTGAAGATAAACTCAAGGCTGCCGAGGAGGAGTTGGCCAAACTTCGGGAAGTAGGTCGGCAGAAGGAGGAGGCAGAAAATAAATTGAAGGCTGCTGAGAACCTGCTGTCCGAGAAGCTTGCCTTGGAGAAGACCAAGAGGAAAATGGTTGTGAAGAAGTCCTTCAGCTCTGGCTGGGACAAGGGGTTGGCTGCCATGGTATCCCAAGTGGACTATGGCAGTCTAAAATACTTTAGGGATGGATGGGTTGCTGCCCTTCAGGAAATGAAGGTCGACGAGTCTTTCGAGCTCTTTCAGAGACATATCCCTGGTCCCCCTCCAACTCCAGAAGACTTAGACGAGGACGAAGCTACCTCCGAGGAGTCTTCGATGGTAATGGGAGATCACGCCCTAACCATCCAGCCTGCTGCCGAGGAAAATCAACAAATCGTTTCTTCCTCCGAGCTACAACCTAATCTTCCCGAGCAACTATCTCTTCCCTCCGAGCAACCTACTTCTTCATCCCAGCCTCCCGAGAAGGTTTTGGGAGATAAGGAAAAGGTGTAGTGTTGTTCGGGTTTCTCTTTATTTTCTTTCTCTTTATTAAATGTAACCCAAAATATGTAACTCTAAACTATGATCTAATAAAATTTGAACTTTTTCCATACTGTTGTTCATCTTCTATTCATACTCTTCTTATATTTCTTATTGATGATTGCTCTTTCTTTCTCTGCTAGTTTCTGGCCAGGATGGAACTGCTATCTGCCCATGATACAAAGTTGTTGCAATAATGTAATGAGTACTTTAAGGCTGGTCACACAGACTTGAGTGCTGCACAAGTTTCCGACATCCTTGGTCATGATGCTTCAGAACAGGCAGTTGAAGCATATCAGTACCTGAAGTGTCTACTTGACCGAGCAGTGTCCAATAATGTTGCTTATTATGAAATGATCGAGGATCTTCAATGCACCCTCAAAGACCTTCAGCTTCAATACAAAGAATCCACTGCCCTGCTGCATGAGGGGTACAAAAAGAAGTACAAGTTGATCATGGCTGACAAGGGCTACGAGAAGCTTTTTACTGGGTATGATTTGAGGGAGAGAACTTTGAAGGGTGAGGTCGAGGAATGCAGACAGATTGCCAAGTTGCTAGAGCAAGAGAACAACAACTTGTAAAAAGACCTATCACAATTGAAGTCTGCAGCCTCCACTTCCAGTGCCTTGATCCCAGTGAACGACGAGGGATTCTCGTTCTTAGAGGTTGAGAATGCCAAGTTGAGGGACGAGTTGGAGACTTTGAAGAGTTCTGGCACCTCTATATCTTCTTGTGGTCGAGCAAGAGCTTCTCGGGGATGAGCAAGAGCAGCTCGGGTTCTTGTCGAGGAACAGAGGACTCAGTCTGCCTTAGAGAACCAGGCCTTCCAACTAATAGCGAAGAACCAGGCTTTGTCTGATATGTCAAAGAAGATTAGGGACCTGGAAAAACAGCTCTCCGCGCAGAAGTCAGTCTTGGAGAATAAGGAGCTTTTCATCAAGAATCTCCACGAGCAGCTAGAAAGGCTAACATATCAATTCCACAAACAGCCCAGGGAGTTCTGGATGGCTGGATACAACGAAGCACTATTCCACTTGGACGATCGTATCCAAAATGCCAACAATGAGGGCTACAAGCAAGGCTGGCTGAATGCCTTAGGTGTGCTGAAGCTCGAACAAGGTCATTATTTGTGGGACTACCATGATCCCGGGTTGTTCGACTTGCCTGTGCCACCATACAATTTGGAGATGGATTGGATTCCTGCTCGGGCCATTCCTCGGAGCTTAATTTCAAAGTATCTCGGTGACTACAATTTACATTCTCAAATCGAGGTATCTCGTCCCGAGCATCTTTTAGATCGACCATCCGTGATGAATACAAGCATGTTGAAAGATCTCAACTTCATCAATTCTCCTTTGTCTTTAAATGATCCGCCTGCTGGCGAGGAACCTGTATCAAAAGCAGAGGGGAAAAGACCAGTAGAATAGGAATTTTTGATGTAATAGTTAGTATACATTTCAATATCAACGTACTTGTAATTTATTTTGAATTCAATGAAAGACTTTCATTTTGTTTGCTATTATCTTGTAGTTATCAAACACTTTATATTTATGCATATCTGTTAAAAAGATAACGATATTATGTTGTTTGTCGATCAACTCAGTAATAATTAAAAAATTACAAGTATCAGTAATGTTGCTCGATCACTTAATAATAAAGTAATGAGTATAAAAATGTTGTTTAAAATGTTTCCAACCAACCAAGGTTGTTAAATTATGCTTGTCGACCAACTTCAGTTAGTGGGTTTTTATCCCCGACCAGCCATACTTGATAGATTTTTCTCTTAAAATGTTTCCGACCAACCAAGATCGGTAAATTTTGCTTGTCGACCAACTACAGTTGGTGGGTTTTTATCCCCGACCAGCCATAGTTAGTAGACTTTTGCACTTTCTGGAATAATCTTACCTCCCGACCAACAAAAGTTGGCATTTTCGAGAATGTATGTACCTTCCGACCAACATAAGTTGGCATTTGTGAGCATATTTTGTTTCCTAGACAAACAAGTTGGCATTTTTAGGAATATTTCATTTCCTAGCCAAACAGGTTGGAATTTTTAGGAATATTTTGTTTCCTAGCCAAAAAGGTTGGCATTTTTAGGAAAATTTCGTTTCCTAGCCAAACAGGTTGGCATTTTTAGGAATATTTTGTTTCCTAACCAACCGAAGTTGGCATTTTTAGGAATATATTATTTCCTAACCAACCGAAGTTGGCATTTTTAGGAATATTTTGTTTCCTAACCAACCAAAGTCGGCATTTTTAGGTATATATTATTTCCTAACCAACCGAAGTTGGCATTTTTAGAAATATTTTGCTGAGCAGTCTGAGCAGCTTTGCCGAGTAGTGTGTAGCACTAGTATTCCCCAAAAAATTCTCAATAAAAAGGAGAGACTTTGGCAGAATATCTTCGTTTTATTCATACTGATGGAACTGCGTTACATATACATCACTGATAATACTTGCGCAGATGCTCTGCGTTCCATGCATTCTTAAACTCCTCGCCTTCTAAAGTTGCTATTCGATAAGTTCCTGGTCGAATAACTTCTGTAACTCGGTATGGTCCATGCCAGTTTTCTTCCAGCTTATTGTGTTTTTGAATTACTTTCTTCAGCACATAGTCTCCTTCTTTCAGGTCGCACTTCTTCACCCTTTTGTTGTAGAACAAAGCTGTTCGCTGCTGGTAAGCAGCATTTCTAATGGCTGCTTCTTCTCTAACTTCCTCGAGCATGTTTAAATCCAGTCTTCTCATTAAGTCGCTGACAGGGGAATTGAAATTTAATACCCTGTGTGTTGGGAGGCCCAACTCGGCAGGTATGACAGCTTCACTTCCAAACGCCAGCATGTATGGTGATTCTCCAGTTGCTACTCGGGGAGTAGTTCGGTAAGCCCAAAGTACTAATTGTAGCTCGTTGATCCAGTTTGTTTTTGCATCATCCAATCTTTTCTTCAAACCGTTCAGCAACGTTCTGTTTGTCACTTCAGTTTGTCCATTGCTTTGAGGATGACCGGGTGCTGAATGAACCTTCAAAATGTTTGACTGATGACAATAGGCGGCAAACTTCTCGTTATCAAATTGTGTTCCATGGTCTGTGATGAAGGCATGAGGTAGACCATATCGATAAATGATGTTCTTCCAAACAAATTGGTACACCTTCTCGTACGTCATGTCAATGAGTGGCTCAGCCTCTACCCACTTAGTAAAATAATTTACTACAACGACGAGATACTTGAACCTTCCTCAGGTCGTTGGCAGTGGTCCAACTAAATCTATTCCCCACATGGCAAATGGCCAAGGGGAAGTTATGGGTGTCAATAATGCTTGTGGAGTTCTTCGGATGGAGGAGAAGCGCTGGCACTTGTCACACTTCTTGGCGTAGGCTATACAATCAGCCCTCATCGTCGGCCAGTAGTATCCTTGTGTCATCACCCTTTGCAAAAGCGTACGACCTGCTACATGTGCTCCACAAGACCCTTCATGGATTTCTTCAATCAATTCTTTCACCTCGGAGGGATGTACGCATCTCTGCGAACCTGCCATAACTCCTCGTCTATATAAAACACCATTAGTTAATACATACCGAGCAGCTTTAAACTTCAATTTCTTGGCTGCGAGCTTGTCGATTGGTAATTCTCCCTCCTCAATATATGCCCTGATGGGATCCATCTAAGATGGTCCTAAATCAAGGGTTATAAAGTTCATCGTCAGATCTTCATCTATGCTCCGACTAGCTAACACTTCAATTGGGATTATTCGTCGTAGCTCGGTGCGAGTAGCTGATGCTAGTCGAGCTAGGGCGTCTGCTCTCGCATTCTCCATTCTTGGTATTCTGACCAGCTGAATAACGACAAATTTTGACACCAGCTCCTTTGCCTTTGCATGATATATGATCATTAATTCTCCTCTAACTGCATATACTCCCATCATTTGGTTTACGATCAATTGAGAGTCACTGAAGATCATAACCTGCTGCGCCTCCATAATTTTTGCCAAATTGAGCCCTGCAATCATGGCCTCATATTCAGCCTCATTGTTGGAAGCTTTGAATTGGAAACGCAAAGCGTATTCCATGTCGACCTCGTCCGGAATGCTCAAAACTATCCCCGCGCCACATCCTGCAGTGCAAGATGAGCCATCTACATATAGCCTCCATATAGGTAACTCGTCTTCAAATTTCTGATCAGTCAGAGTTCCTCGGTGAAATATTTGCTGCTTCCTTTCATCCTCCCGGGATTTTTCTCGCTCCTCGTCGATCATCTTTTCTTGCCCTTTTACCAACCGGAGTTGGTCTGAGCTCGAATTTAATGATCCTGTAACATCCACTTGCCCTTTTACCAACCGGAGTTGGTTTGAGCTAGTGTTTGTCGATCCTGTAACATCCACAGGTTGATCAGCGAGCAACTCTTGTTCCTCGTTTGGAGTCCTCATAACTATCTCTGCATCACATCCTATAACATTCACACGCCCTTTTACCAATCGAAATTGGTCTGAGCTTATGTTTGTTGATCCTGTAACATCCACAGGTTGATCAACGAGCAACTTCTGCTCCTCGGGGGTATCAGAATAGGTGAACTCTGCTATAAAGTCTGCTACAGCCTGCCCTTTTAGCGATGATCTGGGTTCATAAATTATATCATATTCACCGAGCTCTATTGCCCAGTACATCAATCTCCCTGATTTTTCTGGCTAATGAAGGGCTTGTCTCAATGGCACATCGGTATATACTACTATAGTATGAGCCTGAAAGTATGGCCTCATTCTCCTACTCGCCTCAATCAGCGCCAGTGCCAATTTCTCCAGCCTTGGATATCTGATTTCTGCTCCTCGGAAGGCCTTACTTGTGTAGTAAATTGGTTTTTGCACTCCATTCTCCACTCTGATCAACGCCGAGCTAACTGCATTCTCGGACACTGCAAGGTACAAATACAATTTTTCTCCCATCACCAGCCTGGACAACAGTGGAGGTGCTCCCAAGTATTTCTTCAAGTCTTGAAAAGCCTTCTCACATTCATCATTCCACTCAAAAGTCTTTCTGAGTGTCTTGAAGAATGGGAGACATCTATCAGTTGCTCGTGACACAAATCTGTTGAGTGCTGCTACTCGTCCTGTAAGACTTTGTACTTCCTTCTTCGTTATTGGAGATCGCAGCCCTAATAGAGCTTTGATCTTTTCAGGATTTGCTTTAATGCCCCGCTTATTGACAATGTACCCGAGGAACATGCCTTCTCGTACTCCAAATATGCACTTCGTCGGGTTCAGTTTCATTTGATATTTATCTAGTTGATCAAAAGTCTGACTTAAGTCAACTAGATGATCGGCAGCTTTCTTGCTTTTCGTCAGCATATCGTCAACATAGACTTCCATATTGTCACTGATTTATTCAGCAAAGACCTTGTTCATCAGCCTCTGATATGTCGCACCTGCATTTTTCAAACCAAAAGGCATAACATTATAACAATAAGTTCCCCTAGGGGTAATGAAAGAAGTACTCTCCCTGTCTTCAGGTTTCATTTTGATCTGATTGTAACCAGAATAAGCATCCATGAAGCTCAGCAACTCGTGTCCCGAGGTAGCATCCACCAGTTGATCAATTCGGGGCAATGGAAAGTGATCCTTTGGGCATGCTTTGTTGAGGTCGGTGAAGTCTACACACATCCTCCACTTGTTATTCTTCTTCTTTACCATCACCACATTAGCTAACCAATCTGGATATTTAACATCTTCAATGAAACAAGCTTTCTGGAGCTTCTCGACTTCCTCCTGTATAGCTTGATTCTTCTCGGGACTGAATACTCTTCTTCTCTGCTTCACAGGCTTGATCTCCTTATTCACATTGAGCTCCTGACATAAGAAGTTTGGGTCTATCCCAGGCATATCTTCATGACTCCACGCAAAAGTTTATCTTCTGCTTCTAAGGAAAGTTATCAAATCTTGTTTTAACGAGGCATCCAACGATGAACCTATTTAAGTAGTTCGCTCAGGGCGTTCGTCGTCCAGAATGACATTTTCAGTAGCTTCCACCACTTGACCCTTCACGAGTTGCGATTCATCTCGAGGATCCAATGTTTTAATTTCTGCACCTTCATCCACTTGATAGGTAGTAGTCTTTTTCTTTGATTCTTCCAGTTCTTCTTGCTCGGCGGATGAATAATAGCATTCCCGAGCTACTTTATGATCACCTTTCACAACTCCTACTCCAATGTTTGTTGGAAATTTTAGGCACTGATGCACTGTAGATGGTACAGCCTCGAACTTCTTCAATCCTACTCTTCCCATGATGATATTGTACGATGATTGGACATTCTTATCCATCACGAAGAAACGTATTCTTTCTGTCCGACAAGCAGGCCACGTACCAATGAATATATCCAACTTGATCGTCCCAAGTGGAAATACTTTCTCGCCAGCAAAACCAATGAGGGGTCTGTGGTAAGGCTCCAGTTGAGATTGCTTTAGATTTAAACTATCGAAACACGAGTAGAACATAATGTATGTCGAGCTACCATTGTAGACCAGCACTCTTGAAATCATTACCTCCTTCATTCTCATTTTGATCACCAGTGGATCATCGTGAGGATATAAAACACCTGCAAGGTCATTTTTTGAAAAACCGATGACCAATTTCTCCTTGTTCACCTTTCTCGGGCGATCTTCCTCAGCTAAATTTATTCGCTGAATGTACGAGCAAGCTTGAGCCTCACCGAGGTAAGCTTTTCTTTCTGCAGTAAGGTCTCCCACTCCTGCATCTCCTCCTGTAATAACATTACAATCAAATGACCCAAAGCGTATTGAAAATACCTCTCATTCTGGCTGCCTTGGTTTCTTGGAAAGATCGGGGTCATCCTCTGGATCAACTTCATGGTTTCTCTTCTTGTTCTCCTCTGCTCGACGAGGAGATCTAGACCTCTCTCTAGTTCGGTCGTTGTTTCTTCTTTCGCCTCCCCGAGCGACATACTTTGCTAGCTTTCCTCGTCGGATGAGTGTTTCAATCTCATTTTGAAGAGCTATGCAATTTTTGGTCATATGGCCATGATCCTTGTGGAACTCGTAATATTTTTCCCTATTCCTCGTGTCAGGGTCTGCCTTCATTTTCTTTGGCCAGTTTAACTCCTCGCTGTTCTTAATTTCTTCCAGGACGTGGTTGATATTTGCCTTCAAAGGTGTGTAATTATCAAATTTCCTCAAGACCTCCCATGACGATCTATTTTTGGATTGTTTGTCACCACCATTGTTCTTATGTTCTTTCTTTTTAGCTTTATCACCTTCCACCTTGGTTTCTTTGGCGTCCATATTCTTCTTCGCAGACATAGCCTCCTCGACATTCATAATCTTGGACGCTTTTCCCATCAGGTCCGACATGGTTCGAGGTGGATCTTTGGCCAAAGTGTAGTACAACTTGTTTGGCAGCAGTCCACTCATCAAAGCAGTAATCGCTGTCTTCTCCTCATAATCAATGACTTCGAGTTTCTCGTTATTGAAACGAGTTATATAATCTCTGATACTCTCACCAGCTTTTTGTCTAACACTTAACAAATGTGCTACTCGTTTAACTGGTTTTGCTCCAAAGCAGAAATTCCCAATGAATAACTCGGCCAGTTGAAGAAAAGTTGAAATCTTACCCCGAGGAAGATTATTATACCATATCTGAGCAGATCCGGTAAGAGTTCCCGAGAATGCCCTGCATCTTATCTCGTCTGGGACAGCATAGATGTCGGCAGCAGCTTGATATTGTTCTATATGAAGAACATGGTCAGTCTTCCCATCATACTTGGGAGTCACAACAGGTGCTTTGAACTTAGATGGTGTTGGAAAATCAACAATGTCCTGGACAAAAGGTGTTCCTCGAATAAAGGTTCGTTATAGAGGGTTCTTGGCCTTGGCTATTTCCCCTAATCTATCCTCCAGCCTCTGAATAGATCCTTTCCATGCATCATTTCCTTTCTCGGGCCTATTGGTTCGAACAACTGATCGCGTTGAAGTGGCTTCTTGGGATTTATCTCGACGAGCAGCTGGTCGGTCATAGGATCCATCTTGACGAGCAGCTGGTCGCGACTGGGCAGATCCTTCCCTTAAATCTGATGGTTGTCGAAAGCTCCTCGACGTTGCATTAAGAGGACTTTTGTTCCTCCTAGGGCCTAATCGGTCGAAAGGAGAAGCCCTACTTAATCTTTCCAATGCACTGGTCCTTTCCGGGGAGAGGGTGACACGTTGTTCAGTATTTATGGCTCGCACTGACGAAGTTCGTCCAGGTTGATAAGAAAAATCTTCAGATTCCTCATTGCGATATGAATTAGTACGCCTAGTACGCGAAGAAGGCGCACGGGTATTTCTTTGAATGCTTCGTGGTCCGGAATGGGCTGATGCATCGCCATGGAGGATTTGGATGAGTTATCGCATCGTTTCTTGCATGACGATCTGACCCTGTGCCAGATTTGCCATTATTCCAGTCAGATCTAGAACAATTGGTGGAGCAGACGGATTTGGAGGGGTTCCAGCGTTTCGATTGCTGGATTCAGGAATATCAGCCATTGGTAATGGATTGTATTTGATGAGAAAACGATATTACCAGTCGTTTCCCACAGACGGCGCCAATCTGTTGATGTAAAAAAATTAGATCACTCTAATAATTCAATCACTAGATAAATAAATGAGACAAAAGATTTTAAAGTGGTTCAGCCTTATAAGAATGGCCTACGTCCACTGTTGTTTTATTGCTGAGTGTTTGGGAATTCTTGATTACAAGAAATTATGTTCTCGATTCCAGGTTTTGGATTCGGGGCCCCCCTTACAATGAGGATTGTACAATGTATTTATAGCCCTGAGGCTGTAATGTGAAAGGGTAATACATTAAATGATATACATGTGAATGGGTAATACATTTAATGCCCTTTTTGCGTGTGCGTCTGAATGATAAGCATTTAATGAATCAGTTGAACTGTTGGTTATCCATCTATTAATGCTTTGTTCGAGATGCAGCTCGGACCGCCTGAGTTGCTCGAACCGCCTAAGCTTCTCGGTACTCAAGAGTTCCTCGGAGAGGCATTGTTCCTCGGAGCGTGTGAGTTCCTCGGGGAACTGGTCTTCCTCGTTGTAGTCTTGTTCCTCGGAGCGCGTGGGTTCCTCGGAAGTGTTTGTTGTTGCCATGTAGATAGCCACGTGTCTTCATATGATTGGTCCAAGTCAGCAGATTAAATTTGGTATAAAAAATTATGCACGGTTAACACACTTGCTAAATCGGGCTCTGACCCATTTACTTTTCTCTCCTGCTTTGTATATATATATATATATATATATTACTACAGGTGTCCTACCGCATGGATGCTGGATGACCTTCTATCCAGAGTCTTGAGAGCCGCGACAGGTGCGGACTATGGCGGGATGTAGAATGTAGTCGCTTCCTCCTTTGAAAAATTCTAGGTAGGATTCATGTTGTATATCGGGTTTGTACCCAAGGGATATTTATATACATGTTTATATTTATTCCATTCCAGTTATTGTATTGGCTATGACCCGGCAGCTTATTCGGTTTCCTTTTTGTAGTATATTCTGTTGTAGTCATTTATTTCGTTTTATTCTAGCATTTTATTTATTTTAGTTCTTTCATGCATCTTTCTTTCCTTTATTAGTAGTGCTAGTTTGTTGTCTGTTACATATTTTATTTAATTTTAACATCTCGCTTGCATGATACTGGGTAGTTAGTTCTATATTATATTGTACCGACAGTTGATGTTGAGACTGGACCATCTGAAATTCCTGATTAAATGTAGTATAGGGCTGGCCACCCGTTATTATTTTAAGCGGGTTGTTACAATATATCAGTATTTGATCACTAACAAAGGCTCATTGTGGCTTGAGTAATTAATAAATCAAATGCTCATAATGAGATTAACAATAAAATCACAAAATTGAAAACCAATTGTAATTTAATGAATTATGACAAATAAACATTTAAAAAAAGTAGTTAATGAAATAAAATAGTGATATCTAATTAAAAAATATTAACATAAATACATTATATTATATAAATTTATTTATATATTTAAAATTCAGGCGTCGAGCGTAATTCGGGGGTGATGAGGTTTGACTCAAGCTCGGTTCAAAATTCATTCGAATTTGAAATTTTAATTCAAATTCGACTCGAATCAAACTCAAATAAAACTTATCTCAAAAATAGCGGATCAAACGGGCAGCCTTCGAGCCGTTCGATTAAATTTGAAGGCCTAGATACGAACCGTAGTGAGGGGGTGAGTTTGAATAGTGTATGAGTGTAGAATTAGCCTATCCTCAAAACACAAAATGGCACTCTGTCGGTCAGTGTTGATGTTTGGGCGTCCTGGAATACCCACCACATTCCATTACACATTTCTTGTAAAACGCCATGGTAGTAGTACTAGTAAATTTACAAGTAACTGCTACAACTCCGCCTCAGTTACTGCAACTGACCAAAACTATGGTAGCAAACAAGTTATCAGCGTTAACCCAAGGCTTTATGACTATTTACTCACCAACGTTCGAGAACCACAGGTCAAATTTAACTTTTACTATTCAAACAAATTTAGTTGTTGCTGATTTTTTTTTATATTTGGTTTCAGATTTTACGGGAACTTAGAGAGGAGACTGCCACCATGCGAGGTAGTCAGATGCAGGTATTCTTTCTCTGTAAATATATTGTAAGCTACTGTGGTTTCATGAACCCAAATTGCTGAAAATTATATGGTTATTTTGGTTCTGTCCCCATTAGTAGGGGTGGTGCCTCGGGGTACTTTTTACTCTATGATGGTTTTCTCTTCCAGGGCACTGCCCTTTGTATTCCCATTTCCTCCCTTCGGTATAGACTCATTATTGAGGTTCATGCCAGGGGATTGGCCTGCCACATAGGTGTCGCATGTACTTTACTTTTCAGGAGTGGTTGTTTTGTCCTACTATGAGGTGAGACCTATTAAGCACAGACATTCTCCTGAAAGCCACGAGTCAGCTTTGACTCGAGTCCGACAACCGACATGCTCCAAAACGTTGCCGACACGCGAGTCCTTTTTTTAAAGATTAGACACGCCGGGACACGTCCACGACACGCTGGGATACGTAAAAGGATATGCTGGGACACGTAAAACGACACGTTTTTATTTTTTTCTAATGTGATTGTGATTCTGCTTTATTTATGATTTTTAATGTTAAAGTGTGTTTGAATTTTGTTTTGTATGGTCCATTTTCTTAATTGCATGTTAAGAATGCTCTAATAATATATTTTATGAAAAAATTCTGTTTTATTTCATTAATATATATATATATATATATATTAATTTAAATATATATTGTATATTATACGTATCCTAGCGTGTCGTATCCTAGTTTTCGAATAAATCACGTGCCGCATGTCGTGTCGAAACACGTATTACGTGTCGAGTCCGTGCTTCATAGGGTGGGACACGCATGCCTCATTCGTTGATATTAGATGACTAGGGGTTAACATTCTGTACCAACCCCCATTGTCCAGGTAAAGGTTGGCCAAACACAATACGCCGAAGATGGGGCTTGTCTAACAATTCATACAATTCTTAGTATCAAACCGTAAAAATAAAATTTTAATTTAAAATATACACGCACAATAAAACCATATTAAGTAATAACTAACAATGAATAAGTCTCGGCTCCCATAAGTCATAAAACATCCATCAAAACATAACTGGAAAAATAAATGACTGGAGTAAATAAATCTCGCGCTTATGCCCATACAATCTTTGAATAATAAAATCGAATGAAATAAAGAGTAGCAAGCTATGCTAGAATCAATGAGCCGAATCCGCTACTAAGTAAGTGCAACTGCATGTCTGTCTGTTAGCTCTGCTGTTCATGTCTAGGATAACGTGGGAGAAAAAATATTTTTATAATTTGGGTCAGCGCCCTAAAGTTGCAAGAATTAACTCTAATAGATAATAATGCAGTCAATTCACATTACATACCGCCCATCGGCACTCGTATGCAGTAAGTATCTCACCCTTTAACTAAGTGTAATACTATACACATTTCCAACCCAAGCCCAAATATAAAATCCGTTTTCTACACTAACATGAGAATATTAAGGGCATTTAGCACATATACCAAATGGGAGATAAATATCTAAACACATGATCTCAGTTCCAAGACTAACCCCCACAATACTACCCCCAAAAAATTGCCATTTCATCACATTATGTATTTTACGTAGCATTGTGTTCATTAACAATTGTTTACATCATCGGACTACATTGATTTGTTCTTAATTAATTTATATATATATATATATATATATATATATATATAGCACACGAAAGCATCTACCTCTGGTGTCTAGCTCGTGCTCTATCGGTAAGTTCAGAGGACTCCCTCACCAAACGGACATAAATAAAACACACATAAGTGGGGCGGTCACTATGCAGTATACCATCTCATGGCCCATACCCCTGACCATGACAGTGGATCCGGCTATCCCACTTCTCTCATCACGAAGCGGCGACCTTGAACGTAGGACCTAAAATAACGACCTACACTATGCTTAGCCCATTTGTGCGGGAGCGTGCTACGGTCCGACCACGTACGCAAACCCAACCGATAGGCCTCCCACGAACACGGGTATGTTCACACAATTAATATTCACATACATATAGCACACAATATGTATAGGCAATTATCCCCATAACAACCGAAACTAGATTTCATAAATCTCAAATTAACAATCATTGTCTTAAAAATTAACACTCTAGTTAATTATTTTCCCCAAATATTGGATAACGACACAAATTTATTTTTAATTAAATATCCCTTCACTTGGATAACTTCCCACCTACTCGCTTGAAAAATTCCCTGAACGCTTCCACAGTCTAACTCTGACCCAAGCCCAGGAGCCGAATCGATTCGCCCCTTAGAACAGAATCAATTTGCTGGACCGAATCGATTCGCCTAGGAGGCCAAATCTATTCGTTTTCCGGTAGTAGCCCAGATCTGCTATGTTTTTCTGTACGGGTTTCTTCCCCAAAATTCCATATTCATTTATAAGATTTTACACACTTCAATTTCAAGAACCATAACCCTATTATAGTCAAGAAAACGTGTTAACATCATTCTATACCCAATCTACGCATGATAACCCCTCATGAATTCGAGTAATTGGATCTAAAACATTACAAGTTGTTTTACGCAATCAAGTTTATAACTCTTATCTAAAAATTTCTAGAATAATGAGATCAATACATGAATTGAAATCAATTATAAACGTATAGTTTCCCCAATAAAACAATATCAATTATGGGTTTGTCACCAAGGTGTTTAATTCTAAAAACACAATTATTCATCAATTAATTCTAAACAGTCCTAGATTCAAATCCATTTGTGTTTCAATCTCAAATCAATTTTTAACCCGGAATTGGTATGAGAGACATGCATATGGATCAAGAAACATATTATTAAAGGTTTAGCAAGAAAATTCTTTCCTTTTAGAGATTATATTAGCATCCTCCGTTGAGTCTTTGTTCCTCTCTTCTTATCCAACTTTGGTAACTTCCTCCAGAGGGTGTAGGACTGCTAGGTTAACTCACAAATGGATGGAATGTGTAATCAGGTTGGGTTATTAACTTACTTAAACCCTTAATCCTGTATCTCCCCTTAATAACCAATTTCCAAAACCTCCCCTAAGGGCATACCCATCCCCCGAGTCCAACTTACAATGTTTAAAACGCTTAACGAGTTCCGAAATCACTCTAGAATATACTTAAACAATGTTTACCACAAATTACACATCTTTGTTATGCTAATCGTGATATAAGAATAGTTCACGTGACATGTAAATTAATTATCTACTAATATACACATTCAGCATAATTGAATCACATAATCATGCGTAATCATATTCAAGCAGTTTATTCACGCAGTTTATCTATTTAAATTTACCAATTTAAATGTTATAAAAACACGGGGTGTTACACATTTTAACGCCAGTCTCCACACTTTGTTGCCTATTCCCGATCGATGTTGGCAAGATGTCTCCATGGACTTTATCTTAGGCCTTCTCCGCTTGGCTGGAGACCATGATTCGATATTTATCATAGTCGATCGATTCTCCAAGATGGCCATTGCTGACTCTTGCACCATAGACACCCCTTATGTAGCCATGCTCGATTTTCAGGAAATAGTCTGCTTATAAAACAGAATGTTTAGAAAATGAGTGGTGGAGATGCGAATGCTAAGATGTAGGATTGTAAACGGATCGGATTCGAACCGGATTAGGCAAATCCAAATCCATATCCGTTTATGTTAAACGGATTCGGATCCGATCCGTTTATTAATCGGATCGGATCATGCAAATCCAAATCCATATCCGTTTATGTTAAACGGATTCGGATCGGATCCAATTATCCGATTATCCGTTTATGTTAAACTTGATTTGCAACATTTTTATTTTCAACTCTTATTTCTTAAATTTATTTTGCAAGTGTTCCAAAAAAACAGATAATGAAATAAAGAACTATTATAATATATATTTAAAATATTATTAAATACAATATATATTAATTAAAAAAAAATATATATATATATATGTATGTATATATGTATATATATATATATGTATGTATTAGAAATATTAATCGGATCGGATTATTAACGGATCGGAGTATATGAATCCAAATCCGCTCCAGTTAATAAACGGGTAAATGAATTTTAGGCATGATCCATATTCGTTTAAATGGATTGGATTCGGATTTAGATAAAATCCGATCCATTGACAGGCCTACTAAGATGGATTCGTGGTCAAACTCGAAAGGATAAAATTATAAATGAACAAATTAGTGAAATGGTAAAATTAGCTCCTATAGAAGATAAATTAAGAGAAAATCAACTTAGATGGTTTGGACACGTCAAGTGTAGACCAATGGATCCTCTCATAAGTAAGAGTGATTTAGTTAGTATTGATGCTAATGGAAGGGGTAGAGGTAGGCCTACATTGACTTTGTGAGATATTGTAAAAAAGGACATGATATCTTGTGGTTTAACCGAATATATTGTGTAGAACAGTGTGAAATGGAAAAATTGGATTCATGTGGCTGACCTCAAATAATTAGGAAAAAGACTTTGTTGAGTCGAGTCTGCTCACAAGGTGTGCCCTGTAGTATCACCTCTGACAAGGACGTATGGTTTATGGGTTACTTTTGGCAGACCTTTTGGGACTTCTTGTAGTGCTCTCTCCATTAGAATTCCACCTGCCGATCGAAGACCAGGTAGTCAATCAAACCATTGGGGACTTGCTCTGCTGACTTGCTATGTATGGGCATGCCCGAACGTAGTGACATTGTGGTCGTTTAAGTCGAGTTGGCCTTCAACAATGCCTTCAACCGCTATACGGGCCTATCCCCATTCTTGATTGTCTTGGGGACTTCACCATCCATTCCTATCATCCTGGGCGAGTTGCCTCCCACCTTCCCAGTTAACCCCTTTGCTTGAGTTTGCTAACCACATGATCGCCATGAGGATGTTCGCACTTCCTTTAGCGTATGTGTGTTGCGTACAAGGATCACGCAGACGCCGACCGTCGAGTACTCGTATTTCAGCCCGACGAATTAGTCTTGTAGCTATCTCCGGAATACTCGTCGCCAAGGCTAGGGCCACAAGCTTCAACTTCGGCGTCAACATTATTTAAACCCTTTTCCCGTGATTAGCTATTATGGGGACAATGCCCATTAGGTCGATTTACTAGTCGAGTTCTATATGAATTGCACTTAATGTTGCTGACCTCTCACTATTATGGAATGCACATGTAGGGATGGCAATTTAACCCGCCCTGCCCCTAATGAGGCGGGTTAAAAACCCGTTTAAAATAAACGGGGCGGGTATTTTAAAAAAAAAAAAACCGTTTATTAAACGGGCCGGGTTCGGGTTTACTGTATATAAGCATAACCCGCCCTGCCCCGCCCCGTTTATTTCTTATAATTACTAAAATACTCATATTTAATATATTATTTACACAAAAAATTTATATATATAAGTTATATATGCGGGTTTAACATGCGGGTTTTAACCTGTCCCGAGCGAGTTTTTGACCCGCTTAATCTAAACGGGGCGGGGCGAGTTTTAAAAAAATTTCGCGGGGCGGGTTAGGGTTATGACAAACCCGACCCAAACCCGACCCGTTGCCATCCCTATGCACATCCCTCCGATTCGCCTATCTCTAGCAGCGGGCCACCTTGTCACGTCAAATCACGTCGAGGGCGTTTTTGCTTCTGAGAATGTTACCTCCTCGTCCGACAACTATAATTGATTCCTCATCCGTTGGCTTAGGCACCTCGAGGCTGAGGATACCTCGATCATGGAGGCCACTCTTAAGTAGCGTATCAATCCAGATTTCTATTGCCAATATAGGGATTATATGGCGACTTTTTAGGGGGGAGAGTGATGTAGGGGAGCCTCGAGGGGTGTTTTTGTTTTTTCCT
Source organism: Sambucus nigra (assembly GCA_949130495.1). NCBI lineage: Eukaryota > Viridiplantae > Streptophyta > Magnoliopsida > Dipsacales > Adoxaceae > Sambucus > Sambucus nigra. Next base: position 50,190,397 of record OX422221.1, read on the forward strand.
ATTCTAGTGCCTTCTCGTGATAACAAGCATATTGAATTATTCTAGAGTGCCCTCTATAGTCAGTTTACCATTATGGTTATCTTGGCTAGCAAGATAACCTAGTCTATAAATAAGGCCCATGGCCATCCGTTGCAATCACCATTGTTACTTTTGACATGATGAATGAGAATTAGAGAGAAATTTCTTTTATAAGATGTTATTGTTGTGTAGTTTAGACTAATCACTTCCTCTCCCTTCCTGCTACACATAAGATACACTTACATTCATAATAAATTTGATAGAGTTGTAACTGTAAAGCATGGAATTTTGGAAACATGAAGAATTGAGCAAGTTCTCTATAGTGGAAAGCTTGAGATATTGGAGTCTTCCTCACCATTAATGAATTGTTTATAGTCATAAAATAGAGAGAATGAATTACTTTCATCAGTCCAAGTTTTTAGTCATATAATACAGAGATTGAATTACTTTCATCACTCCAGTTTTTACAAGATGTCTCAAATTATGATAATTATATGTAATCATGCACATGGAGTATGACGAACTAATTTTTTTTTATCACTAGGTATCTCCTGATCAAGCGCAACTACTTGCAATGCTTGTCCAGATTTTGGGGGCAGAAAAATGCATTGAAGTTGGTGTATATACGGTACGTGACACATGAATGGCGTTAGTTTGATACATCTTCTCCACTTTGGTATTTCAATTTTGTTATATTTGGTTTCATCGTCTCCTCTTCTTATCATGAATGACCATCTAGTAAAAAACTGGTGTTATTGTGAAGGTGGAGATATTTAGAGAATTGTGGCAAATACGAATTAGAGTACGATATTAAAGAACTAAGTCTCCTATGGTTATTAGTTATGAAGTTCATAACTCCGAAGCTGTATGAAGTTTAAGAAATTGTGAAAAGTATTACTAATTGGAAAAGATATACTATCCAATTGCAAGTTGGAAGAGCGTGGTTACTCTAGTTCCTTTTTTTTTTCAAATAAATGACAAGATTTGAAAAGAGAAAACTTTCCTTTTTGCTTTTTTTTGCTGACTTTTTATGTTTAATACAAAATTACTTGTATCCTCCATTTTGAAAATCATCAGACAATATACATACCCTCATTATTCCCACTCCATTGTTCCGCAGCCAAAAATTGCTTCACTAATGGCCTTCTGCATTGCTCGGTCTCATCCTTTATTGGGAATAAAGCTTAAATATTGTAGCTGCCCTACCAAAAAACTTTGGGGATTTGATGATTGTGGAAGTAATATGGGGAAATGAAAACAAAGGCCTAAAGTTTATGGAGATGTCCTTTTATGAGTTTAGTTTGGGAACTATGGAAAGAGACATAATAGAATATTTGAGAAGTTGATGGAAAAAGAATGGGGAAAAAGTTAAATATTTGACCTCGCCTTTTCATTGAATTCTTTTAGGATTATCATTGTTTCTTCTATTATGTTGAGCTGTGAGAAAGCTATTAGATGAAATGTTGACTTTCGGAACATTTATGAGGAAGTAAAGGATTGTTGATATTCTGCTATAGGAGCAACATGGGTTTGGGAGGCTTTTAACAGGGAGCTTGATTTTATGTTGCAACTTCAGTTCATTTTTGTGTTATAATCTTGTATGTGTCGACTGTTGGCTCACCAACATTTTGTACAATTTATATCATATCTAACAAAATTCCTTGATTGAAAAAGTTTTTGTTAGAATGCAGTTAGCTTTGGTGTAAGGAATAATTTAGTACTCCATGTCTAGATAGAATAAAATAGAAATCAACTGACCAAGTTGTCCATGTTACTAGTGGGTGTGATGATGGTCACTCGAATTGAGGTATCATCAATTAATAATATTAAAAAAGTTATTATCCTTTATGTTTTATGTGGAACTTCTACTTGTATATGTATATGCGTGTATATATATTTCATGTTATTTATGCTTTGGGTGGTGTGGTGGCGTGACCCGAGCTGTGTTGGGTGTATAGGAGAGGGGAGAGTATACGGAGGCTTGTTTTATTATTTTATGTTTACCCGTCGCTTCATTCACCTGGAAAATACGATGCATTTTAGTTGTTGCTTGATATTATACAGCATGCTACCTGTATGTTATTATTTTTGTTCCTGTCCAAACTTCCAATCTTATATTTTGTTTCTTATTACGATGATATCTGATATATTTATATGTACGCTAGAGCGTTACTTTCCAGGAATCTAATGAAGTAGCAATGTGCCCTTCACACTTTGTTTATTTTTCCAGGGTTACTCGTCATTGGCTGTTGCTTTAGTCCTACCAGAATCAGGTCGTTTAGTTGCCTGTGAAAGAGACGAGAAATCTCTTGAGGTTGCAAAAAGGTATTATGATCGAGCTGGTGTTTCACAAAAGGTGATGATTTGTGGCTTTTGCAGTTGCTGAACCTCCTTACATTCTAGTAATAAATACTGTGAGGAGAGAGAGACTAATACTTGCAACAATTTTCTTTTCTACGCACGCACGCGCGCGCACACACACACACACACACACAGAGAATGATAGTAATATTTGCAACAATATAGAGACTACCCAAAAGCCAATTTCCGCAATATATTCTACTTTAGTGGAATTTGTATATCAATTTTTATACGTTTCTTTCATTACCAATTTGTGCTACTCTGTTTTTCTCTGTCATTTGTATGACTAAGCTATCTGATCGGCATTAGGTAGATGTGAAGCATGGACTAGCATCCGATACTCTAAAATCTATGATTCAAAATGGGGAAGCTTGCAGGTATTGTCATGGACAACTCGATTCTTTTGTTAGTTAATGATGATTGAACAATGATTCAATTTCTTCTTATCGTCGGACTTGGTGCGACGACAAGTTCTTGTCCGCCCAAAGCGATATGTCATGGTTTCGAGTTTTGGAAGCAGCCTCTCCAAAAAAATGGGGGTAAGGCTTGCACATATCTACCTCTCCTAGACTTTAAAGCGGCCCACATGTAATTGGAATTGGTTTTGTACTTTTCATTCATATGAATGGGATTATCTTACACAATCTAGTAGCATTTTTATACTTCCTCCATCCCAAATTAATAGTCTTGTTATTAAAATAGTATATTTACCCTAGTTGACATTACAAAGTTACCGATCCGAACAATACTCATCTAAGTGTCTGTCTTGTATTCAAAGTTATTCTCCATTTTAAGGAGGATAAGCTTGGAAAGTAATTTTTTTTCTCAAAATGATTTGGCTTCCAAACAAGAACTATTATTTTGGGTATTTAATTGTGAACTGTTTGTGGCTGTTAGTTTTTTTCCTTGGAGGTAATGAAGATTAAGTTGCTAAGTTAAAGCCTTGCCCAATCTCCTAGGATAAACTCACATTTTCTACCAATCCGCACGGACTGCAGTCTCACAAAAAAATTTGGGGACTTAGACTGTATATGAAATTTCTATTGATATTTTTCTTATAAACTTCAATATCTCCATAATAATGGCGCTTAGACTTTAGTAGTTGTCTTTAGTTTTTATCGACTTTAGTACCTCTTCCGTTAATGTCTAGTTAGACTTAACGGCCACATATAATGCGTTTGAGCTTTTGAAAAAATGGGAAGATATTTTTATTTGGGTTTTAAATATTTTTATTTAATTGTAGTTTTCTTATTATTTTTTTATAGTTTTTTGATGATTTTATTTACTTAACTGGATATTACTGAAAGAGGTACAGAAGTCAATAAGCCTGTATATTGGAGGTATGAAAATCTAAAAGGCCCAATTTTCTATCATAAGTATTATACACCATTACTTTTCGAAAATCCACTACATTTATTTCTAAAATTAGATGTTCATTAGACTAACTGTTGTTGAGAGATTTCCACTTGGATTAGTTTCTTACTTCAAACCAATGTAAATTCTCGACTATCTGATGAATAGCAATTACCATTTTCTCCTCCTTTATGCAGCTATGATTTTGCATTCGTTGATGCCGAGAAAAGAATGTACCAGGAATACTTTGAATTGCTGCTGCAACTGGTTAGCAACATAACGTTTAAACATCCTATATCAATGATCTCTCTCCAAATTATAGTTTAAAGGGATATTTGAAAAAAAGAAATAGTTGCATTTTAAATATTTGTTTTTTTAATCTAAAATCTGCTATTCTGAAACTTTAGGGCCCATGTGGTTGTGTATTCCAAAAATTCGATTTAAACACTGTTTTAAAATACAGTTTTCTGTGATTATAAATATTGATGTGCATTAAGAAAATTTGTTTTTAAATACAATTTTTTGAAAATTTGACAAAATTGGTAAACACATATATATATATATAGACATAAAACTTTCATACATACATGATACATACATACATACATACATACATACATCATAAACGCATAAATATATCATGTGTTCTTTATGTATATTTAACGAGGTATGTTGTGGGAGTTTGACTATACATACATAAACATACATACATAATAC